>CM046662.1:144264763-146664763 GCA_025594165.1 Tamias sibiricus
TGGCTGGGTCTCTATACAAATATCCATTCATCTTTCAACACTGGGCTCAAAAATCCCCCCTATTGTCAAGGCTTTCTTGATAAATCACCTCCCTTTGGGATCTCTGAGAGTTGCCCAAATGGCTTCTTGCTGAGATCTTTCTGACGAACTCCAATTGCCTAGGATAACATGGGCAGGTCTCTTCCTGCACCCTGAAAAATTCTAATTTACCAGGAATTTATTTTAGAACGTGGCTTATTGAGCCAGGTGCCATGCTAGGTGAGGAGACGCTGATGAGCAACATAAGCTTAGAGACCGAGGTGGGCAAATGAAGTGACAGGCAGAGGTTTATGGGATAATGTGAAACCCAGGGAGCTAGCAGAATCCCACCAGGGGCTGCTAATGAGACCTGAAAGCCTAGGGAAGTTTCCAGAACGAGTGACCTTGAGCTGAGCTGTGAAGAAAAGAGTCCAGGAAGTAGAACTGGCAAGTGCCAAGATTCATGCCAAGACAGGGGATGCCATGTTCTGAGGCCTTAGAAAATTCACACTGGCTGCAAGTTTGGTTGGCCTGGGGCTGGTGTTAGGAGAGCGGAAACTGAACAGGGACTGAGAGGTAGAGCCAAAGGCTGTGGTTTGGGCTTCATCCTTGAAGGGCTTTGAGCAGGAGAGTGGTGTGGACAGATTCTCGAGTTGGAAAGATGACACTGGCTTCAAGGAGGAGAATATCCTAGGAGGCCACCTGGGAGGAGGCAGCGAAGAGGGGTGAGGTTGCTGTCATACAAAACCAGGCAAGGAAAGATGGAGCCTGGCCTAAGCTTCCCTGGTTTCAGAGATGAAACTCCAGCACTGCACTGTTTGTAGGCTCTCCTTTTCTACTAGACTGTCAATCCCTTAGGGACAGAAATTGCAATTTATGGAAGTATCCCCTTATTGTCAGGGGATATGTTCCAAGACCCTAGTGGATGCCTGAAACTACAGATGGTACCTAGCCCTATCTGTACTCGATTTTTCCTATACATACAAACTTTAGTGCCTTCTCCATCTGAAGTAGGCAATTATCATGCACGGTGGCTATAACATTGGCAGTTTTCAAGTATGACAGAAAAACTAACATGAATTTCTCTTTCCTTCTCCAGAATATTATAGATAGAAGATTTATTCTTACAGCAGATCTTAGTAATTTCAGCACACATGTTTTCTTCCCTTAAGTTAGGAATCTTCACCTTTGCACTTAAAGGAAGCCCTTTATGGCTTTTTCTTATCATCTGTGAATTGCCAGAATCACTATTCTTGCACTTTGTGGTCCTTATTAAGTAAACTAATGAATTTGAACACAAGTACTGCAATATTGCAACAACTGATCTGATAACTGAGATGGTTACTAATTGACTAATGGGCAGGTAGCATATACAGTGTAGATACGCTGAGCAAAGGGACAATTTATGTACTAAGAGGGATAGGGCAGGATAGCCTGAGATGTCATCGTGCTACTCAGAATGGCATGCAACTTAAAGCTTACGAAATTTTTTATTTCTAGAATTTTTAATTTAATATTTTCAAACCATGTCTGACTGCAGGTAGCTGAAACCTCTGTAAGCAAGACCACAGATTAGGGGGGACCATTGTACTCATTGCTGGAGCCTCAGTGGCCACAGGTGGAAAAACCTTTAGTAAGGGGTTGTTTGTGCATGTTGAATGTCAGAATTCTTTATGTGCAAAACGATTTACTTTTGCTAGTTCCTCATCATCAGGGCTCCTAACCTCACTCCACACTTACTCCCATCTTCTCTGCTTGAAAAAAAAAAATCTCTCTTCACCCATTACTATACTCTTTTTACATTTAGTTGTTCCAAGGTGTAGAGTGACTCTACTTCCTTCTATAGAAAGACTTGATTCTAGTCTTCACAGTCCCCTAAATACACTATGCTGTCCTTTTTTCCACTGTGGCCCATTCTACTACTTCATCTTGTCAAGACTTCATACAGACCCCAGCTTTAAGAGGACCCTCTCCCACCACCTAGCAAGTTTTCCAGTGGTGATCCCACTTAAGTGGGGGTGCCTCTGCCTCCCATCAGATATCCTACGTCCATTTCATCACATATTAAGTATAAAATAAAACAGTCTCCCACCTGCAAGAAGCATTCATGAACTCTAACTAACCTGATACAGAATTTTACCCAACCTTAATCCCATTAATATGTGTTCCTGTCAATTGCATATGATTTGATGTTTTTTCAGTGTTTGCTTTTCCAGGAAATAAGAGCAGGCCATTACAGATCCAAATCCACGTCTCTCCCTCCCGTGCCTGTACCATACACTCAAGCTCCTCCTGCTTTGTTGCCTGGACCAAAGAAACTTGTTCCAGCTCACAGAGGTCTTTGGCTTTGACCTGCCCCTGAGAACTGGGCACCATGAACCTGGGGCGGAGAATCCAATGTAGCCGTTGCCTACTTCTCTCCAGGCCTGGCCCACACTGGCCCTACCAGATGGTTTTATAATAATGAGCACTGTGTTATCCAGAAGGTCCTACAATAAACTCTTAAGGAGATTTAAATCTGGAGAGTATCCCAGAGGCTGTTCTTTTCCTTACAAACTTTCATCTAGCATGGCTGGTCCCCTTCCCTACACAGGTTTCTGCTCATGTTGCCAGACAAAATACAGGAAATGCAGTTAAATTTGAATTACAGATGAAAAATGATTAAATTTTTATTCTAATAAGTCCCAAATAGCACATGAAAAATTTTTATTTGCTAAATCTGACAATCTCTTTTTTTTTTTTCTTTTGTACCGGGGATTGAACTCAGGGGCACTCAACCACTGAGCCACATCCCCTGCCCTTTTTTGTATTTTTTATTAGAGACAGGGTCTCTCTGAGTTGCTAAGTGCCTCACCATGGCTGAGGCTGGCTTTGAACTCGCGATCCTCCTACCTCAGCCTCCCAAGTGCTGGGATTACAGGCATGCGCCACGGTGCCTGGCACTAAAATCTGATAATGTTAATTTGTACTTATACTTTGTATTTAAAAAAAAAATCACTTCTGTGCTCATTAATGGGTAAATACAGAGAAAACAGAACATATCACATGGTCAGAACTTGGGGCCCTTGAAAACATTCTTTGTGGTCCCTGTCCCTCACTGATGGATGTCTTCTTGCAAGGAGAGGCTTTTAATCATTTTCTTTATAGCTGACTTCAAGTTCCTCACCTTTGCCTAACCTTTCTCACTCGGTTTATAATTCTCTTTCCATGATCACTCTTTCTGCATCATTAAGTTCAACCACTTTGACCCTTCTTCCCTTCCCAAGCAATTACCATTCCATTGAGCGCTTCACCTTGACTTGCTCTCTTCTGATGCTATATCAAAATGTCTTCTCTTTACAAGTCAATGAACCACATTAAGGAAATACTGAGCAGGTAGCATGTAGCTCCAATTCTTCCAAACTGACCTCAAGGATTGCATTCCTATTCCTAATTACTCCACGCTTTCCAACTCCAAGAAATCCTTCCAGAATAAAATCATGGCAGTCACAGGTAAATGGATGAAGTTGGAGAATATAATGCTAAGTGAAGTTAGTCAATCCCAAAAAGCCAAATGCCAAATGTTTTCTCTGATATAAGGAAGCCAATTCACAGTGGGGTTGGGACAGGGAGCATAGGAGGATTAGAGGAACACTAGAATGGCCAATGGGGAGGAAGGGGAAGGGTGGGAGCAAAAGGGTGAAGAAAAAAAAAAAAAGATGGTAGAATGAGCTGGATATCATTACCCTAAGTGCGTGTATGAAGACACAAATGGTGTGAATATACTTTGTATACAACCAGAGATATGTAAAAATGTGCTCTGTAAGTGTAATATGAATTGTAATGAATTCTGCTGTCATATATAACAACTTAGAATAAAATATAAATTAAAAAAGAAAAGAAATCCTTCCAGAAAAGTCACTCTAGGTCTCCGACCTCAGTTCTGATCTGTTCTCCACTGCTCTCCATCAGCTACAGAAGCTCCTAGTTGGAAACACAAAGGACCAGGCGAAGCCTCCAGTAATTTTTTCAAAAATGAATAAATCTGGCTTCCTCTATAGGCCCTGGGGGCCATCTCAACCTTTAAATGCATGTTGTTCCTGGATGTGGTAGTGCATGCCTGTAATTGTAGCTACTTGGGCGGCTGGACAGGAGGATTGCAAATTCAAGACCAGCCTGGGCCCTGAAGGAAGGACATTAATGAGATTAAGAGAGAGTTGTTAGTGTAAGGAGTGGGGGAGGGGGTGCGCATTTTGAATTACAGGAGTCATGAATGACATCATTAAACACAGTCATGGTGGTAAAAAGGTAAGTTGCTGTTAATAATACTTTGCAATTTGTAATGAAAGTATTAGTAAGTAGTCATAAAACATTAGTAATTAGTGATAAAAAGGTGTTGTATTATTAGCATTATCATCACTTTTATCTGGATATCACTTCATTCCAGAAGGAAGGAAAGATAGATATCATTATACCCACTCCACAGAGATGAAAATGCCTGCAAAGGATATAAGAACTTCAGGAACCAGGTTTCCTTTTTCTTCTCAACTTTTGTGCTAGGAATTGAACCCTTGCACATGCAAGATCACTGAGCTACATCCTTGACTTTATTTTGAGACAGGGTCTTGCTAAGTTGCCTAGACTGGCCTTGAACTTGTGATCCTCCTACCTCAGAACCCAGGTTTCTTGACTTCTGTTCCAGGGTGTTCCTTTTTAATCTAGCACAAAGTTGTTAGCTCTACTGGGAACCGGCTGGAACCTGGCCAGAAAGCTGATTTCAGAGTTATTCCAGTGTCCCTGGAGGGATGTGCTATTGACTGGGGACTGGGCTGTGTCAGGTGAGCAGCCCAGTAGAGGGAAGGCCTTGGAGCTGGGAGACTTGGGTTTGGATCTGAGCTCTTCTTTATTAGCCTGGATTCTCTCATCTATAACTGAGGATAAGGACAATTACCTCACAGAGGTGTTGTGAGCTATAATGAGCTGGCATGTGTCAAGTGCTGGCACGTAACTGTGAATGTGTATAAACATTATTTGAACAATGACTATAATTGTGGGTTCAGGAACCTAACTTGTATAGAAGAGTTCAACTATATGCAAATTCCACTAAAATCAGGATGAAATGGAGGGGAACTGGTAGTTTTCTGAAGCTACCACAAGGCTTACCAAGTTATAACATTTTTTTAAAATGACAAGAGGAAGTTACAAATTAATATTGGCTTACTTTTTTTTTTTTTTTTTTTTTTTTGTACTGGGGATTGAACTCAGGGGCATTTGACTGCTGAGCCACATTGATGCCCAGGCTTATTTTGTATTTTATTTAGAGACAGGGTCTCACTGAGTTGCTTAGTGCCTCACTTTTGCTGAGACTGGCTTTGAACTTGTGATCCTCCTGCCTCAGCCTCCCAGCCACTGGGATTACAGGTGTGTACCAATGCTCCCGACACGGCTCGCTTTTTAAGTGCTGTGTGTCAGGCCCTGTGATAAGCCCTCCTGTGCATATCCTCCTTTAATCTCTCATCAGCCTGTGAGTTAGGGATTATTCCTTACTCCATTCCACAGTTAGGCAAACCTTGGCTTAGCAGGGTTAAGAAATCGCCCAAGGTCACACATTTCTCAAGTAGTAGGACCAGGACTCAGCAAGTTCCTGCTCTTAGCCACGTGCAGCCCAGTCAAACCATTCTTGTAGATGTTTCTTCGGTGGGTGTATGTTCAGTTCAGAGGACAACTACCTGGCATCTGTAGTTGTCACCACTGGGTGGTGGGCTGACAGGTGATGTTTACATTCTTCTTTATGCCTCACTGAATTGAGTATGCATGTTCTACAATTTAAAATGATTTTCATTTTGACAGCAAACTTTAAAAAGAACCTCAAAATGAGGCTCCTAAATATGAGAAGAGACAGTCCACAGGTGCATGGCAGCGGGAGCAGGGTGGAAAGACACAGGCATAGCATTTTCAAGGTCCATTATAACATTATAACTGAACTTTCAGGTCCCCCATCCCCACCCCAGAGAAACCTTCAATAAAATGAACTTCTTGAAAATTAAGATTATATCCTCCCTGCGGCCTAAAAGCTCAGGTTCCATTAGCTCTGTCTTTGGAGCCATAGATTTGAGTTCTAAACCTTGAACGTATTCACAATCTCAGCATGAGCATTACTGACCCAAAGATTTGCCAGTTATTTACTCTGTAACAACAACAACAAGTTCCTAAAATCCGTTTTCTTTGTTCATCACATTTTCCCTTTGCATAATTATTTATCATTTAGGAGCAAACTCTTGCTCTTCCATGTTCATTACTAAGGTTAAAATGATGAAGGATCACCAAAGCAAACATTCGTCGTATTGTTTGCTCCAAACCCTGAAGTCTTCTTCAAGGAGAACTGCAATGATAAATTAAGATTCCACACCCCTGGAAACAGAGCTGGTCTTCAAAAATGACCTCTGTGAGGGAGTAAAGGAATCGAAAGCAAATCGAAGGAACTCAAAAGCAATGACCTTTTCCTGTTTTTCTGCAGTTTTGTAACAATGCAGGAGGAGGTAAGAGAGAGAGAGAGGCCTGTTCTGTCCTCTGCAGGGGCCCCTGAGAGCTCTATGGGTCCCCCCAAGTCTGATGATCTGGGGGCTGGAGGAGGTATGCAGAGAAGTCAAGCTAGAGGCTGGCCATGCAGAGGCGGTACCTCCCCCTTCCATACCATCCGAGACCACTTGGAAAGTGAAGGTAAAGGGCCCTTGAAACAGCAATGGCTGGGAATTCAGCTAAATTCAACCCAGCGAGGCACAGATTGTGTTCATAGACCTGATGTCCTGCGAATGCCCCAGAGTTGGCATTTTCTGCGACAGGGTGAGATGGCCTGACTGGGCTGTAGCATGAAGGTGGGAGGGGGGTCTTCTAGTCAAATTTACACTGACATTGACCTACTAAGTCAATGAAAAAAACCACTGCTGAAAAAGCATGGACCTTTGAAGAATAAGAAACACCTTGAAGAGTAGAGACTTCTTGGCCAAGCCTTTGTTCTGTTTAATTTATTTTCAGAGAGCAGTGCCTCCAGACACATTTTAAAAAATTCACCTGCATATTGGCATGACTGTTTAGCGCTTTGCATTTTGGCAATTTTCTTTGTCAAAAAGGGGTTAATTTTCAAAGTCTTCTAGACTCTGGTTCCAGAGTGAGCGCGTACAGCTCTCTCCAGGTGGCATTTCCAGCTCACGGGTCTCCTGAGGCCTGGAGAGTCTGGAAAAGCAGAATTTAATTTTTAATATCATAGGGCCGGATGCAGTGGCACATGCCTGTATTCCCAGTGGCTCAGGAGGCTGAGGCAGGAGGATTGCAAGTTCAAAGCCAGCCTCAGCAACTTAGCAACTCACTAGGCAGGCAACCTAGTGAGACCCTGTCAATGAATAGAACTGGGTGAATAGTCTGTATTAGGCAGTCTCTTTAGGCCAATGGGGTAGGCAATTGGGAAGGAAATCCAGAAGTCAAGGGGAGGAGAGCCAGAAGAAGCCAAAATGTGTAAAGATGAGCTGGAACCCGAGAGAGGGGCCAGGAACCCTCTCCCTGCCTCCAGCCTCCAGCCTGGATAATTCTGCTGACCCACTAGGGTAGCTGGTGTCCATCATCCAGGAGCTGAACATTGTGGAGCTTCTAGTCCAGGAGTCAGAGTAGCTGAAGGGGACCAAGGGCAGTAGAGGCTGCAGGCTCAGCCCTAGCCCCAGGAACCTTACCCCCTGCCCTGGCCAGAGTCAGGGGAGCTGAGGACAGAGACATGGAAGGAGCTCAGACAGCTGCTGCTCTACTCGAAAAAGTAAGTTACGTCACAGTGGCTTTCTGGGCACAGAGAGTATGGCTGCTGCTTTACTCCTACATTCCAAATCTCACCCAAACACCTCCGATAGCCCCACCAAACTGGAAATGTGTCAGGGAGGGACTTTGGGGAAAAGTATTGTAGGCTTGGTTAATTAAAGCCCAAACCAACCCACCATAGCCTCCAGCTTCACTCTCCAGCTTCTAATCAAGGGCTTTTAGGGCCTCAGACCCACCCAGACAAAAGCTGTGAAAATTTTTATCTCTAACAAGGGACAGAGCAGGGGTTGTCAAACCTTTTCTGTAAAAGGGCCAGAGATTAAGTATTTGGGGCTTTGCCAGCCACATATGGTTTCTGTCTCATACTCTTTGTGACCTTTTAAAAATGTAAAAACCATTCTTAGCTGGCAGGTGGGAGTTGCTACTCCCCGGCGAGAAGGTCCTGCTGGGGTCTGGAGACCTCTGCCATCAGCTCCCTGAGATCTAGAGGGAGTCCCTTCACCTCCTAGGCTGGAAGCTTCTCATCAGCATAACAAGCAGGTCGGCCTCGCTGGCCATGGAGAGTGCACACCCAGACATGTGAGCCTGAATTCTGTGGAGAGGGATCTATGCTCCTGTATTCTGCTTTAAAAATTCAATACAAATTCTGATTCTACAATGGGAGTTTACTTCAGTGTACTTTTCCTCTTCTTCCAAAAGTGGATTAATATGCATGGCTTTTTAAAACAATCTTGAACAGACTAGGCATCCTTGTCTAGATGAAGTTTCTAGATATGATCACAAAAGCCTTTGTGACTCCCCCTTACTTTTGTCACCAGAGGACCACACTACCTCGATAGCAGAGGTTGCAAAAGAAGGAAGGAGTTAGGTTGAGTTGTAGAAACTTGTAAACGTCATTCCTCCCCACACAGAAACAATAAAATTACCACTAGTTTATAGAAGAAAAGAAATACACATACACAAATACCATCCATGTGCTATCTTTGGTAATAACTTTCATCCTATTTCAAAACATACAAGTCAGACTGGTAAATTGGGAACACCAATGCAAAACCCCTTTTGGTTTTTTTGCAAGCACAGCAGATTAAAAAGCACACAACATGTAAGGCTTCTGCTTATTTTTAGGTGGACAGTTATAGAAGTTCCAATCTGGGACCCACCAGGGTTTAAGAAGACATTCTCAGTGACTGATGTGTCTGCCAGAAATAATGGAACTGACTCAGCACCAGTTATAGAAATGGACAAACCTAAGACTTTTCTGCTCTGGTTTGGATCTGAAATGGCCCCCAAAGACTTGTGTGCTAAAGGCTGGTTTCCCCAGCGTGGCGCTATTGGGAGGTATTATAAAATTTAAGAGGTGGGTTCCAATAGAAGGGCCTCAGGTCACTTGGGGGGCATGCTCTCAAAGAGGATTGTGCAACCCTGCTCTTTCTCTTCTTTTTCCTGCTGCCCAGCCATAAGTTGGGAGGTTTTGCTCTACCATACATCCTACCATGGTGTGCCACAACAGACCTAATGGTTCATATACTAAAACTGTAAAACTATCAACCAAAATAAACCTTTTCTCTTTATAACTTGATTATCTTAGGTATTTGTTATAGCAATGGAGAGCTGATTAACACACTTGCCTCTTAAGAAGGAACATTTACTTTATTCAACACATGCTTGCTGAGATTTCATTATGTGTTAGGTGCATGGTATATATGGTGACCCAACCCAAGAAAAGAAAGCTCTCACATTCCAAGTATAAATGGTGAAAAATTAAACATCAGCTCCAGAAATCATTGAAAGAAGACAGTTTATATAACTGTACCTAGATGAACTCTTACCTTCTTACTAAAGGCAGGATCCTGGACACTATAACATAAACTCATAAAAACTTTAAATAGAGTGACACAGCACATAGGAAAAAGGCATAGAAGGTATCAAGGGATGGTAACTTTCAGTAATTTCATATTACAATAATCCAACCAATAATATCCACACATCAGTGATGATAATTCTATGTTACCATCCTTGGATTATATACACAAAAGTGTGTACATAACTGTCTTGAAGTGTCTTGCTGTGACACACAGAATGTTCTTTAACTCAAAGGCATTAATGGTTGAGTCCTCTTGACTGGGAAGGGTTAGGAAACACTAATAGATATTCCTGAGAAGTTCAGGCTCTTTCTTTTTCTTTTTTTTTTTTTTGGTACTGGGGATTGAACTCAGGGGCACTCGACCACTGGGCCACATCCCCAGTGCTTTCTTGTATTTTATTTAGAGACAGGGTCTCACTGAGTTGCTAAGTGCCTCACTCACCATTGCTGAGGCTGGTTTTGAACTCATGATCCTCCTGCCTCAGCCTCCCAAGTGCTGGGATTATAGGCGTGCGCCACCGCACCCGGCTCAGGCTCTTTCTTTTTGATTATTCCTTCAATTAATACCATAATGAGAGAAATCTTTCAAAGATGTGTTTTCTAGTCACTTTTTTTGATCCTCTACAAGCTGATGTCAAAATGAAAACTCACCAGGGTGAATGAAGTACCACATAATGTTCTAGGTAGCAGAAAGATACAGAGACATCACCAGAAAGTCACAGCTTAGAGCCATTTTCTAGCTCTAATTTCTTTCTTTCTTTCTTTCTTTTTTTTTTTTTTTTTTTTTTTTTTTGTGGTCACCAGGGATTGAACTCAGGGGCACTCGACCACTGGGCCACATCCCCAGCCCTTTTTTGTGTTTTTAAATTAGAGACAGGGTCTCACTAAGTTGCTAAGTGCCTCACCATTGCTGAGGCTGGCTTTGAACTCGTGATCCTCCTGCCTCAGCCTCCCAAAGTGCTGGGATTACAGGTGTGTATGCCACCGCGCCCGGCTAGCTTTAATTTCTATTGTGTAGTCCAAAATTTCTTTTAAAGAGTATCCATAAGTTCAAGAAACCTTTTGCTGCTTCATCTTGGTGCTGATGTCCAGTTGTCATAAAATCACTTGTGCTAAAAGGAGCCCCTTTCAAGCAGAAGCTCTTGACTGAAAAAGATATGTTAGTTAAAGATGAAGAGATGAGCTTGCCTTATTCATCCTTTCAAGCCCACGGACTGGTGGCCAGCTAGTGATGGAGGAGGGGTGGGCAGTCGCTGCAACTGGTCACATGCTTCTCCAGACCTGGAGACCCACCGAGAAGGAGCCAAGGGGCCGGGGAGGTCCTTACAGCTGTTTCTTCTTGGCAATGAAACCTGGCCTAGCTTCTGGTGCTGCTTGTTCCTGAAGTTACTTTGTATTAAACAAAACTTACCATCCTGGAAAATGTCCTATCCGTGTCCAGCCATCAAAACAAATGGTGCCTCAGAGGAGAAACAGTGGGCACCCTATAAAACCTTCTTCCTTTGCGGCACCCCCACAGCTCTGGCATTGCCACACACAGACAGTTCACCTGGCTTCTCCCTGCCCTGCAAGGCCTAGCAGCCCAGTGTGCACCTGGACTGGCCCAGACATCACTGCGTGGCCACGGGCCCCACATGGGGAGTCTGAGCCTACGCTAGTGTGGCTCCCAGGGTCCCGGTTGAGGTATCATCAGGCTGTCTCAGCCCACGTGCTGTGCCCTGCTCAGGAGAAAAGATGGAAAGCTCTCCTCTAACAGCTTCTCAGGGTCTCCAGAGGGCCCAGGAAATTAGGATGTATCTGTATTTCCTTCTCCACCTTTGCTCCCAGTGGCCACTTTCAAGTTGCATACAACAAATGTCTTGACCTTTGACATTTGTCTCATTTCCCCAGCTTTGGGAGGAAGACAATGGCTACTGGTTAACTAGAACCAAGAGTGTTAGCATCACCCTGCACTGGGTTGGCAAGACCTGCGTATAGGAGTTGAGGGTGGAGTGGAGGGACAAGGGAAGACCTATAAGACTCTGACGTTCCTTAGACCTGTGACCTGGACCTGTCCTAACACAACTAAGTTTGTACTTACTGTACTTTTTCAAAATTGTGGTAAAATATACATCCCATAAAATCTACCATTTTCATTGATTTTTAAGTCACTGAACATTCATGGTGTCCTGTAGCCATCAGCACTGAATATCTCCATGACTTTTTCATTATATAGTTCTGAAACTAGTTCTGCCCCCATCAGGTAGCAACTCCAGACCCCTAGCCCCCGGTTACCTCCATTCCATCTTCTCTCTGCATTTGGCTGTTCAAGGACCCTCACATAAGTGAAATCATACATGCTTATCTTTCATGTCTGGCTTATTACACACACACACACACACACACACACACACACACACACACACACACACGGAAGACCATGAAAAGACACAGCATGAAGGTAGCCAAGCAGCAAGGCCTCAGAAGAAACCTACATAGCTCTTGGACCTCCAACCTCCAGAATTGAGAGAAAATAAATTTCTGAACCCCCTCTGTGGTTCTTGGAAGCCCTAATATGCTTTTTAAGGCTGAAAAAATATGAATGTGTATACCACAGTTTTGTTTATCCATTCATCCATCAATCGACATTTTGGTTAATGTGAAAAATTCAACTATGGACATGGGTGTAGATATCTGTTCTTTTAATTTTGGGGGATATATACCTGGAATTAGAGTTGCTAAATCGTATGGTAATTCTACATTAACTTTTAAAGAATACTGTCTTGCAAACTTCATTTTCCTTGCCACTCATGGTGAAAAGTTGTAGAACAAATGTAAAAAATAAATAATTTTTAAAAATTTAAAAATGTTTATAGGGCTGGGGTTGTGGCTCAGTGGTAGAGTGCTTGCCTAGCACGTGCGAGGTACTGGGTTCGATCCTCAGCACCACATAAAAATAAATAAATAAAATAAAGGTATTGTGTCCAACTGCGACTAAAAAAAATGTTTATATAGTATATTAGTTTGGACTCTGGAAATTTTGGCCTTTGTAAAATGTAACAATTTATATTTTATATAAATTTATATATTATAGCAATTATTTATGTTTTATAGCAATTTATCTCCTATTATAATGACAAATTCCTTTAAAAGGCAGAATGGGTTCTTAGTAATTTTTATTAGCTATTTTGAGTCCTTTATCTTTGCCCAAACTTTCTACTCAGTTTACAATTCTTCCCACCCTTTGTTTAGTCTTTGTACCACTAAATTCAAATACGTGACCCCTTTTTACTTCTCAAGCAATCACTCTAAAATGTCCATGTTACTGTCACTACTATATCTAGTTTAATCCCCCATCGAACATCTCTTTTTCTACTGGTTAATGATCCATGATAAGAAAAAACAGGGGAAGGGAGTTGGGTCCCTATACCTCGTAAATCACCCCAAGGAAGGCCTCCATCCTGCTCCCACAACTGGGCTGGGTCAACAAAGGCTCTACCCTGTTGGGAAACCTTAATCAGGGGAAGCAAAGAAATCTGCACAGAGAGAAATTAGAACCTTTAAATATTGCTGGTGGGAATGGTGCAGCCATTCTGGAAAACAATTTGGCAGCTCCTCAAAAGGTTACATGTAAAGTTATCATAACTACCAATACCATTCCTAGGTATGCACCCAAGAAAATGGAAAGTACACGTTCACATAAAAACTTGTATGTTTTATTCATCAGCTTTTTATCACCATAATAAAATACCTGAGACAGGCTACTTACAAAGAAAAGGAGGTATATTTAACTCACAGTTTGGAGGTTCAAAGCCCAAGTTCGGATGGCCCCACTGGTTTGGCCTCTGGTGATAGCATCACATCACTGCATGACCGTGTGTGGGTGAGAGATCTCTTCTTGATCCGGGAAGGCAGAGAGCTGGCTGGGGCCAGGCTCAGTCTTCTGTAACAGTCCTCTTGAGAGGACTACCAAGAAGTTCCATGAGAACTACCTTAATCCCTCCTCAGAGCAGGGCCCTCAATGACCTAAGGTCCTCCCACTAGACTGCTTCTTTTAAAGGTTCTTCCACCATACCAACACCTTGGGCACCAAGCTTCCAGCACAAAAGAGAGCATGCATCAAGGTTCACGGCGTTATTTGTTATAGTCAAAAAAGCGGAAATGACCCAAATGTCCTTCAGCTGATGGATGACTAAACAACCGTGGCTAAACATCCTCTGAACTCTGTTTGGCAATACCAAGGAGTGAAGTTCCAAGACAGGCTGCAGAATGAGTAGACACTGACCGTATCAGGCTAGACGAAAGAAGCCAGTGGCAGAAGATCATAACCAAAATGCACGGAATAGACTGGACATCTCTCACCGACAGAAAGGGCCTGGGGAGGAAGGGCGTGAGCAATGACAGGCCATGGGGTGGGACTTCTTTTGAAAAGCATAAAAACATCCTAAACCTAGCTATTGGTGATATTCCTCTCTGTGAACATACAACACCACTTGTACATTTTAAAGGATAAATGTAATTAGTAAGTGAACTATATCTAAGTAAAACTCTTACAAAATAAGAAAGTTCACTTTAAAAAGTGCTTCATGTCATTATCAGTCACAATGACTCCTACTAAGGGACAGCAGTTTCCCAAGGCCTAGATTGCAAGCTCCAGAAAACAGGGAACCTGGTACGTTTCGTACCTTGGTATTCCTCTGATAGGTAGAATCACAGCTAGAACATAGTAGGTGGTCAATAAACATCCTTATGTGAATAAGAAAATAAAGATATTGAGAAGTGTCTCAGAACCCACACCTCTTGATTTGGGGTTCTTCTCTTCCACTGTGGTAATGTGTGAAAGACAGTGATGTCAAAAATAAGGAGTGAGGGCTGGGGTTGTGGCTCTAGCACGTGCGAGGCCCTGGGTTCGAGCCTCAGCACCACATAAAAATAAATAAATACAAAATAAAGGTATTGTGTACAAGTACACAAAAAAATAAATATATTTTAAAAAATAAGGAGTAAGGCACCCGGGTCAGGATAAATTTACAGAATTCTTATGCTCCTTACTGGGGACTGACACGCTGTTTATTTGTACGGATGTGCTCTCTATTGGGACAGACACGCTGTTTGTGGGACGGGTAGCAGCAGACAGTTTTCCTGGCCATAAGAGATTCAGGTCTTAGAGGCAGGTAAACTTGAGCTTGATTCCAGGCTTTGACCCTCGGCAGGTAGGCTTGTCCATCGGCCTCAGCCTGCACTCTCTTTCCCACTGAAGCATGTAGACAATGATACATTAATACTTCCCTCTCAGTGTACGTATGGTGGCTGATCAAAGGGTGGAATCCTGTCGTTCACGACAACGTGGATGGAGCTGGAGGACTTGCAGAGTGAAACGAGCAGGCCCAGCAGCAAGCACTGCGCGATCTCATTCACACGTGGGATCTAAACAGTTCATCTCCTAGAAGTTGAGAGTAGCATGGTGGTGACCAGAGACCAGAGACCAGGGGGATGGAGGAAAGGTTGAGCAGGGTACTATATCCAGGTAGATAGGAACAGGAAGTTCTGTGTGCACAGTCAGTGACTGCAGATAACACTAATGAATTGCACACTTCAAATGAAGCCAGAAGAGGGGTTGGGGTTGTGGCTCAGCGGCAGAGCGCTTGCCTCGCACGTGCGCGGCCCGGGTTCGATCCTCAGCACCACATAAACATAAAATGCATTGCATTGTGTACAACTAAAGTAAATAAAAAAAAAAAAAAAAAGAAGCCAGAAGAAAGCATTGCAGATATTCTCATCACTAAGCAGTGACAGATGAGATAGATATGCTTAACCTGATTTGAACATTATAATTACATAATGTTCAAATTATTGTATATAATGTATACAATTATTATAAAATGTATACATGTCATATGGTAAGTATGTACAATTATTATGTGCCAATTCCAAAAAAAACTAATACTTACCTCCTTCCTCATAGGGTTGTTGCAAAAATTAAATGAGACTGTAATATATGTCTCCTGTGAATAATGTGTGTGTGTGTGTGGGGGGGGGTTCTGGGGATCAAATTCTATAAACAATATTTATAAATAATTAAATTGATACTATCTAATGAATAGATGTTTCTCAATTAAAAACTAAAAAGAAATAAAAAAAGACAAAAATGGAGCTCGGTCTGTGGTTCTTTGCAGACTTCACAGAGAAGCATTTCCTGAGAAGTTTTGGAAGGCGGTGGTATTGGGCAAAGTGGAGAAAGCAAAACCTCCTCCCCCATCCAGTTCCCACACCCCAGTAGCCACCAGCCAAGTCTCTGGGAGGATAAAAGGTATGAGACAGGAAACACCTCACCTCCTCTTGAGAGAGAAGGTCACAGCCAATTATACCCATGTCAGGCGAATACTTTTTCTTTCTGTTTTATAGTGGTGCTACATTTAATTCCTTGTTTTTCTAATTAAAAAGGAGCACATGCCCACAAAAATGCAAATTATGTCCAAGTACATTAAGTAATTGAAGGCCGACTGAACTTGATTGAACCCGTTCCCAACAGAAGCAGTAACCTCAGGTCTTTCTGTTCATAAAAAGGAAAAATAAAAGCTTTCATTTTGCCTGACACCTGTTAATCACATGTCTATAGAAACAAGAAACAAAGCTAGAAAAGAATGAACGGATGGAAAAAGTAACTGCAATTGTCTAAGCTGTAATACATACAGAGCACCCAGCAAACGCATCGCAGGGATTCAATAAATGGTAATGATTCCTTCAAACACCCACTTCTTAAAATGCTCTGTGGGTACAGTGCTCTGCTCGCTACCGTGCAATAAACTTAATTGAATAGTGCCCCCCAGAGGCCACTGGGAATTCAAGTGCTGACAGATGAAGGAAGGCCTGGAGAAAGACCCAGAGAAACACAATTTAGTCTTCTTTTAGATTTATGTGGAATCAGCTCTCACTCGGGCTTGGAGTGCTAGGGCTCACTAGAACCTGACCAGCTGTCTGATTTGCGCGCCCCCCAGCAGTCTTCTGGCCAGGCATATCTGTTTACAAGGATACTTTGTGAGGACACAGAAGTCTTGTGGAATCAAGTCCAGCTAGGTACTGTGGCAACTTGTGCTGGGAATTGCAAGTCCCCTAGCCCCTGGAAGCACTATCCCATTCTTTTTTTTTCTGGGGACATTTTCTGGATCCTACATGCTGTCTGTGTTCCTATAAAGGAATAGGTTTCCTCCTGGTGTCTGTCCGTCTGGAACTCTAGTGTGTGCATGAGGTTCTGGCTCCTTCTGGACCAGATTCTGGACCTGGTCCACTTGACCTTGCAGCTTGGTCTCTCCAAATGCCCAGGAGATAAAACGGATTGCCAACAGTGTCAAAGGCTGGATTTAGTTTATTTATCCCTGATGGATGGACAGTGGTAGAGGTGGGGCTGTGTGTGTGTGTGTGTGTGTGTGTGTGTGTGTGTGTGTGTGTAGGGAAAAAGGGCTAGAGTAACACGATACCAAACAAATGGTCTTTTTCTACCAACCATGTACCACAAACTCCACTAAGGGCTTTAAAATTGTCTCATTTAATCCCACAAACCTCCTGTGGAGTTTGATCCCGTCACTGCCCACTTTCAGAAGTAACTGCTGGTAACATTGGCATATTTTTCCAATGATCTTATATCTTTATTTTTATTTATTTATTTTTACATGGTAACTGAGAATCAAACCCAGGGCCTCATGCGTGCGAGGCAAGTGCTCTACCACTGAGCTATGACCCCCAGTGCTCCAACGATTTTTATGATGCATTTTATTCCCATTTTAAAGATGAGGCAGCCAAAGTCTGGACAGGTTGAGTCAAGGTTTAAGCCGAGGCAGGGAATAGCTAGGCTATTCTCCCCTTCTCCCCCAAGTTGGACCCCATGGCAGGCAACTGGTCTTGTTCTTAGGGAGGTTATAATCTGGCTAAGGGAGATAAGATTTGCACATGTGAATCAAGGAGTGAATGACATGAGAGGAATTAAGTACTTTATTGTCTGTTGCCATTTGATTAGTTTTCTACTGCTGTGCAACAAATTGCCATAAATGCACAGACTCTGGAGCTGCACCCACTTATTAGCTGAGTTCTGCAGGTGAGGAGCGACCACAGACTGCCTGGGCTCTCTGTTCTGCATTGCTAAGACTGGCATGAGGTGTTGGCCTGGGCTGCCAATAATCTCATCTGGAGCTCAGGGACCTCTTCCAAGCTCACCAGCTGTTGGCAGGGTTTGGTTCTCTGAGGTTGTAGGACTGAGGTCCCAGTTTCCTTGCCAGATGCCAGCCAGGAACTGCTCTCAGCACTGAGGCTGCACCCTCCCATCTGCTGCTCACAATGGGGACATTTACTTTCCTTCAGCAAACAAACAAACAAACAAAAAAAAACCCTTAGAGGGGAAATAACCAAACTCCTTGATCAACATTACAAATGTAAATTTGTAATGTCCCATCTGGAAATGGTCCTGGTACCTTGTTGCTCAAATATTATTGGTAGTGGAATAATCTGGTAAAACAATTTATGAAAAGCAATTTGACAAAAATGTCCTTTGACACAATAATGTCATTCCAAGAAGTCTGTCTAAAGAGGGTGGTGCAAAGTGGGGAAAGGCCATGGTACAAACATTTTAAATGCAATGTTAAGTATAATATTGAAAGACTGGCAATGACAGGAAGAGCATGCTTGCCTGGATAACTGATGAGCATACTGATTAAGACCATTTTATAAGGAGGAACATGTTTAAATGTGCTAAGTGAAAAAAGGATAAAACAGGATTCTGCATGTAGCATGATTCCATATTTTAGAGATATTCCTAGAGTGTTGGGGAAGCTATGAGGAAAAGCAGTACTTTTTATGTAAACTCAGTTGAGAAACAAATTAGCGTAATCCCTTGAGGGAAGCAACTTGCAGTGTGAGTAACAAATTTAACAAGTGATCTGTTTGAGGATCCCACTTCTAGGAGTTTATCCTTCGTGTACACTTGTACATGTGCACAGTGACATGTGAACATAAAATTGATTGCAGACTTGTTAAAACTGCTAAAAAAACTATACAATAAAACACTCATCAATTGGTGACTGATTAAATAAAATCACATTGGAAACTTGTAGTGGAATATTATACAGCTGTTCAAAAGTGAAAGGCAAAGCAGAGTGATCTTCTGACTTGAAACAATCTCTAAAATAGGTTTTTAAGTTAAAAATAGTTAAGATTCAGAACAGCATGACAGTGTGCTCTCACCAGAGAAAATATAGCCAGTATGCACTTGTATATGCTTAGAGAATTCTTGAAAAGATACTCTGAAACCAGTAAGAGTGTTGCTTTGGGGAGCAGTAAGTGATAGGGACAAGAGAGTGGGAGTCTGAATTAAGGAGACTTCTCTTTCATAGCCCTTATTTTTGGTACCTTTTTAGTGACTCATGGATAAGTAGCTCTATTTCGTTACTGAAACAGAACCAAGCAGATTCCCTTATTGGAACACATGAAAATCAGCAGTACTTTTGCCCAACTGCGTAGCAAATTCCCAACACTGCTTCACTCTCTCTTTAAAACTTCAGTGATGTTTCTGAGCATCTTCCAAAAGAAATTGCTGACAACAAAACCATGCATTTTATTTTGTACCTATATTGTTTTCCATGTATTAGTTTAGCTATTTTTACCACACCAGGAAGAATGAATGTTTTCCTAATGGTATGTGGCTCTTTGTGGTAAGCAATTAAGTTTAAAAAAAAGAAAAGAGAAAGAAAACACCCTCATGACAGGCCCTTAAATATTCAGTTTAGTAAAATTCTGGACTAGATTTAGTATTGCATAATTTTAAACATTGCTAGAATATTTTAAACTATTTGCATTCCTGTTGTGCATATTTAGATTTTAAATATCTTGCTACTCATGATGGCCTCATACTATCACTAAGTAGAATCTCAATGCATAATCTATAAACACGGAAAACTTTTTCTTTAATGATAGTGGTTATAAATTCGTACTTCACATAGACTCTTGATAGCTCCCAATTTTATCTTTTTGTCTGACTTCTTGGCAATCTGAACAGGCTGTTTCGTTTCATAATGTGGCCAAGGACATACTGGCAGAGAGAGAAGTGTTAGTTAACTCAGCCACGTTCTTAGTGTTTGCTTGTGTCTGCAGTCATTGCATTATTTTTAACCCTCTTTTCCATCCTAGAATTTCTTTATCTGCCCATTTTGTGAAGGTTGATCTAGTTAAAAAGAAGTCATTTAATCCACAAACCTACTTCACTGAGTGAACCTACATCAACTACAGTCCTTTGAAATAAGTCAGAAGTGAATTAAGCAGCGACAGCCTTTTGTTGATCTTTCCCTGTTCCCTCACAATACATCACATACCACACAGGACAAGGGACCTTCTGGTGTACAGATTAAATAAGGAGATCGTCTTCGATCCATACTGAAAATATTAGTCAAGCTCAATTTCTTTCTTTTTTTTTTTTTTTTTTTTTTTTTTTGGTACTGCGTATTGAACTCAGGGGCACTCGACCACTGGGCCACACCCCCAGCCCTTTTTTTGTATTTTATTAGAGACAGGGTCTCACTGAGTTGCTAAGTGCCTCGCTCACCATTGCTGAGGCTGGTTTTGAACTCATGATCCTCCTGCCTCAGCCTCCCAAGTGCTGGGATTACAGGCGTGCACCACTGTGCCTGGCTCAATTTCTTACTCTTTTTAAGATAAAAAAATATTCCTCAGGCTGGGGTTGTGACTCAGCGGTAAAGCGCTCGCCTAGCACCAGCGCGGCCCAGGTTCGATCCTCAGCACCACATAAAAATAAATAAAGGCATTGTGTACAACTAAATAAATAAATATTCAAAAAAATATACCTCAGGATGCTAATAATTTTTCTGCTTCCCCACAGATCTTCTTGGGCTTTCCACTTTGGCAATCTCTGTTCCAGGGCATGAGCCATTTTCAGGTCGACAGCCATGGCAGTCCTCTCTGTCTACATTGCTGGGTCAGAAAAGGACTCTGCGGGAATGTACACTTGGCCTTCTTAAAACCCTGGAGCCAGGGAAAACACCAGGAACTGCCATGCAATTTGACAGAGACTTGTGCTTACCGGGTTCAAGTTTGAGGGATACATTCTTTCTATCTCCTACCCCAGGATAGTTCAGAACATCCTTTGGGGACATTTGAGAACACACATCTGTGATCCCAACATCAAGAGCTTCTTAATAAAATCCCAGTCCCAGTTAAACCGTCTGATCTAACACCTAGTATTCCAGCCATGGAAATAACCCAGTCTTTGTCTTCTTCTCCCTCCCCAAAGGGAAAAGGCTCACTTTAAGGCCCAGTGACATTGTAAACAACAGAGTCATCGTTTCCTTGGTGAAGAAAGCCTTGCACAGGCACCTGTGGGATGAGTTAGACCTATGCAATAGGGCTGGCATCTGAGTCTGAGAATCAAAGATAGCAGGATCCATGAGATACGCAACACCTCTGTGTACGACTCCGTGCATTTCAACATTGTTATGTTGTCCTCCCCCAAAAGCCACTAGTAGTTATGTCTCCATGAACATTTTAAATTAGCATAATTTAAACTTACATACTCCAAATCTTTGGAGGAAGATCACATCTCAAAGAATGAATCTCATGGAAAAATCAAACTATAAAAAAACATATATATATATATGTTATTATTATTATTATTATTATTGGTGGTACTGGGAATGGGGTACTCTAACACTGAACCACAGCCCCAGCCCTTTAAATTATTAGTATTTTTTTTCTAAATTTTGAGACAGGGTCTCTCTAAGTTGCCCAGGCTGGCCTTGAACTTGTGATCCTCCTGCCTCAGCATCCTGAGTAGTTGGGATTATCTGACGTAACACCTATATTTTATTTTATGCAGTTCTGGGGACCAAACCCAGGGCCTCTCACATGCCAGGGTAGTAGTACTCTACCACTGAACTAGATCCCAGCCTTTGTTTTATTTAAAATGGTATCAAGTGATATATATTTGGGCCCTTAAGACATAAGGTTTTATTGTCCTCCAGAAAGCAGCCACCCACAGCTGAACAACAGAAGACGGGGGCTCGCGTTGTTTTATTTCTGCGTCTGCAAGTCTGGGTGGAATGAAAGCAAAGCCAAGCACTGCGGTTACCTGCCTCCGCTTCAGAAGGGAGGGACCAGAGGTGAATCGGTGCCAAAGCTTGGAATTCAAAGCCCTTTTGGGGGGAAAAAAAAGCTTGAGAGTCATCAGGGGGCATGTGGTGCTCAAAATGAGAGAATAAAAATGCTTATAACTGCCGGGCGCGGGTGGCGCACGCCTGTAATCCCAGCACTTTGGGAGGCTGAGGCAGGAGGATCGCGAGTTCAAAGCCAGCCTCAGCAATGGCGAGGCACTTAGCAACTCAGTGAGACCCTGTCTCCAAATAAAATACCAAAAAGGGCTGGGGATATGACCCAGTGGTCGAGTGCCCCTGAGTTCAATCCCCGGCACCACCAAAAAAAAAAAAAAAAAAAAAAAAAAAAAAAAAATGCTTATAACTTATTTACTATCTGGACATGAAAGGCGAGGTAGAAGTCAAGATTCCCGAGGACGGCCCAGGGGTGCCCATAAATAGAAGGTTCTGAAGCCAGAGCGAGCACTATAACCACACTAAGACGCTTTGATCTTTTTTTCTCTTTACGGTTTACAATTATAATTTGTGGAGGTAATGTTAACCCTTTAAAAGTGAGCGTCTTAAGTGAGAGATTTGGTTTTCCATCTTCCAGGGCAGAAGTCTGTCACCCAGTGGTGGCTGCAATGCCCCATTCAGCTCCGACCTGGGTACCAGCAGAGAAGCAGGTCACTGGAATAAAAATCAAAGAGCATCTGTGGATGTAGCTCAGGACTTCCACCCTTAAATAATGAGAAGTCTATCCTTTTTTTTTTTTTTTAAATATTTTTTGAATTGTTGATGGACCTTTATTTTATTCATTTATTCATATGCAGTGCTGAGAATCGAACCCAGTGCCTCGCACATGCTAGTGCCTCACACATGCCTCTACCACTGAGCCACAACCCCAGCCCATGTCTATCCTTTTTATGTAAACTATTTCATCATAAGGGGGGGGGGCTCAGAAACTTCTCTGTAAGCAGCTGGGACGATGATCTGGGCTGTGACAATGATCTCGGTGTGCCAACACTGCCAGTTTTCTAACAGAGTTCCCTCCACGCCCCCAAACATTGACTGGGGTCCTGTTAGTTGCTGTCACTCACACTTTCCCTTGAAGACTCCCTGATTCCCGAGGCTTGAGTTAGAGAAACCAGGTAGGCCCCCTCCCCCCATCAGCCACAAATTGCTTAGCACAGGTGACTTTGTACAGGTGACCTGTACAAGGCTCCTCATCTTCCACCAGTGAGTGACCTGAGGGCCAGGGTATGTTAGGAGGGATGGAGCGATGGAGCGACTTCCTGGGCAACATGAGAACATCAGTCAGAGGAGGGGACGGTGCCTGAAGATGGCTAAGAAGTTGCCATTAGCGTCACCATAATGGCACAGTTTTTTTGGTACCAGGGATTGAACTCAGGGCACTCGACCACTGGGCCACATCCAGCTCTTTTTGTATTTTATTAGAGACAGGGTCTCAATGAGTTGCTAAGTGCCTCACCATGGCTGAGGCTGGCTTTGAACTCGCAATCCTCCTGCCTCAGCCTCTCAAGTGCTGGGATTACAGGTGGGCGCCACTGCACCCGCCCGGCTGTAATGGCACAGTTTTGAAAACACAGTGAATCACACACCTGACCGCAACTCCCAGCACTTTCTCTTGCTGTGCTCTGTTTCCACCACAAGGTGGCAGGCGACGGCCCTCTGATCCTCTGATCCTCTGCAGCCTTGCCCTGGTGGCACTCGGAGCCTGGGTAGTGCCAGGTCCAGCTATGCCTTCCAGCTCTCAGTTATACCTTTCCTGAAGTTGCTATATGCAAAACTCTTGTTGAGGATGGAAGGTTCTAGATGCAATCCCCACCCACTCACGGAACACATGAAACAACTTGATTTCTGTTTTCCTTATGAACAACGAACTAAAAAAAATCTCCTAATTTTATTGGTTCCTATTTACAGTGTTGAGGGAAAAGTTCTGGAATCCGAGTCAGAGGGTATGAATTCCAGTCCTTGCTCTTCTCTATGAAGACACTTGACCCCAGGAAGCCATTTCCCCAAGCCTTGGTTTCCTCCTGGGTACAATGAGAAAACAGGACTTGGGTGAACTCTGGGACACCCTCCAGAAACTCAGGCATGAAACAAAATAGCATGAGGAGAGAGCGGGCGGAAAAGAATGAAGTAGGGTGCAAATGTACGGTCCTGCCACGCTTCATTTACACCACCTCCTTGGGGAATGGGCTGTTCCACATGGTGAGTTTTCCAGATAATTGAATTTTAAATGCTGAAGCTTGTTTTCCTTTTAACCTTCTGTAATGGAAATCTTTCTAAAGTGTATTACACGCTTCTTTGGCTTCTTAAATAGTATGCTGGGTATAATTTAACCTTTCCTTAATGTCCCTATGTCAC
The DNA here is from genome assembly GCA_025594165.1 of Tamias sibiricus. Classification (NCBI taxonomy): domain Eukaryota; kingdom Metazoa; phylum Chordata; class Mammalia; order Rodentia; family Sciuridae; genus Tamias; species Tamias sibiricus. Next base: position 144,288,926 of record CM046662.1, read on the forward strand.
CGGGATGACCATCTCTTACATATATATAGTGCTTTGTGGAGCATCAGGTCTCTGGGCACATTCAGGTGGGCAGGCCCCAGGCTATAACTGACCACTCTTCCTCTCTCCTGCCTACATCACTACCTGTGTCATTTCTCCAAGTAACACCTTCTTGCAGCCTCTTAATACTCTGTTTCAAATCTGCTATAATCCAGACAGAACTCAAGGTTGCCATGGGTAACCGGAGTCTAAGCTGGTACCAACCCTAAATTTAATTTTACACACAATTTCAAGGCAACGGGGACTGTGCTGAAGGTTACTTCTGGCCAGGGCTGATACTTGGCTAGTCCTTCCAGCATGGAACTCTTCTGGGCAGGCAGCGGGTCACCCTGACCCCCTGCGTGCCCCTGACCCTGGCTCTTCTCCTGGGACCTCACACTCCTCACACTCCAGGTGCTCTCTGGCCAGTGTTTCTACACGCTCCAGGGTCCTTTCCAAGTGTTGGTACCATGCCATGCCAGTTGTGCAAAACAGTAGTCCCCTTACCCATAGTTTCAGTTATTTGTGGCCAACCACGATCCCAAAATACAGTTCAGTACAGTAAGATATTTTGAGAGAGGGAGAGACCACATTCACATAACTTTTATTATAGTAAATTGTTATAATCATTCTATTTTATTATTGCTTATTGTGGCTAATCTCTTACTGTGGCTAATTTAAAGCTTTGTCCTTGGTACGTGTAGGACGAAGCATAGTATGGGCAGGGTTCGGTACTACCCGTGACTTCAGGCATCTACTGAGGGTCTTGGAATGCACCCCGATGGATGAAGGGGGACTACTGTAACTTGAGTATCTCCCCAGTTTGGGGGCAGAAGACTCTTCTTTGTCTCTCCGTGACTGACTGTCAGAGTTTGAGGCTTTTCTCTTTTTCTAAACTCAAAGGCCTCTTCTCCTTTGCAGGATGTGCTCTGGGTTCGGGTTGCCTGAGGCCCGCTGGGCGGGGTGTGAAGAGCTCCTGTGACTGTTCATGTTCTACCACGTGCCAGGTGCTGTACTCGGTGCATCAAGTAAATCATCTTCGCTCGTCCACTCCACAGCCCTATTAAGGCAGCAGAATCAACCTCCTGCGGCTGAGGTAATCTGCCCACAGTCAGACAGCCAACGAGCAGCTTTGGAAGCCAGAGCCACCTCTCTCTGGGGCCGGAGTCCTCGGCCCTCTGCTCCGTTCATGTTTATTAATGTATGAAAATGTCCCAAGTTCACATTCTGGAAAAAAATAAATTCTAAAAGTGAAACGTGGGCCCTTCTACTTTTTAGAAAAGTCTATTTGTTTTGGTTTTGGGTGTGTGGGTTTCATTTTAATTAATTCCACATTTCGTTACCAATTTGGAACAATCTGTCCTCGGGGAATAGATCTGGTTTACTTATAGAAAGCTGGCGGAGGGAGTAACTGGGATTACAAAGTATTCCTTGTAGGAACTAAGCTAAAAACCTTTGCAGTTCTTTTGCACCAAACAGAAATAAATAGAACATTCCAGAAAACGCCATCTTCCTCAGATGGTGGCAATAGAGCTCGAAAACAGAATTTTTTTCAGGTGTGTTAAGGGCTATGGCTGCAAGATGGGGCGTGTGACATCAAACACAATTGATGTCCTCCCCCCCGCCTAGAAAGTTCTCTGGAAGTTCACACCAGGATAAAGTCGTTATCACTGATACAGAACTAGGACCTCCAGAGGTCCTCTTGGAGCCTAGCACCCAGCTGTGGACCTTAGGAGTGCAGGCCAGTTGAGAAGGCAGGAATAGTTATGGATTCAGTTCTCCTAAGTGTTGGGGACTTAAGAACACATGGCTGAACAGGAACTCTCTGGTTGCTTCCCACTTCCTGTTACAGACCTGGCCTAACCCCTGAGGCTTCCCCTGACATGTGGTGGGAACCAAAACTACCCTAAAGATAGGGTAGTTACTCTGCCAATAGGACTTGCCCATGTTCTTTACCTGTCTCTATAATCTCTTTGCTGATTGGCTCATGTCCCATATAAAGGTTGTCCACCTTCCTCAATAAACTTGAGTTCCAGCGCTGACCTGACTGGCTCCCTGGTATTCCCTGTGTCTTCTGAAGGCGAGGGAGAGGATACCAGCGACCTCTTACCTTCCTACTTTCGCCTTATCGCTGAGGTATGCTCTCCTAGCCTTCTTTGCAGGACAGAGAAGGTCCATCCCGGGTTTAGGGAGAGCTACAAACTTCAGCCCCTACCGTATTTTCTCTACACCTAAGGGTCTGTGGTGCAGAAGGCTGCCAAACCCACCCGTGACTGTGAATTTCCTATTCTTTCCTCAGAGGCGAACATTCCAAATGGATCCTAAATTAATTTTCAAAAGAAGCAAACCATGACCTCATCTTGCACATCGCGCACCTGCTCCTCCAACGCTGAACACACGTCATTCTCAGTGTCCTTTCCAAAAACACACACAGTGCTCTAGAGGAACCTGTCTCGGGGAGAAAATTGAAACTTGACTCCACATAAGTTGACTGGTCAAAGTATCACCTGTGTCAGTGTCCTAAGGCTGCTGTAACAAAGCACCACAAACGGAGTGGCCTAAATAAGAGAAATGTGTTAGTTCATGGTTTTAGAGTCTTGAAGTCCAAGATCAAGGAGACAGCAGGGCCATGCTCCCCTGGTGCAGGGAAAGATCTGTTCCAGGGCTCTCTCCCGTCTTCTGGTAGTTCTCTGGCACGCAGCAATGTAACTTCAGTCTTCACTTAGCATTCTCCTTGTGTCTGTGTCCAAATGTGCCTTTTATAAGGACACCAGTCAGATTGCATCAGGGGCCACCCTACACTAGTATGACCTCATCTTAACTCATCACATCTGCTATGGAGCTACTTCCTGATAAAGTTGCCTTTTGAGGTCCTGGGGGTTTGGACTTTGACACATGAATTTTGGGAGATAACTGATAATATCATCTAAGATAATTCTGAATTCAAAATCAAATTTAAAAGAGGGAACAGACTAAATTGCCCAAAAGAGTGCCTCGTGTTATAGATGACTCATCAGGTCGGCAGCGTGGGCAAGGAGTCAGTGTGTTGGCCCCTGAAATCTGTTGCTTACAAATAATGATGAAGAGGCTGAGGGGGCTGTTGGCTGAGGAGCAGGGAAATACCCTGGGTCCCTACAAAACCCTGATTTCTTGTCACCACTCTTTAGGATAAAATCACATGAGTAGTTGGAAATTTCTGGTGTTGAAAGAAACAGTCAGTTACAATGATTGAAAAAGGAACATTTTGAGAAAATTCCAAACACTTCAAACTCCCCAGTGCAGTTTGTCCTCCTTATTCATGAGGATTCTACCAACTGTGGATCCAAAATATTAAAAGGAAAAGAGCATGAACAGGCTGTGTGTGTGTGTGTGTGTGTGTGTGTGTGTGTGTGTGTGTGTTTGGAACAAGGGATTGCACCAAGGGGTGCTTTACAACTGAGTCACACCCCCAGCCCTTTTGATTTTATTTTCAGATAGGGTCTTGCTTAATTGCTGAGGCTTGCTCCTAATTTGCTATCCTCCTGCCTCAGCCTCTGGAGTATCTGGGATTACAGGCCACACCTGGCCAGACTTTTTTCTTGTTATTATACCCTATAGAATACAGAAGAACCACTATATGCCATTTCCATTCTATTAGGTATTGTAAGTGATCTAAAAATTACTTAAAGTATATGGAAGTATGCAAATATTACACCATTGTATGTAGAGGACTTGAGCATTCTTGGTTTTTAGAATACATGGGGGGTCCTGGAACCAATCCCCATCAGAAAAGGAGGAACAACTGTACCTAAATCTCAAAGAGCTTCTAGCCCTAAAGCTCTAGCTAGATGTAATTTTGCCAAAGGGATTCTGCTTGGTTTGGACTTGGTTTGTCCCCCAAAGATTTATGTGTTGAAAGCTTGAGCCCTAGTATGGCAATGTTGGGAAGGGGTGCGGGCTGTTAACAGGTGGGGCCTAGTGAGTGGTTGGGATTTGGGGTGATTGTGGGACCCCAGTCTCTTTCCTGCTTCCCATATGGTGACATGCTTTCTCCCTCACCCATCTGTTCCTGTCATGACACCGTCTACCATTAGGCCCTCACTGGACAATCCTGGACTTTCAGAACTGTGAACTAAATAAACTCTTTTCTTCCTAAGTAGTCTCTGTCAGGTATTTCATTATAGTAATGAAAACTGAACTAACAGGTATCCCTCCCCCCCCCCCCCCGGACTGGGGATTGAACCTAGATGTACTTTATCACCTTTCTATTTTAAAATTTTCAGACAGAGTCTAAGTTGCATAGGCTAACCTTGAACTTGTGATCCTCTTGTCTCAGACTTCTGAGTAGCTAGGATTACAGGTGTGCGCTACTATGACTGGCCTAATAAGAATTGAATTTCCTTTGATAAGGGGATTCTGTTTTCCTTTTTTGGGTAGGTGGAAGCCTTATTAATTTGTTTCAGTAATTTCCTTGCTGGTGTCTGTAATTATGCTGAGGAGGTATTTGGTGCAACTCTAAACCATCCATGAAGTTATGCACAGGCCACAAGACAACAAAGTGCAGCTCAGTGGTCAGGAGCACAGACTGTGGTACCAGATGCACATGGGTTCAAGTCTGGTTCAGCCTCTTACTTCAGTGACCTTGGACAAGATACATGAAGCTGAGTCTTCCTATCTAGGCTGTCCTCTAGAGGTGGGTATTAAGTGAGACACTGGCTGGCAGATGCCCACTGCAGTAGACACTGCTCCATAAATGTTATCTCATCATTATTCCAGAGAGCTAAGGCGTGAACCTTGAAAAAAAAATCAATCTAGTCTCCTTCTCTTCTGTCTCACTCAATGTGGCTATTCTCATACTCATTTCATGTCCTGTTGCTTCTCTTTCTTACCCCAAGTTACAGGGAAAAACGGAAATACTATGAATAATTGAAGAAAGAGAGCAAAGAAACAGGGACAGACTTGACTCAGCATAAGAATACAGGACCGATGGGTCCTGGGGACCCACGACGGCACCTGCAGCCCAGCGCATCAGACCCAGGCGCGTCACAGGTCGGGTCCAGCCGCTGTGCCCGCCGCGCCCCGCCCACTCACCTGGCCCCACTGACGTCCACTCCGACCATGAGCTGCCCGTTCAGGGAGAGAACCTCGTCCCGCAGCCGGACCTTCCCGCTCTTCCCCGCGGGGCTGTTCTTCCTCAGCTCCGTCACCCAGATGCAGCCCACGTCCAGCACGGGGCCCTGGTGGGTCTTCCTCTTCTTGCCCCCTCTGCGCTTTTCACCGTAGTCCCCGAAAACAGGGATGTTCCCAAAACTGAGGCCGACAGTCTCTGTGTCCCCCAGCTGCTTGGTGAGGTACACAGTGCAGATCTCCATTTCTGGGGGGCTGCGGTCGGGTGGGACCGCGCTCTCATCCACGGCCAAGTTCAGCTGGATGTACTCCTGCAGCTTCTGGATGGCCGCCTGGCAGAGCCGCTGCTCGGGCCCGTCCCCGCCCTCCCGCAGGCTGTTCTGCAGCCACCGGTAGAGGAGGGGCAGGTGCAGCCCGGCATTGTCCTGGGTGATGGGCATGGTGCTCACTCCTGGGCGCCAGCATCATGAAAGGGCCTGCTGCTGGGGGCCGGACCCCGTGGGGCCCCACGTCCCTTGGGAACCCTGGCTGTCATCAGCTTTGCCTGTGTTCATGTTGAGGCTGGCGGCTGAGCCCAGGGACGCCTACTCAAGACTGGCCTGTTGTTCACCTTGGCAAGAAGAGGAAGGGACACAACTAGGAAAACCATGGAACAATGGCTCTGGGTGCTCTTCACGGGGAGGGAGGACGTGGCCAACAAGTCCTTACTGGGTTCATTTCACAGCGGGGTCCATGCACATCCCGTGGACATTGGGTATTCCTGCAGCAGCAATGGCATGTCCTTTCCTGGGCTCACTGACATCTGGGAGAGGAAGAGGAAAAAAACAAACAAAAAACCCAGTCAAAATAGTGAGGCTTGTGGCATAGGACACAAGGCCCCTGGGCTACAGAAGGACCATGTTTGCTTTTCAAGCAGAAACCTAAAGCCTCTCTCCATTCCCCAGTGTGGCTCCCTCCACACCCATGAACACACACACACTTTCTTTTTTCAGGCAAAAGCTTCTGGAACCCTGACCTTCTCTAGGAAGTGTCAATGATCAGCAAAGAAGTCAGATGCTTTTTGCTACATCAACCCCCATCAACATACCATTTAACTCACATTCAACCAGAAGGCAGTGTGGAAAGCCCCCTGGAAGGTCATAGAAAGTTCTGGGCCCGTGTCCACCCCACTGACAATAATGTCACCTCTCCTGAAGATGCGTAACTTAGCTGAAAGGGGATCCAAGAAGCTGGTAGGTTTCAACAGTGTGGCGATAGAAGACCTCAGTAACGGAAGCATTTATTTTGAATGCTAAGGCTGTCAGCTTCAAGCTACTCAAAACTGATTTAAATTATCATGGCTATGTGTTTGAATTGAGAATCTAATTGGAGAATTGCGTATGATAGACTGGACCACTGCAGTGGGCCTCGGTGTCTGTGGTTCTGCTCACAAATGAAATGGACTGATCTCAGAAGACTACAACAGTTAGGATATGAAATGGCCCCCCAAAACTCACGTGTTGGAGGCTTGGTCCCCAATGCAGCAATATCTAGAGGTGGAGCTTTGGGAAGAGATTGGGTCATGAGGACTCTGATCTTATTGGTGAACTAATCCACAAATAGCTGAGTGGACCCCTGGGAGGAGGTGGAAACCGCAGGTAGGTGGAGCATAGCTGGAGGAAGAAGAAGGGCTTGCCCTTGGGGACTATATCTTGTCCCTTCCTTTGTCTGTCTCTGCTTCCCAGCTGTTATGAGCTTAGCAGCTTTCCTTCACCAAGTCCTTCACCATGACCTTCAGCCTCACCTCAGAGCCAGAGCTAGGGAACCAGCCAACCACAGACTGAAAGCTCTGGGCGGAAATAAAACTTTCCTCCTCCAAGTTGTTTGTGTTAGGTATTTTGGTCACAGTGACAAAAAACCGACTAACACAGAGAACTTGTAGATCTCTGCACAGATCAGTCATGGAAGGACATCTGTATTTGCAACTGCAGGTTTGTGGTCTCTGTCTTCTCAGGGTCAACATTTTGCTTACTGGGATGTTTCGTTAGATGTTTTAGAAGAATGACTTTTCATAGTACAGGTTGAGTATATATTGAAATATTTTATGGGTGGGATCCAAGCCTAAACATGAAAGTCACTATGTACATTTTATATATGGCATGAAGGTAACTTTACACAACATTTTAAATAAATTTTGACATGAAACAAAGCTTCATGGTGTGGAAGTTTCCACTTTGGCATCACATTAGTGGTCAAAAAGCTTCAGGTTCTGGATGATTTCAGATTTCAGATTTTTGGATTAGGGGCGCTCCCCCTGTATTACAAAATCATTGAACTTTTATTATGTCCTGAATCCTCTCAAATCATTGCAAGTGAATGAGGCCCTTCTATTTCTTTTGTTAATAGAAAAACCCAGAAAAATAAGTACATAAAATAAAATAAAGGACTAGAAGAACTACTGGAAAATTCTCAATTATACACATGGAACTGAAAGATTATGGAGCCCAAGAACACCTACATAAGAATAAGACTGCTCGTGAGGATGTCCTGCGATTCAACAATTTTTCCTCTCCTGAAAACTGCTTCCTTGTCTTCACCACTTCTCAGGGTCAGAGCTTGGACTCTCAGCAGGGTTGTCATCTTTCGACCTCACCTCCTTGGCCAGAGCTGATTGGACTACAGATGGACAACTGGTCCAAGCTGAGCCAATCAGCTTGCTCACCTCCAAGATCAGAAAACGACTCCAGTCTATTTAAGTCTATGTTCACTTAAAGTTTTGTTTTTCTTTTCTTTTTTTTTTTTGTTTCTTTTGAGTAGTTTAATTTTAAAATGTAATTTAGGGTAAAGTTTGATGCAGTTTTTCAGGCATCAGGGGAGGGCAGCAATGCAGCCTCATCCAGGCCACTGAAGCTAAGAACAGGAATGCTGGGGGGAGCCGGGGTGCTTTCTCTCCCTAGCCCTGCACCTCTGCACTCCAGGGATCAATTTTATTTCTTGGCAGGATGTCTTCTTTGCATCTCAATCCACACAGCAGGCAGAATGTTGCCATCCAGAGCTGCTAGTTCAAAAGTGTTTGCCACCTGCTAGACAGTAGGGCCTTCTGAGTCTCTGTACACAATCTTCAAGGACGAACTCTGTCCCAGCTTTGATGAGATTCCCAGCTGGAGACCAATGGACATGGACTCACGAACTGACGTGTGTGTGTGTGTGTGTGTGTGTGTGTGTGTGTGTGTATGCATTATTATTTGAACTTGGCACCCAGCAACTTCTTGATTCTGCCGAGGGTTGTCATTTATATTATACACTAATTTTCATTTATTCTTTTTTTTTTTTTTTTTTTGTACCAGGGATTGAACTCAGGGGCACTCAACCACTGGGCCACATCCCAGCTCTTTTTTGTGTTTTATTTAGAGACAGGGTCTCACTGAGTTGCTAAGGGCCTCGCCACTGCTGAGGTTGGCTTTGAACTCGCCATCCTCCTGCCTCAGCCTCCCAAGTGCTAGGATTACAGGCGTGTGCCACAGCGCCCAGCTAATTTTCATTTATTCTAAGATTTTTTTGGGCATGATGGAGTTTGAACCCTGGGCTGTGTGTATGCTAAGTATAAGACGACTGAATTATACTCCCAGCCTCTAATTTCCATTTATTTGTGCTTCTGGTATACCATGAATTCCTTCAGGGTAAGAAATTTGCCATATTGATAGCACACTCTCAGTGACACATTCAAGGCCTGGTTATTAATATATGTTCTATAAATACTTGCTGAGTGAATGAATGTATGAACACAAATTGACACTAGGAAAAAGAAATTCTCTACTACTCTAAAGTTTGGTTTTCCTCAGACCTATTTAAAGAGCATCTTGACCATGATATTTACACCGTTTTTATATGTATGGAATCATCTGAATTGTGCCTAGCACCTTGAATCCCAAACCATTAAACATTTAATTTAAAGGACCTTTAGAATGTTTTTGTAATTTATTGAGCATCTACAATGTGATAGGTGCTGAGCTGAGGCGGGGAACATGCTGATGAATAAGACAGTATCCCTGTATTCACGGAAACCTGGCAGGTTCTGAGAGACCTCACAGATCATTTTACAGATGAGAGAAAGGAGACTCATAAGAGCTGTTAGGCCCGATGAAAATGTTTTGATTTGTTCATAAGATTTTAATATATCTGTGAGTGAAGTTATTTTTCAGCCAGAGGTGTTACTTATTTTGGCCAAAGAAGACATTCAATCTTTGCACATGTATGAATTATCTTTTCTTTGATCTTGCATTTCTTTTTAATAGCCATGTGATTTTGTAGGTATTTGCTAAGATTTTGATTTATTTGGAACCACTTAATAGCTGACACTCAAGTTCTTTGGAAACTCAGAACACAGTCTATTGGAAATCTCTTTTTGGTGACTGAGTAATAAGGTCATTTATTATTGACATGGCTTCTGACACTTGGCCCATGTGTTATTATTCCTTGTTAAATAAATCACTTCCTGAGAAGACTGGAGAACGTTTTCCACCTTGGATGGCATGGTTTATATTGACTTTCTCTGGGAGAGAGTGAAATTCAGAGGAGGAGGGTGAAAGGGATCATTTTTCTATATTTATGGAGAACGGAGGCGAAAGTGTTCTTTGATGAAGAAGGCTGGTTGGCAGTGGGATTCAATGAACCTTTCACTGAGGAATTATTATGTGCCAGACACTGGGCAGAACTCAGGGCGTATGGCTCAGGCTGTGTTAGGGAGACACACCTGCCACAGCTGGCCATGGTGGCTGATGGGTGGTATCACAAAGTAGGCAAAGGAAGGGCCATGTCTTCTTACCCAGACCTTTGGAAAAGTGTTTCCCTGAAGGAGATAACTTTAGGATTGGCCTAAAAAAATGGTTGGTTTCAACAGTTTACCAAAGGAAGAGGAGAGAGGAGACTAGATGTAGGATGCAAAGGGTCACGATTCCCTCCAAATCGACGTGCTCAAGATGGAAACCAGTGCCCTTGGACACAGTGAATCTCCCTGTGGTATTGCTTGGTTCTTTCTCTTTTGGTTAGCATTATTGCAGGAGCCCTAATTAAGGAGATAGCTAAGATTGCGGTTAGCTGTGAGCCATAAGCATTACCACCTTCCATGGTCTCGTGAGACTTGGCCCGGGACATTGCGGATCGGGTTGGCGCCATTTGCATGATCTCGCGAGACTTGGCCCAGGGGATTGGTGATTGGGTTGGTACCATTTATGTGGTGTTGTGGTGGTTGTAGGAGTGTGGATGGTGTTGGAGTTGTTGTTGGAGCCGGAGAAAGAAGCTAACAAAATAAAGAGCCTGTTTGTTTCCAGTCTGCCTCTGAACTTATTCCCCGTGGCGTTGTTGCTCCAAGCGGCCATCGCTTCAGGCAGCAACACATTATCAAGGCTTATTTCTGGAATGAAGAGTCTTTCTGTGTGTATAGTTAGGCTGATCAAGGCAAATGAACACTGATCTTAACCTCTAGGAATGTGAGGTCTTTTCACACACAGCTGCCGGTTTGGATGTGAGGGGGATGGCATACTGATGGGGACTGTCCTGGCCTTGCTCTGATCTAGTTCCTACCTCACCAGCTTGGTGGCTCCCACAGCCACCAATGGGCCTCATGTGACAAACACTCAGTTTGTGCCAGAAGCTTATGGTTGTCCACCAGACATGCAGCCCCTCCTCCGTCATTTTGTGGGAGTGGCAAAACATATTCAACTAAAACACAGCCTCTCTTGCAGGTAGAGATAGTTATACAATATACATCTACCCAACAAGATGAAAGTGAAATTTCACCAACACTCCTTAGAGAGTAAGACAGAAATGAAAGGAAAAATAACCCCCATCTTCTTTTTTTAAAAAATATTTATTTATTTACTTTAGTTGTACACAATGCAATGCATTTTATGTTTACGTGGTGCTGAGGATCAAACCCGGGCCACGCACGTGCGAGGCGAGCGCTCTGCCGCTGAGCCACAACCCCAGCCCCACCCCCATCTTCTTTAAAAGTCACTTTTACCTGGATTTTTCTAAATCTAATCAATTAGCTCAAATAAATACAGAATTTGGTAGCTGGAAGTGGGAGAACTAAAAGCAACAGAACCTGAAACATGGAATTGGCCGAGCAAGGGCAGTTGGGAAGCAGACGTGAAGAACTTGGGTTTGCAGATTGGAAAGTGGTGACCTGACAATGGGATGTGAAATACTCAGTCACACTGCCAACCGCTGTACCCCGGAAAGTCACGTATTTGTCGACTGAGGTTATGGACTTAGGGAAAATGGTAGGGAAAAATTAGATCGTTGGTAGGTGCTTTGTCTCTTGCAGCAAAATCTAGAGGCTCAGTTCTGAAGGTGCTCAGAGATGGAAAGAAGTACCATTTTCTTAAGGAAAGTACTCTGGGCATTCAGCCTGAAATCTAAACTGCCCAAGAGTCCTGCATTATGGACCCTTGGAGTACTGCAGAACCAGTTTCATCAGAAGGGAAGGAGTGGCTCCCCACAAGTCTGGAGTAGTGGGTTTTGGATTTGGTTGTCTGCTGGCAAAAATGCAATTATCCACCAAAAATCATGGTTTCAACTTCCCCCTGCAGCACACGTTCAGTAAGTAGCAAGGGTGCAGTGATAATGTAGGGAGAGGGCATAGCTCCTGAGTTAGAAAGTGAAGCTACACATCATCAGGAGCTGACCAGAAACATGTAGACTAGACACCTGCTACCCTTGAGGGAATTGTTTTGCTTGAAGTACCCCAAAGCTGGTTTGCAATAGCCGGGGATGGTTCAATTCCTTTAGAAACCTTGAAACTCTTCTTCCCCTGAAATTCATAGTCTGAGAAAAGAGGAGACCATGGAGGTTAACGAATGAAGAATCACCTGCCAGTCAGAGGCAAGGGCCACAGAGGGCAATGGACGGGGCACCTTCCACCACAGCTAGGGCTGCCACCTGGCCAGCCTTTGGTCTCTCACTGTCCTTGGAGGATACAGCTATTGCTACCCACAGTGACTGCTGTCTTCTCCACCCCTCCTTAGGTATAGGCAAGTCATCTTGTAGTTATTCTACGCTTTCCCCAGAAATGTCTGTTGAGTGCTTTGGGGCTCGTTGTAGGGAGTCAGATCTAGGACTGATGGAGAGGGCCACACACCTCTGGACACCCCGGGCTCTCATCTGGGTATGCTGACTTAATAGGCTCCGGTGCTATCTCCGCTGAGAATGGGGAGTCTATGTTGGTAACCAAACAAGGGGATTGACGCAGAGACTGCTAGTGCCTACCCATCATTCCTTCTACCCCTTTCCTATCAGAAACCAATTTGTGTTTGAGGCATAGTATCCAGCCAAAGAGCTGCTTCTTAGTGTCACTTGCGAGAGTAGAAACCATAGATATAGTTCTAACCCGTGAAATTGTTTGTAGGGCTTCCAGGATAGTTCCTTTAAATGCAAGCTCTTTTGCTTTTTCTCTTGCTTAAAATGCATACATGATGGCTGGTGCTTTGGCAAAGGTCTGGTGTTCTTTAGCAGCTGTACCAAACCCAGCCATTCTACCTCCAGGCTACATGAGGAAAAAATAAAAGGTACCTTATTAAAGCCTTGTTAATTAGACTCTCTGTTAAGTTGAATAAAATCCTTAATAAATACAATATTTTAATTCACTCTTCACCCCTAGATTCATGACATAGAATATAATCCTGTAGGCTTTCAACTTTAGCCCTACTACTTTATGAATAGTAGTTACTGAGTTACTGTTTTGCTTTGTGGGCATCAAAAACCAAACCAAACCAAACCAAACCAAACCAAATCAAAAACCACCAAAAACAACCAGAACCAAAGACAAATAAAACAAGAGCTGAAATCACAGATGAATTTTTCCAATTTTTTGTCAGCAGCATTGTGAAGCCCCAGGTGTTATGACAAGCTTACAAGAAATTGAGAAATACTGCAAATACAAACCATCACGACTCCCTGAAGTGGGCTTGTTTTGGAGGAGCAAAGTACTGGCTGATTTTTATCTATCTACGCGGCTGACTAGCGACTAACTGAAGGATGTGCCCACGAGACAGGAGAAGGATCTGATTACCACTTTGTTTCATGCAACCACTGTTGATTGTGCCAGGTACTGTGCGAGGCTGGGCAGACCCGGGTTGGCTGAGCTGCACTGGAAAGAGACTACAAAAGAAGCAGCTACAACAGAGTATATGCTGAGGGTCATGAAAGGTGCATTTGGAGACACATGATGGATTCTGGGAAGCAAGGTTTTGCAGGAGCTGCTGGGGATGAGAGGTGTTTCCCAGATAAATTATAGACGGTGAGGACCTAGAAAGGACTTCAGGAATTGCCCCCATCTGGCCTTTAATTTTACAGATGAGAAGCATACTCATCTGACTCATTCAAGTCAGGCCTGAGTTCCTTTGGTGCCTGGGTCCAATGACCCTTGAAGAATAGGGAAAAGGAGGAAAAATGAATAAGATGAAACAAGAACAACTTGGCAGCTATTTTGAGACTCTACTGTTTGCAAATACTGTATACCTTCAAACATGGACCATTTGTCCAAATAACAAAAAATGTGAATGAATGGAAATTGCAGGTAGGCTTATAAAGGCTTCCTCTCAAACAAGCTGAGTGCAAGAAAATGGTTTGGGCCCAGATAATCAAAACGAATATTAGAAGTAATTTCGGTTCCCCATCTCCTTCTAAAATATATTTGCTGTGACTTCAAATACTGAAACACGTTTGTGAATCTGCAGTTTAAGATCGTTTACTTGAAATGTCAGGATTTGGCCTGTTCCAGGTTAGTACTATTTCTGGAGCTCAGGTATGTCAATTCTGAAAGATCTTGCCTAATAACTGGGGAAAGGGCATCCATGACAGGTGTACATCTATTCAATGGCCATTGCACACCTTGAAGCAGCTGCTCTCTACTGAATGGCTGAGAGCAATGACAGCAGCTGTGTTAATTGCCAGACATCCATGAGCTCACTGTGACAGCCCACTGTCATCAGACTGTCCTGTCCACCTTGAACACACTGGGCAGCCATGATGCCACCAACCTGTCATCTACAACTCTGGAGGTCACACCCTCAACTTAGAGCATGCATTAATAAGTTCTGTTTCCGATACACTGGAGTGATGTTAAGACAACAGCAACAAAGAATGGTTTTTGTACAAATCCTTTTAGAACAGTTGTGCTGTTCAGATGCTTCTGTGTGTAGACTTTTTGGTACCTAATCTAAATTCTTAGTATATAACTGCACAAGATCTGACCTTGTTATTAATTAACAAAACTCGAATATGTATAATAGTCAGGAATGCACGTTGCTATTACCTAGCTATAGGTCTCCAGGCAAGTCCTTTAAGATCTTGGAGACTCAGTTTCCTTATCTGCCAAATGAGCTGGTTTTACACAGTTTCCTTCCAGCTCTGGCATTCTCTCGGACTTTGGAGCTGAGTTAGCAAGTCAGGGATGGAGTTACAGGCCTCATTAAGAAGCACACACACACGACACATGGAAGTTTTTAAACTGCAGAGGAGATGGGCCAAATTGCTTTATCAGATATTGAGTATCTGCCAAGACAAAGGGAGGAGGGGGGCCCCAGGGGTGGTTTTACATTTATGTGCTTTTAACCCTAGACCAGCTCTTTGGAAGACAAGAAGAAATATATCCTAGTAAATAAAGGCTCTTTGGAGCAGCAGAAAGAACCAAAGTTTCAAGGAGTGGGAGGAGCACGCCTGGAGGGGGCGGGGTATGTAGGAGGTCCAGTGTCTCCTCTGAGGCCCCACAGACTCTCCAACTTGGCGAGGGCCTAAATGGTGTGGAGACCAGGCTCCAGCCCCTGCCTGCCTCTGCTGGTCTGCAGGCTTGCAGGGCTCTGGCCAGAACTCCTGGTGCAGAGAGAACCCTCGGAGGAAAACGCAAGATCACAGAGCACAAAGGTTCAGCCATGCGCCTTCCCATCCTTCCTGTGGGAAAGACTCGGACAGCGAGAAGGCGTGTCAGAGTCCATGGGAGTGAGAGAAGGAGGAGTCCTCATTTGACCTCACCCAGTCATGACCTCAGAGTTAAGGAGAAGAGATGACCGTGAAGGAGTGAGATATACTAGCCCTGACTCCCTCAGGGGCCCCACAGCTACTCAGACGCCCTCTTGGTCTCTCATAGGGGTGGGAGAGAAATGAGGTACAGAGAAGAAAACAAGAGATAGCCTCAGCAGAGAGGAACTAACTTGAAAATGACCTAAGTAGGTTCTACTCTGGGTGGTCCACAATGACCTTGGGAGGGGCCTGGGGGACAGTAGGAGGTTGGACTACCATTGTTTAAGATCGTGTTTGCCGGGCGCGGTGGCGCGCACGCCTGTAATCCCAGCACTTTGGGAGGCTGAGGCAGGAGGATCGTGAGTTCAAAGCCAGCCTCAGCCATGGTGAGGCACTTAGCAACTCAGGGAGACCCTGTCTCTAAATAAAATACAAAAAAGGGCTGGGGATGTGGCCCAGTGGTCAAGTGCCCCTGAGTTCAATCCCCAGTACCACAAAAAAAAAAAAAAAAAAAAAAAAAAAGATCGTGCTTTGCAGAGGCATGTGCACACCTACAAGATATGGCTGGGAGCTGGGTGCGGTGGTGCACACCTGTAATCCCAGTTATTTGGGAGGCTGAGAAAGGAGGATTACAGGTTTGAGGCCAGCCTTGGCAACTTAGGGAGACCCTGTCTCAAAATAAAAAATCAGCTGGGTGCAGTGGCACACACCTGTAATCCCAGCACTTTGGGAGGCTGAGGCAGGAGGATTGCAAGTTCAAAGCCAGCCTCAGCAATGGTGAGGCACTTAGCAACTCAGTGAGACCCTGTCTCTAAAGAAAATACAAAAAAGGGCTGGAGATGTGACCCAGTGGTTGAGTGCCCCAGAGTTTAATTCCCGGTACACACACACACACACACACACACACACACACACAGGGCTGGGGTTGCAGCTCAGTGATAAAGTGCCTCTGGATTCAATAACCAGTACTGGGAGTAGGAGTGAGGGGCAATATTGCTGGGGAAGGCCATTGGTATATAGGAAGATGCTCTAAGGTGACCTTGACCTTGGTAAGTTTCCCATCATTCCTATTTTTACGATCCTGAGCTTAGAATCATGAATTCTCTGAGCATGTTGAAAAAATATCCACTCTCTTGTTACCAGCAAGAGAGTTCACTCATTGATTTTCAATCAGGAACATAATTATTAAGTGGGCATAATGTTTGCATTGACCCAATCAATGCCTGCACTCCCTGAGGGCAGGATGCAGAGGACAAACTTCAGAACTGGGAACACAGATGGGCAGAGGTGGCCTCCCAACTTAGGTAGCCTCTCAGCCCCATACCTAGGTTGCACTTTGCAAAGGAAACTGTCTGCATAGCCAAGATTCCCCTTTATTATAGACAACCCTGGAAAAGGCATTACTAACTCCTGGTTCCTACAGGTTTTCTTTCCTGTCCTCTGCATTAATCGCCCTCTTCTATTCCCACGCACTGCCCACTATAACATCAATAAAGACCAATTTCTCTTCTCTGAATTACAGGCATGATTGCATCTCAGTCCATCCTCTTCAAGATTACTGTGACTTCAGTTTTGGATTCTGTTTTCATGGACAGTTGTTTGTACCTTGGGTATTTCTAAGGCTGGCTTTTTAATCATGGATGTTGTATTTCCCAGTTTAATTCTCAAAATAGAAACACGTCTTCTTTATTTTTGAGTTCTGGGTGGTGAGGAGGTGGTCTTACTGTTGCCCCCAAGTACCAGTGGTCTGCATGTGGCTACCAGTTCCTGTGTTGAATCTTAATCCCCCCTGTAGTAGTATCAAGAGGTGGGGTGGTTTGGGAAGTGATTGAGGGTTCTGTCCTCATGAATGGATTGATGTCTTACAAATGAGTTAGAAGGAACTAATTTAGGTCTCTTGCTCTTCTGTTATTTGGGGACACAGCAGTCATCTCATCCAGAGGATGCCTCAACTAGGCACCATCTTGGAGGCAGAGAGCAGCCCTCACCAGATAGGCACCCTGTCGGCACTTTGATATTGGACTTATAGTTTTCAGAATCATGAAAATTAAAAATTCTTTATAAATAACCCAGCCTCGGGTATTTTGTGATAGCAGCACAAGGGACTAAGACAGGCATCTTTCAGACTTGACATAACTACAGGGAACCACAAAGCAGTTTCCCAGTGGGCACGTGCCGGCTGTTTTGATCTGCTCAGAATGGTGCGTTTGAGTGCCTGAAGGAGGTGAGGACAGGAGGGACAGAACTAAAGTCACAGAAGAAAAGCCAAGGGAATCCATGTTCTCTTTCCTGCTCTTGACCCAGAGTCCTACTGAGGAAGCTTATGCTGCTAAAATTCCAGACCACTCCAGCATTTCCCAGAGCTCTGCGGTCCTGCTTACGCAGATGGGGAAACAGATTGAGAGGGGACCTGAGATGCCACTGACAGAGCCCCATGTGCCTGTGACGTCACTTGGCAAACACTCTCTTCAGAGAGAAGGCAGGTTCCTGTCCATTAGGCAAAGCCTCCCTCCAGGAAAATGGGAAATCAGAATTTTAAGAAATGAGAACCTTTATAGTTCTCATATTAAAGAAAATGTAGGCATGGGGGCACCGTTTTTCACAGAACATGGGCAATGGTAGGTTCTGGGTTTCAGTGTCAGGACAGAGGCTGTCTGACCATTGCAGAGCCCTACAGAGAGAAGTGCTAAGGAAGATGGCGGCTCCCTGGTGCACGGCTGCTCTGGGAAATTACTGAGATGAGCAAAGTGGCCATTACCTGCCACCCACCAAGTCCCGTGGAAGCATTTCCAACATGCTATAAGCACCCTGGTTGAATGACTCCAAGTTCAGCAGCATTCTCCTGTGGTCCTGAGCATGTGCACTGCGCCAAGTCTGGTTCTAAAGGAATCATGTGAAAATAACAGAAGACTTGTTCTCAACTTGAAATCCCAAGTCTTTTTGCCTGTGGAGGTGATTTAAAATCTTGGCTTGTGTCCCAACATAGATGCTCTTGCCCCCTTGCCTGGCAGGCCCAGTTTCCCTCTCTCCTGCTCAGTCCTGTTGTTATTCTTTCTTTATCCACTGTCTCCAAGACTCTCCATTACACCTTCCCCCCAATCCTTTCCCATGTGTCTCAAGACCAGAAAAGAAATGGAAGTGAAGAGGTCTGTGTCTTTCCAGATTCTGCAAGATAAACACTGGTTAAGATGGCAGGGAATCATTCCTTCATTCAACAAATATTTACTGAGTGCAGTAAATAAAGCAACATCTTCAGCCTTGGGAATTTAAAATCTGAAGTGGTTTCCCAAGCCAGCTGAGCCTCAGAATCACCTGAGTCTATTAAAGGCAGACCAGAGCTGATCTTCAGAGATTCTGATTCACAAGAATTGGGAGATGTGGTGTCATGCAGATATCTGTATTTTTAAAAATTTTTTAATTTGTTTTCATTAGCTATCAATGATGGTAGAATGCTTTTTGACACGTTATACATAAATTGAGTATTACTTCTCATTCTTCTGGTTGTACATGATGTAGAGTTATACAGGTCATGTGACCATATATGCACATAGGGTACTAATGTGCTATTCGTTCTAATATCATTCCTACCCCCAGTCCTCTTCTCCTCCCTTCACTCCCCTTTGTCTAGTCCAAAGTACCTCTATTCTCCCAGTCCCCCATCTTATTGTGACTTAGAATCTGCATATCAGAGAAAACAGTCAGCCTTTGGTTCTTGGGATTGGCTTATTTTGCTTAGCATAATATTCTCCAGTTCCATCCATTTACCAGCAAGTGCTGGTAATTTCATTCTTCTTAAAGGCTGACTAATATTCCATTGTGTATATACACCTCAATTTCTCTATCCGTTCATCTGTTGAAGGGCTCCTAGGTTGGTTCCAGAGTTTAGCTATTGTGAATTGAGCTGCTATAAACATTGATGTGGTTGCATCAATGTAATATGCTGATTTTAAATCCTTTGGGTATAAACCTAAGAGTGGGATGACTGGGTCAAATGGTGGTTCCATTCCAAGTTTTCTGAGGAATCTCCATACTAGATATCTTTATTTTTAATGAGCATTTTGGGTAACGAATGTGACAGGACCCTGGAAACTATTGGTCAGGTGGAATGGGAGGTCCTGGAAATGCCATGATTGTGGACTGACACTGGGACCATAGGAAGAAAGTCAGTTCTTACTTCCTACTGGCTCAGGAGATCTTTCATCACCCACCATGTAGGAGTGATGGATTTCACAAATAAGAGCACATGGTGCTCAATTAAATATGAATTTCAGATTAGTAAACAAATGTTTTAACATAAGTGCGTCCCAAATATTATAGCATCTCTGTGTCCTTGCAGTATTCAAAACATACATATACTAACATATTATTCATTTATCTGGAATTCAAATTTAACTGAGTATCTGTTATTTTATGTGGCAATCCACACCCACTCCATGCTAAAATGAAGCTCTTAGAGCTTTTGCCCTGCATGCTTTGTTTGCCCTGTGTGACATATAGAAGCATCTCTGCCTTGGCAGAGACCTTCACTTCCTCCTGGAAACCAATATCACCCAGGGCTGGGCTACCCACATTGCACAGGCAGAGAGCAAGTGAGTCAGCTCCAAGGTCACAGCTCCCCACCCCACTCAGAGGAACTTCTCTTCCTGGCTCCCTGTCATCTCAGCTTCTGGTCTCGTGTGTCTAAATCTGCTACTCCCAGCCCTGCTGCCTTCCCTGAATGCCCCTATTTGCCCAAACCCTGTAAATACTGGTCCCCTCTGGCCAGCTGACCTCTCCGAATAGCCCTGACACAAGGACATGTCTGGCCCACATGATACAACTTGGTCATAGATGAAAGGAGATTGTAGGAAACTGTTTGAAGTAACCAAAGAAGTTATCTACAAGCAATTTTCAAACTTCAGTGTTCCAAACTTCAATTGTTCAACTTCAGCATATCTGCTGATTTGGTTAGTTTCATGTGCTTATTCTTTGGGGCAAGATTTTATTTGGATGAAGTTAAGCAGTTAAAACACTGAACGTCAATGGGGAATACAGTTGGCAACCAATTCTATGAAAGCTTATTTTGAGTTGTAGAGAATGCCGAGGATCGTCTACCTGGCCTATTCAAACCATTTACCCTGTACCAGGGAATCCGGTCATCCTCCTCCACAGAATGGGTTCCTTGGCTCTGTTAGGGACATTAAGAACAGGCCAGCAGATAGAAACTCTCTGGCTGTCTCCCACTTCCTGATACGGGAACTTGGCCTAGCCAAGGGGTGTTCCCCTGACGTATGTCGAGAGGTCAGACTGCCGCTAGGATAGGCTAATGGCTCCACCAATGTGATTTGCTCATGCTCCCTATGTGCCCCTATAACCTTTCTGCTGATTGGCCCATGTCTTCTATAAAGGCCATCCAACTTCTTCAATGAACTGAGCTCGCCTTGACTGGATTTCCTGGTGTATGCCTGGTTGTCTTCCATTGTGAGGGCTGAGTATGACCACCAGTTGACCTCTGCCTCTTTCCGATTCCGCCTCATCGCTGGGGCGTGTTCCCCCAGCCTTCTCTGCCGGCCCGAGAAGGCCAAACCCGGGTTCGGGGGAGCTAGAAACCCCAGCAGGCTCGAGAGCTGGGCCTCTGTGATCAAGGTTAATGCCCTGACCTTGCCAGTGGAGGCTTCAGGAGTGCGCAAGTGACCCACGCTGGCCAACGAGTCCAGAGGGGAGGCCTTGTGGGGGTGTTATGGAGGATTTTTGCCTCACTCCTAATAGACAACACCAAGAAGCCATGGTCTCTCATCTTGCTCTGGTTGACATCAGGTCTGAGTGAGGTGCCTGGAATTGCTGCTGCCATCTGGTTACCGGCCCAAGATAAAGCTTAATGCTGAGGCTAGCGCAGTGGGAGAGAAGATGAAATTGGGATTTGATGACATGAGGACATTGTGGGACCGCTTAGTATCTTTTCTGCTGAAGCTGGTTAAGGTTAAATTTCAATAACTTGCATCCAGAAAACATCCTGTTATATGTGCGGTTCTGTGCTTAGAGCTGCTATTAAAAGGGAATGTCTAACACAGATATGCAAATTTAAACTTCTGAGATTCACAGCAATAAAGCCAGATCTACCTGCCTTTATTTCTATTCCAGAGGGCAGAAATAAGGTGTTCATTCTGATTTCTCTGCAGACACTAACTTTTCCCTTTCTTTGTGTCTGAATAAAAAAAAAATAGCTCTGCTCTAATGTTTGTTGATGAAATATGGGAAATAAATTTATTCCTCCCTCTGGCAAAACCTCCATATTTAAACATCCTCAGAACCACAAGAAAAAGCACATGGAGTCTGAACTGTGTTATGCATGTTTTGGTAGAACACAGGAAGAGGCAGAGGACAGAGTCCCTTGGGCATTTTTAAGGGACAGAGTCCCACAGGCCACGGGCAGAACCCTGGGCCCTCGACACCAACGCTACCCACACACTCTCAACGTTTTTTCCTGCTCCCTTCTCCTCCAGTGACTACTGAGCTGACCCCTGGCTCTGAGGCTGGAACTCCCACTCTGAAAACTTTCTACCTTCTCTTGTTTCCGTAAAGCCTCTAAATCAACTCTTCTACAGCCAGTGGCCTGACTCTGGTCTGTTGACTCTGGAAAAATGAACTTGCTTCTCAGAGCTTCAAAACGCCATGGCAAAGCCTCTAGAAATCAATAACATCTTCAACCCACCAGTATAGACACAGCCAAGTGATGCATGGCTCTGAGTTAGAGTCTCTCATCCCTGCAGAGAAAGACAGAAACACAGCAAAGGGGGAAAAGAATATGTAACACAGACCAATCATAGACTAATGAAAACAAACACGAGAACCAGGCAAGAGGATGAAAACAGACATGCCAAATTGAGGCCAATTCATTCCATAAATATTTGCTGAGTGCCTAGGACCTGGTGCCAGGCATTACACAAATTGCTAAAAGTACAAAATGAATACTTTCTGTTTTTGCCTCCAGGAGATTCCTGATTTTCCTAGGGACAGACATAAATTACTGAAGATGAACCTTAAAGGATGAAAAAGTTTCATGATCTGGAAACCAGGGTGGTTGGCATCTTTACACAAGTCCAGTTGGCATGGCCCTGTCCTAGTAAACATGTAGGTGGTGTCTTCCTGGGACAGGCACCATGTGCTGGCACAAAGGGTGACCATGAAGCTGTAGGTTCGGGCAGGTGACATCTGGAGATTGACCTGTTGCTAGAGTTTGACTTTCCTCACATAGACAATGGATGTGGGTTGGTGATGGTTTTATTTATAAGCAGGAGAATGTTATAACCAGAGTTGAGGTTTCATTTTGGCAAAGTATCAATATGGGGAAATGTTCACCATCGTAACAAAGTCGTTCTGATTGCATGTCAGTTTTGTTTACAAGTGCAAACAATCCCTTGGAACGATTTGCACTGAAATAACTGTTTTCATCTCAGATAAGTTAGTTCATGAGTGGTTTTTCATCTTCTCATTTTTGGATTTTCTAGATGTTTGTGAACATATATTGGTTAACTGATTTTTTAAAAGTAGCATGTGGAGCAGTGGGGTCAGGATGCTGTTGGGAAGTCTCTGGTCTGAGTGGGACCAGACAGTGGAAAGGTCTGGTAGGGGACACTCCTCAGGGCTCAGGAGCTCTCTGCATGGCCTAGGGAGTGGCAGTCGGGTCCTTGGGAAGGTGGCTTCTTGGGCCACTTCAGAGGCAGAGTTGACCAGTCTTGGGGACCACTTGCAATGAGGTTGGTGGGGAAGGAGAAGTCAAAGATGACCCAGGGGACCAGAGAGACGTAGGGGATTACCCAGTGAAAGGCACCTTAGCACACTAGCTCTGTCCCTTGTCTCTGACACTCCAGAAGTCTTCAAATGGCCCTCTCGTCAGACTCCATGCCTTCCTCTGTTCACACGGGTGACCGCAGCAGAGGAACAGACCAAGTCTCTCTTTCTTACATGGCAGGAGCTTATCCCACCCCACGCCCACCCACAGCACACTGTTCCCCACATCCACGAGGTCTGAGTCTGAAATTCTGTCTGAACCCACTGGGCCTGCGACAGCCAGGTTCATTATCAGAAGCTCACGAAGCTCTTTAGGGCAAGTCAAACCTGTGTGAGAGACCTCTGGTGCCAACCGCTTTTTCTGCCTAGCAGACCTGACCACAGATCTAATGGTCCCCCAGCTCCAGAGCCAACAGGGTGACAGCTCCACACACACTGCTTTGGGAGCACAGCTCTCCACTCCCCCACCCCTTCCCATCTCCTGAAGCTCCCATCTGACAAGGAAAATGTGGATCTGATTACGAGGCTTCGTTTGGGCCAAACGGTTGCAGCCCTATTCTCATCAGACAGGCAGGAGAAGGGGCCAATTTCCATTGGACAAGCCAAAGAAAATGAGTGACAATTTTAGAACTGAGCTGGCTGGGCCAAGGAGAAGGACTGCAAAGGAGAAAATTGTCTTGATTAAGTCAAAGGCATCCTTAGATAATGGATTAGTGAATTCGTTCCAGGCCACCACACTCCTTGGCTTGATCTCATTAATCTGATTTTTTTTTTTCCCAACTACATTTCTATTCCTGCCACCTAATAAAAAAGTAGAGGTCCACTCCTTACTCACATAAGGATCTATGGAACATAAAAAATAGGTATATTCCAACTCAAGGATAATATTTAAGATTGGATGAATAGACTATGACTCAGTTCCAAATTCCCAAAGGAAATGATATTGACTAAAAAAAGTACCCTGATAAAGAAGACAATTTCCAAAAATTTAGGCAAAAAAGACTTTTTTTTGCACTATGTTGTGAGGGAGAAAGATTAATTAGAAAAGAAAATTTAGTGGGCAGTGTGCTGGAGTTGGCTCTTGCTGGTTCAAGAGCTGCCTGTTCGATTTTCAGGAAGTCTGCAAGTTGGCTGAAATCATGTTGGTAGTTTTCATTTATCTTTATTTATTTATATTTATTTTTTAGCTATTGTAGATGGACAGAATATCTTTATTTATTTATTTATATGTGGTGCTGAGGATTGAATCCAGGGTCTCACACCTGCGAGGCAAGCGCTCTTCCACTGAGCTACAGCTCCAACCCCCCATGTTGGTAGTTTGAAATCAGTGATGGTGGAAACTTAACACGAGGGAAATTGGTGAGTGCTACCAATCAGGATGGTCACTTCCCGCCAGTCACTGTTAAACATTTAACAGCGTTCAATGCAGTCTGATCTCTCTTCATTTTTACAAGTCTGTGTATATGTGTGTTGATGTGTATGTAAAAAGCCAGGAAGGAGCTAACACATTAGCCACTTAATTCTGGAGGTGAGGTGAGACTAACAAGTTGTTTTTATTTTCTTTGACTTCCTCTACTTTTTTCTACAATGAATATGTATTCTTTGTGTAATAACCCATCTTTTTGCAAAGGGGAGAGGGAGCCGTTTCTTTCCCTCCCGAGGTCTCTGACTCACCCTTTCCTCTCCTCAGGCCTCCTCTTTAATCTCCTGCTGCCCCGGCCTCCCAGGTTCTTCTCTGTGCAGGGTGGTGCTGAAATCCAAAGACTCGCCTACCTGCAGGCCAAGCAGGATTCCAGGCATCCATGTCACCAGAGCAGACTCCAGGCTCCAGGAAGACAGAGCCCAAACTGCCCACACCAGGCTCAGCAGCAGGCGGGAACTGGCTCCTGGCTGCCCTGGGCACGTAGCTGCTATTGGTGATTTAATAAAGGAGGGGTGATGGGCTGTGGATAACAGGAGTCTCCACCCAGGTGACCCTGGGGGCTCTGTGGTGTCCTCCAGGTATGCACTTTCACCTCTCAACACTCTGTGCATGATCTCATCACATCCTTGCCACAGTGAGGTGCTCTTCCAATGGAGCAGACATGTAAACCAGGCACAGAAAGCCCAAGTGACTTGTCCAAAGTCACACAGCCAGGAGCAGAGTCGGGACAACAGTCTAGGTATTAATACTGAATTTCAGAGTTTTTTTTTTTCCCCCACTAGATTTTACTGAATATGTCTTGAGATCTCAAATTTGCCACTGTATGGTTAGGATGAAACCACCTCCCATTGCCTTATGATTAAATAAGCCTAAGGAGGCCACTAAGCGCATTTTGATTTGGTTTTTGAACCAGTTTATGGTCTCTGCAGGAAGGTACGTGAAATTCCACCTTATTTTTTCCTACTTCCTACATATTGCTTGAGTGAGAGACTTTGGAGTGTGGGGTGGATGAGGCGTCACGGCCTGGCTGCTTCTCAACAGCTTTTACTTCCTAACCCGTGAATCTCAAGGCCCACCTGCTGCCTCCAAAGTCCTGCGTCCGACTGCGAGAAGGCTGGGACAGGAAGGGCTGTCCAGCATTCCAGAGACCTTCTCCAACAGACAGTGGACAACGCTCAGGTCCATGGCATGGCCTCCTGTCTCTGGTTGTTCAGCTGGCCTGCAGAAACTTCTGGTTCATCTGTGACAGAGAGGCCTGACTCTGTGCAGACGTGGCCCTTCTAAAATCAAGAGAGGGTCCTCCAGGCTGAAGTCTAGGAAACCACGAAAAAAGGCAACACGAATCCCAAAGACTTATTGACCAACCTTCTAGAATAGGAGGGTTTTTACGATTTTATCCAATCCACTATCTTCTAATGTTGCTCCTACAAGGTTAGGGGACCACCCTGATGTGTAAGACAGAGACCAGCATAGTTGGGGCTCAGGTGCCCAATCCTGATCCTCCCTGTGGTGCCAACCAAATGGGGCAGACTCACCCTTATTGATTTATACACTGGACTTACTTATCAAAACTTTGGTTTAAGAAAGGATTCCAGTGCTTAACTGGAAGTAAGTTTGAAAAACACTCCTCTAATCTAAGCATCTTATGTAAAAGATTGAAGAAAGGGAGGCAGGCTCGGGGAGGCGAAGTTCACGCGGTGAGTGAAGGAGCCAGGTCTTCCTACGGAGGCCCAGGTCACTCTTGCCCTCACTGTGCTTTAACATGGCAGGTACCTGGCCACGGCCTCGTGAGCTTCTCCTGCCTTTCGCCTACCACTGCTCTTGTTCTTGCTGGTGAGGAAATGACCTAATGGTTTTCAGTTCTGGACCTGGCTCCACTACCTGTGCTCGCCCACTTGCTGGCTACAGTTCTGTCCATGGACCCTGGCCAGTCCAACAGCAGACTTGCCAGGCCCTCTTCACTCCACATCCCCCTGTCCTTCCACACCATGCAAATCGACATCGACTTTGGTGGCCCTGGTCCTGCCAAAACGCCCGCATCAGCCCAGGATGTGGTAGACTACATTCGACTCAGTGCCCCGGGTACGATGTACATTGACTCCACATTACTGGTGATGCTGAGATAAGTTTAAGGATGACTGGAGAGCTGTGCACAAGACACACACCAAGATACACTGCAATATTCACGCATAGACCGAGATCCCCCGAGAATTCTCAGTAGTTACGTGAATGTTAAAATAGCCATCGATGGTCCCCATATTGTTCTCTACTTCCTTTTTTTGCCAAATATAGAGTAGCAGAACTATATGTGTTGTCACAGAGGTTCCCAGCTTATGAACAGCAAATACATTAGACTTATCCCCAAGCAGTGCCTTAAATCGTTCTCATTTGCACAACCAAAGGATTTGTTCCTTTACAAATTGTATCACTGCAGTGTTTCCATAAATAGCAATCCTCCCTAAGGATTCAATCATACATGCTTCTTCACAAAAAAAAAAAAAAAAAAGCATGGAAATTTGCAACATCACAATTCCTACAAAATAAACCCCCCCCCCCAAAAAAAACAAAAAAATGTGAAAAATAATAAGTGAAAGAAATGAAAAAGAAGACAAAACCTAGG
The DNA here is from genome assembly GCA_025594165.1 of Tamias sibiricus. Lineage (NCBI taxonomy): Eukaryota > Metazoa > Chordata > Mammalia > Rodentia > Sciuridae > Tamias > Tamias sibiricus. The sequence continues at coordinate 144,315,862 of CM046662.1, forward strand.
ACATCCATGGCATCTTGATGGTTTTTCTAAGTTATGGCTCTAAGTGAGCAACAACGACAGCACAGAAACTACCCTGGTTTTGGTGCTATGAAAATCAAGCCTCTCTCCAAACCCCCGAGTGTGGAGATCAGTGCTGGGTTAGGTTAGGATCAGGCTATTCTGAGGTGGTCATCGCGTGCTATTAACATCCTCCTCAAGGAATGTGGCCTGGTCCAAGAAATCCCACAACCCCAAAGACCAGAGGAGTTAGATTCTGCACTGGCTGAGAATTCTCGTTTCTGTTTACAATTCCTGACCCCCAGTAACACAGTCAGCAGCCAGTGAACTGGGAACTGGGAGCTGGGGGTGACCTGGGATTAGGATGACAGTGACTCAGGATGATGTTCTCCTACCCCAGAGAAGCCCCCAGATACTGTCTCCCAATCCAGCAGCAATTGAAATTCTCCCCAAAGCCCGGGTCAGGGGTGGCAGTGGGGGGATCCTGTTCAGAGGCTACCTTGGCTCCCAATGTTGGGCATCTCTGAGCCTGGCTCAGGCAGGTTTTCTTTAAACCTGTGGGAGATGCCAGAGAGAGGGATGGTGTCAGACCCCAAGCCTCTACCACCACCAGTTTGGCATAAAAAGCTGTGATAAAACTAGATTATCTGACATTTCCTTCTATATCCCCTTTTCTTTTTCTTCCCTAAGCAGAACAAGCTCCGAACATGACCTACTTTCCCTTGCTCCCTGATTATGCAGAACTCGCAAAGCTTTGTCTTCAGCCTGACTAATATTTTCAGTGACAAGCTTTTCATCTTTTGGAAAAGAAGAGTTCACATCCACCTGCCAGAGTGCAGTAAGTCTTGGTGATGACCAAGGAGGACAGATGAGTACCCAGACTTCACTTGGGGACTCATAAGGGACTTTGACAGAGCATGAGAAAACAAAACAAAACAAAAACAAAATCCAGATCCCGCCCCTTGAAGGCAAATTGCATTTAGTCTGAAAGTTTTTATCAACAAGAATCAAGACACTATTATTATTATTTATTTTTTTGGTGGGGGTACCATTATTTTTGTTGTTGTTGTTTTGAACACAGGGGCACTTGGCCACTGAGCCACATCCCCAGCCCTATTTTGTATTTTATTTAGAGACAGGGTCTCACTAAGTTGCTTAGTGCCTTGCTTTTGCTGAGGCTGGCTTTGAACTTACCATCCTCCTGCCTCAGCCTCCCCAGCTGCTGGGATTACAGGTGTGTGCTACCACGCCTGGCTCAAGACATTACGGATTAGCTGAGTGACACTACAGTTCCTCAAATCACCCAAGACCTGTAACAAGAGACTCTGTGGCCTCGGCCTGGAATTCTGCCACACTCCCAAACCCACTCAGGAACTTCCAAACTCTGCATTTTACATTAAAGATTAACTTCTTCCAACTTTTCAGTGACTCAGAACACAACAGGGTTTTAAAGGATCAGGAAGAACAATTTAAAAATAAAAGCCAAGCACCCAGCTTGGGCGGAAACCCGGCTCTATTAGTCAAGATTAAGTTATCGACATTTCCCCCCTATTTTTACCTTGGAGGCTGTGCATTTTTAATGTTTGTTCCGCTGTCCTTTTCTGACACCGAAGCTCCCAATTACAAGTGGTAATTGGGAAATATTTGCTTGGTGACTTTAGAAATGTCACTGCTAGCCAGAAACTCTGGCACTAGGATTCTGATCCAAAGCTTCTCTTTTATCCTCAGTGAGGTGAAACAGAGCCTGCTAAATGTTTACCAGACAAATTGTTCAAAAGAAACAGACTTGCAGCCTGGGGATCCAGCTAATAGTATTTGCCTCTGTCTAGGTTAGTTGAGCTTCCTGCCAGCCTGTCTGGTCAGCACTGACTTAAACACGAGGCCCCAGGGCCCTGGAAAGCCACCCTGTCAGAGTGGAGCTCACCAGATGACTCCGCCCTCAGCAAGGTAAAGATGTGGACCTCTAGCTTCCTGAGCATTGCTTCCCTTGCAAACCTTATTCCATCCCTACTGCAGTTAAATAGCTCAAATCATTCACTCATTCGTTCCAAACTATTTACTGGTGCCTGGGGGACAGCACAGGCAATACAGAAATGAGCCAAACAGCATCCTGACCTTTAGAGAAATTGTGAGTGAAGATAGACAAGAACTGAGGTGTTGCATTGGGGAAAACAGAGGGTACTCTTGGTTCCCAGCCTCTGCCTTCCCCTCTCCCTATATGACATCTCCTCAGCCCTCTAGCCTCGTCTCTGATCAGCACTGTGGTCATCTTTGGTGCAGTTGTGACCTTAGGCAGGGAAGACTGAAGAGTTGCTCAGTCATGCCCTTGGACTCAGCATCAATTTATCCTCATCGATGCTGAAGTCCTCGTCCTGGTCCTAGTTCTAACCACTGAAGCCTCCTCTTTCTCACGTCAGTTCCCATCAGAGCATCTGGAACATCACCCTGTCCCTTGAACTGGTGGCTGGAGCATGTTATAAGCTGCCTGGCCTTCCCTTCGCCGAGTTCCATCAGCTTCTGGAGACTACTGCCTGAAGGACCGGTGCCGTTGCTGGACCTTTTGAGATGCAATGTTGCCCACCTCACATTGCGGAGAGACCCTACTGCAGTCCACACCACCTCACTCCCTACCCACACCATTGTCTTGCCATTGGCCAAGTCAGGCCTCCAAAATGTGGTGATGGCCCTGGAGGAAGAACTGATCTCACAGGTGAAAGGGAAGGCTTGCACAGCACAGTTGTCCTGATATATTACTTTGCCCTCATAAAGGTTCCAAAAAATATTTGGTGAGGAAATCTCCCTATTCAAAGTGGGGCAGAGTGAAAATGTCTAAACTACAGTTGGCTTCAGAGACCAGTATAAGTCCTCTCAAGGTGTATGGGTCAAGAACAGCATGGAGGGGGACTGGGGTTGTGGCTCAATGGTAGAGCACTTGCCTAGCATGTGTGAAGCACTGGGTTTGATTCTCAGCACTGGATATAAACTAATAAAATAAAAGTCCACTGACAACTAGAAATAAATAAACAAACAAATAAATGAAATGAAATAAAGAACAACCTGGGGGACATGTCCTCAGGCTCAAAGGAAATCCTACATGGAAAAAAGTGAGGTAGAGTCAGGTAACCTGGCTGCTTGACTCAGCCCTGCACTGCCTGCCAGTAGCATGACCACGGGCAACTGCTTCATCCCACTGGGCCTCGGTTTCCTCATGTGTCAGATGATAAGGCCATCTGAAACTTGAAATAGTCCTCTTCTTCCTTCAAGTTGACACACGGATATTTTCTAAGACATGGTCGAAATGGGCAGGTTTGTTCAAAATATTCACTTTGTAATAGAAGTGAATACAAGGCATCAAGTCATCTCGTTTGAACCATCAACAGAAAAATGAAGGTCTTGGAATAGAGCAACAGGTGGACAGCAGCAAGACATTTTCTATGGAATAAGTTCCAAGAGCTACTGCATTAAAGGAGGTTCCTGTTATCAGACACATGTGAGAACAGCTGGCCACTGCATAGTCTCCTTGAGTCATCCATCCTATGGAAGTGTCTGGGAAGTCCCATACAGTAGAAAGCTCCTTCAAGGTTTAAACCAGAGCTTCTGAGAGTTATTTGGCCATGGAACTTTTTTTTTAATATTTATCTATTAGCATTTCTCAGATGTGCACATCTGGGTTTCACATTGTGGGAAATAGTACTACTAAGGGAGTTTTTGGGTTTTTTTTGTTTTTTATTTTATTTTTTTGGTACTGGGAATTGAACTCAGGGGAACTTGAGCACCAGGCCACATCCCCAGCTCTTTTTTGTACTTTATTAGAGACAGGGTCTTACTGAGTTGCTAAGTGCCTCACCATGGCTGAGGCTGGCTTTGAAATCACGATCCTCCTGCCTCAGCCTCCCAAGTGCTGGGATTACAGGCCTGCGCCACCGCGCCCGGCTTTTGTTTGTTTTTTAAACACAAAGAGGGACTCAGCAAGAACCAAGCAGGAAGACTCTTTAAAAAAAATAATTAATTAATTTGTTCTAATTTGTGGAAGACTCTTCATTACCATTTTTAAACCTAACAGCTCACATCTAGATCCACCTTGGTCTTCTTTTTCTTACCCACTGACTCTTGGGTGACTGCAAGGCATGCGGTGACCTCAGTCTTTGCCAGCCACTTCTCCTGGGGCCCCAGGACACACAGCATGCTGTCAGCAAACCAACCAACATAGAACTAAATCATGGTGACGTCTCCCCAGCTCCGGGATGGCCTCTGCCTGCTCGGGGACAACTAATTGCTTCGCGGCTCAAGCTGCACAGCTTTCTCACATCCATTATTCCCCAGGGTCATATTTTCTCAAACCACATTTTTTCAGGGAATAGAGCAGGAAGAAGAAGGGAAGAGAAGGAGGCGGCGGTGGGGGAGCCTATGCACAGCGATAAGCAGGAAATTGTGTGTGTGTTTTTTTTTTTAATCTTCATTATAAACTTGATCACCTAATAGAGTCAGTCCTTTCCCAACTGTAACTTTGGGGCTTAAGGTTGAAGGCTGAGGCTGGAAACGAGAGGAACTTGTGGTCACCACCAGTGTCCTGGGAGAGAGGGGGAGTGCCCATGGGGTGTCCATGGAGGAGCAGGTGCAGTGTCCCCTTGGGGGCTCAGATAATCTGGGCACCATTAGCAGCAGTGTGGTGGGAAGGCCAGCGGGGCTCAGATGGGGCCCTGTGGACAGGGCGATGGCTGAGACTGGAGAAGGCATGAGAGGAGAGGAGTGTCAGCACGGGCCAGGCACCGGTCTCTGGGCTCTGTCCTCAGGCAGTCCTGAAGCAGGGGTGACAATCTCACCATGGTGCTTCTGGAATTGGCATTTGCTGAAAGAACATGCTGTGAAAAATGGTGAGGGCAGAAAAACCCAGAACGTGAGTCTGAGGTGGCATGAGGAGGGCATTTTGGCATGAGGGGATACTTCTTCCCAGGAAAGTAGAGTTTCTTACAGAGGAAACAAAAGTCCTTTCTGCCTTCAGATTCCCTGAAGACCCCTAAAGAAGCTGCAGAAGGTTTGGTTTGTTCCTCTTTAACATCTAGAGGAGGGACCTTCACCCTGTGAGGCAAGTTTTCTAGGGTTCCTATAGATTTGGCAGGAAAAAATAAATGAGGGAGGAAAACCAGAAATTGGCATGGAAAAATAATCATCTGGAGACCCCAGATTATTTTCAAGTCTTAAGGAAGGTAAAAGTAAAGACTCTCCTTCTTATGATTATGTTTTAAGCGATCAGAATCATGCTTACTTTACCATAAGAAAGGTGGCCCTCAGGTGGACCAGAGAAGTGAAGGGTGAGGGATGGGTGGGCCTGTGTGGAAAGGCACTGGGTCCCGTGAGCCCACGTGCTCTTCTCTGATGTGCAGGTGGGCAGCAGGCTCCAAGGCCAGACCCTTCACCTGGCTTTGATGCATTTGGTCAAGCCAGCGCCTGAGTCACCACCTCAGAGAATGGAGTTCTCCACTACACCCTTCATGGGTTGAACTTGTCTTTTACTATCAGAGGGCTGCCTCCTTTCCTTTATTTCTAAATTCTTTGACAACTGCCTGTGGTTGGCCATTTCCAACTTGCAGGCAGATGACTGGCTTTGATGTGGCTGGTGAAGCGCCCGCCTGAGGCCCAGGGGCCTCCTCACTGGTGTCTGGGTCTCTTCCAAGGGCACTGGTCTGTGTATTGTTGACTCCAAGTCTCCATCGGGGGAAGGAGGGTGTGGGGCTACCTCGTCTCCCTTCTTGCTGACGTCACTCCCTCTCAGTCTCCACTTCTCAAAGTTTCCATGCTCCTAATTTCGAGTTATATTTAAGAACGCACACGTGTCATTAAAATTTATATGAAGAATTTGCCAAAGTGGTTCTTTCCTTCTGAGTTCTTTCCCTCCAGTGCAGTTCGTAAACATCATTTGCTCTTTGTGGTCGGTTATTGTTTTGTTGGGGTTCATGAGTTTCTTTCTTTCTTTTTGCTCTGGTCTAATCAAGAAACCGCACAGCCATTCAGGGCGCAGCTCCCTGGGTGAAGGAGACAGAGTGCAGCATGCTGGGGACCGCAGAGGGGGAAAGGTTCCCTTAGGAAGCACATCGGCCTGACAGCCTGGTCCCAGGGAGCCAGACAGGGCTGCAGGCTCTGGCCCAGAGGTGCTCTCTGGCATAAACCAGGGGCATGCTAACTCTGGCAAGCTTCACCTTGATGCTAAGAGCTACTGAGGGCTACTCAGAGTCCCTCACCTTCTGAAAACAAGGACAGTGATGCCTCAGTCACTGCCCTCATATACCATGAACTCTTATTCGAACAAAAAAAGACATTTCTGATTTCAAATAACCCTCTAAGCACTTTTTAAAAATCACATTCTTAATTACTCGCTCTAGTGAACTCCACCTTGACTTCAACTCAAATTATTCCCAGAGTGCTCATTGCTGAGGGGAAGTGTGTGGTGGAGGGCTGTGGTGGTGGTGGTGGTGGGGGGGGGCGCAGGAGTGGGGCTAAAATATGCTTATAAATGTCAGGCTGACTTTAAACAGCTGAAGGGAGCTCTCCAGCTGGGGAAGGGACTAGGGAGGGAGGACCAGATTAGATCTCAGATTCAACACTCCGTTGAAGATCTCCTCCCCCCCCAATCCTGATATTATTTAGTGCTTCCCTACGATGACCTCAGAGCTGTGGCCTGCGGCTGCACTCAGCTAGCTTCACTCCATAGCCACTATGACACATGGCTCCCGTCAGAGTCCATGCGCAACCATGAACTGGTTTCAGTGTTGACTCATCGCAGCTAAGGGAAGGCAAGGCCCGTTCTGGCATGACAAGCTTTGGAAGGCAAGTCAGGTGTGAGGGGTGACTGAGCAGGAAGGTAACTGCTGGATAGTGACTGAAGGCGAATGACACGAGGCATCTGGAGGACACTTGTGCTCTCCACTGGTGGCCACTGGGGTGAGCCCCTGCCCCTCAAACAGGCACGGGGCTTTGAGACTCTTACAGCAAGTATTAATTTTGGTCAAACAAATATTGACAAGGATGAGGAGAAATCAAAACCCTCCTACATTGCTGGTGGATGTGTAATATGGTGCAACCGCTGAGGAAAAGTGTAACGATGCCTCCAGAAGTTAGAATAGAATTATCACATGACCCGGCAACTCCACTCTTCAGGTTCATGCCCCAAAGCATTGAAAACAAGTGTGTAAACAAAAATCTGTACATGAAACTTCATAGCACCACGGTTCATAGTAGCCCAAAGGTGGAAACAACTCAAATGCCCATCTGGCGGGACTGCAAAATGGGTGCAGCCAATATGGAAAGCAATATGGAGATTCCTTGGAAAACTGGGAATGGAACTACCTTATGACCCAGCCATCCCCACTCCTGGGTCTATTCCCAAAAGACTTAAAAACAACATACTACAGGGACACAGCCACATCAATGTTTATAGCAGCACAATTCACAATAGCTGGACTGTGGAACCAGCCTAGATGCCCTTCAGTAGATGAATGGATAAAGAAAATGTGGTGTATATATACACAAAGGAATATTACTCAGCAATAAAAGAGAATAAAACAATGGCATTCGAAGGTAAATGGATGAAATTAGAGAATATAATGCTAAGTGAAGTTAGCCAATCCCCAAAATCCAAATGCCAAATGTTTTCTCTGATATAAGGAGGCTGATTCACAGTGGGGTTGGGACGGGGAGCATAGGAGGATTAGAGGAACATTAGTAAGGTCAATGGGGAGGGAGGGGAAGGGAGGGGGACAAGGGGATAAAAAGAAAAAAAAAAGATGGTAGAATGAGATGGATATCATTACCCTAAGTGCAAGTATGAAGTCACGAATGCTGTGAATATACCTTGTATACAACCAGAGATATGTAAAAATGTGCTCTATATGTGTATTATGAATTGTAATGCACTCTACTGTCTTATACAACTTGGAATAAAAAAAGATACATGAATAAACAAAACATAGTATATCCATGCAGTAGGCTATTATTCAACCATAGAAATATTTTACTGATACATGTTATAACACAGACGAACCCTGAAAGGATTATGAACTAAGTCAAAGAAGCCAGATACAAAAGAAATGCCTCTCAGATCCTTTTATCCTCTCTCTTCCTACTGCGGATACCCCATATGGAAAAGGTCTGGCTCTTCTCTCATCCTGCAGTCTCCAGACTAACAGTCCTGACTAAAACATTGCTGCTGGTGCTATTTTTTCTGAGTTGTTGACTTTTTATTGTGGTTGCTTTCCCATGTTATCTCCTAAATCCAGAGCCTACAGCACCATATATGAATTTTCCAACCTGGTATTCTGACTGCTTTGCAATTGGACCCTACTTTTCCACCCTAGGGCTTCTAAACAACACCACCCCATCCCCCAGCACCACCCCATCCCCAAACCCCACCCCATGACTGCTCATCCTACTCACATGGAGTAAGTACATTCCTACCCCGGAGCTTCTTCTCAGCTGCTGACTTCTGTAATGTTCTTTCTCCCTCTATCATCCAATGCACATGGTAGCCACTCTGTGCTGAGGGGGGGGAGTGCTTAGAATACATGAGTGCACGAAGCCTCTCCCTTGCGATGCTTGCCTTTGATTGCTCTATGATCTGTATCCCTGCTGGTCTTCCACAGCCACCTCTAGACCCTCCTTCCTCCAGATGTCTGCATGGCAATGTTAGGCATGCTGATTTCTCCCTTATTTTTGCTGTTTGTAGCACTTACTCTTGGCATCATATTGGCTTAATGACTTGTTCTCTGATTATTCCTCTAGGCTTGTTTCATGAAACTCAGGAGCTGTGTTGGTTCACACACCTAGGTGTAGCCTGCACATGCTCAGTGAAAATGGGTTGTAGAGCAATTGTGCCTGAGTTCACCATCACAGCCACCAACCCAAGGGCCACTTTATCCACTAAGGGTAACCTTCCTCCTCTTCTCCCTCCTTGTTGACTTCTTTAAAGAGGTACCAACACACACTTCCTGTCCTTGTACATCCTCAAGCCTTGCCTGTGAGATGTTTTTCAACTACAGAGTCCTGAGGTTGGAAAGTGCTGTGAGGCACACCCTTTTGGAAATTCATAAAGCATTTACTCATTTTTTAAGATCATCTTTTACTTTCAGGCATTGGGATGAACAATAGAGACCCAGTTCCTGCCCTCCCCAAACTTAGCCTCTTAAAGTTCTGAGAAGTCCCTCAGTAAAGGGAGTTTAGGATTGCTTGTTGAACTTCGATTTTCCTTTGTGCCCACCCACCTACCCCCTTTTCTGAGAATCACCTAACAATGCTCCAGGCCACAGATCAGACTGGAGACTCCAACGAGAGAGCCAGGAAATCAGGCTAAAGCAAAGTTTTAGATGAAGGAATAAAGAATTGATCTTTTCATTTCACACCAGGAAGCTCTGATCCCCCAGAGTCTCCTGAAAGATCCTGTGTGTGTGCACCAAGAGCTGCTGAAACGCATCCTTTCCGAAGCACACCGTGGCTATGAGTAGGGTGGTCACAACACATTGTGATTCTGCAGCAGCTAGTGCACGCTGTTCCCTCCCAGGCACCCAGAAATAACAACAATGGAAATGATAGAATGTGAAGGTGGGGGGGGGCGGGTGGGTGCAGCTGGGGAGGTGGGGGCCGCTGGCGAGAAGAGCTGGCGTAGGGGGTGTTCACTGCTGACGGGTTCTGGGAGTCTTGCTAATGGGGTTAAAATTGGGGCAAAGCTAATGTCACACGGGGGGTAAGCACCTGTTGGAGACTGAAGTGGAGGAGGAGGAGGAGGAAGGAGTGGGAATCAGTCAAATGGGACCAGGAACATACTGTCATGAGGGAACTGGGGGCGGCGGGGGAGGGGCAGCAGCTCTCCTTCTCTGACACTTTCTTATGCTACCATTTTGCTTTTAAGGCAGAGGCTGTACACTTTCCATACCTTGGGAGGGAATGGGTAGATTCTAAAACAGACACATTTAACCCTTGGGGATGCTTCTGTATCCTTTCACCTTTGGGGAGGGAAGATGGAAGAAGTAGGTTAAGATGATAAAGGGAGGAAGGGAGGGAGGGAAGGAGAGAGAATATGGGAGAAAGGATGTCTTTCCAGGGTTTGCGTTTTGGAAAACTCGCAATTAGAGGATTTCTAAGGTCCTTTCCTACTTGAAGACAACACATGGTTATGGGATTATAACAAGGTGGCCTGTCCAGGGCCTGAGTGTTAGAGAGAAAGCCTCTCAGGGTCAATCACCACCCCTAGGGAGGACCGTTTCGGACCTCCCAGCCCAGGAGCCCGCCTCACCCCAAGTGTGCCGCCCGTCTCGAGGTGGAGTATGGGCCTGCTCCTCACAGTCTATTTCTGGACCCACGCCCATCTGCCGTGCTGTGGGGTGTTCCTTCATGGAGGTACCTCCCAGCGTTATATAAGACCTAACTGCTCCTCTCCGAGTCAGGATGACTTCAGTCGGGCATGCTCTTTGTGAGGGTGGCTGGCTCGTCTTAAGGTGCAGGTCTTCCAAGGCGCTTTGAATCATTCAAACCCGAGTGTCAGGTTCAGAGAAGCATAAAATACAAAGTTAAGGTCCAAGCCCTGGAGAGGGTTAGCAGGAGGAGACAGCTCCCGTATAGAGCCGCCATAGCCTGTTGGACAAGAAGGACAGAACGGACGGGCCCTGGCCTACTGTGGGCAGAAGGGACCTGACATGTGGAATGAATTAGGGAGACAGACAGGAGCTGGAATTAACAGTGCAATAAAAACAGCTAGTTCACCCTCAGAAGCCAGAGCACTTTTCTGGGCACAGGGCAAGGCTGACAAGCCTGGCTGACTCCTCTGCCTGACCTGGGGTCCACAGGAAGGCAACAGCCCACCACGGCTGGTGGCTTTGGGGATGGAAAGGGGACAGAGTAGACACTGATCCCCTAAGTGGCAAATCACAGGAAGACTGTCTCCAAGGTTCTGGCCTGACTTGAGCTGACAGCAAAACCACCTTGACCATTCTGTTTTGTGTGGAGACTTTTCCTTAAGAATGTGCTGAGCAACTAGGAATGTCACCTCGGGTACTAAGCTGGAGGCCCTGGGCACCTCCATTCACATTCTCTTTTTTATACTCTATAACCTGCTGGCCCTGGTCCACTCTGATCTGACACAAAATAGAGTTCTAATATGTATGTAGTGGTATTTCAATTTTCTTTCTTTGTATTTCCTTCATTAATTGGATTTCTCATGGCACTGAGGACCCTTTCAAGCCCTGTCCCCAGGGTACATGTGTCCTTGCTTGGTCACTGTGCCCAGCCAACATGAAGGGAAGCTCCCCATGTGGGAAGCAGTGATGGCAATCAGCAGTCCTGGCAGGGCATAGGTACCAGGTCAGCAGTGTCCCCAAGACCATCTCTGCAAGTGACCCTGGTTGTCATCCCGCAGGCCACCTCGGCTTGGCACATACCTTCGTATATGCAGTCTCCCTATTGGCCTCAAGGGCCACCCAGTATCCTTCTACTGCATTCCTTGTCTGCATCAAGTATCCAGAGGAGGTCTGCTACTCCACTGGGTACCAGAGTGTCCTCTGATCTGATCCTGCCACACGCCCCACATGGGCTACGGGACTCACATGTGCCCAAGGGAATGCCAGGTCAGCACTGGTGCAAGATCTTCTCTAGCTCCCCAGCCCTTTCTTTAATCATTTATCAAATATTAATGACCAATAATATTTGTTGGCAGGTGTTGGGGATGTGGCGATGAAAGAGTCTGGCAAGAGTGCTCATCGTGACAAAGGAGATTGCCTCTGGCTCTTCTCGGAATGTACAATTGGCCTTTAGAAAAATCCTAAGTTCTCTGCACCTCATCTTCACTCCAGGCCTTACTCTCCAGGGTCTCTTAGGTCAGAGGTGAATGCATGGCCTCAAGCCACATGCGGTCCAGCAGACATCAGCCTGGGCCTGCAGGCTTTGCCTGGATCCATTCTCTGCCTGTCCCCCTTGTGTGTCACATTCCTCTGAAGCCTAGGGCATTTCTGAAGGTCTGATGTGCAATAACTTTCACACATTTGCAGCTTTTCAAGCGCCTTAAGAAATCTGAAGACAATAGGCTTCTGTAGCTAAGACCTAAACCCAAACATATTGACCCAAATTCTCAGCATCGGAGGCACTGTGTGCAGCTGTATACGGCCACTTCTAACCCCTGAGAGTCATAACTGCACAGCCACTACTCCAGGCTGCTTGGCCTATGCTCCTCTCGCCTCTTGCACAGCTGGGCCAGGCCATCTCATCAGCTGCTGATGTCTGCCATTTAGAAGCTGTGAATCTATTTCACAGAGAGATGGGCGAATTGTTCCTGGAAAAAGGTCATGCTTTCCCTTCCCAGTGTCCCTAAGTGTCACTTATGTTAAGCTCAGTCATTTTTAAGAACATTTACTTTGAAAGGATAAGACCTATTAACATCTGTTGTTCATGTTTTCCTGCAAAAAATGCAAGGCACCACCTAATGATTTTATGAAGTAAAAGTGATGTCGATAGCTCAGATGTAATGATGCACAGACTGGGAGCCTTCAGGAACAAAGTGTGCTTTTAGGAGGAGAGTCAAAAGCAGAATAGAACTTAGCACCTGATGAGCTTTATCATAGTCAATGCTTGTACAAAACAGGATACCCTATGAATGTTAATTTCTACTCTGCAAGACCCACATCCCCCCAGATGCTGATGACAGCAGCCACTGCAGACTTCCAAGGCCACAGGAACTTCTTCAAGCTCAGTGTTTCTGTATTGACCCCCACCCATTCTTCCTGCATTATAATTTGCTCCTATCCACAACAAAAAACAAAAAACCATCCAGAAACAGTGGTGGAAGTAAAGGCAGCTCAGAAACCAACACAAATGAGGAGCTGCCTGTCATTGATGGTGAACCAGACCACAGTTTCTGAACGTCTGTGGTTTGTCCTGAGGGTGTACTCTGGAAAACCTACAAAAGGCGGCCCCCAGTCGGCTGTGGGCCACTGCTACCCTGTCATTGACTCTGCTGCCTGTAATTTTCAAGCAGGACGCCCCACATCACACAACGTCCACATCCTTCTCTGCGCTTTTTATAACATAAATGCTGAGATTTTGCTGAACAAGCCCTCACTTGTCCAAGCATTGGTTAGTCTGTGTATAACATATGTAGACTGGTATTTTGATTGACTTTTGAAACATACCAACTGTTGTTCAAGGAGGAGTCTGGTGTCCTTTTGCAGAAACACTTAAGTCATCCATTACGAGTCCAGGAAGGGACTTTTGTGGTCATGTAATGTAACCTACTCATCTATCCAGTGAGGAAGTGAGGTCAGAAAAGGTGAGTGAGTACCCTACTAAAGTATGCCCGGATCATTCCAGAAGGAGTCATAATCAGAATCCAGGTTCTCTGACTTCAGAACTGGAGCTCTTTTCACTGAGAGTCCAAAGAACGAGATCTAATCTTTTAAAGTCATGCTCTACTGGCTGTGGCAAGAGAAAATGAGAAAAAGTTTCCTTAAAATACAGAAAGCCAGGAGGCTGATGATAACCAATTAGGTTAATATGCTCTCTCAATTAACAGAATCTTGGAAATTGAGTCTCTCTGTTTATCTTCTAGTAGAATTCCTAATGAGCTGTGCAGAGACCAGAGGTGAAGAAAGAAAGGAAAGAGGCAACCAAGAACCTTGAAAATCCAGCCTTGGAACCCAATGCCCAGGGGCACCAAGGGATTCCACCGGCCTTCTCATCCAATGGTCCTTGGCTACAGAAGAGCATTCCATCCCTCACCACCCATCCCCATTACCATCGCCATTACAGCATGGGGTTGGGGACTGAGGTCCCTAACAGCTGTCCCCTCCTGAGGAGAGTGTGAGGATCAATGAGTTACTGGTTGCCAAGGTTTGCAAGCTGAGGCTGAAAGGCACTGCATTAAGCCCAGCATCATTATTATTAAACCTACAATTTAAAACCAATTATACTTTGCAGAAGACTGCAGCCTGCGTTTAAACCGCTCCTGGAGGAACATAAAAAGCCTGTGATGCAGAGTTCAAGGCGAGCGACAGAAGCGCTGTGTCACATGAAGCTGGGATTTGGGCACATGTTGATAATAGTAACCCCGGGGTTCCCACTCAGGGTGGAGGCAGGACAATGAGGCGCAAATGCTAGAGCATGAAACAAGATGCAAACATCTCCTTTTACCAAAAAAAGCATCTAGAGAGATTTTAAAATAAATTTACTAAGTTCTCTCAAAGGAGAGAAAGCCTCATACCTCCATGTAAATCAGTCTCAAACTGGTAGCCAGGCCCTCGCTATGGTGCTGTCTGGAGAAATAAAACAAGCAGACAAACAAACAAGAAAATGGAGTCACTTGCTAGCATCCTGAAATCAGGATTTTCCATGCAAAGAGTCTGAATTTGAAGCTGCTCTTGACAGAGCAATCACCCAGCAACGCTGTGGCCAATGGCTGGCACCAAGACTTGGATGTCAACTTGAGACAAACGGATGGGCATGCAGTCTCTGTTCACCCAGTCTCCACCACTCCCTACTGGCTCTTGACACAGAGAACCTACATCCATGCCCTTTATCCTCATGCTTGCCTGCACATTTGCTTATTGAAACTTATGAAGAAAGTAAAATCTCTCTTATAACAGTAACTCTGCTTTTCTTATATTTATCCTGCTTGCGTTTATTTATATTATTCCACCAAATACATCTCAGACATTTGTCTATTTGATTTCGGATCCAAATCTCCTTCAGGAGACAAGTTTCCTGTAGCTGCTAACAAATATCTGTCATAAGGGAAGTCCATTTCAATTCCAATAATCATCACCAAGTGCCTACTGGGGTCAAGAGGCTAGGCTGGCACTGGGGAGGAGCCCAGGAATAACGGAGGACTGTTGCTTTCACGGTGGGCATTTCAGCTCAGAAGAGTGGGAACGACACTGGAGAAGATGATGTCATAAGAAAGGCATAAACCACCATGAGACGCAGAGGAGGCAGAAACCACATCTGGCGGGGGACATCAGGAATAGCTACATGGAAGAAATAGTATTTGGAACTCGCTTTGAAGAAGGGGTGGTATTTTGACAAGTAGAGAAGGAAAGCAAGAGAAATCTGCTAAAGAGAGAAAGAGTGGGGGATCATGTGCAGAGGCAGAGAAGCACTGGGGTGTGCAGGGAGCAGTGAGTAGCCCTGCCCCAAAGACTGATAGACTTGGGAAGGGAGAGGCCAGGTAGTGGAACGTTGGGTTCTGTCCCCACCTCCTCCCCCAGCCCAGCTTCAGGTAGGCAGAGGCGGCGTCTTAACTACCTGGTGACTGCTGTGTGTCTCACAGAGCCACCCTCACAAAGATCTCACACAGGAGAGCACCCCCCCCCCCTCCTGGTATGCTGATCCCATGGAGCGGAGGAACTCAATGTCACCATGGTGCTGGCTGCTCAGGAATCCTGGTGTTTAAGGCAGCAATGACTAGGAGCAGTTTCTTGGGGTATGCCTCAGTATGAGGTGTACGGTCTTTGTCCTCATAAAGGAAACTCACGAGCAGGGAAGGAGCAAGTGCGTGGTTTCAGCATCATCTTTGCACCCAGGTGCTGATGGGAAAGGCCCTGGAGTCTAGCCGTGGCTCCCCATTCAGCCTATCCTCAAAACCCACTGCCTCCGCCTTCAGAATGCATCCTGAGTCCAATCTACTCAGTATCTTCACTGCCGTCAGCTTCGCCCAAGACCCCATCATCTCCCACTGGGACCTCTGCCCTAACCCCCAGCTGCCCTAATGCTCAGTCTGTTCTCCACAATGGAGAAAAGGCCAATTTCATCACCTCACCCTCCTATTCAAGGCCACCAGATGGCACCCCTTCATACTTAGCATAAAATCTGAGGTTGTCTTCATAGTGGCTTTCAAAGTGCCCCTGACTCCCTTTCTCCCACCCCATCCCAGTTGCTTCGTTCTAGCCACAGCATTCAGGTACTTACCTGGTGTCTACCAAGAGCCCAGCAGCCCCACCTGCAGCTAGGAAAGCCTTAGGATCAATGGTCCCCTTGTTCTTGATCAAGTGCAATGAAGACGCTCCAGCCGCAGGCCCTTTGCACTAGTTGTTGCCTCTGCCTGAAACCCCGGATCTTCCCCTCACACTATTCAGGCCTTCCCAAATCCCCTGCCTTGAATCACACCCCTCGTTATCCAGCTCCTCATCTCCCTTTGGTTGCCTCCTAGCACCTAGCCTTAGCAGAAATTATGCATTGTATTTATTGTCTGTCTCTTCCGTTAGAACACAAGCCTCATGGGGACAGGGCTGTCATCTATCTCATTTACCGCAGTGTCTCTGCATCTTAAGAGTTCTTCACATACCACTGCGGCTCACCATTTACTGAAGAACTGATATATGGGCTAATCTGCAGGGCCCTGCCTGAAGGAAATAGCAGAATTCAGAAAGAGGGATGGGCAGGCGAGCTGAGGAGGTCAGGGGGAGTCTGGAGGGATGAGCTGGGTTTCCAAGGCCGCTTGAGGTTATCAAAGCAGACAAGAGCAAGGATCTTTACATGTGGGAAAAGCCACAACTGGAAGCGTAGGAGTAGGATTTAGCATGGTAGGGGTAGATTGGCCCATGTGACCCAAGGTCATTTCCTGGGGACTCTTAGCAGATGATGACATTGGATAGGCAGGGCAGGATCAGCTGTCATGATTTCCAAGAGCTGGTTGCTTTAAACATCACCTGCTGTCTCCAGAAATCCTGAATCAGCAGGCTGGACGGCCAGGGAATCTGTAGCTCTAACAGCGTTGTGAGCCCCTGTGTTGGGGGCGTGCAAGCCCAGAGACAGATGATGTCACAGCAGGATGCCAGTTTTCTAAGAAACACTGTGCTTCTTGCCGAGAGCCTCACTGAGAAGGGGGAGACAGGGACAGCTCAGGTGGGGGGAGGAGTAGTCCTGGGGTGGGGGAGAGTGGGAGGGGGGTGGAAAAAACTTGAAGGGTAACCCAGGGACTCCTGGGGGAGGGCACCCAGCAATGCAGGGAAGCACCAGGAAGAGGAAGACACTAGGATCACACTGTCACCCTCCTCGCTCTGGAATCAGCTGGGGACAATGGAGTAATGGAGACAGATGTCTAGCCCTTACTTACAGCCAAGCTAAGTACCTAACCTTCTCAGCTTCATCTCCTTTTTTCACTCACCTATGCAACTCATGGAAAACAAACAAAGACCTGTGAGCCTCCTATGAGCCACTGATCTGGCCCTGAGATGCATGGCTAGCATATCATCCTGCCACCTAAGCCATATTGGGTTCTACCAGGTGACAGATAAGGAAACATTTTTCAAAACAAGAAACATTGGGACTGGGATTGCAGATCAGTAGTAGAGTGCTTGCCTAGCACATGTGAGGCACTGGGTTCGATCCTCAGCATCACATAAAAACAAATAAATAAAATACAGGTACTGTGTTCATCTACAACTAAAACAAACAAACAAACAAACAAAAAAAAACAGAAAATAAGAAATCTTACCTCTACCTCACAGAATGTTGCAGGGATTTAAGAATTGGATTTAAACTAAGGGACCCACATAAAAGAGTGAGTTGATAAAGTCACTCTGTCTCATTTGCTTGCTTAGGGCTGCTTCTAATTTTAATAAGAGCTGACAAGGGTCTAGTGCATCCCAGGATCAGGTTTATTCCAAGTGCTATTCCAGACCTGGTAGCCACTTCCCTAGAAGACAGTGTTAAGGTGAGATACAGAACAGGACATCCACCCACACTACCCACCCCTAGCAACAGCAAGCTCAGCCCCACCAGAATTGCAATGCATAGATAACAGAAAATCTGTCACTGCAACGCACAAATAAACTCACACCTGGAATTGCAACGCACAGATAACCTTACACCTGGAATTTCAATGCATAGATAGATAACCTAAAACAATTTCTGAGTCTTTAGTTTCAACCTCTGCCCCAACCAAGCATGTGTGCTGACAAGCAGCAAACTGGAGAGATTCAAATTTCTTCTCCTTCTAATTTTCCCACCCACCCCCTGCCAGGAGTGCCTACATGCAGGGAACAGCCTTCCCAGAAAGATGGCCAGAAGGCAGGCAGCAAGATAGGAACATCACTGCTGGGGGAGTCTGACAGACCCCTCCTGCCTTCTCTGAAGAGAAACCTTGGGTTTAATCAAAGCAACTGGGTTTTGGATGTTGCGATCATGTGCAGTATTTTGGAAAGGACCACCACTTCTGAAACAGCTTGATGACCACTATTCTGGCCCACACAGCCACTTTGCAGATGCAGGATGGGTTGTGAGTAGGGGTAGTGACAAAGCCGGGGTCAGGTTGTATGAGAGAGTCACTTCCAGCATCCGAGTCTCCAGACCCCCACATGCTCATGTCAATATGAAAACTAAACCAAATAACAACCACAAAAAAGAAATGGGCACGTGATGGCAGGTCAAAGACATCATTGCCTGATCAAATATCGTGCTGTCCAGTTTGGGAAACAGGACTAATGATCTCAGGTGGTTTATCTGAGCAGGGACAACATACTTATTAGGAATACCACCCACTAGACAGTTTCAGAAGGAATCTCCGCCAATAAGGGTTGGCCACCCATTGCAGCATTTTTAATTGGTGACTTCAATCCCACACAACCTGTACTTACTCATGGTAATCTAAGAAACAGGCACTTCTTGGGAATATATATATATATATATATACACATATATATGTATATATAAATATCTATAAATATATAGTGTATATATATTGCGTGTATATAAATATATATATAGTGTATATATATATTGTGTATACATATGTGTGTATATATACATGTGTTGTAACAAAGAAGAATAAACAAATACCCAGGGAATTCCCCACCTGCTCACAGTCAGCCAACAGCCTCCTGCAATCATTTACTTAAGGCTGTGGGCCAGGCAGGAGCACTCTGCCCTGGTAGAAAATGATACCAGCAGGTCCCAGGGCTAGATGCTGGGGCTGGGCTTTTGGGAATATAGCTCTCTGAGGTGAGGCTGTGCAGCCACTCACCCTAGTTAACTGTCTCTCTTCCTTCCACAGGGAAGGCAACCCTGGTATTTGGGAAACACAGAATGAGTACAGGAGTTGATGGTTCTGCCACCAGGGGGAGCTGAAGTCAATGTTGGCTTAGCCCAGGAAGCCTGCCAGCATTGGTAGAACAGTCACCAAGCCACGGAGCTCTCAAGGTGAACCCCGTAGTACAGCATGTTGAGGACAAAAGGTGGACACTGGGGTCAAGGTGGGGGGTGGAGACCGATGAGATTGAGGACACGCTACCCCAAGGTGTGGCACCTTGGTATCTGAGCAAACAGGAAGGCCACTCTCGCTCTCTCCTTGCTTTTCTCCCCAAGCAAGGCCTAAGGCGCTCATTCACGTGGTGCCTTCCCACGCCAGGGGAAAGGACATCTTTATCTTGGACGCAGACACAGAGAAGAATCTGAACAAGCAGGCCTTGCTAGCCTCCTCTACCCCCGTTCATATCATTACATCGTGGCCCCTTGGTCCAATTCTATTTTTCCGACTATCACTCTTCATCAAGATATGCAAGTTTATCTGTTTTTGGAAACACAGAAAACTTTTATTACATAAATTTGTAGGCTAGTCTCTTCTTCAACTGCCTTTTGCTGTGGGGGCCTCAGCCACGGACCTAAGATGAGTAAGAAAGGAGCCTTTCCTCCCCTACAGGACAAACTCACTCCAATCAAAGGGCCCCTGGAAAGAGTGCCGAGCACGGGCGAAGGGATCTTGACCAAGTAGCCCCTGAACCTTGGGGTGAGGACAACACCGCAAGGTTGAGGGTTATTTACAATGAACAAAGTATTCTAGGTACTTATTTTCTCCGGTTGTCTTCAGATACTGCCTCCCCGTTTCAATGTCAAAAATATACTAATTTGATGAAAAATCAAATGGCCACCCTAGTCATAGGGCCTTTTGCAATGCATTTTATTCCAGGGGCGATGATTAAAATTGCTATTTTTTGAGCACATTCTCTGGTGTGCACCGACGATGATACACAGCTGGCACACGAGTCTCCTTCCCACTGCTGTACCCACGACTGATGCTATCGATGGATCATGGCTCCCTTTCCCCTGATGCTAGATGAAGCCATAGAATCTTCTCAAACCTCTTCTCCAGACAGCTAAGAAAATAAGTTCACTCATGAGTTGACACTAATTTGCCCTCTCTGATCCACACCTCATCTGTCTGGGAAGCTACTCCGGAAGGCTTTAACTGTCTGAGGACATGTGGACAAGCCCCAAGAACCCTGTGCTGGTTGTACCTAGGCATTTGTGTTGGCCAAAGCTAAGACTATTCTCTCATTTCTTTGGGGATTGGCAGTGACTCCTGCCCAGGATGCCCGGAATCCAACCAACAGTCTGACTTCCAATCAGACCAAACCAGCCAGAGCTCCACAGTTCTATTTAGAGCCCTATATTTGGTTGTTTATATTGCTCTAAGGAACAATCTATGCAGTGGCTTGCTGTAATTCTAGGCCCCTTCACTTGGCTTTATGGATCACGTTTCACTAGCTTTCCCCCTCCCTCAGATTCTGGCAAGAGAAGAAGGCACAACTGAGACACATTCTGCTTAAATGTCACATGCTACTTCCTAGAGCTTTATTATATTAGACCTTAGAGTAGAAAGTTCATTTACATAGGTTAGAAAACACCTTATTCCAAAAGTATACAACAAACACTAAATATTTTTGCCCAGATAGGACATAGTAATATAGTCTCTAACTTGAAACAGAAGACATTTGACCTTACAAAAACTCCTCACCTTCAAGGGGGTGGAGGGAGAGGTGCTCAAACAGGAAGGCTAAAAGGCTAGTAGCATGATTTATGGTTGGATCTGGAAAAAAAGCTCATGTGTTGAAAGCATGGTTCCCAATGCAGCAAGATTCAGAGGGGACTTTTAGGTAATGGTTGGATCAAGAGGAATTAACCTTATTGATGGATTGATCCATTGATAGCTGAATGGACTACTGGGAGGTAGGGCCTAGTTGGAAGAGGTAGGTCATTGGGGATCTTCCCTAGAAGAGTTTATCTTCTCCCTGGCCCCTACCTCTCTCTCTGCTTCCTGTCTGCCAAAAACTGGGCAGCTTTCCTCCACCATGACCTGCCGCCATGATGTTTTGTCTCAACTCAAGCCCAGAAAAAGGGAGCCAGCTGAAGCATAGACTGAATCCTCAGAAACTGTGAGCCAAAATAAACCTTTCCTCCTCCAATTTGTTCTTGTTGGGTATTTTCGTCACAGCGATAAAAAGCTGATTAACATAGCATGCTTTTCCAGAAATGCATAAGACACTAAGATGGGTGTGAGTGTGGAAGGCTGAGAGGCAGGGGAGCATGACAGCCTTCCATCATGAGTGAGTGTGGTTTGGACTGCACAGTTAGTGACACCTGGGAAAGGTGGTGAGAGAGCTTCCTGGAGTAAGAGACTTCCAGCCTCTGCTTAAATCCATCCAGCTTTTCCAGCAAACTTTGAGTACTTACTGTGTATGAGGAACTATTCTAGAAGCTGTGATGAAACAATTAACAGAATAGACAGAAATGAAATATACACACATGTATCCACAGAGCCATTAATAGTGTTTTTATTTGCATGGTAGAATTATTATTGGTCTTCACCCCCTTTGGATCCATCCATATTTTCTAATTTTTATACAATAAAAATTTATTTATGTGAATATTATTAAATTTTTATTCAACATCACTTTAAAATATTATTAATTATTTAAGTATTAATAAATATTTTTAAAAGAAGGCAATGAAATATATGAAAAAATGGACATCTCCAGGACTTTCAGTATCTATTCAGTCAAATTATGAAGGTGGAGCCAGGCATGGTGGCTCGTGCCTATAATCCCAGTAATTCAGGAGGCTGAGGCAGGAGGATCACAAGTTCAAGGTCAGCCTCAGCAACTTAGTGAGGCCCTAAAGAATTTAACATTGATACCCTGTCTCAATGTGAAAAATAAAATGGGCTGGGGATGCGGCTCAGTGGTAGAGCACTCCTAGGTTCAATCTCCAGTGAACTCAAGAAGGTGGGGATAACGGACACCAAGTTACCTGGCATGCTCTCCTCCCCCAGTGACCATGGACCTGAAAGTACCCCAGGTGAAAGGGAGCTAGAAACAGAAATGACTCACAATCTACTGCTTCCTGTAACATGGAGCCTCTTATCCTATCTGAAGGAGAATTATTTTTTACCACTATTAAGCTTTTTAGTAAGTTCGTTAAAACCCTCTGGAATAATTTTAATCTATCCTTAGCCTTAATAATTATACATGCAAAAAAGGAGAAAGAGCATACAGTGTTTTTATAATAAAGATTCTTTCCTGTTCAAATTACAAAGGAGAAAAACTTTTTCTTTTTTTCTTTCAGAATTAGCAACAAGATAATATTGGAAGAGAGAATAAATGTCAAAAGTAAAAAGATTGCATGACTCATTTCAATGATATCAATATCAAAGCCACTCTTTCTTTCCCTCCTCTGCCCACTTTGGAAATGAATTAAGATCTTCTCTTGGACACCCGCTATGAGAGAAAGAAATTTTTTTTTTTTTTTAACCTAATGAGGATGTGACAGACTTCCTCCTGACCCTCCTCTGGCCAGTAAACACGGGCAGGACAAGGACTACCCTAGCTTTGAAAGAAGCCCAGCTTACAACTTCACCTGAATCTCAAGGAGCTGATAAAGTTCCAGCACATAAGCATGACTTAGAATTGGAAACCTGAAAGTGGAAACAAGATCAAAACAGGGTCAAGGTGACAACAAATCCATAGCCCTCAAAAGGACCATTCTTCACAGTTCAACTATGGCAAAGAAAAAATAAGCTCTTTAAAAAAGGAACTACCTCAGAAAGTTCCAGGCAAATCCAGTTCCGTGGACTCTGGAGACCAGCCCTTTTTATTGCTGAGGCCACATTAGTGCCCTGTTGCCTGTGCTAAGGATCATAAAACAGCCACAATTAAAGGAAAAAAAAATGAGATGACCAGGACAGAAAACTCCACAGTTCATATTGCCAGAGCCAATTAACTGAGTCTAGAAATATTTATTTCATTTTCTTACCTACAGCCTTTCAAAATGCAGTGATGGATGGCTGAAGGGACTGGCGAATGTGACCGTTATGAACTCATTGTCCTACAAAAACCTGGATGCCACCATGCCTGTTTCCAAATGAGCCTTTCACAGGTTTTTTAAGCAATAACTTGGGCTATTCGTTCCATGAGCAATGTATTGCTCATTTTCAATATGCTAGGCATCATGTAGGATACATAACAGAAAACCAAGTCAGAGTTCACACTAGTTGAAAAGGAAAGCAACAGGATAGAATCAAATATGGAAGTATAGCATAGGACTGAGGATATAGGCCAGTGATCAAGTGCCTAGTGTGCAAGAGGCCCTGGGTTTGAGCCCTTGTACTGCCAAACAGGAAAAAAAAAAAAATATATATATATATACATATGTATGTATGTGTGTATACACACACACACACACACACACACACACACACACACACATACCCCGAAGCTAAAGGGATTCAGAAGAGGTGTAGATCAATAAATATATGGCAAAACTCCTGAAGGGGAAAAGCGTACTGATACTATTCATATAACATTCTCTCAAGGAAAGGATAAATTGGCCAATCTAAATGAATATTTGAAAGGGTTTCTGAATTTACTTAGAAGCTTACTTTTTCATTCAGAACTACAATAACATGGCAGAGAAATTACTAAATAGATGGATAGATAGATAGATAATAGAAACAATGGCTATCTTTTGACTCACCTCTTCCAGACGCCTTCAGAGACCAAGTGAGTAACTCTGATCAAGTACCTCTGCGCCAGGCACTGCTCTAAGTGTCATACATGCTTTACTTAGTCCTTGCCACAACCCCCTGAGAAGAGACAAACATTATCCCATTGGATTGGTGAAGAAAGAGAGTCCCCAGCAAGTTAAGGCTTTGCAAGTTCAGTGTGCTGGCAAAAGTCACATAACTAGGAAATGGTACAGCAGCAACTCCTCAGCCCCAGCCCCTTTACCGTTCCCTCCTGGAACAGACCTGAGTGCAGGGGCCACAGCAGTGCAGAGGCCTGACTCCCTTGACAGTAAACAGCAATTACTAGGCTCTAGCAAACCAGTGCCAGGCCATAATACAAGAAGCCAGGCACATTTTTAAGAATCCTACACTTTTAACTGTGAAATTCCTTGATTTTCAAATATTGACAATAAATTCAGTCAAAACATAAAAAGCAACCACACTTCAAACCCAACAAAACCATCTGCCGCAAGCTTAGCCCATGTGCTTCCCAAGGGCAACCTCTGCCTTCTGCTTCACCAAGGATCATTTCATTTGCGGCGCTTCACGTTTCACAACACCCCTGTGAAGAAAGCTTCAGGATGTCTGATGTATGGATGCAGAACCTATGATTTCAGACAATATCTGATTTCAGAATAAAGGACTTGCTGCAAATACACTTAAAATAAAAAAGAACTTTGATTCCAAGCCCTCAGGAGCAAAGCTGGGCTACCTGAGCCCCACCACACATTGGCCAGAGCCCTACCCCCTGCAATTTGCTGGAGAAAGTTGTCCTTTGACTTACAGGACACTTCTTTTTCCCTAAGAAAGTAGCCCTCTCTAGGCAGGGTTCTGGGTTCAGCATTCACTGATTGACACACCTCATGTTTAATGAATGTGTGTCTGAAGGAACGAACCAGATCCTTCCCAAGAGCAGTCTTCCTCAGGAGAGCATTGCAGCTAGCCCGAGAATGGCACTGAGGTGGGCAGCATGCCAAGGGAAGAGCAAGCACCTAAATGCAAGCAGAAGCAATGCACTGTGTGCATCAGAGTTGCCAAGAACTGGCTCTGGTGGGTCTGTTCCTCTTCTGAGAGACTCAGCAATGAGAGAGACTTGGGCTTCCCAGTGGTTTCCCCAAGACTCCTGGACAGTAAGAGAGGGAAGGAAGGTTGTGTGGATGCTGGACTCTGACTCCAGGTCTTTTTATTGCATGTGGGCCAAGACCTTGTTTACCACGACAAACCAAAGCTCACACCTGTTCAGTTAGACCTTTCAGGCTCTGGATTCAAATTTGCTATGGAGCTATTGGTACCCATGTACAAGACGCTTATGAAAACTCTAAGAGGAGCTTTTATTCTGGGTGGGGGGAAAGAGCTGGTGCAATGGTGCACAGCTGTAATCCCAGTGACTCAGGAGGCTGAGGCAGGAAGATCACAAGTTCAAGGCCAGCCTATCTCAAAATAAAATAAAAAGGGATGTAGATGGAGAATTGTGGTAGAGGGCCTCTGGGTTCAATTCTCAATCACACACACACACACAGACACACACAGACACACACACAGACACACACACACACACACACACACACACTGGGAGGTAGGAGGAAGAGAAGGGGGAAGAAGGAGGAGGAGGAGGAGGGAATCCTCCTAACTAAATAAATCAATTTCCATTTCTAAAAGGAAAAAAAAATTGTGTAAGATAGAGAAATACATAAGGAAAATAAAGTTGCTCTTAATCTCACCAACCAGAGACAACCATAATTTTAGATTTCTTTAATCTTTTTCCGAAGTGTGTGTGTGTGGTATTTTATGCTCAACTAAGATCATTTTATGTATTCAATTTTTAAGCTTGTATTTTCACTTCTTTTATCTTAAGCATTTTATTACATCATTATAATTCTTCAAAGTCTAACATCTCAATAACTTTATAATGCTATGACAAACAGACCACCATATTTATTAATTAACGGTTGCTGGGAATTTAGGTTATGGTTCATTTTTTTATGATCATAAGTGATGCCTCAATGAATATAAAACTGTCTTTATTTTGGATTGGTTCTTCAACATGTATTTGTAAAAATGGAATTAGTATGTGACAGGGCATGAACTTGAGTTCCTTGGTATATACTCCAAACATGTTTCCAAAAAGGTTGCAGCATTTCACACTAAAATTGCATAATTTTAAAAAATGTTTGTCCCTTATTCTTCCTTAACTTCAGAGCCAACAGCTCTTCTGATGAGGATGGGGTTCTCTCCCCTTGTGTCACTAAACAATACTTAGGCAATGGATGCAGATATGTCTTTCCCAAAGAAGCTCTCATTTCATTTCATCTCGTTTTTGATGAGCAAATGAACATGCAACACTTGCTAAGAGAGGCAGAAATGCTCTTTCTTGTTTTTAAAGAGCCTCTGGTGAGTGGGGTGTCGTGAAGTTCCGTGAAATGGCTGAGCTTATCCCAATCACATAAATCAAGGCGAGCGGGCCTGGAGGAGAAGCATTCCATTTGAAATGGCAGCAGCGGTTTAGAGCTGTGTGGCCAAAACGCCCATTAGCTGTTTGTCAGGAATATTTTTAGAAAGTGCAGAACAAGACTGTAAGGAGAATTGGCACGTCAGTGTCACCCTCTCCCCGGGAATCCGCCTGCAGCCTCAGAAGCCTCCTGAAGTCTCTGCATCTTCTGCACTGATAAGTCCAGTACTCCCTCCCCTGAAACAAAGCAAAAACCTCAACTGAACAAGGACACACCTCTGTCCAAATGCCCCTGCAAGGATCGTCAAGGTGTTGTTCACTTACTGCAGGTAAAAAATTTCTGTTATCAGACTCTGCAGATGTGAGAAAGTTTGAGGTGAAAGTTGAGGACCCCATCTGTGGAGAGGGAGACTATTGTTTTCTCAGCTCTCTGGAACAAAATGATCCTGGGACACATCCCCATGATCTAAATGCATCGTGGATTTCATACCTTGCAATCTTGGCAATATTCTAAAAAAATGTGATTTTTTGTGGCTGATCTTCAGGGCTGCTGTCTTATACAGTGATTGAAGCTTGTACTTAGTAGACCTGGTGGCTCTGAGCCTCGGTTTCCTCATCAGAAAAAGTGGGGCCTCTACCAAATGTCTGCCTCATATGGGCTTTGAGAGAATTAAATGAAATGATCCATATAAAACAGTGAGCAGAACACCCGGTCTAAAAAGAGCAAATGCTCATTTTAATTTGCATGGTCACTGTATAGTTCAAAAGCAGATTTATCCAGCTGTGAATTATCAACATACCTCCCTTCTGGATACCACTGCTTTCTAACCTCCCCAGAGGAAGAGAAAGAAAAGAGATGAAATCTAAAGAGAAGCAACTGCATTGTTTTAGCTATTCCTATAAGCCACAGAAGGGGAGGAGGAATTTATAATAGTAGCTAAAAATGATATTATTGAATGACCTGTGGCTATTCCTGTCCCCATTTAGCATCTCTTAGAGGATGTGTCAACACACAAAGGGCGTACCTTACTGTGAACTTGCAGCTAGCTGCAAGACTCTCTGGGTCCTGTCATCCTCTATTCCATCAAGGAAGACTGCCCTGAAGTTCCATGAAATGGCTCAGTCCATCCCAGCCCTCAGGTAAAGGTGACCATACCACTGGCTTAGCACCATAGACCTGGGTCTAGTCTTATTCTGTCAATTTTATAATTTCCCCTCTGTGATAAAATAAGGTGATGGAATTAAGGGTCATCCCTAAACTTCTTTTCAGTCATGTGACTGTATGTGGTGCTCTCCTTAAAGCAATTTTGAGATCTAAACTATTTTCCCCTGTAAATCTTGTACAAGTCACTTTGTAGTTGTTCACGCCAGGGTGAGCTAATGAGTCCAAGGAGGTTAAACAGTAAAATGAAACGAGGTTGTAAGGCTGCGGTAGACTTGTGTGATTCAGTGCAGAAACCTTGCATCAAGTGAGGTTGAGTCCCAGGTATCTGCTGAACAGCTACCTGCAGCCAAGCAGTTGAATAGCTCCTCTTACCTTATTATGGTACCTACCAGCCCTTGATGGACTTTTCAGGCAGAAGATGAGCAGCAACGGCAAGATAAGCCCAAACCAAGGAAGTCTATTGATTATTTTAATGATATTCTCTTGTATTAACTTACAAACTTATCAAAAATCACTACATGTTTTCTTGAAGAATATTTTCTATCCAGTAAATAGCTAAAGATCCAAGAAGCAAAACACAAGATCCTGCCAACATCACCTCCGTTTTAGATGGTTTGATTTAGTACATTCCATTCCTCAGAGTGGACCACCTTAACAATTTCTATCCTGAAACTGCCACTTTGGAATGACTTTGTGTGCTTTATGACCTGAAAATTTTAAAAACACAGAGTTTATATTAAATATGGGTAATGGAAGGTCATTACTGGGCTCTTCCTGGTTATTTCCAGGCTGCTGAGATTCCATCAAGCTATGTGCTCTTTTTGCTGGTACTTCTGTCTTATGGACTTAAAAAAGCATCAAGATCTATCTATGTACCAGAGAAGGGAGGAGAGTGAGAGCACTAAATGTCCCCATCATGCCTTCCCAAATGAGGACACTAGGCAGAAGCAGTGCCTGAGCTATGCTAGGACAAGTCCCTCAGCCCATCCCTCCAGCCCAGTGGCCACTTTGACAGCTTCCCACCACCCCCCCTCCCCCACACCCAAGCCCTACTCCTACTTTGGGGCTGTCCTTCTGCCCTTCCACCAGGGCTCACAGAGAGACTGAGAGCTACGTCTAAATATATCTGATGGTTCCAACTGACCTGGCCAAACAGGTCCAGCTGACCTATTTTAATCCGTCAGAGCCCTTGGAGGCCACACCGGAACCCAAGAGCTGAGCAGGAAAGGGGATTCACTCATGCGTATGAACGAGAAGTCCAGGAGGAATAGCGACAGTGGGAATTGTGAGGAGAAAGACATTTTTGCTGTTTTCCTTGTTTCCTGGCACACAGCTCCACAAAACCCTTGAGCTTTCACAGTGAGTGTCTTTTTGCAGACTAAGGAGATGACTGGCTTCTGGGTGGCGGTGGGATGACAGAGGGCTCTGGGGAAGGGAGAGGGGCTGAGGGCTGAGTTGATCACAAGTGGCCAATGATTTATTCAATTATTCCTACATAGCGAAACCTCCATAAAACCCCCCAAAGGACAGGGTTTTGGAGAACTTCTGCATTGCTTAATATGTGGAAGTTCTAAGAGGGGGTGCACCCCAGGAAGGTACGCCCATCTTAGCCTACGCAGCTCCTCATCTCGCTGTTCATCTGTATCCTTTATCATATCTTTTATGATACCATAAACTGATAAACAGAAGTAAATATTTCCCTGAGTTCTGTGAGCCATCCTGGCAGATTACTGAATCTAAGCGGGAGGTTATGGGGACCCAGATTTATAGACAGAGAGTCAGAAGTACTGGTAAGAACCTGGGGCTTGTGGTGGCATCTGAAATAGTTCTGTGGGACCAAGTGCTCCACCTGTGGGGTCTGATGCTAACAGAATTAAAATGTAGGACACCCAATTGATGTCATGTGTATTAAGAAGCTTACACTTGGTCACTGACGGGTTCCATTGTTCTGTTGAACGAGAATAGAGTAGGAGAAAGTAGTTCATTTGTTTTTCCTACATCACAGGACTGGAGATAGCTCTCAGCACAGCGGGAGCTACGTATTCTGCCACCAGGAATCTTGACTTCTCTGTCTTCGGTGGTGGCATCATTCCCATTTGACACTTGGCACACGGTAGCAGAGTCACCTGCCAGCAGTCCTAAACTTCTATCCTAACAACTTAGATGCCCCAGCTGAGACTGAGTGCCTTTTCCCCAGGGGTTCTAGGAAAAGTCTCAGGTTAGATGCCTTGTCTGGCTTGAGTCACGTGTCCATTGCTTGACCAGTCCCTGACATGTGCCTGCCTCTACAGGCAGAGGATGCCAGGGAGACAGAAACCAAAGATACCCCGAACCCAAGGCTTAGGGCATCTAATGTAACCCCCAGCATTTCTCCTTCCTCAATTTGATGCATACTCAATAATATTTGAAACTCTTTTAAGTCTCAAAGAGTGGCTCCCAATCAAGGGATCAGGACATGACCGGCACCTGGAGGGTGGCCCTCGAGCTCCCTTCTAGGTGTGTACTATCTAAAAGAAGCCGATATCCTGCCTTTTATTAGATTTTATATGAACAGAATGATACAACAGGCACTATTTTGTAATTGACGCTCTTCTGTGTGTCTATCATACTTCAATAAATGACTTACTTTAAAAAAGAGTTGCTCCTAATATTTTCCCACCCTATCAACATCATAAATTGTGCAACTTTCAAGGATTTCCTCAGCTTTCTCAAAAATGGCCTTCCCTCCAAACAAAACAATCTCTAGATAGCAAATTCTCCCAGCATCTGCAGTGAACCAGTCTGCCAAGGTCATGGACAGTGGGGCCCCCGTGAGGGGCTTGCCATGTTTTGTTTTTATGTTTTTTTTTGTTCTGCCTCTGACCTCCTCCTTCACAGCCTTCCAGCCCTACCTCTGCATTCTTGTAGGTAGGCATTTGGGAAAATGTCACCCTTTCCTGGTCTTTGCATGTGTGTGTCAGAGGCGAGCAGAGGGCAGGTGTCTACCAGGCAATGGTCTTCCAGAAAATCTTTGAAGACTCAGGTGTAGAAGAGAAAGATGACATCATTGGGTCACTCCAGAACATGATTTAGGGACTTCTTAAAGAAGGCCAGGCATGGTGGCACACACCTGTAATTCTAGAGGCTTGGGAGGATAAAGCAGGATGATCATAAGTTCAAAGCCAGCCTCAGCAACTTAGCAAGGCCCTAAGCAACTTAGCAAGACCCTGACTCAAAATAAAATATAAAATGGGCTGGGAATGTGGTTCAGTGGTTAAGCACCTCTGGGTTTAATCCTTGGTCCCTGCCCCCCTCAAAAAAAAAGAATAATAAAAATTATCTGTTCTTCCCCCACCTCTCCACACTGAAGCTCGTCTGAGAGTCTACAGATTCCAGGTAAAAACTTCCTTATAGGGGCAGAAAATAGAACAAGCCACCAGGTAGGGCTGCCCATCAATGGAATGGCTGTCCTTGGGAGGTAGGGGTCCCTCCACAAGAGAATTGTGCAGGTAGAGAATTGAAGGGCTTCTCTACATTTTGTTACAGACAGTCTTCCTGAAATGAATGAGAAGATTAAGGGCTTTTTCTACCACTTGCATTTCACAATTCTAGCAAAATCCCTCTCATGGTCCTCACAGCAGCCTGGGAGCTAAATTGTTGAAACCAATGCTGATTTCTCACAAAGTTAAAACAGAACTACCACACGCCTGGGCAATTCCACTCCTAAGTGTATACCCCCAAAACTGAAAACAGGTATACAAACAAACACATGCATTTGAATGCTCATAGTAGCACTGCTTGTAACAGCTCCAAAGGAGAAATGATACAAATGTCCTTTAACAGACGAATGGATAAAGAAAATGTGGCATATCCATATAAGAGAGAGTAGGATTTGGCCTTCAAAGAAATGGAGGTCTGATAGAGGCTGCAACACAGACAAAAACATTATGCAAAGTGAAAGAAGCCAGGCATGAAAGGTCACATGAGGTATGATTCCACTTACGTGAATTATCCACGACAGTTAAGTTCACGGCGGCAGAGAGCAGATTAGTGGCTGCCAGGGGCTGGGTCGGGCAGGCAGCAAGTGGGAAATAAATGGGATCTCTTTGGGGGGATGATGAAGATGTTTTGGAACCAGGCAGAGGTGACAGTTGTACAACGTTGTCAAGGTACTCGATGCCACTGACTTATACACTTCAAAATGGTTCATTTTACCTCAATAAAAAAAAAATACATAAATAAAGCCAGTGCTCAGTGAACATGCCCTGTGCTGCCCTGGGTACCCAGCAAGTCAGGGCCTTATCATTTCAGGCCTCTTATCCAGGCATGCCCAAATCTATGGTATGGTCAATTTTTTTTTTTTTTTTTTTTTTGGTACCGGGGAATGAACTCAGGGGCACTGACCACTGGGCCACATCCCCAGCCTTTTTATTTTTTATTTTTTATTTTATTTAGAGACAGGGTCTCACTGAGTTGCTAAGTGCCTCACCATTGCTGAGGCTGGCTTTGAACTCGCGATCCTCCTGCCTCAGACTCCCAAAGTGCTGGGATTACAGGCATGCGCCACGGCGCCCGGCTGTTGTCATTTTTTTGAATTTGGAAATTTAAAACAAAAGCAAAACCACAACTTCAACAAAAACAGTAGCTACCCTGAAAATGCTCTTGAGCCTCTGAAGACAACATTCAGACTACAAAGAGGAGACATAAATCAGCCAGTTGCAAGCCAAAAGGCTGGGCAATTTAGGCCTGAAAATACCTTGGGAGCTCAAACAGGCAAGACATATATTTTCCCTTAGACTAGAAATAAAACAAAGAAATTCACTTTAGACCAATTATGATATACACAACCTTGAGAAGACACACCAGCATTTGAAGGCCTCACAACCAACTACTTCATTTAGGCAGAATCAGCAATTGCTGGCTCATGACAATTATTGTTAGCAGGACTTATCACCCAATTATCCACACCTTTGTTCCTTTCCTCAAAATTTCTTTCTCTTTTCAAAGCAAGAACGCACTGAATTTTTTTTGTTGTTGTTTTTGTTTTGCAGTACTGGGGCTTAAACCCAGGGCTTCAAGTATGCTGGGCAAGTGCTCTACCTTTGAGCTAGATCTCCAGCCCACATTGAATGGTCTAAAATGTTTTCAAGTATAAATAACTTCATGGTCCACATCATGACACGGCTGAAGACTTTCTCATTTTATGACTCATGTGAGGACCCCAATACTGATTCTCTAGGTCTATCATATGTGAGGACCCCCCAGGCATAGATTTTTTTTTTTTTTTTTTTTTTTTTTACCAATCCCATCCCCTTTCTCACCACACACACGCCAACTGAGGATTTGGTTTCCTGAAATAGATATTTCAGCAGAGCAATGAGCTGCCCCTCTCCCATGTCCCAACTCAAGAGAGATGCACTTCATGTCAGAGTCGCATGCAGATGCAGTCAGGTCCTGCAGAAAGAGCAGGGTGCATGAACAAAATGCCGATACTGACTCAAGCAACTCTCTAAACAGCTGCTTCTCATGGGGTCTAAAATTAGAGGACAACGAGAAATAATTCATCCCTGCAGCTAAGCTGTAAGATAGAATTTCCATTCCTTAAGAGGAATGAAGAGTTTTCACTCCTCCTCAAACACTAAACTTTGCCAGAAGTACACAGGAGTCAAGGAAAATCAAACTGCAAATAGTTATGATCCAACACCTCCTCTGGGTATGACATTGGAGGTGCAAAGGGTTACAAGACACACCCTCTGTCAACTTCAAATCTAGCATCTCTTTGGGTGAAGACATGTCTATTAAAAACAGACCTCTCTATTTTGTAAATGCAACCCTCAGGTGAAGAACAAGTGTTCTTATCTTGATGGGAGAATGAAAAGAGCTGGGGACAGACCTCTAACTTCTGACCTCACACTCCTTCAGTACAGTGTCTAAAGCAGCTCCTGCGGGCTGGATGGGCCAAGTCCAAACACCATCTCTAACCTGTACAGACTATGTGACCCTGATTAAATGCTAAACCTTTTCGAATCTCATTTTTCCATCTGTAAAATGGGTGTCAAGCCACTTGTTTTGCAGGGTGCTTGTGAACATCAAATGAGACCTAATGCTATATATTAATATATAAATATAATAATTATGTGTTAATATATATATATATAAATCAAATTAGATATATAAATAGACCAGAGAAGATACACATTGCATAATAGGTATAAGATGAAAACCACATGATATAGAAATAAACCAAGAATTCATAAAAATTTTAAAAATTGCTATGGACTAGAGGCTGAGTCTGCTGCATACACTGTCTTGATCCTCACAACAACCACTTTATCAAATGCAATCTCATTTCATGGACAATGACTTTGTTAAGGTAAACTAACCTTTGCAACTAAGAAGTATATAAATCTCTGAATTTTCCCAGGCTAGATAAATGCTATGAAGAAGCATCATATCAATATGGTCACAGTCATCTTTGCTCCACCCAAGGAATGTCCAGAAACAAGGCTCTTCAATATTTGGGCAGTCGGATGACTTGCATAAATGCATCTGTGTTTTGTATTTAGCTTGAAATACTTAGCTCTTCCCTGTCCTCCTTCTCTGAATTATTTGTATCTATCCTGTTTATTATTTCCATTAGAGCTGTATTTCTTAAGAGGTGTGTGCACAGGGTGTGGACTTTGCTCCCCGGGGAGACATCAGGCAATGTCTGCAGATGTATTCAGTCATTATGAGCGTGTGTCTGTGTGTGTGTGCATGCATATGTGTGCATCTCAGAAGCATGGAGTGGGGGGTTGTTGTGCTATTGGTACCTGGTGGGTGGAAGCCAGAAGATGCAGCCAAATGGACAGGACGTTTCCCTGCCCACACAGAGAAGAATTATCCCACCCAAAATATCTCTAGTACTGAAGTTAAAAAAATTCTGCTGTAGGGGTAGAGATGGAATCTTAGATTTCTTTGACCTATAGATAATCAGTAACCACCTCCTAGTTGATCTTAAAACAAGAGCTTAGCTTCATGGAATGCTGGCCTGCGTATCCCAGTGGGAGATGATACTGCAGGAAAGAACTTCAACCAACCGCACTCTCAGAGTGACCCGAAAGCCATCTCACCAAGATGTACAACTCAGCGCCTGTCCTCTGCAAGGCACTCGTCCCTTGGCTCTTTACTATTTGAATGACGGGTAGCTTTCTGGACCAAACGTGTGCTTTGGTCCACAGTGAAGTGGGCATACAGGAGGTCACTCACTCCCAGGCTCGGGATCCAGTCTGCCCTGCCCAGCCCCAGCCTTCCCCTAGCTGCTGAGAGGAATAGAAACTTTGTTCAAGCAACATTTTTTTTTTCTTTTTAAAGAATTTCTTTTTTTTATATATATACGACAGTAGAATGTATTTTTTTTTTTTTTTTTTGGTACCGGGGATTGAACTCAGGGGCACTCGACCACTGGGCCACATCCCCAGCCCTTTTTTTGTATTTTATTAGAGACAGGGTCTCACTGAGTTGCTAAGTGCCTCGCCATTGCTGAGGCTGGCTTTGAACTCGCGATCCTCCTGCCTCAGCCTCCCAAAGTCCTGGGATTACAGGCATGCGCCACCACGCCGGCTAGTAGAATGTATTTTGACATATTATACATACATGGAATATGACTTATTCTAATTAGGATTCCATTCTTGTGGTTGAACATGATGTGGAGTTACACTGGTCATGTACTCATATATGAACATAGGAAAGTTATGTCCAATTCATTCTGCTGTCTTTCCTAATCTCATCCCCCTCTTTTCCCTTCATTCCCCACTATCTAATCCAATGAACTTCTATTCCACACCCCTTATTGTGTGTTAGCATCCACATATCAGAGAGAACATTCAGCCTTTGGTTTTGGGGATTGGCTTGTTTCACTCAGCATAATAATCTCCAGTTCCATCTATTCACCAGCAAATGCCATAATATCATTCTTCTTTATGGCTGAGTAATATTCTACTGTGGATATATATCACATTTTCTTTATCCATTCATCTACTGAATGGCATCTAGGTTGGTTCCATAGTTTAGCTATTATGAATTATGCTGCTATAAACATTGATGTGGCTGTGTCACCACAGCATGCTGATTTTATGTCCTTTGGGTGTAAACCAAGGAGTGAGATAACTGAGTCAAATGGTGGTTCCATTACAAGTTTTCTGAGGAATTTCTGCTTTCCAGAATGGTTGCACCAATTTGCAGTCCACCAGCGAGGTATGAGTGTACCTTTTCCCTACATCCTTTCCAGGCAAAGTTTCTGATCTGGCTCCCTCATCATCAAGTTCACCTTCCTCTTTCCAAATGAAGCTATAGCATGTTGGGCAATGCCGTGACTACACACTTACAGTTGGCCACAGACAGGCACAAGCATCAACTCGGTGACCCTGAAAGATAACCTAGATGAGGGACCTCAGCTAACATTTTATAAATTAGGAAAGGGAGGCTCAGGACAGAGTGAATTTCCTGAAGTTACACCGCTCAGGGGAGGAAGTGGAACTCCAAAGCTGCATCCCAGCCTCCAAGTTCAATGCTCTTTCTGCTCCATTACACACCTGCAGGGAAGACCCGGGAGAGCCTGTTTCACCTCTACTACCCAGGCAGCAGGAGTGGAGACCCGGACAGCTGGGGAAGCATCCAGTGAGACAGGCTGGTCTCACTGAGACATGGCGGGATGAAATGTGGGTCATCTGATATGGCCGCCATCACTGAGCATGGGCATGGGGGAAGCTCAGGGGCCTGGGGACACCCTGGGGTCTGCTGCTGGGAGGGATGCAGCCTGCGAGAGCTCTGGGAGGCCAGTGGTAACCTCCGCAGCTAAAGTGCCCCTCCAAGGGGAGCAGGGAGAGGTCTGGCGGAGGGCTTGGAGGTCCTAAATTGCTTGGCTCCTTCCTGAAATACTCACTGAGCACTTTTGGGCCCGATGCTGTGGGTGCGGGCTGATAAGATCTCCACCTCCTCAGAACTCAGATTCTAGAAGGAGAGGTACACAATAAGCAAACCCAAAATATACAGAGTATTGTGTTAAATGCCAGAAGAGAAATAAACAGGGGGCTACAATAAGAAAATACCAGTTTAGGGGAGGGCAGGGCACTCTGTAGACAAAAGATGAGAGATGCTCTCCGAGGAAATGACATTTAAGCAGAGACCTAATAGCTAAGAAGAAACCAGCTGTTCAGAGGGAGAGGACAGAAGAGTCAGAGCCCAAGGGCATGCCTGAGGCAAGGCTGGAAGGCCACCTGTGGCAGCTAGCTGGCCAAGAGTGACAGGGAGGGGCCCACCAAACAATGTGGTCAGGGCCACCTTGTGGAAGGCCTTGTTTTGTCTAAAAGCAACGAGAAACCAGCACTGGGAAGTCAGATGCAGCAGACACGCTTCTGTCTGTCAGTCTCACTTGGCTACAGTGAGAGAAGTGGCCTTAAGAAGACCAATAATGGGGGGCATTGAGGCTGGGGCCCTGCATAAGGACACGGGCAGTGCCCCTGGGGAGGAGGACACACATTCCAGATGAGCCCAGGGACTTGCTGATGGCCAGGGGGTGTGAGAGGGGAGCAAAGGCTCTGGTTATATATCTGACTTAAGGTACTCATACAGCGAGAGCATTTACCAAGAGGGAGAAACAGATTTAGGGGGAAGTTTGGCCCCCTATTCCTACTCTCTAAGCCAACCTCAGACTCATATTATCATTCGAGCAGGGCAGCACAGTGCACACCTGTAATCCAAGCTACTCAGGAGGCTGAGGCAGGAGGATCACAGGTTGGAGGACAGTCTGGACAACTCAACAAGACCCTGTCTCAAAATAAAAATATATAAAGGGCTGGGAGTATAGCTCAGTGGTAGAGCACCCCAGGTTCAATACCTAGTATGGAAAAAAAGTGTGTATTGACCAAATATATTTTCAAAGAATTGCTATTAAGACTCACTTTTTAGGGAATTGAAGAAAAGGAAACCAGAATAAAAAAAAAATCACAAAATGGTAGGCATAATGTGATTGCATTAGAGGTCTTTTTAAAAGATAACATATAATACAGGTGCTAGTTATGGATAGATATGTATTTCCCATTTACACTTTTCTTAACTTAAAAAGAAAGAAAAGAAGCCGGGCGCAGTGGCACACGCCTGTAATCCCAGCACTTTGGGAAGCTGAGGCAGGAGGATCGCAAGTTCAAAGCCAGCCTCAGTAATGGCGAGGCACTTAGTAACTCAGTGAGACCATGCTTCTAATAAAATACAAAAAAAAAAAAGAAAGGGGGGGCTGGGGATGTGGCCCAGTGGTCAAGTGCCCCTGAGTTCAATCCCCGGTACAAAAAAAAAAAAAAAAAAGAAAGAAAGGAAGGAAGGAAGATGAAGAAGAAGGAAGGAAGGAAGAAAACAGAAGCACTCATTTGGAGTTAGGTTTTGTATTTCCAAAAAACCCCTCTGAAAATGCACTGCATACTTCCTAATAGAAGCCATAACCTATTAGAACATCTGAAGGGGGCACAGTTGGGAGGAAAAAAGACACAATCCAAGTCGATTGCGCAGATAGCCCTGCGGAGGATGCCCCTGAGCACTTTCCTAGCAGCTCCTACATAGATCCCCCATAAACGTGTGCAGATCCCAACCTGCCCTTTCTTCTTGCTTCATCAGTTCCCATTTTTCGAACTCGGCACAGTCACAGTAGAGGCGTGTTAGTTGGACACTGAGAGTCTTACTCAACTCCAAGATGTCCCCCTTTGGTTTATCCATTAAGATGAACTCAATCATCAATCCCCTCCTCCAGGAAGTTTTCCCTCATTGCCCGCATGCTGTCAGCAGCCCCTTTCCTGGTCCCCACCATGCATGAGCATGTTATCAATAATAGCATTTCCCCACTCTGTTTGCAGAATTTCCCATCTTAGGATCCCACACCTTTTTTAAGATAGAAGTCAGAAACTTGCTAGCTTCTCTTGCAGCTTAGGGTACAGTCATGTGACCTGGCTCTGCCAATCAGAAGTGAAAGGCACAAAGCAGTGGCTGTCTGTGGACACCATTTTGGCAAAGGTGGCTGGAGATGTCCAACTTTCAGAGACAGGAGCAGCAAAGGATCTTTGCTATGGTTTGAGTATAGTTTGTCCCCACCAAAACTCACTGAGGCTTAATTCCTCAAGATGGCAGTGTTTGAGGTGGGGCCTGGAGGAAGGTATTTGGGTCACGGAGGTGGAGCTCTCATGAATATTAATGCAATTATGTGTGAGTAAGTTCTCCCTCTCATAGGACTGGATTAGTTACCACACAGTGGATTATTATAAAGTTAGCTGGCCACCTTGGCTTTTTCAAGCTTCCTCTCTCATCATATGACTTCTCTTTGCACGTGCCTACTTGCCTACTAATTTTCTGCCTGAGTTGAAGCAGCTCAGGGCCCTCACCAGAAGCAAGCATATGCTGAAGCCATGCTTTTGCATCTCCAGGGCCACCAAGCCAAAATAAAATTTTCTTTACAAATGACCCAGTCTCAGGTGTTCTGTTGTAGCAACAACAACAACAACAACAACAAAAACCAGACAAAGACATCTTAAAATGTTGTCTTGTATTCAGCATCAAATATTGTCAGCTATGCATCAATGAGCTCAGGAAGGCTTCCACTAGAACAGTGCATTGCCTGCATTTGCTTTTGTGTTAGTCAGCTTTCCACTGCTGTAATAAAATACTTGAGGTAAATAAATATAAAGGGAGGAAAGGTTTATTTTGACTATTGGTTTCAGAAGTTGCAGTCCACAGTTGGTTAGCCCATTGCTTTGGGGATGGTGGTGAGACAGGGGAATGTATAGTGGAGCAAAACTAGTTCACCTCATGGCAACTGGGAACTGGAAAAAGAAAGGAAGGCCAGGGTCCCAATAGTCCTTCCAAGGGCACACCCCCAGTGACTTAATTTCCTTCCATTAGGCCCCCGCCTCCTAAAGGTTCTACCACCTCCCAATAGCACCACTGGCAGGAGACCAAGTGTTGAACACATGGGCCTTTTGGAGACCTTTCAGAGCTGAACTACAGCAGCTGTTTTGCTTCCAAGTGAGTTCTGCCCTCTGCTGGAGCCTCAGTAAATTACTCCTCAGCTTAAACCAGCTGGAGTGAATTCTGTGGTTTGTGACCAAAATTCTTTCTTTTTGTTCCTTTTCTTTTTTGCAGTGCAGGGGGTCAAACCCAAGGCCTCATACATGCGAGGCGAGCACTCTATCACCTGAGCTACATACATCGCCCCTCAACCAAAATTCTGAATTGATAATTCAGGGCCTCCAGGCAGGAACAGGATCGCATTCTTTCTCCATCACCAATGTCTGGCAGAGTGGGATGCATTTTTTTTTTTTGTGGTACCGGGGATTGAACTCAGGGGCACTCGACCACTGGGTCACATCCCAGCCCTTTTTTGTATTTTATTTAGAGACAGGGTCTCACTGAGTTGCTAAGTGCCTCGCCATTGCTGAGGCTGGCTTTGAACTCGCAATCCTCCTGCCTCAGCCTCCCAAAGTGCTGGGATTACAGGCGTGCGCCACCGCGCGCCCGGCTAGTGGGATGCATTTTTGAAGACACTCAAATCAATTATGTTAAATAAATGAAAAAAAAAAAAAAAAACAGATGAAGAAGCCAGGTATCGTGGTATATGTCTGTAGTCTTAGTCATGCAGGAGGATCACAAGTTCAAGACCAGCCCAGGCAACTTAGCGAGACCCTCAGAATAAAAGTAAAAATGGCTGGGGATGTGGCTCAGTAGCAGAGCACCCCTGGGTTCAATCCCTAGTACCAAAAAGGGAAAAAATATATTATTTTTTAGATTTTAGAAGACAGAGACCTTGCTTCCCATCACAATTTTCAAACTATGTCCCTTTGAATACTGATGATAGGCCCATTGCTAAAACTGAATAATAGTGAGTTTCCCCAAATACATGGAACTTATTTAATACAAGCTTGGCATTTTGTCTGTTTCAGGCTTTATCTCAGAAACTTTTAAAATCTGTGGCACCTGCTATTGTTTTGTCAGCAAGTGCCATGGATGAAAAAATAACTGTGCAAGTAAGCAAATATTGTAGCAAAAACTCAAAACCGCTAGTCTGCTTAGTTCAACAGTTTTCCTCTCCCTGTGCCTATTTTGCTCACTGGAATTTGAGATCGCACACTTAACACAGCATCCCATTTTCTGCTATTAAAGTTGTTCCCAGTTCTTATAATGGAATCCAATGATTCAACTTTTATTGAATCAACGCCCCTGGCTTACAAATTCTTAGCCACTGGAACATTGTTGTGGTTTAGATATGAGTTGTTCCCCAAAAGCTGATGTGTGAGACGATGCAAGAATGTCCAGAGGTGAAAAATAATTATGAGATAGGTAACCTAATCAGTGGATTAATCCACTGATGCGGATTAACTGGGTGGAAATCGTAGGAAGGTAGGGTATGGCTGGAGGAAGTAGATCATGGGGTAGGAGGTGCATTTGGGGTATATATTTTTGTCCATAGTGAGCGGAATGCTCTCTCTCTGCTTCCTAGTCACCATGTCCTGAGCCGCTTCCCTCTGCCACACCCTTCCGCCCTGATGTTCTGCCTCACCTTGAGCCCAGAGCTGTGGAGTTGGTCAACCAAGGACTGAACATCTGAACCCCATGAACCAAAATAAACTTTTCCTCTTCTAAGTTGTTCTTGTTGGTATTTTGGTCACAGCAGCCAAAAAGCTAACTAAAACAAGCATTTTTTGAGAACTGCAGCTCTGAGTTCCCACCACATGCTATCTTCTATAGGGTTGAATTGTGTGACCCCCACCCTTGCCCCCCCAAAAAACCCTCGTATATTGAAACTCTAACCCCCAGT
The DNA here is from genome assembly GCA_025594165.1 of Tamias sibiricus. Lineage (NCBI taxonomy): Eukaryota > Metazoa > Chordata > Mammalia > Rodentia > Sciuridae > Tamias > Tamias sibiricus. The sequence goes on from CM046662.1 coordinate 144,357,092, forward strand.
ACCTCAAAATGTGGTTGTATGTGGAGATGGTACCTTTATAAAGGAGATTCAGTTAAAACGAGGCTGGTGGGTGCACCCCAATCCAGTCTGACTGTCGTCCTCAGAAGAAGGGGAAATCTGGCACCGAGAGTTGTCCACACACAGGGAAGGAACGGTGTGAGGACACTGTGAGAAGGTGCCATCTGCAAGCCATGGAGAGGCCTCAGAAGTGGCCGACCCTGCCAGCATCCTGATCTTGAACTTCTAATCTCTGAAAGTGTTGAGAAAACAAGTTTCTTGGAAGCCATGTTGTCCGTGGGCCTTGGCTGTGGCGGCTACAGCAGCCTGAGACGCCCTCCCTTGAGGCCTCCTAGCCTCCAATCACAACCTGCAGACACAGGCCTCGAGGCTGAGCTGGAGCTTCCGGTTGCCTGATCTCCTTGCCCCAGGCAGGGCTCCTGCCTCGTTCATTCCCTGACTGGAAAGGTGGAGGAACAGATTCTGATGATCTGGGGCTTAGGAGCATGTATGTGTACACACACACACACACACACACACCCCCTCTTTGCATCAGCTAATTCCCAGCTCGGCCACCCCCATTAGAAAGTCATTCCTTTATGCATATGTGCTGTGGCCTCCTCCTTAGGCTCTTTACTGGCACAAATACCATTGGGAAGAGTGACCTTTAAATTCCACTAACGTGAATGAGTTATCCAGAGGGGCTGACGGTACAGCCAGCGTGCACCAGACCCCCTTGGAAGGTCCAGAAGGGAAATTAGGAGAACACACACAAGAGGAGGCGGGAGGGGCCTGAGACAAAACTCTACCCTAACATAGTCTCTGGGCCTATGCTGGCTCACACACACACACTCCTGGCTCCTGGCCCCTTCCAGAGACAGCCATTTGGAGGGACAAGAGAGCATTTGAAAAGAGGCTCTGTGGGTGGTTCAGCCCCCTGGGAGGGCTCCAGCCTTACCCTGCCAGGCACCCCTCCCACACCGCTCCCCTCCCAGATGCCCACCAGCGCCTGGGGCACAGCTGCTGTGGATTAGCGCTCAGGGCTCTGCAGTCTCACACAGGACAAGAGGGATGGGCACCCTGTCTAACCAGGCTGCGAGGAGAGGCCTGCGGGCCGAGGGGAGGCCACCTCTTTCTTTCAGAACAGCCAGTAGAGATGGGGAAGACGTGACAAACTTGGCCATGACGAAAGGTGCCCAACTTGAGGGTTTGGAAGTTAAGGAGAGAAGCAGGGACAATGAGGAGTGAGGATCACTTACCTGGCATAGGTGGCCAGGTAGACCAAAGGCCATTCTAACAGGACCCTAGGTGGTAATGATATATATATATATTTTTTTAATGGAAATTATCAAGTTATAATAAATATATGTGTGCATCTCTTTCTCCGAATGGACTGCATTCTCCTTGAGGGCAGAGCCAGGCACAGCTCTGTGGTCTAGTCAGGTGTGCAGAGCACCCATGAGCACTAAGCTCTCCCCGAGAGCCTCCTGTGGGCCCAGGACTGGAACTAGAATTGCAAAGACCCGACCACACTTTTGGCACTCGATGCATTTTTACTGTCTTTGGGTGACTATTTTAAAGGATAGTATATGAACTTGTTTTCTTCTTTTCTATATTCTTGATTTTCTGGCTTCTGGGGCCTTGCTGAGTGGAGAGACTGCCCCTCCCAGTTCTAACCAGTCCTCAGCAAACCACTTGCCTTCAGCACACCTTTCAAGGCAAGCTGATCAGTCAAGGGGCCATGTCCCTCCTCACCACCAGCTACCACCTTTATTGAACTCTCTGACACTGTCACCTCCTGCCCTAATTACCCCACAGTCAGGGAGAGACAACGAAAGACAGCCCCTATGCCCCAGAGCCCACTGAATTTATTCAAACCAACCAACATAAAGTCTGCTTCCTGCCTTGCCCATTCCTTCCCTTGAAACCACAGAAAGACTTTGACCCACATTTCCCCCCTTTTCTCCTTCTGCTTCCTGACCAACCCTGCCGCTTCCCCATGCGATCCTGTCTGGCATGCTGTACCCCCTCTTCCTAGAAACCTGTTAAGTAGAAACTTCTTCCCAGGGCTAGGGATGTGGCTAGTGTTTGCCTAGCATGTGCAAGGCCCTGGGTTCAATCCCCAACACTGCAAAAAATAAATAAGTAAACACGTATATATTGTAAACTTCTTCCTTCACGACAGTCACATCTGTCTGTGTGTCCTATCACACTCGACTAAAACAAATCAAGGGTACTTTTTTTTTTTTTTTTAACAGATGGCTAAATGTGAATAAGCATTCAGTAACTGTAAATTCACAACTGACTCCTTCTAAGCAGTGCAAAGTACATCTTCAAGAGAGAGAGGGGAGGTGTTAGTTCTATCTAGCTCTATGTTAAAATTGAATGAAGTTAGAGGGGAAGTCAGTTTGGGGAGAAGATGGGCCAAATGCATGTACTAGCAGTCCCCAAGTTCATGTGAGATCATGGGTGGGAGGCGAGAATGGAGGGCCCTTGTGCCCTGCAGAGCTTCCCTTTGCTGGGGAAATGCAGGATGATCCAGTCAATGCTTTCTCCATCAAAGTCAGGAATCTCCTTTTTCAGGAATGAATTAGTTAAATTCACACAAACCAACTAAAATAAGAGATGAAGGAAGCATCCCTCTTATGTTGTTTATGTCTTAATGGTGGCATTAGAAGCTCCCATTAACCCAGAATGATAAAATGAGATCATGGATACAGAAAGCACGTGACCACAATGTCTGTGAACACTCAACAAGGGAACACAGCAAATTAGACCTGCTATTGCTGTTCTTAGTGATTGGTGAGCAGATTCTCTAAGTGGCATTTCTAGTAAACATCTTTGGATGACCCATTATCAAAAACAAAATTCATTCAGCATTATGGCTGGGCTACGTATAATTTCATCTTCCTTGGATGATTCTGAATACGCTGTAAGATGTCATCCAGCTTCTGATGTTGTGAATAATATTGATTGCCTCTGTATCTTCATGATCATAAAACATAGTCTGATTCTATTTGGTTCCTGAATGTGCACTAGTGACTCAGTGGGGATGTCAGGTGACCCATAGAGTCACAGGACCAGGAAGAAGCATGACATACTCATAGAGCATCTAAAGTGTTATGGCAGCCATGTACACCTCCAGAGAAGAACCAATCTCATCTTGCAGCAATGCTATCAAGTCCTTCTCTACTAGGGACCTGAGAGCACTATACAGAAAACAGGTGTCTAAAAGGCCTGCCCCCACCTGGATGTTGGTGCCCCCACCCACCATGGGTCTACTCAGGTTCCACAGAGTCAGGCATTTTGATTATTAGAAATAAAGTAACATAAATTTTGATGTGTTTCTTCACATTTCTCTCCAGGGGTTTTATATGCTCCAAGAGTTGAACCCAAATACAGAAACATATGATTCAAAGGAATTCTGCCAAATCTACTTTCTTGAGTTCCAGATAGAGGGGTATAAGCACCCAATAAACTGCAACCCTCCAGAGGCAGAAAGAAGCAAAGTCTTTCCCATTCCACAGGACCTTCAAAAGTCTTTCTTGTCTCCCTGATCACACAATTTCCCCCTCTGGTGTCTTTGAACTTCTATTAGAATATTGACTCAAGCATTTTCAGACTGATGATTGAAACAACAGGAAATAAAAAACAGTGAGGGCCTGGACACACATGGAACCCATGGACATGTCATCAGGAATTGCAAATGTATCAGCACTGGCTGCCCAACCACCTCAGCCAGGTCCATACAGGGGGTCTCTGACCCAATAGGGTCACCCTATTTCCAATTCAGGTAAACTCTCCTGGCAAAATCTATTGAGGCCAGCCTGTGAATATAAACCCATTTCTACCACTGATGCCTGTCTGTAGGGATAGATTTCATAAATTCAAATCCTCCTCTGATGCTCAAGTCACTACCATCAGGAGAAAGGCCGACTTACCTGGAGTTGGAAGAATTAGTACCAAGATGTGTCTTTCACGTCAAATATCCAACAACCTAATGATAATGGCAATAATTAGCATGTGGATGAAAAGATAATTAACAATGCCGGTAGTGTCTAATGGCAGAAAGTCACTCAGCCTAAAGCTATAGAAATCTAGAAGCTGGGTGGCTCTGGGAAGCTTGGAGGAGTAGGCTGACCTTGCAGGCCAGGCAGGCTGCAGGCAATCACAGGAGGAAATGCAAATGGAGAATGTGGGAAATCACAAGGCAAGTTTGGGGGCTAATATAACTGTCTCCCTTCTGGCAAGAGCACAGCTTGATCGGGCCCAGGTATAGAACAAATCTGAATGGCATGCGTGATGGCCCTCCTCAATTCCATATCCCAGAGAGACATGGCCAACACATCATGGCACTGAGGCCTGATGTGGCCTTATAATCCTCCACACTGGGCTCCAGGCAGCCACCAACTGTCGGTTGGCACTCATGATGAAAATCACTGCTCTCCCTGGGAGAAAATGAAGTAAGCCCAGGCTGGCAAGGAACTCTGGGGCTGGATGTGTCCAGATTAGGAAGCAAAGGGAGTTCAAGAGGCTCTATCTCATTCCTGGAGGCAGAGGAATACCGATCTTGTGCAGTAGTAGGTTGATACCCTTGCACCATCAAAGGTACTGTGGCATCATTGCCCTTGACTGCGCTGGAGGTGACCCAGGCTCTGAATCTTTCCCATTCTTCCAAAGGAGCCCTGTAGTAGCTCATCCCCAAAGGTGACTGTTGCAATGCCTTTCCTTCCTGTGCACACATGAGAGGGTCCCCATTGAGAGGGTTTCTTTGAACCTGAGCTGCTCTGTGACTGCTCCATCAATGAAATATGGTAGCAGGGACACCAAGCCAGTGTGTTTCTCGCCTTTTACAAGATTAGCAGTTTCTGACTCTCTTTTGGGAGCGCTGAGCTGCCATGCAAAAATCCGGTGACCTGGCTAAACAGACCAAGTGGAGAGACCAAATGGAAAGGAAGAGAGAGGCCCTGCAACCACAGGGAGAGAGAGAGAGGAGAGAGAGGGGCTTGGCCACGCAACTAAGTAAGCCTGCTGTACTCAGCCTTCCTGCTCCTCCCTGCCTAGCCTTTGACCTGAGAGCAAAGTCCTCCGGGGCCCTCTGGATCAGTCCAGACACAAGTTGGATTCTACCGAGGGACCTAAGTCAATGCCACATGAAGCAGAAAACTGCTTAGCCAAATATTGCCCAGAGCCGGGCGCGGTGGCGCACGCCTGTAATCCTAGCACTTTGGGAGGCTGAGGCAGGAGGATCGCGAGTTCAAAGCCAGCCTCAGCAATGGCGAGGCACTTAGCAACTCAGTGAGACCCTGTCTCTAATAAAATACAAAAAAGGACTGGGGATAGATTCCAGTGGTCGAGTGCCCCAAATCCCCGGTACCATCAAAAAAAAAAAAAAAAAAAAAAAAATATTGCCCAGATGGCCCAAAGAATCCTGAGCAATCCACTGACTATTCTCTTCACCCACTAAGTTTGGGGTGGATTGTGCTGTGGCATGGCTAACCTGGCTATCTGTGTACACGTCCCGCCCACTCCACTGGACTGCAAACACTTCTCAGGGCTCTGTGTTCTTAGGCTGATCCCTGCAAGTCCCCAGGGCCTTCCCACATCCAGGACAAGCCGGGAACCTGCCTTCTGAACCAAGACACCACACTTCTGATCACCCACAGCCTTGGCCTCGGCTCACTGCCAACTTTTCTCCTTTGAGTTGACATGTACAATTTCTCAAGAACCCAAGTTAATTACCTGACTTCAAGACACAAAGTTTCCAAGGGTTGTCTATTTGTTATTCTATTTTTAAGAGATACAAAGGGCAAAGATCTCCTCCTTCTGAGGCTGGTGCCCTTGAGAGCTGCAGCCAGTGCTTGGGCTAGGGACTGGAGAGAGCGCTGGTTTAATCCACCAAGAAAAGCCTGCAAGGCAGCTGCAGATGCCCTTGAGCTGCCTCAGCCGTGGGGTAATGGCACACCAGAACGCACCTGGCTGCTGAAACCTAGCGTAGCCCTAAGCTCACAGGGGCCAACCATCTAATTTCACTTGAGAGCCCTGAGACTTATACATGGGATTCAGATTCAAAGAGGAAGTGGGTGAGGGCTGCAGTCAGACACCCACCTGAGTCACAGAGAAGGAGTGACCTGGTTCCTGTAAGGAGGGCATGGAGGCTGACAGCTCTAAGGAGAGCTCCCAGAAAACTTCACCCTGGGCTCCCTGCATACACTGTGGTTTGTGTGTGTCCTTTAGCGCCCCCTTGGTGTAGGGCAGGTATACACAATCAGGCACGGGGTTGCTTCTGCTCAGGGGTCTTGTTGTGGGTCTGAATTGGGGAGTGTCTTCCAAAGATCTTGGATGATGATATTGGGAGGTGCTGTAGATTTTTAAGACATGAAAGCTAATGGGAGGTCCTTAGGTCCCCGGGGGCATGCCCTCAGTGGGGATTGTAGGACCCCGTTCTTTCTGTCTCTGCACTATGGTTTGATATGTGACTATTTGCTTTGATGTGAACCTAGCTGTTGCCATTTGGCATACTTGCCAGAGGCCCAAACCAATTGGGCTACTTGATCTTGGAACTGAACCTCCAAAAACATGAGCTAAATAAACCATATCTTTTTATTAAGTTAGTTGCCCTGGGTATTTTGTTGTAGTAATGCAAAACTGACTTATACAGTTCTCTATGCAAGACATCAATGAAAACCTCACCCAAGGCAAAAGCAGAAAGACCCTCTACTCTATTTTAAGCCCTACTTCCTATCCTATAACACACACACACACACACACACACACACACACACACACACACACACCCATACACAGTAGCTCAGGTTAGAGTATATTTTCTGGTTTAGTGGTGTGCATGTGTACCTTCTGCTCTTTAATTAGTTTGGATTGCATATTCTAGCACAAAGCCACAAGACATGAGCTTTGCTGGTTTTGTTTTAGCAAAAGCGCAGCCCAGATTCTTCTACCAAGATCCATCCACTGATGAGCATCCTGCATGGACTTGGCATCTGGACAAGCCTTTAGTGTTCTGACCCTGGCATGAATACTAAGACTTGGAGGCATCCCAGAGATACTCAGCAGATCAAAAGCACTCCTCAAATCACAGTTATTCTCAGATGGTATCACTGGAACTTGTGGAAATTTGTACTTTTTTAAAATTATAAATGAAAACTCCCTGCATGCCAAACGCTATACTAGGTGCTTTGCAGATGGGTCCCCACAATGACCTGATATGGTGGGGCTCTAATATCTCAATTCTTTAAGGATGAGGAAGCTGAGGCTTGAAGAAGTTTAGAAAAGGAGTTGAAAGGAGAAGACCAAAGCTGGGGTCTTTCTTTAATGCTTTATAAAAACAGCATGACACACACCTGTAATCCCAGCACTTGGGAGGATGAGGGCAGGAGGATCGCGAGTTCAAAGCCAGCCTCAGCAATGGCGAGGCACTTGGCAACTCAGTGAGACCCTGTCTCTAAATAAAATACAAAAAAATGGGCTGGGGATGTGGTCAAATGTCCTTGAGTTCAATCCCTGGTAAAAAAAAAAAAAAAAAAAAAAAACCACCACCACCACCACCAAAAAAAAAAAAAAAAAAAACCCAGCATGAGGTCAGGCTTGGCTATAGGTGACCCTAAGCTGACCCTGGCCTGATGCAGGGTTGTAAGTCCAGACTCAGATCCATGGTTTTGCACAGTTCTAGCAGACTCGTGATGTAGACTTGGTGAATCCTGCTCCCCTGAATTGATCAGGGCACATGCTGTGCAAACTTTACCAACAAATGATCTTTGGAGATAGTATTTCCTCTTATGATAAAACCGAAGCAACAATTTTGCGTTAAAAATAGCTTTGGGGGCTCTAGAAGCCGGATGGAAAAGAATAAGCATAAACCAACCCAGAAGACAGCAAAAGTAAAACAAATGCCCAGGCTCCTGCCACGTGGCCCCACCCCAGGGACAGCAGTTTCCCATGGTTGGGACCAGATGCCATAAGTGAGGGGTATGCAGTGACCACTGTTGTCCCCCCTACCATCTACTCCCATGATGTACAATTTTAATTTATAATTGTGGGTGAGTCATATCTGTGATCAGAGTGGAGCAGGGATGGGCCATGAGGGGCCAGGGATTTAGATAAAAAGGTTGCAAAAGATAGAGCGGAAAATGCCAGACCAAAATTGAAGAGATTGAGCTCCATCAGTCCATTCTGTATGGGCATGGCCTTTCCTGCCATCCTTAGTCTGGTATTGTTGCATCCCTTTGAGAATGAAGGCCTCTGCGAGCTGCTGTTACTACTGTAGGGGAGATGAGGCAGCTCCCAGATACGCAGGAACAGAAAAAGGAATCGATCCTGTTTCAAGTCTCTTCTAAAAATGAACAACTCTGCCATGCTTTTAGGCTTCTGGGACTATATTTGACTTTTCCAGTAGTCTCTAGCTGGGTGTGAATCTGTCTTCTGTCTTTCTGCAGAGGGTGTGTTCGTTTGCTCGGCTGCCTTAACAAAATACCACAGATTGGGTGGTTTTGAACAACAGGAAAAGTATCTATTTGCTCTCAGATCTGGAGGCTGGAAGTGCAAGATCAAGGTGCCAGGCTTTGCTTCTGGGTACAGATGCACGCATGGAAAAAGTAGGTGTCTTTAGTGACGCTTCCTGTTGGACCAGGACTCCTTCCTTCTCATCTAGTTTAACCTGAATTTCCTTCTTGGAGGCACAATCGTCCAGTACAGCCATCCTGGGTGTTAGTGAGTTAGCTCATGAAGTTCTCAGGGGCCAGGGGCACCATTTAGTTTCTCACAGAGGGTAGAGATCTGGGAAGGAAATGATGGGACCACTTTGCTTTTAAATAAGTCTGCTTTCTGCCCAAGTCAGGGGCTGCTCCCCACCCGCCACATGCCTACCTGCCAAATAGACTTCTCTGCTTCCCTATACTTCCCAGCTATCCCTTCAAACCCGGCCCATAACTGTCCCTCTCCTTGGAATCAAATCCCACTTTCTCCACCACACCATCAGGTCAAATCCTGTCTCTACCACTGTTAAACCCGTTCCTTACTTACAAAATGAGGTCATTTTTGAACATGTTACTCTATGTGCTGTCTATAAGGAAGCTCAAAGTAAAAAATGCAACTAACCACTAGTAATGTATATATGACCATATGGCAAACATCTTGACCACCCTTCATTCATCTGTTCCTTCATGCCACAAATATGTAGTAATACCTGCTACATGCAGTCATCAATCCAGTTGTGTGGCATCAGTGAACGAAACCAGCAGAAATTCCACATTCCTTCTATCTTTTTCTTCCTATTCATATTTTCCCTATGCCCTGATTTGTTCCTTTAAGAAAAAAATTTATCTTCCTGTGTCTATTTCAACCATATTATACTCAAAAATACTTCCAAATTTATACTTTATAAATTTATAATCTTATTAAACAGCATTTTTTGTAGGAGTTTAATTGCTCTTTAACAATAAATAGGTAGGGCGATTGCAGGGAGTAAATGAGGTGATATGTATAAAAAAACAAACACATGGTAGGTGCTCAATACAAGGTAGTTTTCTGTCTTTCCAAATCCCAGATGTTCTTTAGGATCAACTTCAAATCCCATCTCTCTGCAGAAGTCTTTAATGGTGCCAGAAAATGCAAGGATTTCTTCCTCTCAGTCTTCTCTTAGTACACATTCATCCACCAAAGTTTGACACCTTGTAGTGTTCTTTTACCTTGTAGTATTATTCTCTAATTCTTACTACTGTGCAAATCAGGCTCCCTTGGGGGCAGACAGTAAACTTTGGGAGGGAATGTAGCATATACCGTGTATTCTCAATTCATACAATATAATGCAGGTTTACATAAGAGAATGTGCAAATATTCACCCTCTCCTTCTTGTTCATTATTTTAATTTTAAAATCTGACCCTCTTAACACAACAATACATGGTTCCTTAACTAGGGTGAAGGGAGTTCTCCTGATTTTCATTGCTAAAATCCATCCATCATTTACCATGGGAAAAAAAAGCAAGGATACTTCAAACAAAAGAAACATTTCACATAATTAAGAGTAAAGGGAAGAATATTATAGTATTTTCTATAATAGGAAAAATCTGCATTCAAAGCACTGGAGGAAAAGAGGACTAGTTAAATCACTGGTGGGACATCCTCTGGATGGAGTATTACATATTCATTTTTTTTTAAAAGAAACACATTTTGAAGCTCCTTAATGAAATTGGAATATGCACACAATGTACCGTTATGTTGGTATGATCCCAATTGTGTTAGCATTCTATTTACATATATACATACACACGGGGGGAAAATTGAAAAGAAATATCTCAGAAATGAACAGCATCCATGGGTGTGAAATTATTAATGAAAAGTGACTTCATTTTTAGACAGCTATTTCTTCCACAATCAGAAAAAAGAACACATATATTGTTGAAAACTGAAGTCTAAGAATGACTTTGAGGCACCCCTTTGGGGACAGGCACTCTGTTGGGGACCATGAGTATTACCAGTTATCTTGTGTGGGGTGTGGCTCTTACCCCTGCTCCTTTAAGTCAGAAGGGCTGCATTTCCTTTAAAGCACCCTGTAATTCAGGCTTTCCACAAAATCCAATGGACGCTCTTCCCAATTAGGGCAAAAGCTGCTCTGGAAGCAAAAAACGGAGTCCCTTGTCCTTCCCACTTGGGGAGGAGAAAACCCATTGCTGTTCCACATCGGGTGGGGCTGAGAAGACCAGCTGGCGGCCAGTGGTCACTTCCAAAAGAAAACAGGGAGGCTGCACAGAATCCGGCACTGCGAGGGCACAGGCCATCCTTCCCCGCTTCCTCTCCCTAGTCCCACAGGCTGGGAACGGAATTCATAGCCCCTCTGCAACATCCCGCCTGCGTCCTCCAAGCCAGCATCCATGTGGGTATTTTTAACAAGGCATAAAACTTGCAATTCTATTAAAAACACATGTCTCTTGTTTCAAAGCATGGTTAGCAACAGACACTGATATTCAGTAAACACACCATCTACCGGGGGAACACACTCATTCAACTCCAAGTCTCAAATTCAGAGGATTATATTTTTTATAGAAGAAACATGGGCTCTTCTGGGCTGGAATAAGTATCAAGAATTTCTCAGGCTTTCTCTTTGACTCCTAGAGAACATCATTCAACCTGCTTGGAAACACTTTTTGACGGTTTCTCGGCGGGAACAGAGAAGAGGATTAGGGCAGAATTTTAGAGGTGAGATGGGATGAGGAGGAGAGCAGCCTAGTAAACTACGGAGGAGGCGGAGTGGACTCCCAGAGTCCTAGATCTCCAGACAGCCAACCGGTGTCCAGGGGAAGATCCTTTCTGTGCAAGGGCCCCATGGGAAGTCCCTATCCAGGTATGGGTCTTATTTAGACCTTTTCAAAAAGGGGAAGATTTGGGAACAGCTAAAGTAGCTTGTCTGAGCCTTGGTTTTGCCATCTGTACAATGGGGAAAAGCAGCAATACCCCTAAAATGGAACTGCTTAAAGATTGTAGGAGACCAAAAAATGGACCACCAGAGGACTCAGCACCGAAAACCCCATAACTCCCACCTCTTCTCTATACCCAGTAATGCTGCTATAAAGCTCACAAGAAAGTAAACATGAAGAACAAGTAAGGCAAGGCTGGGTGTCGGGGAGAGATAGAAAATCAACCAGGGACAAACTAGGAATTGACTGCACGTCTGTGAGCTGGTGTTTCTGCAGGCACTCAGGCCCTGTGGCTGCCGGGAAGCCACTTCTATGCATGCCAATTACCAAGCGTCTAAATGCTTCCCCTCAAGTCCTGATGCTTGGGGTGGAGGAGGGAGCAGGGAGGGAACCTCCAGATTTGATATTTTAAACTGCAGGAAAGGAAACAGAGAGCTTTATTTATCTGGGCTCCCCAGCTTGCTAATTAACTTATGGACTGGAAACTATTCTCTTGTGTTGGCGCCTGCACATCTTCTCATTATTAGAAAAACATCTGCTCATCATCCCCATGGTTTCTGAATGCAAGAGAGGACCAGAGTTACGTTCCCAGATGCAAATGTGTTACATCAAAGCTGCTTCGGGCACTGGCAGCCCTGTGCAGAGTGTGGGCTTTGGGAGGTTTTGAATGGATATTGGGTTTTCTAAATAAAACAGGAAGCCATCATGTCCGGGTCTGCAGAAGGGATTGTAAGCAGAGACACCTGTGTGTATGGCTAGAGGTCTGCTGTTGAAGAGGTCAGGGGAAAGACTTATTCAGGCTTCCACTTTGCCCCTTTTTCTTGTGAAACCCAGGTGGTGGGACAAATATGGTGGATCCGTTATGTGCTCAGTACTGGGTTTTAGCTCATCCCCGGAAATGGGGACTCAGGTCTCAGAAAACACATCGCTCTAGCTTTAGAAGTAGGCCTGTCCCCTGCTAGGGCACAGCCAGAGGCAGCCTGTATGAAACCTGGCAACTGAGTCCCAGGGACAAAGGGACTGGCAGCCTGTAGCAAGGTAGCCCCCCTGGGAGATGGGAGCCCAAGCTTGGAGCACTCCTGTTCTTCAGGAAGATTCCCTCCTTTTCCCCACCCAGTCCAAGGTGACCAGTCTGCCTGAAGGATTTCTTGGAATGTGGGACTTCCAATGCTAAAACAAGGCCAGTCTTGGCCAACTTAGAACGTCTCTCCCTTCCCTTCTTCTCTCTGGTCAGAAAATGCCCATCCCTCAATGGAACGAATGTGGAAGAGCCTAAACATATTTGCCTCAGTCTGTAAAATGAAAAGAATGCAAAACTCCCCTTCCTGGGAATAACAGCAGGGCCTTGCAGGGCATGTGCCTCCCAGGCCTGAGCAAAGTGCACAAAGGGATAAGGCAAGGGCCACCTAAATGAAAGGACTGGCAGCACGAGATTGGGGACAGGGAGGACAGAAGTGGGCAGAGACATAGCAAAGTCTTCACAGTTTACATCTAGAACCATCCCTCAACTCACCTGTCCTTCATGTTCATCCTCCTCCAACTGGTCTACCAGCCCTCTCCTTTGCAAACTCCCTCCATGGCCTCACCTCTTCCTCTGTCTCCCCCATCTCCTGAAAGTCCCCACCATGCACCCCTGGCCCCAGTCCACAAGCAGGTATGGCCTTTGCTTTCTTGCCCTCCTGCTCCCTCTGGGCCCAACTCCCCATCTCATAGCACAAAGCATCTCCTGCTCTTTCTCACATCCATGCCCACGGCCTCTGCCCGGCTGTCCCAGGACAAATCACTTCTCTACTGCACCAGACTCTTCTTGCCTGTCTCACCCAGGCCAGCCTCCACTCAGAAGCCAAAGGGTGGTCTTTCAATCACGTGGAGCTAATCCTTAAAATCCTTCAGCAGTTCCCCAAGCTCTGGGACCATGATCACCTCCTCTTACCCACAGGGGATTCATTCCAAGATTCCCGGTAGATGCTTAAAACTACAGAAGGTACTGAACTGTGTGTGTTCAAGGGCTACCCACACACCTATGATGAAATTTAATTTGTGAATTAGTTACGGGAGAGATTAACATCAATGATTAATATTAAGGTAAAACAATTAAAATACACTAATAAAAGCTATGTTGAACGTGTGCACGCTCGCTCTCCCTCCCCCCCATATCTTTTACTGTGTTAACCCATTTCTTTGACATACTTAAATTGCTGGTATCACTACTCATATGTTTGGGGCCATTATTAAGTAAAACAAGTGTTACTAGAACACAAGCAAGCACTACTACAACAGTGAATCTGGTCACACAACCACCAGGGGACTGATGGGCAGACATGGGTACACTGGACAACTAGATCATTCACGTCCTGGGTGGGACACAATGGACAGCATGAGATTTGGTCCTACTACTCAGAATGATGTGCAATTTAAAACTCATACATTGTTTATTCCTGGAATTTTCCATTTAATATTTTCCAACTGCAGGTGACTGAAGGTAATGAAATGCAGAACACATAACCACAGATGGGGGGTGGATTACTGCCATTCGGACACCTTAGTGTATCACCCAGTCTCCTTTCTAATCAGGCACTCCTAAGCCGTCCAGGCTGCCCTCTGTCCCTCAGTTTCAGCCATCATGAACCCTGTGTGGTTTGCTAGGTAACTCTGCTTCACACCTCCTTGCCTTCAAAACTCAGATCAACAATTGCTTCCTCTGGGACGTGATCCCCTAGCCCACTCCACGTCCGCTTTCTTTAGATGGTTCTGTGGTCTTCCCCTGTCCTCTACCACTGCACTTACCACGTGAAAGACAAGGGCTATGTACATGTCTTCCTACTCCACCAAAACACAAATTCACTGAAGGATTACCTCACTTCCTATCACTAATGACAGCTCAGCGCTTGGAGCACATTACAAATATCTGTGGAATGAGTAAATGAAAACCAGCAGCCTGGTGTGTGAGAAACAGCATCAAACCCCAAAGCGCGTCAATGATCGGGCGTGTTCTTCACTGCGGAGAGAACAGAAAACACTACAGGCAAAGGCAAACCCTCCTTACCTCCAGCCCTGCCACCAACCCCTGTAAGATGACAAACCAATAGGCTCTGAAGGTGGGTGACCCAGGACTGCAGGTACTTCTTGTGTCACCCTGAGCCACCTGCTTGGCTTCCTGAGTGTTGGTTTCCTCATTTATAACATGGGGGAAATGATCCACGTCATAATGTCATGAGGAGCACATGCAGTTATGTGTGGAAAGCTGTTAACTTGGTGCTGCTTCTCTCCCAGTGTTACCAAAACAGAGTCACAGTCTAATAAAACCTGTGTCCACAACTGACATCAGCAGCTCCTGCCTGATGAGGGTGATGTAAAGAAATAAGGAAGGAGGTGAAGACTTGCATCCTGGAAGGTCCTGGAGGCACCAGTGCCCAGAGCATCCTGCCAGAATCAAGTCCCTAGGCTCCCTGACTTAGAACACAGGGATCTCACAGGCCTCCCTGTTCTCAAGGGGCAGCTGCAGGGGTTTCATGCTAATGTGTCCCTGCCCCTGCCACCTGGTTCAATGCTAGAGGGCTACATTGGGAAGCAGAGCAAGCAACGGGCTCTTCCCACTTGCAAAATCATCACTTTCTGCAAAGAGACATGGAAGAAAGTATGAAGAAAATGTGAGGAGCTGCTAGCAGTGGTTATCTCCAGGGGCAAGACTCCAGGTGCCTTTTCATCTTCCTTCTATTCTTATTTTCTAAGCTTCCTACAGTGAACTGCTTCTTCTGCCTGACAACACTCACAATGCCTGTGTCATACTTCATGAAGGATCAGATTCCCTGACCCCTCACAGACTGGGAGCAGGTCTTGGCTACAGGTGAGTCATGCTCCGTGAGAGCAATCAAACCGTAACGTCCAGCCTGCTTCTAGAATCTCTCCGCAGGAGAGTAGGAACTCTGTGGCCTGAGAGTCAAGGATGCATCGATGACAGGGAACCCTCCTGGACCATCGAGAGGATGACAAGAGCCTTCGACAGGAGAGCTGAACACTCTGTCCCTAGCACAGGATGGGCTCATTCAGGTACTTTTAGTTGTCCCCGTTGGTCAGCGCTTGTGGGTAAAGGTGTCCAGAGCTGAGGACAGCAGTGAACAGAAAGTGGGGGGGTGCATAGAGAATTCTTCAATGGCTGTAGGCTTCTCACAAATTTATCTTTTGTTGATAGAAAGCAGTAAGGATACTACCGCAACCTGCCAAAGCCCCTCAAGTATCTTCTGAAAGAAATTTCACGAGCTCCTCCCCCGTCACCCCCTTCCCTGCACCGAGGCCTCCTTCTTTTCTTCATGAATCCATTCATTCATCAGTCCCTAATTGAACCCCTCTAAGAGGCAGCAATGCAACCCTGGGTCATGATTCACCAAGACCACCTCCCACAATACCCATCCTGTTATGGTTTGGATGTGAGGTGTCCCCCAAAAGCCCACATGTGAGACAGTGTAAGAAGGTTCAGAGGAGAAATGATTGGGCTGTAAGGGTCTTAACCCAATCAGGGATTTAATCCCCTGGTAGGGATTAACTGAGTGAGTGGTAACGGTGGGGTGTGGCTGGAGGAGGCAGGAATTGGTGCTTAGCTTTGGGGATATATTTGTATGTGGAAAGTGGACTCTCTCTCTCTGCTTCCTGATGGAGATGTGAGCTGCTTCCCTCTGCCACACTCTTCTGCCATGATGTCCGGCTTCACCTGGAGCCCCAGGGAATGGAGCCGCCTTCTGTGGACTAAGATCTCTGAAACTACGAGCCCTCAAATGACTTTTCCTCCTCTACAATGGTTCTGGCTAGGTTTTTAGTCACAGTAGTGAAAAAGCTGACTAAAAAACACACCCCCACCACCACTCAGAGGAAATCTTAAGAATTAAGATTTAAGCCTTAAAATCTCCAGGATAAATGGTTGGGCATTTGTATTGCTCAGTGGGTGTACACTGAGGACAGCATTGGAATGCTGTTTTTTTTTTTTTTTTTTTTTCAAGAGGCTATAGGAATGAAAAGAAGGATAGGGGAGATAGGATATCTGGTGGGAGTGAAGAACTTTGGAGAAGAGAATTAAAAGATGCTTAAGGTAGAATTTTAAAGATGTTTGTTATGCTCCTCTGCCTCCCCCATGGAACCCTCAGTAAAATACACAACCTTCACCAAGTGCTTTTGAGGTTGGAGTGGGCAGGACACAAGGAAGAGCTAGTTCTGTACTCAAGATGAGAAGGAGGGGAAAGCAAGGGCTGGCCAAGGAGGCCCAGTCAGACCTTTTCTACACCCAAATAAGAAGTGGCTGTCCCTGCCCTCAGAGCTCGTAGGACACCCTGAAAACAAATACGCACCTAAGGGAGTACATGCCAAGAAGCCGGTCAGAAGGAGCCTTGGGCACAAAATAGAAGAAACACCTAAATAAATAAATGAATGAATAAACAAACAAATAAATAAATAACAAACCAGTCACTAAGATAACCAATATCTTAAAGCAGGCTTTTACTACATCAGAGTCTATGCAAAAATGCACGATGAGCAAAATATCAACATTTTAGATAAAGACAGGTCCGTGGACAGGGATGGGATATGTGGAGGTGAGGCTGGGTCATCCAAGGGTAGGGTGAGAGTGGGTCTGTATTCTAACAGACACTGATATTAGGTTCCATGTAGATTTGCTGGCATATTTTTGATTTTTTAAAAATATGCCACTGAAATATCATTGACCTTGATGACCGAATTTTTGTGACTAGTTCTCCTTGTCCTAGCCCAGCCCTGATGGAGCACTGAGGAACAGAGGACCAACTTAGTCTCAGAGGCTGGAAAAGGCTTCTCTGAGGACCTGGCAGCATTCAAGGTGGATTCTGAAGAATAAACATAATCGAACATATGCAAAAATAAATACAACAGTGCATGAATAAATATATTCATAAATGCCATCTGGGCCAAGGGCACAGCCAATGCAGGGGTGGGGAGAACATGACACGCTTAGGAGAGAATCACCTACAGAGCGTAAATGGAGCGCCCAGCATCATTTCACCTCCAAGGTCTCCTTCCTCACAGGTGATGTAGTAGGAGGACCCAGGTGACCACTGAGTCACTCAGCATTTCCTGGAGCACCTCCTACACACCAGTTAGCATGGATTCAAAAACATGAGCTAATGCCCCCTAAGAACTCATGTCAGGCCCAGACACCCCCTGGCTGAAGACAGCCCTACCGTCATTTCTGGCTTTCAAAATTCTATGAGTATTGTTTTGTTTTTGGCATTTCAAAGCCACTCACTATCATTGCAAAAGCACTTTGGTTAGGAGCTGCCCACATTATTATCATTTCCTCTAAACACCATATTCAATCCTGTGCAGTTTTGTAGGGATGATTCATTTCCAAAGGGCTCTGAGAGAGCAGATGCCATTTGCTCCTCTCCTAAGCATGGGCAGCAGGCTGGGCTAAGATCTCCCCACCTCATGGTTCAGGTGAGGCATCTGAAACTTGGTGTTTAAGTAAGTGACTTTCTTAAAGTTTCCTGACCTTCAGGGCGGAACTGGCACTAGACTCCAAGTCTCCCAACTCTGGGCCAGAAGTCCACTGTCTCTTCATTGATGTGTGGATGGGAAATGAGCAAGTGAACTGGAGAGCAGCTCTCCTCCAGGGCCATCTAAACTTTGCTTTCAGAAAGCAACTCTTTGAGCTGATCCCTGGAGGCTCTGAATGCACACAGACACGGAGCGTCATTCTGAGCAACTTCTTGGGGGTACTAGGAGAAAGCCTAGCCCCAAATCTTCGACAGCAGAGGAGACATAAAAGAGTTTCCCTGATCTTCGCCCCCCACCCCCACCTGCAGGCTTGAGCAGGCAGAGGGCCCAGAAGCCTCTATTGGATCACTAGCTGCACAGCAGGCCCCGTCCTGCTGCGTTCTCTCTGCCAGGGATTTCGCTTTGCACACCAAGGGCCTTGCCAGATCCCAAAGCTGGCTCTTCCCACCCTGAAGTTGTTAAACAAACAAGCCACCAAACCTACACCAAGCGGTGGCCATCTGGACAGCAGCGTTCACAGCTGGAAGGGAAAGCTGTTCCACAGAGTGGCCTCGGGGAGTCGCTGACTCTCCAGGGCCTGGATGGCAGGGTGTCCTCCTGAGAGCCTGGGCAGTGGCTGGTGGCCAGCTGGATGAAAGCGCTGGATCCTGGGCAGCACCACGGATCCTCTCAGCAGCTGGCCCCGGGCCTGCTGGACTGCTGTAGTCCTCGCACAGGAGGCCACCAGCCTGCGGAACAGCACGGTACCTCCACATTCTGGCTGATGTGAGCTGACCGGGAGCCTACGAGTCTTGGGGGTAGTATGTGCCCCAAGGGGCAGAGCTGAAGAAGCAGGGGACTGTCTAGCATGCAAATGAAGGGCAGGGAATGAGTCAGGCCAGAGCCGGGTCCACATAGTAGTACCACCTCTGGCCACTCCCCACAAACCCCCAGGCTCCCCTGTGCTTCTTTCTTGTTTTGCATTGTCATCATCGTCATTGTCATCATGGTCTCAACACCATCATCACGACCACAGGTGGCACTTGTCATCACCATCATTCTCATCACAGGTGGTATTTACTGAGTGTAGTGGGCTGGGTGGTGGCTCCCCCACCAAATGTCCACATCCTAATTCCTGGAACCTGCGAATGTCACCTTACTTGGGAGAAGGGTCTTTGCAGATGTGATGAAGTTAGGATCCTGGCAGAAGGTGCGCATCCTGGATTATCCAGATGTTCCAAACATGCAGAGAGACTAGACAGAACACCGAGAGAAGAGGAGGTGGCAGAGGAGACTGGAGTGACACATCATGGCTGATGAACATGTATGGCCACAGAAGCTAGAAGAGACAAGGAATGTCCTCCTCAGGCCTTTCAGAGACAGTGCAGTCCTGCTGATGCTTTGATTTTTGGATTTGGGGCCTTTAAAGCTGGGCAAAAAGAAATGTCTATTGGTTGAAGTCACCTGGTTTATTTGTTATAGCAGCTCCAGGAAGATACCGAGTGCCATTCCCAGCATCCTCGGCATATGATGATGAGGGATATTCTGAGTGTATCCAGGCCCAGGCAGTGTGCAGGGTTACCCAGCAAGTGCATGAGTCATTTCCATTTATCGGATGAACAAACTGAAGCGTGGCGAGGAGCTGCCAGGGTGGCTTGGGATGCAGTGGGAACAGCCCTACAGGACTGCCCTCCAGCTAGATGACCATAACCACTTGGACAGTGTCCTACTTCTTTGCAGCCACCTCAAGAATTTGCACATAGGACTTGAATTTATTTTCGATCCCAAATGATATTTTTTACCAGACTTATCTCTGAGGCTTGGCTTGTTCTAAAAGTCAGGGAATGACGAACTGTGGGGACCGGAGACAATGTCTCAAATGACCTGAGTGGTGTTTTCAAGGGGTTTGCCAGCACCTAAATAGCTCTGATGGGCCTGTGGACATTTATCTTTCTCCTTCCTAGGGAAGGACTTTGAAGCCAAGACACCACCCAGAGATGCCTTGGCATTGACTATCAGAGCAGAAAAATAGCACAGTACATTTGCCCTCTTTTTGAACAGAGATTATGATAAATTGGGCTCACAAGGATAGCATCATAACCTTCTAGAAATCTCTCTGACCCAGAGAGCAGTGCACCAGAGAAGATTTCTGAAACTTCTCTGGCAACAGAGAAGAATCTTTGTCAGTGTTGGATCCAGTCAGGAATCTAAAGATAAAATCAATACAGACAGGGATCAGCAACTCCAGTCAGTGTGTGTGTGTGTGTGTGTGTATATGTGTGTGTGTGGGGGGGGGGTGGAGGCGGTGCCGGAGAGGGTCATAGGAATTAAATTTCACACATATAGATGTTTTTGAAACAGGGTCTTATTATGTTGCTTAGGCTACTATCAAATTTGCAGTCTTCCTGCCTCAGCCTCCCAAGAAGCCAGGATTATAGGTACATGCACTGCACCCAGCTAACACCAATATTTTAACTTGCCTTATTAGATAGCCCACGTATACATGAAGGGCTGGCTGGCTAGACTTAGTTTCACTTGCTCCAAAAACATCTTATGGCCAGATGTGGCTTCATCTGGAAATAGGGTCCGGACTAGTCTCTCCTGAATCCCATGGATACTAGGCCATTCAGTTACCAGGCCCTGCTGGTCCCCAAATACAGAGCAACATTCTTCTGATGCTTTCTTTGATGCTGCTGCTTAGGTAACTAAAATTGCTAATTACTCCCAGGGATATCTGTAAACTCAACACAAAGCAAGGCACTGCAGGAATAGTTTCTCCCTATTGTGACCTGGCTAACTACCCCCTGCTTAAAGAAACCCAATTTTCTCAAGCAGAGCAAATATTAAATCAACACTGCCATATAGTCATTCAATCTTGATAGAGGAAAAAAGAAAGAGAAGCACCCTGGGAGGTAATCAACGCCTTGAAGTGGTTTTCCACAGCTTTCCAGAGTGAGGAGACAGCTGGGCCATCCCCCGCAGCACCCAAGTTGTGTGTCTGCACTGCTATAGCCAGCTCCTACCTGGGTCCCCTGGGAGCTGGGAGGGAAGGTGGGAAAGAGGCTCAGAAGATGACTCCCTGGGTCTTTGCCACAGGGGCAGTAAGGAGCGTGGTGCCTAAGGTGCTGGGGTGCTTTAAGTGGACACCCTAAAGGAATTCAGTGGGAGCCAATACAATGGGAAGGGGGCTGGGCCTGCTTATCTCTTTATTGACTCCCTGGAGGATGTGTTTAGTCCCACCAGGGCCTTTGCTTATCCATGCACACTGTGTTCCCTAATCCAAAAAGCTTTTGCTACTGGGTTTTGTTAAGGCATGTGATAGCAAAGCTTTGCCTGATCTGAGCTGCCCAGGCCACTTGGAGTCCTTATTCATCCTGCTCTTGTAGTAGTCCGACATGGGGCTGCTGAAATTTTAATTCACTTGATGACAAGGTGCTACTCCGGACCCCTCAGGAAGTACTGAGTGATCTTTCTAAATATCGCCAAAGAGATGAGTTCTAAACACATCTGGTCCCAAGGATTTCCAATGAGGAATTGAGATATGTAACTCTCAAGGTTAAATGTTGTTATGAACTGAACTGTGTCCCCTCCATTCATATGTTGAAGCCCAAATGGAGCATGTAAAGAAGTGATTGAGATCAAATGAAGTCAATGAGATGGCGAGAGGGAGGTGGCTGAGCCCACAGAACTGCTGCCCTTGTAAAAAGAGGAAGAGACACCAGGGCTTGCTCTCTTTCTCTGTCATGTGAGGTTGCAGTGAGCAGGCACAAGACAAGAAGAGGGCTTTCTCCAGAACCTGATCATGCTAGCACCACCATCTCAGACTTCAAGTCTCCAGAATTGTGAGAAAACACCTTTCTGTTGTTTAAGCCACCGGGTCTGTGGTATTTTGTTACGGCAGTTTGAGCTGACAAATACAGATTCCGATAACCAAGAAGTGAGGTACTGTATCAAATACCTAAAACCATGGAAGTGGGTAATGGGCAGAGGCTTGAAAAGTTTTAAGGTGCATGTTGGAAAAAGGCTTGATTGCCACAAAAAAGAAAGTTTGTTTAAATATGGATGTTAAAGATCATTCTTGTGGAATCTCAGACAGAAATGAGGAATATATGGTTGGAAACCAGAGGGGAGGCAATCCTCATTATAAAGAGACAAAGAACTTGGCGGATCTGTGTTTTGTTCTTGGTAGCCTGAGCAGGCTGATACATGCTCCTGTGTTTTTCTGCCAGACTTGGGTCATCACCAACTGGGAGCTTTGACTGATTAACCTGATCTTCCTGGGAACACCCTTCCTTGAAACTTGGTGACTTACTTTGAACTCATGAATGAACTTCTTTCGCATTATGTAAATGTATCTTTTTTGGTTTTGGTTGGGGGATGGTTTGAACTCAGAGGCTCTTAACTACTTAGGTCCTTGCTAAGTTGCTGAGGCTGAATTTGAACTTGCAATCCTCCTGCCTCCACCTCCCGAGCAGCTGGAATTATAGGTATGTGCCACCACACCTGGTGCAAATGTATCATTTCATGTCCTACCCCAAATGAATAAAATTAGATACCAGAGGGATTTGATATCTAATACCTGTTTCAGGTCCCTTCTAGCCCCATTGCACCAACTCCACCATTCTGTGTGGATTGCAGGTGTGCAAAGATTCTGGGGGTTTAGGCCTTTGTCACACTTATTCCAGAACCCTGCACAGAACAAAGAACTTGGCTGATCTGTGTTTTGTTCTTGGTAGCCTGAGCAGGCTGATACTACAGGCATGATAAAACTAGAAAAGTCTAGAAACAATAGGAAAATTCAATATGACACAGATTACAAAGCCAATATGTGCAAATTGTTAGCTTTAATATTATAAAAAATGTAATGGAAAACAATATTCCTATTTGCAATAGAAATTTAAAATACTTAAAGCTTTGCTAATATCAATATATCAAAATTTTAACACACCAGTATTCGATAAGAAATATAGATTTATATACACGAATACATATTGATAGCCAATAAGAAGCATGCATGAAGAAGAAAACTTTAGAACTACTGATAAGAAAATATTGTTGATTTTTTGGTATAAAGATGGCATTATGGTTATATTTAAGAAATAACCTGCCTAGTGTGGTAGCATATACCTGTAATCCCAGTGGCTCAGGGTGTGGAGGACAAGACAGGAGGATGGCAAGTTTGAGGCCAGCCTCAGCAATTTCGTGAGACCCTGTGTCAAAATAAAAAGGGCTATGGATGTAGCTCACTGGTAGAGTACCCCTGGGTTCAAGCACCAGTATAAAAAAGAAAAAAAAAAAAAAAAAAGAAAAGAAAGGAAGGATCTTCATCATTTCTACATAGTAAAACATTTACAGATGAAATGATAGGACGGATGTCTGGGACTTGAGAACTATGTGAGGAGGAGCATGTAGGGTACAGATGAGAGAAGCATAGGGGCTGTTTGAAGGATACGGCAAGATTTATTTTACTATTCTCACTACCTTTGCGTATGTTCTCAATTCTCTATATTACAAAGTTTTAAAAATTCTATTGAGGAACCAGAAAAAAAATTTTAAATTAAGAGAAAGGTCTAGCTTGCTTTTAGATTAAAAGGTTCAATGATTTCCCCCCCCCTCCAAATTAATCCATAAATTCAATGTGAACCCAATTAAAATGCCAGCAAGGAGTACTTTCAGAAAATTCCTCTGGAAAAAGAAACATATAATAGCCAGGAAAATTATGAAAGAGAAGGAGGTTGCGGGGCATTGGGCAGAGAAAGCCTGTTCTTCCAAGCATGAAAAATTTATTATGAAGCTACAATAATATAATGAAATTAGTAATGGAGAACAAATAGACAGGGCAGTGGTACAAAATAAAATTCCAGTAAAAAAGCTCAAGTGCCCGCTACATGTCGGGCTCTATTGAGATGCTGATTGGGCACCTAACAGAATGGACAAAGATTCTAACCCTTAAATAAGTAAGCTTACAAAATCCATAAAGTGTTAAGTGTTGACAGTGTGAAGCAAGGCAATAGGGGAAGCAGGGTGACAGTTGAGTTGAGACCTTAGAAACAGGCAACCACAAAGGTGACCCAGGGCAAGAGCATTCCAGGCAAAAGGAAAAGCACCAACCGAGACCCCCAGGTTGGAAGGAGCCGTGTGCATGACAGAAAAGGTGGTCACAGATGACAAAGGAGGAAGCAAGGAAGGCAGGTGAGGGCGGGATTGGTGGGGACTCTGGATTTTGATCTAATTGAGATGGAAAAATCATTGAAGGGCTTTAGTCTATAGAGCCATGTATCGGCGATGCATTGTTAAGAAATGACTCTAGCTACTGTGAAGAGAGAGGGCTCTGTGAAGACAAGAAGAGAAATGCAATTCCGGTTCCCCCTGTGATATGGTTTGAATGTGTCCTCCCAAGTTCATGTGTTGGAAACTTGATCCCCAAGTTCATATGTGAGAGTATTTAGGAGAGGAGCCTTTGGGAGGTAGTTAGGGCTATATGAGGTCCTGAGGGTGGAGCCCATGATGGGATTAGCAGTCTAGCAGATGAAGAGGCCCCAGTTTGCTCGCTCCTGCTCTCCTGCTCTCTCCACGTGTGGTGCCTTCTGCCACCATGTTCTGATGTAGTCAGAAGGCCCTCGACAGAGGCAAATCCTCAGTCTTAGACTTCCCAGTCTTCAGACCTGTGAGAACTCAATTTATTTTTATTAATTAATTAATTTATTTGTTTACAAATTACCCAGTCTCAGGTATTCCAAGACACCCTGCAATGGTTCACCCAAAAGGTGATGCTGGTATCCTCGAGGAGGAAGTGATTAAAATGTTAGCAAGTCGGATGTGGGCTGTGGCTTTGACATAGTTGCTGGTTGGTTAGAGATGAAAGAGGAGGAAAGGAAAGGAATCAAGGATAGCTCCTGGTGCTTCAGTCTGAGTAACTG
This sequence comes from Tamias sibiricus, assembly GCA_025594165.1. NCBI lineage: Eukaryota > Metazoa > Chordata > Mammalia > Rodentia > Sciuridae > Tamias > Tamias sibiricus. The sequence continues at coordinate 144,381,937 of CM046662.1, forward strand.
GGTAGATGAGATGGCACCATTAACTGAGACAGAGAAGATGAGCAAGAACAGGCTTGTCAGTGGCGGTAATAAACCAAAGACTCTGCATCATATCCATCCATCACTGGAGACGCCTATCCAAGGACAGCTGTCAGCAGGCAGGTGCCTGCTACGTGGTGGCTGCTGCAGTCGACAGGTGGCTGCTACGTGAGGAGGAGCTCACTGTGGAAATGTACATTTGACAGTCATTGGCATAGACACACGATGAGGGTAGATTTCAGATCTCCAGGGAAAACAGAGATTGTTTGGTATTGAGGGAAAACAGAGATTGTTTGGTATTGGGGTAATTGATTTTGCATTTGGGGAAAAAAAAAACAAACAAACAAACCAAAAAACCTTGAATTCCAAATTCAAGCTTAGAGCAAAACAACCTCCAAATGGATAAAAAACAAAGCAAAACCCAAAACAAACAAAAAGAACCCTGAGTGTGTGTGGTAAATGGCTCTTATAGGGATCTAAATTCATGCAACCTTTCTTAGGGGTAACTTGGTATATTGGTTATCAAATTTAAAATGTATGTTTACTTTATTCCAGTAATCCTACTATGTGTATTAATTTATCCAACAGATACACATGCAGGAATTTCCTGGGACATAGGTACAAGGATGTCCACTACAGATTCACTACAGCAAAAAAATGAGAAGCAAGCAAAGCGTTGCTTCAGCAGGGGACTGGCTAAGTTAATGATCATATGTCCATAAGATGGACTACTTTGCAGATGATAGAAAAAGTGGAAGAAACCTTTACGTGCTGATATCGAACTATCTCCAAGGCACACTGAGTGGAGAACAGCGAACAAAACCTCTTGTGCTTTATATTCTTCCATGTAAATATGTGTGTGTCTATGTACAAAGTCTTTCTGTTTGCATTTTTTATCATTCTGCATTGTTTGAATTTTGTAATCATGCATGTATTTTTCATTTAAACATGAACTAATAAGAATGAGCCGAACAACGAAATTATTAGCCACCTTTTTTTTTTCATAAAAGAACGCTTAGAAGAAAAAACAACTTTGAATAATATGTATTCATGTTACACCCTTAAAACTGTGGACATAGCACCTCAAATCTGCTTGAAAATCTTATTATGACCCTCTTTTCTAATTCTTGAGGTTTCTTTCTTTTTTTTTTTTTTTTTTTAATGTTTGGATCTAACTGAGATTTTGTACCTTCAGGCTCTGTTGGATGCAGCCTGTACCCAAGGCCAAGCTGTAAAAGTTGCAGGGGAGCTACAGAGCTGCCAAGGAGGGGATTTAATGAGCAAAACTTAAGGGTCGAGAAAGCAAATTACTAGCAAACACCAGATGGCAGGGGTCAGACAGGAGATGGCCTCAAAGAGATAAAGTCAGAGCCTTGGTTGGGTCCAGAGAAAGATAAATGAGTGTCCTGGGTTCATGCCACTGGCTCACATACTCCTGCAGGATTGGGAGATGGGGTCTTCCTACCTTGGCTTAAGGCTGGAAAGTCAGGGGCAAGGAATGGCTGAGGGTGCAAAAGGAGTGGGGCTGCTTGTGGCAGAAATGGACTGTCTCGGCCTAGGCAAAATTCACCTGAGGGGGTTTTCAAGGTTTAGGCATCCTGAAATCCCAAAATGTCTGAACCATGCCCACAGGTACACACAGACACACACGTACACACGCAGGCACATACCCACCCCAAAGACTGAGAACATGCTAGTTGTATATAACCTTGGAGGAGGAAAAAACAAACAAAATTTAAGTAAATGGTTATTAAGAATTTTAAATGGGGAAGGAAGATACCCAATTAGCCTTGATTTTCACATTTCTTTAGGCTTTATAAGTAAGCGCCTTTTTAAAGTACAACGTTAATAGTATCAGTTGGCACTCGTCTTATTTGTTGTAATAAAGTCTTTTCTAAATCGGAAGCAAGAGTGTATCATTCCACCTCTCCCAATTAGCCACGTTTATGGGAGGCCGGGCTTCCGGAAACAAAGCTTTCACTAAGGCAGTTTCACTAACTGCATCTCCTGACATGAGGACTGGCGTTGGCCTTGCACACCCACCTTAAACATGACCACAGGCGTGAGAGCTTCCCAAGCAAATGCTAACCGCTTCATGGCCATGGCCAAGTTTATCCTGGGCCCCTGGCTAAGCTGGGTGCTACAGGAAATGCAGACCAGCTGCTTCAGACCGTCATCTCTACCCTCACTCACCTCTTCTCATGTAGGCAGTCCCGGTTCCTTTAAACTTCCCTCTTGGGTCTAATTTTCCAATCATATAATTATCTCTGTGGATCTTAGGGGGAAGAAAGAATGTGGTGTTCCAAAAAAAAAAAAAAAAAAAAATTATACCCTTCTTTTGGTCCTATACTATGCATTTTCTGCCACTGGCAAAGGAATCTAAACTGTGCTACTATAATATATTTATTTCCAGCATTCTTTCTTTAAAATATATTATTCCCTTCTTTGGAGAAACTAGCTCTTGTGAGCTGGGGTTTTTAAATGAAGTTTCTACATTTACCAAAAGCATCACATACCCTGGGAACAATGACGGTCGTTCAACTTGTCTTGAAATGACGTCTAATCTAACTTTTTAAAAAGGTAAACCTTTTGTTATAAAAACTAATTTCTGAAAAGATTATAGTTGTGAAAACTCTCCGCATGGCCTTTGTGATTGAATACGGCAGGAAAGGCATTTGTTGACAGGCAGAGAAATAGAGGCACATACAGACACATATGTTTGTGCATTACACATATGTAATGTACATTATGTATGAGAAACGTGTGTATGTATACACATGAGTATACTTTATGAAGAACATGAAGCTCAGTGTTTTAGTTTTTAGTTTTTAGGGATATAAAACTAATAAATAGAAGGATTCAAATTCAAGTTGAATAATTAGCTCTATGGAAAAATCTATGACATCAATAATAAATGAATAACAACTGCTGTTCACAGCCCAAGATGATGGATGCCAGCCAAGTTTTGGTTGTTATTAGAAAAGAAAATGTATTCCCTGTAAGAGAACTCCCCCAAATCAATATTGTTCATTCATTCATTCATTCATTCTTTTTTTTTTAAATCTGGGGATTGAGCCCAGGCATTCTTAACCACTGAGCTACATTCTCAATCCTTCTTTTTATTTTGTGATTAGGTCTAAGTTGCTGAAGCTGACCTTGAGCTTGTGATTCTCCTGCCTCAGCCTCCCAAGCATCTGGGATTACAGGTGTGCACCACCTTACCTGGCTCTTTCTTGCTTTTATAATGTCCTGAGCTAAGTAAGACACTCTGATATTAAGCAGTGATGTTACTAAATGCACTGTCATATCCTGAATTGACTCCTGGAAGAGACAAGGACATTCACGAAATCTGAATAAAATCTGGAGTTTAGTTAGTGGAAATGTGCCATTATGGTTTCTTCATTTTGACAAATGGACCAGGTTATATAACAGCAGGGGAAGCAGGGACTGGGGATGTGGCTCCGTGGTAGAGCGACTGTCTACCATGTGTAAGGCCCTGAGCTTGATCTTCAGCACACACATACACACACACACACACACACACACCCCACAAAAAAGGGGAGAAAGAGGGAGATCCCCAACTATATAACTCTTCTGTAAATCTAAAATAATTCCAGAATCAAAAGTTCATTACAAATAAAACAGATGTTAGGTATCGATCAACCAACATTCTTAGGCCTTTAATGTTTATCACATGTTAAGGAAGGAAACAGAAGTAATTTCCCACCCAAGTGGCAGCTCAGAAACATTTAGTGATAATCTGGCAATGGTCTCCATTCTTGGAAAAAGCCAAAGTATTTGCAGATATGGTGGTAATTATTTTACAGGTGTTGACCTTGAGGACAAGAAGCATGAGGGAGTCCTGAGAAGGAATTCAGATCTGGCCAGTCTCCAGACGGGCGTCCACAGTCAATCATTATCTGTGAAGCCGGTCAGAGAAGCATAAGCTAGACCAGTCGCTAAGGGGCATCTCTCTGAAGGGCAGGAAACAAGCTACCCAGCTGGGCAAGGGCTCTCTGCACTCACAAGAGGTGGCATTTACAAACCCAGCAGGGCCTGGCGCCGGGTCAGGGGTTTCAAGGTCGAGCCAGGCTCCTTTCCAGAGAGCAGCAGAGTAATTAAGCTCGTGTGTCCAGATGAGAAACCTGGCAGGCCAGGCTGTGGAGCCACAGGCCTGCTCCTGGCTGCCTGTGTGTGTTCCACCAGCCTGTGGCTGCCGAAACAGGAGCCTGTGCAGGGTGATTCCAGCTCCTCACAGCAGCACAGGAAGACTGACCTGCCTGAGGCTGAGGGGGGCCATTTTTTATTTGGCTTTCCAAGTGCAAAGTTCCTCCCCAGCTCTCAGGAGGCCAAATCCCACAGCCAGCCCATTCTTACCTCCCATTAGCAACTGGTCTCAAGAGATTTTATTCACATCCAGATTTGGTCTTCTTTCTTCTCTGATCTGATGGATGGGTGCAAGTCTTTTTTTGCCATGTCTACAAAGCAAAGTTTTGCCCTCTTCCCCAAACCTACCGTATTCCACTGACAAGAGCCTTTGCTGTAAAGGGAAACTAGAGTCACCATCAGATGTGTCCCCTAGGATCCTAGCAATCCTAGCAGTGGCAGTGTTCAAAGGTTCGTGTGTTGGAAACTTTGACCCTTCGAAAAGTTTGCTTGGGTCTCAGTGTGGTAATGTTAAGAGGTCCTATAACCTTTAAGAGGTGGGGCCTAGTGGGAGGTCCTGAGGTCATTGAGAGTGCTGTCCTTGGAAGGGATTAAAGTCGTTTTCTTGGGTCTCTGAGTTCGTTCTTGTGAGAGCAAATTTTTATAAAAGAGCAAGACTCGTCCCTAGGTCATGCTGTGGCTTCGTGTCTCACCATGTGATCACTTTCTTTCATAAGTACTCTTATCATTGTGATGCCAAGTGCTATGAGACCCTAACTAAAGCTCAGTCAATGCCAGACTTTCAGTTAAACAAAACTTTTTTCTTTATAAAGGCATCCAGCCTCAGATATTTTGTTACAGTAACGGAAAACAGGCTCATATAAACAGTGAGTCAGCTGAAGACCTTGTCCTCACCAGATCTACCCATTACCTAGTTCTTCAGTCACATTCTACCTGTGAATGAATGAATGAGGACTTCACAAGTCTTCTCAATCATTTCACAAACCCAAACACATCATAAACATAAAATAATTCTATGTCTGACGTCTAAGCAAGAATGTGTAAAAGATGCATTTAAACTTTTAGAGCTGAATATTTGGGGGACTGTGGTAAGCCAAAATTTGACAAAATTCTGTAAACTCTGCTTTTATATAGGTTAGGTATTCCCCAGAAACCTTGAAGATGAGTTTAATGATCCTTGGTTTATATAGTCTCTATTTATAGGATCTAAAAGAATTAATCAGAAGGTGAATTTTCAAAACTCTGATACTCAGGGGAGAAAATAGATTAAAAATGGATAAGTAGACATAAGTATTTCATTCTAAATCTACAGTCCATTTGCTAGAGGTGAGACATAACTGTTTTCTCATTTGTGAAAAGGTACTTATTTCATGGGTTGCTAGAGAGAGTAAGTTAAATTAGCTAATATTTATAAAGCATGGGGAACAGAACCTGGCATGGCCTAAGTATTTGTTGCATTAAAAACATGGCTGGATCTGTGTGTGGTGGTGCATGCCAGCAACTCAGGAGGCCAAGGCAGGAGGATTGTAAGTGAGCCTCAGCAACTAAATGAGACCCTTTCTCAAAAATTAAAAAGGGCTGGGGAGATAGCTCAGTGGCAGAGCATCCCTTGGTCCACTGGATACCACACAAGTATCTTTTCTGGTCACAACAAGGTATCCCATAGATACCTGGGAGCAATGTTGGTGTCCTTCTCAGAGACAACATCTCTCAGGTGAAAGACAAGCTGCCTTCACCCACTTTTGAAAATCCTCAATATTTTAGAGGGAAACTTTTGAAAGCGTGAGCTATTGGAAATGACTTAAAGCATAAGCCACTTTGCAAAAGTGAAAAATATTTTGCTTTCCACCAGAAAATGTGAAATTTGCCAATTCACTGTGCATCTTTCAGTCAAGAGCAAGGAAAAGAAGCAGCACCTGTCAAGTCATCTAAATAGGGGGATGGCACTCTGAGAAGCACAGTCATCCCCCTTATCTGCAGGGCATAAGTTCCAAGACCCCCAGGGGATTCCTGAAACTGCAGACAGTAACAAACCCTATATATAAAATACAATTTTTCCTATACATACATATCTGTAACATAGTTCAATCTCTAAATTGGGCATAGTAAAAAATTAACAACAATAACCGACACTAAAATAGAACTATAGCACTGTATTATAATCAAAGTTACATAAGTGTGGTTTCTGTCTCTTAAAAGACTCAAGTCAAGGCCAGAAGCAGTGGCGCATACCTGTAATTGCAGTAGCTCTAGAGGCTGAGCTAGAGGATTACAAGTTCAAAGTCAGCCTCTGCAACTTAGCGAGGCCCTAGTGAGATCCTATCTCTAAATAAAAAATAAATAAAAGGGCTGGGGATATGGCTCAGTGGTAAAGCACCCCTGGGTTCAATTTCTGGCACCAAAAAAAAAAAAAAAAAAAAAGACTCAAGTCAAACACTAGTATTTTCAGAACCAGGTCGACCACGGGTAACGGAAACCACAGAAAGTGAAACAGCAGATAGGGGAAATACTCTGTTTCCCACACAAAACGAGAGAGCCCTTGGTTAGTTCAACAGAGGGAGGCTCTGAAGCCAGAGCCAGCCACCTTGCCCCCATCACCCTGCCCCAAACAGTCTGGCAGGGCAAACCATTTTATCACCAAGGGCCTAAAATTAGGGTTGGGGATTATCTACTGAGGACGGGACCTGGCTAATTCTCCCTTCGCAGCAAAAAGCAAAAATAAGAACTATAATTTAAAATGCCCAGTTGCCGGGATGAACCATTCTGGAGGGTGCTGGGATGAACCCCAGCTCAGAAGCATCACCTCACACAGCCCTTAGCTGCCAGCTGTCGGGGGAACTGCCCCCAGGCGGCTACCAACATGGGCGTGTGAAGGACAAGTTCCCAGAGCACAACTTGGGACAACTCCTGAGGGGTCCCAGGGGGTGGGCAGACACTTTGCAGCCAAGTTTCTCTCTCTGCCCATTCTCACCTCCTGCCCCTCTCCATGAGGTCTGACCACGACAGTCCTCCCAGGACCTTCCTCTGGGAATATTCACCCCCTGGAATCCTACCTGCGACACACGCAGGCCCTGGGGAAGGCGCATGTTGCCAACATGTCTGGGGTGTAACAAAGAGCCTTCCTGAGGTATCACTGACATGCAGTTGACTTATTTATAGCACACAATTTGTTAATTTTAACATAAGTATATATCCATGAAACTATCACTACAATTTAGATAATGAGCAAACCCACTGACCCCCCCAAAGTTCTTTGGCATCCCTTTATAATCCCTCACTCCCTCCCCTCTGAGCCATTGCCCCCAGCCTCCATGAGCCTGAGCTGGCTGTGGTGGCGCATGCCTGTAATCCCGGCAGCTCGGGGAGGCTGAAGCAGGAGAATTACAAATTCAAGGCCATCCTCAGCAACTTAGCTTAGGCCCGGCTAAGATCTGAACTCAAAGTGAAAAATAAAAACAGGCTGGGGACGTGGCTCAGTGGTCAAGTGCCCCTGGGATCCATTTTCAGTACTGCCCTCTCCCCCCCACCACACACACACACAAATAGATGAGCCTGCGTTTTCCAGAGTTTCACATGAATGGGTGTCTAGAGTATGTACTCATTTTATTTGGCTCCTTTTCACTCAGCGTGAATTCTCTGAGATTCACTCATCCCATTGCATTTCTTTGTTTTACTGAGTAGTATTCCATTCATGGGCATACTTCCTGCATGGTTTTCTCCAAACCGATCCCCCAAACCTGATATAAAACCAGGGAGGGCAGGACATGATCACAGGCTGCCATTCCCAACTCCCCCCGGGCTGTCGTGGGCTTGACAGTAACCCAGCCCTTCCTAGCACTGAAGCTTTGAGAGCAGTAGGCTCTCATCAGCAACCCTGCTGGAGGATGCTCCAAACCACTTTTCTGGTTGTTTCTCCCCAAGCAGAGTACCGCTCTTTTCATTCTTCATACAGGGTGGGCCCTCACTGAGGATATAGGAAGGCCAGAACCATGGGAGGAAGAAGATCCTAGCCATGTCTCTGGACTTCTTGAAGAGAGTTCTCAAAGTCAAGCCCTTTTATTTATTTATTTATATTACCTCCCCTGGGGAAGTCACACGCCTTCGCAGAGTCACTTGAATTGCTCTCTAAGTCCCTTTCTTTTCTCCTGTACTCCCACTCACCTTCATTTCAGGTCCCACGCTGCCCCTCTCTTTGGCCTTCACATCTGTTTCAAGGCCACGCTACCTACCTCTCTCAGTCCCTTTTGTGCACAGATTGCTCCTTCTGGACCTAAGGCCTTTGGTGTGCACATAAGAACACTCTGTTAATCCCAGGTTCTGACTTTTCAAGTAGGTTGAGTCATGAACGCTTTAAATACAGAGAGGTACTTTTTTTTTTTGTTTGTTTTTGTTTGTTTTTTTGGTTTCATCCTCTGTACTGCAAATTTACAGTGAATAATTGATAAGCTATCAATGAATGAATGAATGAAATAAAAACTCATTAAGGCTAAGTCATACCCAGTCCAACATTTGTTCAAAGGGCGAACTTGGCACATAACAGGCCATTTTCCCTTCCTTTGATGAGTTGAGGACACAGAGAATATCTTCTCACCTAAGTTTTTGTGGATAAGGAATTCAAAGTTCTTCAAGGCATAAGAAAGTGGATAGAATTCAAGCCACCAAATAGACCACATTTCTTGAGAGGGCAAGGCCTTAGTGGGACACCTAAATTGGAACAACTGTTCTTCTGGCTTGTTCCCTTTTTGGAATATGTTTTCTCTTCCACATAAAGTCCTTGGAACAATGCCTGGCTCCCAGTCATTGATCCTGTTATTATAATTCCTTTGATTAGAACCCATGCAGGCAGAGGTCAGTACACACCAAAGTGCTTCTTCCTGGTGGTGGGCATGCCTGCACAGCCTCCTTCGCATCAGAGTTCGAGAGCCAAACCTCAGGAGTGAACTTGGGAAGTGGGGGTGGGGCAAGGAAGGAGGCCACCAGCTTCTGGGCTTCAGTCCTCCTCCAGCCCAGACACAGTTGCACAGTGTGACGTGGAGCCAACGCTACCAGAAACAAATGGCGCCTGGTGGCCAGCCAAAGCCCTCAGCATACAGTGCTTCCTTTCAGGGGGACTGGCTGATAGGAGATGGGATCTGAGGGTTTCTGGGTCCCCTGACCAAACGTCCTCTTTATCTCTCTTCTGCACCTTCCCTTTCCATCATCCCCTCTCAGGCCATAGCACCCAGGTCCCACACAGATGGTGGAGCGACAGCATACTGCCATGGTGCCTTCTTGGGCTTTAGGCTGCCAATGTCCCACATTTGAATCCTCCACACTGGCTTGGTCTGTGCCAGAGGGCAGTGTCCCCTCTCTGTGCCCACGTTTGTGATCTTGAGGTAACATCAGCACCAACCTCCCACGGCTGTCACATGGGTTGAAGGAAATCATGGGAACGGAGTTCACAGGACTGTACCCTCAACAAACAGCAGCCATTAATGTTTTTATGATTATGACTCCCAAATGTTGCATCTGTCCCCAGACTCGTTCCCTGTCCAACTTCCACATTCTATAAAAGTTCCCATCGTCACCGACTTGCCCGGAGGCAGAGGCATCCAAAAAACCAGCCACAATGCTCTGTCCGTCCTCCTTCCGTCCCTTCCCCTCCAAAGCTACCAGCCAAGTCCAGACGGTACCGTTTCTCGCCTCCCCTTTTCCAATCGCCCAATTCAGTGGTTTCTAGACATCTGGATTTCAAAGGCCAATAAAAGTTTTATAAATTATTGCTGGAACAAAACTATTTCAAACTTTTTTTTTTTTTTTTTTTTTGCCAGTAAAGATACTAAATAAATATAATTGAGAAACACCATACTTTCATTAATGACAAGACAGTTTAACCTCTTCCAAAGCAGGAAGGCTGTATGTGTAGCACAAAGCTTATTCTTTAAAATGAGTGTGTTTAGCTTTAAGAAAAACTCACTGTATTGACCTTACTCCCCTCATTTTTCGTTAGAATAAAACTTTTGCTCTGATCAGTATCTGCTCACAGACAGCATTTGGAAGCCTGTGGGTCTATGTCATCTTCTAGACTTAGTCCATTCAAGGTGCTTTGTCAAAGTACTACCATAAACTGGGTGCTTCTGAACAACTGAAGTTTAGTTCTTACACTTCTGGAGGCTGCAAGTCCAAGATCAATCTGCCGGCAGATTCACTTCCTGGTGAAGGACCTTTCCCTGGCTATGTCCTCACGTGGTGGTGAGAGAGAGAGGAAGCAACCTCTCTGGTGTCTCCTTTCCAACAACCTCTCTCTCTGGTGTCTCCTTTACGGTCATTGTGGGGGTTCCATCTCATGCCCTAATCACCTCCCAAAGGCCCTATCTCCAAACACCCTCACATGGGGGATTAGGGTTTCAATATGAATTTTGGAGGACACAAAGATTCGGGCCCTAGCACTGCCTGACCTCCCTGCTCTCTATCCCACATACATCTTCACAGAAGCCACCTTATACGCACATCCTTCCTACTGGAAAACCAAGGGGTCCTATTCTGTTGTTAAGCGTAGGGCTCCTCAAACACAGCATCCCAAGTCCGGCCACTGGGAGGCCTCAATGTAGTAGTTTGCATTTTAGAAACTGGAATGCTTTCCCTCCACCCCCAATACACTCTCTGTAGAGAGCACAGACCTGCCTAAGGACCTTCCTAAAATAGTGGCCACACCTCAGAAACTTTATTCCACTTGAGATGTCCCCATGGGGAACCCCAGCACTCGCCTGTAGAGACCGGCTGTCCCTTCTCCTCTCCCCCCATCAGAATGCCTTTTTGGGGGGACTTTGCCAGATAGTAGCCACTTTTCTTTCACCTCACTATCTCAAACCTTCTCACCAAAGCACTGGCAGTAAAGGTCTCCTAAGAATTTTTACTGCTCCTAACAATAGGAAACAGACAAGGGCTAAAAATAACAATGGGCAAAGTGACAGCATTTCTAGAAGTCTGCAAAGAAGAGTTTCATTACTAGAATAACTCCTGGGGTTTAGTGATGTGTAAAAGGAGCCCCACCTTCAGCCTCATCTGCCTCAGGCCTTCCTGGTTCTGTTCCATAATTGCAGCTTCTTCTTTGGCTGTGAGAATCACCCCTCCCCAGGCCCCCAGAGACTCCCTAAGACCTGCAGAATTTCAGGTTGGCACACCTGTGCTTCTGACCTTCCATAAGGGAGGCTCCTTCCTCCTATTTTCCACCTTTAAAACTCATTTTTAAAAATGAAAGACTCAAAAGTGCAAAGTGGGCTCTCTGGGGACCAAGAATGTCCCGGTGAGATCTGTGTACCTATCAAGGGAAAACAGATTTGCTGTCACTCCCAGAGGAAGGATCACTCCTCCCTGGACAAGCAGGGCAGGAACACAGCTGGCGGAGGGCCTGGCAGGGGAGGGGAAGCAGCAGCCACAGATTTAATCAACCTTGGGAATCAGAGGTAACCAGAGGGACTGACCCAGTTACCAGCACTTGCGGGGACAACTTCGTGACTTGAGTTCAACCAAATCTCTCCACTCACTGAAGTGTGGACTGTGCCTGCTCAAAGCATCCACCCACCGGCAGCATCAGCATTACCTGAAGACAGCAGAAATAGACTCAGGCCCCTCCCCAGACCTGCTGAATGGGCATTTCAGCAAATCCCCTGCTGACTCACATGTACACAGAGGTCCGGAAAGCAGTCTTCTAGAACATCTAGATCAGGGGTCAAGTTTTGCCTCCTAGGGGGCGGGTGGCAGCTGACATTTTAGGTTGTCATTATAGAAGGTGCTGCTGGCATCTACTGGGTTGAGCCCAGGGATGTGACTAAAGGCACAGGCAGCCCACAGCAAATGATTATCCAGCCCCAGATAACAAAAATGCCCAGGCTGAGCAACCCTGATGCCGGTAGACACAGCCAGGAGGGAAGGAGTTATCCTGCGGCCCAGCAGCTTCAGCAAGGGAGGGAGCCTGGTAAATGCAAGCCTCTGACCTGACCCCGACCACTGAACCACAGCCTCTGGAGGTGGCCTCAGGAATCTATTTTAACAAGCTCTCCGTGTGATCTGCATGCGTGATTTTTGGCTTCTAGAGTTTGCACAGAGAAGCATTAGCATAGGCCACGCGGGCCTGTCCTCTGACAACCGTCACAAAGCTCAGGCTCCACCAGGTCGGCCACTTGCCCAAGTTTCACACCGATGACAATAGAGATCTGGATCTGAAGAAGCACTGGCTCTAGAGGACAGGCAGGGCCACGGGGCTGGCACCAGGCTCTTGGCTATACAACTTCAAGGACAATGGCTGAGGGGTGCCAGCTGCTGAGAGCACAGCACGCCAGGCTCCTAGCCCTGATGCTGATCACAAGGGAATCCTGGCATGACAAGACACAGGGAAGAACTCAATGCTCTCAGGCAACAAGGGCAACACTCCAGTGTCCTATGCTGTGTCCTAGTGATGAGAATAAGGACGTCGTCTGTGAGGGGGGCTAATTTTAATCTGTGCTTAACCCTTCAGTGTCACCTCCTCTGGAAAGCCTTTCATTTTTATTATTTTTTAAAAATCTTTTTAAAAGATGGTTTTTTTTTTCATGGTCAAAAGTCAATATGTATATATATTTTACATTTTTTCCTTTTCTTTTATCCTAAGTTGTTATATATGACAGCAGAATGCATTACAACTCATAATACACATATAAAACACATATTTACATATCTCTGGTTGTATACAAAGTATATTCACACCATTCATGTCTTCATACATGCACTTAGGGTAAAGATATCCATCTCTTTCTACCATCTTTTTTTTTTTTTTAATTTACCCTTTTGCCCCCTCCCTTCCCCTCCCTCCCCATTGGCCTTTCTAGTGTTCCTCTAATCCTCCTATGCTCCCCGTCCCAACTCCACTGTGAATCAGTCTCCTTATATCAGAGGAAACATTCAGCATTTGGATTGGAATTAATATCAAGAATCAAGAAAAGGAACAGATTCAAACTAAAAAGCTTCTTCTTAGCAAAAAAATCAGTGAGGTGAATAGAGCCTACTAATTGGGAACAAATTTTTACCACATGCACGTCAGATAGAGCACTAATCTCTAGAATATATAAAGAACTCAAAAATCTTAACACCAAAAAAACCAAATAACCTAGTCAATAAATGGGCCAAGGAACTGAACAGACACTTCTCAGAAGAAGATATACAATCAATCAACAAATACATGAAAAAATGTTCAACATCTCTGGCAATTAGAGAAATGCAAATCAAAACTACTCTAAGATTTCATTTCACTCCCATCAGAATGGCAGCTATTAAGAACAGAAACAACAATAAATGTTGGAGAGGATGTGGGGGAAAAAGGCACACTCGTACATTGCTGGTGGGACTGCAAAATGGTGCAGCCAATATGGAAAGCAGTATGGAGATTCCTTGGAAAACTGGGAATGGAATCACCTTATGACCCAGCTATCCCATTTCTCAGACTATACCCAAAGGACTTAAAAACAGCATACTACATGGACACAGCCACATCAATGTTTATAGCAGCACAATTCACAATAGCTAAACTGTGGAACCAACCTAGATGCCCTTCAGTAGATGAATGGATAAATAAAATGTGGTATATATACACAATGGAGTATTACTCAGCAATAAAAGATAATAAAATCATGGCATTCACAGGTAAATGGATGAAGTTGGAGAACATAATGCTAAGTGAAGATAGCCAATCCCAAAAATCCAAATGGAAAGCCTTCTTAATATCCCCTGATGAAGGCATCTCCTTTTGTTGTTCTTCTTCATTCCTGGGGCTCATCTTCCCATGGTCCCTCTGTACTGTGAATTCTGATAATCCTCCTGCCTCACAGGACTGAGAGTTCCTCAAGGATAGGAGTTGGACAGTGACAGAGGTGGTGGTCCTAGCCACTCTCCCTGGAAATCTCCTAAGGACAGTTCTCAAACTTGACCTGAGGTTCTTCTGTCTCTGCCTGGGGTTGGTCTGGGGCCTGGGGAGGTGCCAGAGAGTGACTGTGCTCAGAAGCAGTGTGCATGCGATGAAGGAATAGGGTGAAGCCTGTGGCTGGATGACCAGAGCCCACAAATCTTAGTGAGGCCATTCTGAGGTGTGGGCCGCACAGTCTCCTAGATCCACAGAGGGAGGATTCCCTGGCTGGCCTGCAGTCATCTCATCAGCACTTCCTTATCAGCTTTGTCCCTTCTTCCCCCACCTTCCCATTCTGTACCACAGTGTCCATACCAAATCCTTGGCCAGGGTCTGCTTTTGGAGGAATCAAACTAAGACAAGTGTTTTGTTCATTGATGAATCCCCACGATTTAGCCACCTCCCTGACACAGTAGCATTCACCACACACACAAAAAAAGTATTTATGGAAGGTGAACAAAAATCCTAATATGCTTTGAAAATCCTAAAACAACAGCAGTCAAAAAACTAACAAAAACCCTTTAATGGCTGGTGTGATGGAAATCAGCAGAATAACTGCATATCTTCTCCTTGAGTTTTGGTCAAAATACTCTAAAGGGACTAGGGATGTTACTCGGTGGTAGAACACTTGCCTAGCATGTGTGAGGCCCTAGGTTCCATCCTTGGCACTACAAAAATAACCCAAAACTCCTTTAAAAATAAAATAGTCCTCACCTACAGCAACTCTTAAATATCTAATAATCATGTAGAAAAAGAGGAGAGCTCTGGAATGCAGTAGAACAAAGCTGGAATTCTTAGCCCTGCTATTTCCTTATCTCCTCCAGCTTCAGTATTGTCACCTATAAAATGGGAATAAAACTGTACCGGCTTGCAGGGTTGTGGGGAAGATTCCATTAGAGAAAGGTGTTTAAAAAGGATTTATTATAGGGCTGCCGATATAGCTCAGTTGGTAGAGTGCCTGCCTTGCATGCACAAGACCTGGGTTGGATCCCTAGCACCAAAAAAAAAAAGAAGAAGATCAAAAAGGATTTATTATAGTGCTGGCCCAGAATAAACTTTCTTTTTTTTGGGTGGGGGGAGTTACTGGGAATTGAACTCAGGGGCACTCGACCACTGAGCCACATCCCTAGCCCTATTTTGTATTTTATTTAGAGACAGGGTCTCACTGAGTTGCTCAGCACCTCACTTTTGCTGAGGCTGGCTTTGAACTTGTGATCCTCCTGCCTCAGCCTCCCGAGCTGCTGGAATCACAGGCACGCGTCACTGTGCCTGGCCAGAATAAACTTTCAATAAATGTTTTCAATGTTATTATTACCATTATTATTATTTCATTACCCATTTTAAGCAGTCTGCATGTTTATTCAGGTGATGAATGGGAGCAGAGTGCCAATTATATTATAGACGCTCAACCAATTACTACTGAATGAACAAAGTAATAATCCAAAAGTAGAACACAAAAAACTGACTAAACCTCCTTATTTTGCAAAAGCTCTTACCAATTTTTTTTTACCTGTTAATCGATCCCACCTCTATTACTAAAAAGCTGTGTGAACTCAGGAATGTCACAGTCTGTCTGAAGTCTCACCTGTAAAATTTGGATCAGGGTTAGATCATTTCTAGGCCCCCTCCAGGCCTTCTCTTGAAGATAAGCAAGAACAGCCAGTCCACGCAGGAGGCCAGGCAGAACAGGAGCTAGCGGTGGGCAGCTGCTCATCCTCCCATGACTGAGTTTAGGGGCTGCTCACTCTTTATTTGTCGAGGAGGTCTGTTTGTGCATGGCTGGACACTGAGCAGCAGCACGCTCACTCACAAGGTGTCCCCAGGACACTCAGTGACAAAAAGCAGCCCAGTGAAGAACCCCTGCAGTAGAGGGGTTCTTCACAGGCAGGTAGCCCCACACAGGGGTGAGCCAGTGCTGGTCCTTTGCTTTCGTTGCTGTGTTTTCATTTTTATTAGAACAGCTAGAAAACAAAACAAGAAAAAAAAAAAAAGAAAGAAGAAGAAAAAGGAGAAGAAGAAGAAACACCTACCTCTTTCTACCTTTTCCCCTAGCTATTTCTATCCTTTCCCCCTCGTCCTTCATTCTCTACTGCACTTCATTAAAAAGCAGGCACTTTGGAAACAACCAAGCATTCACTGCAGAATTAGGATTATTTTGTTTTCCCCAGTCTATCATTAGCCATATTTGCCTGCAAATAAGATTGATGTTTTTTTAAAGCTCATCTACTCACAAGCCCAGAACATAATCCCCTCCTGGGTTATCACTATCCACTTATGACATTAGGAACAGCAGGAGACACAAACTCCAAAACCCAAAATGATCCTGACATGCAAATATGTCATAAAACTCAATGAAGGCAGAAGATTGCATAGGATTTATTAGCAACAGAGCTGCTTGTTAACTGGAAAGATCAGAGGAGTTAGTTCTCAAATGGTCAAGGCTGAGCAGGACCCGGGACCAGAGTTCCCTGCTGAAAGTCAGAAAGTCAGAACACCCTCAGGGGCCAAGGGCTTGCACCTGAGGGTGCATGGCGCCATGGCTGGAGGAACAGAAAGAAGCAGTGTGATATCCTACCAACTTCCAAGCGGACTTCTCTGAACAGGGCCACGAGGTTCATCAATTCCTCCCTTTATACCAAAGAGTAAAGACTGGACATCAGCCCTCCAGAGCTGCATGTGTCGACTAAAAATAAAATTAATCTGTCAAGGAACTCTGATGTCTCCACACACCTCCTTCGACCTCCGGGAGCAGAGATCAGCATCAGTCCTCAATAGCACCAGCCCCATGCCTCCTGCCTTCTGGTGATCTGGGGTCACAGGTGCCATTACTGGCTTTCAGAGAGGATCTGTGACAGGGAGGACTCCTGCAGTGGCGGCGAGGACAGCTGTGGTGATGGAGAGGACTTCCGACCCTATGAAGGCACATCCCTCTCCCTCCCACTGGCCCTGCCGGTCACCCCCATCTGGGTCCTTGCACTTGCTGGACCTCTTCCAGCAGCTCCCCCTCCCTGACATCAGTGACCACCTCCATCCCATGATCCAGGCCTCTGCTCAAACATCACTTTCCCAGAGCAGCTGTCCCAACCCACTCTCTCTAGCGAAGTCCGGGGCATCCTCTCTGTTATGGTTTGGATGTCGGGTGTCCCCCAAAAGCTCACGTGTGAGACAAGGCAAGAAATGATTGGGTTGTAAGAGTCTTAACCCAATCAGTGATTTAATCCTCTGATAGGAATTAACTGAGTGGTAAGTGAAGTGGTAGGGTGTGGCTGGAGGAGGTGGGAACTGGGGCGTGGCTTTGGGTGTACATGTGTATCTGTCCAGTGGAGTTTCTCTCTGCTTCCTAATCACTGTAGTGGGAGCTGCTCCCTCCACCACCCTCTCGGGCCATGATGTTCGGCCTCACCTTGAGCCCTGAGGAATGGAGCCAACTTTCTATGGACTAAGACCTATGAAATCGTGAACCTTCAAATAAACTTTTCCTCCTCTATAGCTGTTCTGGTCAGATCCTTTAGTCACAGTAGCAGAAAAAAAAAAAAAAAAAAAAAAAAGCTGACTAAAACACTCTGACCCTTCACTGGCTCCACTTTTCTTCAAGAAGCACTGGCTCCCCTGAGGTTACAAGGCAGGTACCCCGTGTAGTTGACTTGTTCTGGGCCTTCCTCCTCCTGGAACGGGAACACCATGTGGTCTGGGGGTTCTGAGTGTCCTGCTCACCCTGCATCCCTAGTGCAAGAAGGAACATAGTAGGTCTCTATCATTATTAGGTGAATGGAAGGATGGATGTCTGGGCTTGGGCTGAGGGATGGATCACAAGAAATACTTGGGTGCCTGAGAGGCTGAGGGCTCCTAAAAGGCTACTAATTGAGAAGGGCTCCGCTGACCTTAAAGATTAATCCTGTATCTTGGATACTTTGTCTTCAGTTTGCATCTGCGTTTATTCTCATGGCAAAACAATTTTCTCATTAGCTCAGCCCATGCTTCAGTGGGGAAGAAGAAAGAAATGGGAGCAGCCTGCAGAGAGCCAATGGGTTCACATGGTCTTCTTCCTAATTCATCCTACCAAGTTTTTCCTGAGCACTCAGTTCACTGGTCTATTTTTAGGTGACGCTAATGGTAACCCAAACAGTGGAAGCAGCCATCACCTCGTAAATGCAGGTCAGCAGGCCTCTTGCATGTATGAACTTGTCAAAATAATCACACAAGTTACTTTTCCTGGAGATCATTAAAAATAATTAGTAAGAAAATATTTTTTGAATAAGGAGATAAATTCAGCTGCAGGAGAAACATGCTCATTTCTTATACCCTCAAATTAAAACCTGATGCTCCTTTATAAGATCCTGTTGGAATAGGAAGGTGCATTCCATGATTGCTCTGACCCTGGAGGATCCTACACTCTGCCCTGCAGCTTCAGCTTTAAGTCCAAGGTTGGCTGGATAACCATCTCCTTCTCTTCCTGGGATGAAGAGGACACTGTGGCCAAGGAGAGCATCTTCCCCCATTTGGGTATTTCATTCCTTAGCCAGCATGTGGAAAATTGCCTCGATTATCCTCTGATGGAAGTGTAGGCTCCTGAATTGAAGTGGCCCCCGGGGTCCCCAGGTGACCTCTCTACCTGCAAAGGGCTGAAACGCTCTCCTTCTAGCTTCCGGAAGGTGCAAAGACCCCTTCCTTACTCCCCCATGTTCTTATGCCCCCCTTGCCCCTCTCTTCTCTCTAAATGCTAACATATAAACTGTAGAACATGAAACTCCCATTTGATTAGCAGAAGTGCCTTGCTGTGGGCTCTCAAACCCCGATAAATAAAATCTTGCTTTGCCTTCATAGAAAAGCAGAACCCACACCTGCAACCTGGAGTTGTGGGTCCAGGAAAAGCCTCCTGGAAAATGCCTTTGACTTTTGTCCTTGATGAAATACTGAGTCAACCGGAGGAAGGGCAAGGTGGAGTGGGAGAAATGTCCCAACGGAGGAAAGAGCATGTGCCATGGTGTGTGTTGTGAGGGGCAGGTTGGAGAGCTGAAATCAAGCCCAGGAAGAGAGGGGAAGGAAAGAACAAGTGATGTCCAGGTTGAGTACCCCCTTACATGCCTAAGAATTATCCAAAGAGCATCCCAGTGAAGTACATTAGCAGAACCAGTGGCCAAAATTCCATATATTCCCCAAGTTTCAGATATTCCCTTCCATCTCATGTGGGCTCATCTTGGACTATACTTCCCAGCCCCCTTTGCCTCTGACCAGGAAAATATGGTGAATTCTCACCCATAAAATATGAGACGCAGCACCACACATCATTTCCAAGCCAAGGCATCTCAGAAGTAGACATGCCTTCTCCCCACTCTCTCGTTCCTTCTACCAGCTGCAGGCAGAGTACTTGTAGCCCTAGGAAACTGTGAAAGCCTGAATCCCTGAGTCACCATGTGGAAGAGACCCACCTGCTGACCAAGAACTCCTGCATGAGGCTGTTATGTGACAGAGAAATCATTTTTTGTTAGGTTAAATCAACATAAATCTCCACTAAAACTTGGAGATCCAATGGTCACCTAGACCAAGTAAGAGTTATTTAATTGTAGGTAACCTTCTCTAGATGGGCGGAGTCCCTGTTCTATCATAAACACCTAGCAAAAGGTGAATATCCAACAAACATTTGTAGAATGAAAATAAACATTTGTTCAAAGCCAGCCTAGAATGAAAATACAAAAAAGTGGACAATGCCCCTGTTCAATCCCTGGTACCAAAAAAAAAAAAAAAAAAAAAAAAAAAAAAAAAAAAGAGGGCTCCAATCCCACTAAACAGAAATCTTTACTTTGCCTGAAGGCCATGCATCACACACTCACACACATACTACTCCATGCACACACACCCCTAAGTTTCTGCACCAAAGTCACATACAGTTCATGGCCAAACCTGCTCCCGCTGTCTTGTGATTCATATGGCAGCAGAGACCATCTTCAGAACAACCCTTTCAAGGTTCTGTTGCCCAGCATGGATATCGTACAGAGAGCCAAACACCGCAAAAGAAAATTGGAGCAGGAAAGAAAAAGTCATCAAGAAAAATAGTCCAGATTTCTCATGATCTCACCCGTGAGTCAGATTTGCATTTGGGATAACAACTAACCGAGTAGACCAGAACAGTCTGTCTGCAAGATGTTGGCCTGCCAATTTCAACAGCACAGGGAAGGCACACTTCTTAAATTGGCTTAAAAGGACAAATCTAGTACACTTGTTTATTTTTTTTTTTTTCAAAAAAAAAAAAGAAAAATTCCAAGGTGAAACAGCCTGTTTAAAAATAGCTCTTTTGGAAATTAAACTACAATTTTCTTTTAAACAGTGAATGCCAGGTACCTTTTTCTTGGCATGTGGGGCAGTGGCAAAAAGTCCTACAAGAAAGTCTTTTTACTGTATGATCCTTGAAAAGCTGCTTCTGCTCTCTGGGCCTAGATCTGCTCACCTATAACATATGAGATGACAACAGATGATCTCTGAGAGTCTAAAGAAGAAATCACTTTTAATGGAGGGAAAACCAATTTTTGTATGCCTGACAAGTCTTTTAATATTCATGGAACTTATTCCTAACAGAAACTTGTTTTTTTTTTTTTTTTTTTTTTTTGGTTTTACAAGTAGCTTAATTTAGAGGAGTTTATTCATCCAGGTCAGAAGGTCCAGGTCCAAGCCACTGTGCACGTGAGTGGTCTTTAGTGAGGCAGAAAAAGGAATGATCACTTTCAAGTGACAGGCCATGTGATGGTCTAAATATCTGGCCCCTCACCCCAAAATCCCTATGCTGAAATCCATAGGTGATGGTATTAGGAGGTGGGGCCTTTGGGGGGGGTGATGAGGTCATAAAGGGTGGAGACTTCACTACTGGGATTGGTGCTTTTGCAATAGAGGCCCCAGAGAGCTTTGCCTTGCCCTTCCACCACGTGAGGAGCAAGCAGGAAGGCACCATATAGAAGCCAGAGAGAAAAAGCCCTCACCAGAAACAGAATCTGCTGGCACCTCCATCTTGGGCTTCCCAGCCTCCAGAACAGAAATAAATTTCTGTTGTTTACAAGCCACCCAGTTTATGGTATTTTTGTAATAGCAGCCCAAAAGGACTGAGACAGGCAATATGTGGATTATGACGCTCCAACTGTATGTTAGGACATTTTCTTCTTTTAGAGATAAAAAAGACTGTAGGAATTATTAACTGCAAATGCTTCCTTCTAAGTGTCAAGAAACCAGGACTCCACAAAGCCAGCCCCCTTGCCTTGGTCCCACAGCTACAGAGAGACGCGGTGTTGGATCTGAGCGCAGTGCTGGTTGCTGGGCCACCCGTCTTTTCTTCCTACCCCTCCTCTTCCCTCTCCCACTGTGCACCTTGCACAGTTTCAACATGAAAGAGGGACAATGGAGGCGCTGGTTATTCCTCTCTGTCTTAGGTGTGGGCATTATTGCTGTATTTTAATTATCCAGACCCTGCCCACCCTCAGGCACACAGGCTGAGCAAGCTCTCTGAATGGTAAGGTTGGGATCAGGTGAAAGGGAGGAGGCAATTGTCTACCTGTGAGTGTGAAAGAGGATAAGCTCTCAGAGCTCCGTGAATGGCCGCCAACGAGTGCTGTAATGTAAAAATAACCACCACAGATTATCTGCAAGTCGAGTCTCTGCAGCTTGGATTTCAGATCCCATTTCAACTGTCCCCTTGGACTCCTTCCTCCTGCCCAGTTACTGTCCTGCACTGACTGCCTCCCGTGTTGAGGCTTATCTTCAGTTTTAACCAGGCCTCTGGTTCCTTCCAGGACAATGTATTAGAGACAAAAATTAAAATGAAGTAAATGTCTGCATATATATTATTTTTAGAGTTCAAGTCCCCCAGTATATGGCACCTCTCCTTTCTTTCCAGTTTGTAAAGGAAAACCTACGATGGAACAGGCTCCTATTCCAGCCAGGAACATCTGAGGCTAGGACCTGCATTTAATTAAAAGCTGTTCTAAGTAAAGGGAAGAGTTAACTCTTTCTCATTTCTTTCCAAGCTTCTGGAAACTAGAGGTGATGGTCATAAAGAAAATTGCATTTGGCATTTGTAGAAATGAAGGGGAAGGGTGACATGCCAATAAATGCGGTACATTTTGAAAGAGAACTTAGGCTCTGAATTTAAGCTCTGAATCAAAGAATTACTCCTTTCTATTAGCCTCAAAGGTTTAATGCTACCGATGAGAATATGCAGCTGACTGCATTTGATTGAATTGAAGTTTATGTCTAGTGCCAAATGGAAGGTAGTGGCTTACTAAAAACAGGGGGCTTTGGGGATACCAGGCTCCCCATGGAAGTTTCACTACCCAGCTGCATCATGAAAGGAAAATTACTTGACCCTCTGAGCTCCTGGCTCCTCATTCATAAATGGAGCTAATAATCTATTATGAAGCCTAAATGAAATTATGCAGGCATATTATAGAGTAGACCCTGATTAGCTACTGAATTAAATCTCACCTTGGTAGAGGCATTAGAAGTCCCCCAGACTAATCTTGCAACCTCAGTCCTCTGTCCCCTGTTTGATGTCTGCAGTAAAAGGAAGCTCACAAGCTCTCAGTGCAATCTATGTTATCTTGAGAGAGGGATAAAGGATACTTCCTAACATGGGACTGCTTCTCTTGCCCTTAACTTTGGCACTTAGGCCCTTGTTCAGGCTTTTGGACCAAAAAATAAGTCTTGGCAGCCTCATAGAAGAAAGACATTGGAATATTTTTTGATTTGGTCATGCAATGAATTGTAGTTGCATATCTCTCAGGTGCAAGTATAGACAGCCATAAAGAGGGCAGGAATGGCTACAGATTTCTCACTGGGGGCAGCTGGTAGAGTGACCAACCTAGGGGAAAAGGAGGAGGATCAGATGTGTGGGGTGAAGGTGATAAACCCAGTTTGGGATATGTTGCTTAGAAGAGCTGAGTTGCCCAGATGGAGAATTTAGGTAGATATGTAAGTCCAGAGCTCAAGAGGAGGTCAGGACTGAAGTTACAGATTTGGAAATGATCAGTACGTAGTGGGTGGCTGAAGTTGAAGATGTGGCTCAAATTGCCCAGGGGAGATGAGAACATAAATTGTTATGAGGCAAAACCAGAACCCAATTTTAAAAATAGAGGGGTTATAAAGTTTGTTGCAAAAATTAATTGACAGGTCTATGGAGAGAAGCTCAGAGACGAGAGCTTTAAGTGTACACTAAAGAAGTGGGAGGAGCTTCAGTAGGGAGGTGGTGTCAGAGAAGCCAGGAGAGTAGTATCTTTCATGAGGGGGGGGACCGTCCACATCAACTGAAGTTAGTGTTGAGAAGCTCCCAGTGGACTAGATAGGGGCCCACAGGTGGATGCCACAAGTAATTTCTCTAGAGGATGGGAGTGGAAATCTGACTGCACAGTCCATTGAGAAATTAATGAGAGATTTAAAAAGTGAAAACAGCCAATTTTTCAAGTAACTTGGTTGTTAAGGATTTAGGACAAAGGAGTTAGGATAGACACTGAGGATTTTCTTCCCTTTGTATGAGTGGAGTCCTGTAAGGGGGACTCTAAATTCATCAGATGAATTTAGAGTCCATTATGCTGCAGTTGCACCAATCCAAATAGCTGAGTGATGAGTGGTTTTCCTTTCATAGAAACGTTAAGCAGCCAGGACACAGTGGGCGAAAATGCAGGTGGTTGAACTTATTTGGTGCAGAGACTTGGGAAGGTGGGGCAGCTAAAGGAACGCACATGGGGAGCTTATTGCATTAGCAAAGGAGCAGATAAAGTGATGGTCCTTATGGGTACCAGCTGGAAAGGAAGAACTTGGAGGCAGCCACCATCTTTCCTGCAAATGACTCTCCATCTTGGGTCTTTGCTCTGGAGATGTCACTTTACACTACACGTTTGCTCATAGTGGCACACGATGGTGTAGATATGTGGGACTAGTGCAGAGCTCAGCACTGTTTTTGGACCCCTCACACACAGTGTTGATGCACGTGGACCAACGAACTGCCTAAATCCTTTCCACAAAGGCTGCTGTTAAAACAGGCTTCTGACCATCCCATAATAATGCAATTGGCTTTTTCAGACTTAAGCACAGGATCTTCACTTGAGCCCCTTGGCTGACTTTTGCAAGACTTGGCCTCCCCTGTAGGTCTATTTAGAATCTGCTTCTGCTGAGAAATGAGGTCACTATGCTTCCCAGATCTGGGTCATGAGCAAATGGGATAAACATGTCACCCATGTCTTTATTCAAGTTGTTGGTAAAAGTGTTGAACAGGAGCAGGATAATGCTAACGCAGAACTGTGCCTGACTCTCACTCTCTGCAACCCACTGCCCTCGTGACCCCCAATCCATCAGCCCCTTTGTATGGCACATTTCTCCATCTTATCTACAAGGATATCACATAATCCCAGCAGCTCAGGAGGCTGAGGCAGGAGGATCACGAATTCAAAGCCAGCCTCAGCAAAAAGCGAGGCGCTAAGTAACTCAGTGAGACCCTGTCTCTAAATAAAATACAAAATAGGGCTGGGGATGTAGCTCAGTGGTCGAGTGCCCCTGAGTTCAATTCTCAGTACCCCAAAAAAAGACCATCCAAACACCAACACCTTGCTGAGAAGTGTGGACATGCAAGGTCAACTGCTTTCCTATGATACATGGGTCTAGTAACCTTACCCTGTTATATAAGAACACAATGCACTTTTTTCTTTGCTGTATCTCATACACCTATGACCAGATGGAAATTGGTTTATGACATTTTACAGCATTATAACATTTCCTGTTTCACCATGACATCAGTTTTCTCTAAGCCAAGACCTTCAAAAGGCCACAAAGGTGTTAAGAACCTAGTTTTCAAACCAATGTATCAGGTTACCTGATCTCCCAGGCTGTGGAAATGAAGGAATGTTAACTTGATAATGACAACACAAGAGAAAAGTCCCTACTTCAAATAGAAAGAGAGGGGACCTAGAAAGTGGCCCCATTGCCCTGTCTTGGAGCTTCCTCTGTGCAGTCTCAAAAGGCAGTTTAATTTAAATTTCTTTGAATCTGATTTTCAAAATAAAGCCAAATGTGATTTTAGCTGAGTTTTCTTGACTCCATCATTTTCAAGCAGGGTATTGAAAACTTGGGGTCTTAAATCTTACAAGCTATGTTTTCAGTTGCTTAAAAAAAAAAAAATGTAAAATGAGAAAGACCCAGATCAAACCAGGATGAAAAAAAATGCCAAGGTGTTTATGAAGAGAATAATCCCTAATTATGAGGAGGGAGGCATCCTCTCCCCCAGGCAAAGTCCTTAGCGGATGCTGCCAATGCATTAAACAAGAATGGTTTAACTAATCCATCAACATCTGTTTATTGCTTGCTGCTGGGAACACAAAGAGGTAAGAAAGATGGCCCAGTGCCCTCAGAGAGATTACAGTCTAGTCTGAGAAGGGTAAAAAAAACAAAAAACAAAAACAACAAAAAAAAGATACCTCAGGGAAAGAGTTTGCCAAACAAAACTACCCTGGCTGGATGCCAAGTGAATGTGCCAGGGTTTTGGGAGAGGCTCTGGGTTAGGCAGGGCGGGGTAGACTTCTCAAAGGGAATGAGATTTCACCTGGGCCTTGAGAGAGGGATAGAATTTAGACAGCGGGCAGGTGGACATTTGGGGTAGATGGAATAAATGTGAATAGCCCATTTAGGCAAATGAAGTTTACAATTAGCCAGATTCAAATCTCCTCTCAGTTTTCAAGTACAAAACAAAAGTCTGATGCTCAACTGGGGAATTAACAAAGAACACACTTGTCCTCCCCATCCAAGTTCAGCCAAGGTCGTAGAGAGATGAATGTCCACTATACTCACTCTAACGAGATGCTCCAATTAAAACCCTATATGCTATCACACACAGCACAAATTCCATTAAAACCATCCACTGCAATTTAAAATTTAAAACTAATGGATTTTCTAGGAAAGCAACAACATATGCCACAGGAGGTAAAATTCCAAGAAGGAGAACAATAACACAGAGTTCAGATGACAAAGCAGTGGTTTGCAATCCTGACTTCACATTAGAATAACCTGGGAAGGTGTCAAAAATTACCAGTGCTTGGGCTACCTCATGCCAATTAGATCACACTCCCTAGGGCATCGCATTTAAATTAAAAATACCAATGATTCTAATTCATTCTCTCAACAAATATTTTCTGAATGTCTACTAAAAACCAGGCATTGCTCTAAATATAGGTGATGTAACAGTGAACCAAATAGAACCCCTCAAAAAATACCATCATCGGTTTTACATTTAATCCGAAGCAAGCGGAAAAGCAAATTAAGTCAGTAAAATATATATCAAAAGAAAATAAAGCTGAGAAGGGAGCTATGAAATCTTAGATCAGAGTAGGGTGGCACAAGGGACTTCACCAATGAGAGCGTTTGAATTGAGATCTGAAGGAAGTGAGGGAGAACTCAGCAACAGGACCTGAAGGAAGAACATTCCAGGCTGAAGGACCAGCAGGGGTGATGGCTCTGAGGCAGAAGCAAGCTGGGGAAGCTAGAGCTGAGGGGGAGTGGCAGAGGTGGAGTCACAGAGGGAGTCAGGGATGACGGAAGGGCACAGGAAGGAGAGAGCTCAACAAGTGCCTGGTGGGCTCTGTGATGAAGGTCTGAGCAGAGAAGTGTCATGAAATGTGTTCCATCTTACCAGAATCATTCTGGCTGCCCTGTTGGGAATAAACTATGAGGGGAAAGGGAACAGTAGCAATTAGGAGAGTCCTGAAAGAGTCTGATTGAGAAATGAGGAGAGAAGTGATTAGCAATAATTGGATTCTAGGAATAAAATAATAATAACATTATTATTATCATATTAATAATAATTATATTATTATTGTTATTATTCAATCCCCAGAACAATTGTGCATGGGATTGAACCCATGGCCTCATGTGTGCTAGGCAAAGCATTTTACCACTGAGTTACAGTCTGGATTCTAGATGTATTTTCAAGGACTAACCAGAGACAAGCATCCAGAAGGGTCAGGGTGGGGATCAGGAACCTGGTTTTGGATGCTAACGTCTGGGATGACCTTCGCCATTCAGCAGAGCTATGGAGCATGTCATTATGTGTCCAAGCAGTCCAAGATGGAGGGAGGCTGGTAGGAGTTCTCGGCTTACGGATGGTATTTAAAGCCAGAACGACTGACATCACAGACAGCAATCACAGAAAGACAGACGGAAGTCCAAGCACTGAGTCCTGGGCCCTGCAGGGGTC
Organism: Tamias sibiricus; assembly: GCA_025594165.1. Lineage (NCBI taxonomy): Eukaryota > Metazoa > Chordata > Mammalia > Rodentia > Sciuridae > Tamias > Tamias sibiricus. The sequence goes on from CM046662.1 coordinate 144,409,257, forward strand.
AGAGAGAAGAGCTGGCAGCCAAAAAACGAGAAGGAAAGCTGGCTGGTGTCCAAGGAGGAACACCTGGAGAGCCCACTGCTCACGAGCCAGGAAGGAGCGTTCAAGGAGAAAAGAGGGATGGACTGTGAATGCCAAAGGCTTTGAGGGATCTAGCAAAAGGCTCTGACATAATCCTGGATTTAGCAAATGTGGACCTCATTAGGGACCTCTATAAGAGCAGTTTGCAATGTGCAGTGGGCTGGAGAACATCTCTAGGGTGTCATGTTCTTTTGGACTCAGCTTAAAACACATTGAATGTTTGTCTTCCTTATTAGAATGTAGGGCCTAACACATGGTAGGTCTCAAACATTTGATTTACCGAATGAATGAAACAGGGCTGCACAAGCATGATGTTCAACTGGTAGCTCATGACATCATCTAAAATGATCAGTGTATAGCTGGGCGCGGTGGCACACACGTCTGTAATCCTAGAGACCCGGGAAGCTGAGGCAGGAGGATTTCAAGTTCAAAGCCAGCCTCAGCAACTTAGCAAGGCCCTAAGCAACTTAACAAGACAACTTAACAAGACAAAATAAAATATAAAAAGGGCTGGGTATGTAGCTCAAGGGTAGAGTAGAGCAACCCCTGGATTCAATCTCCAGTACCAAAATAAGTAAATAAAATGATTAGTGTGTTAAGTGGGAATCTGTTTGGAAAAACATTTGTTGATGGAAGGATTACCCTCCAGATGCTTTTATCAGAAGATTCACCTTCCCATAGATCCTAAATCCTAACTAGCACTGTATTTTCTATCTCCTTCAAGGCTATTATGCTGTGAAAGGTTGGACTTCATCAGCCTATGGGGATCCTCGGGTATTAGCTGTAAATATGACCTGAAGGATAGCCTAGGTTCTTCTCTCCCACCTAGACATGCCAGCTGAACCTGGTTTCATTCATTTAAAAAAAAAAAAAAAAAACGTCATGACAGGCTATTATGGTCCAGTACTACACTGGGTGTTTGACTCACAGCACCACATAGGATATAGTCTGCCCATGAAAGAACCTTCTAGTCTACGGTTTCTGACCCTCAGCTGATATCAACTCAAGATGTGACTCTGGTGTTACTTCGGATGATAGTTCACATCCCTAACTGAATCAACAGGTGATGGAGCACAATGGCCCCAGATTTACTCAACCCTAGAAATTTATCAGCAAATATGCTATGGGGGCCCTCAGCCAGCTCCAAGTCCTCAACAAAAGTGAGGTTTAGGAGTCTCACTTATTCTTGAAACAATATTTCACCATTTTCCCTACCCCTGGCCCAGACAACAGACAATGTGATATGAATGATACTTCAAGTAAATCTGAAATTTATTTTTATTCCACATGCACAGATGAAGAAGTGTATGTATGCTTTCTTTACAAGGCATGTGATACACAAATATTAGTTGAACAAAAAAGAGAAAAAAAAATGAGTTTGAGGGCACTGAGGACAAAGTAAAAGCTCTAGGAGAGAACTGAGCATCGTGTTGAGAAGGAAAATACTACCTCCTTCAAATGTTTGCTGAGCTTTCGCAGCCTTCAATGGCTTTACAGGAAGCTACCCACCTCCTATCTGCAGGATCACCATTATTAGCAAAGCCTACATGCTGTGTCAGGATGGAGGTGGGAAGAGCAGTTGACAAAGAATTATTAAAATATAGTAAGTCCAACTATCCTAGTGTGGGGGTTCCAGCAAGGATTTTAACCAATGGAATTCCAGAAGTACATCTCGATCCAACAAATGAGAACTGTGGTGGGTGGTGATATTCCACAGGAGAACAGCATATCAATTCATCCCAGCCTCCATTATGACTACCCACCTGCCTGTTAGCAGGAACAATGAGCAGCTCCTCTTTGGTTTATGCTAAAAATAAAAGGTACTACCAATGAGTGACACTTTACATGCACAACCCTCAGGCAAAGTTCTGGTTACCATAGCAAACCCCACTCATGACAGCAGAGGTGGAGCGCATGACATATCCAATGGCCAGAGTCTGCCTTCCTGCAAGAAAGCAGCTATATATATTTGCCAGATATAATAATAATCAATTGCCATAGCCCTTCCTATGACTAAAAACCCAACCAACACTTGTAGATCTTAGATAAGCTCTCAATTTCTATTTGCCTGAAAGAGCAGGTTTATGTCTAATGTTCACTCACCAAGATGCTGATAGAATTCTCAAGATGGACCTGATTTTTAAAAGGGGGGGGGTGGTCTAAGTCAGACATGGTGATGTGCACCTGCAATTTCAGCTACTCAGTGTGCTGAAGCAGAAAAATGCTTGAACCCAGGAGTCTGAGGCCAGTGTGGGCAACATAGGGAACCCATTAAAAAAAATGGTCCAACAACAAGAAGGTACTTTCTCATTCTTCTGATCTGCAGCCTCTAAGCTCCATACCTGGCAAGAACCTCTCTCTCTTCCATAACTGACCCAAAGTTGGTGCCAGAAAAATGGTCCAGTCTTTGAGCAAGACCCAATGGAGAGGGTCTTGCCAACAACCAATCTTGTGAAAGTGAAGTGAAGTCCATGTTCTTGCTCTAGGGCTCTATCGACTGAGAAGAGATATGGAGTCAGAAAAGACCAAACCACAAAAACGTGCTCATGGGTACTGAAAGTCAGGGGCAGGGAGAACTCAGGGCCTCTTGTGAACACAAATAAACGCTACCTTTGCATATAAGGACTTGCGAGGCCATCTCTGCCTTTCCTCTAAGCATTCAAAGAAGAGGGTTTAATCCATCAAATCTCAAGATGGATTATAGAAAGTCCCAAAGTTGAGAAAAAGCAAAATTAACTCTTAACTTCTCAAAGCTTAAGTCTTAGGCCAATATTAGAGAAATGCAAATCAAAACCATTCTAAGATTTCATCTCACACCCGTCAGAATGGCAGCTATTAAGAACACAAACAACAATAAATGTTGGACAGGATGTGGGGAAAAAGGCACACTCATACATTGCTGGTGGGACTGCAAAATGGTGCAGCCAATATGGAAAGCAGTATGGAGATTCCTTGGAAAACTGGGAATGGAACCACCTTATGACCCAGCTATCCCACTCCTCGGTCTATACCAAAAGGACTTAAAAACAGCATACTACAGGGACACAGCCATGTCAATGTTTATAGCAGCACAATTCACAATAGCTAAACTGTGGAACCAACCTAGATGCCCTTCAGTAGATGAATGGATAAATGAAATGTGGTATATATACACAATGGAGTATTACTCAGCAATAAAAGAGAATAAAATCATGACATTCACAGGCAAATGGATGAAGTTGGAGAATATAATGCTAAGTGAAGTTAGCCAATCCCAAAATCATGACATTCACAGGTAAATGGATGAAGTTGGAGAATATAATGCTAAGTAAAGTTAGCCAATCCCAAAAATCCAAATGCCAAATGTTTTCTCTAATATAAGGAGGCTGATTCACAGTGGGGTTGGGACAGGGAACATAGGAAAATTAGAGAATAGCCAATGGGGAGGGAGGGGAAGGGAGGGGCAATAGGGTGAAGGGAAAAAAAGATGGTAGAATGAGATGGATATCATTACCCTAAGTGCATGTATGAAGACACAAATGGTGTGAATATACTTCGTACACAATCAGAGATATGTAAAAATGTGCTCTGTATGTGCAATATGAAATGTAATGCATTCTGCTGTCGTTTATAACGACTTAGAATTAAAAAAAAAAAAAAAAGCCCTAGGCCAACTTTTCAGCTGTATACTGGACAGCTCAATAAGTATATTTCTTCTCTGTGTGTTACCTTTGTCCTGGATTTATAAGTAGGAAAAATTAGAAATCTCAGAACTCCGTAGAGACTTCAGGGTTCCTGGGCAGTTACTGCTTCTTGGAGATTCTGTATGGAATAGTTGTTGAGAATACAGGCTGGCCAAACAGATCTGGATTCAAATTCTTGCTCTGAATAGATTAATACCTCAGGGAAGTAGGTTAACCTTTCTGAAACTACATTTCCTCATCCAAAAAATAAGGGTAACTGGGAATAGTGAATGAAATAAAGTGCTCAATTTGTTCAAACAGCTATTTATTTAGTGTCTGCTTTATACCAGGTACTGTTTGTGGGCACTTGAGATACAAGAGCAACACAAGGCCTCTGCTTTAATGAAGCTTACATTCTAACAGGTGAGACAGAAAATAAATGAATAAATCAAAGACTTTATTTCAGTGAGGAATCAGTGATTGCACCCCAGGAGGTAATAATTTAGATTATAGCTTTATAGACAACATGCCCTGGAGGATCTCAGAGAAGGGCACTTGTGAGTTAGAACTTGTGTTGCAGAATGGAATGACAATGTATCAGGGCACAGAGGGAGTGGTAAGAGAGGTAGGCCAAGGAACTTGGATCATATTCAAATGGCGATGAGATTGCCCCAGTTTTAAGCTGGGGAGTGATGTGATTTGAACAGAAATTTTTATAAGACCCCTCTGGGACAGAGGTGAGTGAGGGATGACTAGGTAGAACACAGGGAATTCTCATGGCAGCGAAACTACCCTATATGATACTGTAATTGTGGATTCATGTCTTCATACATTTGTCCAAACAGAAGGTGCCACAGCAGACGTGAACCCTGATGTAACTAACGGTCTTTGATGATAACATCATTGTCTGTGTAGGTTCATCAGATGTAATAAATGTAGCTCCCTGGCGGAGGATGTTGGTAATGGGAGAGGCCATGCATGTGTGGGGGTAAAAGGTATATGGGAAATCTATGAATGTTACTATTATGGTTTGGATATGGACCGTCCCCCAAAACTCATGTGTTGGAAGTATGGGCCCCAATGCAACAAGGTTCAGAGGTGATATAAAGCAATGATTGAAGAGTGAAGGCTATAACCTCATCTGGGGTTTAACCCATTTGATGGATTAATAATTTGAATGGACTATCAGGTGGTAACTATAGGCAGGTGGGTGTAGCTGGAGAAAGTAGGTCACCAGGGGGCTATGCCTCTGGAGATTCTATCTTGTCCCTGGCTCTTCTTTCTCTTGGCTCCCCAGCTGCCATGAGCCAAGTAGCTTTCCTCCCCCATGCCCTTCTGCCATGATGTTTTTGCAATGAAACTGGCTGACTGTGGATTGAGACCTCTGAAACCGAAAGTCAAAATAAATCTTTCCTCTTCTAAGTTGTTCTTGCCAGGTATTTTGGTCAGAGAGATTAAAAAAAAACTGACTAACACAATTACTCTCCATTTAGCTGTGAACCTAACACGGCACTAGACAAAGTATTTGCAGAAAAAAAAAAAAAAAAACAACAACAACAACAACAACAAAACCCTCTGACTGCTTTGAGGAGAAAGGTCTAGTTGGGACATCAATAGTGTCCTCAGGAGTCTCAGTTAGGAAGCACCTGCAGCAGGGATCCAGGAACAGGATGACAATGACCTTGACCATGTGGCTGTCCTGGGTGGGGAGAAGAAGGTGGAAGCTAGAGGAAAGGATTGCCACTACAGATCTGAATGTAAGGTGTGAGGAAAAAACGAAGAATAAAGAATGGTTTCTGGATGGTGGGGGGGGGGGGTGTCTTTGGATGGGTGCCATTTACTGTGATGGATGGGAAAGAACTAGCTTGAAAAAGAAACATCATTTGGTCATATTTGGTTTGAGATGCGTGTGACATACCAATATGGAAATGTGAAAGGGGCAGTAGTGCACGTGAGTCTGGAATTCAGTAGATAAGACAGGGATAGAAACATAAATTTGGAAGGCAAAAGTCTTGAGATAGTTGGAATCTCCCTGGTAGGGAGAATAGCAAGAGTAGGTTCCAAGGTCATATCCTGGACAGCATCATAAAACAATGGATATTAGTTATTTTCAATACATTGGGAAGAGAATGTTAGCTAACTATAGCCATAAGTATTTTTTAAAAATCACCTATCTACTCTGATCCTGCTATCCTTTCATATCATAAACAATTGTTGAGCATGTTTCCTGAAAGGCAGTAGAGAGGAGTCATCACGGATGCAAGCCCTGGGTTGGGAGCAGTGGCAATTCCAGTAAACTGGGAGACTGAGGCAGGAGGATCACAAGTTTGAGACCAGCCTCAACAACTTAGTGAGATCGTGTTTCAAAATTTTTAAAAGGGCTGGGGATATGGCTCTGTGGTTAAGCGCCCCTGGATTCAATCCCAGAACCCCCTGCACCCCACTCCAAAAAGAATGCAGAATGCAAGCTCTAAAGGCAGGCTGCTGTATTTAAGTTCAGTCCCTCCAACTCAGACCTGTACGACCTAAGAGAACCTGCTTAAGCCCTCTGCACCACCATTTCTCCATCGGCAAACAGGGTTGTAGGGGGTTGAATAATGGCTCCCACAAAGACATGTGTATGTCCCAGAACCTATGAATGTGACCTTATTAATAAAAGGGTCTTTGAGGGTATAATTAAATAAAGGAGTCTGAGGTGGAATCATCTTGGATTATCTGGCAATCCCCAAATCCAATGACAAAAGTCCTTAGAACAGACAAAGACATGAAAGGAGAAGACACGGACACCCAAAAAAGGTGATGTGAAGACAGAGGCAGAGGAGGGAGTGAAAAGTCACAGGAATGTCAGGAGCTAACAGAAGCTGGGAGACACAAGGAAGGATTCTCCCCTCGGGCTTTCAGAGGGAGCACAGCCCTGCCAACACCTTGATTTCAGTCTTCTGACCTCCAAAATTGAGAGAGAATAGATGTCTCTTGTTTTAAGCCACCACCACATTTGTGCCGCTTTGTGATGGCAACCCTAGGAGAAATAATAGTCTCTACCTCACTGGGTTGTTATAAGAACAGGATGAGTTGACACGTATAAGGGTCTAGAATAGGGGCTGCCGAACCGTGAACACGGAAACCACGTTCAGTTCTACCCTTGCCTGGGCATTGTATTGGATGCTGAAGAGCAGAGGGGAAAGACAGCTCATCTTCAGAGATGTTCCAGATAAAGATGGCCGTCTGGAAACCGGGCAGGTGAGAAACCAGGACATAGGAAGAGTGCTCAGGTGCCATGTGCATGTCCCTGGTGCCCCCAATTGCTGACGGCTGCTTCACAGCAGTCACCAGCAAAGAAATCAATCATCCTCACATCTGCTCAGGTTTTCAGAGCTGAGTACTAGGTGCAGGGAGGGGTTAACACAAACCCTTCCAGTATCTTCCTCTCAGGTCACCATTTTAGTGCCTGCTCTCTCATGAGAACCTGTGCAGATGAGGACACTTGGTGCACATTTTTTAGGGACAGCTGTCTCTTCTTTAAGCCTAATGATATTGGGAATAACAGTGACCAGGGCGGGGTAGGAGTGGAGAGTGGGCAGTGGCAAACTGTGGAGGAAAGCTATGCCAATTTTGTACGCTGAGTGATTTTGTAATAATATTTGCATGGCTGCTTTATCCTTGGAAGTTAATTTTCTTCACCAGGAGACCCATTATAGCACAATCTAGTTTTACCCAAATCTCTATAAAATATACTGTGCCAAAAAAGAGGGGGAGGCGTCTATTTTGAAACAGCTGAAACCAGACATTTTATGTGTCATTGGCCAACTCACAAAAATGCAGAGTTTATTGACATCTTGTTTTATTCAAGTTGGCTCTAGCCTCGTCTTCTTAGGTGCAGAAAATGAAATGTTGGACCACTGGAAGAGCGTTTAGGATTGTTTTTGATCACCTGTGTGCAAATCTTAGTAGTATCAAGAACCACTTAATGTCTACCATACAGAGGGATCAAGCTGTTGAAGACACTTCTGGTGGCTAAGTCACTGGAACTCTTCCCGGGCAATCACGCTGCATTACTGGGTGTTCAAGCTTGTGTGTGTCATCCCAAGATATCACAGCTGACCTGAAACACACGTGTCTATCTGCTCTCCAGAAACAGTCTTACAGAGTATTGGAATTACACTAACATCTCAGAATGTTTAAACAGGAGGGCCAGGCTGGCCTTTGGTGAAAGGGACAAGAATTGTTGCTTATTCTCTCTTTCCCTTTAGGAATCTCCAAATTTCCTTGGTCAGAAAGGCCTCCAGGAGTATAAAGCTCCCTGGTCCCCTCTGTCCTCCCACCAGTTTCCTCTGGATGGCCAGAGACCTCCCTAGCTCCCTGCCTCTCTTCCCTACTGTGTATACCAGGATCCCCAATGGCTCTTTCTCCTACTCAGTTCCCAGCTCAACTCCTACTGCAGGAGTTTGTGATTTCTTTTATCCTCCTATGGATATCTAGGCATTTCAGGCTGCTTCTCACAACAGAATTTCCCCTACCTCCTTGCTATTATTTCATCCAAAGTTTGCAACAGTTTTGTGTGCAAAATAAGTTCACTTTGCTGCTAAGGGACCTGGGGGCAGGTCCCAGCCAGGGAACCGACTTTGGATTTTCACAGCACCAAGTGTGTCCCTGTTCACGCAGGAATCCTATCCTGCATTGTATGAATGCCATCTTTATTTTTAGCAAAGCAGGATGATCAGTCCTCAGACGCCAGGACAACAGGGTGTGTGTGTTTTATCTTGAACAAGTGGACTGAGGTAGCAGAGTGCAAGTCTAGTGCTTGCAAAGCCAAGTACCAGAGGTGTCCCAGTATTGATAAAAATGAGAGCAGGAGTGGCTCAGCCCAAACTCATTTCCACTCCTGCCAGAACACCTCAAAGGACTCTGTCTGGGGCAGCATTCTGTTAAGTGCAAATATACCACGGAAGCCTCTCCTCAGAAAGCTGTTAAAACAGCACAGATCCTATCTGGGAAGAGCTACATTTACTGAAACCTGAAGGCAAGGAATTGGATTATGCTCTTTCAAGGATTCATAGATTCCAAAGAGTTTGTGATTTCTTTTATCCTCCTATGGATATCTAAGCATTTCAGGCTGCTTCTCACAACAGAATTTCCCCTACCTCCTTGCTATTATTTCATCCAAAGTTTGCAACAGTTTTGTGTGCAAAATAAGTTCACTTTGCTGCAAAGTCAGTTAGTTCCCCTAATCCTGCTTCTTCAACAACTCTTTGTGTGTCCTAGAGGGCTTGAAGAGCCACAGAAACACTCAATAATCTAAAAACAAAGAATCCAAGACGAACTTCATTGCTATCTAGTTTCATTAGATTGCATCATAAAGAGAGTTAAGAATCTAAGTTTCTGATTTTCTGCAAATTGATAGCCTGGCCATTTCACTCAGAGTGTATTCATGTGGGCAAGGCAAGTAAACAATAGCCAGATCCTCTAGGGATGGGGACTGAGTGTGGGGCAGAGAAGGTACCACTGGCATCTGAGAAGCCAGGGCAGGGGAGGCCTCTTGCCAGAGGTGGAGAGACTCCACAGATGAAGATGTCTTCTCACATACTTGGTGCCTTAACAAGACATCTCTTGGCTCAGCTACCCATCCCATCACAAAGGGCCTCTTCAACCATTGAGTTTTCAACCCACAAATGATCCCAGTGTCTTCTTGAACACATCTGTCAACAGAATGCAGAACTCTTGGGCTCACAGACAGACTGAATCAAATACCTTATCTGGCTTCAACCCCCCCTGCTCAGAACCCATGAGAAATGTATACCTTCCCAATTCCATCCCTTTTCCCCCTATTTCTGGAAGATGAATATTAGAGATCAAGAATTTGAAAGTTTGAAATGCCATAAAAGCATCTATCATTTTATATACAACCTATGCACAGCCCCAAAGGACAATATAATCCAGACAAAAATTATCCAGGTGGAAAACAAAAAAATAATTTGAGAAATGTTTTCTAGACCTCAATATTCTTAAAAGAAATCTTTACATTTCTCCAAAATTTCATTTAATTTGGAACACATGTATTGAGTGTTTACTAAATAAAGTTCAGAGCTCCTTCCCCCTCTTCACTAACAAGTGAGAATATTTATTTAATCTTTCTATGTATAATCAAAGACCCATTAATAAAACTCAGGAGGTATGCAGATATTTAATTCTTCCTCACCCACCTTGCACAATTGAGACACCAGTTCTTCAGATCAAGAAAGTGTAGTATGGAATTCTAGTTCCGGTTGTGGAATGTGGCAAGTTCTCTGCTTTTCTGGGCCTTAGCTTCCTCAAAGGCAGGAACTGGGAAGCCTTTGTCCCCTTCCGAACCACAGAGGACAGGGACATCGCCCAGGCTCTCCCTTTCAGCCCCATAACATCTTTACATAAGAGGGAAGTGAAATACAGGTGTAGTCACTGCTATAAGCCAACAGATTTAAAAAAAAAAATAGAGAGAGAGACAACCTAAAAATTCCTTAAGGTGGTAACAGGGAGTCCAGCTACTCAGAATAGTCCAAAGCTTTTCGTTCAAAGCTAAATGAAAGCTGGAGTTGGACCTCTCAAAAGCCCCGCCTTCTATATTCACCTGGGCTCTTGCTGACTTTGGTGAGAGGTTTATGTCTCTCTTGAAGCACTATTCCCAAAGACCCACCATGTGCCAGATGCTGTCACAGAGGGGCTTGCATACACACCTCAGTACCTCTCTGCACACTAAGAACAACTCTAGAAAGCAGCTATTGTACCAGTTTTACACATGAGCCAGTGGAGCCTTCGAAATTCCAAAGACCTGGCGGGCAAGAAGTTCTCTGCTCTACCTGGATTCTAGTTAAGTCTCTGATCCCAATTCAGTAACCCTTTCTTTCCCTCTTGGCCATCCTAGAAGGTGCCAGCCCCCAGGTTCACCTCCCCTGGCCAACGGCAGTAATGCAGATCCTTCCTCCAAGTCCCCCAGCCTCACCAAATGCCCTCCCAGCTCTCAGCAGATGCCCCCTCCTGTTTCACTGAGAAGACTCCACTACTGCTCCTGCAGCCAGCCACCCCTGGCACTGCAGGCTCCCTCGCCACCTCTGCTTCTCTCCCACTTTCTAGGGACAGCAAAGCCAGCTTCCTTCTTCCCCTGCACTTTCTCTGCTCTTTATTGTCTCTGGCCTCTGCCCTCCCAAAACCACTCATATGGCTCCTCTGTTCTCTCCCAGTTCTCTTGTGCTTACCAACAATGACTGGGAGGGGTCTCTGGGGACTCTCCCGAAAAGCCTTTCTTCAATGGTGTCATCTCCTCAACATGCTCTGGATTATCTGCAACCTGCACATGCTGGATGTGGTTTCCATTTCTTGCCAATCATTTTCTCCTTCATCCCTTGTGCCCTGGCCCCGCGGTCATCCTTCACTGCCACTGTTCTGTCTCTGTGTCTTTTTCCTCCTTGTGAGTGTCAGTCCTTCTCACACTTTCTTGCCTGTCTACCTGTCTGCCTGCCTCCCTCAGGGACCTGCCTGCCTAGCTCTTCCTACTCCTGAAACAACTCTGTCCTCAGCATCCATCTTGGCACTGTGGAGATAACTCTGAAAACAGAAGAAAAAGGTTAAAACTGTGGAGTCTCCAAGTCTATGTTCTCTAAGAGATCCAGCCTCTCTGGGTTTGGTCCTGACCTTTTGTGAGTTCATCTTTCTTGGGGTTTTTCCCTTTGTGATTGGTGTAGTAGGAGGGACCTGATGCCACCTACCACCGTGGTCTGAGTCACTTAGGCCCACGCAACCTAGGGCAAGGGAGTATCCACAGCTCAGCATTATCATGCCCAGCCCACGGGGCCTGGAGCTTTCAAGCCACAGCTGAGAGGCACCTACAGTTCATTTGATGTCCCTCTGCTTCTCTCCCTGTCTAGCCTGAGGAAGTTGATGGGCAACTGTTCCAGGCCTTATCTGGGCATGAAGAAGATAAAATCCTAGAGAAGCAGGCTCAGGGAAACCTGATGAACACTCACAGGGCTTTGTAGGAGCAGAGGGATACGTGTAAAAGACTACTCAGCACCTTCTGGAGAGAGCAGCTGAAATCACAGAGGAGGCCCTTGAGCTGGACTTGAAGTTTATCAGGAGGATCAGAGAAGAAAGAATACTCCAGGGACCACCCTATCACTGCCACCAAAGAAAACCAGCTTTGTAAAGGCAGAGCCATGACAGGTCAGGAGTTCTATGCCCATGTGAGTGTGTGTGTGTGTATGTGTGTGTTGGGGGACACAACAAGTAAGAAGTCTGAAGAGTCACAAAGGATCTGGAATTTATCCCATGGGGCCTGAGGGCCACAAAAAGTTTTACAAGGAGAGGTAGAAGAGTGAGGAAGAGAAGCCTGGAAAGATTTCTCCAGGATTCTGGTTCGTCAAAGGTTAACAGTTCAGATTTCAGGCCCCTGTGCACTTGTTCTCATAACCTGCAGGGAATCATTGTTTCTTCTCTCCAAATCCTACCAGTGCCCACACTTCATGTCTGACAAATCTTCCTTTCTTCTTAGCACTGCCACCCACCAACTCAGACCTTCACAGCTTCCCCCCACCATCTTATTCCAAGAAACTTCTCTAGGCCCCCTGCCTCTCATCTCCGTCCAGTCCCATTTTTTTCTGCAAGAGATTAATCACCCAAAGGCATATAGTTTCCTGCTCAAAAATCCCAAACATTCCCCCACTGGCTGGAAAATTAATTCCTGAAGTCCTTATCTCGGCTTCTTCCCCCACTGTACCCCTAAGGGCCTAGTCCTAACTCAGGATCAACTTTTCAGCACATACCTCTTCTACCTAGACCTCCCCACAAAGCCTTTTAGATCCCTTAAGTCAGAAGTGACCTCTTTTCCTCCATATTCCAAAAATGGTTTTTGTTTGTTTGTTGTTTGGTTTTCTGGTACTGGGATTGGACCTAGGGAGGTTTTACCACTGAGCTACATCCCCAGCCCTTTTTATTTTTTATTTGGAGACAAGGTCTCACTAGGTTGCCCAAGGTGGTCTTGAACTTGTGATTCTCCTACCTTCCTAGTAGCTGGTATTACAGGCATGTGTCACCTCGACAAGCTGCCAAAATGTTTTATTTAGACCACACTTTAGTTACTTTACTCATTCAATTATTCCTTCATTCCTTCATCCAGTAAACATAGGGCATCTACTATATGCCCAAAGTGCACTGGTTTGCATCATAGCTATCTCTAGACTTCTCTCTCTTTTAGCCTGAAACTCTGACAGTATGGAGGGAGCCTCTTTCATCTATGCGCATCCCCTGGAAACTCTAAGCCCAGCAAACCACAGGTACTCCAAAAATAAAATGATTGAAATGAATAGAGAAATTATCATAAGTTTCCTTAAATAGTAAACTGCCGTGTAAGTGCATGCAAAATCAATTTCAGTGATAGATTTAAAGTATGATTCAATATTTTTCCAGGAGCATATTAACTATGTCAAGGGAGGTGCATTTATATACTTTACATGGCTCTGATTCTTCCTTTCCAGCACCTGCCACGGCCCCCTACCCCTACCTCCACAACACGGGAATGCATACCACTATACAGCTTTTATAGAAGCAGCAGTTCTTGGCCCATTCCAATGGAAGAAGGAATTGATGAAGCCAGAAAAACCACCTACAGCCAGGGGTGTGTTCTGAGACATTCTATTCCACCCCCACAAGCAGCCCTCCCACACCACACCTGCCAACTTGTACCTACTTGACTCCCACCCAGAAGTCACAGACCAGAAAAGCTGGCCCAGTAGAAATACCCGGGCCCAAGCCAGAGCAGGGTGAGTGTGGGAGACCTCCCATGGAAGGAGTCCTGAAGGTCCAAGACAAGGTCTGCAAGGATGAGTCATTTTCTGCAGCTGTTCAACAACCACCTCCAGTAGCTTTATCACAATTTGTCAAGGTAAACACATGAACCCAACAGACCCACCTGTGGGGGAGGAAGAGGCTGCAGCCAGCTGCAAGGGATAGAACTAGACCCAGCTCTATCTCCCAACACTGGCCAATCTCCAGTCCCAAATAGGTCTGGACTCTGGAATGCCCTGGTGCCTGTCTTTCCAGTCTTTGAGACCAGTTTATGCCAGACCTTGTGTTCTTCTCACCTCAGCGTCCCTTATCATTAAGCCTGCACAGATCAGGGTTAATGAGGGCAGGATTCCGGACCCTTCCCCTACTCAACTCAACTCTGCACTTTAATGGATTATTAAAAAAAAAAAAAAAAAAAAAAAAAAATTTGAGAACGGGAGCAGTTGAAGACGTAAAAGGCAAATCCCAGAGGAGGAATTGGGGCAGACACACACCAGGTTTTAGGGTCTGAACTCAGCTTAGGAAGGAGAGAAAGATTTCCATATTGGAATGTTCCCCGTCTCCCTGGCAGATGCCAGTAACCGCTTCATACATGCCCTTGCTCTTCAGGACCCCCCTCCACTCTTCGCCTCTTCTCTGGCCAGAGGTGGGAAGGAGAAGAAGCGCGGGAGGATGGTCTGGGATAGAGACCCCAATCCCTCCGCTCCAGGTGGAGGAGGAACAATTGCTCTGGGATAAGGACTCCTGGCCATGTCCTCAGTGTCCCCCGCAGTACATCTCCGGTGGTCCTGTTGCAATCCCGCTCTGTCCAGCCCTCTCCTCTCTACCGCGCCCCCCTTGCCCTCGACCGGATGGGAGACGAGTTTGGACCACCTAACGTGGGACCCCGGTTGGGCGTCCCCACTCACCGCCTAGCTGGGGCTGGGATTTTCTCACCCGATTTGTCACTGAACTTTCTGGGGTGCCAAGCCCCCCCCGACCCCGCACGCCCAACCGGAGCCCCAAGTCCCGGCAGCAGCGGGACGGTCGCTTCACCTGCTCGCGGCTCGGCGGAGGCTCCAGCTACTCCTCTCGCTTTCAGACCCAGGCGCCGCCCGGCGGTCCCCGCGCAGAGCCGCGGCGGCTGCTACCACCAGCGCGGACGCCGCGCGGGTCCAGAGCTGCAGCGCCGCGGTAGGCAGCAAGCCGTGTGCGGCTCAACCCCCGGCACCTTCGGCTCGGCGGGTGCCCGCAGCAGCAGTCCTGCCGCGTCCCCTGCCCGGGGCCAGCACGCACGGGATCTGGGAGTCGGCTCCTCCTCGCGGCGCTGGGGATCCACCGAGCCTCCAGGATGGGCGGGGATTCCCTCCCTCTGGTTGATTCGAGGGGCGGGAACTCCCTTCCTGGAGTGACAGAGACGGGGGGCGGGGATTCCCCTGCAGGAATGACAGGGTGGGCGGGGATTCCCCCCCGCACCCCACCCAGCAAGCCCCTCGCGGGCAGGTAGTCGTCGTGCTCTGCTTCAGAAACCTGGGGATCCTGGGAGGAAACGATCCAGGGAGACCCGAAGCTCATAATTTCCATACAGGCGGGGCTTGGGGCGCCATCTATATGGAAGAGTGTGAGCCAGGGATCTTGAAGTTGCTTTTGCATAGCACTTCACATAGCATCGAAATGCCAATTGCCTTATCGCAGAATGCGGTGGAGAGGCCAAAGGAAGAGATATTCACCCATCCCAAGCTACCCTTGGCCTCTAGTCCTTAGGATACCAAGATTAATTTCGCAGTGGTATGAGAATTTCAGGAGAGGGGACCTCTTGGCACTTCAGAGCTGCTTAATCCCCCAGTTAAGCCCCTGAGGGAAATCCCAGGGCCCCCGGGTGGCGGTTTGGGACCTTGTGAGCACTAGACAGGATCTCCTGCTGAGTGGACTGTAAGAGCTAATGCCAGTCGCCCTTGGCCTTGCTCCAGGTCACTCGAGGAACTGGAGCCCCAGGCTTTTCGGATTCTTGGTTTCCGTGATTTTCAGGAAGGCCTTCAAATATTTTTGGTTCTTTTTTTGTCATCCTTGTCATTCTGCCTACCACAGGGAAAGGATGATAAGAACATAATAGGGAGACTGCACAGCTCTGCAAATTAAGCTCTCTTAAGAGGAAAAAGCTGGTCTTTTTCAAGTGCGAGGAGATAAGAGTAAAAACATATGAAAAATTATAAAACCTGGGATAATGAATAGTTGAATAATGCTTTTGACATTTTCTGCAGAGCAATAATTGGAAATCTTTGCTTTGAGGGGGATGGGGATGGGGATGGGGATGGGGCAGTACACTGTTGGGCAGCAGCTTTATCCAGCAAGGCAGTAGGCTCTGATTTCTTGGAAGAGCAGATAGCCATAAATCACCTGCGCAGACTCCACAGAGCTGTCCCACAGCCTTAGAAGCCAGGATGGTCCTAAGGCATTTGGAGATAGTATTTCCAGCAGGCTTTTGGGTTGGGGAAGCACTTGGATTCAGCTCTCCTTCAGTTTTTTCCCCCAGCACCCCCCACTGCACTGCTGGCCATTGAACACAGGGGTACTCTACCACTAAGCCATACCCTCAGCCCTCTTTGTATTTTGGGACAGATCTTGCTAATTTACCCAAACTGACCTTGAACTTGCAATCCTCTTGCTTCAGTCTACCAGGTAGCTGGGATTGCAGGCCAGCCCACAGTGCCTGGCTGCTTCTTCAGCTTTTAAAATTACCAGGCTATGGAGATCAATGCCTGCACAAATCCAAGCATCATGTATTAGGAGTTATGCAATCTCAAGCACCCAGAGCTTCTCTCCCTATCTGCAAATGCAGAGATCACCTACCATCCAGGATTGCTGAAAAGGTCAGCAGTAACCCAGCTATTCTGTAAGGCACTTAGGAAGTGCTCAGTAAAATGGTAACTATTGTCTAGAAAAGTTTTATTGGGATACCACACAAAAAAAAATCTTTCCACAGTTGTACAGGACTGGTGCTTTTGGCTAAGTTCACAGTCCCAGGCTCATCTTCCACCCCTCTCTCCCAATCACAGGAGCCATGAAGGGGCAGCCCATGTCTTCTCAGCACAGGCCTACATACTTTAGCACCCATTGAAAGTTTGCTAATAAATGAATATGCAAATGGTTTATCACTCAAGCCATACTCTGTTATTTATTAGCTATCCCATTCCAATCTTTTCACTCCGGCCATGTAGATTTTTTCTTTTTTGTCTTGCTATGGGATTGAACCCATTCCAAGACACTGGGATTACAAGCATGTGCCACAGATCTTAGCTTCCAGCCCTGTACTTCTAACCTGTAAGTTACATTTCCTCTGCTGGAATGACATTTTCACCATCTTGTATCTGCTATAATCCCAGAGTTCAATGTAATTTCTTATGAGAAGGCTTTTCTGATCACCAGCACCAAAATCAGGTGTCTTCTTCTTGATTTTGGTCTTCTTCCTGATTAGACCTTGTTTGTGTTTCTAAAGCCTAGTGTTCAACCCAATAGCTCCTCACTAAATATTTGCTGAATTAAAATAAATTGCTAAATATATATATATGGGTATGTGTTATATATTATCTATAAAAATAATAGATGCTGATGTCCTATTTTATCTGTCTCCTTCAGACACTGTCCTGTTGACCTGCTTAAAATACTTTTAATTTCAATCACTTTTTCTCTAATATTTTCCAGTTATTTTCTGGTAAGTTCTTGCTTGCTAATAATAGTTCAACTCACAAGGGGTCAATCAAATGCATGGAAATTTTGTTTTGCCCTTGCAGTCTTGTCAATTTGGAAAGCTGACAACTGAAGGCATTTATTTTCCAGTGTTTGGAGATCAAAAGGTAAATCCTTTCTGCCCCCTTGTTAAATATTTAGTCACAGATTAGTATTTCTGTCCAAGTTGCCATTTTAATTTATTGCTCGTAATATACATGATGTGGAAGAGGTGGTTGTATATAGAAAAACTAAGTCTTAAGAATGAGAAAAAAATGAAAATAATGAACAAAGAAAAAAATCTATTACCCTGGGCTACAATATATTGGTGACACATAAAAGAATGTAGTGTCCTTTAGGTGAGTTACATAGAATTACATGGACTGCAGTAGCATTTGGTTTACCTTGAGCTTTCTCCCTTTATGAAGAAGAATCTCCCCACCAGGCTGCTGGAACTAAAACTGGTAGTTTCATTAACTCTTAAAAAAGACCGCTTTCTACCTGCCCTCCTCAGGGGCTCTTCCTAGTATGTTTTTAGGGAGGAGGACAAGGAGCCTTAGTCAACAACTGGCTCAATTCCCTTTCTCTTCCCTATCTCTGTGGGTTCATTTTATCTCCAAAACAGATTCTAGCTTCCTGTTTACCTAGGTAATTACCCTCCTTTCTTTCTTCCACAAATTCCTGGCTCCTGAACCTTCCATTCATGACTTCATATTGGAATGAGCCCCCCCACTTCCCCACCCCCGCCAAGGAGGGGCTTAAGAAGAATAAGTAGCAATGACAGTAAAACATGAATTCAGTGGATTCAAGTCAGGACTGGATATAAGGATTCCCAGGAGATGGGAAAATTCAGATAACCCAGCCCTTCATTCCTGACACCACCATGCTCTGGGTCTTTGGGATGGGGTCTCAATACTGCATTCTTAACCTGAACCCCAGTGACTGCAATTTGGGTGGCCCTCAGAGCACACTTAGAGAAGCTCAAAAGTAAAGTAACTTGTAAAATGAGGAGAAGTCCAAGTTCACATTCCAGTATATATGATTACAGCAGTGTATTTTATTTTAAGCCCTGATGAAAATTTTGTAATATCTATTTCTTAGGCACAATCTTTTATTAACCAATATATAAAATGTACCCACATTTGATATATGTTCTCTATTTGGGGGTAGTGGGGTACTGAAAATTGAACTCAAGGCACTCGACCACTGAGCCACATCCCCAGTTTTTTTGTTGTTGTTGTTTTGCATTTTTTTTTTTTTTTTGGTACTGGGGATTGAACTCAGGGGCACTGGACCCATTGAGCCACATCCCCAGCCCTTTTTTGTATTTTATTTAGAGACAGGGTCTCACTGAGTTGCTAAGTGCCTCGCCATTGCTGAGGCTGGCTTTGAACTTGAGATCCTCCTGCCTCAGCCTCCCAAAGTGCTGGGATTACAGGCATGCGCCACCGCGCCCGGCTGTTTTGCATTTTATTTAGAGACAGGATCTCACTGAGTTGCTTAGCACCTCGCTTTTGCTGAGGCTGGCTTTGAACTTGAGATCCTCCTGCCTCGGCTTCCCAAGCCACTGGGATTACAGGTGTTTACCACTATGCCTAGCTGTATGCTCTTTTTTTTTTTTTTTTTACTATATTTTTTACTGGTGTATTATAGTTGTACATAGTGATGGGATTTGTCGTTACATATATTTGTTTGCCATAGGAATATGCCATAAGCTCTTATAAAATATACATTTAAGGGAAAGGTTAAAGTACTTTTCATTCTATGTATATTAAAAATAATGAGTTTCACTGTATCCACAAGCGTGACATTGGAATTTAGACAAATGTGCTTTGTCATTTTCAGTGTTTTCTAATATTACTGCACATGCAGAATTTGTGATTTTTCTCCTGGGCTTCCCTTACAGAATATGCTATTCTATTTATTTAAGCAGCTAAGCCAGTCTATTATTTATCACTTTGACTCCCAGACTTCTACTTATACTATGGTAGCATTGATTGCCAGAGTCACTTTTTCATATATTTTTTTGGCAGAAAAAATAAATGATAGGGCTTAGGTTGTGGCTCAGTGGTAGATCGGCTGCCTAGCACATGTGACACACTGAGTTCAATCCGCAGCACCACATAAAAATACATAAATAAAATAAAGGTATTGTGTCCATCTATAATTTAAAAAATTTAAAAAAATAAATTATACACTAACAAGAACGGATCAGACAGTACTTACTTTTACAGTGTATATAGATGATTGGATCATTCTGTAAAAGCATATAAGAATGGAGTGAGAGTCCAAGTGAATTGTCATGAACTATAGTGACATTTGGCTCACCTTTGAGCTTACATGCTCCACAGATTTAGAGCACCAGCAAAATAATGCTACTAAAAATTAGAATAAGAGAGATAAAAGGTAAGGTTCAGGGCTGGGGTTGTAGCTCAGTGGTAAAGTAAGCACTTTACCACCTAGCATGGGTGAGGCCCTGGGTTCGATTCTCAGCACCACATTATAAGCAAATAAAAGAAAGGTTAAATTCTTAAAAATGAGAGAGAGAGAGAGAGAGAGAGGTTCAGTTTTATTAGCATAACTAATGCTTTGCAATCAGCATATCAAAAAAAGAAGTTATTATAGTTACAGGACATATAAGTTTTATCTTATAGTTTGCTGTTGTCTTTATGTTTGCACAACAGAGAGGACTTGGAAGTGTCTTCTTGGGGCTCATGGTTTATGTCACCTTGGCACTGTTGTGTTCTCCAGAAATTGAGACCCTCGGGTCCTTTCTTATTCCCTGTTCCCACATTGTTGCAATTCAGTCAAATCGCCCTGTATCTAAGTTTGTAGACTAGTTATTTGTACATAAACACGTCTTCATTCCTACTTCCCATCTTGCCTGCTGATCATTCCACTCTGAACCACTCATTTTGAAAAGGCATCATTTTAAGTCCATCATGTGCTATTTACTCCTTCAGATAGTTCTACCTCAAGAGAGCCTCATTGAATAACCTAAAAAAAATTAATTACAAATATATTGTTTGTCTATCTGTTGTTCTTTATTTTTACTTTCTTATCTCTTTTGCCAATTTTTTTTAGGTGTACATAATGGCTTTAATTTTTACGTGGTGCTGAGGATCGAACCCGGGTCGCGTACGTGCTTAGGTGAGTGCTAAACAACTGAGACACAACCCCAGCCCCTCTTTTGCCAATCTTAGCACTTGTTTTTACTGGTACAGCTACTATGAACACAGAAATAAAAGTCAGCTAAATGATACCCATCCCAAAAGAGCAACAGAGATCAATAGCTATGTTTTGCAGTGTGTGTGTAAGTGTGGGCAAGTTTCTCCAAAATGGGGATAATGTTACCCACCTTTAAAGGTCTCATTAGGATGTTAGGTCCCAATGAGATCATAGGTATTAAAGTACTTAGGAAAAAAAAATTAAAGTACTCTTCAAATGAGAGACTATGACAACAGCTGTCATTGTTTGAATGGCAAATTCAGTTTGTCATGAAATATGCCTGAATGATTTATGTTTCATCTCAAAGTACAGTAGGAATCACCAAGAGCACTTGATAAGGCCATTGATAAGTGACCATTCATAATTTCTTTGCATGATGTCTGAATTAGTAGGCCAGACATAGAAAATGCATTTTGTCTCTTTTCTGTATCCTAGAGAACCACTCAATGAAGTCCATAGAAAGTAGAACCTTGGAAAAGCCAGATTTGGTCAAAACAAAGTCATTGTCTATTTGCTTATTTGGTTTTAGCAAATGCTGACAGCTACCTCCCTCTCTCCATGTATCTGCCTGTCAGGGTAGTTTCCCTATTGGTTGCTGCTTGAAAAGAATCCAGAGGATCATGGTCTTGGGTGGCCTTTATTTAATTCAGGGGTCCATCTCATTGCTGGTTAATAGAACACCCCTTTGCCTCCCCCCCCATACACACATGCAAAATGTCTGATGTCCATTTATTTATTTTTGTTAAATTTTTCTTGAATTCAGGGAGAAATAAACCATCTTTTCTCCTTATTATATACTTATCAACAAAGCAAATAAGTGCTTTAAGTAAATAATTTGCTATTGTAATCTGGATAATTAGACCACCTGGAAATAAAGAGGAAAGAAACAAAAGAATGAAAGTCAAACACAAGATAGCCATCACAGGATTCTAGAACCTGCAGGTGACACCTTGGGAATCAACTTGCCTACTGCACTTCTGTGACCTACCTAGGAAGCACTCCTGATGAGGACACAGCATACACTTCAGAAAGGCTGTGAAGAGAGTCAAGTGACCTCTATTTTGCCCATCACTTTGGCAATGCTAATTTTACTACTGCATAATATATAACACCTGATTTTCACAATCAAGACACTGAGTCTCAGGGCTGTAGACTCTGAAGATGGAGACTGACATCAAGGACTGAGGTCATTCATGTTCCCTGTCATTGAAGGGTGCACACATATCTGGTTCATGCCCTAGGAGAGGAAATATTCTCCAGTGAAGGCAGCAGACTTATAAATTAATTCCTTATGATAAATTCCAAATGCTCCTCAAAGAATGTTGTTTTTCTTATTGAAATCTTTTGAAATGTCCGCTATCAGTCAGAATGTCATGGAGCTTATCAATATTGTATCTCCAGCATGAATCTGCAAAAAAGTGCTTTTAGAGATCAAAAGAATTCACAGAAATGTGGTAATGCAGAATGTTATGTAGCAAAGTTTTCCAAACTTGCTTTATTGTTGATGTATAAGTTTTTTTTTTCTGATAAGGGCTCATAAGCTATACCAAAACCCCCACTCCCAGACTGTTAACTGGCAAACCTTTATCCAAAATCAAAGTGAATTGTCCCTTCAACACCACTGCATATTACAGTTCTCCACTGGGTCAGAACTAGGGTGAAGAAACAGAGATGCTAAGGCACAATATTTAAGGAGGCCCCTTCTCACAGGAGCAGACACAGCCCTGCAAATGGACAGACAAAATCAGGAGTGAGTGCCTCCTTAAATTTGCTGCCTCTCCCTCCTACTGGTCACAATTCTCTGAAGGAATACAGAAATGCAGAAGACACCTGGAAGGTTTTGGATGCTAATCACCCAAGGGTAAGCACAGCAATAGTGATTACTAGCACAAGTGTCCCTGGATGAAGTGGCCTCATGCTTTTAATCCCAGTGATGTGGGCTGCAGGAGGTTCACAAATTTGAGGGCAGCCTCAGCAACCTTAGTAAGACCTGCCCTCAAAACAGAAAAATAAAAAAGAACCCGGGGATGGAGTTCAGTGGTAAAGTGCTCCTGGATTCAATCTCCACTACAAAAAAAAAAAAAAAAGCACAAGTGTTGGAGACCAGTCTAGGCTTTGCCAACAATTCAGGGGTGATCTTGGGCAAGCTGGGTTCAGACATCAAGCTCCATGATGCAATGCTTTGGTGCCTCGCCCTGCCCTGCCCTGCCTGTCTCCTCCCTGGTTTCCTCCGGTCCCTCATAGATGACCACACACACTGTAAGCACAACTGTCAACACTTCACAGATTATTACCAGAGGCTGGGCTGGCACCACCACATCCATGCTTTCTATTTTCTGCATGTCAATTGAATTTGGGTAGGCGTGAGGGCTCAGCAGCCTGAGAGACATTGGAGACTTGAATGATAGCTCTTTCTTCACTTTTTCACTGGTTCATGCTCATGTAAGCCTTTGGTTAACCACCATTTACCCATGCACTCATCCCCATAATACCCTGTCTCGACTCTGATGCAATTTCCTCTTCCACACTGCCAAGGAGCATGCCCCTCCAGAACTAACAGGTATCCCCATTTCCTCAGCGGCTTTTCTGAACATTCTTATCCATCTCCAGACTTTCATGCTCCACTGAAGATGAAGCTCTCTTTAGTGGAGTCTTTAGACTCTACTATCAAGGTCAGGAGCAGTGTGAGGGACTCCCATGTTTGTACTGTCACTTCCAGCACACGTTTATTGGAAAGCTTGTGCCTGGACTGCATCTCCATGGAAAATTTCAATCCAGGATGAAACCTGGCATTCCCTGGGCTTATACCTCTCAGCTGAAGTGCTAATGGAAAAATAATAGAAATCTAGGTATACAGTGGATTCCTGGTTGCCCATCTCACGTGGATCATGACAGTGTTCAGTACCTATTTCTCTGGTCAACCCACAATCCCATTTGTACAATAAGTATTTCAAAACATTTTCTACCATATTCAAATTTCTGTCACCTAGGACCTGGCTTTTTAATTCTTTTAAATAAAAGTTTTGAAATAGGAGCTCCTTTAACTTTCTACCTTCCGGTTGATAGGTTTTTCCTGAATAAGACCCACCTCTCTTCCTTCCTGGAAGTGGCATCTCTCCCCTTAGATGTCCCTTAGTAGCCTCAAACTACTTAAGTGCAAACTGAATTCATGATCTCTTTCTCAAAACTTCTCTCTTTAGCCATCCTAGTAAATAGGACCCAATACCCCTAGTTGTCCAAACTAAAAGGTCCAGCATTGAAGGAGCCCTAATTAGGAAGGGCTGTTGTAGCTAGCTGGAAGCCATATGTGATGCACCTGTAGGCACCCGCAAACCTGAAGGTATATAACCGGGTGAAAGCGGTCCGAGTTAGGAGAACAGAGAATTCAGCCAGTCGGGCAGTCACTCGGTCGGTCAGAAGAATCAGAGCGGCCAGAACGTAGGCAGAGCGGTTACAGAAGAGAAACCAGATAGAAGAAGTAATGACTGGTCAGAGTTAGGCCGAGACTCCTGAGGAAGACAGAAGACAGAAGAAAGAAGAAGGAAGAAAGAAGAGAGAAGAAAGAAGCTCTAATCTTTCTCTAAGCTAAACTCTATCTTTCTTTACTCTAAGCTAAGAAGACAAGAAGAAAAGCTCGCTCTAATCTTTCTCTCTAAAAATCTTTCTTTCCCTCCCTAAGCTCTAAGAAAGTAGAAGTAAAAGTAGTAAAAGCTTCACTCTGCCCCCGAGATTTCCTCCCGGGTTTCGGTACCAGGCAGCTTACACAGCTCTCAAAACCAAAAGTATATCCTATCAATTCTTTCTCAAGTAATGGTAGGGTTGACCACTCTAGTGCAACTCTCTTCATCTTTTGTCTACACCAAACAAGTTTTCTTGGAACATAGATATGCTCATTCATTTATGGTTATCTGTGGCTGCTTTTACTGCAAAGGTAGAGTTGAGTGCTTGTGACAGAGACCATACAGCCCTCATGGCTGAAAATATTTACTACCTGGTCTTTTACAAGACAATTTTGTCCACTTAACCCTTGATCTACACTATTGCACGAATCTTCCAAATGCACTCTGCACCAGAGTTTCATGCTGTGTTCTCAGACGCATGCTTCATAGCAGTATAGTTGGTCATCTTTTAAAAATGCTTTATCACCATGTTTGGAACCCTTCAAAGCATAAATTTCATGCTTGGGATAACATGCATTGTCCTTAGCCCAGCCTCCTTGGCCCCATACGATTGGACCTGTCTGTCACTCCACTTGTGCCCCTGTCCCTTTCTCTCAAGCAGTGAGTGCTGTCTACCTTTGGCTCCTCTGGAACACTGTGCTCGTGCATTCCACAGAATCTGGGGATTCTTGTTTCCTTTGCAGGGGAGGATCTTTTTCTCCTTCAAACTTGTCCTTCGTTCAGTTTCTACTGGTTGGTCAAGACTCTGCTTCAACCTCGTTTCCTTTTCTTTCTCCTAGATCAGGTTAGGTTCCTTGTTCCATGACTCTATGTACTTTTATTTTAAAGTTCTTATCTCTACTGCTCTTAATTCTATGTGAAATTATCTGTTTACTATTTTCTTTTTCAGATAGAGCGCAAGCTTCCTGATAGAAAATTTTTATTTATCTGACTTAGAGAACTAATCTTCAGGACCTGGCGTAGTGTCTGGCACATGATAGCAAGTCAGAAAATATTTGTTGAATAAATGGGTGATTAGCAATAATATCATAGGGCTGTGGTGAGGATAATGGGAGGCAATATACACACACCACTTAGTTCATTGCCTGGTACTGGAAGAGTTAGATAACATTTATATTTTATTATTGTGCTCTTTCTTTTAATTAATTCTGGGCTTCTTGATTTGGCCAAAAAAAAAAAGAAAAAATAGGGCATCTCAAAAACAATTTATTCTCATCATATGTAGCATGAATTGTTCTTCAGTTGATTCCTTCTGTGTGGTGGTCTATAACAATCACATCTGTTTCTTCATAATATAAGACCTTTAAAAAGCCAATGTAGGACTGGGGTTGTGAATCAGTGGTAGAGCACTCACCTAGCATATGTGAGGCACTGGGCTCGATCCTCAGCACCACATAAAAATAAAAAATAAAAGTATTGTGTTCACCGACAACTAAAAAATATGTATATATTTTTTAAAAAAGAAGCCTAGAATCACACAAACATGTAGTTGGTTTGCTGAATTTCCACCTTCTTCTCCTCTGCTCAGGCCTCAGAGATTGACCTGTTGTGCTCCTTTGACATTTGCCTCCTGGATGGGTGTGACCAAAGGCCACCTCTGGCTGGAGACTGGAGGCAGAAGGAGAGCAGGGGGAAGGCATTAATGCCTGGGCTCCTCCTCTGGGCTGCAGGTTGACCATAACTCTGCTACTTTCCCTGGGCTCTCTCAGGGGCCTTTTCTTTTCTTTCTTTCTTTTTTTTTTTTTGTTATGGGGATTGAACTCAGGGGCACTGGACCACTGAAACACACTCCCAGCACTAAAGCTTGTGAACGTTCGGATTTTTTTTTTTTTTTTTAAGATGGACACAATATCTTTACTTTTTACTTTATTTTTTTTAAGATGGACACAATATCTTTACTTTATTTATTTTATTTTTTTATGTGGTGCTGAGGATGGAACCCAGTGCCTTAAATGTGCGAGGCAAGCGCTCTACCACTGAGTTATAACCCCAGCCCCTCCCCAGCCCTTTTTTGTGTTTTATTTAGAGACAGGGTCTCACTGAGTTGCTTAGTGCCTCGCTTTTGCTGAGGCTAGTTTGAAATCATGATCCTCCTGCCTCAGCCTCCCAAGCCACTGGGATTACAGGTGTGCACCATTGCGCCCTCAGGGGCCTTTTCTAATCTGCTCTTCTCTTGGGACCCTCTGTCTCTAGTTATTCCTTTCTCTTGCTTATTCTGGCCTGGGGTGTTTATAGCTCCCTGCTCTTGCTAGCTTTGGCATGCTTTGCCATCCCTTTGGATTTCCCTTAACTTATCCACGCCTTTGTCAATTAAACTCTCCTCAATTACTCCTACTTGAGTGTGCTGTTGTTCTCTGATTGGACCCTGACTCATACAATTCCATTGCCTAAATAAATATCATGAAAATATTTCAAGTGGTTCTCACATGCTTCTGTAGATCTCTCTCCTACCTCTAAGCAAGTGTGCAGGCTCGGTGGATGTCACATGAGGTTAGGGGCTATTATTCCCATTTCTCAGGTGGGCAATGGCATCTGAAAGCAATCAAAGTCAGTGATAGAGCCACATTTCCACAACTCGGCAGCTGCAGAGTCAAAGGTGCAACCTTGACTCTGAAATTTACCCACTAAACTGAGATCTATGATCTCAGTCACTCCCCTCCCAGAGGACCACTCACCAGAAGCTGGACAGCTGCGATTCAGATAAATCGTTCTTGGTGATGAAGCCCTTTACAGCGAGTCTAATCCAGGTGAACTCTGTAGCTTGTGAATGTTTGGATGGCTTTGTGCCCCAATTTAGAACAGGTCCGGGAAGCATTCCCAGATGGCTCCTGGATGCCATTCCTTTCTCTGGCTGCATTCCTTGGGGAGGTGGGGAAACACACATAGGTCTCCTAGCTGCAAATGCAAGCAAAGAGCACACTGTCATATCTTTAGCAAATGAAAACGTGCAGAACACAGGCAGCCAAAGGACTGGAGAGAGACAAATCCATCCAGCTGAACTAATTCACTCTTTAAAGCCAAGGGATAGCCAGCCTGGAAGGTTCTCTGTCCTCTTAATGAATCAATTGTCCTTTTTAAAAATGATCGCTCAAGGTTTTAAGTAGATCACACATAACCTATTTTTAAGTTTTATGTCTCAATTTTCCCCTTGAGAAATGGTACTCTGATCATTGGTTCAAAAAAGGGATCAAGGGCTGGGGTTGTGGCTCAGCGGCAGAGCGCTCGCCTCGCACGTGCGCGGCCCGGGTTCGATCCTCAGCACCATGTAATCATAAATGCATTGCATTGTGTACAACTAAAGTAAATAAATAAATATAAAAAAAAAAAGGGATCAATCATGTGTGAAAGCGAGCAAAAATCTCCAAAAGCCTCAGTTGAAACACCTCAAATGCAAAATTAATGTTGATTTTTCTTCTCTTTGGGGCAGGATGTAGCTCCCATAGCGAGGGAGAACAAATTGAGGTTAAGAACGTGGACTCTGAAACAGGACTACCTGCATTTGAAACCCAGTTCTGTCACTACCTAGCTGTGTGATACTGGGACAGTAATTTAACCTCTCTTTGCCTCTGTTTCCTTATCCATGAAATGGGGTGATAGTCTACCTCATAGGGTTGATATGGAGATTAAGTGAGTTATTACAAGAAAAGCCCCTCAAACAATGCCTCCTGCAATACAGATTATACCAATGATTGAGCAAAATTGTTATTTTGATAATCATCCTTGTGTGATTAGACAGACACATCTGGAATGTTGATAATTCCATGATTTCTCATCATCTTCTGCCTATAGCCAAAATAACTTCTAAGGTGAAATAATAATCCTAGGAAGTTTTGTGAGCACTGCCAATTGTTAGATGAAGGGAATTTGGCTTTTGTCTTCTTGTCATCAGGAAGACCATATACCTCATATGCTAACAGTGGGGGGAGCAGATTGCAATACACGGACTAGCCCTGGCCCAGCAAGCCAGCCAACTGTGCCCAGAGAAGGGGCGGGGGAGCTCCAGGTGGCCTGACCTGCAGGGCTGACACAGAATGAGGAGATGCCTCTCTCCCAGACACCCACACTGCTAACTGAAGACCCACTCTGATCCCCCACCCGTTGCACACAGAGGTTCTCTGACACCAGCATCTGTTCCACAGCCTGCATTACTTGTGCTCCTCCCTGTCCTCGCTTGTCTTCTTCAATTTCCCTTTGGAAACCAATGACCCACCCAGCTTTCCACAAGCAAGCTCCGGTTTTCTCTGCCGGCCCTCCACAAAACAGGTCTGAGGAGCATGCGGCTTAGTGTCTCTAGCAGCTCCTCTCCCTCTAAAGGAAGTCCTGATTTTCTTAATGAAAACACTTTGGTTCCCCTGAGGACAGTCAAGGGGTCATATACCTCCATAGTAATGGCCAATTTTCATTAAGTACTTAACATTGGGCACTATGCTAAACACTTCATGTAACACTTTTGTTTAATTCTCGCAATGATCCTATGAGATAGGTAAGGGTTCATTATTAAGTCCTTATGGCAGTGCTATCCTATAGAAATGTAATGTGAGTCACAAACACGGGCTATGGCTATAGTGTGGATATGCTTTGAGTGTGTCCCCCAAGGGAAACTTTGTCCCCTATGTGGTGATATCAAGAGGTGGTGCCAGGCGTGGTGGTGCACGCCTGTAACCCCAGCACTTGGGAGGCTGAGGCAGGAGGATCACGAGTTCAAAGCCAGCCTCAGCAATGGCGAGGCACTTAGCAACTCAGTGAGACCTTGTCTCTAATAATAATACAAAAAAGGGCTGAGGATGTGGCCCAGTGGTCGAGTGCCCCTGAGTTCAAACCCTGGTACCAAAAAAAAAAAAAAAATTTTAAGTCAATACATTGTAATTAGGTCACTGGAGGCTCTGCCCTGAGAGGGGATTAATGCTAGTCTTGTGCATTAGTCAGTTCCTGCAAGAGTGAATTGTTTTAAAAAAGGAAGATTAGCTGGGCATGGTGCTGCCCTTCTGTAATCCCAGGGATTCAGGAGGATGAGGCAGGAGGATCACAAGTTCAAGGCCAGCTTCAGCAACTTAGACTGTCAGCAATTTGGTGAGACCCAATAAAAAATTAAAAGAACTAGGGAGATACCTCAGTGGTAAAGCACCCCGGGCTTAATTCCCAGTGCTTAAAAAAAATTCTGAGAGATCCTTGGAAAAATGAATGATGTTCTCAAATATGTTTGCCAAAAATTTTCTGTTATTGTATCATGCTATCACATAACTGTTTTGTTTTTTTGTACCAGGAATTAAACCCAGGGGCACCGCACCATTGTTACATCCCCAGCCCCTTTTATTCATTTACTTTTTAAAATTTTGAGACATGGTCTTACTTTTCTATGTTGGCCTTGAACTTGGGATCCTCCCACCTCAGTCTCCATAGTGGATGGGATTACAGGCATATGCCAACTGTGCTGGCTATTATGTAATTTTAATTTAAAAGTTATGCCAAAAAATCCACATGACATTTATTTTTGTTCATTCTAAGAATGAGCATGCAGTTGCAATTATATATAACCTACGTTCCATTGGATAAGATAACATTTTATTTTCATAATTTGTAGTTCACTTTTCATTAAAAATAACCTTACTTTTGAAATAGAATAAAGAACCTATGACTAAGCCCATGTATCCACAGTCATCTGATTTTTGACAAAGGAGCCTAAAACGAATGTTGGAGAAAAGATATCCTCTTCAACCAGTGATGCTGGGAAACCTGGTCATCCACCTGTAGATTAAAACCAGATCCCTATCTCTTGCCCTTTGCAAAAATCAACTCAAAATGATTCAAAGACCTTAATGTAAGACCTGAAATTTGAAACAACTAGAGGAAAATACTTTAAGATACAGGTAGAGTCAATGATTTCCTGAAAAGAATTCCAAAAACTCAAGAATAATAAGAAGAATTAACAAGGGGATTACATCCAATTAAAAAGCTTCGGCAGGGGCTGGGGTTGTGGCTCAGCGGCAGAGCGCTCGCCTCGCACGTGCGCAGCCCGGGTTCGATCCTCAGCACCACGTAAACATAAATGCATTGCATTGTGTACAACTAAAGTAAATAAATAAATATTAAAAAAAAAAAAGCTTCTGCACAGCAAAGGAAAGAATCAATGGAGTGAAGAGACAGCCTATGAATGGGAGAAAATATTTACCATATGTTCATCTAATAGAGGATCAATATTCAGAATTTAACAAAAAGAGAACAAGTAATTCAACCAATAAAAGGGCAAATGAGCTGAACAGACACTTCTCAAAGGAAATATAAATAGCCAATAAACATATGGAAAAATGCTCAACATCTTTGACCATCAGGGAAATGCAAGTCAAAACTATATTGAAATTCCATCTCATGCCAGTTAGAATGGCTGTTATCAAGAAAACAAAAATAATAAGTACCGGCAAGTATCTAGAGTAAAAGGAACCTTTATACACTGTTGGTGGGAATGTAACTTAGTACAGCCACCATGGAAAACAGTATGGAGGTTCCTCAAAAATCTATAAATAGAACTACCATGTGATCTGGCTATACCGCTCCTGGGTATATAACTGGGGGAAATAAAATCAGCATACAAAAGTGCCACCTGCAAACCCATGTTTACTGTGGCACTATTTACAACGGAAGCTATAGAGTCAGCCTAGAGGACCATGAACAGATGAATGGATAAAGAAAATGTGGTATAGGTACACAATGGAGTTTTATTCAGCTGTAAAGAACAACACAATCACGTCATTCGCAGGAAAATGGATAAAACTGGAGATTATTATGTTAAGCAAAATAAGCCAAACTCAGAAAGTCAAGTATTGAATGTTTTCTTTCATATGTGGAATCTAGTTGGGGGCACAGAGAGACAACATTAAAATAGAAGAGGGACCATTATGAAAAGGGAAAGTGAGAGAGTAAGAGAGGGTAATAGAGAGGGTGGATACAATGAAACTATATTACATGCCTGTATGAAATTATCATAATAAAACCCATTATTTTATATGATTAATATGTGCTAATAATTATAAAAAGAACTTCTCTACTTGAAATTTAATTATTTAATTTTTGGGGAGGGAGGGTACTGGGTATTGAACCCATGGTACTTAACCACTGAGCCACATTCAGCCCGTTTTTCTTTTTTGAGACAGGTTCTTGCTAAGTTGCTTAGAGCCTCGCTCACTTGCTAAAGCTGGCCTCACACTTGCAATCCTCTTGCCTCAACCTCCCAAGTCATTGGGATTACAGGTCTGCACCACCACACCCAGCCCTACTTGAAATTTTAATCAATTTCAAATGGCTAGACTATAATCGATCTGTTCCAGCCTCAGTTATGGGAGAGTCAGGACTTAGTAATCTGATCCTCCAGCCCAGACTCTGAAGCACCGTCCTGGTGACCCCCAAGTGGGGGCTCTTCTTTGTTTGGTTACCTTCAGATTTCTTCCAGTCATCCAAAACAAGTTCCATGCTCTTTGTGAGGGATGCCTTCTTCCACACTCCATGAATTTTTTGAGGACAAGTAAAAATAAGTGGAAGACAAGGAACAGAATGGAAGTGAATGTGCCCATGAACTTTGCCAGTCATGTCTATATGGCATCTGTGAAATATCCAGCCTTTGGCTCTCCAAGACCCAGAGGACCTTCACATAACATTCATTTTTAAGTTAACTCACTGACTTCTGCCTCAGAAACCAAAACCTAAGACAACTCAATCATTCAAAAAGGCTTCAAGCGTTCAAAATGGTGACCTGTGACATTTAAAGTTAAGACTTGAAGAGGCTAGGAAGACCGAAGAAAGGAATCACACATCAACACAAAGGAGCTTCTCCCATATGAAACTATCAGTAGGAAATGACATGCAGAGACAAATATGGCAAGGAGATCGCCAGGGCAAGAGAAGCCAGGGTTAGAGAACATTCTCTAACATCGAGGAACAGGCATTGCTTTAGAGAGTGATCCTCACTCAGCTGAAACTTAGATGATATCAGTGGGGCAATTATTAAAATGTAATATGATAAGTTATCAGTCCAGCCCTGGCTCTTATCACTCCTGAGGTGGGGAGGTTCCTTTGAGAGAATGGGGATGAATCAGGGCGGGACGACTTTCTCTGTGCTCACATGCCAGCACTTGAAAGCTGGGTGGTTTAAGACTTCATTCAGATTCGTCTTTAGCCCCAAATGATCCTCAAACAATTAGAAAGTGGCCAATCTTCCAGGAACCTGTTGTGCAGACAGTTGGAAAAAAAAAGGTGTTGAGGTCAAGCCAATGTCAGGAGCCAGGGCAATAGTAGTGGCTCCCTGGACCAGTGTATTGTAAAGTCTGAAACTTCTTTGTGGTCCAATCTGTTTTCCTGAAGTTTGCAAGAGAAATTTGGTCCCATTCTGTTGTCCCTTGGTGGGTTAAAATCCTGGTGAGACCACTCTCCTCCCAACTACAACACGGTGGTCACAATTTCCAAGGAGAAAAAGGGGTATATGTGGACATGGTGGAGGCAATCTTTTCTTGTCTGGCCCTACAGTTCTTGTAGCTCTTTGTTAATTCTCTCTCTCTCTCTCTCTCTCTCTCTCTCTCTCTCTCTCACTCTCTCTCTTTCTGTGTTAATTCTTTATAACCCTTCTGAAGATTACCTTTTCCTGGGTGTTCTGGCTGTGATTCCTTAGATTCTGTAGTGTGGTGTATTCTTACTTGCTATGCTGTGATCCCCTCTTAGAGATAACACTCGCTTTGGGAATTGCCTTAGCTAAGAAGAGCTGCCTTACCTGAGGACACAGCCTCTTTCTGAGGCAGACTGCAGATCCAGGCTCCTTGCTTCAACTCAAGAGACTTGAAGAGTTAGCCCAGCTCCAGACACCCCAGGAGATTGAGAGGACTCTGTTGAGATTGCCTCTCACCCCAGCTCCTCCCTCTGCCCAATTCTGCGTCCATCCCCTTCTTCCACAGTTGACTGCAGCAACATTCCCTGACCAACTCACCGAGTGTCAATCTCCAAGTCTGCCTCTTGAAGGACTGGGTTCAGGATGAGCTTCCTTCTCCACTTGGCCTTTCTGCCTAGTCGGC
Organism: Tamias sibiricus; assembly: GCA_025594165.1. NCBI lineage: Eukaryota > Metazoa > Chordata > Mammalia > Rodentia > Sciuridae > Tamias > Tamias sibiricus. The sequence continues at coordinate 144,442,476 of CM046662.1, forward strand.
GTGAAGCCCTCTTTTCCCAATCACTCCAGCCAGGCTTTCTGTTTCCTATCTATATCGACTTTTCAGTCTCCAGTTCCCAGGGAAAAGTTTCCCTTCCCTCTGCATGATTAGCCATCTCACTCTGTCAAAGAGAAGAAGGGTTCAGCCTGTTCTCACCTACCTGTCCATGTCCACCCTCACCTGCAGCTTCCCAGGGGCCAGCCTGAGAGGAGCAGTGCCTGGGAAGGAATAAGGCCAATGGGAGCCTGATCTTTCTAGCAGCTTAACCCACTCCAGAACTAGCTTATACTAGAAGGCGGGATATCCTGACTTTTGTCATTCCTGAGATGAAGTCATATGTAGCTTCTATTGCCTGGCTTTGGCCAAGATGCTGTGCTACCCACCTAGCAGGAATGTTAGGTGGGCACAACAAGCACCTCTGTACTGGACTGCATGCGAAGAAAGAAAGGTTGCTGGTACTTGGAGGGGCATTGGAGTAGAAGGGAGGGGCAACCGTGTTGTGATGTGAGGAGCCACTCCCATGGGAATAGAAAGAAGAGAGCAAAGGGTAGCCAGAGAGACGCATGGATCCAGAGTCAGCTCAGGGTATGAAACTTGGGAGGAGGAGTGACAGCGTTGGTGGGAGGGAAACCCAGCAGAAGGAGCTAGATTGCCTCTGAGCGAGGGGAGGTGAGGGCAGCCTCTTTGCAGAGGGGGCAGGTGAGGGGAGCCACTGAGCAGAGAAGTGGGAAAGAAAGTTCTGTAGGTGAATGGCCCAGAGGGAGAGAGGATAAAAGGATGGGAGCAAGATAAAGTGTAGGCAGGTCAGGTGGTTCACTAAACCAGAGCCACAAACCCTGGGCACAGAACAGAATTTCTTTCTTTCTTTTTTTTTTTTTTTTTTTTTTTCCAAAGCTCCTGAGAAATTCTGCTAGATGTGGGCAACTCCCCAGAGGCTCCCTAAAAACAAAGAGCCCCACAGGCCTACCAGGCTCCAAACAAGGTGCTTCTTATAGAGCAGCCTCAGCCCCATTGCCAGCTATTCACAGCACCTGATTGGCCAAGGGATCAATAGTCTCAAACACAAGGTGTTCTGCCTGACATTCTAGTTCTCACTGCTGGAAATAGACAAGGCATTCCACACTCCTCCCTGGGGTTGGGAGCCCCCTGAGCATTTTTTTTCTTGTGTGATACACAAAGGTAAATGTATCTTCCTTGGCCAACGCCTGTCTGTGAGCAGAGTGCTATCCTAAGAAATCTTCCCACAACTTTCCACCAAGGCCAAGGTGTAAATCACAAACACTCAATCACAAATACTTCCCAGCTTTTCAAGAAAAAACTACCTCTGGTAGAAAAGTAGAAAAGAACAGCTGCCGGAGCTAATGTGGTTGAGCCAGGGGAATGCATGGAAGCTACCTCTGGTCTGCCCACATCACCAGGCAGGGGTTGCTGGCCCAAGAGAGAACTGGGTTTTGTTATTGTAGTATTCTTGTGGCCCTGTGCCTTACAAGGTTCAAATGACACTGATTTTCATGGGATCTTCCCACAGTGGATCATATATGCACCAGGGACCTTGGGTAAGGCTTATGCTTTTCCTATTAATTAAAAATCAAACTCCCTGAAGGAAATCCACTGACCTAGAAATTAAGATGAGCATAGTGAGAAATGAAAAATTAAAAAAAAAAAAAAAGCACAATTTCTCCTTCCTCCTTTACCTGACCATTTTCTAACAGTCCTTCAAAATGCTTTTCATGGGGTCCACAGAAGCATTCCATAGGGGATTTTTTTAAAAAAAGGAAAAGAGTAACCTATGCTGGAATGCTCAAATCAATCATTATATGCCGCTAGTATGCTAAGACTAGCTGCAGTTTAAAGATACAAATGGTAATGCCTGCATAGCTAAAAGAATTTATAAGAAGAATTATCTATGCCACATAAAAGGTGTGTGGGGGGGGTCCCATCTTGAAGTTAGAGAAGAACTGTCAAAACACTCTTTGCAACTTGGAAATTAACCTGTGTTTCAGTTTTTCTTCCAGAGCAATTTTCTGCTTACACAGGGTAAAGCTGGGTGATTGGCGTGGGCATATTTTATTAAGATGGCTTGGCAGGTGGTGGTCCAGTGGTGAGGTAGCACTGTGGAGCAGCAAGTTACAAGGGGAGTCTGAGAGGAGGTGGGATGGAGAATCCTCCTGCTGCAGTGCGCGCTCTCCCCGAGGAGACATGCCTTGGCGAGTCCCGTTAGTGGAGTGGGTGATGCAGACACCGCCCACAGCCTCCAGGTGGGTTCTTCCGTGAGAGTGAGAGCTAACTCCCAGGCACAACCACGCAGGCAGTCTGCTGGAAATCAACTTCTTGGCGGGGCCTTGTTCTCATCTCACCTTTAGAGTCAGACCCTTGGGACTGATGAAACAAAGCCAAATTTTCAAACCAATGAAGATTTACACCATGGGTGCCCTTCATTTCCCACATGACTGGTAGTACTTGGGCAGCAATCAGACCGGTCAAAATTACTCTCATTGGGCTAATGAGAAAAACTTCCTGTGTGTCCAAGAATTCTTCCAGCCTCGTGAGTAGGGCAGAAGGCAGGTCTAGCAATAGTGGTAACAGCTGAGGATTACAATCCTGGTGGCCCAGAAGCCAGGCCAGCTGTCTCCTTTCTGTCCTGGAAGTATTTCAGGTTTTTGTTCAAACATCCATAGGGTGCCTTCTGTGTGCCACGCGCTTCACTAGAAACTTGGGTGTATGCCAAGAGGGCCCTAATTTCTGACTCAGCAAGAGGATGGGTAACAGCCCCATAAGCACCAATGGGACTCTTCCATTCCCCTGGGACAGCTCAGTTGGCTGCCAGGGTAGCCACAGACTGGGTACAGAACCAGCCACGTTACCTGATGGACCCTGAGGTTGGACTTCTCTGTCCACGAAGCCCGACTCATCACTGCAAATGATGTAGAACTACCAAGAGGCGAGGGGCCGGGGTCCGACCTCAGTCCTGCCCTGAATGTGTGACTGTGAATAAAATCCCTTAACTATCATCAATCATAAAGGTTTGTCATCTAAAAAATGGGGGTGGGGTGGATATCCTGGGTCCCATACTGAGACAGTACATAGAAAAGTATTTTTTGAAAGCTGTGAGTGCTGTAGGGCTACACAGTTTTGCACAGATCTAAATCCATCAAATGAATAGAGCCTGTCATTTAATACATGTCTGGTTCATGGACAAGCACTTTTCATAGCATTTTCCACAAAGGCAAATACCAAGGGCAGACAGGTCAGGGAGCCTTCATTACTAGAGTTTTAAATATTTTTCCTTGCCCCTCACTTGATGGGGTCCGTGCTTGCTTTCCCAGAAAGCAAGATGAGTTCAGACACTCATGACGCATTGCACCTGACCTAGCAGAGAGCTGAACTTATAGAGAAAATGAGGGCAGCTTCTTAGGTTTTTCTCATCAGCCACAAACAGGTCTGCCCCAGTACAAAGCTATAAAATAACATGCTTTCAACTCTTCTAGGGGTTTATTTTGTTATGATTTTGTGCTTATATTTAGGTGCACCTTAACATCGTCACTATGTGTGACCTGTTTTCCATCTCTAGGGGGAGGAGGCACAGCTCGAAAGAAAGGTATTTGCATATTCTAACACTATCTGACCATGGTCTAATAATACAAGACCTGGTGCAAGAACACCTTGGAAATACTCTGGATGATTTCTCTTTTCTTTTTCTTTTCTTTTCTTTCTTTCTTTCTTTCTTTCTTTTTTTTTTTTTTTTTTTTTTTTTTTTGTACCAGGGATTGAACCCAAGAACACTTAACCACTGAGCCACATCCCCAGCCCTTTTTTAATTTTTTATTTAGAGACAGGGTCTCACTAAATTGCTTAGGGCCTCGCTAAGTCGCCAAGGCTGCCTTTGAACCTGCCATCCTCCTGCCTCAGCCTCCTGATTTGCTGGTTATAGTCATGCACCACCATGTGCCAGGCTCCAGATGATTTCTTAACAATCTGGTCATAACTTATATATCCAAATAAATCTTTTTTTTCCCCCGGAAACATCTGAAGGAAAGCATTTAAAGTTTTTAGAATAGTCATCCAAGAAGACTATTTTAAAGTTTGTCAACTTGAAAGCAAAAATTTGTGTCTGTTAAAATCAGTTGCCTTATTTTATTCTTCCACTCCATGTACATCCCAACCGATTCTCAATAAAGCAGGGTTAGCATTTAAAATATTCCACAAGTGACATACGTAGTACACCCACGAATCAGAACTCACCCGGCTTAAGTGCAGTGCCAGGGCACACTGGCGGAATACTGCCAGTAAAACAGATGAAAGGATTCACATGCCTTGAGTAGTCTGGGATATTAAAAGCTTAGTATTATACCTGAAGCATGAGTCCTACCTTGGAGAATTCTTCATCTTAGACAATGTCATAAAACCAAATGAACTGTAGCAGGGACTGACCACACAGGGAATAAACAGTTCTCAGAGAGAGTTCTTGCTTTACACAGGAGAATAAACAACCAGAGGGATTAGGATATTTTCAGATATTAAAGATTTATTTAAGCTTATTGCCCTACCCATAATGGTATTTTGCAGTTACTACTGATATCACTGCTTTCTGTAGTATTGATACAAAGATGACTGTTTGCCCATAGCCAGGTATACCTGTCACAAATGTCACTAAGCAATTTAGACAAAATGTAGGGTTTTGCTTCTAGTTCTCCCCCTCCCTCTCTTTTGATGGTGGTGGGGGTATGTGTGCTGGGTATTGAGCCCAGGGGCATTTTACCACTGAGCTATATCCCCAGCCCATTATTTAATTCACTTGATTAATAGATTTTTTGAGACGAGGTCTTGCTAAGTTGCTGAGGCTGGCCTTGAATTTAGGATCCTCCTACCTCAGCCTCCTGAGTAGCTGGCATAACAGGCATGCACCACAGCTCCGAGCTTCTATTTCTCCATTTCTTTAAGGAACCTTGCTGCATTTTGGGCTGTTCCACATCACTTCTCACAAGTCATCAGTCAGCTATGCACTTGCCAGAGTGAGAGACAAGCCCTGAACTTGCTCCTGACATTGAGCCCAGCTTCTTCTTTGTGGTGTCCTGTTCCACACTGCCCAGGATGCCCTCTCTCACCCACCCAAAATTGTCAACTCACCTCTTCAGGTTTGCTATCCTAGGCACTTCTGGGTTGTGAGGAGCTACTGTCCATTCGCTATTTAGTTCTTCCCTGGCTTCACTTCAGGTTCTTTCTTCAGCTTGTTTCAGTCTGGGGGTAGGAGGTTTAGGGGCCATTTCAACATGGGAAGATGACCAAGATTAAAACCATGACAGTGCTGCCTTGGATTTAACCACACGCCCTACTCTTTATCCTCTTTCTTTATCTCTCTTGTAAAGTCAACACAGAGAACTTACTTTCCATAATCTCCACCTATCTGCACTGATGTCATCCCTCTATCTTGTGCCTCCTTGTGTTGTGATTATTTATTCACACACAGGATTCCCCTTTGAGAATATGAGTTCCTCAAGGGCAAAGTCTACATTTTATTGATCTCTTGCTCTCATCGCCTAACACAGGATCTGATGTGTCAAATAAGTTATGGATACAGATAAAGGGTGTGTGTGTGTGTGTGTGTGTGTGTGTGTGTGTGTGTGTAAAAGAGAGACTCAAGCTGGGGGCTGTGGTCATAGCCTATAATCCCAGCAACTTGGATGCTGAGGCAGAAGGATCAAAAGTTTGAGGCCAGCCAGGGCAACTTAGAGAGTTCCTAAGCAACTTAGTGAGCTCCTGTCTCAAAATATAAAATAAAAAAGACTCAGTGGTGGGCTGGGGTTGTGGCTCAGCGGTAGAGTGCTTGCCTAGCACATGTGAGGCCCTGGGTCCGATCCTCAGCACCACATAAAAATAAATAAATAAAGTAAAGGTATTGTGGCCTCCACCGCAAAAAGAAAAAAAAAAAAAAAAAAAAAAAAAAAAGGCTCAGTGGTAATGTTCCCTGGGTTCAATCCCCAGTACAAAGAGAGACAGACAAAGGGAAGAGAGAGACTCAAGTCACTACACACACTTATTCAGTGCGAGACACATTCATTAATGATGGTGAGCGTATAGACCTGGCCAACTATCAGATAAGATTAGATAACTACCATGCTTTCTAATATAAAAGGAGACTATTCGCAAAATTACCAGAATTAAGTCCCTTAGTAATGACTCCTTAACCCTATCAGAGACAAATAAAGATAAGGACTCGAGTATTTACTGCATCCCAGAAGGAGCCCCAGCCTTTATTATTATCCCAAGAGCCACATGGAGACTATAAAATACTCAATCAGATTTATAATACAGACAAAAAATATGTTAACTTGTTGAGCCATTTTAAAATTTAATCCATATGCCCCTGAAGAATTCATTAAGTGCTCGTGACTGGAGAAGAGACTTCCAGGCACCAAGCCATTTCACTCCTGCAGTGTCCCCTTTAGTCTCACCCCATGTCCCGCAACTATTTATCACTCAGCATGGTCTTACCTTAATTAGAATCTCCATAAAGATGTGTTTATCAAATATTTCTTAACATTACTCAACAATGCTTTCTCCAACATATTTTTATATTTTGGGTACCCAAAACTCTGCTTTTTAAATTTAGGATATTCTGCTTCCCCAGAGTCCAGCTTTTTGTACAAATTTAAAAGTGTATACTTAAACTCAAGATCCAAAGCCCTTAACAAAGAGTTCTTCCTGTCTTTTCTCTTTTGGGATATTTTAATCCCACTGAGTACAGTTTGGCTAGGAGTAGGATGTATGTGTTGACTGGGGGTGAAAGGCTATTCTGGCTGGTCCCTGCTAGGAAGAGAGTTATGCTCTACAACTAGTCATGGGTGACCAGAACTCACCAGGCAAGCTACATTAGTTTTCTTCCCAGTATCAGGGATTAAACCCAGGGCCTCATGCACGGGAGGCAACTGCTCTACCACTGAGCTACATTCCCAGCTCTCAAGCTAGACTTTTTGGCAAAGAGAAAGCTTTGCTGTAAGCCATTGCTGCCCTCTTTTCTTTCCTTTAACCATTCAGCTACAAAACATATACCCAATAACATGTCTTGACCTGATAATAGCTGTTGTATTAAGGGAAATTCCATTTAATTAAAGGGGAAATTAGATTGAAAGCTAAAGGTTTCCAACAGACCTTGGAAGATAACTCTTGGAAGCTACCTAAGCCAATTTTTAAACCTTACTTGATTCCACGAAGAATTTAAAGCACAAAGAACAGAGTGCTTGGCATTTAGAAGGTACTGGATAAACATTTGTCCAGCGATTGTACAAATACTTTTTCACTTAAAAATAGAAAAAAAAAAAAAAACCTCCATGTCTTACTAATTAATCTGCCTTCAGGTAAGCATCACTCTTTGTAATGGCCTAAGCCTATGTGGCCAGTTTTTAAAATGTCCTATGTTGCATCAGAAATGGCCATTCCTTTGAAATAGCAGAATTCCACACGAATGGCTTGAAAGTTCTCTTGATTTTCACGTATATTCTCTATACCCGGGCTGTCCAACAGAACTTCCTGCAATGCTGGGCATGTTTTACATCCATGTTGTCCCCTATGGGAGTCACCAGCCACATGGAGTGGCTTAGAACTTGAAATGTGGCTCCTGCAACTAAGGAACTGAAAAATTAAAAAAAAATTTTTTTTCAATGTAAAGGATCAAACTCAGGGTCTTGTACATACTAGGCAAGTGCTGTACCACAGAACTATATACACAGCCCTAATTTTTAATTTTTATTTAGATTTAAGTAGCCACATGTGGCCCGTGGCTACCATATTGGAAAGTGCAGCTCTGCAAAAGGGCCAGAAAACCAGAATGTGAAGTGTGCGAGGATGTGTGAGAAGGCATTCCTGTAAGTCTTCACCCAAGTGGCTCTTCCATGGGGCAGTTTGTCCCTTCATCTTCTGACTTCCTTCACTGCGATCGTGTTCGAGGTTTGTAGTCTTATGGATGGTAAATGCTATTTCATCAACCAGTTCTTCTCTTTCGTGATTCTGAAACCTGGCTGCGCATCAGCATCACACTCGGAGATTTGATTCAGCAAGTCTAGAGGGGACTGGGCATCTGTGTTTTTTAAGCTCCACAGATGATTCTGATCTGCAGCCAGGCTTGGGAACGACTACTTTACACAGAGACCCAAACCGGCATCCCTTGGGCCAAATACACCCTCAAAACATATGTTCATCTCATGTAGTGTTTTAAAATGTTTTGAATTAGTTGCCAACTTCTACAAATTGTAATTTTTTTTTTTTAATCCAAAAAGTAGAGTTGAGTAAAGGCTGCCCCCTTCAGATAGTGTGTGATTTCTTTGGTTCAATACTACTTGCTTGCCTCATATGGGCATTGACTTCCGGTAGAGTTTGTTGTTGTTTTCTTTTTCAGTTCTGTGGATTGAACCCAGGGTCAAGTACTCTACCACTGAGCTACACCCCAGTCCCTTATTTTTATTTTATTTTATTTTATTTTGAGAAAGGGTCTTGCTAAATTGCTGAGGCTGGCCTTGAACTTGCAATCCTCCTAATTTAGCCTCCCAAGTAGCTGGGATTAAAGTTGTGCTCCACCATGCCTGGCCCTTATAATGGCATTTGTGTTTGAGACCCCTTCCTTACTCCATGTCTATGCAATACTTGTCAAATCAGGAAATAATTACTTCTTATCAATGCACCTATGATGCTGTATCACTCTTTCATCAGTAAGACTGCCTGTGACAATTGCCAAAAATACAAGTAATAATAAATGTTGGCAAGAATGGGGCAGGGGGGAAGGTACACTCATACATTGCTGGTGGGCTTGCAAATTGGTGCAACCACTATGGAAATTATGGAGATTCCTCAGAAAACTTGGAATGGAACCACCATTTGACCCAGTTATCCCACTCCTGGGACTTAAAATCAAAGGACTTAAAATCAGCATATTAGCTGGGCATGGTGGCACATGCCTGTAATCCCAATGGCTCGGGAGGCTGAGGCAGCAGGATGGAGAATTCAAAGCCAGCCTCAGCAATGCTGGGATGCTTAGCAACTCAGTGAGACCTTGTCTCTAAATAAAAAAAAAATACAAAATAGGGGCTGGGTTGTGGCTCAGTGGTAGAGCACTTGCCTCACCTGGGTTTGAATCTCAGCACCACATAAAATAAATGAATAAAATAAAGTTATTGCGTCTATCTACAACTAAATATTAAAAAAATGATTGCAATTTCTTTAAAAGAAACACAAAATAGGGCTCGGGATGTAGCTCAGTGGTTGAGAGCCCCTGACTTCAATCCCTGGTACCCGTCCCCTCCCCGCAAATCAGCATACTATAGTGAGATAGTCACATCAATGTTTATAGCAGCTCAACTCACAATAGCTCAACTATGGAACCAACCTAGATGCCCTTCAACAGATTAATGAATAAAGAAAATGTGTTATATATACATAATGAAATATTACTCAACTTTAAAGAAGAATGAAATTATGGCATTTACTGGTAAATGAATGGGCTGGAGAATATCATGCCAAGTGAAATAAGCCAATCCCCAAAAAACAAAGGCCAAATGTTGTCTCTGATTTGCAGATGCTAATTCACAATAAAAGGGACAGTCTAGGGAAGAATAGAGTTACTCTGGATTAGACTGAGGGGAGTGAAGGGAGGGGAGGAGATATTGGAGTAGAAAGTATGCTAGAATGAATTGGACATTATTGCTTTATGTGCACATATGACTAAACAACTGGTGTGATTCTACACCATGTACAACCAGAAGAATGAGAAGTTATACAACATTTATGTATGATATGTCAAAGTGCATTCTACTGTCGTGTGTAACTAATTAGAACAACTTTTAAAAAAAAGACTGCTGTGATTATCTTGGCAGACTGAAGAGTATGGTCCCACAATCATGTATAAATGGTGAATAATTAGGATGAAACTCTCAATAAGAGACTGGGTCATAATACAGGATCATGAGATCATCCTGTTTAGGGACAAACCATTATATTCTAGAATAATATTATCTTTCTCTGTCCTTTTTTATACCCCAAACTCTCTCAACAAAAGCACCATAAGGCCAGCCATCAGGTCTGCCAGGGCAGACATCTTTGTCATACAGTTCATTTTATATTAAAAAAAAATTATCAGCTCTTCATCCTTCACGTATGTATTACTTTCAGTAGTTTTATATCCAGCCATAGTTTTAACATTAGAAACTGTTGATCATACTTGTTTATATTTTTTCACTTGAGACTTTTTGTTGATAGCAAATGAATGAAGAATATATAATCTGAAATGATGAAATAGAAGGTAGAAAGGCCATCCATGGATGAAAACTAGATAGAGGAGTGCTAATTGATTTAGAGACAAAGGAAGACACAGCTTTTGCATAGTTATGGGAATAGTAGTGTTTTTTTTTCTCATAAAAGTGTATGCATGCCAAACATTTTACAGTCTATTTCAGGATTTTCACAACCCTCTGAATCCCATCTATTGATTTCTGGTAAAAGAAGCCATAGATACACTGTAGACATTGATACTGGATACAAAGCACTAAAATGTCAGCCACAACTTTGTAAAGTGGGACATATTTTTGGCTAAAATACTATAATAAGTCTTTTTATATCGACAAAGGAGAAAGCATCCTGGCATCCCATTAGGCTTTAAGTAAATGCAAAGAGTAAATTGTCTCACTTCCAGGATATGTTAAACTAAGTGTCATCTAGAACTTATAACTGAAGGCACAGTTGATTTCTCAGCATACACTGAATAAATCCATGGCATCTAAATTTTTAAATAAATCCTTACAGACATCCATGACAGGGCAGGGACATCTGCTGGAATTGCACGCATGCACACGTTGCAAACAGTTGCTTGGTGCCTAAGCCTGGTCAGTTCTACTAGTTCAGAGCTGTTTAGCTCCTGCTCCCCACCCCCGCCCAGTGGCAATTGGTTCCATCACTGAGGAGATAAATTAGGAGTTACCTGAAGGCATGAAATATGCAATGTGAAATAATTTATTTTATAATTGGAAATGCTTACATGTCCATTCTCATCTATTTCTACATATGATAAGCATGAAAAGTAAAGAATTTTTTTTTTTTTTTCACGAGATGGCTTTTGGCTTTCTATTCTAGTCACTTTATATCTTCGAGAATGTTTAGACTTTTCACACATCTTGATTTCACCTGCCCCCCTGCCCAAGTTTTGCAACAGATATTTCTTAGAATGTTATTGATCATTCTTCTTTCGTCCTGTGAGATGTTCTCTGGGCGCTGCTGGGGGCCCCTGGGATCCTGGCCACTGTGGACTACATCTCCCAGGTTCCCTTGACAACTGGCTTCCAGTAGCCAATGGGAAGCCCTGGTAGGAGATCAGAAGGTGGCTTTCTATTGGGTTATTTCTTCCCATCTTACTCTCTCTTTTGTTAAGTCTCTGATTGCAACGCATCCCCCCACAATAGATTCTGCTGGCTGGCTCCTCCACACTTTATTGTCACTGGTCTCCAGGAATTCTCTTTCCTCCCCCTTGTCTCTTTTGCCCTTGATGTGGTAATGGCCTGCCTCTATTGCTAGACTCTGTTTTTAGCCTTTGTTTGTTCCCTATCCACACCTCTGAAGGAAGTTCCTTACTAAAGTCCCTTCTTTGGAACTAGTTGAAGTGAAGTCAGCTTCCTGCTGGGACCATGGCTGACATGCTTTATTTATCTTCTTTTCAAACAAGTAAGGCTTGAGAAACAGAAAGAAGAAAGGAGAAAATTCTTGAGAAGGGAAAGAAATGATAGGTTTTAAAAGATAAGCGTTAACCAGACAAAAGACTAAAACCCATGAAAAAGAAAATGCTCTTTTCTTTGCAATAGATCCCCCTAGTAAATAAGATGTCATTAAGTAAAATGGTCCCCAACTTTCTCTGCAACTTTACTTATACCAAAGAAGACCAGACTTAATGAAAATCATCACTACTTGCTATCTGTTGCTTATTCATTTTAAAGCAAAAATGGAACACACCGTATGTGCTCTTAACACTTAATAATGTGGTGGTAATATTATTAATCACATTTTAGAGAAAGGAAACTGAGGCTCCGAGGGACCAACTAATTTGTCCTGAATCATATAACTAGCAGATGGTAACGCAAGAATTAATAACTTAGCACATAAGATTTCATATAGAATATTGCTTTCTCACATTATTGCAAAGTATTTTTCTTTGAGTTAACTGTAATCGTAAGATGCCGTTGGCCCTCTGCAAAAAACATCTAACTGTGCCTAAACACTTTTAATGAAAAATAATTGATGTACTTGTTTATTTATTTATTTTTGTCTTGAGACACCTCTATAAGCTGATAAGTTAAAAAAAAAAAAAAAAAAAAAAAAAGTGGGACTGGGGATGTAGCTCAGTGCCAGAGTGCTTATCTAGTACGTATGAGGCCCTGGGGTTCGGTCCTCACCACCTCAAAAACAAAAACAAAAACCCCAGTGGGATATGATGAACCCTGGACAGAGGGGCACTCACTGATGGAGAGGTAAAGGAAGGCGAAGCCTACAGGGCTTCTAGAGGACAGTTTGGGCAAGAAGAAAGGTTACTTGGGTGACAGCAGCACCCTGGAGGACTTTGGGATCAAAGATTTGGACACACATTGGTGGACCAGTATGAGAAGTAGAGCTGTGAGAGTTTGGATCTGGAATGTTCCCTAAAAGATTGGTTCCCAGCCTGGCAGTGTTGGAGGTTGTTGTGGTGGTGGTTTTTTTTTTTTTTTTTTTTTTTAAAGAGGTAGGGACTCCTGGGAGGACTGTAGGTCACTGGGGTTGTGCCCTCGAAGGGGATGGCGGAACTCCAGCTCCTTCCTCCTGTCTCTTTTGCTTCCTGGCCATGAGGGGAGCAGTTTGCTCTGCTCCACACTTCCACCAGGATGTGCTGCCACAGGCCAAAGCAATGAGGCCAACCAATCACAGGCAGAAATAAAAACTGTGAGCCAAAATAAAAATTTTCTCTTTGTAAGTTGATTGTTTTAGGTACTTGTTATAATGGACAGAAGGCTAACACAGGGACTAAAGACAAAACTGATGGAAAAAGCCGGGCGCGGTGGCGCAAGCCTGTAACCCCAGCACTTGGGAGGCCGAGGCAGGAGGATCGCGAGTTCAAAGCCAGCCTCGGCGATGGCAAGGCACTTAGCAACTCAGTGAGACCCTGTCTCTAATAAAATACAAAAAAGGGCTGGGGATGTGGCCCAGTGGTGGAGTACCCCTGAGTTCAATCCCCGGTACCAAAAAAAAAAAAAAAAAAAAACTGATGGAAAAACTGATATCTGGTAATTCTTGATTATCTACTCATATCTTTAAATGAGGCACTGAAAAGATGATCTGGAAGTCCTGGTCTGTCATCAGGACTCGTCGCTTTTCTTTGCCTTAGGATGGCTATTGGTCTTTTCATCTCCACTCCTCTCTTTTTCAGAGAGCCAGTCGCAAGGTATCTACCAGTAGGCAAGAAATTAGAGACTTTTTCTCTGCATAAATTTATTATCCTAGAGGAAAGACCTTCCCATTTTGGTCTTTGTGGGTTCCCTGAGATAATGGCCATTGCCTGGCATGATTGCTATATGACAAAGTCAACAAACTTGTTCACAGACCACAGAGCTCCTAGTCAGCATTATTTTTGTGTGTCCCATTCTTGAGTGTAAATAGATATACAAGATCACTGGAAATTTGAGTCCCCCACAAACACTCAATACAGCATCTGAAACGGAATGTTCATTGGATAGGATTAGCAGCATAGTAGATACTGTAAAAGTAAAGATCAATGAATTTAAAGACAAGAAAGTAAAAACCAGATATATATATATATATATAATATATATAAATATATATATATAATATATATATTTATATATATATATATATATATAAATATATCTAAATATAAAATAATAATATATATAAATATATAAATAAAAATAATAATAATATATATAAATGTTTTATATATATATAAAAATATAATAATATATATAATATATAAATATATATAAAATAATATATATAATATTATTAAATATATATATAAATGTTTATATATATATATGTTTATATATATATATATAAACAAAGTCTCACAATCCTGTTACAACAAGAAACCTAGAAAAAGAGAGAAAATGGTCCAGAAATATTTAAAAAGAAAATTTGATGAAAAATGTCACAAATTCAAATCCAAGGATTTCATTGAACCCCAAGCAGAATAAGCACAAAGAAACCTACACTGTACATGTTGTTATCAAATTGGTTAAGTGGCTCAAACCTAAAAGTAAGAAGAAAATCTTAAAGTGAAATGATGAAATCCAGCAGAGAGAGGACCAACAGCTTCAAAGTACTAAATGAAAAAAAAAAAATCCAGTAAAAATATTCTTCAAAATGAATGCAAAATAAAAAATATTTTCTGTTAAACAAAAACTTAAATAATTTTTTCTTGAATAACATGAACAATTAAGGAACATGTTCTACCAGGTATGGAAGAACATGGAATTATACGAAGGAGCAAAAAGGGGAAATGCAGGAGCCCTGTTTGGGGAGATGGCTAAGATTGTGGTTGACTTCGGGCCATGGAGATGTTTGGGCATTGCCGCCTTCCGTAGTCTCACGAGACTTGGCCCGGGATCTCGAGAGACTTGGGTGGAGCGCGGAGCGGGTTGGGGCCATTTGGTTGTTGGTTGTTTGGTGGTGTGTGGTACGTGTTAGAGTTGTTAGAGCCAGAGAGAGAAGCTGACAGAATAAAGATCCTGTTTGTTTCCAGTCTGCCTCTAAACTTATTCCCGCGGCTTTGCTGCTCCAAGCGGCCATCGCTTCAGGCGGCAACAGGGAAATAATGGTAATTTTTAAAGTGGGTAAATATAAAAGCCTTTTACCTCTTTTTTGTTTGTTTGTTTGCTTTTGTTGATGGACCTTTATTTTATTCATTTATTTATATGCGGTACGGAGAATCGAACCCAGTGCCTCACACATGCTAGGCAAGTGCTCTACCACTGAGCCACAAACCCAGCCTATGCCTTTTACTTCTTACTTTTAAATTTCTTTAGAGGATTTTTTGATTATATAAAGCGAAACTAATAACAATATATTGTGGTGTTTGTAAGGTAGATGGAAGTAGAAATACAACAATGGTACAAAGGACAAAAAGGTGGAAATTAAAGCACACTTGCATTTTATATGGAGGAAATAATACCATTTCAAGATAGATCATGGTAAACTAGAGATGTATATTATAAACCCTAGAGTAACTACTAAAAACAGAAAAACGAAGTTATAACTAACAGACAATAGAAAAGATGAAATAGAATACTAGAAAGTGTACAATCAAAAAGAAGGCTGGGGAGGTGGCTCGGGGTAGAGTGCATGCCTGCCCTGATGCAATCCTGAAGAACAAAAAGGAGGTATGAAAGAGGAGAAAAGGAATAAAAAGGCAACAAAAAGCAAAAAAGCAAAAAAAAAAAAAAAAAAAAAAAAAGGAAGATAATATACTTAAAGCCAACCATAGTAATAATGACATTAAGTGTAAATTCACTTAACAGGGCAACTAAATGGCAGAGATCGCACAAATGAATAAAAAAATAAAGACCCAATAAAAAATAAAGACCCAATAAAATACTGTCTACAAAAAACACCTACCTTGGTCAGTATTGTATTAGCCTTTGAAATAAGACAAAAGAATGAAGCATTTAGAAAAATTTTTCACTAAGGTCTTATCATATTATTTAAAGTTTTAAAAAATTCTTTTGTCTCTCTCTTTTTTTTCATTAGAGCTTTATAGTTATACATCATACGTGGGTTCACCCTGACAAACTCTTACATGCATGGAAATTGATTTTAGTTCATGACCCCCCTTTTCCCTCCCATCCTCCCATTCTCTCTCTCCTCTCCCATTCTCCTTCCTTTACTCTACTGGACTTCCTTTTGCTCCTCTATTAATTTATATTTGATTAGTTCTTTATATTATCCTATCCTTCCTCCCCCTTTCCTTTATTTTACTTGAGCTCCCACATATGATAGAAAACATTTGACCTTTGAGTATCTGAGTTTGGCTTATTTCACTTAGCATGATATTCTCCATTTCCATCCATTTACCAGCAAATACCATAATTTCATTCTTTTTTATGGATGAGTAGAACTCCCATTGTATATATATTCCACAATTTCTTAACCCATTCATCTATTGATGGGCATCTGGGTTGATTCCATCTTATTTTATTCTTAATTGATGTTTAGTTGTAGATATTTATAGGTACAGTGTGATATTGATACATATATACATTGCATAATGATCAAATCAGGGCAATTAATATATCCTTTCCTTCTGACATTGATCATTTCATTGTGGTGAAAATATTTAAAATTCTTTCTTCTAGTTATTTTGAAAATACACTATTGTTATCTCCCATCACCCTACTGTGTAATAGAACCCCAGAACTTATTCTCCCTATCCAACAATAACTTTTTACTTATCAACTGACCCTCTATCCCCTCCCTCCCCAGCCTCTGTTCCTATTTTTAAATTTTTTTGGTACCAGGGATTGAACCCACGGGTGCTTAACAAATAAGCCACATCCCCAGAGCCCCCTACTTTTAAATTTTGAGACAGGGCCTCAACTTAGGCCCTCTGTTCATGTTTTAAAATGAGGCATTTGAAAAGATGATCCGGTGTCTTTGCACTTCAAGAAAGAAGCTGGCTGTTGGTCTTCCCATCTCCCCCTTCTCTTTCTCAGAAGGCCAGCAGCAAGGTATAATGACAGGCTTTTTCTCTGCATAAGTTGCATGGTCCTGGAAAGAGACCAGGCTTGGTGGGTTCTCTGAGATGATGGCCATTTCCCCCTTTCCCCCTTCTCACTCCCCCTGGGCCCCTTCCTCTACTCTACTGGTCTCTTTTCTATTTTCATGAGATCCCCCATCCCACCTTTTTTTCTCTCTAGTTTTCATATATGAAAGAAAACACACGACTCTTGACTTTCTGAGTTTGGCTTATTTCATTCAGCATCATGTTCTATAGTTGGATCCATTTTCCATCAAATGACATAATTTCCATTCTTCCTTATAGCTGAATAAAACTCTATGGTATATATATATATACCACATTTTCTTCATCTATTCATCTGCTGATGGACACTTAGGCTGGTTCCATAACTTGGCTATTGGGAATTGTGCTGCTATAAACATGAGTATGTATGTGTCATATCTAGGATGCTGTCAGTCCAGATTCTTAATGGGAATTGTTGCTAAGAATTTGTGGTCATATTTAGCCCATCACAACTCATCCTCTACTCTATTTACATCCTTTTCTGAGTGGTGAAGAATTCAGCCTTGCTCAAAAAAAGGTCTGGCCTTTGCCCTTGACATCTGGTATGTTTCCTTTAAGATTTTTCTGTCTCTTGGGGCCCTGGGTTAGCCAACGAGCAACATGTGATTTAGGGTGGAGGCTAACCACATGCAATAGTGCTAGGGTGGGAGGCTCGACGCACCCGAAAGGTCAACAATGTGATGTAGATTGGGGGATTTGGGTCACTCCCTGAAGGGATGAAGACTGAGATTGACTACATGGAAATAGATCATGCCTATGCAATGGAGCCTCAATAACATCTTTGAACTTAAAGGTTTGGGTGAGCTTCCTTGGTTATCAATATTCCATGCATATCATCACACACAGTGGCCAGGGAAAGTAATACATCCTGACTCCCTAGAGAGAAGTCAAGGGAAATTCGGCATTAACTACTTTCTCCAGCTCTTCCAGGTGCCTTTAGCTCATGTTAATCTGCACCTATAATAAACTGTAACCATGAGTATAATAGTGCTCAGTGATTTCTTGGAACTCTTCCAGTGAATTGTCAAATCTAAGGTGATTTTGGGAAGGACTCAGGAACTGTTCAAACTCATACTCCCATGCAGAATACACCTAAGAGTCTCAAAACTGTCATCCAATTATAGTTTTAGGATCAGAGTTCAGCAGCTGTTGATCTGGTCCAAATATGGATGAAGCTCCTTAGATGTTCCTCTTCTTCCTCCTCTTCCTCCTTCTTCTTTGGATTGAACCCAGAGGTACTTTATACTGAGCTATGTCCCCAACCCTTTTTATTTTTTATCTTGAGACAGGTTCTCACTAAGTTTCTTAGGGCCTCGCTAAATTACTGAGGCTGACCTTGAACTTGTGATCCTCCTGCTTCAGCCTCCTGAATTGCTTGGGATCACAAGCAACTGCCACTGTGCCCAGCATGGGACTTCTTATTTCTCATAAATTCCACTTGTAAACTGTTGCTTCTTTAGTTCAACTCTTCTTGTATTTATCATATACAGTTAAAATAAAAACTAATGAACACTTTCAACATTCTGCCTGGAAATCTCCTTAGTCAGTATGTTTTTCACCTCAAGCTGCCATAACTTGATGCCACAGACTGGGCGGCTTAAACAACAGGAATGTATTTTTTCACAGCTCTGGAGTCTAGAAGAAGTTCAAGATCAAGGTGTCATCGAGGCTGGTTTTTGGTGAAGACTCTTCCTTACCTGTACATGGCTGCCTTCTCCCTGTGTCTTCACATAGCTTTTACTGCAGGTGTGCATGCAGAGAGAAAGACCCTTGTGTGTGTGTCTCTCTCTCTTCTTATAAGGACATCAGTCTTATTAGGTAAAGGTCCCACGCTTATGAATTCATTTAACCTTAATTTCCTCTCTAGAAATCTTATGTCCAAACAGAGTCACATTGGGGGTTAAGGTTTCAACATATGGACTTTGAGGGAACATATTTCAATAACAAATTCACATATTTGTTGATGTTTCAGCTACCTATTAAACCACCCCAAATCTCCTGTCTTAATGCAACACAATGAGTCATTATTTCTCTTGACCCTCTGAACTGGCCAAATGTCTCTGCTTCTGGTGGTGTTGGTTGTGGCTCTAGAATGGCTGGACAGTTTGAAGTGCCCTCACTCCCATCACTGGGAAGGGGTGCTGCCACTGGTCCTTCTTCTTTTCCATGTAGACCTCTCCATACTGTTGCTCTCATTTCCTCAAAGCACAATGACTTAGATCCCCAAAGAAAAAGCCATAAGCCACAACGGGCAAGTGCTTATCATGCCTTTGCTTGGATCACGGTTCCTAGAGTCATGAAGGAGGTAACTAGGTGAAGCTGGAGGTTCTGGGAGGCAAGGTTATTGGGACTGCCTGAGGTTAGCACATGTTACCCCAGTGTGGCACCTTGGCCTCAGAGAAAACAGCAGAGATAGAAAGGGCTCTCTGACCTCCCCTGGCCATTCTCTCCTAAAGCAGTCCATAAAACTTAGCTGATCTTCCTCTAAAGTTGATCTATCCCCGGAGGAAAGAATAAAGATAAAGACTCCAAGAAGATCTTGAGCAAATAGACCTTCCCAAATTTCTTCCTTTTTATTACCAATAGGTTATATGTTTTGTCTTCCAATCAAATTTTTGTATCGCTGTTGTATAAATAAACACATTTTCCTGTTTCTTTGTGTCTTTATTTCTGAAGACTCAGAAAACTTAAATAATTTTGTCTACGTCTTTTGTGCTACTATAGCAGAATACTGGAGACTAAACAAGTACGTGCTTGTTTGTGTGTGTGTGTGTGTGTGTGTGTGTGTGTGTGTGTGTGTGTGTGTTACTAGGGATTAAACCCAAGGCCATTCTACCTTTAAGTTATGTTCCCAACCCTTTTTATTTTTTATTTTTAGATAGGGTCTTGCTAAATTGCCCATGCTGGCCTTAAACTTGTGATCCTCTTGTCTCAGCCTCCTGAGTTGCTGGGATTACAGGTGTGTACCACTGCACTTGGCTAGACACTGGACAGTTTATAATGAACAGAAAATTAGTTTTCATGGTGGAGTCTGGGAAGTCCAACATCAAGGTGCAAACATCAGGCAAAGGCCTTCATGCTACACCACAACATATGTACTGTTTTGTTGTTGTTTAGTAGTGAGGATTGAACCCAGAGGTGCCTTACCACTGAGTTGCATCCCAGTTCTTTTTATTCTTTGAGACACACAAAGTTGCCTAAGCATCTCACCAAGTTGCCTAGGCTGGCCTCGAACTTGTGATCCTCTTGTCTCAGCCTCCCAAGCAGGCAGGTCTGTGCCACTGTGCCCTGCTACATATGTACCATAGGTTACATCATAATATGGCAGAGGCATCACATAGCAGAAGGGCAAAGAGAGGACAGGCACAAGAGAAAAGGGCTGGAACTCCCCCTTTTATAGTGAACCTACTCCCATAGTAACATATCATTCAATTCATGAGGGCAGAGCCTCAGGGCCTAATCACCTCTGAAAGATCTCACCTCTTTTTTTGGGGGGGGGGGGTTGGGGGAGGCGGTGCTGGAGATTGAATCTAGGGCCTCGTGTACACCAAGCATGTACTCTACCACTGAGCTACACCCCCAGGTTGGTCCCACCTCTTAATATTATTACAAAGGCAATTAAATTTCAGTATAAGTTTTAGAGGGGACAAACATTCAAACCTTGGCGGTACCATTTTCTCTTGTCAATCGATCTTTGTTGGAGAGGCTTAGCCATAAACCTTGTGCTAAGTGAGAAATCTTTTCACCTAAGGGCTATTTAAGGCAGAGTTACCATGACATGCTACACTTTCTACATTTGAGTCACTCAGACAACAGTTTTGCTGAGTTTTTTCACTAGCGCAAAATGTGGTTTACCATCTTTCCCAGTTTCAGTAGTAGTTTCCTCACTGATTTTCCAGGTCCCACAACAGTCTCCTTGCTGCTGTTCCAGAATCTATCTACTGCTACTGCCCAGTCCCAAAGCCAGTACTTCATGTGATGATGTTTATTATAGCAGCATCCTACTCTTAGGTACCAGTTCTCTTTCAGCTACTCACTGTTGTGGGATAAAACACCCTGGAACGTAGAAGCTCTAATCAACAACCCTTCATCATATCGTGTAGTTCTAAGGGTTGATCAATAGCTCTCTGCTCTTTCACTTATGCTCATTGATGCAGATGCATTCAGCTGACAGGGCTACGGGCTGGTGCTGAACTTAGCTGGGACACCAGGAATGGCTGGGTTTCTTTCCATATGGCCATTTATCCTGGGCTTCTTCATAGTATGGTGGTTTAAAGGCAGCATTGCAAGAGAATAAAGACAAAATCTATGTCACCTCGTGTGCCCCAAGCTCTGCAACTTACAAAATTCACTTCTGTCACATTCTTTTGGATAAAGCAAATAGCAAAGCCAGTCCAGACCCAAGAGGTGGGCGACCAGACTACACCTCTTGATAGCAGGAGCTACAAAGAATTTGGGGCCATCTTGAACCCACTGGATAAAGTTATACCATATTCTTAGATGGAGGACTCAATATCATAAAGATGTTAATTCCATCAAATAAATCGATAAAGCCAAATTTAGAGCAACCAAAATACCAACAGGGTACTTAAGGAAACTTGAAAAGATGTCCCTAAAATTCACATAGAAGAGCAAAGACTACCCAACATAGTTTGGAGGAAGCGCAACATGAAGGCTCTGCTTCTTACAGATATCAATATTACAGTTTTATTGTTTTATTAAAAAATCTACTAGTATAACATGAGATAGCTGAAGGATAAATAACAGAGGTTCTTCTCTCTCTGTTTTGTGTGTATGGGTGTGTGTGGTGGTGGTAGGGTTTACTGGGGATTTATTCCAGCAGCACTTTACCACTGAGCTACACCCCCAGACATTTTCTTTAAAATTTTTAATTTTAGACAGGGTCTCGCTAAGTTGTCCAGGCTGGCCTCCAACTTGTAATCCTCCTGCCTTAGCCTTGTGAGTTGCAGGAATTACAGGAGTGCATGACGGTACCCAGTTCAGAGGCTCTCTTTTAAATAAACATTTTAAAAATAATAATTTAAGGTTTATAGAAAAGTTGCAAAGATAATAGAGAGTACTCAGATGCCCCTATCCAGTCTCTCCATTAGTATGGCATATTTGTCACAATTAACAAGCTAATTTTTATACATTACTTCTAACTAAATCTAATTAACTATTTGTATTTCCTTAGTTTTTACCTAACGATCCTCGTTGGGTTCTGGCATTCTATTTAGGACCCCTCTTTGCATAGACTCCTCCTGGACTGCTCTTACTGGTGATGACCTTGACAGTTCTGAGTGGTGCTGTTTAGGTACTTGGTAGATTGTTCCTTTATTGGGGTTTGCTTCATGTTCTCATGATTAGACTGGAGCTGTGGGTTTGGGGGAAGGAGACTATAGGGGTGGGGTGCCCCTCTCCTCACATCAGATCAGGGATAGTACTATCACCATGATCTGCTGCCACTGTTCACCGTAATCAGCTGGATGAGAGTGTGTGTTAAGTTCCCTGGTTCTGGTGTTATCCCTCCCACCCCCATCCCTTCCCATTTGTATTCTTGAAAGGAAGTCACTACATACAGCAGATGTTTAAGAAGCATGAGTTATGTTGTACTTCCTGGAGGGTAGTTTATTTACATAAATTATTTGGAATCAAAAAGTTTATTTTTCATTTAAGAATTAATTTGAGATTTTTATTAAAGATAGATGGTTAAAGAAATACTCTAATCCTTCCAAAAATGCTACAAAAATGAGAGTAAAAGGCTTTTGTTTTATTTTGAGATGGGGGTTTCTCTGTGTTGCCCAGACTGGCCTTGAACTTGTGATCCTCCGAAGTGGGGTGTGACTACAGGCTTGTGCCACTGGGCCTGGCTCTACTGTAGGATTTTTATGAAAGCATAAGCCCATAATAAGAACTGGAAAGAATATAATAGCAGTAAAAATTTTGGACATGGAAAAGTAGATGGAAAGTGGCAAATGGATTAGTGGATCCAAGAAAGCGAATTCTAAATTGGCAGTAGGCAAAGTGGAGAGGTAACATTCTTTATATTGCAGAAGCCCAAAGGCTCAGAAATTGGCACCAGAAAACTCTGGAAATGGAACAGGAGGAGCAAATAATTGTAAGGCTGGAAACACAGGGATTGCCTGCAGTCTATTTAAATAGCATCTCTATATTTTCTCCTCTCTTCTATGCAGCAACCCCAGTAGAATAGAATAAAACTGAGGTCTCTGGACTTGAGGGCACCTCACACAGTTGAAAGAGGTATAGGTCTTCTAGAAAACAGGGGGGCTAAGAAAAATTTTATGTACTAGAATTTATGACATCTTAGCCTTCTAATTCCTCTTGGCTCCTATAACACCAGGAACCAGGATTATAGCATCTAGTGAAGACACTGGAGGAATCTTCTCTAAAAACTTAGATCATCTCAAGAGAAAATGATAAAAAAAAAATTACTCACATGAGGAACTTACCCAAAGAATTGTAATGAAGTCCCAATGTTACTAGATCCCTTCCTTCACATATATACACATACAGCTTCTAAGGAATTTTTGGGGTGTCTCTTGCTAAGTATGAGCAGACTGCCAAAATAGCACATATCTGGGGAAAACTCTTTAATGTGAAAAATAGAGTTAAAAATTAAATGTTAAAATGACACAAAGATGTTTATTATTGTCCCAAAGTGGAAATAACCCAAATGTCTAGTCAACTGGTGAGTGACAAAACAAAATGTGATGTAAGCATGCAATGAAACAGCCTTCAACAATTGCTGCTGACAAATGCCACAGCAGAGATGGCCTTTGAGGACATTATTTGAAGTGAAAGAAATCAGACACAGAACACATTTTGTATGATCCAATTTAAGTGATATGTCTAGAAAAGGCAAATGTACACAAATAGAAAACAGAATACAGGTAGATTGGGACTGGTGTTGGAAATGGAGGTCACAGGATCTTTGAAGTGATAAAAATATTCTAAAGCTGGATTGTGACGATGGTTGCACAATTCAAAAAATATATTTACAATTATTATTTCTTTTCCTTTTGGTACTGGGTATTGAACCCAGGGGTGCTTAATTACTGAGCCACATTCCCAGACATTTTATTTTTTTTTTTATTTTGAGACAGGGTCTCACTAGGTTACTTAGGGCCTCACTAAATTGCTGAGGCTGGCTTTGAACTTGCAATCCTCCAGCCTCAGCCTCCTCAGCTGCTGGATTATAGGTGTGTGCCACTGTGACAAGCTACAATTTTTAAATGGGTGAATTTTATCACATAGTTATATTCCAATAAATTAGTTTAAAAAAGAGAACTCAGAAAATTGGATAGAGAAGAAAAAATAGAGTATAAGAGCCTTAATGAGGAGGTAGCTAAGATGGCGGCTGGCTGAGAGCCAAAGAGGAGGCGTTTAATTGTTTTTCTCCTGACCTTAATGTAATCAACTAAGAATCTTTCTGTGCCCGTGAACACTGTGTGACACACCTGTAAGTTGAGCTTGTGACACGTGTATACTTGTTAAGGTGAAGAGTATTTAACCAGGTAGGGCTGGCGAGAGTGGTGGTTGGAGTTGGAGAGAGAATACAGAAGAGAAAGCAGAGAAGAAGCAAGAATAAAGAACCTACTCATTTCCAGTCTGCCTCCGATTTCTTTCCCCGCGGTATCGTTGCTGCAGGCGGCAATAGCTGCAGGCAGCAACAATAGACAAAAACTAATTGTTACGTTTTCAGAGATGTAAGGGAAGATATTGTATCCAGAAAGCAATTAAGATGGTAGTTTTAAAAAGAAGACTATTTAGATAACAACAACTAGTCACCAAGAAAATAAATATTAGATGACAGAAATGGAAAATCCAAGAGAAAAGTGAAGGATATAGAAACATAGAGCAAAGTGGTGAATAATTGAACAATAAAAAAAAAAAACACAAAAAAAATTAGATGACCAATCTAGGAGGTCTACCAGCTAGTTAACAGAAGCATCAGACAGAGAAAGCAGGAAAGAGTAGTAGAGAAAAGTATTAATAAAATTAGAAAACTTTCCAGAGCCAAGGAATAGGAACCCCTTCTCAAAAAAAAAAAAACTTTGGGGGCTGGGTGTGGTGGGACACACCTGTAATCCCAGCAGCTCTGGAGGCTGAGGCAGCAGGATGTGGCTCAGTGGTTAAGTGCCCCCCAGGTTCAATCCTGGTATAGAAAAAAAAAAGGCTTTCGAGTGTCAATCAAGCCCAGTGGATAAAAATGACAACACAGAAACAAAAATTCCAACAAATAATAAAAGCAACAGCAAAAGGCTGATTATCAAGAAGTTTTAAACTCTGGGGAGAACAGATGACTCTAAAAGCGGCAGGTGGGAGTAGGGAGCAGGGGAGATAGGTAATTAATGAGAAGAGTTTTGTGAATAAGAATGGCATCAAACTGTTCAATTGGAAGGTAGAAGAGGAAAGAGCTAGGCCTTCAGATTTTCTAGGAAACATGATTTTTTAAAAACAAAGAATTCTGTATTCAGTCAAACTCTCTATCAAATAAAAAGGTTAAAAAAAGATATGTTAGACATACAAGTCTTCAAAAATATCCCAATCACCTATCTTAGTAAGATATTTGAGGGTGTGCCCAAGTGTGTGCATACATGCCTGTGCTGGGCACACACCCACTCACACACTAGAGAACTCTGTTTAGAAGGAGAAAACTGGGATTTTGAAATACATGGAATGATGGAAACAGAAGATCCAATAGAGACAAAGAGAATTGTCAGAAGATGGCAAATGGAAGTTCCAATACACCAACCAAGCAATAGGCCCACAGTGGAACCCCTCAGATTGGAATAGGGGATTGGAGGAAAAGTCTGGGGCCTGAAGGGGAGGGCAAGGATGGGATTTTCAATTACCTCATATGTCTTCTATAAAACTTAATTAAAAGGGATTTTTACAGAGCAGTTAAGGGTGTGGAAATATTTAGTCAGAGGTTAAGAAAAATTAGGAAAAAATCTTAAAATGAGGCAATTATTAAGTCCAGGAAAAAAAAGAAGCCAACATTATGCAAGAAAGGACATATAATCATACTACTTGGGTTGAAAGCAAACTACATGTGCATATATGAGCACATACATAACCAAAATTTTGAAAGCACTGAACATAAATTTAACAGATTTTTGAGGTGCTATTTTATTGGGAGGATGATGAAAAAAAAAGAAAGAATATAAATGAGTTAAAATCTGTTTTATCCATAACTGGAAATCAATGGATAGAGATGAATCAAGAGATGGCAGTGTACACATTTAGAAATAAGAGTAAAATCAGTGAAAACAGCTGGGGGAAAAAAAAACTTGTTACTTGGTGAACGGGGGGGGTGGGTGGGAGGCTGAAGGGAAGTGCTTGTTTTAAATCACATTGGTATACACACAATGGAGTATTACTCAGCAATAAAAGAGAATAAAATCATGGCATTCGCAGGTAAATGGATGAAGTTGGAGAATATAATGCTAAGTGAAGTTAGCCAACCCCCAAAATCCAAATGCCAAATGTTTTCTCTGATATAAGGAGGCCAGTTCACAGTGGGGTTGGGACGGGGAGCATAGGAGGATTAGAGGAACACTAGAATGGCCAATGGGGAGGGAGATGAAGGGAGGGGGCAAAGGGTGAAGAAAAAAAAAGATGGTAGAATGAGATGGATATCATTACCCTAAGTGCATGTATGAAGATACAAATGGTGTGAATATACTTTGTATACAACCAGAGATATGTAAAAATGTGCTCTATATGTGTAATATGAAATGTAATGCATTCTGCTGTCATTTATAACAACTTAGAATAAAAAAATAAATAAAATCACATTTAGCAATATTCGATATTTTACAGTATTCAAATATAACACTTTGATACAAATAAAAGTTTATTGTATTTTTTTAATTTTTTGCAGTGCTGGGGATGAAACACACATGCTAGGCAAGTGCTCTACCACTGACCTGTACCCCCCCAAATAATAATTATCATAATCACTTAATGCAAAGTGTACAGTTGCAATTATACAATACCAGGAAATAGGAAGCTTCAAATTATAGTAGTACTACTAATTTAACACACATAAAATTTCATTTAATCATGCATTAATACCAAAACGAAGACATGATTTAGAAAAGCAATTTTTCACTTTGTGATATGCTTTGTAAAACTAGAGTTTTAAAATTGTGATAATTAATTCATAAGAGTTGAGAATTTGATTCCTGCTTTCTGAGGTTTATTAATATTTAATGTTTGAATCTGTATTTGAAGCATAAAAAACTATCAAATTAAAGAGTGGCAAATCACTCTCTTTTGAAGAAAAATATTACAAGTTGGATTCTAAATCCTTCCTTATCTTTTGAAAAGAGGAAAACCAACATTGATTTTAGGTCTCATATATTTAATATCCCAAAATTTGCAAATAAAATTTATACCCAAATGAATATAACCCTGTTAATTCTTTTTTTTTCTGGGTTAAATATATATGCATAGGTCCATATTTAAATATAAAGAACTCAGCAATGGCTATTTTACCATCTGCAGCCTGAGCCCAATGTTGGCATGGCCCTCCTGCCCTGCTTCCTTCCTTCTGTCAGGATGAAAAGAACTTTGCCTCGGCCCTCTGAAGGTTTGATAATTGGTTTTGCCGAAATAAACTGGTACTTAGAACAAATTAAGGGGGGTTGAGCATACAAATTTAGTTTATTTATGTGCTTGAATATGGGTGCTACACAAAATATGAGACTCAAAGAAGGGCCAGATGGTTGCAGCTTAAATAGCATTCTGAGCTACAGAAAGAAGTAAGGGCATAGTCTTTTTGAGAGGAAGAAGTGACAGGAAAGAATATGGATTTGTGCCTCCAGAGGGATGCATGGGCTATGGGAT
This sequence comes from Tamias sibiricus, assembly GCA_025594165.1. NCBI lineage: Eukaryota > Metazoa > Chordata > Mammalia > Rodentia > Sciuridae > Tamias > Tamias sibiricus. The sequence goes on from CM046662.1 coordinate 144,470,167, forward strand.
GGTGAGAGGAGGAAATACACAGTGAACCAAGGAGATCTTGCTGTGCGAATAAGGTACCTCCAGCAGCAGTCTTCAGAATAAATGGTGTGCTTAGTGTAAGGAGATGGAGAACTTCAGTCTCCTTTCCTGTGAATTAATTTTCTTAATTTGATGAAATTATGAGGGGGGTGGGTCAAGACAATTGCGTCCCTTTTGGAGGAACTTCCCTTAGTCAGATAAGGGAACTTGGAGAAATCATCTTCCTGCATTTGCTGCTTTCTAAGATCCTCAAGTTTGAAGTAATCAGCATAGCAGAGTGCCATAGTTTGGGGTATCATTTTCTGAGCCCCAGCCTTTCCTTCATTCCTCCCCCTTCCTTCTTTCATTCGTTCATTCATTCCTCCCTCCCTCCTTCCCTTTCTTTCTTCCAAGAAGTATTTACTTTCTTCCCAATATTGGCTGGTGCTGGGAATACAAAAAAGGAAAAAAAGAAAAAAAAAAAAGAGAGAAATTACAGTCTCCTGCCACTTCATACAAGTAACTGTGAAACAACATGAAAAGGAAGAAAACAAAGGAATCAGATTTTACAAGGTGTCCATGGACTAAGTATACTGTGGTGGGGCTCAGGATATAACACCTCAAAATATGACCATAGGAAACCAGAACATGCCACCCCCCAAATATGCCTCCTTGTTGTATTATTTCCACCTGGCTATTTTGAGAAACTGCAGATGCAGAAGTAGCTGCAAAGAGTTACCCTTTTGTAAGAGGAATTTACATCCATGAGCTGGGCTTGATGGGACAGGACTATAATCCCAGCGACTCATGAGGCTGAGGCAGGATGATTGCAAGTTTGAGGCCAACCTGAGCAACTTAGCCAGACACTGTCTCAAATTAAAAGAAAAAGTGCTATGGTTGTGGTTCAGTGGAGGGACTATAGATTCAATTCCCAGTAGTAAATAAGTAAGTAAGTAAGTAAGTAAGTAAGTAAATAAATAAATAAATAAATAAATAAATAAATAAATAAAAATTACATTTATATGCCAGGCGCGGTGGCGCACGCCTGTAATCCCAGCACTTGGGAGGCTGAGGCAGGAGGATTGTGAGTTCAAAGCCAGCCTCAGCAATGGTGAGGCACTTAGCAACTCAGTGAGACCCTGTCTCTAATGAAATACAGAAAAGGGCTGGGGATGTGGCCCAGTAGTCGAGTGCCCCTGAGTTCAATCCCCTGTACCAAAAAAAAAAAAAAAAAAAAAAAAAAAAAAAATTATAAAAAAATATCCCATTTGTAAGAGCGTCTCATGTTCTGCACCAGGAAATAAAGGAAGACACCAGCCTAGCATATGTGTAAGGCCCGGGGTTTGAATCACAGAATTATTTTGAAAAATTATATCTGCATAAAAGTCTTACCTTTATGATGTCCTTCCTGGACATTATGTCTTAACTGGACAATTCCTTATTCACATCTTTGTTTCAAAGACTGATGGGATTTAAGCCTGGTGCTTAAAACTTGTTTTTATTTTTGGGGGCTCTACCCTAGCAATTTACTCATTTCTTGGTATTCATTTGAATAAACTTCAGTTTGCTCTTCTCGGTGATCTCTTTTGTTACGGGGAATTCCAGTTAAGAGCTACGAAGGAAGGGTAGAGACAAAATCATTTTCCTCCCTTGCAACTGATAAGAGCTCTTCAGAGAGGGTGTTTTCTGTGATTGGAGGGCTTTGCCCCAAGACAGGGAGCAGCTAGCGCAAAGCATCCAAGGGCCCAGGCAGGTTCAGAGAAAGAGGAGGAGCACTGAGAGGCTCTGCATCCCAACGTATTTAACTTCTGGGCCACTGTGGCCCAACCATGCAATCCCTCCAAATCACTCATACATGGTGGGTGGTGAATAGTGAGCCTGGGACATTGGGTTTGAATTGGACACACCTGGGTGGAAGGCACGATGGGCTCTATATAACGAGAAATGTGTCTAGCACAAAGAGGAATGTGTTGTAAGCAAATTTGAATAAATGAGTGCTCTAAGAATAGTGCTAAATTGGAAAATTTTGGATAAAAGGATTTTCAAGTTCCAGATTATTCAGGTTAATGTGAGAAAATACTTGACAATTTATACATGCAAATTGGACACAAGATGTTCTTTCATTCAATTATTTATTGGGCATCTGTTATGGGATGTTGTTAGTGTTTAAGGCACTGGAAACAAATAACATTGTATCCTTGTGACACATATTCTAGTGACCTTTATTCATTCATAGTTCATTTTTTGGATTAAAAAATCATTATCAGAAATCAGTTTAAAAATCTAGCAAGGCTAATTTAAGTGACTGATCAACAATATTGAAGAAAACTTAGATGCAATTGTGATGGAATTATTAAAAATATCTTTTATTATAAGAAGCTTGAATCATTGCTGTTTATGATATATCAATACCACAAAACTCAAGAGTTCCTTTGATAAATCTAGTAGTCTATTGCCATCTTGTGTTCAAACTGCTCGATTATGCAACTTAATCACAAAGATTCTGTATTAGTTTCCTATAGGGCAAAGGGAATATCTTTCTCTCTCTCTGAAGTTTCAAGTCTTTTAAGTCAGCCAAAATAAACTGGTTTACAGATAGGTTTATCAGGGGATAAGCATACCAACTTACTTATGTGTATGAGGCAGCAAAGGAAGGTAAGTGCCCAGTAACCCAAAGAGATTCAGAAATTTATATACCTGTCTTCATAGGGGACTACAAAATAAGGGAGGTGGTGTAGGCAGTGTATAGGGGCAGCAAATTATTTTTAGAGGATATGAATAGATTTGGACGACAGACAATTGCCTGGAACAAATTTTGCTGGGCTCTAGGTGTGATGTTTGATTTGCAGTCTCTTCCTCTGATGAGTTTAATCTTCCTTGGCTAATGAAATTTCAGTAAGAGGATTGAAGCCAATTGTGTTCCTTTTTGGTAGATCCTGTCTTTAGGTAGATAAGGGAACTTCAGAGAAAAGCTGCTCCCTGCACCATGGGGAAGGGAAACAAGGGAAGATCAGAGGGACCGGCTTCTTAGGCCTTCCAATTTCCAATTTCCTTTAGTTCAAAGTGCTCAGCATGTCCAAATGCTGTCCTTTGTGGTGGTGTTTCCTGAGCCTCAACACTGCTGTAGTAAGTTACCAAACTTGGTGGCTTAAAACAACACAAATTAATTATTTTATAATTCTGTGGTCTTAAGTTTGCGTTCCTCTCCTTTAAAGGCCCCCAGAGGAGAATGTTTCTCTGCCTTTTGCAACTGTGGAGGTGCCCTTCATCTTTGGCTGGTGGTCCCCTAATGTCTTAGAGCCAGCCATGGCTGGCTGGCTTCACAAGGGCCCTTGTGACCCCATTGGGCCCATCTGGATAACCCAGGATAGTCCTTACCTATGAGGGAGGGACATTATTAGTCTGTCTATCTCAAGAGTCCATTAATTTTTTTCTAGGGACAAATATGCTACTTTTTTTTTTTTTAACATAAAAAGACATTAAATCAAACTTATTTGTTTCTTGCAACTGATGAACAGAAAAAGAAACATCACTTTTGCGAATGTCTAAACAATTAACTAAGTGTTTAGAAATCCTCAGAGTGAATTTTTACATACGGGTATTGATCTCAGCTAGAAAATTCACTGAATATAAAAATAATGTGAAGTGAATCTTAAAATCATTTCAATCTGACAAATGTAGGTGTAAATTCAAATATTGCTTGATAATAAATAAAATATACAAGCACAGGGTCTTTTGTTTGTTTGTTTACTGGGCAATGGTCTCATTCCAAATCTAGTCAGAATTAAACTCACAGAATTCAAAATTACAAACTCCTGAAGGGGTTCAAAGAGGAGAGAGGGGGAAGAAAATGGGTCTGTCAGTTACTTCCCTATAAATCTTTGTCATAATAGCAGACGAACTCGACCAACCAAGGTAAGGGTGACCATGCTGCCTCCATTTGCTTTTGATGGTTAACTCTGATGTGGCCTTCAGACCGAGGATGATGAACATGGTCCTTCTTTTCTCTCTGATTATAGTTGGTGTATACTAATGGAACATCCAGGGAAGATCAACAGTCTAAAATGCTTGGGTTTTTATGTTTTCCCTAACTTTTCTGGAACATCATATATGGTGTGCTGTGGTAAGGCTACACCAATATTATTTAGATAGGTTGAGGGAAAACCAGAATAATTGAATATTTATCTTTTTGTTATATATTGTTATTTTTATTAGTTCAGCATAATAGTAATGCAAGTCTTCCCAAGAGCTATAAAGCTCTCGTCCAGCTTGAAGAAGGAAGGCTTCATGAAGACATTGAAGTGCCTCCAAGAGACGCTTCTTCCAAAATATTTTAATATATAGCAGTCATTAAACTACAATTTAAGTCTTGGCATTATTGTGTTAAAATTTTCATTGTAGAAGTTTTACATGTCTTTTGTTAAATTTGTATTTTGTGATCTTTCTTTTGTATTGGGATTTGAAACCAGGGTTGCTTTACAACTGAACTATATCCTCAGTTTTTTTTTTTTTTAATTTTTTATTTTGAGACAGGGTCTCACTAAGTTGTTCAGGACCTCCTTAAATTGCTGAGGCTGGCCTTGAACTTGGGATCCTCCTGCCTCAGCCTCTGGAGTTGCTGGGATTGCAGACATGTGCCACCATGCCTACAATTTTGTAAAATTTAATGCTTAAAAAATGGTAAAGGTTTGATTTCTTCTTTTCTGGTATGTATGACTTTTCTTTTTTGAAAAATTTAAAATATGTTTTAATTAGTTTTACATGACAATAGAGTGCATTTATGCACTTTGATATATCATACATAGATGGGATGTAATTTCTTGTTTTTCTGAGTGTATGTGTTGTAGAATCATATTGGTCATGCAGTCACATATATACATAAAGTAATAATGTCTGGTTCGTTCTACTATCTTTCCTATCCCCACATCCCCACCCTCCCCACCCTTCACTTCTCTCTACTTAATCTAAGGTAGTGCTATTCTTCTCTAGTGCCCCCCCTCCCAACTTTTTGTGAATTAGCATCCACGTATTAAAGAATTTCTTCCCTTTTTGTGCTGGCTAGGACCTCTAATATAATACTGAATAGAAGTGGTAAGAGTAAACATCCTTGCCATACATAGTCTTAGGGAAAAATCCCTGTTTCATTGTCAATATGCTATTATCTTTAGTTTTTATCAAAAATTTCCTTCCTAGTCCAAGTTTATTAAGAGGTTTTTGTTTTTAAGTCATAAAAGGTACTGAATTTTGTCAAAGGCATTTTTTGCATTTATTGAGATGGTTATATGATTTTTCTCCTTTATTCTGTTAACATAGCAAATAGCATAAGTTGATTTTAAATGTTAAGGCAAGCTTGCCTCCCTGGAATAAACCCTAATTATGATGTATTGGCCTTCCTTTTTCTGTACTGCTGCAATCAACTTGCTAACGTTTTGTCAAGGATTTTTGCATCATGAGACATGTTGGTCTCCAACTTTCTTTGCCGGCAATGTCTTTGTCAAGTTTGTGCAGGGTTATATTGGTTTCATAAAATGACTTGGGAGCAGTTTCTATCTTCTAAAGGAGTCTGTGTAAGATTAATATTATTTCTTTCTTCAATGTTTGGTAGAATTCCCAAGGGGAACCATCTGGGCCTGCAGTTTGCTTTGAGGGAAGGCTTTTGATTGTCAATTTAACTTATAAAATTAATGCAGTTACTCTTTCAATTTCTTTTGTGCCAATTTGGTAAATTGTGTTTTTCAAGGAACTCTTTCTTTTCGTCTAACTTGTCAAGTTCATTTGGCATGAAGTTAACATGTATAAGGTCTGTGGTGATGCCCTGTCCTTCCTTTCACTTGTTTTTTTTCTTTTTGGTACCAGGGATTGAACTAGGGGTGCTTAACCACTGAGCTATATCCCCAGCCCTTTTTATTTTTTAATTTTTGAGATAGGGTATCACTAAGTTGCTGAGTCTGGTTTGAACTTGGGATCCTCCTGCCTCAGCCATTGGAGCTGCTGGGATTTCAGGCATGTGCCACTGCACCTGGCCCCTCCTTCACTTTTAATGTTGGTAATGTGTACTTTCCCTTCATCGTTTTCCTGATCAGCCTGCAGAATTCCCAAAAGTATTTTGTGGCAGTGCTCCTTTTTCCCACAGAGAGCAAAAACAATGGCCTGTTGGTATAGCAAGGCTAGCACCCTCTTCCTTTTTCTCTTTCCCATTGTCCACACCCCCAACGCACCCAAATAAGGCAGACAATTTTAGGATCCCCTCATTTTCTCAATAACGGTTTCCTCACAATGTGTTTTGGGTGACTACAATATAAGGACTTGGGGAGATAAGGACAAATGTCTACTTATAAGTGCTAATGTCTATGATAAAGCATATGTATTTCAAGTGAAATTTTGTTGAGTTTTTATTGTGTATATTAACACATATACACATATATTAAACAGAAAATTTACCATTTCAACTTAAAAATTTTTTTTTTGCAGTGCTGGGGTTTGAACCCAGGTCCTCAGGCATGCTAAGCAAACACTCTACCACTGAATTACATTCTGAGTCCTTCGACATTTTTTAAGTGTACAGTTCAGTGGCATCAAGTGCATTCACAATGTTGTGCAGTCATCATACCTACTTCCAAAATTTTTTTGCCATCCCCAACAGAAACTCTGCACCCATGAACCAGTAATTTCCTGTTACCCTTTTCCCCCAGTCCTTGGAAACCTCTGCTTTCTGTAGAATAGCTTGGACTATATTAGGTACTTCATATAAGTGAAATCATACAGTATTTGTGTTTTTGCTTATTTTACTAAGCATAATGTTTTTTAATGTCTGGTTTGATCCGGCTTCATGAATTAATTTATTTGCTCAAGTGCACTCTATATATTCTGTTATGAGGCAAGTGTGGAAGTATTCCATGCCTAAGACCAAGGGATCACAATGGGAGCAAACTAGGCACCATGAGACAGAGACTCTGATTTGTGGAGATGAGATATTTTCCATTGTCTGAAAGGCTTGGTTAACTCATCTGAAGATGTGGTAAGCAGAAAGACTAAAATGTTTGCATGAGAAGACCAGCCTAGCATGCTTGAAGCCCTGGGTTCAATCCCTATCACCAGACATGCACATACATACACCTTCATAAGTACTTTTACTGAACTGACAGTGGTTTAGTATCTAAGGAAACCTTTTCCCCCACCATTTTAGGATATCACCAAATAACTTCTGACCTTCTTCAGAACCACAGATTCTAAACCGGGTGTGGCAGTGCACACCTCTAATCTCAGTGACTCAGGAGGCTGAGGCAGATGGATTGCAAGTTCCAGGCCAGCCTTGGCAACTTAGTGAGACCCTATCATAAAAAAAAATAAAATAAAAAAGGCTGAAGATAGCTCAGAGTTGGCTTGCTTATCATTAGCATAATGTCTTTAAGGTTTATTCAGGTTGTAGCATGTATCAGAATTTCATTTCTTTTTATTTTGGACAAATAATATCCCAATGTATGTGTACATCACCTTTTGTTCACCCATTCATCTACTGATGGACATTTTGGTTTGCTTCCACCTTTCGACTACACTGAATAATGCTACTATGAACATTAGAATACAAGTACTGTTTCAGTTGCTGTTTTCAATTCTTTGCGGGTATATACAAAGAAGTAGAATTGCTATATCATATGGCAATTCCATTTTTAACTTTCTAAGAACTGCCAAATTGTTTTGCACAGTGGCTACATCATTTGTATATTAATTCTTTATCAGATATATGATTAACAAATATTTTCTTCCATTCTATGGATGGTATTTTCACTCTCTTAATAGTGTTAGATTTTATGTGCTAACTTGATTGGGATCTTGGAATGCCTAGATATTTGATTAAACCTTATTTCAGGTTGTGTCTAGGGAGTGTTTCTGCAAGTGTTTGAATGGCTAGGTTGATTCATGGGTCTTTAGCTCTCAGATGGAGGCTTCTCATAATCATGTGGGCCAATTCCTTATAACTCTAATAACTAATACCTATATCTATATTCATCTCTTACTGGTTCTGTTTCTCTGGAGAACCTTACTGCAGGTCCTTTGATGTACAAAAGTTTTTAATTCTTATGAAGTCCAACTTTTCTATTTTTACTTTATTACTCTTGTTTTTGTTATTCCCAAGAAATGACTACTAAATACAATGTCAGAAAGATTTTCTTTAAATATTTTACAGTTTTAGCTCTTAATCTTAGGTCTTTTTTTTTTTTTTTTAATAATAGCTTTCACTTATTGAATATTTACTATGCATCAGACACTACCTAATTTTATATGCATGAGCTTTTAAAAAATGGTCCCACTTATTAAATGAGGAGTGTTTTCCATATCTGATGATAAAATTGACCATGGTTGTCTCTGTCTCATAGTAGTGATCTACAGTTGTATTAGGGTAACTTAAAAAACTTAAAAGTTATATGCCATAGTCTCATTGTTCTTATTTCATTCATTTCTTAGAGTCATCTCTTTTTAAGGTTACCAGGAATTCTGTGGTTTGTGTGTTTGTTTGGCATCTATTGTGAATATTGGGGTGAGGTTCACAATCACATCAGGCTCCACTCTTAGAAAAATAACTCATTGTGAATTGACTCCTTGCCAATCTTAGGTTTTCTCTTTGACTTGACATTGAATGTGGCATTGGTATTCTATGTAACATTGCAGTTTTGGTAGTCTTGGTCAGCAGTGTGACTGAATTTTTCTTTTGTAAGGGAGAAAAAGTAAAATATTTTCCTCACCTATCACAAGGTTGATGGTTGATGCCCCCTTTTTACTTTGGTAAAAGAGACAACAAATGGAACTTGAAGTCTTGCATACTCCATGAAAAATGATACTCTAACTTCTTTGGCATATTTACTGGTTTATTATAAAGGATACAGATGAAAATATGCACAGGGTTAGGTATTTGAGAAGGGGTGAGGAGTTTCCATGTCCTCCATAGGGATGACACCCTTACAGGAACCTCCATGTGTTCAGCTATCCAGAAGATGCTCTTTTTCTTATTTTTTGCAGTGCTGGGGATGGAACACAGGGCCTTGTCCATGCTAGGCAAGCACTTTACCACTAAGCTACATCACCAGCCCAATTCTTTTTTCATATGCCCTAAATTAAAATCTTTTTTGTAATATGTGCTATAAATATTTCTTTTCAGTTTTTACATTTTTGTACTTATATTTTAACTTTGCATGTTTGGTATTTTTTACAGAAGTTTTAAATTTAAACATAGTGATGTTAATCTCTCCCCTTGTAACTTTTCTTATTTAAGGTTTTCCTACTCCCAGAATCATAAAGAGTCTTAAAATACTTTTTTTTTTGATATTTAATACATTTGTAATTGTTATTCATAGTGTGAGGAAAAGATCAACTTTTCTCCTAAATGCATGGCTAATTATCCCAATATTATTTCTTGACTAGTTCAGCTTTTTACCACTGATAGACTTCAACCTGAATAGCTGACTGAACACATGGAATGTACTTGCCAATTTCTTCAAAAGTCCCCAGTAGAACTCAGCTTCTGCTGACCAGAGAGCTCAGTTAATGTTATTAATGTACCCTTTTTAAATGTACCTTTAATTTATTTATTGTGGTGCTGGGAGTAAACCTTGGGCTTCACTAATGCTAGCAAGTGCTCTACCACTGACCTATACCCCTTTGCTACCTTCCTATCTCAGCTTCATTCTCTGACTTCCTGATATCACCTCCCAAATACACTACATGCACTCAGATCCTTGCCTCAGTGTCTGTTTTTGGATGGCACCAGAGATGTTCCTAGAGAGTGGATTCTCAGGATGGGATTTTAAAACTTGACCATGACCTGGTCAGGGGGTAACAGGAACCTCATGCTGGCCTAAGAGGGATACTGATAACCTTGGCTTGCTGTGGCAGCTTGTTGATTAAGATGTTTTAGTCAGTTTTTCTCCACTGTGACCAAAAGACCTGACAAGAACAATTTCAGAGGTGGAAAAGTTTATTTGGTGCTCACAGTTCCAGAAGTCTCAGTCTATAGACAGCTGACTCCATTGTTCTGGGCCTGAGGTGAGGCAGAACATCATGGTGAAAGGGTGTGGTGGAGGAAAGCAGCTCAAGATAATGACAATCAAGAAGCAGGGAGAGTGCTCCCTCAGGGGGACAAAATATAAACCCCAAGGCAGGCTTCTAGTGACTCACCTCCTCCAGCCAGACTCCACCTGCCTATAGTCACCACCTGGTTAATCCATTCAGTAGATAAATGCACTGATTAGGTTTAACAGGCTCTCATAACCCAGTTGTTTCACCTCTAAACTTTCTTGCATTGTGTCACACATGACCTTTGGGGGACACCTCACATCTAAACCATAAGACTTTCACCTGAGGGTCTAGGATGAGGTACAAGCAGGGGAAGTGCTGGCCTTTGGAAGGAATGTGGAGGTAGCTGACGTTTGTGAACTTTCCTGGAGGGCTTCATGAAGAAGAAGGGCACATCAGGGAATTATCAACTCAGGGTATGCTTTGAATGCTAAGAAGGTTTCATGGCTAATTTTAATTAGCCCCTCATTTCTTGCTGTAGGAGGGTAGACTATGCTGCCTATTAGCCTCAGAACATAATCATAAAAAAGTCAGTAATGTCACAATACTAAAAGGGAAGCAGTAGGATTGTGAAACCTAGGAGAGTTATATTTTAAATAATCTTGAACCCCATATTCCTTTGAATCTTCAAAGAAAATTAAATGAAAAGGCATGCTTATTTATAAAAGGTCTTCCCTTTTCTCCCCTGTGGCTTCTACTAGTTTCATTCTTTCCTTACTTTTCATTTTATTCAAACTTGATTCAATTGTAATTTATTTTGTTATAAGGAAAGGATTGGGAATTCAATTCTATTTTTAACTTTTTTTTCTAGGACAACTATCTAGTCCCCCTGACCCCCAGAACTGGGGATTGAACCAAGGACCTCACACATACTAGGCAAATGCACTATCATTGAGCTATACCCCAGCTCGCTATCTAGTTCTTTAGCATCATTTATGAAATAATATATCTTTCTCTCCTGATATAAAATGCCACTTTTGTTATATATCATTTACTATATATTTGGGTTTTGTGGGAGAGAGTGCTAGGTGTTCACCAAACCGGTCCCTTCTTATTCTGGGCATGTAACAGCAGGCATTTCCTTTTCCCTTGTAGCGAGGAACTGATGGGCCAGGCATGTACTGGCCTCCCAAAGATGATTCTCCATCCTTTCCACCTTTATGCTAGGTGGGATGGAAGTATCCTCTAGTTTCAAGGGGAAGATGGCCAGCATCTCATTAGGATTCTTCTGTCCAGAGGAATCCAAGCCACCTTAAATGGCCATTCTAGATCTTAATAGCACAAATAATTAACAAATAATTAAACACAAGAGCCGGGCGCAGTGGCGTACACCTATAATCCCAGCACCTGGGAGGCTGAGGCAGGAGGGCTGCGAGTTCAAAGCCAGCCTCAGCAATGACCAGGCACTTAGCAACTCAGTGAGACCCTGTTTATAATAAAATACAAAAAAGGGCTGGGGATGTGGCTCAGTTGTCGAGTGCCCCTGAGTTCAATCCCCGGCACAAAAACAAAAACAAAAACCCAAAACACAAACACTCAGAAATAGATTTACAAAAATGAAGGCCCTGATAGATCTAGTCCACATGGGATTTTGAACTAGACAAAGACAAAATGGCTCTGGTGGTTTATTTAAGGGGGTACATCAAAGGCAGGGGTAAGGTTTAAAGGGCGGAGTCTTGCTTCACGATGTCTTGTGGTCAGTAGATTGACATCTTGGCAGGTCACACCCATCTCAGGTGCTGTGTGGGATCTTAGGCAGAGCTTGATGGGGGGGGGGGGGGGGTTCACCTGCATCAGGCGATCATTCCCTGAGAGGGTGCTTCAGGGAGTTCACAATGACAGACCTATCCCCTCATTTGGCTATTATGCACAATAGTCCACACACAGCCCATGACGGCTCCTGACATTCTGGGAAAACCTTGGAAGCTACATGTTGAGAATGGCAGAGCCAAAGATTCAAAGAGCCCGAGTCCAGAACTCTTGCTTAGAGGAGAGTCTGCTGAGCAGAGAAACATATTAGACTTTATGAAAATGAGAAATAATTTTCATTTTGTATGAGCCATTGTTTCATTTTTGTTAAGCCAGATGTCCTTACTTTAACTAATTTAGGCCTATTTCTGGATCCTATTCTGTTTCATTCATGTTTGCTCATCTGCCAGTACTATCCTGTTTTAATTAATATAATTTCATAATGTATTTTACTACCTAGTAGGGCTAATCCCTTTATTAGCTTTTACAATTTTTTTTTTCTGGTTCTCCTTGCATCATTTTTTCATCTCAATTTTAGAAACAGTTTCACCAGTTAAAATATAATCTCCAGCTGGCTGCAGTGACCCTGCCATGCACACTAGTCCTGGAGACTTGGTAGGCTGAGGACAGAGGACTGCAAGTTCAAGTTCTGCTTGGGCAACTTAGCAAGACCCTGTCATAACATAACTAACATAACTAAACATAACATAACATAACATAACATAAAATAACATAACATAACATAACGTAGCACAACTAAAATAAAAAATAAAATAAAATGATAAATAAAATAAAAATAAAATAACGTAACAAAAATAAAATAAATAGGTAGGGGGTGTAGCTAGGAAGAAGTGCACCTCTGGGTTCAATCCCCACCACTGTCTAAACAACAAAATAACAACAAAAAAAGACCTCCTTGTTTTATTTACTAAAATCACATGTAGAGTTTGATATAGGAAGCATTGACATCTTTACAATATTAAAATTCTTATACAGGAACAAAATATCTTTCCATAATTATGTCTTTTTCTTCATTTGCATTCTTCAGCAATTTTACTGTAAAGTTTTATTTGTATAGTTAGGTTATTTACTTTTTTGAAGTTATGGTATTATAAATCTTTTTTCTATGATATTTTATAACTGGTTATTGCTTATATAGGAATCCTGCTAGGATGCTGTGTTATCTTAGAATGATATCAAATAAAAATTAAATGACTAGTCTGACATCCAAGAAAAACACTTAAAAGTAAAACAAGTCTTAAAATTTTAATGATATCTATACCACATAGCAGAAAAACAGACTATTTAGAGAAGATATGTTGTTCTGGATTAATTCAGAATTGTCAAAGCATTTTCTACTTTTTCATTAGAATTCCAAAGACCTGCTAAATTTATAAACTTTTCAAATTGCTTTAAAACCAGCTTATAAACTATGATAAATATCTAGAAAGTATTTAACAGGCAAATATAGTCATGATGAGGTTTAATGAAGCTCAACAGACATCATCAGTATTTTCCACTAAGTTTCTAAATAACTTAGAACTTGGCACCTTTAGGCAGATGGAGATGCATGTACATCCTCATTAATGATAAAACTGATGTTAGAGAACATGGCTTAAGTCTGTCATCACTAGCTTCCTAATGCTTCATGTTAGAGATGGACTGTCACCCATTGGCACCACTGAGCAATTGTAAGCCTCTTCCACAGTGTCTGCTCTCACAAACCTGCAGCCTGGGAGGGCAGAGCAGACTGCATACTTCTACAAGAAGGCATCCTGCAATTCTCTTCTTTTACTCTTCCTTGTCCAGGAAGGAACAACAGAAGATATTTCTATGTGGAAGGAAATATCAGAAGAGAGGAATAAGTGTTACCCCCCTATATATTTTTAGGAATCAAAAGGATATACACACAGTTTTTGACATTAGTATCTAATGTTAGATTTTAAATTTTAGGCAGAAATTCAAACTATGTGTATTTTGGGGTCATGCTTACATTGTATTGTGGAACATGGTTCTTATTAGGTCTTAATCCTTATGTGATCAAATCATAAACACTTGACCCTCTCTCTGACTGCATGAGTAAAGATTAAAAATTGTGGGCTGGGGTTGTGGTTCAGTAGTAGAGCGCTTGCCTGGCACGTGTGAAGTACCGGGTTCGATTCTCAGCACTGCATATAAATAAATAAATAATAAAGGTTCATCAACTAAAAATGAATATTAAAAAGATTAAACATTGTGAATAAATGGTTTGCTTGCACCAGATGAATAAGAAAGTTTTAAATTATGAATAACTCTGCTTAAAGCCCTCTGTTATTTCTTTCCTTATGAGCAAGGGTCTACCTTCTTGGAAAAAGATTTTTATTCTTGAAATTCTGAAAATTTTTATTAAAATATAATAAAGATTTATGAAAATCTTTATTAAGAGATTTTTATTCTTGAAATTCTTGAAATTTTTATTTATAGAACTATTGTGAGAACTCCTGAGGGGGATTTAGAAAAACTAGTATTCAGAGAGATATGAGAAGAGAAGCTGGAACCTGGTACAGCCATCACAGGGTACTCTAAGTAGGGCTGAATTTGTAAATAGCCAGAGTTCACTGAGAGATTCCTGTGTGAAGGGCTTTATGTGCATTCTTCTTCACATTGTCCTGATGAGTTAAGTTATGTTGGGGAAAGTGAAGCTGGGCATGGTGGCATACACCTGAAAACCCAGCAACTCAGGAGGTAGAGGCAGAAGGATTGCAAGTTTAAGCCCAGCCTGGGTAACTTAGTGAGATCTTGTCTCAAAATAAAAAGGGCTGAAGATGTAGCTCAGTGGCAGAGCATCCCTGAATTCAATCCCCAGTACTGAGGGCGGGGGTAGGTAGGGGACAGTTGAAGCTTAAGGAGGTCTCACCTCTGGAACAAAGAGAAGGGGGCACTGGAGTCAGGAGTTGCCTCTGGTGCCCATACATTTGCTACTATGCTCTACTGTATTTATATTTCAGTCATAAAATGTCTTACTTGGCTAGATCTGGGTATAACTCACCTTAAATGAGGTACCCTGGCCGCTAAGCAGTGCTGAAGTCTGCTCAATAGGCTTCAGAGAGCTTACTGCTGCCGAAGAGTATTTTGAAATTAGAAGTCATGGTAGGGATGTTTCTACCTGGTGGAAGTAGTTGGAGGCTGGTTATTTGAGGAAGGCCCTCAAATGAGTGAAATCGTGCTGCCTTAGCCTTGTCTTAACCTGTTTCTGAATTACAGGAACCAAACTCCCAAGTACTAATGTCCAGAATGCCAGCTAACTAATTTATAGAAATATAGACATATCCTTCTAGCATACGATCAGAATATTCACTGCTCAGAGAACTCTTCTAAGAGTTAACCTTCATGGAAACCTCCTTCGTCATCATAACTTCATCTGTTGAACTCAAGTGAGAGTAAAGGGAAAGTTTGGTGCTGCTGTCTGTAGTCCTACGAGTGCAACCAGAACCATGCAAGTACAGAGGCAGTCTAGGAAAAGGAGCTGAGGAACTAGCACAACAGAAGTGCTACCACTGAAGGGGGCAAGGGAGCACAGCACAGTGGGATTTATAAAGCTCATCCTTTTACTTACATGTGGAATCCAAAAGAAAAAAGTTGAATGGGGAGTGGGGTGGAGAAAAATTGTAAAACAGTAGTGGTCATAAGCAGGGAGCAGGAGTGAGGAGGAAATGGGGAGGTTTAGGTCAAAAGATCCAGAGTTGCAGATATGCAGGATGAGATCTAATGTACAACATGGGGACTTAGTTAAAATAATATTTGGGACTTGCTGAATGAGTAATTTTAGGTGTTCTTACCATCCACCCCCACCACGAACACTATGTGAGTAGATATGTTAATTTACTTCACTACAGTGATCATTTCACTATGTATATATGTAAGAACACTTTGTATCCCCTAAATATATAAACATATGTATCTCAAATATTTCTGAAAGAAGTCCAGCAAAACCCGCTCAAGTTTCACAAAAGCACTTTCTCTTAAATACATAGTGGATGAAAATAATTTTGTATGCACACACCTGAAACTGACAGTGAATAATTGGCAGTAAAATGGATCTACTGCCAGTGATCTAGGACTACTACTGCTAAACGAAATGAAGACCAGGAGAGATTACTACATAAAGATTGAGAAATATTGACTAAGCTTCATGGGAACCTGGAATACATAAAGACAGATGTCTACGGACTTCATTTCTAAATTATCACTCAAATTAATTAAATTATCATTTAATAAAATTATCACAAGTGTTAGCAAAGGCTGGAGTTTTCAATGATATCTGTACATGTTTCCCTCATATGTACTTAGAACTCAAATGAAGAATGTCTTGAGTAAATATCTTCCTATTATGAATGTGCAGACATAATTTAATAATCTGATCTTATTCAACAAGTGGGGACTGAATTTTATTCTTCAAAGACGCAATCACAGAACAAGAGCACTAAACAACCTGAGTGTTTCTGTAACAGAATTTGATGTTCTTTTATTCAGCCTGAATTAAAGCAGTGATGAATCACACTCAAGTTTCAGACTTACAAGATCAATGATATCAACATACTGTGATCAGACACAATTAATTAGTGCTATAGTTTGATTTAAAATTTTTTAAAATTTAGGACTGGGGATGCAGCTGAGTGGGAGAGTGTTTGCCTTCCATGTGCGAAGCCCTGGGTTCAATTCCTAGCACTGAAAAGACAAAAGAAAAAAACAACCCCCAAAACAAATCTTTAAAATTTCAAAACACATCTTTTAATTTCTTTTAGCACACGAAACAATTTACTCATGAAAGTTATACCTATAATTTAAAATAAATAAATAGCACAATTTTTCAATTCTGATGTTACAAGAACATAAACTTTTCTGGCATATAATGTTTTATCAAATTGGAAAGCTAAGTAAATTCAACAGAAGCATTCAAAACCATCAGACTTTGGAAATTAACTTGGTGATAAGAAAAATTAATTGGAAAATAGAATCAGTATAAAAATGGGGTCTGGTGCCATCTACTGAGTGACAATGGTAATGTGTCCTTGAGTATCGTTCATAAAATTAGGTAACGCTATGATTTCATACAACTCTACAGTTGTGGATGAGAGCTGTTTTATTTTGTCTTTACATGCCATTTTACCCTTTAGAGGAAGAGAAAATAAACAGGTAGTTAAAATGGTTACTGAACAAAAGGCATACTGAAGAACAGAATGCATTGGCAAATTGGGAAAATAAGAATTTCCATGATTAAGAATGTCTCAAGAAGGGTTATCTTATTTTTAGTGTTAGAAAGGAACTCATAGGGGTAAACACCTGTGTTTGTAGTAGGAGGGGGTTAAGACACATCCCTTCAAGCTGGGTTTTGTTTGTTGTTGTTACTGCTGTTTCGGATAAAGCTTCCCAGAGAAAAATCCATGAAACCACTTTAAACTAGCCTAAATCATCCAGTTATTATTCAGGGTGACTAGAGTGAAACTTGCTCATTATAATGTCATGATAATGTTAATTTCTCCACTGTGGAGGCACTCCCATCTACCATTTCAAACATGGAATGTGTGAAGAGGTTGACCTCTAACTGCATGCGCAGGAATGTGCTTACCTCCACCTGTGATGACAAGCCCCTCCACAAGGTGCACATAAGCCTATCTCCAGTGACACCCCTTCATTCCAGAAAAGGCATGGCTTTGGGATAGATCTCTAGTGCTTTCTTTAGCTGTTGCAAGTAGCAAGCCTTTCTTGATTCTTTCGTCTCCTGGTTGTGCTTATTGGCTTTGCACTTATCAAGGGGTGAACTCATTTTGTTTGGTTATATTAAGAGAAGGCTGGTGGGAAGACAGTTAGTTATGTCCTTGGGTGTTTATGGTAGGTCAAATTTAAAGATTTAATTTTTCCCCTACTTTTTACATAAAAAGCTGGCTTATTTAAAAATGTATCAACTCAGACTGTCTATAAAATGGCATTTAAAGGCCACAATGATAACTAATACCCACAATGACTATCAGGAAGGACAAAATCCCTAAGGCCCTTTTCTGGTTAGCAAAACCAAAAACATAGAACAAAGTGAATTTTTTTTAA
This sequence comes from Tamias sibiricus, assembly GCA_025594165.1. NCBI lineage: Eukaryota > Metazoa > Chordata > Mammalia > Rodentia > Sciuridae > Tamias > Tamias sibiricus. The sequence continues at coordinate 144,488,068 of CM046662.1, forward strand.
AGCTTTAAAAAAAATTTTTTTTTGTAGTTGTAGATGGACATCATACCTTTATTTTGTTTATTTTTATATGTGGTGCTAAGGATTGAACTCAGTGCCTCACACATGCTAGGCAAGCAATCTGCCACTGAGCTACAGCTCCAGTCCCAAAAAGTGAATTTTTGTTTGGTAAATAAAGTTCACTCAATCAGGCCCTACCTCTACCACCCCCAGCAATGGGGATTGAAGCCAGGAGAGCTCTACGACTGAGCTATATCTTCAACCCTTTTTCTTTTTTTAAATTTTGAGATGGGGTCTTGCTAAGTTGCCAAAATTGGCTTAGAACTTGTGATCCTTGTGCCTCAGCCTGTCAAGTTGCTGGGGATTACAGGTGTGTACTACCACCCTCAGAATCATACCTCTTTCATAAAAAAGTGATAGAAGCTGGGTTGAGAGATGCATGTTTGTAACCCCAGTGACCCAGGAGGCTGAGGCAAGAGGAGTGCAAGTTCCAGGCCAGCCTCAGCAACTTAGTGAGACTCTGTCTCAAGATAAAAAATAAAAAAGGGCTGGGGAATGTAGCTCTGTGGTAGAGTGAGTGCCTCAGAGTTCAATCTCCAGTCCTGCAAAAAACCCAAAACCCCAAAATCAAAATCACAATGTTACTATTCACTCATAAAGAGAAATGAAGTGTTGTGATGTATGGTGCACAATGGATGATCCTTGAAAACATGCTAAATGAAAGAAGCTGGTCACAAAAGAACAAGTAGAAAGTGGTTGTTTGGGGTGGGAGAGAGGGTAGGGAGTGAATAAGATGGGTGGATAGGGTTATGGTATCTAAAGTGTACAGGGTTTCTTTTTGAGGTGATGTAAATGTTCTAACACTGACTATGATGTTGGTTGCACATATTCATAAGTATATTAAAAATCATTGAATTGCACACCTTAAATGGGTAAATTGTATGATATGTGAATTATATCTCAATAAAGAAAATCACAATGCTGAGAGCATTTTTGTCTGGCCACAATACTAAGAGCCTTGGAAAGGCAGACTTCCTGTAACATTTTCATGGACTGGCAAGGGTTTTTTTTTTTTTTGGTAGTAGCTTTTGTGAATGTTACTTTCTATAAGGTCAGAATATCCTGAGTACTAACAGCATGCCTAAGATATGTTTGTGGTTGTTCTTTCTCTCATAACATTGTTCATAATCCATAATTTGCTTCTCATTTACCTCTTCCAAAAGGGTAGGGCCCTGTCTATTCTGTTCATTACCATACACCCGCACTTAATAATGTCTGGCACATGTAAGTGCTTAATAAATGTCACTTGGTTGAATGAATAAATAAATGTAAGAATGAATCTCATACAGATCAAATGACCTTGGCGGGAGATGATAAAGGAAAGAAAGATAAGCAACAGCTGGGATTAGTAGACTTGATGTAACAAAACAAAACAACCAAAAAACCTGCCTTTGTTCAATTGATTTTGAAGATTCAAAATATCTGAAAGATTTCAACTGATAGTAACATAAAAAGTTTTCTGGAAGACTCATTTACAAATAAATTAATGAAAACTCTGTTACTATACCAGGATGTAACAGGAGCCTAATGTTTTGTATGTTTCAAGATGGAGAACACTCTGCTGAATACACCAGGTGAGTGTCTAGAGTCCCATAAAGGGAGCGCAGCACACTGAGGATCTTTTCTTGAATGGTGTCAACTTGTTCAGAAGGACAGTAATCATCCAGACTTGACCTGGAACCAAGAACAAAAAAGAGGAAAAATACACACATAAATAGGATAAAAATCACACTGTGAAGAAGGAAAAGCCTGCATGTGTTGATTTCAATGTAAAATAGGAATGTAGGTGTTTTCAATTCTGGAATAACAGTTGAAAGCTAAATATTTAACCTGTCAGGCACTTTATATGAATTTTGTTCCTTAATTGTCTCAGCAATTCAATAAAATAGGTACAATCACCTCCCTATAAAGGAATCTAAAACAAAGAAGGATTAACCTGTGCAAGGTCACACAGCAAGTAAGGAAGTACTAGTGATCCTAAGTGCTTAATCATTACTACTCTTCCCTGAAAGGGAGATGTTGCTGGGGGATACAGGGATTTTTTAATCTCAGTGACTGGTTATCTATCTTATTTTTGTTATGTGTATGCTAGGGCTAGAAATGAGTAGGGAAAAGGTTTTCCAGTTGATGAAAGGGTTCTACTTCTAAAAACAATTTGTTAATCACACAAGTGGAAAGGATCCATGGCTTGGTCCAAAATGAAATGCTGGAATTTGATGACATTAGGATTAATTTCCTATGCAGTATGAAGGAGAATGGAGCAAAGTGGGGTGGGCAGCAACTTGTATTTTGGGAGTCTTTTTAGAATTCCCTAAAGACAACTTGAGTTGCACTGAGCAGCTATAAGTTACTGTCAATTATAGTATTAAGACATGAAGGTATTTTATCAGTGACTCTTTGTTCTAGATTGGGTGAGGAAAACCATTTTGAATATGAATGCAGAAGAGTGGCATAGAAATCCTTTTGGAAGAAACTAGAATTAGACAGCAGCTTACTTCTTTGCATTTATTATTAGAGATTAAAGAAATAAGTTGTATGACCTCTGACAAACTCATTCTATTCCCTGGTGACTGTGTTACTTTTGAGGTTTGATGTAAACATTTAAGACACAATAAATAAATGATAAATAACATGTTAAATTATTAAATACTATGTTACAATAAATAAATGATAACATGTTAAATTATTAAATACACATATGCATAAAGACCTGCTTAAAAGTATCATACAAAAAAGCTTTATTTATAAGCTTTAATAAGGGTATTCCATGGCTTTCGAAATTTTGGGGGGCTGGGATTGTGGCTTGGTGGTAGAGTGCTTGTTGGGCATGCATGAAGCTCTAGGTTTGATCCCTGCACTGTGGTGGTGGTGATTTTTCTAAATTATAAAAATATATATATATATATATATATATATATATATATATATATTTAGTTGTAGTTGGACACAATACCTTTATTTGTTCATTTTTATGTGATGCTGAGAATTGAACCCAGTGCCTAATGCATGCTAGGTGAGCACTCTACCACTGAGCCACAACTCCAACCCTCTAAATTTTTTTAAACACTATTGCAATGGTACTTTATGGGAGCTACCCCCAAGAGGGGTTTTGGAAATTCATAAGTATATTTTTGATTGACACAGTGACTAGGGGAAGATTATTGACATTCAAGAGATGGGGGAAGAGGGCTTAGCTGTTGGAATGCTTTCAATATGCAGGACAGTCCTGCAATATGAATACTTGTCCTATGTCCTGCATACTTTTCCAAATTCATGGAGCATTCCTACAAGTGAGAAACCACTTTTTAATTTTTTGAGCCTAGAATTTAAAACTTGTGTTTTTTGAAAATAGATTAGATATTAACTAATTTTCTAGCAGTGCAACTACTCTGTGAATTTAGACTGGACTTTTAAGGTAAGACCTTTACTAAGAAGTTATTCACTAATGAGAACAATCACATCATCACGATAGTGCTGTTGGTAGTATTTGGCTAATACAACATGTGGATATCTGTTTTCATTTGTAATTGCTACGCTAGTGATGCTTAAAGATGCATCTAGTCTAATATGGTATCTTAATACATTTTGTAGGCTCTGCAGAGATTCTGTTCACTGGCCTTTTCTAGCTTCCAGAGGCTGCCTGCATTTTCAGCTTGTGGCCCCATTCTCCACCTTCAAAGGTGCAGTGTAGCACTTCCTAAGTTTTATCTTTCTTTGATTCTGATCTTTCTGCCTCCCTTTTCTTAGGATATCTTGTGATAATACTGGCCTACACAGATAAACTCTTCATCTCAAAATTCTTGAGTTAATCACACTGCAAATTCCCTTTTACCATAATAAGGCCGCATATTCATAGTTCCAGAGATTAGGATGTGTATGTCTTTGGTGGGCCATTATTCAGCTTACTGCACTTACCTTGCAATTGTCACAAGAGTAGGTTTTGGTAAATTTTTCAGTAAGCAATATACAGACTGAATAAGATACTCAATTTCTTGCTCTGTGCTGATATGGTGAGGAAGTTCTGAATAATCGCAGGTTAGGCCAGCTTGGTGAACCTGAAAATAAGATAATTAAATTGCATTGTACGACTGTTGGTCTTAAAAGATTCCTTGATCATTTATGGCCCTAATAACACATCTTCTAATTTTCAAACATTTTTATGGATTGGGATTGTTTTTCTTAACACTTTCTAATCCATAGAAGTTATTTGCATTCTGAAGTTTTGGTAGAACTGGCCTGTACAATGGTCTGGGCCAATACCTTTTTATAGGAATAATTCTTTACTTCTTTATTTTATGATTATCAGTTTACTTAGTTTCTTTGTCTTTGAGTCAATTTTGGTAGTACATATTTTCTGGCAAATTACATATTTTATTTAGATTTTAAAATTTGATATAAAAGTATATATAATATTCACACTCCACTTTTTATGCTATTTCATTTACTTTTTAAATATAGGCACCTTGTATTACAAAGCTTTGATACAATAGAATGTTTTCCTCTTACTTTATCATATTGTTTTTCTGTATACCCTTTGTAAATGTAAACCACATACTACTAGTATCTATCTTTTTTTTGTGTGTGTGTGGTATTGAATCCAGGAGTGCTCTACTACTGTGCTACATTCCCCTACACCCACCTGTTTTGGGTCCTGGGGCTTGAACACAGGGACTTATGTATGCCAGGCAAGCACTTTACCACTGAGCTATATCCCCAACCTCTTTTATTTTTTATTTTGAGACAGGGTCTCTCTAAGTTGCAGAGGCTGGCTTTGAACTTTGCAATCCTATCTCAACCTTCCAAGTAGTTAGGATTACAGGTGTGTGCCACTACACTGGTTAGATATGTTTTAAAGGTAAATAAATGGTGTTCCAGTCTTGCTTTATTAAAGTAAATAGCTGGGCGCAGTGGCGCATGTCTGTAATCCCAGCACTTGGGAGGCTGAGGCAGGAGGATCGTGAGTTCAAAGCCAGCCTCAGCAATGGCGAGGCACTTGGCAACTCAGTGAGACCCTGTCTCTAAATAAAATAAAGGGCTGGGGATGTGGCCCAGTGGTCAAGTGCCCCTGAGTTCAATCCCTGGTACCAAAAAAAAGTAAATAGGTTTGCAAGCTAGAAGTTGCTTATAGGCTATCTTTTTTCAATTTCAGCTTTGAAGTTTTGAAAACTGGAACTCAAATATGTCATAGCTTTGCCTAGAGTACATAAGTATAAGACTCAGAAAAACATAACTATAAAAAAGCACATAAGTATAAAACTCTGAAAAGCACTCTATTTTTATTGGTGGCTTTGGATATGCACCAAAGATATAATTGGCAGCAATCCAGTTAATGATGGATTCTGCATGTTCTTTTCCACTAAAATGATCAGAGTTCTCACACTACAGCTATCAGCACATCATATTTGATTACATAATCTGTGACTTAGTCCCTGCCACCTCTTTTCCCTCAAACATCACACAAAATTCCTCAAAAATAAAAATTAAGATGTAAAGATTAAAGCACACTTGCTTGAAGACACATTAGATGATATAACGGGAGCTCAAAAGCATTTTCAAACTCTAAGCATCTTCTAACCATATCATCTTCTAACTATGTCAGTTTTAACAAGAAAGAGTGGACCTTGTTTTAGCTCAGGGTTAACTAAGATTTTTTTTTTTTTGGTGATACACACACACATTCTTCTTATAAATTGAGCACTAAGCCAATACTTAACCGTCAGCTCAAAAAACTGCTCTGATTGTATTCTACAACCAAAGAAAATATTCAACACCTCTTATTGAAGAGAAGCACCAGATAAGAGGCAGAAGATATGGATATCTGAGCTCTGGCATAAATCTGAGAAAAGTCACTTGAACTTTTTTTTTTTTTTTTTTTTTTGGTACTGGGGATTAAACTCAGGGGCACTCGACCACTGGGCCACATCCCCAGCCCTTTTTTGTATTTTATTAGAGATAGGGTCTCACTGAGTTGCTAAGTGCCTCGCCACGGCTGAGGCTGGCTTTGAACTCGTGATCCTCCTGCCTCAGCCTCCCAAGTGCTGGGATTACAGGCGTGCGCCACCACGCCCGGTGTCACTTGAACTTTTTAAGCCCCAGTTTTTCCTAACTCCAATACTGCAGAAAATGGGAAAATATATGCTTCAAAGACTAAAATGATATAAAAATAGAAGAAATTATGATTAAAAGTATCTTTGGTCACAGCATTCAGATCACTGTTGACATCTAAGAAAGAGCTAACAAATTAAAATGTATTAGCCACTGTTCTTTTACCTTTTCTTGGTTTTTAAAATTAGAGAAGTTTTTTTTTTTTTTCAAAGAGGAAAAGAAAAGCCAAAAGGAGTATAAATAAGAATTAATAAGGAATGAACAATTTATAAATTATGGACTTATTCTTGCCTGGTGAAGAGAGATATCATCAACAAAATAATAATAACAAAAGTACAGAGTTCTTTTGCTTCATACATAAAATTTGGAAAAAAATGTTTTTCCTAGAAAACTTTCCAATATTCTGGTTTCTAAAAAGTATGCATTTTTTCACTTATTTCTTTTTTTTTTTTTTTTTGGTACCAGGGATTGAACTCAGGGGCACACGACCACTGGGCCACATCCCCAGCCCTTTTTTGTATTTTATTAGAGACAGGGTCTCACTGAGTTGCTAAGTGCCTCACCATTGCTGAGGCTGGCTTTGAACTCACGATCCTCCTGCCTCAGCCTCCCAAGTGCTGGGGTCACAGGTGTCCGCCACCACGCCCGCCTCACTTATTTCTTAATAATTCATTCAGACTTCAGAAAAACAAATAAAAATGAATCACTTTAACAAAAACAAAAATTTTCAACCCAGGAAATTGCTTTTATAAGAGGTCAACTTTGTGTTTTAATATAAAACACTTACCATTTCATAATCTGGCACTTCCATCCGCTTTTTCAAACTCTGTACAAGTGGAACTAGTGATTCCATTCTGAAAAAAAGCCATCCCACTCAATTAACTACCACGACCACCTCAACTAAAATTACAGTAGCAAATGATACATTACACTTAATATTTACTACAAATAATATGCTTCAGACAATGTTTGGGAAGATTAAAAACTGTTCAAGTCTCACCTTAAAATACTAAGAAATAAACGTTCTTTATTACCTCATTTACTTTTCCTTTTCTATTGCACAGCCCCCAGCCCTACCACCTCCCTCACAATTCCAACAAGAGTCTAAACTCATGCTGTTGTAGTATTGTTGAGTCTTCAATTCTGCCCTTGAACTACCTGGGTGTGCTCAGCAGCAGACTGGGTTTCAATGGAAGGTATACAGGTAGGTTCAGGACTCCAAGGCTTCCAGCCTATTTTTGTTCTTGCTGGTGAAGTTTTAAACTCAGCTTAAGACTGTACTTTTCAGTATTTCTAAGAAAACTCATGTCATGTGATTTATTTATCTCCCTCTTCCATCATAACTTCAAAAAAGAAGATGGGCACGGTGGTGCAGGCCTGTAATCCCAGCAGTTCAGGAGGCTGAACAGGAGGATTTTGAGTTCAAAGCCAGCCTCAGCAACTGTGAGGCGCTAAGCAACTCAGTGAGACCCTTTCTATAAAAAAATATACAAAATAGGGCTGGGGATGTGGCTCAGTGGTTGAGTGCCCTGGTATTCAATCCCTGGTACCAAAGGGGGAAAAAAAAAAAAGAGGGTATTATTTTTAGAACTAGTTCCCTATACTAAAGAAAAAAAAAAAAAAAAACGAAAAAACAAAAAAAAAAAAAACCAAACATTTTTAATTGATGTTCAAGTGCCTGATCAATATTTACTGCTGTGATGAAACTCTTAGGCATTATTCTTCTGTACCAATTCTTTAATGACAATGACAAAATCTTTATGACTATTTTAAAGTAAAAATTACAATGAATATTTTGAATAGGTAATACCTGTATATAGCAAAAGAAGGCATCACTTGGTCATATACTTCATCTTTTAGCCATGATTTCTCTCTCCAGAGGCAACCACTGCCCCAGTTTCTGCATTCTTTTGGACAGCTGATGAACTGCTTTCAATAACCATCACGACAAATTTGGTAGCTGTTCGTGTTCTGACTTAAAGTATGATGATTCTAATTTCTCATGTTATGTTGCTGTCTTACAGCTGATTGCTTCTATTTACACTGTAGACAACAATCTCACAACTTGTGGGAGATCATTTTAAAATAAACTAATTCTGATCTTCCTAGGCACATGAAGATAAAAATTTGTCTATGGCTTTTAGTCTTCTGGATCTTTGAGTTTACATGATTTAAAGAATTATTTTAAAGAAAAGCAACTATAATATCTACATTAATATACTTTCATACCAGGTTCAATACTAAAGGCTTTCACTCTGAAAGGCTTTCTTCCCCCTCCAAAGTAACATTAACAATGAAAGAATCACCAAAATAAATGACCTGATGAAGAATCAGCCTTCAAATCCTGCTCTTAATGGACAGATCGAAAATAAATTCCTTTAGTTATAGTTGGGCTATTCTTTTTTTTTTTTTTTTTTCCTAACTGAAACACAATAATTGTACATATTTGTGGGGTATAATGTAGTACTTCAACACATGTATATAGTATGAAATGATCAAATCAGGGTAACTGGCATATCCATTATCTTAAACATTTATTATTTCTTTGTGAGTTATTATTATTATTATTTTTTGCTACTGGAGTTCAAACCTAGGGGTACTTAACCACTGAGCTATATACCCAATCCTTTTTTATTTTGAGACAAGATCTCACTAAGTAGCTTAGGGTCTCTCTAAGTTGCTGAGCCTGGCTTTGAACTTGAAATACTCCTGCCTCAGTCTCCTGAGTTGCTGGGATTACAGGCATGTGCCACCATACCTGGGTTGTTGGGTTTTTCTTAAAAGAAGCCAAGTTTTCATATTGAAATTTACTCATCAAGTAATTTACTTCTCTGTTGATAGGTTAATTTTTTTTGTTCTACTTAGAACAGGGATTGCCCATCTTTAGTTCTCCAAAGACCTAGTATAGTGTCTTACATTTAGGGACTGCTAATGCATAGTAACAAAAAGACGCTCATTTACGATGCAACTCAGGACAACTTACTTGAACTCTATGCCTTGGTTTCCTCTGTATAAAATGGACATAATAATAATGAATCCTACATTGTTGTAAGGAACACAATCACATAATGCAAGAAAAATCCTTAGATATAGAACACATAAAACATTCAATAAATGCTAACTATTATTAGTAAATCTGTGTTGAAACTTAATAGTAACTTTGTTTTTGGAATTTGTAGCTCTGGGGATCAAACCCCGGGCCTCACACATGCTAGGCAAATAAGTGTCTACCATTGAGTTATATCTTCAGCCCTAATACTCATTTTATAAAAGCATAGTGGATAAAGATAGTGCCACTATCTAATAAATTTAGAGATATTTCTGGGACTGAAAATTGGCAAATTTGAGGGAAAAAATGTTTGGGAGTCTTACCCAGGGTTTGAAGCCCATTTCTGCACAGTTTCTTCATCATCACCATCACACAAATCAGCAAAAGTTGCTTCTAAATCTTCTAATTGATGAATTCGAGTATCAACAATATCTACCAAATCTTCCTATAAATACATCAAAAAGCTAAGATTATGTTGTTATTCCTTCAGAAAACAAGTAAAATCTTATAACAAAAATCTCAGTTCAACTGGTCAATACATGATTTCCAAGTACTAACCACTAACAAGAAACATAAACACACACACGCATGCACACACGCACACACACATGAATTTGGGGTCCTTTAGTCTTTTGGGATCATTCTAATAAGTTCAAGATATTATGATATACATAATAAAGATAAAATCAGAAGAAACAAATAGTAGATACCTCAGTTAGGTTGCTACCAGGCTTTTTAAACTGGTACAACTCTTGTAAGATTTTGTATTCTTCCTGAAAAACAAAACCAAAATATCTACGTTAATTTCTTCAATGATATACTTTAAGTAAACAACAGTCTTGCCTGTGACACAAGGAGAACATCTTAGATAATTATTCAAAGGGAAAATATGTATTTAAGATTGCAGTTGTAAATATAATTTTTTCCAGGAAACTCTACCCAGCTGGGCATGACAATGAAGTAGAGAAAATATGGGAGAAGAACAGGCGGCCACTGGGTCATTAGAACATTTTTAATAACATCCATTATATCAATGGATATATTCTAGGATCTAAATTGATTTTAGCTTTTAATATTGGTGATATACATGTCTTTAACAATCACAACAAACTCTCCATTAGGAGGCTCTATCCCTGGCAAGAAAGATGCCTATTATACCCAGATTTTGTAGTAGAATGTCTTCCCCTGTTTAGCACAACTAGACAGTTCTATCATGTAGACAGATGTATCTGACTCCAATAATCCTATTTAGGACTATTGCCAGGAAGAAGTTATAACCAAGAGCTAAAATTGTTAAGCACAGTGTTGTAGCACTATCCTCAGTGCTTTACTGATACAACAATCCCAAGAGTTGGGTCTGATTACTATTCATTTATTCACTTGCAGTGTTGGGGGATTGAACTCAATGCCAACCACTCTACCACTGAGCTACATCACCAGCCTGCTGGTATAATCATTATTTCTACTTTATATTTGAAAAAAACACAGGTCAGAAAGGTTAAGTACCTTTCCCAAGATCACATAGCCAGTAAGCATAGATGTAACAAAAAATCTCTACTCTCTCCACAATAGCAAAAAGTAGTAGTTATTAAATTAAATTATAAAGTATTATAATAGAAGTCGAGTATCTTTTATCCAAAATGCTTGAAGCCAGAAGTATTTCAGATTTCAGAATATTTGTAGACTTTACTGGTGTACTTCAATCATGGTATTCAAAAGCTCCAGATTTTGCAGCACTTCAGATTTTGGATTTTCAGAGTAGGAATGCTCAACCTGTATATAATCTTTTTTTTTTTTTTAGTTGTAGATGGACACAATACCTTTATTTTATTTATTTATGTGGTACTGAGGATTGAACCCAGTGTCCCACGCATATGAGGCAAATGCTGTACCACTGAGCCAGAACACTAGCCTCTATCTGTATATAATTTTAAGAGGTTACAAAAGCAAACACATAAAATAAAACAGAACATATGACAGAGAATGTGGCCTCCAAAATCTAAAATAACACTATCTGGCTGTTTGCAGCTTACTATCCCTAATCTTAAGAGAAATGTCACAGAATTTTTAAGACCTATGGTGTCAAAACACCATATTTAGAGCTGGGCATGGTGGTGCACACCTATAATTCCAGTGACTTAGGAGCCTAAGCCAGGAGGATCACAAGTTTGGGGACAGCCTGGGCAACTTAGTGAGACCACGTCTCAAAATGAAAAGGACTGGGGTGTAGCTTGGTGGTAGAGTGCCTCTGGTTCAATCCCTAGTACTAAAAAAAAAAACAAACACACACACACACACACACACACACACACACACACACACACAGAAAATACCATATTTACCTGAGTGAACATTTCTTTAAAGGGATTCTTTACAGAAAAAAAATCTAAGTCAATATCTAAAACAAATGCATCCCCTGGCTTCAAGATTTCCAGAATTTCCTTAGTGCAGGCTGTAGTGTGGCATTGCTGACTTTCAGAACATGAACATGATGGCTCCTGGCAAGCTTGGTTACTTCTCTGTGACTTGGTGTCTTCCGTCAGTCCTCCTGAATCCAAGTCACAGTTAGCAGAGGCAGTGTTTTCTGAATCTCCCAGTGTTAGCCTGGGCTTCTTTGCAGAAGACACTGCAGCATTTTCTTCTGGATTGTTACAGAGTTTACAAGGTTTCACCAAAATCACATCTAATTGTAATGGTTTTTGGTTCTCCAGCTGGTCTTCAGGTACATAAAGGCCATCACTTAGGAAGTAATAATCTGTACTTGTAACCCTGGAGAGAGGAAAAAACTATTTTTAAAGAAGAATGGTCAAATTGGCAGACGTTGCAGTATGGCATTACAGAAATATGAGAAAAGACATATTTGACAAACACCAAGAGCTGCCTTTACCATTTGTATTCCTGTTCTGCAGAAATAGCATTATCCACATTCTTAGCTGGGCACACAATTGCCCAAAGTAAAGACAACATTTCATATCTATTTTTGAGCTAGATGTGGCTATTTGAGTAAGTGCCGTCCAGTGGTTGTGAATGGAAGAAAAGTATACAGTGTCTTGCTCTTCCCCTTCTTGCTGATTGACAATGTGAACACAAAGGTGCAAAGTTATTTTGGACTATGAGGACTCTAGAGATGCTGGAACATAAAGGCAGAAGGAACAGTGGTTCCCCAAACTGTGGAGCTGTCACACAGTCTTGGGCTGTGCATGCTGAACACTAACATCAGAAAGAAATAAGCTCTCTTGTTTAAGCCCATGCTACTTGGGTTTCTCTCATATCAGCTCAATCTTTATCCGAAAAATTCACTTAAGAGAAAATAACTGGAAATAATTTCTTTTAATAAAAGCTTCCTCTGACATATTTCAAAGCTTCATTAGACTCTACATAACTTTTGTATTTTCAATATGAAAAGAAACTTAAAAAATACCTATACACTTGTAGAATGTATTTCTAAGGTTGAAAATTTCTAAGACAGATGTCGTTTTTGTCCAGCCTGGCCCCCAACTCCTGGGCTCAACTGATTTTCCTGCCTCAACCTTTGAGTAGCTGGGACTATTGGCTTGCACCACTGTGCCCAGCTGGATTCCTAATTCTAGGCACATCAGCATGTTGTGTTTTTCAACTACATTATAGCTTGGTAAGAACTTAGAATAGAGTCAAATACTTTTTCCAGAGGCATGCCTTATAAAACTAAAGTAACTATTTATTTCCCACCTGCTCACACCCAGCATACATAGCTGTAGAATTAGTTTCTAAAAACAGATTAATAACAATAAAACTAATGTCCAAACTTATTAAAAACTTTTATTTATTATATTATTTGAAGGAAGAAAAAGGCTATATTTCCCAGGCTTAATTTATATTCTTTTTCATCATGGAAGTTTTGCTTTGTTCCTATTTACACAAACACACTCATAATCTTAGGTTGCTTGACCATATGTAATGTGTCTCTTCCACAATATTTTAAATTTTTCAGATGAGGGTCTTGCTCTGTTGCCCAGGTTGGTCTTAAACTCCTGGACTCAAGTGATTCTCCCATTTTAGCATCCTGAGTGCTGGGACTATAGGCAGGTTCCACCATGCTGTCCTCTCCCATAAATTTTTACTTACAGAATTAACTAAAATCATGAGATAATAAAAATAATCCAAATGTTATTATCATATATTATCTGTACTAGATCATGCAAAATTGTTGGATTTTGCAGGTTAAATTAGGCTTTTTCACTTAGTCAATAAAACCTACTCTTACTCATAGACCAGTATTGTGTACAGTATATAATGTTGAGTCCTAATTATTTATTTCAAATGTATGATACCACTTTCATATATCACATAAAATTATTGTGTAACTGATAAGAACACTTAATACCAAAGTTAAGAGTATCATTAAAGCTATATCAGAAATAAAGAGTATAATTTTCAATGAGACCATTTCATCTTCAATGTATTACTATTTCATCCTATTATCCTTTAGCTTTTATAAAGTTGTGGTTACACTACTTAAAGTATTCATCTCATCACAAGAAAACTTAGAAATTTAAGAACATATAGATATCTCTAAATATTAACAGAACATCAGTTAAATAAATTATATGACAACAATAGATGCACATGTAACTCAAGGAAGAGGATGCTATAATTTAATGTAGTCTAAGCTATAATTTAATTAACTAAAACAAATATTAATAACATTAAAACCTAAAATCTACTCATTTAGTCATTGCATTTATTAAAAAAAGAAGAGAATCAAAGAAAAAAAATCTTGCTCTCTCCATATCCTGTTTGTTAAATTCAACACACAATAGTTGCATTGGAAGGAGATAGTAAAATGTACCACTGAATATATAAGTCTATAAGGAAATTAAATGACTTGATAAATTTAAGTCATTGATGAAGACCAAATTCCAGAAGATGAAGATCATTTTATTAAAAAATTAATGTTATGAGCAACGAAATATACACAATATATGACAGAGGTCAAGAAACTTGAAAATCTGCTTTTGGTGTTTTTGGAGGAGCTGAGGCTTATTCTGATCCTATTTGTTTATAGGAATACTTAGTTATTACAAAAATCCAAGATAAGATAGAAATATGCAACCCTCATACTTATAAATATGAGTGAATTACCTGATCGTTGTGGTAGAAGTGTCTTTACCTACTAAAAAGTGGTGTCTGCCTTCTCTGATTTGCTGAGCCCATGTGGGATGAAGCCATATTACGTGAGAAAAATGGCCAGCATAAACTGCAGGCATAATCCAATTTTCAATACTTAATTCTCTGGAAAAGAAATAGGGAAGAAACATTAAAACTTAAAGTGTTCCCCCCCCCCCAATGTCATTTGATCCACAATATTTTGAGAAAGGAGTCCTCAGAGTGTGGTTCCTTGGGAGGTTCTTGAGACCTTCTCACAATAATCACTGGGTCACAACTATTTTCATAAAAATAATAGGTATAATTTCCCCTTCTATGTTGACATTCGCACTGTTGGTGCAAGATTAGTGGTGAGTTGCTGTCCTAAGATTAATCCAGGCAGTGGCACCAAACTCCATGTACACATTTTAAAAGTTCATCAACATTTGTTCTAAATAAAATGAAAAAGGCAAAAAGGCAAAACAAAAACCCACGAGCTTAGCAAAGTGTATTTCTCCTTTTCTGTTTTTTTTCTTCCCCTCAGTGTTGGGGACTGAACTCAGGACCTTAAGCTTACTAGACAGGAGCTGCACCACGAGTGTATACTCAAAGGCCCCTTATTTATCATCTACTGCAAGTTGTATTTCAAACACATAAAAGGTCATCAACAAAAATTACATTACCCAAAGAGTGTTTCCTTATCAAACACGGTGTCTGCTGGCATATTCACAGGAATAAGGAGGTCTGGATGTGAGTCAAAATGTAAAAAACTTATATTACTGGCAGGAAGATGCTTTGAGCCTATGGCCCGGTATATAAAAGGCAGAACCTATGAAAGACACATACACACATTCAGAAATGGGCACTGAAATCATGAGCATACACTCAAATACAGACTGAAAAACAATATAAAACACAACTGCACATAATTAAAAGCATACCACATTATTTAAAAGTGAGAGAATAAAATGCATTTATTGCAGATGGTTCAGATGATGACATCAGGCTTTATTTTGTTCCTATGAACTTGCAACTTGTATCTTTCAGCTGCTGGTTCTAGCACTGACTGTGTGTGTTCAAGGTAACTTAAATCTCAAGGTCTATAAGGCTTTTTCTTATTACATCCCTTACAGTTGTAGGTTTAATACTGAATTTGAAAGCATTGCTTAAACCACACTTTGGCCTTCTCTCAGGCCCCCCACACACTATGTAGAGGTTCTGTGAAACCTTTCTCTTAACTTTTTCCATCAGTAAATCTTTTTATTTCCCATGCTGGGGATATAACCCAGGACCTCAGGTATGCTAGGCAAAAGCTATACTCTCAGGTCCTCTTTCTCTCTTAAATCCCCAAAAGCTCCACAGCCTATTAATGATAATTTTATTTTATTTTGGAAATTTTCCTTGAGCTTCAAGGATATTTTAATTTATGCAAATCAGTAAATATGATGCTATACATTAACAGAATAAAGGATACCAATCACGATTGGTTTTATTTAAATTTTTTTTTCTTTTATTCTAAGTTGTTTTATATGACAGCAGAATGCATTATAATTCATATTACACGTATAGAGCACATTTTTTACATATATCTGGTTGTATACAAAGTATATTAACACCATTCTGTCTTCATGCAAGCACCCAGGGCAATGATATCCATCTCATTCTACCATCTTTTTTTTTTTTTTTTTAACCCTTTTGCCCCCTCCCTCCCTCTCCTTCCCCATTGGCCATTCTAGTGTTCCTCTAATCCTCCTATGCTCCCTGTCCCAACCCCACTGTGAATCAGCCTCCTTATTATCAGAGAAAACATTCGGCATTTGGATTTGGGGGATAGTAATGATAATTTTAAATAAATTTCTTAGATCCATGAGACTTCTTTGTTGACATTACCTAGATTAAGGCACCAATTTTAATACCGTAAAGGGGCACGGCCATAAAAACGGAAACATCTTTTACTATTAATAAATGCTGGGCACTGTGGTTAAAGATTTATGGATATAACACGCACGAATACTCCTAACGGCCCTACGCGTACTATAATTATTGTCCCCATGTCACAGATGAGGGCTCCTGTTCTAAATAGTATAAAGCCTTCCGCTTAAACAGCAAGCAGGGCTGTGATGGAGATGCCGGGAGACAGGTGCAAACCAGCGCCAATCGAGTCAGAGCAAGGGGCCTCGGAGTCAGATTACCAGGGTTCGAAATCTGACTCGTCAGGGCGCTGGGAGATTCTGACCCAGCGCCGCTCAGCCGCCCGCTCACCTCCTGATGATCCTCCACTACCCACACTGGGAGATCGGGATAGCACCGGAGGCGAGTGGGCTCTCCCGCAGAGTCACTCATATCTGCGCGCCCTTCTGTGTCCCAGGGACTCGGAGGAACCCAGAGAGCACTTGAGAATGCCCAAGCTGCTCCGCCACTCTCTCGCGACGGAAACGCGCGCTCAACCCGGTTGCGCTTCCGGATTGGAGGAGGTAGAAGGCGGGGGGACGGACGCCAGAACGCTCGACGTGGACGATTGGTTTAGACGTCCATCGCTCTCATTGACGGGCCAATCAGTGCGCACAAGGCTCTGCGGCGTGCCCAAGAGATTTCCCTCCCTTGGCCCAGCTTTCTCGGGTTTGCTTTTTAATTCCCTCGGTTTCCTGTTCCGGAGACGCGGGCGGCGCCAGTGTCTTGGCGGCTGCACTATTAGCCTGGCTTTTCTCTGACGGAGATCTCGCGGCCCTTTTGTAAGTGATCGCAGCACATTGCGGGTGGTGGAAGCGGGAGTGTTTCCCAGTGTTGGGATTTAAACCCGGCTGGAGCCCGGGACTGGGGGGGGCGGAAGGCGCCTGAGAGTTGGGGTCAGGCAGCCCTTCTCCAGATCTACAGCTAAGGGCAAGAGAGTGACCCTAGGCCCGGATCTCACAGATAAATAGAATTGAAAAAGGATGTCTTTCATTCATTTGTGGAGTGCACGTTGTTGTCCAGGCCTGGGGCCGTCAGGGTTTCCGAAGGTGGTTGAGACCTTGAGCCTAGGCTTGCCTGGTGCTCTTCACGCCTGGCGGGAGATGCAAACCGGTAAACGTTCAGTTAGGCATCTGCTGGATGAAGGTGATCGGGCTGCAGATTGGACCGGGGGTTCCCATTAAGAGTGTTAACACGCTTTGTAACTCTTTTTGCATTGATGTTCCTGGACATATTAATTGTTCAGAACATGTCCCTCAGTTTCCTTGCTTCCGAATAGCAACCTAGGAGTAAGCAGATGCAAGAAACAATTACTTTTCCAGATGCAGTCAATTCCTTGACATTGAATTACAGGTTGCACCCAGAACACAGCCTAACTAGTTTAATTTCATGGTCAGTAGTTTTACATTTTCGACTATCATCCAGGAGGATAGTAAGTGTTCAGTTGTTACACACTGTTCAGGAGTGTTAATGACCCTGATTGTTGACCACTTCTAACTTCAGCACACTCCTTTGTGTTCGCCAGGATCCTGTACATACCTTTTTTGTTTTTCGCCTGATATTGTTTTTGTTTGTTTTTTTCGTGGTTCGGGGCATATTTTATTTTTAAAAAGTACAGTATGAATTCCATGAATCCTGTAGGTTATGTATCTTACTCATCATTGAGTTCACAGAGCCTGGGACAGTGCATGCATCAGTGAAAATGTATGCTTTCTGGGTGGGTTTTTTTTTTTTTTTTTTTTTTGATACCAGGATTGAACCCAGCGCACTTAACCACGGGAGCCACACCCCCAGCCCTTTTTAATATTTTACTAGAGACAGGGTCTCCCTGTGTTACTTAGGGCCTCACTAAGTTGCTGAGGCTGGGTTTGAACTCTTGTGATTCTCCTGCCTCAGCCTCCTGAGTTGCTGAGATTATAGGCATGAGCCACAGGCGCCCAGCCTCTGGGTGGGTTTTGATGATGTGAATCTGCTGATATACATGGAAGAAATATGTACAGCAGTGCCATAGAGACAATTGATGATCATACCATTGATGAGAAAGTAAAATTTATTGAGCACTTACTGTGTGCAGGATGCTCTGCCAGGGATTGTGAAGAATACAGAAATGACTGATTCAACCCATGTGTCATCAAGGAGCTAATAATCTAGTGGAAGAGTTTGATTTGTGCATACATGACTATAACATGAGCCAGTCTCTGGTAAGTGCTGTAAAAGAAGTAAGTACAGACTAAGAGCAGTGGAAATCTAGAGGGAATTGGATTATTTCCCAAAGGGAATCAGGAAAGGCTGATAGATTGAAATTTATGGGGCAGATTCATAGAGCAAGAGATATTACAGGGAATGGGAACAAAGAACAGATTAACTGGGAAAGTGTGGAATAGTAGGGGCTTCATGGGGAAGGTAATAGATTCTATTAGTGGTGTGTGGCCTGTGACGGGAGTTTTTCTTATTAAAAGCATTTTGCTGAAATTCAAATATTTGAAAACCCAGTTATGTTCACAATGTTTTTCTGTTGGAAGAGCAGAGAATGAAAATAATCATAACTGTTGTTAACATGATTATAAATATAACTATATGTTTAAATGCTGGTTTCACTGATTTTTGTGTTTGATCTATACCTTATTTTACAATGAAGGAAGCTTTTGTGTGAAGAAGCAGCAAGGAAATGTTTCTTGTCCCCAGTGTTTTAACAAATTAAAGATGGCGTATGTTGATGTTTTAGCTGCTGATAGTTTTGAATCAGTAAAAAAAGAAATAAAGATATCTTGGGCTGGGGTTGTGGCTTAGAGGTACGGTGCTTGCCTAGCATGCGTGAGGCACTGGGTTCGATCCTCAGCAACACATAAAAATAAAATAAAGGTATTGTGTCCACTACAAAAAAATAAATGTTTAATAAAAAAAAGAAATCTTAAAATTTAGTTGGAAGCCAAGTGTTGTAGCATACACCTATAATCTCAGCTAATAGGGAGGCTGGGAAGATCACAAGTTCAAGACCAGCCTGGGTAATTTAGCGAGACTGTCTCAAAATAAAATAAAAAGAGCTAGGGGCTGGGCACAGTGGTGCATGCCTGTAATCCCAGTGGTCTGGGAAGCTGAGGCAGGAGAATTGTGAGTTCAAATCCAGCCTTAGCACCTTAGTGAGGTTCTAAGCAATTTAGCGAGATCCTGTCTCTAAATAAAATATAAAAAGGGTTGGGGATGTGGCTCGGTAATTAAATGTCCCTGGGTTCAATTCTGGGTACCCCCCCAAACAAACAACTAAATAAAAAAGAACTAAGGATGTAGCTCATTGGTAGAGCTTTCCCTAGCATGTGTGAGGCCTTAGGATTGAGCCCCAGTACCCTCTGCCAAAAATAATTTTTTTTTAGTTGGAAACTTCAATGTAGTTTAACATGCCTTTAATAGGCTAGATGCTTCGGAAAATAGGAAATCAGTGTTGAGATATTTGCAGAAATATTTTATAGCACTGGCAGTTTAGAAAACCTGATTATATATATTTTATTCCTCTGTCCTTTAGAACTTCTATTCTTTGTGGAAGATGTGACATATCCAGACAGTGCACCATGATGCAAGGCAATACGTGGTGAGTGAGTGGCAGGATATTAGGAATGGCAGTACTGGGGAGAACAGAGAGGAACCAACACAGGGTTTGGGCCACAGAGGGTGAAAGAGACTTAGATAAATTGGAAAAGTGGGAAGTGTGCTCATTCTTAACAGTGGGCAGAGGATAACAGGTTCATGTACAGGGGTAAGATCCTAGACCAGAGCAGTTAATGAACATCCTAGAGCCCTTCCCTCATGAAGTGTGTGGTTCTGAGGTGCACGTAGACAATAAAGGTGGAATTATGTAATTAGCTGGTAGATTATGATCATTGTAGGACCTGCTAACAGGCAGCACTGTGTTGTGAAAGTGGGGAAACTGAAGAAGGCCCCCAGCAGTGATGGTGCTTAAGAGCCCAGCAAGGATGTTACTGTAGTAGCCAGACAAGAGACAAGGGCGTGAAGTGGATTCATTCAGGAAGTATTTATGAGCAAAAATGATAGGAACTTTTATTTGTTTAAAAATTTTTTTATTAAGCTATAGTGGACACATAAATAATAGGAATTTTTTAAAAAAATTTTTACTAAAGGGTGAGAGAGGAAAAGTTGTTAGATGATTCCTTGGTATATTGGTTTTGATGACCAGTAAATGGTATCATTTATTAAGATGGGAAACACTGAGAAGGGAGCATGTGTTGTTTTGGAGGGGAAGATCATCATTCATTCCTTTTAGGAAATGTTGAATTGAATTTGTAGAGTCAGTGAGACATGAAGGAGAGAGGTTGAGTTGGCAGTTGGCAGCTTAAGTCTGGAGTTCTTTGGTGGCTAGAGATGTAACTTTGGAAGTTACAGACAGATGAGTGGTAACTGAGGCAATATAAGTGGTATGTATAAGTATCTTATACATATATAAGTGGTATGATCACCTTGGAAAAGAGTGAATAGAGTATTCAGGCTGGATCCCTGAAGAATACCAGCTGATTGGGAGATGGCACAGGACACTGACAGGAGGAACAGCTGGAGAGGGAGGAAGGATACAGTGAGAGAGTTGTGTCAGGAATTCAAGGAAAACATCTGTGAAGGAGAGGGCAGTTGGACTGAATGCCACACAGAGATCAAGAAAGTGATTGAAAATGGCTATTGGTTTTCAAGACAGGGTGGACATTGCTCATTTCACTCACTGAAGTGATGGCCAAAGCTGAAGTCAGATTAGAGTGAGCTGAAAGTACATAATCAGCCTTCCACATTCAGGTTTTCTGCATCCACAATTCAGCCAACTGCAGACTGAACATATTTGGGGGGGGGGGGGGGATGTGAGAAATGTCCTAAAAGCAAAACTTGAATTGGCTGTATGCTGAGCACTATGCTAAATCCACATGGATAAACTGATGTGTAGGCATATCTGCTGAACACCACAGATCCTGTCTCTAGTATTTGTGTGAGCACTGCATCTTATTTGTGTACTCTGTAGGTAGGTCTATGATAGTTGTGTCTGTATGGGACACATAGAAACTCTTTTCTTGTCATTATTTCTTAAATGATATAGTATAATAATTATTTATGTCATGTACATTTTGTTATAAGTAATCCAGAGATGATTTTCTTTTGGGGGGGAGGGGGGGCGGCTTGGGGATGGAATCTAGGACCTCATACGTGCTAAGCATATGTTTTACCACTGAGCTATACCCTCAGCCCTGGAGATATTTGAAGTATATAGGCGGATGTGCACAGGTTATATGCAAATACAGTGCCTTGGATTTTGGTATCTATGGGGTTGAGGGTCCTGGCATCAGTCACTTTGAATACCAAGGGATGACTGTATGCTCTTGCCTCTGTTAATTTGGGTTGCCATTACAAAATACTGTAGCTAGGGTGGCTTAAGAAAAACATTTATTTCTCATAGTTTTGGAGGCTGGAAGTCCAAGCTTGGGTGCTAATGTCATTGGACTTTTTTCTATGGGGAGGACCCTCTTCTTGGCTTCTAGGTAATTACCTTTTTGCTATAGTCTCACTTGGCAGAAAGAGAAGGGTGTGTCATCTCTTCCTCTTTTCATAAGGGCACTTATCCCATCATGAGAACACTTGTATAATCCTAATTACCTCCCAGAGGCCCCAGGTTCCTATTGCATTGCACTGGGGATAAAGGATTCAACATAAGAATTTTGGGGAGACATGAACATTCAGTCCATAGCAACTTTTTTAGATTATTTGGTCATGAAGAGCAGGAAAAACAAAGTGCAAAGTGGTGGGAGTCCTGGAGGCCAAGAAAAGTATTTCATGTTGAAATGGACCTTAGCATATTCAAAGGCTGCTATGTAGGGTCTGATAGTGGGGAGATGTGAAAGATTGTGGAGGGAGGGTAGTTACCCCAAATGGTTGTTTGGGTATGGGATCCAAAGTGCATGTAGTAAGATAGGCTTTGTCGGGAGAAGGGAATTTGGATAGGACAGAGTTGGATGTGGATAGGCTTGTAGAATGGGTCGAACAAGATGAGGGAGTTCTCTGCTCATAGTTTTATTTTTATTTTTTATTTTATTTTTTTTGGTACCAGGGATTGAACTTAGAGGCACTCGACCACTGGGCCACATCCCCAGCCCTTTTTGTATTTTTATTAGAGACTGGCTCTCACTGAGTTGCTAAGTGCCTTGCCATTGCTCAGGCTGGCTTTGAACTCGCGATCCTCCTGCCTCCGCCTCGCAAGTGCTGGGATTACAGGTGTGCGCCACCACGCCCGGCTTCTGCTCATGGTTTTAGTGTTTGTGTTTGATAGGAGGTAGGTTTATTGTTGACTATGAAGAGGGATCAGAATGTCAAGAAGGATGCCTATAGAAAATTCGTGCTAGTTCTGGTGGACAGGAGAGTACATTGGCTGCTGGAGCAGGCAGGAGATATGGTGGCAAAATCCATGACTGAATTTATATGGGTACCAGTCTGCCCAGTTGGGTATATTTTGGATGCTACTTTCTGGTTGGCCTGCAGAAGATGATTGTTGGATCATTCTAAGGCTGGGGCATTGCCAGGTTTTTGTAACTGGAGTAGAATAGGGCAGAGGAGTGTAGGTTATTTAAATATGAGTTATTGAGATGCTGGGCCGTGAAGTCTATGCTGAGTGGGGAAACAGGTGGAAGTGGGAAGATGCTGGTGTAGATATAGAAACCAGTATGTGGCCAGGGCAATGTGATGAGGTCAGGATTGAGAGGAATTTGGGCAAGGACGTGATAGCAGATGGTAGAATAATGGGATGTTGGAGTTATTTTGAAGGAGGAGCAACTTTAAGGACTGACAAGATCCAGGGATAGACCATGGTAGTGGGTTGGGTGACTGAGACGTAAAGAGGAGTTTTTCGGTTGTAAGGAGTTTCATAATCTGTAGGGAACTGAGTAGTAGAGGGTTGAATATTCCAGTAGCTTGACTGAAGGGTCTGCTGGGTGCTCATGATGATGGTCAGGCATTTGGGAAACCCTGTTAACATAGTGAGGGTTTTTTTTGTTTTTATTTTTTTTGTTTTGTCTTTAACTTTTCCCTTTTTTTCTTTTTTCCAACAAAGCCATAGAATGTCATTCCACCCAGGACGAGGGTGTCCCCGAGGACGAGGAGGACATGGAACCAGACCCTCAGCACCAGCCTTCAGGCCCCAAAATCTGCGACTGCTCCACCCTCAGCAGCCTCCTGTGCAATATCAATATGAACCTCCAAGTGCCCCTTCCACCACTTTCTCGAACTCTCCAGCCCCCAATTTTCTGCCTCCACGGCCAGACTTTGTACCCTTCCCTCCACCCATGCCTCCATCAGCACAAGGCCCTCTCCCCCCCTGCCCAGTCAGGCCCCCTTATCCCAACCACCAGATGAGGCACCCCTTCCCAGTGCCCCCCTGTTTTCCACCCATGCCCCCTCCCATGCCTTGTCCTAATAATCCCCCAGTCCCTGGAGCGCCTCCTGGACAAGGCACTTTCCCTTTTCTGATGCCTCCTCCTTCCATGCCCCACCCTCCGCCCCCTCCGGTCATGCCACAGCAGGTTAATTATCAGTACCCTCCAGGATATTCACACCACAATTTCCCACCTCCCAATTTTAATAGTTTCCAGAACAATCCCAGTTCCTTCCCACCCAGTGCTAATAACAGCAGTAGTCCTCATTTTAGGCATCTCCCTCCATACCCAATCCCAAAGGCTCCCAGTGAGAGAAGGTCCCCAGAAAGGCTCAAGCACTATGATGATCACAGGCACCGAGATCACAGTCACGGGCGAGGTGAGAGGCATCGATCTCTGGATCGGCGCGAGCGAGGCCGTAGCCCTGACAGAAGGAGACCAGATAGCCGCTACCGATCGGATTATGACCGGGGGAGAACGCCATCTCGCCACCGCAGCTATGAGCGGAGCAGGTAAAGGCACTTGTGGGGTGCTTGGAGGAACCACAGAGGCCCTGACACAACATATTTCCATTTATCTGCAAACCAAAGAAAATGTACATTTTAACTTATGAAAGGAAAGAAAGCACATTTTGGATTTTATTTTCAGGAGAAAAAGACAATAACAAGTATATTGATGTCAGAAAACACTGGTTTTGAAAAGGATACAAAATTATCCACAGATTCATTTCAACAAATGTAAGACTTTTACTCTGCATCATACCATAGATATTTTAATGGTGATCCTGTGACATGAAAGATCTTGTATTGTGTTTTGTGTTATCAGAGATTTGATTATGTTCAGTGTGATTATCATGTCAGGTTATGGCATTTGAGTCCTTTTAGAATCAGTGATGTGCATGTGTTATCAATCAAGAAGCAAGCTAGTTTACAAGTAGAGCTTACTTTCTGATCTTTAGGGTAAGTATGTGTTGTACGTTGTTGCCTTCTTGCTTCGTTTTTTTTGCAAAGTGAAGTTAAGATTAATTACATGTTTTTTTTTTTTTTTTTTTTTTTTTTTGTGCTAGAGATTGAGCCCACTGAACTACATCCCCAGCCCTTTTTGTTTTATTTGAAATGTATTCATACTGAAGAAAGTTGTATTTAAAAAGCACTTCCATTCTAGATTTATGTTTATTTTTTTTCTAAAAGCAATTTTCTGTATATATGAGAATGTTGCAATCAAGCATTCTTAAAACTGGGATTCTAGATGGCTTCTAGAAATATTTCAAAGTCACATGCAGAGTTTTATGATTACATGTGTTCTATCAGAAGCTTGTGGCAGATTTTCAAAGAGGTAGGTGTGAATTTGTTACATCAAAAAGCTAAGAACTGTTGGTTTATGTGGAAAAATAAAAGGACACGTACTAATTGTACTTATATTTATTTGGGCCTTTAGTGAACTCCTTGTCCATGAAATTTTGAGGTTTTTCCATTTGTCAAGCCAGTAACAGTGCTTCTCTTCTTTTCCGGTCATGTGTTTATCTTTACTGTCTTTTGGAACTCTGCTAAAAGTGCTTGAGCTCCCAAAACTAGTCACTTCGTTTGGCAGTTTTGTAGAGAGCTGGTCTTGGCTTCTAATCCAACCATGTCTCAGTTTTCATGTTTTCCTCTTGGCTATATTGATTTGATTTGGACTGCATATTTTGCTGGTAAAGGGTAGTGGTATTTTCTCTGCCCTGAAAGGAGTGACTAGAGCTCAGAGAGGTCTTTGCCTTGTCCTGATGGCCTGCGGAGGTGAATGTGTTCCTTGTAGGGATGACAGTTCTGATTCTGGTGGGTCATACTGAAGGAGAGTCCATAGACTTTTTTTGTTTTGTTGTTGTTGTTTTCTTTCTTTCTTTTTGTTGCACTGGAGATTAAACTCAGGGTGCTCTACCACTGTGCTACATCTCCAGCCCTTTTATTTTCTATTTTGAGACAGGGTCTCACTAAGTTGCTAAGACTGGCCTCCAACCTGTGATCCTCCTGCCTCAGCCTCCTGAGTTGTTAGGATCACAGGTGTGTGCCACCACACCCAGTGAGAGTCCATAAACTTTTAGAAATCTTTTTCAGCATGAACTGTTGTTTCTGGTCAATTTGTGCTTAATTATTTTCTGAGGAGACATAGTTGGCAAAAGCCTGTTATGGTTCATTTTATAGTTTTATGTTGAAAACCTAAACTGGAAAGAGTTTATTTCTTTAAATGTTAAGGTGATTATTAATAACCTTGTCCTTGGGAACATTTTACTGCAAACATTCTAGTTTTTTCCCCTCCATTTTGAGATGATGCTCTAATTAGAGGAGTTGTTAGGGCTCCCCTGTGAATCTATTGGTTTTTCCAAGGCTTAAACTTCCAGTTGAGTGTGTGCTCAAAGAAACTCAAATGTGCTGTAAACTGAGAATCTCTACCACTAAGTGCAATCAGGTGCCACAAGTTACCTCTAATTTCTGTCCTGAACCACATTCCTTCACTATGAAGGATTGCCAACTTTCTTAAGTAATCTTTAGTTATACTAGAGTTGTTTTGTAATTGCTTAGCACTTTTGCCCTGGAGTTGCCTTGGGAGCACGGCCATATTATAATTGGCTCCCTTTTGGTATTAGGTTGAATGTCAGTTATCAGATGTATATGAACATTTCTGTGAAATAGACATGGGACATGTGAAGTCCTAATATAACTTCCAGAAGTATATTGGGAAAAACTGAAACTTTATAAATTTATACGTTAGATTGTTTGTGCAAAATCTATAGACTGTCCTGGCTGCTTCTCCCCTTGCTTCTTGGTGTAAGTAAAACTATCCTTTTATAAATTCCATGTTTCTTCTTTTCTTCCTCTGAATATGGTTGAATAACAACTGCAAACTTTTGGGCAAACTGTTTCCAGGAAAGGCTTGTAAAGATGTAGATATAAATATATGTAAATATATATAATTTATATATATATATATATATTACCATGAAAGATCAAGGTTACTTTAGGGAATGGGAAAAGAAATAGCCACAGGTGCAGGTCACCAAGCTATCTGTTTTGCAGTGTGGTAAGAAAGCGTGGACTAGGCCTCACCTAGATTACTAGTGCTACCACACATTACTTCCTCTGGCTTTTCTAAACGTGTAGCCATCAGAAGACTAGCGTAATGTACTCAAGAAATATCTTACTGCTTGCAAATAGGGAAGAATCTTGGGAAAAGTAACATAAGCATAGATTTTCTTCCTTTAAATGAATTTATAATGAATTATATTCAATTTTTGCCCATTCAGAGGTAGCTATCATCATCAAGTGTTAAATGCAAAGTTCTATTGCCTATATTGAACAAAACTTAGAAATATCCTCTAATTAGAGTTTTATGTGGAAATTATTGGCAATTATTCTTTTCAGCAGCCATGCCATTAAAAATTTATAATGTGGCACCGTTCACTAATTTCTATAATGGAGGTTTACTACCTAAATGTAAACTATAATTTTAGAAGTATCAGATGAATGTAGAATCCTAAGTTCTGATTGTTTTATCTGGATAGATGGAGTTACCTGAGGGTTGTATATATGTCAAAAGCATATTTTTCAAAAAATAATAAAAAAAATTATTGGAAAAAAAAATCATATTTTTCAAAGCACCCTTCCTTGAGAACAGGGGATTCCTTAGGTGAAAAGTAAATTTTCTCTTAATTTCTAAGCAGTCACTGATCTCTATTATCTATTAGTTTTGTAAGTTTTGACTTCAGTGTATTAACATTTCCTTTATTTGGATACAGGCTGGGGGATTATTTTGATTCAGACATATTGTATTCTTCTTGCTGGTCCCTAATCTGAAAGCCTAAGCTGAAAATGCTGTAGAATCCAAAACTTTTTGAGTGCCTATGTGATATTCAAAAATTTTGTATTTTAGAGCATTTCAGATTTTTGGATTTTGAGAATAGGGATGCCCAACCAGTAAAGTTTATGCAAATATTCCAAAATCTAAAGAACTGTTAGTCCCAGTATTTTGTGTAAGAGTTAGTCAACGTGTATAGCATTTTCCCCCCATTCTAGGTTTGGCTGGTTATTTCTTCAAGGTTTGTAGTTCTGATTCAAACACTGGAGTTCAGATTTTTGTTCCAGATCTTCACTGTAAACTAAGAAGCTATTGTTATATTCTAGTTTTTCTTTGGAAGGTTTTTAAAATTCCTCATTCCATTTTTACATTGGGTCAGTTCAGTGTCTTCATTTAGAATTTTTTTCCAGATGACAGTAGCACTGGAGTGACTTAAGTTATGGTCTCCTGGCAGGTTAGTGATTGCTGGAACTACTCAGGCCTACCATTCATAAGGGTTCAGAGAACCTTGTGTGAATCTTTACTATAAAATCTTTATCTGCATTTATTTGATGGGTGAGTAGAATTTTCTAGAAATCAGTAGGGAGAAGACTTTAAATAACCAAGAATTGACTGGAAGGTCCTGAGAGAAGATGATGATAAAATTCCCTTTATTACTTAGCTTCAATATGACTTCTTTCTTTAAAGAAAACAGCAAAAACTTCCCAAGATAGTTAAATTCTATGAAGAAAAACTCCTTTATCTTCTAACAAATTAAGGAGAAATAAAAATGTCCCCTAGTGAATAGTGCCTGGAAAATTCTTAGATGTGGTCCATGTATTTAGAAGATATATTCAGTGAAGAGATGGTGTTTTTGAGTCTTTCTGTTGAAAACAGCTCTGTGTATTAATTCCTTTAAGAGAGCGGGAACGGGAGAGACACAGGCACCGGGACAACCGAAGATCACCATCTCTGGAAAGGTCCTACAAAAAAGAGTATAAGAGATCTGGAAGGTAAGCAAGGAGTTGACACTGAAAGCAGTAGTAGGGTTATCTCCTTGGATTCAAATTTTGTGCTTGTGTAGACTATCAGCCAGGTCTTCGTATTAGCTTAGCATCTGGCCAGGATGACCCATGGAAAGCAAAGCAGCCTGGCATGTAAAAGTTTCTTCCCCAGGTGCGTTGATTATACACAAGGAAAATCTTGATAAATTTCCCAAGGCTGAAAAATACAATGGCCATTTTATCTGACTACAGTGCCATAAAACTGTACATTAATAACTCAAAGAATTTTTAAAAAGAATCTTGGGAATTTATAATCATGCTCTTAAATTAATTTGGTTTGGGAAAATAGAACAAAACTGTAGCCACATTTGTATAGATTAATGACATCAAGATTGCTATAATTCAAACCTTATAGGATGTAACAGATTCTGTATCCAGAAATAAAATTCATGGCCTTCTATAATGGTAAATAAGAGCAGTAGTAGCAGCCGGGCACGGTGGCGCATGCCTGTAATCCCAGCACTTGGGAGGCTAAGGCAGGAGGATCGAGAGTTCAAAGCCATCCTCAGCAATGGCGAGGCACTTAGCAACTCGGTGAGACCCTGTCTGTAATAAAATACAAAAAAGGGCTGGGGATGTGGCCCAGTGGTCGAGTGCCCCTGAGTTCAATCCTCGGTACCCAAAAAAAAAAAAAAAAAAAGCAGTAGTAGCCTGAAATCTGAAAAGTTTGAGGTCATTTATTAGCTCTGCCAACTTTGTTACTCGGCAGAATTATCCACCCTTTTTAAGCCCCAATGGCTTTATCTGTAAAATTAGTTATATTTAACTTATTGAAGGATGAAGGATCACTGAAATAATATACATTAAACACTTAGAATGGGACCTAAAGTAAGTGACAAATAAATAGTTATATAATTATTATCTGAACACTTGGCTTTACAAATTGGTAGAGTGTAAAAAAAGCAGAAAAAAAGATTTAAATATAAAATAAATTAATGAAACAATTATAGCAATACAAGTATATTTGTATTTGTTTTCCGAAAGATCATACAACTTAAAAATGACAAATGAAGAAAAGAGAAATAAATATACCATTAATTTTGTGAAAGTACATTATAAGAATGAAGGAGATTTAATTGTAAAATGATATAAAGGCAGATATTTAACAAACTAAAAACTTGAGTGTCATGGGTTGGTTTCTAGGAAAACAAAAATTAAAAATTTTTGTCACACAAGAAGCAGAAAATTGTACTAGGCCAATTAGCATGGAAAAATAGGAAAAATTGAATTTGTACCATCTCCATACATTTTTAAATTGTTCTTGAACACTGAAGAAGCTGAAAGGAAAGCTTAGCTCATGGCTGTGGTAGCAGGAAGACTCAGGTGGCAAGATCTAACCCGAGAGAAAAGAAAACTACAAGTCAATTTCTCTTGAGAATATGGATATAAAAATACTAATTAAAATACTAGCAAGTTGTTTTCAGTAGTGTGTTAAAATGACCAGTAGAGTTTATTCCAAAACTATATGGGTAGATAGGTTAGTTTTAGAAAATCTATAATCCTTTGTGTTAAAATTTGTAGGGTTATCTCAGTATCTGCTTATTAGGTATTTATAAAACCAGCATATGTTTATGAGTAAAAAATTAGGAATATAAGACTTCTGTAACCTCCTGAAGAACACTACTTCATGATGAACATCATTGATGAAATCTCAAAAGAGTCAAATTTATTGTGGAAAATTAGAACAAAGACAAGGAGGTCCCATTACCTGTCATTGTTATCTAACAGCTAATTGAAAACAGCTTTTCTTGTGTGCCCCAAGTGTTGTTCTAGTGTAAGTGATGTCATCATTAACAAGAAAAACAGGGAAAAAAAGTTAAGTGCTTTTTGATGAAGACAATGACGTGTTGCTCTGGGAACACAGCAGTGAAAAACCCAGTGTAGAGTAGTCCTAGAAGGAATGCATTAATGCCGGGGGACAGCCGAGGAGGAGAAGAGCATGTGTGGAGAAATGCTCTAGGAGGGCCAGGCCTGGCCATGGGGAAGTCAGTGTTGAAGGCTTCTGTAGTGATCCACACAAGAAGTGATTTCGGCCTAGAGCAGCGCAATGGCAGTGGTGATGGGAAATGTTTATGAGAGAGTCAGTAGGACTTGGTCACTGATCCGATATCAAGTGACCATGTGAGACTGGTGTTCCTTATTGTGCATGGGGGACACTTAGAGACAACAGGGTGGAGTTCAGTATGGGGTATGTGAATTTTGAGACTCTGTAAGTCAACCAAATGGAATTGTGTGGTAGTTAATTGGATATTCAGGTCTAAAGTTCAGAAAAGAGATCCTAGTTTGAAATGCCATGGATTAGATGAGATGAACTAGTAGAGTGAGAAGAGCCCCAGAGGTGGAGTCGAGGAGATAGGAGAAAAGCCAGGATATTGTGTTGGTG
This sequence comes from Tamias sibiricus, assembly GCA_025594165.1. NCBI lineage: Eukaryota > Metazoa > Chordata > Mammalia > Rodentia > Sciuridae > Tamias > Tamias sibiricus. The sequence continues at coordinate 144,519,022 of CM046662.1, forward strand.
GAAATGTTTAAGAGCTAGAAATCTCCTTGATCTAGTGATTTCAATTCTCACGGAGGGCAGATTGGATCCTGTGAGTTATAACTAATGAAGCAGATGAGAAAATAAAAATTAGAGATGTACATATTGTAAAGAAGGAAAAGTTATCACAGATTGCAGTAGAATATATTGTTAAAAAGTAACCGTTTGGAGTTTGGATTTTGAATTTTGGAGTGTCTGAAGTACCTTAAAAAAGATGTTTTGCTCCTGTTTTGAAACACCCCCTCAAAGTATTGAAGGAAAGAAAAGAAAGAATACTAATTGCTGTTCACAACAGAAAACCCTGACCATCTGTGATTCAGCACATCTGTTTAAGGGGATGGGTTGAGGATGTCTTTTGCTGTGTTTCTTGATGCCTATATAATATTTAAACATTTGGTGGGAGTTTTTAGAACATGTCAAAATGCTTTTATCAACCACATTAACATTTAGCTATACATTCAAGCTATGATACTGGGTAAGTGACTAATTTCTAAGGCTTTTTCCTCCTTTGTAGGGGATATTAATATTTGCCTTATGGGATAAAGATTAAATGAGAGAATGACAATCAAATGCTTAGCAGAATGTCAGGCTCGAAGTAAGCACCAAAACAAACAAAAAAAGCCACTAGGAACATAGAGGTGCTGTCAGCTGATGGTGTTTTATAGCCTTCCTGGATGCCAGGAATACCTAGTTAGAAAGTGTAATGGAAAAAGACAATGTAGATTCACTACCATATTTTAATTAAAAACTAAATATCTTATAATAAACTTAAAAAATGGGCCAGTGGATAGAAAGTTATAAAATGTAGATCTCTAATTATAGTGTAACTTCAGTTGAAGTACTGGTTTGAGAACTTCATAATGACTATTTTTCTTTTGAATAGAAGTTAGGGTAATGAAGAAAAGCAATGCATGCTTTAGTAGTAGTCAATGTTTAGGAATTACATAATAATTTTAAAAATTTGTTATGGATATGAATAGATCAGTGACAGAAATACTGGGCAGCGTCTGGGGATATAGCTCAGTTGGTAGAGTGCTTACCTCACATGCACAAGGCCCTGTGTTCAATCACCAGCACCACAGAAACAAAAATCAAAAAACAATGAAATACCGGGCAGCATTCAGAAATATATAAAACATCTAATAACTAATATATCAAGTTATATCTAATAATAAAGTTTTTTTTTTCAGATCAGGAGAAACTGGCAATTGGCAAGCAAATTGGAGGAAAAAATTAAAATAGATTTCTGCTTTGCATCTTGGAGAGAAAGACGAAAAAAGTTAGTGTAAAAGCAACTAAAAAATATTAAACATTTATTTAGCTTTGAGATGGGAAAGGATTTCCAAGCAAAACACTAAGGCAGGAAGCATTAATAAAAAGATCTCTAGATTTGGCTTTATAAAAGTTAGTGGCAGAGTGCTTACCTAGAACGTGTGAGGCACTGGGTTCAATCCTCAGCACTACATAAAAATAAATAAATTATTGTGTCCATCTACAACTAAAAAAAAATTAAACAAAAAGTTGTATGTAAAAAGTGCTAAGAGGAGAATAACTGGAAAAAGTTATGATACATGTGACAGATGATGGACAGTTATCTTAATAAAAAAACTTTCCCACTAAATTTTTAAAGGACTATGATTCTAATTTAAAAAATACTGCCATAGTATATGACCGAAATGTTCACAGAAGAAGTGACACAAAATATATTCATTTCAATGGTGATAAAATTTTGTAAATTAGACTTGTTTTATAAGAATGACAAATATTATAAAAGGAACTATAGTGATAGGATGTGTGGAAATGGGAACATGTTTATGGTTTTGATAGTAAACTGGTACTACCTGTCTGGAGAGAGGCCTTAAAAAAAAAGTACACCCGCTTTGGGAAATAATCTGATAAGTGTGCAAAGAACACAAGTGTGTTTATGGTAGCATTGTTTATAGTGGGGGAAAATCACTATCATTAGATTTGTTAAATTATGGCATATACATATGAAAGCATAGTATGTATCTATTAAAATGGTTCGGCTATAGATATTGAAATAGATATATTCCTGTTTTGCTGTTGACTAAGAAGGCAGGCTATAGAATTCTTTGGTTGTTAAAATGTGTGTGTGTGTGTGTGTGTGTGTGTGTGTATGTAGATGTATTTTCATATATGTGTTTTAAAATATTTGTGAAATATAATTGTTATCTCTGAATGGCATCATGGATGATTTTTATTTTAATTTATATTTATGCTTTATTCTTTTTGTACAGTGGACACAGATTTTATTTTGACAATAACATTATTTTCTTGTAACAAAACTAATGATGCATATTGAAACACATGTATTTGGAAGTTATATAAATAAGTAATGAATATGTGTGATTTTTCTAATCCCCCCACATGTACACACATAAACACATATGCACCCCACACACTTTCTCTGTGATAAAATTAGAAGTTAGTGGTAGAATTAATGAAAATAGTAAATTTGTGGCTTTAATCCAAATATAAACTTTGTCAGGTAGTAGTAACTTTGTTAGTGGAGCTCAAGAAGCTGCCAGCCTGTCTAATAAAGCAGTTACTCTCCCTCGATGGCTTCTCAAGGTCTGTATGTTCTGTTTGAATTTCTTGGGCTTAAATGAAAATCTACCCTATAGGTTTTTCCCTTCAAGAAGTACATCTATAGGGTGAATCCTTGTAGGTTTCAAGCCCCAGGAATAAAAGGAGCCAGAGTTGCTTTTTTCATTATTCTTATTAGCTGAGTTAATATTAGTATTTATAGGACCCAGAATTAGTAAGAGTTTTGGTTCCCTAAGTAGTAATACCCAAATTAGTGTTCCAGAGAGATGATTAGGGATGTTAGAACTGGTTCAGTCTTGTGTTATAATCCTTGGGCTAAATTCACGGCCAACTGGAGATAGTGTTTTAGTGAAGTCTTTAAGATTCAAAACTAGTATTCTTGTTGCTGAAGTTGTACATATAGGAAAGTTTCCAAACATTTCCCAAATATCTTTCTTTCCTAGGAGTTACGGTTTACCGGCTGTTCCTGAACCTGCTGGATGCACACCAGAATTACCTGGGGAGATTATTAAAAATACAGATTCTTGGGCTCCACCCTCGGAGATTGTGAATCAGTAAGTTGATCTGGGGTAGGGTCTGGGAATTTGTGTTTTTATACAAGGAAACTGCAGGTGATTCTGATGCTACCATATTGCTATTTGGGAATCCCTGGTTTTTAATGAAAAGTACATTTGGTGGCTTGGCATGGCATTTTTATTTAGGTGAAACATGCAGCAAATAGTTTATATCATGGAAGAGCATTTTCAATAATTAGTCTTCTTTTCCCATTTTGAAGCCGTTCCCCAAGCAGGGAAAGGAAGAGAGCTCGTTGGGAGGAAGAAAAAGACAGATGGAGTGACAGCCAGAGCTCTGGCAAAGAGAAGAACTATACGTCTATCAAGGAAAAAGAGCCCGAGGAGACACTGCCTGACAAAAACGAGGAGGAAGAAGAAGAACTCCTTAAGCCTGTGTGGATTCGATGTACCCATTCAGAAAACTACTACTCCAGCGACCCCATGGATCAAGTGGTAGGTCTAAAGTAGGAGAGAAGCTGTAGACCAGGGTTTCTTCACTTCAGCACTGTTGGTACTTTGGGCCAGATAATTTTTTTTGTGGGTGCTGCCCTGTGTACTGTAGGATGCTTAGTAGCATCTCTGGGCTGTACCTGTTAGGTGGCAGTAGCACTCCTACTCCAGATGTTACAACCAAAAATGTCTTCACATATTGCTGTCTATCCCCTGGGAGGAAATCACCCCCATTGAGAATCACCGCTCTAGACAAAAGCTGTTTTAAAAAGCCAAAGGACAAGAGTAAGTTAAGTATGTATCTATTTTGCATTTTTTATGACACTGATAGTCTCAGTACTGGTAGTCTCACCTGTGACTAGTTTAGGCAGTTTGTGGTGTATGTGTATATGAGTATATGTTTTTCTCCCTAAATGGGAAATAAGGGAGAATTTGAACTTTTTTTTTTTTTTGGTACTAGTGATTGGACAGGGGCACTCGACCACTGGGCCACATCCCCAGCCCTTTCTTACAGAGTTGCTAAGTGCCTCGCCATTGCTGAGGCTGGCTTTGAATTCACGATCCTCCTGCCTCAGCCTCCCAAGTGCTGGGATTATAGGCATGCACCACTGTGCCTGGCTATGAGCTTTGTCTTTTTGAAGTGTTTCTTCAACCAAAGGATCACCAGCCATGAAGTCTCCTGTACATCTTGGCTGATTTGGGAAGGGGAACCAAGGTCATCTTTGCTGGCTGTAGAGAGGACTCTTGGTGCATGTGCTATTGGCAATGGATCATGCCTTTGTAGCTGGCACTGTCATTGCCACTGTGGACCCCATGACCTCTTCCACACACTCACTGCTCTCCTTTTTCTCTTTTCTATCTTAATTTTACTTCATTTTATTTTCCATCACTTTTCTCTCTTTCTCTCTTCCCCATAGGGATTATGCCTCCATCCCATTAATGTGGGCATATTTGCCACAGGATATATATATATATTAAGTATTCATTAATTAAATGAATAACTGCATTAATTAAAGGAATGACTAAGAGTTAGGGCTTAAAAATTGGAAGAAGTTAATTTAGTGCATGGAATTAGTTAAGAGAAGGTTATGTTTGGATTTTGTAAAAATACAGATGCTCCTTGACATCATGAGTTGAAAATATCTTAAGTCCAAATGCGTTTAGTACATCTAACCTACTAAACACAGTGATGTAACTTACTCTATGTTAAATGAGCTCAGAACACGTATGTTAACCTCCAGTTGGGCAAAATCATGTAAGACAAATCTTATTTATCCTGTTTTACAACTAAGTGTTAAATAGCTTCCATAATTTATTGAATACTTATACTCAAAAACACTGGCAGCATCGTGCTCAGTGGAGCGTGGGGTGACTCCCCTAGCAGTGGTGTGACTGACTGTGACTGGTGGCTTGCTGCCACTGCCCAGCATCTCAAGAGAGTGTTGTAGAAACTGATTTATGAAGTCTTTTATATCTTTGGTATGGTCTTTGTAGATACAGTTCTTCTTATTGATCCTTTATTTTGAAAAGGGAGATTCTACTGTAGTTGGGACAAGTAGGCTCCGTGACTTATATGACAAATTCGAGGAGGAGTTGGGGAGCAGGCAAGAAAAGGCCAAGGCTGCTAGGCCTCCATGGGAGCCTCCGAAGACGAAGCTAGATGAAGATTTAGGTGAGTGGAAGAGTCATTAGACCAAGACTGTGCTCTTTTATTACTGCTTAATCCTGACCATTTGGGAAGTGTCCTTCAGAGTCCAAATTGAAGTTTCCTGTTTTTATTTTCCTTCATTGCAGTCAGCAGAATTCACAGCAGGGGGACCTCCTTCTTTTTGATCTATTTTCCTATAGTTATATTCAACAGAATATGTAAAAGATAATATCTGCAAGGCTTGCTAACAAGTGTATCCCTTGTAGAGTTGTCCAGCCTTAGAATCAGAGAGACTATAGTCCAGGGTCCTTCCAAATGCAGACACTGTACCCCATGCCTCCAAAGAGGGGCAGGCAGCCTGCCTTCACCCTGTCTGTTGCCAGGCACTCCTGGTATGATGAAGAAACAGCTGTGGCCCACCCTGTTCAAGGGCTTCTCTGCTCACACAGTCAGTTTCTATAATCTTTTCACATGGTGGTCTAGTTTTTCCAGTGTTCTGAGGTTCCAAGTAGGTGTTGAGATTTTTTTTTTTTTTTTTTGATAATAGTGGCTTTTCCCTTTTCTGAATCACTACAGTATTTGTAAGTGTGAAATCACAAACTGCTGTGTTATTTCATTTTATCTAGCATTGTTCATTAGTTCTTCTTTTCTCTGTAAAATTCTTATTTTCTTTGCTTCCCCAACTAGATTATGACTTAGCATTGCCATAGGCTGTATTGTTTTTCTCGGTTTTGCTTAGCAGAGTTTTTGGTACGTGGTAGACCCTCAAGTATTTGCTGGAAGATAAACAACTGTCCTTACAATTCAGAGGTTCAGGTGATTTGAAAGTCCCCACAAGAACCATTTTGTTAATTTCTTTAATTTCTACTAGAGAGCTCCAGTGAATCCGAATGTGAGTCTGATGAGGATAGCACCTGTTCTAGCAGCTCCGACTCTGAAGTGTTTGACGTCATTGCAGAAATCAAACGCAAAAAGGCCCATCCTGACCGACTTCATGATGAACTTTGGTACAATGACCCAGGCCAGGTGCGTGCGTTTTTATGCCCTTGCTACAAAGGTTGCAAACCCACACATCACATTTATAGCTCTGGTCTCAGAAGATGCATGTTGGCTGGTATTGAAATGGAATTTTACTCTCAGGGTTATGTGTCAGATTTTCAGGGTTTATTTTTTTCAGCTTCAGAGTTCAGCTCCAAAACATAAGCACCAGAGCGGCTGTTCCTTGAATCATAGTTGACAATGTTTGTAAATTCTGTGTTGGGGAGCAGGATAATGGTGCTGCCTCGTTAAACTTGGAATAAAAGGTAGGAGACAAATGGTAGGATGAGAAAGAGAACTTGTAGGTCTTTTTGAAAGCATTTCACCTGGAAGGTATCTTGCTGTAAAATAGTAAACAAAATAGCAGTATGAAACTTTGTGTTTGTTAGTTAGTGATAGTCACAAGTCCTGGTAGCTTCTCTTCCTTGTTACATGTTCGAGTTAATGATATAATGGCTGGACTATTTTTATTTTCAATTACTATTTTATTTTGAAGCAATATATAATAGCATCTTTATAAAAGATTTGTACCTTTCAAATAGATAGCACATACAAAAATAGGATCTTTCATGCATGTGAAATTATTAAGCGTATTAAAACATCTACATGTTTTATAAAATAATTTGAAATTTATATTTTGTAAATAAATTCACACCAGCCTGTACTAATTAGAATGCTATTCTCCTGGTTCTTGTTAGATGGCAGCTATTGGGAAAAAAACCTTTTTGATACAATTCTGTGTTTAGGATGACTGGCAAAAATGTATTTTATGGTGCCTTGGGATTGAACAGAAGTGTTTGCAAAGTTGCTGATTCATTTTAAAATTTATTTTTATATATTGATCACATATATGGCTTTTTAAAAAAATAGGTTTATTGAGTTGTGATTCACATGTTATAATTTACACACCAGTTTATTTTCTTTTTTGGTGGTACCGGGGATTGAAACCAGGGGCATTTAACCACTGAGGCATATCCCCAGCCCATTTTATTTTTTATCTTGAGACAGCATTGTCGATAAGTTGCACAGGGCCTCGATGGCTTTGAACTTGCGATCCTCCTGTCTCAGCCTCCTGAGCTGCTGGGATTGAAGGTGTGTGCTACCGTGCCCAGCAAACAACCGTCACTACAATCCAATTTTAGAACATTTTTGTCCTCACTACAAAAAACCTTCCCCGTATGTTTTTTTTTTTTTTTTTTTTATTGGCTGTTCTGTCAAGAAGCACCCATTGTTACTTCTATGGATTCTTATTCCCTTTGGAGATTTGCCAGGGCTTCTATATCATCCGTCTGTTCTGTGTATTGAATTTGGTTTTGTGTCCTCTGTATAGTTGTGCTTTGTAAATGCTGATCTGTGTAGGAGCCCAGAACCATAAAAGGCAAGAATGAATGTACAATGTCTGTTGGCTGCCCTGGAAATCATGAGCACCAAGCAGTTTCCACATTATTCATCACAAGTTATAACTGGCATTAGGAGTGTGTTGTGATTTTTGATGGAATCTTATTACATCTCTTATTTGCCAGCTGTTGCTTTAGATGTCTTAAGAATAGAATATATATATATATATATATATATATATTTATTTTTTTTTTTTTTTTTTTTTTTTTTTTGGATAGTAATGTTATATCTATTGCTATACCACCCGGGGCTTTAGATTTCCCAAAAGACTAAAGAAAGCGTCTCACTTTAATATTTCTTTTCATAGTCTTATTGAGATATTTTAATTGGTACACAATGAATTACAAATCCCTAGAACTTTATTTTTTTCCCATTATATCCAGTGTAGTTTTAATGTTTTTTTTTTTTGCCCCCTACATTGTTTTTTGGTCCACATTCTGATGGGATTTGTTGTTACATATTCATACATGCACACAATACACAATATAGCTATAAATTTGGCCAATATCACTCCCCAGAACTTCCCCCCTCCCTTCCACCTTGGTACTTGTCCTCTATTAATCTCCCTTTGATTTTCATGCAAATCCCTAGAACTTGAAAGATGTGTATAGATATGTCCCATGTTAGCCAAGGGGGGATTGGTTCCAGGGGCCCCACAGACAACAAATTGCACTGATGCTGGAGTTCCTTATATAAAATAGCATAGTATTTCTATGTAACCTACACAACACACGTCATCTGGTATACTTTAAGTCAATTATATGTTACTTATATTACCTCATGCAATGTAAATGCTGTGTAAATAGTCAGCTATATTAGGGAATGACAAGAAAAGAAAGCAGAACATGTTCAGTACGTTTGTACTGAATAAACTTGTGAAACTAGCTTTTAAGCCCCTTTAGATTTTTGATTTCAGTTTTCTTTTGTTCTTTCTACCCGCATGAATAATCCATTCCATTTTGGGGGGGTCTCATGTCCTGGAGCATAACATGGGATTTCTGCCTTCTCTTTTTCTTTTATGCATGCTGGTGCCTTGTGTGGGTTAGCATCTTCTTGTCCTGTCTTGTCAGCCCTCTACCTTTCCTCTCTGAAGCCTACTCTGACCAACCATGGCAATCCCAGTGGTACAGCTATTCAAACTGATTTTCCTCTTTCTTTTAAATTACTAAATACAGGGCTGGGAATGTGGCTTAGTGGTAGAGTGCTTGCATTGCATGCATGAAATCCTGGGTTCAGTCCCCAGTGCTGTAAAGAATAAGTACATAACAAAAAAAATGAATTAATTACTAAGTACATCATTTGTTCTCCTTTCTAGAATAAATATTCCTTGAGTACATAGACCCTGTACTGCTTATCCCCCTTTGTTTAGCATTTGTCTTTCTACCTGAGGGGCATCAAAATTGTTCACTTATCGAGTCATGGGGGGTGGAGTCAAAGCCAGTAAAATGAATTCAGGAGAAAGTAGATGCATTTGAACCTGACTAGTGTTGAGAGTTTTTCTGCTTTTGGTAGACATTTTCTTTTTTCTGCTTCAGAGGTATCTTAAATTTTTCTTTTTTAAAATGGTTAATCTGCAGGTCACCTTCAAAGCATTCTGTGAGTTTCTCCAGTATATAAAATATACTTTTTTTTTTTTTTTTTTTTTTTTGTGAAAGTCATTTTTCCTGAAATAAGAAAAAAGAAAAAAATGTTCTAAAAAGAGGTAGGAGATGATGGGGGCAAACAGAGTGCTGACACTGATATTTCCTGCTTGGCTGCACAAATAACTTGGGAATCCAGTGTTGTCATACAGTTTCCCTTTATCAGACAATATAGACAGTTTGCAGCTTTATTGGTTTTGGAACATCCGTTTAATCTCCTAACCGTGACAGCCTCTTCAGAGCCTCAGAACTCATGACATTAAAGCCTGCAGTTTCCAAGGCATCAACGGGCATGGTGTGGATTGTCCCCTCAATAAAAACGAATTACATTCTGTTTTTGACAGATGAATGATGGACCACTCTGCAAATGCAGTGCAAAAGCGAGACGCACCGGAATTCGGCACAGCATTTATCCTGGAGAAGAGGTAACTGGCTTGGGTCACGATGTTTGTAAGTGCTGAGGAGTCAGAAGTACAGAGGCTGTTGCTGTTCTTTTCCCACTGAATGATATAATGACATCAAAAATTATCTTTTTATGTTCCTTAATATTCTCTGTTACTAAAAATTGCAGAGGAAAAAAATTTGGGTTTTGAGGGTAGAGTGCAGCATATTATCAAGGAAACTTTGAAAGGCTCTGGAAAGCCTACTATTTAAATTAGGCATGGTATATTTGATAAGTGTTTTATTTATTAAACATTCTAAAACTGTACACATTACAGTAATTTTTCATATTTTCATCATAAATGGATTTGAATTGCCCTGGAGAAACATAATTATTCCATTTTGATTCTGTTTCCTTCATTTTTTCTGCTATTTTTTATTTTTATAAGGTATTTTCATTAATCCCAGGATTATCACTTTATGATTCAGTGCATTATATTTAAGCATAGTGCCTATAAATCTTTAGTTTCCACTTAAGACTTGCTTGAGGCTATAATAATAGTAATTGAGACAGTGCCTAATTGAGATAGTTGCCTCACTTGTCTTTGGAAGTCTTTGATTATAGCAAGGCAGTGTGGGATGAGGTGGCATCTATGGGCATCAGTGCCTTGCCTCAGGTTGGGAGCTCTGAGATATTGATTAGGGCCCAGCACCTGTGACAAGGAGAGAGCATGGGCAGGACGGAGCAGAAGTAGAGTTATGCTATGATGAGGGCCTGCTTACGCCTGACTTGTGGGGATTTTCTTGTGTTGGCTGAATGGCCTTCTTCTCCCCACTCCCCTTCAGTCCCCAGAGCAGCCTTCCCAGAAAGGACACGACCTTGGGAGAGGGGGCTCTGTAGCTGGGACTGACCCAGATGAGCTGGCCATGAGAAGCTGTTGGCTGATCTGCAAGCTGCTGGCTTTCCCCACAGCTTGGCAGCAGAACTTCCGTGATGGAAATGGAGTAGGTGGTGGTGCTAGCTGAGCTCCTGTACGCAGGAAAAACAAACCAGTGCATGTTTATTCCTGTGTAGATGGAAGCGGTAGGTTTGTTTCCTCAAGGACTGGTGCCATTTTGGGACTCAGTGTGAGTCACGGTAGCTGGCTACTTGGGTGTTTGGCAGTGGCATATAGTTTAGTTAGCTTAGCCTGGGTAAAGGGGGTCTGTGCTGTTGAGCTCATGTGAAGTCTCTGTCTTTGTTCCTGAGGGCCACTTCATGTGCCCATCCCGTCCACTCTGTTGTAGTTGAGGACAGACACCAACTGCTGTAGTCTTTTTGTTTCTGTGGTGCTCTATTACCTGTTCTGAGATGGTTACTCTGATTTAGAAATCATCACATTTCCTTCTGTGTGGCCCTCACAAGTCCCTTACAAGTCTCCACCGCAAGACTGTCATCCCTGACTTCTAGTCTTTTTCCTTTTGGATCCCTCACCAGCTGGCAGAGCTACATGCTTCTGAATGTGAGTCCATTCCTAGTCTAGCTTCAGGCCACTTCTCTTTCTATACAAGTGCATGGCCACGTATATTGCCTGAAACTGTCCATTGAGGAGATTTTCCCGTTTCGTTGTCTTTCAAAGCCATCCCTGAGCGAGGCTATAGTGTAGTCCATTTTTAGTTTGCACCTTCTTATCATCTGATCTGTTTGCAAGCCAAGGCTTGGCTTTTTCCTCTGCCTTCATCCCTATATCCTCCCTTGCCTGAGGGAAGGGTGCTGGTGTAACAGTGATGGCGCCATGGGGATCAGGGCCTTTTGCCCAGGTAGCTCCTTTGTGCTGTGTTCCTACTGTGCTTGACTCTGGATGTGCCACCTCCATCTTATCATGGATTGTTGCCTGTGCCACTCAACTTAATCCCTGATGGGACTGAAGGAATCCAGCTTATGAAGAGCATGTCTGGCCACATGTCTACCTGGTGTCCCTGGACCAGGCCTTCCACTTCTACCAGGGCCTATAAGCACCCTAGGAGTTTTTTCAAAGCACATAGTTCTTCATTACAGATAGCATGGCCTTACTCCAGAACACCAGAGACCAGCATTGTGATTTTCCCGGTGTGGCCTACCACTGTCTCCTCTTGGCATCTGTTTGGTTGTAGTAAGCAGGACTGACTGTATTTTCCAGCCTGGAACTACTTAGGCCTTCCTCACTTGGGTGTGCTCAGTGCTGGCAGCCTTTGGTGCCACCTGTAAATGGTCCAGAGCAATCTTCAGAGGATTATGCCGTCTCCTGGACCTGAAGAGATCACCAGTATTGTGTTTTTCTTTTTTTACTTTCTTCATTTCAGGGAGTGGAAGATAGATCATTTTTATTTTACTTTGGAGGAAATGTCTTGGCACCCCAGACCACTGGACTCCTAAAAATTGTGTAGCTGTGGTAGGCCCCTGAATTATTATGTGTTTGACCGGGGCCTCTAGCCTGATGAGTAGAATGTCAAAGTCACAGGCATACTGGAGCAGTGTGATGTTCTGCTGTACGTCCGTCTGTGGATGTTATGACAGGGTGGGAGAGTTGACAGAGCCCTAGGGCTAAACCATTAGTGTTGTCTGTGAAACATTTTGAACCCCATTTATAACTGGGATGGAAAAGAACACATTCACCAAATCTGTTGCCACGTATTTTGTTCCTGAGGTCATATTAATCTGTTTTTACTGCTGAATGTGGTTGTGCACACCTGTAATCCCAGTGACTTGGAAGCCTGAGGCAGAAGGATCACAAGTTCAAGGACAGCCTGGAAAACTTAGTGAGACCCTGTCTCAAAGTAAAAAAATAATAAGGGAGGGCTGGGGTTGTGGCTCAGTGATAGAGTGCTTGCCTAGCATGGTGCAGCCCTGGGTTCCATCCGCAGCACCATGTAAAAATAAATAAATAAAATAAAGGTATTGTGTCCAATTACAACTAAAAAATAACTATTAAAAAAAAAGTAAGAAGGGATAGGGACGTAGCTCAGTGATAGAGTGCCCCTGGGTTCCACCCCCCAATACCATAAAAACAAAACAAAACAAAACCTGTACTCACTAAGCTGCGATACCTAACATGGCAGCTCTGTGTTCTGCCATCTCATTTAGGATCCTTCAGGGGTCAGATTGGTAAATTAAGCAGATGCCCATCACCCCTGTGTCCTTCAAATCCCTAAGGGTGGCACTGATTTCCATTGTCCCCAGAATGCACTATTGGTTTTGGTAGTTGGGTTAGGGATGGTGGTAGTGGTAGTCCTAGTGGCTTTTGCTTGGTCTTCCCATTATGATACCTCTTAACTCCACAGGTCCTGGACCCAGTGTGGAGTGGTGCAATCTCCTGAGTTATGTCAGTTCCAAAGATAAATTTGAGGACCAGGGAAATGACCCCTGGCTAGATCTGTGGATTCAGTAGGCTCACTATGAGCCAGACCTCAACCAAGACTCCATTTATTATCCTGGCTTCACATTCTCTGGGATGATTCAGGTGCTGTGTCTAGTTCTCTTCGAACTCTCTTGGGTAGTCCCTTTCTCCAGTGTGTAGTTCCTTGGGTAAACAGCCATAGGCCCCTTTGAGAAAGGGCATTGTTGTCATCACCATTTCTGCTTGTTACAGTGTTAGAAAAATTCGTCCTTCTGAAATCTGGCCACCTCTTCAGGCAAAGAATTTCAATTTGAAAAATATGTCAGTTCTAGAAGTGGCCAAAGGATAGTGTGACTGTTTATTGGAGTGACCTGCCCTCAGCCTCCTGGTTGTCCATAATTGATTCCTTCTTTTAGTACAAGCTAAATAGTACCTTGTTGATTGCTCATTTATTTTGTACCCAAGAACATGATGTTCTGTTAACTCTTTCCCCTACTTTAGGGTTCAGACCCCCTTGGCTGCCACTTTGACTTTTCCGATCACAATAATAATTATGTGACATGACTTCTAGCAATGTAGCCCCATCACCAGCTGCCCCCCTTGTTTCTGGAGTCTGTCGTCCCCATTGTTGTTAACAAGCTCTGTCCTCTGATCCCTTGTTCTACAGTCAGCCCTGGCCTGTAGATGAGGCCACCACCTATCTTAGTGATGTGGTGCCCTTCTCACCACTCTCCTGGGCTTGATCCTGGCTTTCTCTTGTCTCTCATTGCAGGTGATCAGAGGTTCTTGAGTGCCTCTGAGAAGCCCTCTGGCTTTCACTTCTGCCTTCCAGTTGTATTTTCTCCTCTACTGACATTTCTGAAGAGTAGTGGTTCTGCAAGTGAGGTCTTCCAAGTAGTATTAACTTAAGAAATGCAAATTCTTAGCCTGACCCAGCTGCAGAGTCAAAAACTGGCTGTGGGGAGCAAGTAATCAGAAATTTAGCAAGACTTCCAGATGACTTCTGGGCAAGACTAAGGATTGAGGACTATGAAGTGCTTAACAATTGCCATGTACTCTGTAAGGATAATAGCCCTAATCCTTCTAGCTACTTCTGTTCTCTATAGTCATAAGCACCTGATACATTATCGCACCTGCTTCCACTGGTTCAGCTTCCTGGTTCAGTCTCTGAAAGTTTTAATGAGCCTGCAACCTGGTGTGAGGGGTTATGTGCTCCACCCACTGCAGGGATGGGGTCCTCTTTGTTAGTTGGTCCTCTCTGCTAGTCAACTCTAAATGTCATCTCAGTTCTTAGTTCTTGCTTTCTTGGATCACTCCTGGTACCAACTATGACATATTGGGTCTCTAGAAGCAGATGCTAAGGTGGTTTTGGAATGCAGGATGTCTGTAGGAATAATGAACCCTATGAAAGGAAGAGGGTGTAAGGATTGGACAGAAGGATTAGCTGAACTATGAGTAAGGCCCAACAAAACCCCAGTCAACCTGGGGGTAATCTGTGGAGTGAATATTGCCCAGTAGAATTGGGCTGAAATGGCAGAGCTCTTCTACCTCTGCCAAGCTTAGTACCTGATATGGGCCACACCTGATGCTGGGGGACAAGGCTCTGCATTGGGGAGAGATATTGCTTGGGGAAGATGGTTAACAGGACCACTTGGGAGTCCTGAATATGATTTTGGGGGATGGGGATGGGATTCTTGTAAGCAAGTGAGTCATGATATCCTGATTCATGGGAGAACCAACAGAGTGAATGGGAACCAGCTTTGATCAAGAAATTGAGTGAAATCCCAGCTCCTCCGGAAGCTGAGGCAGCAGGATTGCAAGTTCAAGGCTAGCCTGGATAACATAGTCTTTAGAAGGGAGAGAGAGAGAGAGAGAGAGGGAGGGAGGGAGGGAGGGAGGGAAGGAGGTGGGGAAAGTTGGATGAAGCCCTATGAAGCTCCATAGTGGGTCTGATTTTTTTTTATTCTGTTTTTCGGCCTGTTGCCGCCTTCTTCATGCATTTTGTGCCTCTGTTGTGGAAATTGCCACCAGGAAAAATCTGCCAAAATTATGCTTAAGACCACTCTGGTTTTGGGAGGAAGGATGGTCTGGATGCCAGGGGGCCAATCTCTGGCTTGAATAGCTGATCAGTGGGTGATGTGTCTTCAGCCCCTACTGTGCAAGAGGAGCTGCTGGCTCTGCAGGTCCTGGCATCACGATACATGTTAAGAAGGCTAAGGAAAAGCTGATCTTCAGAGAGCTCGGTTGTTGTCTGCCAGCAGGAGAATTAGAAGAGCATCTCCTGTTGGATCCCAGAACTAATGCCTCTAGCAAAGTCCTTAGAATCACCAAAACATTACTGCAAACTCCACATTGCCTTTCCTGTCCCTCTTTGGACTCTTGCTGGGACAGGCTGTCTTGTCACAGGGTATGCCTCCCACCCACCCACTGTGATGCCTCTGGGGCACTGCTGGCAGGAGCCCACTAGCAGCGCACCCAAGTTGCCCAGGCTTACCTTAGACTTGCATCACTTCACCTGGCCAGCCAGGAAGCTTGTGAGCTAGGGAGTGATGGCGCCAAGAGTGCTGGACTACCATTGGCTGCACTGCAGACAGTACCAGTCACCACCGGGCACACAGTTGAGAAAACAGCTGCCACCTCCACAACTGGCATGGATGAGGAAGAACACACCCAAACACCACAGAATCTGCAAAGAGGCCTGTCCCTTGATGTGGATACACATTCAAAGCCTGCTCAAAGACTGACGCAGGCACCCAGGGAGAAAGGCACTGCCCGGCTGTACTGGATGTACCTGACAGCATGTGGTCTTCAACTCAGGGGCTGAGAAATACAACACCTGGGCAACTCTCTCCAAAGGTTGCAAGACCCATTCCTGCAAAACTCTGTTAAGCTTATCCTGAAAGCATGACCAGATGTGGCACAACTGGTGAGCAGACTTGTGCTGTTTCTATACTCTGTTGCAATGGCTGTGGCCTGGCAAGTGGCTCATCCCAGCACGAGCCCCCTTATGTTAGGAGCTGAAAATGGCTGACATAAAGGTGAAGAAGGAAGAGCTACTGAAGCATTTAGGCAATGCTCCAGTGGATTTACGAAGCCTCCATCCCCATAGGACAGGGATACCAGTGAGAGAGCCCTGAACAGGCCACTGTGGGCAGGTGCTTTATAGTTGTTTATAAGAGAAGCCCTACCATTGGCCAAACATCTTTCCTGGCTCTGATGGTGCAGCCTCTGAAGTCAGTCAAGCTCCTCAGCTCCTTACCACCTGGGAAACACCAAGACACACCATCCAACAAAGTCTTCTAAGCAACAGCATCCCGTCCTGCTGTGTACCACTCTCCCAGGCCTTTGCAGGCTCATGGCCCACGTGATGAGACCCAGTCCAGCTATTTGCACTATGGGTAAAGTGACTTCTATTAGCACTTATGTCAAAGATGGCTCCCAAATTGCCTCATCTCTAGCAAGCCTCATGAGTTCCTCCAGACCCTCCTTGACGCTGACTTGACCTACTGTCCCACCTACCTGGACAGAAGAGCACTAGATCTTTGCCAGTGGCAGGCACCCCCGTGTGTGCTGGGGTCTAGCCATTTTCCCTTAGGTGTCTCCATAGACAACGGTTGCCTCTTCACTGAACTCATGTTTTGGTGGCTCAGAAGCCCATAGTTTGTGGCTTTATTGGACACCAGTCAATGGGAAAATGATTGAAAACTGGCTGGCCCACTCATTTTATTCATCTAGTTAGCATTAAAGTGAATACTGTTCTTTCCAACCAGTCTGAGAGGGAACACGCATAAAACATCTTTTGACTGTGTGAGTCTGAAAATATAGTTCGTTTTTAAGTAAAAATGTTTTCTGATTTCCTTTTAAGCTCTATTTCTGTTCTTTCCCTCAGGCCATCAAGCCCTGCCGCCCCATGACCAACAACGCTGGCAGACTTTTCCACTATCGGATCACAGTCTCCCCTCCTACAAACTTTTTAGTAAGTTCCTAATAAAATCCAATTGTATATAATTTAGAATGTAAATAGATTAAAATGTGAATATGCTAAGTTACTGATTCAGTTCTTAAATGTTCTTTCTTGTAAAAACATTTTTATGTTGATAAAATTGACCTTTATCATAATGGAAGTTTATTTCAGCTCCCCACTGTTGTACTACTGTATACTTTTTCATTTGTAGTACCAATAGGTACTACATAATAGTCACGTTCATAATGGCCAGTGAATTATGGAGCTGTTAGTTGAAGCAGTGGTGTGGGAAGAATGAAAACATTTCCGAATCTCTTAACAATCAGTGAATGGCTTATTTATTGTCTTGTGACCCAAACAAGAAAATCTATTGTATATTTATGACAATAATAATGGCACCTAATATTTTTTGAACGTGTACTGCATTCTAGGTACCATTCTAAGTGTTCAGCATGCATTAACTCAATTCTCACAGTATACCTGTTCAAGTATATGTCCATTATCCATGTGGGGCATGGGTTTTATAGGTGAGGTTAAATAATTTGCTTGAGATTTCTCAGGTATCAAGCGGCAGGTGGTTATTTGAACCTAGGGATTGAGCTCCAGTGTTGGTGCTCATATACTATTCTATTATACTGTAGTGCCTCATAGTATGAAATTTATTTATTCTCATCAAGAGATTTCTTTTTTTTTTTATATTTATTTATTTGCTTTAGTTGTACACAATGCATTTATTTTTATGTGGTGCTGAGGATCGAACCCGGGCTGCGCAGGTGCTAGGCAAGCACTCTACCACTGAGGCACAATCGCAGCCCTCATCAAGAGATTTCTATTTCAGAATTAGAATATTCATAATTATGTATTTTAGTAATTTCATCGATAGTCATGAATCACAAAATTCACCCATTTAAAGTGTATAATTCATGATTTTTAATGAAAATCTTCTTCCCAATCTAACTTGAGAACATTTTCCTCATCCCAAAAGAAGCCTTGTGCTCATTAGGAGTCAGTGTTTTTATACCCTCAGCCTTAGGTGGAGAGGATATTTTTTGTGCCTGTGGAGTTGCCTATGTTGATATTTTATATGTAAACATGTGGTCTTTTGTGTCTGACTTTTTTCATGTAGTATAATTTTTTCAAGATAATGCCCATGTTGTAGGATGTGCCAGTACTTCATTCCTTTTTTTTTTTTTTGAGGTGCTGGGGATCTAATCCAGGGCCTCATGCATACTATGCAAGCACTGTATCACTGAGCTGTGCCCCAACCCCCTATTTAATTCCCTTTTATGGCCAAATGATTTTCTATTACATTACATATGTGTGTGTGTTTATGTGTATGTGTTTATAAAATATATACACTATTTTTGTCCATTCATCAATTGATGGACATTTAGGTCATCTCCACTGTTTGCTGTTATGAATAATGCTGATGTAAACATTTGTGTACAAGTGTTTGTATGTGTGTTTTAATTTCTTCTAGGTGTATACCTACAACTGAAATTTCTGGATCATATGATAACTCTTTTTAATATTCTGAAGAACTGCCAAACTGTTGAAATAGAAAGCAACAGTAATATTGGCAAAACAAATAATGTGTATTTGGATATTCTTTGATTGATCCTTCCTAAGTTCTTAATATATATAATTTTCAAATGAATGAGATTTAAAACCTATATAAGAATGTGTCTATTAGGTTACCAATCTTGATAATTTTTATTTAACATTTAAGATTAAATATATACTGAGCATGGTGGTGAATGCCTGTAATCCCCACGGCTTGGGAGGCTGAGTCAGGAAGATCACAAGTTCAAAGCCAGCCTTAACAATTTAGGCACTAAACAACTTAGAAAGATCCTGTCTCTACATAAAATATAAAAAGGGCTGAGACTAAGGGTGAAGAAAGAAAAAGAAAAAAAAAAAAAGATGGTAGATGAGATGGATATCATTACCCTAAGTGCATGTATGAAGTCACGGATGGTGTGAATATACTTTGCATACAACCAGAAATTTGTAAAAAAGTGCTGTATATGTGTAATATGACATGTAATGCATTCTGCTGCCATTTATGTCATCTTAGAATGAAAAATAATTTTAAAAAAAAGGGGGGCTGAGAATGTGGCTCAGTGTTGAGCATCCCTGGGTTCAATCCCTAACATGAAAAAAAAAAAAAAAGAAGAATGTCATAAGGAAGAAAGTCTCATGGTTAGATCAATATTCGTATCATCTAATTACAGATTCAGTTTTCAGGTAATTAATGTCTTTGAAATTGTATGGGAATTGATCGATTGCATGTTTGGTGGGTTGGCTTCTCCTTGGAGAGGCTGGGAATGGAGCTATGAGGGGTTGAACTTTTGGTATCCTGAAGGCTTTCAGAGCCTTCTAGGCAGCTCTAGTCTTTACATATTAATGCTGAGTCTCTTTTTGATTTTGTGTTTGAGTTAGCTGTGTAATTATCTTGCTCTGTATTAGAACTTCTGTTAGTTCAGAAATATAGTTCAGTAAGAGTAGTGTTGTGGGATTAAATAAAACTGGTACCTAGAAAACGAAGCCATATGTAGCCCTTCTTTTTTGCTTTATGACACTGATAATTGGCATCATTGTCTCAGGACATAAATACTGTACTTTACACCTGAAGCCAGAGAAATCCACCAAGTCAGAGAATTCCATTTAAAATTAACTTTTGTATAAAGTTTGGGAAAGTGATAGGAGTGTACAAAGTTATCGTCATTTCTGCTATTGGTTACTTTGTGCCTCAATGGATTTCTGCACATGCAAATTGTGGTTTGTTTAAATTGTGTTTTGTGTTTCTGTTTACTTTTAGACTGACAGGCCTACAGTTATAGAATATGATGATCATGAGTATATCTTTGAAGGATTTTCTATGTTTGCACATGCCCCTCTGACCAATGTAAGTATGTGCTATTCCACTCCCTTTACCTTTTCTCCACCTCCTTCCTTTTTCCTTGTCTTTCCTTCATCTTTTCTTTCCAAAAGTCAGAGTAGATTTCCTTTCCTCTGACTCCTAAGTAACATTTACTGTGCATCCTGCCACAAGAGCTGGAGGAAGTCTGCGGCAGAGTGTCAGGTAGAAGTGTGACATCTGTGCTAATGAGTCACAGATTTGGTCCACATTAAATGGTGTAGGTAAACATGTGTCATTTTGAGAAAATAACATTTTGAGAGTGTGAAAGATTGAAAAAGGAGGATAAACTGTGGGATAATGTGTTAAAGCTATTTTGGGTTGGTTGTCCTTCAAAAGAAAGTTGGAAAGTTTTGAGGAGAAACTATTATGTAGTCCCTGGGTGAAGGAAAGAGAAACAGCTTGTTAGCTGGAGCCTGAATTAACCTCATACAGTTTTTTGCTTTTAAATCTTAGGAATATGTCTTTTGTTAGAGACTTGGTTTGACATAAGGCTACAGGATATTTACACAGATATTAAGAATATTTTGCTGGTAATCAGTTCAACTGGAAGTTCTGTATCTGAGTCCAGAATCTCGTTTCAAAGCTGTCAATCTTGGGGATTGCCTCAAGTATTACTCCACATTCCAATTGGATGTGGAGTAAATCAGAAGGCAGCTGTGCAGGAGAGGAGGTGCAACTGTGTGCTTTCCCTGGGTCTAGCTCTGGTAGAACTTACTGGATTATAATTATGGTGTGCTTACGTCAAAATAGAGTGCTCTTTAATCTTTTCTGGCTTGGTTACACAAAATGATATCTATGGTTAGAAAGTTATTTTATTTTATTTTACTTTATTTTTTTGGTACTGGGGATCGAACTCAGGGGCTCTTGACCACTGGGCCACATCCCCAGCCTTTTGTTGTATTTTATTAGAGGCAGGGTCTCACTGAGTTGCTGAGTGCCTGACCATTGCTGGAGCTGGCTTTGAACTCGTGATCCTCCTGCCTCAGCCTCCCAAGTGCTGGGATTACAGGCGTGCGCCACCATGCCTGGCAGAAAGTTATTTTAGTACTGTTTATTTAAGACATGGAATTCTTTTCCATTGGAGGCTAAGACCCAAATCTTGGCCTTACTTTGGCTTCTTTTCACTTCATTAAGTAGATGTAATTCCAGGTAATGATTTAAAAATTATTTTCCTAATGAGATTTCTGTTTTATTCCATAGTATATTTTATCCTAGAGAATTTTCTTTGATAATGTTTACACTCTAGAAGTAAAATATAAAAGCATGTGATGATCCACATTACATCTACCTCCAGGTGGACCATCTGTTCACTAATATAGAAAAGGGACCATTCATACACAGCCTTTATGGTATTGGGCAATTTTTGAATTTTAGTGGTTCCCATGCTTTGTGTGTATGTGCCAGACGCTCAAACCTTTGTTACACTGAAGCCTGCAATCTTAAAGCTATAAAGGGATTTGGAAGTCATCGAGCCCACCCCCTCCCTCATGTAATACCTTTCTCTCCCCCACCAGAGCTTGCAAGTACAAATAATTTAGTTAACATGATTATCTATCATCTTTTTTTCTTAATTCCCCAAAGATAATATAGAGCTCACTTTGACTTTTAGGGTCACCTTAAAGAAGAAAAGCAGTGTGGCTTCAGAAAGACCAGGGTTTAAATATTAGTGAATTCCACTTAGTAGCTGTGTGATTTGACATCTCAATCTTTATAAGCCTTTGTTTTCTCATCCGGAAGATAGGGATATTAGTTGTAGCAGTCTCCTCAGATTTTGTGAAAAATAAATCGAGATGACACATAGAAAGTGTTTATCAGGGTGTTTGATACATAATAAATATTGGCACCTCTTGTTTTAGGAAAGATGTCGGACAACTGGGTTTGAATCTTGTAATTCTTTTTTTTTTACCTTGGACAAGTGATTCTTTGAGCTTTATTAACGTGGCTATGCTTGGATTTTAGTTAAAATCAAACATACTGTATTAAAAATAGAATTTGTTTGTTAGGTCTGTTTTAGGTTCACATCAAAAACATAATTTTTTAAAAGTCTCCCAGCACAAGGTTTGGCACTTAATTAATGCTAAATTAATTCCTGTTGTTGCTATTGTTATAAACTAAAAGATAAGTCCTCAGCATATATTATATATGAATGTCTTAAAACTTGAGAACTGTATAGTAAAGCGCCCATCATTTATCCTGGAGATGATAAAATAAGGTGAGTTTTAAACTGAGTGTTCTACAGTTCGTAGGAATTAGAGCCATCAAAGGCCTCTTGGATTTGAAATAGTCTCCCAAGAAAAAGAACTTTTAAATCATTTTACTGATCTGATGCATTTTCTTATAGAGAGAGCACATCAGCAAGAAGGGCATGCCTGTAATAGTAACTATAGAATCTCGACCAAAGCTGGTTCTGACAAGTTCTCTTAAGGTCTCCAAGTGGATTGAAAGCCTTGTTGTCTAAGCATACACCATTTGGGAGACTTTTATCCTTTTATGTAATACATTTGCCATTACTTAGAATATCTGATGGCATTAAGGGCTTTGACAATGTAGGTATAGTTATAAAAACTTATGTATTAGATGCACAGTATCTTCTTCCATTTGCAGGAAAACTCCTTGATCATTTCCCTCTCACCTTAGTTGGTTTTCCATTTCTAGTGACCTCACTGACCCCTAGATTTGGTCATTCATTGTCTGGAAGTAATAGTGTTAGAATGTAGGGTTTAGGGAGGGTGGTATGGATGGAAGCTCAAAAGAAAATCAAATGTGTAAAGAGAAGAGTTTTTTTAAAAAAATCTCCAAAAGTGAGTTTAGGTGAAATTCGATGGGGAGAGGACTGTGCTTGCACAAGTCATCTGCTGAGTGCTTTTGCACACTATCCGAAGGAGTAAAGTTGGCACTTTTTTGCTCTTTCTCTGCCTGTCTTTTGTGTAGGAGTGCTTGTTCTTTTCTCTGCAGCATACTTTCTTGCTGAGCAATTCCACCCACAGTTCTTCCTTCCATGCATACGTCCTCTGACCCCCAGGGACTTTGTGCTTCCAGCTGTGGTGGGTAGCTTTGCTCAGTATCTGCATTTCAGATGGCCTGTTGGATGCCCTTGTGATGGTCCTCAGGTCCCTCAGCCTTCCTGAAAGGGAACTCTTCATCCTCCCTGCACACTGAGTTTGAGGCGTTCAGGAGACATTTTCTTGAATATCTGCTTTTGTATTAATGCTATTGTGACCTACCTGGTCACTCTTAAGTCAGAAACCTAGAAGTTGTCCTCTGTTTTTTCTTCTCTCTCACTTCCACGTCACTGTGTGGATCAGTAACATCTTCTAGTTATGTTTAAAAATGTCCCCCTCCTTTTCAATCTTTCCTTCATTTAGCTCTGGCCTGTTGCTTTGGATTCCAGTCTGGTCCTCTGGTCTTTGTTCCCCTCTAAGCCATTTCCACAGTTTCCATAGTGGCCCATATGAAATGCAAAGTATGATAGTCTCTTACTTGACTGTACTTGAAAGTACTTGAGTGATTTCTTGTGCCATATAGCTGCAAGCGTTGACCTTAATATGGTTTACAGGCAACATAATGAAGTTAGTCTTTTTTCTAGAATCACCTGACTTCTCTCTTGCACTTTATTCTTCGAATGGCCAAGTGACTTCTTCCATCAGGTTCCTTTTTTCTGTCTTGCTAGAAGCTAAATTGTTGTGATGCCTCAAGTTTATTTTTCTGGATGGCCTGGGAATTTCCTCCTTGTCTTTGAAAATATAACTCCAGTGTTACCTTGTTCTTTTGTATTTTATTTTTTCCTTTGCTTCCTTTTTATAATTGCAGCTGTAACCTACATTGTTATCATATCATATTATATTGTATTTGTTCATGTGCCTTTCTTTCTCTTTTTGATCTTCACCTTTTAACGCAGGAACTGTGGCCTGCCTTAAATTATGATAATTATAAGCCTGGCATAGTTGTTCGCAAAAAAGTTATCTTAAAACTACGTTAAATCATGTACAAATTTGTAACTCTGAAATATTTTTATACAACTGGAAGAATAAAGCAGAACTTAAAATATAATAGTGGCCTTAGCATGTTGCTTTGATTAGTTGAGGACTCAGTATCATTAGGAGTTTGAAAATGAATCTCTTATTTAAGTTAATTATGAATTTCACACAACCACTATCTTTAAAAAGAAAAAGAAAGAACACCTAAGAAGTAAAACTTTATTTATGAGATTTCCAGTAGATGGCAATATAAGGTTGCTTTTTTTAGCATGTGTTTTGCTGGTAAAATTAAAATTTGTTTCTTTTTGATTGCTGTGGTTTATATAAACCATTACATGGTCTTATGGACAGATTGTGTATTCAGAAAAACTCACTTAACACCTCTCTAGGGCCTCTGGGTCTATTATTTTCCCCAACTAGCTAGCCAAGCCACTGCAGTAACCTCTTTTCCTCCCTTTGTCATTCTTTTCATTCACTCAGAAATATCTTTACAGAAAGCTATTGTGTCTAGATGCTAGGCTGGCGTCTGTTGGTACATTGTTAGAATAAGATGAACGAATTTATTTCATTTTGAGCCTTCCTTCATTTTCACATATACACTGAATATTAGAACAAGTAATGAGAGGTGTATATTCTGGGAGCTAACAGCTGCGGTCTAGAGCAAGAGGTCCTAATTTGCCTGTTACCTTAGGCAGGGTATCCATGACTCTCTGCCTTAGTTTTCTCTACTGTACGATGGGAATAATAGTCAAACCTATCTGGGGAAGCTCTGATGGTTATATGAGTAAATATTATGAAACATCAGAATGGTGCCTGGCCCAATAAATGCTAGCCATTATTATTTTTATTCTATACTTATGTTTTTGCTCAAGAGCCAGATAGACAGCATGAATTGTGTACTGTTCAGTGAGCTAGGAATCCCTAACTGATAAGTTATCAGCTGGCCATCCCTGATCTCACGAAGAACTGAAGATTCTGAAAGATTTTTTTAAAAGCTGATGGGACAAAGTTTATGATTGTGGTTTTATTAATTTCTTTAGAGGTGATATGTTTAGTTTTAATGGGTTCTTGTCAATTTGTGCTGCTGCTGCTGCTCATACTATTAATTAAGCACCAACATTATGCAGGTTTCCTACAGATGTCTGACCAGCTGGGTTCTTGCCATTAAAATCCAGCAGTTGTGGTCAAACTTCATGTGCAGTTTTAGTGGCGTAAATCAGGGTGAAACCTTCTTATTTGGTTCATGGCCTTCTGGGTCAGGTAGCAGACACATTCTGTGCCATATTTTCCTGCCAGGAGGTACTGGGGAGCTGAACCTCTCTTCTCATTGCAGATTCCACTGTGTAAAGTAATTAGATTCAACATAGACTACACGATTCATTTCATTGAAGAGATGATGCCTGAGGTAAGTGAAAAACTTGTGTAACAGTTTGTTGTAGTTCTTTTGTTTAATTGGCCTTGGTCAGCTCTGGCTTTTTGCCATAGGAGATCTTTAAAATACCATGTTCACTGTCAAAAGGGTCACTGAAATGTAGCTCTGATATCAAGGTTAAAATTTGGGTCATTTTTAAACTCATTGACCTTTTTTTGAACCTGCTTCTGCTTGTGTCGCATCTGCTGATAGTAACTTTGCATCTGTTTCTAGTTTGTTTTGTGTAGGGGACAGATTTTGGTTACTGGTCATTATCAGAGAGGAAATTGGAATAGTGAAACTGAATCTGATAGCTGTTGGAATAATCTTATTCATTATCTCCAATGACAAGATCAATGCTTAGCTCATTTTTCTTCCCATATATTTACATATCTTTCCTAATTGTTTTTCATTGCGGATGCTCAGCAGCAGATTTATCTAAATATATGCAAGAGATTTAAAATTCCAAAGCAAGATTAATGTGAATCACAGAATGATTCATTGCCTGATCTTGAATTTAGTGGTGTCAACAAATCACACTAAGAAATAACAACTAGACAGCTAACAAGCTTGTGCACTTAACGTTGTTTTGGAGTTAGGGTCGATTTCCAGAGCCCCTGGCTCTTCTTGCAACTTGTTTAACAGTGGAGCTCTGTCATGGGCAAGGACCTCCAACAGGAAATTAATGGGCATGACATGCATGCTTAGTTAGCACCTATTTCATTCTGGGAAAGTCCTGTTCATTCTACCTACTGATTGAAAAGAGTTAAAGAGAAGGGCTTGTCTCTTCATTCTCCAGTCTAAAAAGCCTTTTTGCTTCCTTTTGGATCTTAAGGTCATAAGCCTTCATTTGCTGTCGTAAAAGTTTATGACTTCTAATATGATCTCATGTGGAATGATTTATGAACCCTGAGCAAGAAAAGTAGTAGAAAGAATTAGGAAACAACTCTTACTTGCAAATATAGCATCTGTTTAACTTGTTTACAGGAGAAATTTTGGTACAAAGTTTTGTGGTCTTTTATTTTTCAGTAGTATTTGTGGTTGAACTCAGGCCTTGCTTATGCTAGGCAAGTGCTCTGCCACTGAGCCACATCCCCATTCATTTTTTTCTTTAACATATACTTTTTAGTTGTTGATAGACCTTTATTTTATTTATTTATTATTTATTTATTTATTTATATTGTGCTGAGAATTGAACCCGGGGCCTCACCCATGCTAGGCAAGTGCTCTCCCATTGAGCTACAACCCCAGCCCATCCCCAGTCATTTTTAATTTTACTTTGAGTCAGGGTCTTGCTAAGTTGCCTAGGCCTTGAACTTGAGATCCTCCTGCCTCAGCCTTCTGAGTGTCACTGGGATAACAAAGTTTTATAGTTTTTCTTAGCTTTTAATTTGTTTTTTGTTAAGAGTTTGAACTGTTTTTTGGAACAGAGGACTACTGCTTTTTGGTAATGTGGTAACAGTGATTCTGGTTGTGTTAGATGGGTGGGAGGGGATGATGAACAAGCCAATCAGTGCCTGAAGATGTGTGTGTAATTTGAGTTAACAAAACATCCCCAGGAGATTTTGACATGTTTTATAATTGCATTAGAAAACTGTGATGTGAGATTTGACTTTAAATTTTGTTTCATTTTATTTGTATACTGAAAAAGGCTGGGTTGACATTTTTATAGAAATCCTAATGTCATTATTGTCTACTTCATTTCTATCTGAAACCAGTGAGCTGTTGTAGGACACAGGCCAAATAGTTTAGGAAATTGTTTCTAAGTGTAATTTCAACAGACACTTTTCTAAGATCCTTGGCTAGAACATGTTGAATCTTTAGTTATTATATATTTACAAACCTATCATAATTTGATTTGGGTTTATTTTTCAGAATTTTTGTGTGAAAGGGCTGGAACTCTTTTCACTGTTTCTATTCAGAGATATTTTGGAATTGTATGACTGGAATCTCAAAGGTAATTACAGAATTTAAAGAAAAAAGTAATGCTTATAAAAGAACATTATATGTGAAAAATGCTTGTAAATTGGGGGACAGATAGTTGAAATTCTTGCTTTTGAAATACTTATGGAAAAGTGTGTTATTCATAGGAACACTTGCTATCACTTGACATGACTAAGTTTTTCTATGCTTTACTTCTTAACAATTTGAAGGGGCCCGTTATTAAATGCCGAGAAGATGGTACCAGTTATTATCAGTAACTACCTTGATTTATGTGCATTAGGGAAAATCTCATGAGTTAATATTTTAAATCTACTGAACTGTGCTCTTATCAACTTCTATGATGATACTATAACAGGGAACTTCAGTTAGTTACTAACACACACATGAAGAGTGATCTAATAGATTTAAAAACTTGATGCCTGGTTCTTAGATAGTAGTTTACTCTCTCTCTTTTTTTTTTTTTTTTTGGTACCGGGGATTGAACTCAGAGGCACTCGACCACTGGGCCCCCTCCCCAGCCCTTTTTTGTATTTTATTAGAGACAGGGTCTCACTGAGTTGCTAAGTGCCTCGCCATTGCTGAGGCTGGCTTTGAACTCGCGATCCTCCTGCCTCAGCCTCCCAAAGTGCTGGGATTACAGGCGTGCGCCACCGCGCCCGGCTAGTAGTTTACTCTTTTGAAAGTGTCTTCATTACATTAAATATTTACTTATTTAAAGCCGTGTATTGATGAATGATTTTTAAAAATATTTATTTATTTGCTTTAGTTGTACACAATGAGTTTATTCTTATGTGGTGCGGAGGATTGAACCCAGGCTGCGCATGTGCTAGGCGAGCGCTCTACCTCTAAGCCACAACCCCAGCCCTGATGAATGATTTTTCAAACTAAGTTTTCAAATGAATGAATTAAATTTGAAAGGCTTTTCAAACCACCTTGGGCTGGGATTGTGGCTCAGCGGTAGAGCACTCGCCTAGCACGTGGGCGGCCCGGGTTTGATCCTTAGCACCACGTAAAAATAAACGCATTGTGTACAACTAAAGCAAATAAATACATATATATATATATTAAAAAAAAAACTACATGTATTGATGAATGGCTTCTCAAACCAATAGCATTTCAGTTTTTTTAGTGTATTGATTAAAATGAGAAGGAAATGACATGCAAGCTTATTATATCATGCTCTAGTTGAGTTATAACAAAAACTTGAATTTTTGAATTTTAAAAATAATTTTACTGTATGTACTTGCTTTCTGGAGCTCTCATTGTCCCCTTGACTTTCCACAGTCTGCTCCTTGTGGTCCTTATTGGTTGCTGTGGCAGTTCCAGATGATTGATTAAGCTACTGAAGAGAAGAGTTGGGAGAGTAGTAGTATTATGTCCGCACTTCTGGTGGTGTTTTTTGGTTGCCAGAAATCTTAGGTTGCAGTGTTTGCTATCTACACTGTTTGGTTTCTTTTCTCTTTTCTTCCACTTGTTTGCTTTAGGTCCTTTGTTTGAAGACAGTCCTCCCTGCTGCCCGAGATTTCATTTCATGCCACGTTTTGTAAGATTTCTTCCAGGTAAATCATTTGACTTGTCAGTGACCTGGTGAAATAGTATGTATGAAAATAAGCCTACCATTCTCCTTTCAATCTTTAGGGATAACTTTCCCACCTTGGACACTATTAATTTATTTGCTTCTCAGGTTGCACATGAAATATAAAATTTTACGTGCTAATTTACACCCTTGCATAATTTATTGCAGCCCCAAACTAGATGAGCAATGGAAGAACTGATTTGTAAGTTTTGAAAATCTTCCTGATAAAATATCATGCAAGTGTTAAAATTAACATAAAATTAAATGTGTGTGGCTTCAAAAATGTGTGTAGCTTATTGGAAAAAAATTGGTATAAAATTTTATATACAATATGATGATAACTTCTAAAATGAATGCAATAATAGTTATGCTAAGGTGGTAGAATTATAGGTGATGTTTCTTTCTATTTTTTGACACAATTTTAAATATTTTATGGTTAAAAATATTCTCCCACTAAATCAGAATATATAAGTAAACATTTGAGTTAAAATTTTAAAGTAATTTTTAAAGAAGTCCAGCTGTAAGATATTGGCAGTATATTTAGTATTTTAAAAATGGTTTGATTTTTTTCATGAAATCTTTGGATGGTTTCTTGTTCACAAAACTTTTCCTTTGGGGTTCCTGCCATCCTGTTCCCACTCTTTTCTCTATGATTTCCTAGTCAATGACCTGCTTTGTCAAATGCGTGAAACCTGCTTACGGTTTTCTGCTCATAGCAAAATCCTTTTACCAGTCCAGTAAACTCAGGGACGATTAATCACCGAGCCACATCCCCAGCCCTTTTTTTTTGGTTCTTGTTTAATTTGTTATTTGGAGACAGGGTCTTGCTAAGTTGCTTAGGACTTCCCTTAAGTTGATGTTACTTACTGCCTTTGAACTTGCGATCCTCCTGCCTCAGCCTCCTGAACTGCTGGGATCATAGGCATGTGCCACCACGCCCAGCCACTGATTGTTTTTTTTGACTCTTTTTATGGTGATGACTGTCACAACTCAGCCACCTCTTCCCCAGGGGAAAATTTGGGCTGGGCCATGTCCATGTGAATGTATCCCTGGAATCTGATGCCAGTGTCTCACTTGCTGTGATGTTGTGTACTTCCAGCCTATCATGCCATTGTCCCTTAGCTTCTGCTTGACTCTTCCTTTCCTTGTGCACAGCCCCCTTTCTGTGCTTTCTTGACCACGTCCTCTGCTCTTTGGTCTGTCTTCTCTCGCTCAGTCATTCTTCTACCACCATGTCCATGTAAGTATCATCAAGCCAGCCATTTGCCTTTTCTTCTCCTATATGTGGACCTCTCAGTGATACTAGAGAAAAAAAATACAGCGGCTGCTGTAAATCTGTGGTCTGCAGTCTTGACTGGGGAGTTTTTCTTCATGTAACCCGTCTGCCCAGTTTTCCACATTAGCAGTTTTGGGACTTCAGTCCTGCTTTCCTCCTCATGCCTCTGGTCCTGGCAGCAGGAGGCTGGCATTCCTCATGCTTCAGAAACCTCCTTGGAGCCTGTCATACAGGCTTCCACGAGTGCTCGTGATTCATTCACAGCCCAGCTTTGCTTCAGTGCTAGACCCCCTCCACCTGTCCCCAGCACATTGCAGCTTCTCATGCCAAAGCCAGCCTCCCAAAAAACAATCCAGACGGCATGTGGCAGTGCTGACTGGACTCTTGACTTTGTTTTTCTTTTGGGCTCTTTTTTTCTCTTACCTTTGGTTTCCCTTGGTTGCTTTTGTATTTTTGTCTGCTTAGTCTAGTTTAGACTTCCTGCAAGAGTTAGAGGAAAGGATGCCCTTTGCTCAGTTCAGTCACTCACAATGACTTCTTTTTATTTTAGGATAGTATTACTTGTATTTTTAATATTACTGGTAATGTTTATTTTGCTTAGAAAATGCACTCAGAAGCTTTTCTCCTTTTTATATCTGGTTTCATTTCATTGAGATGTCCTTTTTTCCTTTCAAGTGAATATGTCTTTGATTTCATAATGGAGTTTTAGCAATAAACTTATTAGAAAAGGGTGTTAGAGGAGTTTGTTGAAAAGCCTTTCCTTTTTGTATCTCTATGCCTCTAAGGCATTTTATGACCAAACAAATCTCTAAGAAAAATTGGGCAGTTTTAAAATGATCTTACAGAAAAAATCTTGTGTCAGGTATTTACTTTATGGGATTTCAACTCACAAAATGTTTCTCATAACTATGTAGGGATAACATTTAGGCTGTCATAAAGAAAAAGTCTATTGATTTATTTTTAAACAGGATTTACTGTTTCATTAGATTTCCCTTTGAAAATACATGTTTTAAAAAACCCTGAAGAATACAGGAAAATACCTAATGTATAAAATGTATTTTGATACTGGATGGCCAATTAGGGTTGATTTGTTTTTCACGATATCATTTCATTAGGGGTAGGGAAGTAGTTGTGGTAGAGCTCTTGCCTCCTGCGTGTAAGGCCCTGGGTTCAACCCAACACTGCAAAAAAAAAAAAAAAAAAAAAAAGTGAAAAAAAGAAATGACTTTAAGCATCTTGTGTGGTGCGTGTCTCTGTGTATGTGATTCTGGGGTTTTAACCTAGGGACACTTTACCACTGAGCTACGTCCCCAGCCCATTTTAATTTTATTTTGAGACATTGTCTTGCTAAGTTACTGAGGGTTTCACCAAATTTCTGAGGCTGCCCTTGAACTTAGAATCTTCCTGCATTGGCCCCCCAAGTTGTTGGGATTAAAGGCATGTGCCTATAACCATGCCCAACAATTGAAACATTTTTAAAAAGAGTGAATTAAACTTAGGGATGTAGCTCAGTGGTAGGGCACTTCCTTAGTGTATGCACGGCCCTGGATTCTATTCATAGTACTGCAAAAACACAAAACAACCCCCAAATCACATAAATTTTTTTCTATGTGTAAAATTTTTCACATGGTTGTCATCATTCTAGTATATGATTTGCATTTTATTTTTTAATAATTCATTGAGCAGATGGATGTTTTTAAAGATTATGATAGTGCCAAGTTTCTTGTCAAAAGAATCACATCAGTTTATGCTGCCATGAAAAATGCGTTATTACTCTTTTTAACATTTTAGGCCCATCTATCCTTCTTCCTTCACTCCTTTCTTCTCTTTAAAATTTCAGCAGTGAGCTCCATGAAGCAGAAGAGTGAACCTTGTCTATTTCTTGTTTTACCAATGCTGACATAATTCTTGGCAGGTAGCAGGGACTGTATATACTTGTATGCTGTCGTTCATAATAGTGCTTTATCTAAATATTAGTATTTTGATTACTGATAAATGTGCTTTATCACACATTCTTTGGTATCATCTCTCTCTCTCTCTTTAAAAGTAAACCTTTGATAGAAGTAAAACATAAAAACTGAAAAATTCACACAAGTATAGAACTTAGTAATTTTTTTCAAAGTGAATATGACCATGTACTTTGTACCCAGATCAAGTACCAGCATCCAGGAACCCTCTCTGAACCCAGTTGCTGCCCAGGCTCAGTGGAAATCACTATTCTGTCTTGAAACACTGTTCGTTTAACTTTTTTTTTTTTAATTATAAAATCTAGAATTATATATTCTCGCTCTCTCTCTCTCTCTCACTCTCTTTTTTTGGTAATAGGGATTAAACCTAGGGACATTTTGCAACTGAGCTACATCCTCAGCTCCAGCTCTTCTTATTTTTTCATTTTGAAACAGGGTCTCACCAAGTTGCTTAGGGCCTAAGTAAGTTGTTAGGCTGGCT
Source organism: Tamias sibiricus (assembly GCA_025594165.1). Classification (NCBI taxonomy): domain Eukaryota; kingdom Metazoa; phylum Chordata; class Mammalia; order Rodentia; family Sciuridae; genus Tamias; species Tamias sibiricus. The sequence continues at coordinate 144,551,592 of CM046662.1, forward strand.
TCGAATTTGCCACTTAGCCTCCTATGTCACTGGAATTACGTGTGTGTGGCACTGTGTCCAGCCGGCTTTGTTTCTGTCTTTTGTTTAACGTGTTTTAGAGCTATCTGTTGTTGGCTCATTCTCACTGCTGTATAGTTTTATATGGTATTACTAAATTAAAATAGACCTACTTATGATGAATGAATATTTGGGTATTTTCAGATTTTGTATCTGTGTGTATATGTATATGAGCATATACACACATATTCTTATATATTTATATTTATAAATAGTATATGAACATTCACTAGAGACCTGTATATATCTTTTTGTGAGCTTGTGTATATATGTTTTTCTATTACATATGTGCCTAGGAATGGAAACTCTGGTTGTTTTCATATTAAGCTTTATAGTTACTTTTAAACAGTTTTCAAAAATGATTGTAGCATTTACCTTCCCACTAGCAGTATGTGAAAATTCACGTTATTTCACATTTTCTCCAATACTGGGCATCCTTCTTTCTTTTTCTTTCTCTCTCTCTCCTTTCTTTTGCTGGGGATCAGCACAGGGTCTCATGCGTGATAAGCACACACTTTCCCACAGAGCTACATCATGAGCCCTTTCTTTTTCAGTTTAGATGATCCAATGGGTATTCAGAAATATCACATTATGGTTTTTTATTATTTTAATTAGTGCATGACAATTATATATTTAATTGGAATTCATTGTGGTATATTTAACATTATGGTTTTATTTGCCTTTGATGAGTAATGAATTGATATACCATTTTATGTATGTATTGTATATTCAGATATTATCTTTTTTAAGTGCCTATTCAAGTCTTTTGCTCATTTTTCTATTGGACAATATTTACCTTTTTCTCATTGATTTGTAGATGTTTAGAAATACATAGTGTGTATAAGTTCTTTGTATATATATTGCCAGTATCTTCTTTGTAAATTGCTTTTTGATTATCTTAATAGTGATTTTTGATGAACAGAAATTCTTTAGTGTAATCTACCTTTATCATCTTTTGTATCTTGTTATGAAATTTTTGCCTATCCTGACGTCTTGAGGATACTTCCATTTTCACTTTTAGATCTAATCTATCTTGAATTTGTTTTTATGATTGGTATAAGATATAGGTCAGAGCTCACTGTTTTCAATAGAGATATCCAGTTGGCCCAGCGCCATTTATTGAAAAGACTATTCTTACTTCACAGAATCAAATTGCTTCTGTCCTTTATCCTTAGCCAGGTTTTTTGTGTGTGTGCATGTGTGTGTGTGCACACATAAGTAAAGAATATAAAGTAAATAAGTTAACACTCCCTTCTACACATGTGAAAATGAGTAGGTGCTGTAGGGTGTTTGATTTGTTTTTAATCTACCTTTTTTCTTTAAGTGGAATAACTCTAAACATGTTACACAGTTTGCCTTTTTAACTCAAATACTTGACATTGCCTTTTAACTCAAAATACGTACATTTTCTGTATAAATACTTGCCTCATTCTTTAATACCCACATAGCATTTTATATTATTGATGGCATTACTTTTTTTTAATGATTCCTCTAATGATGAATTTTTTTTTTTTTTTTTTTTTTTTTTTTTTTTGGTACCAGGGATTGAACTCAGGGGCACTCGTCCACTGGGTCACATCCCCAGCCCTTTTTTGTATTTTATTAGAGACAGGGTCTCACTGAGTTGCTAAGTGCCTCGCTATTGCTGAGGCTGGCTTTGAACTCGAGATCCTCCTGCCTCAGCCTCCCAAAGTGCTGGGATTACAGGCGTGCGCCACCGCGCCCGGCTAATGATGAATGTTTTGAAAGTCTCTCTTTATCTCCATTGCATATAAATGCTTCAGGTGTAGTTTGTGCATCTATCTTTTTGCATTTGTGTGTTTCCCTAAGGTAGAGTTCTAGAAATGAGATTACTTGTTAAGATAGTATGTACGTTTTAAATTTGGAAAGCTGGCCAGATTCTCTCTAGAAAGAACATACCAATTTGCAATTCTGACTAATAGTTCTTATAAAAAGCATGCTTTTTCTATCACCTGCCAAAGCTGGATATTACTAGTATTTATAATTTTGACCATCTGATAAGCAAAATGTAATGACACTGTTATGATTTGCATGTTTCTTAGCTTCTTTGAGGATGAGCAGCCTTTTAGATATTACAAGTATTTCATGGTCTTCTCATTCACATTTATTTATTAATATCAATATATTTTAATATCTAATTAAATATTCAAGTTTTATCAGTCTTCATAATTTTCCTGTAGTTGCTTAACTTACCCATTTTGAAGACAGCTATTTCAGTTGCTTTATGCAAATTTATAAAATAAAGTTTGATAATTTAAACCAGGGATTATTCATTGCAGGCCAGTTTGACAAAAGCCAAATCACAGAGCAACCAGTATATTGATATTTTAAGAATTTTCTCAAATTTTTGTTTCTTTTCTATCTCACTCTTCCCTTTGCTCACAAAGTAGCTGATAGGAACTAGACCCAGTTTAAGGTCTTATCTAACTGTAACTGGCTGTGGCAGAGCATAATTCAAGATAGTAAGATTGCACCTAGAGGAAAACCTATTCATTACTTGTATCATTACTCTATTAAAGCACTGAAAATCCTTTTTTTTTGCAAATGGACTGTCTCATAAATTCATATTTGGAAATCACCCCTTCTAGAGCAGTAGTTCTCAGGTATGGCCGGCAGGAGGCCGGGGGTTAAGAGAGATTTCAAAATTTCTAGGAGGCAACTATAGTTTAAAAAGTACATTGATTGAGAAGTGTCTTAATATAACTTTTTATTTGGAAAATTTAGAAAATACATGTTGTTAATTCAAATTTTATAAAATAAGATTTTATCTAGTCATCTTGGTAGGAATATACAGAACACGTCTTAAGGCAGTTAATGCAGTTATGCAGCTATTCTCAGTATGGAGAAAGGGAAGGTATTTTTATATTTCTTAAAATTAAGTGTATACAGTTAATAAATACTTGTTCAAGCAGTTGTGTATTTAACACAAATTCCCTAAAAAATTTCCTCCTCTTCCAAATAACCATATAAATAATTAAGCAATATAAACTCAGAGAATTGAGTCTCTAAGAAACAGTTTATAAAGTCTGTCAGTTCATTAATGACTGTCCAGATTCATTCCCTGAAACACAAACTCCAGTTCTTCCCGCATAATGAACCGTTGTCACAGTTCCAGTCCCAGAGCTGGCAGAATTCCTGCTAACCTTAGCCTACCCGCTCTGATTTCTCATTTATATCATGTCCTATTTATCTCAGCCAATGAGATAAAAATTGCTTTCTAGTCCTCAGTGACATAGTTCCATAAATCCCCAACATAAACATGTAGCAGAGCAGACAAACCCAAAGAGCCAATTCATTAACATTAGTAAATTCATAGTAGTCTGAAAGCAAGTGGCCATGTTATTTATCTACTTCATAAAGTCATTCCACAAACACTTATGGGTGTCTTCTTTGACCAGGCTGGGTGTGAGGGACACAGCCCATGCTCGTTTCATGGGCTGTAGCAGGACTGTGATTTTGTCTACCTCCTGCTATATATATCTCCATGTAGGTTGAACATCATTACCAAACATGGAACAGTCTCATCATTACCAAACATGGAACTAGACCTGAATACATGTTTCACCTCAGGTTGTCTGTCCTGAGTTTCTCCTTTTTCACCATGGTAAATAACAATGATAGGTAAAATATTTAGCAGCTTTTAGCTTGGATTTAGAGTTGCACCTGATGGGCATATTGTATTCATTTGTTTTCTTATGTCTAGTTTCTAAGCTCCTATAGAACTCACTCTTCCTCTCTAAATTGGGCAATCAATGCCTGTACCATTCATTTAGCACAGAGTTGTAACCTTTAAGAGACCCTTGGTTCATAGACTCAAGTATTCCTCTTTTCCTTTTAGTCTCTTCACTTTAAATTCAGTTCCTCTAGCTCTTTTCGCTTTCATTTGAAGTATTGTAGAGTCAGCCAGCCATAACTGCTTGTAGGGAGTCTATGCTGTTTGTATACCTGGATCTGGAAGTATCAGCTCCTTCCTCTGTGCTCCTCCTGGTACTGGTCTAATGCAGATTGGGAATGGTTTCTTGTTCCCTGGTGTTGAAAATTAAACACCCAAAAGATGCTGAGGCAAGCATAGAGAGCAAGTTTTATTTAAGAAAGTGATAGAGACAGACTTCTGAAGAGAAGGGGGCCTTGGAGCTGAAAGCCTATGGGAGGGGGTGTGCCTTGCTTTCTCATAGACCTCAGAACCCTTCTCTTTAATCATTGTCTCCTCTTTCTTCCCCATATGTGCATGACCAAGAGCAGGAGCATGGAGGTTTTTAGCAACCCAGAGTGGAAGAGCACAATTGCTCAGTTTGCTGAGGAATGTGACATCCTGTCCACTTAGGCCAGGCAGGGCTGCAGGTGGATTGCTTTTGGCAAAGAAAGCATGTGGGGGTTGGCACAGTGGGCCCTTTTATAGAATTATTTTTGTAACCTCGGGTTCCTACCATCTATCTTTCCCCTAATACTCCTCCCATAAAGTATGATTTTTTTAAAAAAAAAATTCTTAAAACAACACTACTCCTTTTTACAGTATCTTAGACTAGTAATGTATCTCCATTGTCCCCACTCCTTTGATATAATTCCACCACAGTTCAGAGATTACAAGCCAAATGCTGGTGTGGACTTTCCTTTTCTCTTGGTAAATCTAATTCACGTGGCAGTTCTTGTTCAAGACTCTCAAGATTCCTTCATCTGCTCTTCTGTTTGTATGCACAGGCAGTTACCTATTTTGGCTTTAGAATTTCTCTTATCCGCCTGCCTATCTAGAGATTGCAGTGGACTCAGACTGAGACAGGCATCACGGGTTTGCTGTGCTCCTTAAAAGCAAAGGAGGGGGGCATCATTGATTGAAGAACATATGTCACATGCAGGAAGACTGAAGTGCATTCTGAGACTAACACAGAAGTATGCCCCTAATCATGTGTCTTAGTTTGTGCTGCTAGAACAAAAGTACCATGAATTGAGAGACTTAAACAATTTGTATCTCCCAGATGTAGAGGTTGGAAATCTGAGATCAGGGTGTCATGTTCCTGTGAGGACCTGCTTTCTACTTCACAGACAGCCATCTTATCCTTGTGTCCTTACATGATGGAGAGAAGAGGATACAAGCTGTTTCTGGTCCCTTCTTAGGCAAGCACATATCCCATTTATGAGGGCTCCACTTACCTGGCCTAATCGTCTCCCAATGGCTTTGCCTTCTAATACTATCCCATTGGGAGTGAGGACTTTAAAATGAGCTTTGAAGAGACACGGTCAGTCTATAACACTATGGGAATTTGCTAATCAAAGGTGACTTTTGGATTTAAGGCAGATGCTTTGCAATGAGGCAAAGAAAAAAAAAATTTTTTCACTTCTATATAGCTGGGTGTGGTGGTACATGCCTGTAATCCTAGAGACTTGGGAGGCTGATGCAGGAGAATCACAAGTTTGAAGTGAGCCTTGGTAATTTAGAAAGTCCCTAAGCAACTTAGTGAGACCCTGTCTCAAAGTAGAAAAATAAAAAGGGCTCAGGGGTAATGCACCCCTGGGTTCAGTCTCTAAACAGAACATGTCATCATGTGGTTTGATTATATTTTGTCATTTCTTGGACAATTAATTTCTTAGAGGCCCAGTTGTGTTTGAGTAAGAGAAGTTTATTTTTCAGAATGTTATTTACACAAATTCTCTAGGAACTGTTGTGATAACTCATTATTAGCTTATGTACTTTTTGAGGGCCTAGAGCCTATGCAGTTTTTTTCTTTCTTTTTTTTTTTTTGGGGGGGAGAGTCATGATTACAACATAGACTCTCTCCTAGCACCTAGCACATGATGGCAAAACTGCAGAATGAAATCCAGAGCTCTTGGTGAGCTCTGTAAAAATTTGCAAAGTCTAACTTTCCTGCTGCCCTCTCACCCTCTTCTGCTCACTTCACTCCGTCCATATTGGCCTCTTGGCAGTTCCTGGAATGCACCAGTCCCACTACACCTTTGGGATTTTACTTTCTTCTAAGAAATGTCATGGTGGACTCTTAACCTTTTGCTTCCTCACACAACACCTCTTCAAAGACACCTTCCCTGACTACGTGTTTAATTCCTGCACTAGTCTTGCCTAGATTGGTTTAACATTCATCTTGACCTGACCTCTTATGTAGTTTTTTTTTTTTTTTTTAATTGTGTCTTCCTCTCTGCTGGAATCTGAGCTTTGGGAAGGCAGGGGCTTTGGCTGTTTGGATCACTGCTGTGAGCCCAGGTTCTAAAATACTGCCTACTAGTGCTTAGTAAATATTTGTGAATGAATGAATGTATTTACATATATATAATATGTATTATATACACATATGTACCATATATGTTATATATATGCAGTGTGGTTCAACTCCACAGCAGCATCTGAGGTAGGGAAACCCAGCTCAAAGGAATTTTGATTTTTTATTTTATTATTTTTTTTTTAATCTCAAGGGTATTGGCTTTTCCAAACTCTCAGCCCATAGCAGCTCATATTAAAATCTTTTACCCTCTTGTGTTTTCTGGTACCCCAGATTCCTGGTCCATTAGTTTCTGTGACCCAAATAGGACACTCTGTTTTGTGCCATCCCATCCCTACCATCTTTTGTTTTTGCTGCCCTTATTTCTCCATAAAGTGTTTGTCCCTCTACCATAGCTTGAAGCATAGCTCATGATGGGGAAAGGACAATAATTGCTCTCTAAATCTTCAGGGCTCCTGTCCTTCCTTTGGGTGCAAGTAGGCAAAGAAAAGTGATACCAGGTGGGTTGCCCATGTTGATCAAGAAGCAAAACCCAAAAAGACAGAATCTCACATTAATGCCCAAATTAAATGGATGTCTTTGGTTCATCAAGTACCAGATTGTCTTTTTCCAAGATACTTTAGTTATGTCCTTTGTTGTTTTTATCTTCTGTACTTGGTGATATATGTCTCTGTAAGGCCCAGAACACTTGGTATTATTTCCATGTACTAACTCCATAATGATCTTCCACAATATTAGTACCGGCTCTTTAGCTCTATTCATCGTGGCAGGTGCAGCACATTAGCAACAAAAAATTAGACCATAATGCAACAACGGCTTATTGAAAACATCCATAAATATCTCATAAAAGCTTAGAATTTCCTTAAGACAGTAACATTACTTCTAAAGAGCTTTCATCTGTTACCCTAGAAAGAATGATAAAATATTTAAGACATAACATGGTTCTATATATTATAAACTGGTTCTTTTATGCTAGGTGGCTTTAAATTTATTTAGGCAGGCGTCTTTTTTTTAATATTCATACCTCACAAGTGGAGTTTTTTTTTTATCATTTATAATGTTGTTGTTGCCAGTTTAGTAAATGAGATGGTTTATGAGCCCTGTTCATTGATGAAACAAATGGTTTTTGTATTATTTGGCACCTGGCTAACAATGTAAATTTTAAATTACCTTTTACATGTGCTCTTTTCCCCCATTGTCTTGCTTTTCCTTGTTTAACTGAGGATTGCTGTTTCTTGGGAGCCTTACTTTTCCCCCTCTCTCTCCATGCCGACCCAAGATGGAGGCAAGGAAGTGTTGTCAATGCACCAGATTCTTCTCTACCTGTTACGGTGTAGCAAAGCCCTGGTACCTGAGGAGGAGATTGCCAATATGCTTCAGTGGGAGGAGCTTGAGTGGCAGAAATATGCAGAAGAGTGCAAAGGCATGATTGTTACCAACCCGGGGACGGTATGTTCTGGTAATTCACACACTGAGCACTGAATTGGCTTTTTTTCCAGGTTTGGATGTTTTGCCAAAAACAAATAACAGCAACAAAAACTCAGTACATTTTAAAAGCTTCAAGTGCTTATTGTTTCTTGTTCTTTGAATAATTTTTGCTTTAAATATTTACTAATCAGAAAATTTTTACTGATCATAGAAAATATTTACTAATCAGAAAATGCTATAATTTAGGCATATTTAGTAATCAGTTCACCTAATTAATAAATTTACTCTGCCTTAAGATTTTTTGATGCATATTGCAAATTGCCTTCCAGAGGGTTGTGAAATTTGTATTCTGACCTGGAATGCACGAGAGTACGCCTTTTTTCATACTAGTTACACTGGTTTAAAGAACTTTGTCCGGGTATGGTGGTGCACACTCCTGTAGTCGCAGCAATTCAGGAGGCTTAGGCAGGAGGATTAAAAGTTCAAGGCTAAGCCGGGCACGCCTGTAATCCCAGCACTTTGGGAGGCTGAGGCAGGAGGATCGCGAGTTCAAAGCCAGCCTCAGCAATGGCGAGGCACTTAGTAACTCAGTGAGATCCTGTCTCTAATAAAATACAAAAAAAAAAAAAAAAGGGCTGGGGATGTGATCCAGTGGTCGAGTGCCCCTGAGTTCAATCCCCAGTACCAAAAAAAAAAAAAAAAAAGTTCAAGGCTAGCCTGAACAACTTAATTAGATTCTGTCCCAAATAAAAATATAAAAAGGGGGATGGGGCTGTAGTTCAGTGGCAGAGCACTGCCTACCATGTGTGAGGCACTGGGTTCGATCCTTAGCACCACATAAAGATGAAACAAAATAAAGGCATGCCGTCCATCTACAACTACAAAAAGAAAATTAAAAAAAAAAAAAAAAAATATATATATATATGTATAAAGGGTTGGGGATGTAGCTCAGTGGTAGAGTATCCCTGTGTTCAGTCCCCAGTTCCAAACAAAATAAGATTAAAAAAATAAAGAACTTTGCCAGTGTGCTAGGGAAAATATTTTATTATTTCAAATTTATATTTATTTTGATTTCTAGTGAAAATTGATACTGTAAATGTATACTGTCTATTCATTTTTAAGTAATTGCTTATTATTATCTTTTGTGTGATTTTCTTTTGTGGTATTTGTTCTCTTTATTGATCCGTTGTCATTATAAATATTCACCATTAGTTTAGCTTGCTTCTTAGTTTTTTTAAAAAATAGATTCTAAGTTAACTTTTGAAATAAATATATGAAGGTTAAAAGCAGAAAATTTTAGAAAATTATTTATTTATGTGAAATATAGCATTTTCTTTATTTTGGAGAGTTTTTTTTTTTCTCTGACATGTTTCATAAAATAATTATATATTGGCATCTTATAAAATTTTGCAGAAATGGAGAATTAATATACATCCATGTAAAGAAATATAATAAGCTTTTTAAACAAAGCTTTTTTTAAAAAAACTGCCAATTGGGGCTGGGATTGTGGCTCAGCGGTAGAGCACTCACCTAGCATGTGCGTGGCCCGGGTTCGATTCTCAGCACCACGTAAAAATAAACACATTGTGTACAACTAAAAGCAAATAAATAAATATTTTTTTTAAAAAACCTGCCAATTGTTTAAAACAATATAAACTATTACTTTTTATTGCATTGACACTAATAGCTGCACAAACAAAACATTGCTGCTTGTAAATCCGAATAGTGAAATAGTTTAGTAAAAATATGTTTAAGCATAAGACTTGTTTAAAACAGAAAAATCATGCAGTTTTTACAGTTATACTGTTAAGCCACATAAATAATTATTAAAGTAACTTTAAAAGAAATATGTAGTAGTATTATGTGATTAAGACTACAAATTTATTTTTCTTTAAACAACTGCATATATTTTTATTTCTTGTCAGTTTCAGAGCTGGGTCAGAGGATGGGGTTGATGATGGTGGGAGACATATGCTTTTATCCTGGTTGTTCTGTAGTGGACACTTTGGGAACATAATCATCTTGGGCTCTCTTCTCCTCCATGGATAAGTTTTCATGAAATCCTTGTATCAGTTGGAGAGCTTTTGAAAAAACTAAGGATGCCCTGACTGGCCACATCTCATGCTGTAGGCAGTGGAGCATGGGAATTTTCAGCTTTAAAAATTCCCTGGTACTTCTGATCATCCATTGCTTATTTTTTATTTCATGGCATAGATGACATTTGCCTGTCTCAATTATCATCATTTAGTTACTTAGCTGAGGGACCACTGTGTGAGCCAGTGCTAGTGAAAGTTTCATATTATATATGATGCTTGCTCAGGTGAAGACTCAAGGTGTAGACATCTAACAGGAGTCTGTGATGATGGTTGAGTTAGTGGACCAGTCAGTTGAGTTAGTAAAGCCGTAGTTGCAGCCGAGGTTACTAGGCCAGGCCTGTCAGGAAGCCTTCATAAACACCACAGTGGGGTCTCAGAGAAATCAAGAAACTCTACTAATTATTGGCACAGTTAATGTACTACATCCTTGAGATGGTGTGAAGTCAGTGAAGATAGTGAGGAAACCAGACTAGTCAGGATAAAATATCATGGTGTCTTACACTAGGAAATAATGAGTAGTAAATTAGGACAGGTAAGTTTGGGTGCTAGGCTTAGGAACATGTTGAAATTAATTTTTTTTAGTGTTTATTTAAAGACAGTTTAGTATCATGTTAACGTCTTTCCATTATATCCTCACAAGAAGTGTAAAGTTACTCAGAAGTTCAGGTTGAATGACAGTATGCTGTATCCCCTGTGGTACTTGCTTTGAAAGACTGCCCAGTGGCAAGAATATTGGGAAATTTATTAAATTTTTCAAGCCATTATGGTCACATTAAATATTTCATTACTATAGAACTTAAAAAAATTAATCTTTTTCCCTAAGCACTTTACCTCTGCCAGGAAATACTTGGTCATTAGTGAGAATCTTTTTGGTTCTTACAGAGATAGTATGATAGAAATTGAAGGGTATGGTCAGAGTCTAGAACTTATTTAATTCCCCCACTCCCCTTAATTTGATGTACTATAGACTTTTTTTTTTTTTTTTTTTTTTTTTTGAGACAAGGTCTTGCTATGTTGCCCAGACTGGTCTTTGAACTTCTAGGCTCAAATGATCTTTATTCTAAACTTAGCTCCTGAGTAGCTGCAACTATAGGTGTGTGCCACAGCTCCTGACTACTATATTTTAAATTACTGTTTACTCTGTTGATAAAATAACCTGGTGTTTAAAGTCACAGAAATATGAATAATTCAATGGTATTCTTCAGTTGTACACTTTCTCTTATAAAAATGTAAGCCTGCCACTTTGATGCACATAATAATAAAAACAATTTGTAGACCTAAGTAACATGTTTCTACTCTACTGCTAATGGGTATTGAAATAATTTGATATTAGTTTCCCTGTGAACAAAATTTTTTTGATCTCTTAATATTGAGATCAGGTACCAAGTGAAATTTTGATTATTAAATGACATTTAAATTTCTTAAATAAAACTTGAGGTTTTTTTTTTGTTTTGTTTTGTTTTTTGTTTTAACAATGTGGATGAATTTGCACAGATGTATCCTCTCTGTCACATAGTCTTATTTGTCAGATGCTGTGTAGGGTCAGGGCTGTAGTTGTAGGTAGGGGACCAGCTTGTCCCAGTTATGGGGTGATTTTCCTGGTTTTAGCATTAGAACCATCCCCTATGTCCCACACAAACTGGAACACTGACTGATTGTGGGTACTGTTGTGGGACAGAATGCAGCTCATTTGCCTCTGTGTGCATCAATTCTGCAGCCAAAGCCTCTGAAGTAAACTGAGCCAAAGACTCCACAATCTTTGGCATGAAATCACAATCACACATGAAATGAATTACTAGTTAGGGACTACCCTGAGAGTTGATTATAAGCAAGGAGGTTGCTAAGACACATTCTCCATGATTTTTATTATCTTTTCACAAATTTAAACTTTTAGGATGAAAGATTTCACAAATGGTCTAGAAGGAGCCATCTATTCACGTATTTCCTTATTAGATGTAGGCGCTTTGTTAAAATACAAAAATGGGGCTGAGGTTGTGGCTCAGTGATAGAGCGCTTGCCTAGCATGTGTGAAGCACCGGGTTTGATTCTCAGTACTACATATAAATAAATAAAATAAAGGTTCATTGACAACTAAAAAAAAATTTTTAAAAATGCAAAAATGTTGTACATGAACACAATAAGAAAAGTTTAATTATTGACTTTGATATCATATCTTCTAATTTAAAAGTGTAAAATTAAAGAAATGTACAAGGTGTACTGAGAACTAATGGGGGAAAGACTTTAAATAGAGGCATCTGTTTGTGCTTCCTAAGTAGAAATAAGCTATTCATTTGAAATGTGAAATTAAAGCAGAAAAAGCCTGTACATCTCTTCACTGTGATGTGGAATCCTTACCTGGTGCCTTGGAGAGGATGAGGAAAAGTTATATCTGACTAGGTGTCCTTTAAAAGTTTAATTTTTAAAGGTTTCTGTGTGGACTGCAAAAAAAAGGATAAAATCATTGTTCATTATGCCAAATGGCATAGACTCATTTGCAGGGATGACATTATGGTTTTTATATAGTATAGCTGCTATGATTAAAGGATTTTAAATGACATTTTTCCCTTTGGGGACAAGGCTTTCCTAGAAAAAAATCCGATTAATTCCTTCCCTATTTAGGTTAAAGTCAATACTTGAAGACTTCTTATGGGAATAAATGGCTTTGATTTTTTTTCTCTAGAAACCAAGCTCTGTCCGCATTGATCAACTAGATCGTGAGCAGTTCAACCCTGATGTGATTACTTTTCCGATTATCGTCCACTTTGGGATACGCCCTGCACAGTTGAGTTATGCAGGAGACCCACAGTAAGACATTTCTCGGTGTTTGTCTTAGCCACTTTCACCTTCTACTAACAGTTGAATTAGCAGAGGAATACCCTTTAGTGAACATTTTCCTTATTTTTAAAAACAAAGAACTGAAATGAGCCGTGTTCCAAATTTAGGTTACCAAATGGTAGCTCCTGAAGAATGACTTTTTTCTCTCTACCTATTTGCAAGAAATTATTATGAAAATAGATTATCCTTGGCAATCTTGGTCAACTTGAGTCCTGTATGGTTTTAAACTTTAAGGAGCTCTTCCTTTATTTGTCATTATAATAATTATTGTTATTATTTTTTATTTTTTCAGTGCCCTCTAGAGGAAAGTACCACCATATTGGTTCCTAGCACTGCTGAATTTATGCATAATTCTATTTTGGGGGGCATCTTAATAAGATCTCAAGACTCCTTGCAGAGTCACGGGTTGTTTTGGAAGTAGGAGCCACGATGTCCTACTTCCTTTTGTTCTAAGAGTTGTTACTTTGCACATTTGGGTTTTTCCAACTGGCATGCTAGTCTTTTTCTGGGAGAAGATGAGGATGTGTGGGAATGGAGATAGTACCAATATATTCTTCAGGAGTGTTTGGATTTCCTACCTTGTTAAATAAATAGTTTCCTGACTTAATTTTTTAAAATAAAGGATTCATGATGGGAGAAAAGGGAATGGGAGATTTTCAATTCATAAATACAGTTCTGGCTGACATATATTAGAAGAGGCTAAAGGGTTTTGTTCTTTTTTTTCCCCCTTTGGATAAAAGTATGAAGCAGTGAACCAGGCACTGTGTAAGTACTTCTTTCTTTCTCCATTCTCTAAAAGAAATGTTATCAAAAAAGGAGAGGCCCAGCTCAGGCCAAGAAAGGAGCAGTTTCATTATGACAGAAAATCTTTTGCAGATCCCTTCTTTTCAGAAAAATGTTAGTAGAATGTGATTAGGCTCTCGTCGACTCAGATGGCAGGACTGTGAATTGATGGACTGCACATTCTTTTCATTCCCAGATGTTAAACAGTATCCTTTAGACTGATCCAGGTTGTCGCATATTTGGCTACAACAAATATGCTTATTATGATTATGGTAAATACAAATTGGTATATACCATTTATCTTTTCCCTCTCCAGTGGAAAAATGGGTACAGTTACGTGTCTTGGGTATCAGCACAAACAGGGTTCTCTATTCCAATACTCTTTAGCTGACTAGCCCTATTAAAGAAGGAGTTTTCTTTCAACAAAAGAAATATTTCATATTTAAGTATAATCATTCACTTGTAAAAAGGTAACAATGAGAAAGGGGACATGTTTCCATTGACTAAAGTGTTCCTGTGTGTCTTCTTTGGAATTGTTTCCAGAGATTCATCTTTATAGTCACATTCATTTTCAACTCAAATAAGCAATAATCTACTTAATCACCAGGTTCCAGATGACTTGCCATCCTGCCCTCCAGTCCCAAAACCTTTAGAATGAAGGTTTGCTGCCATTAAGGATATTCAAAGGAATGTGATTTATGACTGAGCAGGCCTATTAAAATAATTGGTTATCTCACTGTAGATTGCCTTCTCTGTCTGAGATGTCTGTCTTGTTTTTTTCCTTAGGTACCAGAAACTGTGGAAAAGTTACGTGAAACTTCGCCACCTCCTAGCAAACAGTCCCAAAGTCAAACAAACTGACAAACAGAAGTTGGCACAGAGGGAGGTCGGTATTGAACCTGATTCCTTGATGATTAATGATGGTGTACACCACATTTATTTCAGGATTGTTACATTACACTGTACTTCTAGAATAAGTTAAAAATGTAAAAAATAGTTTTTAAAAAAACAAACTTTATTTTCCTCCTATATTAGTACATTGATTATTTAAAAAAAAAAAAAATCTCCTGGTACCCAAGAGAGAGGATTTTTTTTTTTTTTTTAGTCCTAAAAAGGCTAGTTTCTTACTACCTTTGGGGAAATTTTTTTTTTTTCCCCTTTTTGGCAGTGCTGGGGATCAACCCAGGGCCTTGCACAAGTAAGGCAAATGCGTGAAACACTACTATTGAGCTGCGCTGCCAGCCCATCAAATATATCTTTCATAGAAATTGAAGAAAGCTTAAAGTTTGCTAAATCAGCCTTTTATCTTTGATTATAAAGTGCATATTATGCAGCATTGAGTCTTACTCTGATTTCTTGGTCTTAGTGTCATAAAAAGTCATAATTCACTTGGTTTATCAGGGTGAACATGTTTTGTAAGGTTTGATATCCCACATTCCATATTTCTTCACCAATGAGTAGTAATATCCTTATTTTCCAGGATTGATGTTTTAGTTTAAATTTGAGAATAAATGGATTTAGTATCAATACAGAATTTTGTCTCAGTGATGTTTTATTCTGCTGTGATGGTTGAAGAGCAAGGCTTAAAGGCTGGGGAAGGTCAATTCCAGCTTTGTCACTTACTGTGACTTGAGCCAGTTAGCCTCTTTGTAAAGGAGGGTTGAAGACTGAGAGGCTAACTGAAATGTCCCTGTGTTGGTGCACCCAAGTGTCGGGACCTTCTGGATGCTGTCAGCTGAGGGATGGAAAAGCTCTGGCTTTCTGGCTGCTTGCCACATTACCACGCCCTGTTACGGACGTAGGCTAAGCAGGGGTCGTGGCTGTGAGAACCAGAACCGCCCTGCTGGTCACTGATTGGCTATGGTCCATTATAAAGCATTGTTCACCTTTTCAATAAACAAGCTTCAGCGCTGACCACTGACCGGGCTCCCTGGTATGTTCCTGTGTCCTTTGAGGGCAGGGGAGGGAATTCCGGCGGCCTTCGCTTTCCCAATCTAGTCTCTTTGTTGGGGTAGGCCTCTCTGGCCTCTTTTGCTGAACAGAAGAGGTCCATCCGGGTACAGGGGGGCTAAAGACCCCAACCCTATAATATCCTGACACCCAAGGAAAAAGGTGGAGTGTATAGGCTTCTGAAACGCTCCATTTAACATCTCTTCTATGGTATTTGGCCTATAGTAGGAACTAATCAGTGGTGGAGGTTATGGTGATTCCTGTTTATTATGAATTCCTATGAGATTTTTTTATTGAACTGCTTGTATACAAATATAAAATTGTTTCTTATAATTAATTATCTGAAGGGCATTGGAGGGGAAGAGTCAGTTCTTGATTGAGTCTCCTAGGTGAAATTTTGAATCATTTGTCTTTTTCTTTTTTAAATGTCCCCTTTTAGCAGGAGTGTAAAGAGGTTTGCAAATTAGAAGGCAATTTTTAGAATTTGCGGGTTGCAGATTAAGTGATTGTCTTTCTTAGATGAAAATGCTTAACATAAGGCTTGATATGAATATAATTTTTACGTGCTGAATTCAAATCCCAAACACCACATTTTGTTCCTCTTATCAGTGAAAGGGCATATTTTGTTCAAATGTGCCAGATTAGTAGATTTGGTTTAGAATTTTCCTTATATGATCACTTTATACCCATAGCTTCACACAACCCAGCCTTCATTTCAAATAAAATATTATAATTTTGCACAAAGAGGTTTGAGTACCTGAATGTAAGGATGATACTGATTGTAAAGATAGTATTGAATATGCGAATCCAACTTATTTTCTAATGCTTGCTGTTTGGCTTAATACTGCTTTACAACTGTCAAGTTACTCATCATAATGAGTTCTTTTCTAGGAAGCACTCCAAAAAATACGACAGAAGAATACAATGAGGCGAGAAGTAACTGTGGAACTAAGTAGCCAAGGATTCTGGAAAACTGGCATTCGTTCTGATGTCTGTCAGGTGATGACACTTCTGAGAACACAATTATGCCCATCTCTCTCTTCCTTTAAAAGGCATTGGCACTGAAATTTTTCTAATTGAAAAGTTTCTATGAAACACACTACCCTGAGGCTAAATGGAACAGGAAGCGTAGATTGTTTTCTGTTGTTTGAGTTTTTTTTTTTTTTTTTTTTTTTTTGTCTTTTCTGGTGTTGTTTTGTGTGTGTGTGTGTCTGTGCGTGTGGGTGAAGGGGGAGGAGTGTATGTAGTAATTCATTCTCTTAGGATGAAGCCAGGTCTGCCTTCAAATGCACCTATTTGCAGCACACATGTAGATGCTTATACAAAGGAGATAATCCAGCAGCCATACAGGACCTTTGGAATGCACAAACTTTCTGGACCAATGACTTAAATTTATATTGCAGAGAACTGAGGGCATTAATGAACAGAATCAGTATGCATTTCATATTTGAACCAAATGGCAGTATTTTTTTTTCCCTTTGGTGGACTCAGTAGAGAAATAGTTTAGCCACATATGACTGACTCATTAATGAGCATCTTTGTCTTTCCCATGGGTGCGATTTATTTATACCAGATTAGATATCCACCAAACCAGCATATTCTTAAGCCCTTCAAGATAGCTGTTCCTTGCATTTCATGAGAATTACAGTAAAGGAAATGAGTATGCAGACTGGGTCAGATAATGCAATTTGCTTTGTTCAGCCTTTTGGAAAAATAGGTCCAGGCTTCCACTTGTCTGTTTTGATGGTAGAATGCATTATAATAAGTTCAGGCAACTCTTAGATATTTATTTCATTATAAAGTAATTTTTGAAAAAAATCAATGTTGGCATTTAATTATTATATTGAACAGTAGAGTTTAATCCAATAATTAAAAGTGTTGCTACACAGTTCATTTACTGAGTGATGTCCAAAGATAACTATTTTTGTATTAAGATGAACTATTATTGATGCAATGCTAAATAGTTTCAGAATAATTATCTACAGTGGTAGCCAATTACATTCAACATTTTCTCAGTTGTTTTTTCAATTGACCAATATTTTTTACTATCAGTCCTTTGAGATGTGAATATTTTTCTTTCTTTGATTCTTTCCCAGCACCATTTGAAGTCATACCTCTCAATTTTTTCTATTTGTTAGTGTTTCTACAAAGCCAAAGTTTGGTAATCTCAATGATAAGTAAATCAGAGTTCATTATTTAAGAAGTCATAACATTTTAGGGGCTATGGGCATGGCTCAGTGGTGGAAGCACTTCCCTGGCACATTTTGAGGCCTAGCACATTTGATCCACAGTACCACACTGTAAGAGAACTTAGAGCCTCCTAGTTTAGTGGTTTTTATAGTTGTGTTTTTGATTAACTCTGAAGTATTCTTTCCAAACAAAACCCTTGTGGAGCTGTAATTTGTAAAAGGAGGGGGGGAAATCTGTCTGATGAATGGTCAGGTGCTGGTGTGGAGAAAGTGTCTTGTTTTACTTCATTTCTGTGCTCTGTGTAGCAGTCATGAAGCCAGTTTTATTGCATTGAACTTTTTTTTTTTTAAGTATTAAACCTTTTATCCTTCTTTTAGTAAAGCAGGGATGCTAGGTGATCCAGCCCAATGTAGTTTTGTATTCTTTAACAGTATCACACAGATGTCTTGCTCTGGCTCTACAGCTAGTAGAGAGGCAGCCTAAGGATTAGGTTCTCTTTTTACTCTCTGTGTTGTCTTTTATATTCTTTCTCAGGGTTGGTAGGCAAAAGGACTTATTTGCCTTGATTAATGGTCAGAGAAAATGGATCCTGGTTAATCCCATGCAAAAGTGAATACTTTGTGATCTAATAATAACTTTCCCTCTATAGAACTCCCCCTGTTCCAAAGAGAACTGCCATCTATTTAGAAGTCATGCTTCCATTCCCTGTTTCTTCTGATAGATGTCTTTTTAACATTTAAATACGAGTTTAGATGACTTGATAAGAATCTAAATTGCTGCCTGTGAGTTCATATGTATAGAAGGTTTGTTAAAAAAAAAAAAAGTTTGAAGTTTGTATATAAAAATGAATGAAAATGAGCCAGCCAGCTACCTGAAAAAATCAATATAATTCAAAGAGAAGAAAATGTAAGGGATCGAGGTATAGCTCAGTGGTAGAGTACTTACCTAGTGTGTAGGAGGTCTTGGGTTCCATCCCCAGTACCACAAAAAATAGAGAGAGAGAGAGAGAGAGAGAGAGAGAGAGAAGGAAATCTAAGAAAATCTAAGAATGATTACATTGTGGGGGTTAGGGGTGAACTATTAAAAGCAAAGGCAAAACCAAAACACCTCTCTGCTTTGAAATAGCTTCTTACATATCAACATTCAAATCATCTTGGAGGCATTCTGTAGCTCTGAACTTTAGGTGAACAGATGAGTTATTTGTTTATCTTGACATGAAATATAATGTCACTGTCAATATTCTTGAAGTTGTGAAAGTGAATTGTTACCTGCACTGGACTTAAAATGTTAACATATAACAGTGCCACTTTGAGAGAATTTGAAAGTGTTACTCATCAACTCATTCATTATAGTCAAGCAACATAGTTCTAATATTAAATGCAAAAAACTAAAGTAAGGTAGAAATGATGTAAGGGAGAATGATAAGGGCAAGTTAACTAATAATAGTTGCCCCTAAATTAATGAGGTTAGCCATATATTTTGGTTTAATTTTTTACTTTGAAATTCTTTAGGTAAACAATGAGGGGCAACACATAGTTCGCTCTAGTTTGTGTGTGTGTGTGTGTGTAAAACAGATAAAACTATGAATTTTATATTTTGCAGGCTGCTTTTAGGCTTATTTCTGAGGATCCTTATAACCTCCTTTGTATAGTCCAGTGCGTGGGTGACTACTCACAAGTGATACAAGTTAACATTTTTATTGCTTACTTGGTTTTTATGTTGTCCTTCATGATTTTGGTTGTAGAGATTTAAAAAATATTGATAAAATTGGCAGCTTTTTAAGAGAGGCACAAACAGTGATTTTGTTGTTTATAAGTAATACTGATTTGCACCTTGGAAATGTTATTTGATTTCTTATCCTAGAATAAATGTTTTTTGTTTTTTTTTGGTATGTGTACTTCAAATAAGATGGCAGATGGCATAGAATAATGCAGTTTAAAACCTTCAAAACAAAGGTATTTAGTATTATGGATAATGAAGAATAAGAGTCTGAGTGACTTGGAAAATGGCAGTTAAATGAATTTATACACTGAATGCTTAGAATAAACCTGACACCAGTGAATAGATGGGCTTATACTTAATTTTAAGTGAAGAAAGACTGAGAGCTTCTCTGAAACCCTTGGGTTTTCCCCCCCTCTATGTGGTAGTTCATCAATATAGAACTTACTCTTTATTGGTGATAATTGTTAGTAGATGACTGGCCAAAACCTTGGGAGGCTGTCTGGCTGCTGCAGGAGATAAAACTGTTGTGATAAATCCAAGGTGGCGTGACCTTAGTACCAACATCTCCCTCAGAGTACATTTTCCTCAGTCAGAGAAGTTGGCAAGAGTTATTAGGTGGCTAGGAAATGCCACCTGGTGTCCCAGCCAATGTTAAGAGGAATGAGAACAGGGTGCTGTAACCTGTGGTTATATGGGAACCATATGCAGACTTGTTACCACGTTTGGAAAGAAACCATTGAAGGATTTTTTCTGTGTTGCTGTTTGCTTGTGAATTCTGGGCATTGTGGAAGAAGGAAAAAAAAAAAATCAAAACCTGTATCTGAGACTGGAAAAAAATGCAGCATGTTGACTCAGAAGAGGAAGAAAGGGAATAGGCCACTATAGAACCCATACTTTAAGAATAGGAATTTGGATTTTTTGACAAGGGTATCAAATGGAGCTGGGTGTGGTGGTACACACCTTTAATCCCAGCTACTCAGAAGGCTGATGCAGAAGGCTCACAAACTCAAGGATAGCCTAGGCAACAAAGACTCCTATCTCAAAATAAAAAGGGCTAGGATTGTAGTTTCATGGTAGAGCGTTTCCTAACATGTATGAGGCCCTGGGTTCAATCCCCAGTAGTGAAAAAGAAGACAGAGTTTTGCACCTTAGGTTAAATGGAGTCTTCTGTGGAAGTAGGCACCTGGCCCTGTGCTGTCTTGAAGAGGAGGTTTGTGGAAAGCACTGAATAGCTTCATGAGGAGCAAAAAACTGTGCCGTATGGTCATATGACCAGTATGAGGCTGGTGTCAATTGGGGACACTGACTCCTGGAGCAGAAATAAGAGGAGCTACGCTGTGCTGGTGTGTTTGATTCGAGTGGAGCGAGAGCTGTGTTTTGAATCAGTTGATGAATGTGCTGTTTTCCTGGAGTGACCATCGGAAATGGGATGGAGGGCTGCCATGTGTTGTCAGACCAACTCTTGCTCAGTGATTGATCAAAGAATGGCTGCACAGGGAGAAGAAGCATCTCTAGGGATTAAGAGATTTTGGACAACAAATTAAAAGAAGCATTTTGTAAGTTAGATTATTGTGTGTGGGTGGGGGGAGAAGGACATTTTCTTTTATTGGTGCATTATAATTATACATAATAGTAGAATTCATTATACAATATTCAAGAATGAACATAAAATAGTTGGATCAGTCTCATTCACCAGTACCTTCCCTTTTCCTCCTTCCTTCCAACCACTGATCTGCTTGCAACTCTGCTGATATCCCTTTTGTTATTATTCAATTAGCATATCATAATTATATGTACATATTATATGTATATGTATATATAGATCTATCTATCAACAAAAGCAGGATTTATTGTGGTATGTTTGTACATGGAGATAGCATAATTTGATAGGGTGGTACTTGCCTTAATCCCAGCTACTTGGGAGGCTGAGGCAAGAGCATCACAAGTTTGAGGCCAGCCTGGGCAACTTAGTGAGGTTCTGACTCAAAATAAAATGAAAAAGGGCTAGGAATGTAGCTAAGTGGTAGAGCACTTGCCTAGTATGTGTGAGACCCGGGGTTCAATCCCTAGCACTACGAAGAAGGAAATTTTGACATCTGAGAGGTGATTGACTTCAAACACAGTTAACAAAGGGATTTTGATTTTTGGACTACATGGGTGGAGACATATTGCTACTTGTGAAGGAAGGAAAGAAGTCTTTGTTTAATGACTAATTGGTCTGATAGAGAATTTGTTGTTGTTGTTGTTGTTGCTAGGGATTGAACTCAAGGCCTTGTATATTTGAAGCAAGCACTCTACCAACTGAGCTATGTCCCCAGCCCTGAGAATTATTCTTTTATTAATGAAAAGTTTCTAAACACATACAAAATTAGAAGAATATAATGAACTCTGTATACCTATCACTCAGCTTAAAAAACTCTCAACAGCACTTCTATAATACAGATAACTAGCTACTGTTCACATTTTCCTGATTTTCTGTTAAATGTATTTCAGTCTGAATTGAGGTTCAAACAATAATAATGCATTGTGATTAGTTATTATTTTTTTTTCCTTTCAGTACTAGGAATTGAACCCAGGGGCTCTCTACCACTGACCTATACCCACAGCCCTTTTTAATTTTTTTATTTTGAAGCATGGTCTTGCTAAGTTGCTGAGTTTGTGATCCTCCTGTCTCAGCCTCCCAAGTAGCTGGGATTTTACAGGTGTGCACAACCACACCAGGCTAGTTAATATCTTTTTGGTCTGTAGATTTTCATTCCATTTCTCTCTTTTTTCCCCTTGCCAGTATTTCTTGAGGAAAATGGGTCATGTGTTGAGTCTGATCTGGGTTTTGCTGATTGCAACTGTATGGTGTCCTTCAGCATTGCTTCCATCCCTTATTTTTTCTTTCAAATGGTAGATCTACAATTGCAATTTGAGACAGTACCACTGGCCACATGGCTATTTAAACTTAAAATAATTTAAATGAAATTTTAGAAATTTATTTCCTCAGTTGGCCTAGCCACATTTTGAGCACTTGGTAGATCCCTGTGGCTTGTGCCTTTTGTAACAGCAAAAATATAGAACATTTCTATTCTCACAGAGAGTTCTGTTGAACAGCAGTGGTCAGATTTTAAGTTCATTGTCTTTGGGAGACTTTCATAAGCAATGGCATGGTCTCTGTTTGTGGGTTACATTGTTACCATTGATTATTACTTAGATGGTCCAGTAATTCACTGCAGTCTGCCGAAGAGATATTCTGTCTTCTTTTATTATTAGAATATTTTTAAAAAAGGAATCTGCCCCTCACCAGCTGTTTCCTTACAAAATCCTCACTTGGGACTTGATCCTGATTCTCTTTTGTTACTCTTTAAGTGAAATAAATTAAGTACAATAAGTGAAATATTTCTCAGTACTTTTAGGAAGGAGGTGTAAGCCAGGGTAGCTTTTCCTGGATCTTGAGCTTCTGCACCTGCCCTTCTGTTTATTTAGACCTTTTCTTCCCTTTGCCTTTTATTGTCTCTCTCCTGCTCAATTCCTTTACTCCCAGTGCTCTCTCTTCATGGTGGAGCATTAGCCTGCAAAGGAGCTTTAGTTTTTAGAGAGTTTAAAGGGCCCAGACTTCTCCAGTACTGTCCAACTGCCTCTTTTCTTACCCTGTGAATTAGATTGTGCACAGCCCTCTCTAGTTCGGGTCACATTTTTTAGTGAATACATGCTGTTGATTTTGGAGTGCTTCCATTCTCAGGGCCATCAGAACCCCCGTTCTTCTCCCTCTTTTCTCTCATGCTAATGCTGAAGCCCCCAGGCTCTCTGTTCTCATTCACTTTTATTTGATGGTTTGTGAGGGTTCCTTATCTAGTTTTTACCTAGTTGTTTTTCAGAGATATTTGGTTTTGCTAGTGTAGTTGCTCTCCTGTCCTGGGAGAATTTAAGGATATTTGAAAACTACACTATCGTTTTCTCACAATCTCTCAAAGGAGTGTTTTTTGTTTGTTTGTTTAATTGAGCAAAAGTATGATGCTCAGTGATTTTATTTCAACATTGCAAAAATTGGTAATTTTAAAAACTGAACTAGAGATTATAACAGTCTCATAGATAGTAGATAACACTGAAACATGATTGTCTGTAATCCAGGTGGAGGTGGATCATACATACCTTTCCGTGGTACTCAGAGGAAATAAAACTATTTGGAAGGAGAAACTGGCTCTGTTTAGAGTAAGTTTAGGGGAAGAGATGAAGGATCTAAAAGTCGTTTCACATGAGACAAGGAGGAAATAAGGGTTAGGTTAGCTAAGGGAAGATGGGGGGGATCATGCCACAAAATGTGTCCTGTTTGTTTCCAGAGGTAGAACTAGAAAGAGAAGGGTAAGCCTCCAATGAGACAGATTTGGGCTTAAAGTGTATAATGATTTTTTAATACTCAATTAATTCTAGAGTGAGCATTTTTCCTAACAGGTAATGATTCATTTCTCAGGAGGTATTAAAAAATGAGCAGGTCGAGTTCATACTTTAGAAAGGCAGTTGCTCTGCATAGTTCTCATGGCTCATCACCTTGACCTATCAGCATCAACTCCCTTGAGCTTCCTGCAGTTTAAATGGCTGCAAAACTACATTATACTTTGGGTGCATATTTTGTGTTCATATTGTTGTTTTTAAATACAGCACTTATAAAAACAAAGTGGACCAACTGTCAGTAACTCGATCATAATGGCATATCTTTTTGAAGCCTTGATAGCAAAAATAGCATGTTCATCTTTTTTATCTTCCACAGGTATTGTAAGGCCTGGCACATGGAGGTGCTCAATGTATGTTTATTGAATGGAGCTGGCAAGAAAGACTTTCTGTTGATTAGAGATCCTCTTTGGTAGAACCAGTCTTTCTTTAGAAGTTAATAATACAGGGAACTGATTTCTGTGGTTTCAAGCAAATCCATTTTCATGTATTCTTAAACAATGCCAGCTTAAAATACTTCAAAGACTGAAATGACATAAAGCATATGTCAATCATTTTGTGGGCTGTGCCCATCCTCCAGGTTCTAATGAATAAGAATGATTCCTTCATTCTCTTGAGTTCTAGGGAAACTTTATTAAAGAAAAGAAAAAAAAAATACCTTTCATGAAATCATCTCCCAATAAGGAATCTACAGCCAAATGAAAAATGATTGAATCAAAAATATAAGTTCCATGTCCTCAGGTGCCTTGACTGTATTTGATGGTTTTACAGAAGTTATCTTTGGAATGTTAGATCATCAAATGGTAAACCTAGAGTGGCTTTTGGAGATCAGCTGGTTCAGAGGTTCTTAACCAAAAGATAATGATAGGGTTTAGGTGTTTGTGAGCACGTTAAAATTGTGTATAACTTTTGCACGTTTGTATATATAGGCATTTTCCTGGGGAAAGTCATTTTCCTTCAATGATCAAAACTGTCTTCACCCTAAAGAAGAATGAGTCCTAAGCCATTCCCTTGTGATTAGAAACAGGAGGCACAGTAATGCACGTGCCTCACTCGAGGGAGGCTGCCTGCTGAATACTCTTGGAACCAGAGCGGCTCCTATATGAATAAGGGCTGAGATTTTTGTATTTGCTCCTTTAATCCTCTTACTATCCATGGGAACTGAGGTAGGGAGGTAAAATAATTTGCCCCAGGTAACCCAGTGACAGAACAGGATTTGGACCCAGGCATTCTGGTTCCAGTGACTAGATCCTTAACAACTACAGTATGCCACCCCTTGTGGATGATACTACAGGATGCCACCCAGCCAGTAATATGTTTCAGGATTTTGCAAGATGGAATTTGTCATGTGAAAATGATTCTTGTTTGTTGTAAAATAAATGAAGCATTTTTATAAACATATTGAAGTGTTTCTTCCTAGCATGCAATGATGCTGCCTGTTTTGACCCATCATATTCGCTACCACCAATGTCTGATGCATCTGGACAAGTTGATAGGATATACTTTTCAAGATCGTTGTCTATTACAGGTAAGAATTTCTCTCCTGCAAACTACCCTAATAAAATACGAGTAAGTTATCTTGCAGGTTTCTAATGGTGCATTAGGTTCTCTTCTGGGAGGTGATGAGGATTTTTGTTCTACCCTGGTTGCCTCTGCTGCTTTCAAACCCTTCCTATCACATTTATTTGAGGTTCTTCCTACAGAAATAGGCTCAAGCTAAAATCTGCCTTCAATCCTGAGCCCTCTTCCATTGCTTTCTTCTTTTTACCTCTTCTTTCTAGGTGCTGAGTGTTACAATTCTCTGAAAGGCATGGATTTTTAGGTTTGTTTTCAGAAGAGGGCTTGTGCCTGATTTCTGGAAATTTGATTCTGGAGGAAATAAGGTGGAATGATCAAGGTTAAAAATCTGACTGGAGCTGGGTGTGGTGGTGCACACCTGTAATCCCAGTGACTTGGGAGGCTGGGGCAGGAGAATTGCAAGTTTGAGGCCAGGCTTGGCAACTTAATGAGGCTCTAAGCAACTTATCAAGACTCTGTCTCAAAATAAAAAGTAAAAAGAGTTGGGGATGTGACTCAGTCATAAAGTATCCCTGAATTCAATCCCAGTGTTCCTTCCCTATACCCCAAAACTGACTGGATAGATAGCTTTCTCCTTTTATTCAGGATGATCTAAAGATGGTGTTTCTGTGCTGAGTTTTTAAGACTGAACTTATTTCATTGAAATTTTAGCTGGCCATGACTCATCCGAGTCATCATTTAAATTTTGGGATGAATCCTGATCATGCCAGGAATTCTTTGTCTAACTGTGGAATTCGGCAGCCCAAATATGGAGACAGAAAAGTTCATCACATGCACATGCGGAAAAAAGGTTTGTTTGGATGACTCTGAGATTCTGCTCTCATATTTCTGCCCAGCATTTCCTGACTGATTCTTTAATCTTCTCACTCTCTAGTGCTTCCTGATCCATTTTTAATAACTTCGGGTTATTCACTTTGGGAAGAACATTATAATAAAGATAGATGAATTTTTTAGAAAAATTTATTTTTGTCAAGTGTTTTACATAATTGTTTATCAGACTTTAGACATGCAGATATTAAGCCTTTTAAAGTCAAGTTGGGTAAGAACATTTTCTATGTGCCATATGATGGTCCTAGAATACTTCTAATGGTATTTGTGTGTATTTATGTCTTTTTAAATATAGGAATTAACACCTTAATAAATATTATGTCACGCCTTGGTCAAGATGATCCAACTCCTTCAAGGTAAAGTAGTTTTTAAGACAAAAGTTATTTATATAAAAATAAATAAATAAATAAATAAATAAAATTTATTGAGAAGTAATTTATATACTATACAGTTTACCCCTTTAAAGTGTACAGTTTCGTGGGTTTTTTTTTTTTTTTTGTATGTTCACAAAATTGTACAATTATGACTACTTCCATCTTGGAGCATTTTCATTATCCCCTAAAGAAGCCCTATCCATTAATAGTCACTTCCTGTTTCTCTCAGCCAGCCTAGTGCTAGGCAAACACCATTTTACTTCCAGTCTCTTGTGCATTTGTCTGTTCTGAACATTTCCTATAAATAGTGTCATATAGTATGTGGTCCTTTGTGGCTGACTTATTTTAGTTCCCATAATGTTTTTAAGATTTGTCTATGTTATGGTATATATCAAATTAATTGCCAAATAATATCCCAATATAAAGTTATACCACATTTTATTTATCCATTCGTCAGTTGATGAGCATTTGGGTTGTTTCTAATTTTTGGATATTATGAATAATGTTGCTGTGAATATTTGTGTACAGATTTTGTGTGAACATATGCTTTGATTATTTTTGGACATAAACCTAGGAATGGAATTGCTGGGTCATATGGTAACTGTTTCATCTTTGTGGAACTGCCAAACTGTTTTCCAAAGTGATTATACCATTTTATATTCCCAACAGCAGTATATCAGTGTTCTAATTTCTTCATATCTTTGCCAATACTTGTTATTATCTCTTTTTAATTCTAGCCATCCTAGTGGGTATAACATGCTATCTCATTGTCATTTGGTTTGTATTTCCTTGATGGCTTGTAATGTTCAGCATCTAATGTTCAGCATCTTTTCATATGTGGAGAATATTTATTCAGATCCTTTTTCTCATTTTTAAATGGGTTATTTTTTATTATTGAGTTATAATAATATTTTATATATTCCACATGCAAGACACATAACTTGCAAAAAATTTAAAAAAAGTTCTCATTTTAGGAATTGTCTTTTCATTTTCCTAATTATATCCTTTGAAGCACAGAAGTTTTAGTGTTTTAGTTTATCTATTATTTCTTTTGTTGCTTGTGCTTTTGGTGTTATGTCTAAGAAACCATTGCCTAACATAAAGTAGGCATTGATCTGTGTGTCTGTCCTGATATCAGTTCTATACTGTTTTGATTATGGTAGCTTTGAAGTAAGTTTCAAAGTAGAAGATATGTGAGTTTCCCAACTTTGTTCTTTTTCCAGGTAGTTTTAGCTATTCTGGATTTATTATTTTTCTACATGAATTATTAGATCAGCTTGTCAATTTCTACAAAGAAATCATGTGGGATATTTTTAGGGATTAGGTTGAATCTGCAAATCAATTTGGGAACAGTTACTATCTTGAGTCTTTTGACCTAGGAATATGGGATGTCTTTCCATTTATTTAAGTCTTCTTTAGAGAGTATATAGAAATACAGTTGATTTTTTATATGTTGATGTGCTTTTTCTGTATTGAGATAATCATGTACTTTTTATGTTTTTCTTTTATTCTACTTATCTGATATAGTAATTGATTTGGGGATATTAAACTAACCTTGCCTTCCTGAGATAAATCTCCCTGGATCATAGTATATAATCATTTGTGTATGCTGCTGTATTTAATTGGTTTGTATTTATCTGAGGATTTTTGTGTCTATATTGATAAATGATATTCATTTATAGTTTTCCTTTCCTGTAAGGTCTTGTCTTCTTCTTCTTCTTTTGGTACTGGGGATTGAGTCCAGGGATGCTTAACCTATGAATTACAAACCCAGATTATTATTTTGAGACAGGGTCTTGGTAAGTTGCTGAGGCTGGCCTGGAACTTGTGATCCTCCTGCCTCAGCTTCCCAAGTTGCTGCTGGGATTACAAGCACGTGCCACCGCATTTGGCTTTTTTCTGATTTTATTGTTTGGTAATAACTGTCTTCACAGAGTGAGTTGGGAAGTTTTATAGGTTGGCTTTTCTTATTTTATTTCTTGATTTTTATAAGATATCTTTTTTGGGGGAGGAGGGGAGCGGGTACCGGGGATTGAACTCAGGCACTTGACCAGTGAGCCACATCCCAGCCCTATTTTGTATTTTATTTAGAGACAGGGTCCCACTGAGTTGCTTAGCGCCTTGCTTTTGCTGAGGCTGGCTTTGAACTCACAATTCTCCTGCCTCAGCCTCCTGAGCTCCTGGAATTATAGGTGTACTCCACCGCTCCCAGCTTATAATATATCTTTATATATTAAAATTTTCACTTTTGCATGGCCTTGAGTCCCTGAAGAATCTGGGGAGAAAATGGGCTAGGTCTGTATAAACTCATTAGTAGTACCCTGAAAACTGAGTGAAATAAAAAATCCTAATGGAAGAGACTCTGAGGTTGTTAGCAGGAGGATTAATTTTGTGTGAAGTTTAGCAGGTTATATTTTGAAAGCCAATAGAGGAGATTACTTGAGGGCAACTTTCTTTTTTTAAATAGGAAGGTGAAAAGTTGAATAGCTGTGGTTGTGGGTATTCAGACTGAATGGATTAAAGGTAGGTAGAGTAGGGTTACAAGTGACAGAGTTGAGGTAGTTGCTTCAGCCAATACCTGGCCTTCACAGCTAAAAGAATTGCTAGCAATGACCACAGTTTCCTTTCTGCATTTTTATTCAGCAGGTAGATAATCCCTTATGTGAAATGCTTAGGACAGGAAGTGTTTCAGATTTGGGGCTTTTTTTTTTTTTTTTTTTTTTTTGTATTTTGTAATATTTGCATTGACTTTTTTTTAAAAAAAATATTTATTTATTTACTTTAGTTGTACACAATGCAATGCATTTATGTTTACGTGGTGCTGAGGATCGAACCCGGGCTTCGCACGTGCAAGGTGAGCGCTCTGCCGCTGAGCCACAACCCCAGCCCCTGCATTGATTTTAATCATTCGAATATCCCTAATTTGAAAATCCAGATGTTCCAAAATCCAAACCATTTTGAACACTAAATGAAGCTTGAAAAGTTTTGGATTTTGGAGCATTACGGATTTTGGATGTTTGACTTAGGGATGCTTAACCTGTATGCCACTTTCCTTTTTAAATTGGTTTGCCTCAAGTTGCTCTCTTTTGAGAGAACTAAACCATCTTTCTTCTCTACTCAAGAGGTGGAAAGCAATGTGGCATGGAGCTTTAAAATTCTGGTTTGAAGTTGAACATATGCCTCAGTAGGGTGTTTTGTCAGAGTCTAAGATCAGAAAACTGTCTACTTAAGAGAGCCCTTAGTCAGGGATATTATGATCATGTTTTCATTTTTATCCTTCTATATTGTAGAGTGTCCAAATCACTTCTTATTTTAATAAGAGGACCTTGCATGCCCCTTTAACAAAGCTACACACACCATACTTTTTCCATGATGAAAATATGGGTTTAAATCATCTTAGTCTCATACCATCTCAATTGTTGGTATGTAAATTATATCTTTTTGTTTTTTGTGTTTTCTTTAGGTAGTAGAGATTGAACCCTGGGGTACTTAACCACTGAGCCATGTTCCCAGTCCTTTTTATTTTTTAATATGTTTAAGTATTTTTAGTTGTAGATGGAAACTTACCTTTTACTTTTTTACTTACTTATTTTTATACATTTATACATTTATTTATTTTTATACATTTATACAGAAATTGAGGATTGAACTCCATGCCTCACACTTGGTAGGCAAGCACTCTACCACTGAGCTACAACCCCAGCTCCCTTTTTTAGTTTTTTGAGACAAGGTCTTGCTAAGTTGCTGAGTGGACCTCAAATTTATAATCCTCATGCTTCAGCCTACTGAGTCGCTGGGATGATAGGCACCACCACACCCAGCAAAATTACATGTTTTGATAGTATCATTCAAATTTCACAGTGTTTATGCTCTATTAAAAGTGATGTCCCCCACCCCCCAACCCTTCTTTTTTTGTGGTATTGGTGCCTGAACCTAGGGCCTTGCACATGCAAGACAAGTGTTCTACTACTGAGCTACATCCCTAGCCAAAGAGATGACTTTTGGGCTGGAGGGTGTGGCTCAATGGTGTAGCGCTTGCTTCACATAACTGAAAGTCAGAATGGGCTTTCTTACTGTGGCAAAGGGGATGATATCTGAGAAATTGTGTCATTTCTAATTTTAACATTTTGCAAATGATATCAGAGAACAAATACTCCCTTGTCCTTTAACTTTGGCCTCTGTTGCTTCTTGCCATGAGAATGTTGTTTTGCTGATGTAGAATTGACCCAGGTGTCTGTTAAGAGAGTCTCATAGCCTCCACTGCCAGGGTTCACTGCTGTTTGCTGCTACTAGCAGCTCGCAGCTGTGGACAGTGCCAGAAGCTGGACTTAAGAAGTTTCTCACAAATGTAACTCATCAGACATTTATCCAGAGCCTTTTTAGTTTGAGGCAGTTTGTAGGTATTTTAGGATATCCAAAGGCAAATAAGTCAAAGCCCCCACTAACCAGGAGGTGTGACTGCCTGGAGTAGGGTGAGAATTCTAGAAACATAAATAACTTAATATAGGAGGGACTCTGATAAATGCTTCAGTGAAGATCAAAAGCAGAACATACACACAAAACTGCCAGGGGGCTCAGGATAGATCTGGCAGTTGTTTAGGGATTATAGGTCAGTTTTATACTGTGAGCTTGAATAATTGAGTTGACTTTAAACTATTTGCCCTCTCCCCTGTTTGTTTCTTAGTTGCTATTATAAAATGGGATGCTGTGGTCTCTGCTCCTTGGAAGTGTTTATCTTTGAAGCAGATTTTAAAATTCTAAGAATTGGTGGTTAGACCATCACTGCAGGCAATAGAAAGAGGGAGAGCGAGTAGGTTGTATGGGGAACTTGTTTCTGACACCCATAAAATCAGGAAGATGGAAAGCAAGAGGGCCAAAAAGAAGGGCTGTCAACTGAACTCTTCTAGACCCTCTCTCCTCTCCTTCCATCCTCCATTACCATTACTGACTGACTGCCCTCTGGCACAACACCTGCAGATTGCCTCTTTGGTCAGGCATCTTGTTCTTTCTGGTGCCTTGACTCTAGTTCTTAGCCATAACGGGCTCAATGGCTTCCACCTGCTGAATAAAGGCTGGGCCACCACTCCTGGCATCCCCAGCTCCATGACCTGGCCCCAAGCCACTTTTCCAGGCACATCGTTCTTTCCCTTGTGGCTGTCCATCCCCCATGTGGATCATCATTTCAGCCACTTTGGAATGCCTGTGCAGCCTTGTGACATCCTGTTCAAGTTCTGTTGGTATTTACTTCCTGGTAAGAGTTCTCTTGTGTACTGTGATTGTGTGTGGAGCTGATTTCCTGTATTGGAATTTGAAGGTCTGTGGTCCTACTCTTTTTTTTTTTTTTTTTTGCTCCCCTCTCTTTCTATAACCAGGTCCTTCTTCAAAGCAGGAACTCAGTAATTAAGTATTAAAGGAAAGAATGTCATTCTCAATATTGTTTTTATTCCAGGCTATTTACTTATAGCCTAGAAAGAGAGACTTTGGGTCATTAAACAGGGTGGTCATCCGAGGTCTAAACAGCTAGTTAGTGTCTTGTTTAATCTGATTTGGGGTCAGCTAGGATTTACAGAAAGGCACAAAGACTTAAAATCAATCAATAAATTTTGACAGCATGTATGCCTATTAAAACTATAAAATAATTAATTTAATGATGGTATCCTCTCAAGCAAATATGCTACCAATAATTTTAAAAAAAAGTGTCACTGTTGAAACCACATAAATCTCATTTGCATGGTTATATTTACCTCATGCAAGTTGTGATGAAATATCACCACCAAAAGGGTTTCTGCAGGATTAGACATTTGGTGGCATTCAAGTTATTCATGTATTATCAGTAAGACCTTTGGGAAAGAGGGGCCAGGAGAGTGGTAGGGGAAAAATAAGAAAAATCAAGCAGGCTTGGTTTGTTTTGTTTTTGTTTTTGTTTCAAATTGGTAGAGTCATTACCAGATATAACATATGAAAATCTATTGGGCCAACAGAGAGATTTATTAGGACTATTGATTGATGTCTGTATATTTAAGGAAATAAAAGTTACAGATGTCATCCCTTGATAGTCATGGGGGATTTGTTCCAGCTCCCACACCCACCATGGATGCCAGAAATCCACTGATATTCAAGTCCCTTCTATAAAATGGCATAGTATTGGTACGTACCCTATGTGCATCCTTCTTTAAATCATCTCTGCATTATTTTTAATACCTAGTAAAATACAAATGGCTATAGTACTTACACTCTAGTATTTATGCGGTGATGACAAGAAAAAAGCCTGAGTGTATATAGTATGGATGCAGTTTTGGGAGGATTATTTTCAATTTGTTGTTGGTGGAATTTACAGATGCACAGAACTCATAGATTCTGAGGGCTGTGACTGTATATTTTCAGGCAGATATACATAAATATTTTGCATTAAAATACAATAACAAATGCATTTAATATAAGTAAATTCCACTAGTGGATTTACTCATTTAGACATTTCAAGTTAAATCTCAGAGATCCTTCATGTGGGACCCAGAAGTGCAGGAATGCTGTGACTTCTCCCCATATGTGTCTAGATAAATGCAGTGAGCAGGAGTTCCTGAATTGGGTAGAAGGTTCCACTGACTTCCAAGATCCCTTATAGCTCTATCATACCAGTCATGCTGGATGTCTGAAATTCAAAGGTAAAGAAGTGTTGTCTGTACTCTCACTCCAGCAGTTACCCTTGGACTTGGCCCATGCCAAGATGGCTTTCCATGGAGTAAATGGCACCTTATAGTGCTTACTGTTAGAGATCATGAAGTTTTAAAAAGTGCTCTTTTTCAGAAAAAATTTGCCATATAAATGTAACAAGTTCTTAGAAACAAATGGGTGTTTACTGCTCAGCAGACATCTCATCTTGAAGCTTGCTAGTGTGTATAAGTGTGTGGTTAAACAAAGTACAAACGATGGAAGAAGGAACAAAAGATTTGCCCCTGCTTTGAGAACTAGCTGCTCACTGTCCATTTTTCAGATAAACCAGTGGGTTAGGAATTGTCTGGTGTAAGAATAAACTGAAGTGGAATCTGATCCCCATTTTGGTTTGTGGCTTTTTTCCAGAGTTTAATCATAATGTACATGTAGAAAAATATGCTGGGTATGGGCAAATTATTTAATGAATGGCGGACTCATCATTGAATAAACCTGTGTAGAACTGTGACCTTGTATTTTAACAAACTGAATAACAGTCTAAGATTGTGGTCATTAAAATCCTAGACATAGTTCTTGTCTCCATAAATGTTTATCAAAGAAATTAAGGTAAAGTTTTTGTCTGTATGACTTCACTTAAAATATAGTATGTGACTTCAAGCAGCTCTTACTCTTTGACTAGATGTCTTATTATTCTTCAGTAAAGTATAAGATAGTCCAAATGTAGTTTATACCCTCAACCCCCAGCCTCCTGCCAGGGTTTCTTGCTTTTATATTAACTGGATTTTGCTGTGTAATACTTTGATCTATTAGGAAGAAAATAAAATCTCTGCCACAGAAAATACATTTTTATTTTGCTGGCTAATGAAAAAGAATTAGGTAATTTAATTATTTTTTCTTTTTAAAAACTCCCTGTTTCTTTTTTTCCTTTTTAAATTCTTTTTTAGATATACATGAGTATATATTTTTAATTTGTTCTTTTTTGATATACACAGAGTATAACTTCCCATTCTTGTGGTTGTTCATGATGTGGAGCCTGTTTTCTCTTTTAGGACAGTATATTGTTAGGTTTCTTGAAATTAGCCAGAGGACTTAGGAGTTGCATCCTCTTAATGTTAAAGACTGCCCCCATTTCTTGATGCTTTTGGAGTTCAGGTGCATTTAACAGAGCACAAAATCTCACTACTGAGTAGCTTCTAAACAATTAAAAAAACAATTTATATTTCATTGTGGAACTTTTTAGTTATTCTTGGCTAGTGGAGTAGCAGCAAAAAGTAAAATGTCCTTTAATGTTAGTGTCTATTAAGTTAGAATAAGAAAAAAATTGTCAATGGGCCTGTTATTTTTTTTGTTGTTGTGCTGGGAATGGAACCCAGGGCCTTACACATGCTAGGCAAGCCCTCTACCGCTGCCTACATCCCCAGCCTGAGTGCTAACCCTTTACATCTGTGGGAATGGAGGTGGGGTGATGGGCCCCAGTATCTGTAAGAATGTGCAGACTCGGGGAGAGGGACCAGGTAAAGGAGCAAGCACAGTGTGTGGTGTGTGTGCAGGGCACAGAGTGGAGTTGGTCAACTTGGAGATTGGTCTCTTGTTGAAAACAGATTAAATGGGTGGGTGCGATGGGACTGGTAGAGAAGGGCCTGACAGCCAGATGGGTTTAGACATGGTGGTCAGCTCTAGGATTTGGGGGGAAGATGAAGGTCAGCGTCAGAGACACTTCTGCTCAGGAGCTGCCTCTGTGCTCTACTTGGCTCTTCAGTGCCGTCGCTGTTCCTTCTGTCCCCTCCTCTTGTACATCCCCCACCCCATGTTTCCTCTTTCAGCATATACTTGGGTCTTCACGTATTCAACTTCAGACAACACCGTTTCTCAGAATTAGGTTTGTTTCCACCACTTCACAGATGGACTGTCAGTGGCCCCAGTGACTTCCATGTGACTGAAAGATTGCTCTGTCCCCATCGGACCTGAATCTGCAGTATAGTCCTGGCCTACCACCTCTTTCTTGCAGCTCCTTCTCCTGGCTGGAGGATAATGCACTGGTCTCCATTTCCTCCGCCTCCCTGGCCAGCCTTTTCCCTTTCTTGCTTCCCTCTGCTTCCCTCGCCTCTCAATCTTGACAGATTCCTGGCTCAATTTGGGACCCCCTTCTTTTTTGCAGCAGCATTTTCTCCCCAAGTTGTGTCATCCAGTTTGTCACTCAAGTCCTAACTGGCTTCTCCTGAAGACCCTACCAGTCTTGTCCTTGCTGACCCATGAAGAGTAGGTTAACACACCCAGCTCTTCACTGGGTCTCTCCACGCGGGAGCCTCGTGGGCACTTCAGAATGGCTAAAGTGCCCCTCCTGTGTGTTTCCATAGGCTCTTCCACTTTGGTCTTCCCCTGCACAGTAGCTCCACCACTTTTTCCCCAGCCACTACATCTGAACTCTGGACTTTGACCTTCATTGTTTTTAGCTTCCTGCTCTTGACTAGTAACCATTTTTTTTCAGCTGTGTATCCAAAATGAACCCCATATCTAACTATACCTCTATTCCTCCACTGTCACCTCCCCAGCACAAGCAACTCCATGTCTCCTTGGGACTGTAGTACCCCCTCCAGCGCTTCTCTTTCCTGCACAGCAGCCAGGGAGGCCTTTTGAAAACCTAAACAGATCATGGCTTGTCCCTGCTCACCAAAGACACAGTGGAAGAAACATGTTAGTGTTGAGAGGTGGTGGCTACACTGGGGTTGCTGAGAGGCAGAAGGAAGTTTCCCATGGGCCATCTTCCTGGTTTCTTCATCCTAATACGTCAGGAGAAACTAACAGCCTGTGAGATGGAACTTCATCATATAATTAACACATAAATAAAGTGTGATCTGTGCACTGGGGGGAAGGTGTTAATTTTGAGAATGAACACCAGATAGAAATTCATAGAGAAGAAAACCTTTTCTCAAGGTCTTTTGAGATGAGTAGATTTTCAGTGTGGCTAGATATATAAAGTAGGTAGTGGAAAGGTCTACGGTGGCGGAAAGCCTGGCCTGAAAAGAGGCACCAAATATTTTAGGGGATTCCTTCTCCAAAGAGTAGGAGGCAGTTTGGAACAGGAGCCCAATTCATAGGTGGGCAAGGAGAACAGTGGTTGTGAGGTAGTAAAGCTGGGTTGGTTTATTGTGCAGGACTTTACTGGGTTGAGTTTAGAGTTCAGTTGTTGAGAAGCTATCTCGAGAACATGGAGTCAAAACGGACTTTCCAGTGGTCAGTTCTAACTCTCACTAGAATGCGTTCTCCTTTCTTTATTCACCTGATAGTATTACAGAGATACTCCTAGTTGTTCAATGTCACTGTGACTTCTCTGCATGCCCTGAGTCTGGTTCCCAGGAGAAACAAGCATAGGTTAGATACCCTGAACCACATAGTGTGAAAGAATGCCTTCCCCACTGCCCATGTCTTTGGCTAGCATGGTGGATATTCCTCCTGATTGAGTAATAAGGCAGGGTGTTCCATTATTGAAAGAGCTGACCCTCATGTTTCCTTTTTTAGAAGAGAAGTAGGGAAAGGAAGTGTGCTGCTTTAAGTGATCTTTTAAATTCTCATTGTAGGATCAATCACAATGAACGGTTGGAGTTTCTGGGTGATGCTGTTGTTGAGTTCCTGACCAGGTAAGTAGGCTTTTTTTAACAGTTCCCCAGTAATTACATTTTGTAGGGAACATACTTATTACATTACCTTCTTTGTAATTAGCCAAACAAGGCATTGAAGCCCATGAATTTTGTGTCTTCTATAGAGCTTAAAAGCTGCGTGTCGGTGGCTCTTGCCCTAACAACTAACACTTGCTGCTGCTGTAATGAGTGAGATTACAAGATGAAAGGCCGGGTCTGTGTCCTGTCAAGCATATGTTAAAGTTGCTTACAGCCACAGGAGATCAGCTGGTCTTGGTCTAGATGCTTCAGAGCTTATATTCAATTTGAAAAGAAAAGGATGATATTTTAAAATGTCATTTCATCTTCCAGGATTTGTCTTTGATCCCTTTCTCACTCTTTCTGATCTCAAGGGAAGTAAAGCTTACAAGTAATTTTAATGACTAGATTGTGTGCATGTGCATGTGTGTGTGTGTGTGTGTGTGTGTGTGTGTGTGTGTTTTCAGAAGTGTTTTAGGATCTTTAATTTAAAGGTAGGGGTAGGAAAGTGCGTGTCATTTTTTCATACTCACATAATCTTTTTCTTTTCTTAAAAAATTGTTTTTTAGTTGTAGATGGACACAATATCTTTACTTATTTATTTTTATGTGGTACTGATGATCAAACCCAGTGCGTCACACGTGCGAGGCAGGTGCTCTACCACTGAGTTACAGCCCCAACCTCACATAATCTTTATTTTAAAGGGAGGAGACACATGCTTCTCTTGGAACTATTTAAACTATTTTTATTCTCTTTGGGGCATTTCTTTTCACAGGAAGGACACAATGAGGAGAAAAGGCTACTCCCTGATCCTCTAAGACTAACTGTGCTTAGCCGTCCTGATCCACAGTGGATCTTGTCGAATGCTGGGCAGTATGGCAGGGGGTGGGGGGGCTGCTGTAGCTGTGACCCAGCTAGTTTTCTGTGTGGCCTTCTACCCAGGTCCTATGCTTTTCTGATCCACTTCCTTAGGCTCATCCTGACAGCGCGAGCCCTGTGTGCCACTCCCAGTTCTGCCCCTGTCCCAATTCTACTCCCAGTTCTTCCCAAGCACAGACAAGGATCTGTGCTTTCGAAGGCTCTGCCACCATATGCCCTGCTCAGGGTTTTCCAGGATTCTCTTCAGAGGCCACTTGTAACACCCAGCTGGGGAGATGCCTTTGTTTCCAGAGTTTCAATAACTCTTTTGCAGGGAGAGTTACCGGGGATTGAACCCTGGGGTGCTTAATCACTGAGTAACTTTATTTATTTATTTATTTATTTTTTTGTGGTACTAGATATTGAACTGTGCCTCATGTATAGTAAGCTAGTTCTCTGCCACTGAACCACATCCCCAGTCCCTAGTTTCAGAGTTTCAGGTATGTTTGCTCTTAATAGATGTAAAACTATGACAGTTTGTTTGGGTCTTGGTCATCATCAGATTTCAGAGATATCTTTTAACAGAAATAAATGTGGAAATAGGAGTGAATGGTGTCTTATGGGTTCTAGCACCTTCAAACATTCTGTGCTGCTATTTAATGTAAACTAAAGACTTTCAGACCCTTTAGTTCAGTTCATCTGATATCTGTTGCACAGATATTGTGTGCTAGCCCTATTTCTGTGAGCCACAGACAGAATTATGTGATCCATATTTATTTATTTGTTTGTTTGTTTTTTTTGCAGT
Organism: Tamias sibiricus; assembly: GCA_025594165.1. Taxonomy (NCBI): domain Eukaryota; kingdom Metazoa; phylum Chordata; class Mammalia; order Rodentia; family Sciuridae; genus Tamias; species Tamias sibiricus. Next base: position 144,590,103 of record CM046662.1, read on the forward strand.
GTCCATTTGTACTATTTATTTCCTAGTCTGGAAGAAGGAGGATTAGCAACCTATCGGACTGCCATTGTTCAGAATCAGCACCTTGCCATGCTAGCAAAGGTATAGCAACATCTGAAGCATTTGTACTTAAGTTTTTTTCTTTAGTTCATGCATTTGAATGAGTAACTCTTTAGAGTATATTAAGGAGGTAATATTTTATAGACCAGAAGTATATTTTGTTTCGGTTTTAAGAATTCAGCTTTATTAGTTCTATTACCTTTGTGAATTTCACCAGCAACTAATGAACTCCACAGTGAGGTACTTGAAAACTGATAAGGAAAAATTGACAGATGTGCATGAACAGGGTTAAACATTTGGGGAAAAGGAACATGGGAACAAAGCAAAAGAAGCAAAATACTTTGTTTTTGTTCCTTTGTGTGGTATTTCTATATTAAATTTGTTATTAATTTTATGTTAACAAGCAGATTTACAACTTTGAACAGAATACTTCAGTTTACATCCACAGTGGGTACTTTACAGATCTTAGAGAATCCCCCAAATCTGAAATCCCATTAATTAATATTTAGGGTTTAGGTTGTCTAGCTGAGTGACTAACAGAACCTCTTTGTAATTCAGATTCCTGCTAGGGATTTTATTTACATGGTCTGATTTGCTGTTTTCCTCTCCATGCAGTGTCTTATAGTAAATCATAACAGGTAAGAACATGGGCACTTTTGCTGACCCATCAGGGTTCCAGTCCACACCCCTCATCTTGCCAACAGGGTGGGCTAGGGACCAGATATTCTCCACTCCAAGCCTCTGCTTTCTTATCTATAAAGTGGAAATGGCATTAGTCTCTGCCACACAGGCTGGATATGAGAATTAGATGAGTTTTCATGATTCTGTTTATAAAGTGCTTGGCATGATGATTGTTTATAGTAAGCACACAAAGATGTAAATGACTTTGCTGGAGCTAGTTATTTTTATTGCTGTTACAACTGTTCTCATGATAAATTTTTGCATTCTTGTAGACCTTTGGGTTTATGCAGTAGTAGGCAGAGCTGTGACTCTTAAATCCCCAAATACCAAGAATCCACTGGAAAAGCTTCTATGAGTATTCTTTGATTTTTTTAGCTTAAGTAATTTCCCCTTTCATTTTGATATAAAAGTTGGAATTTGACAGAAAAGACTAGACAAAACCTGTCCTAATTTTATGATGCTTTCTTGATTTGATATTTCCAAGGCATTAATTATTTTCAAAATGTGGTTAATTTTAGCCCATGATTTTTGTGTTAGCAAGAGTGCATTGTTTTATTTTATTTAATCCCATCATCATCACAGTTGCAATGGCAGGCTTTGAGCCAGTCTTGGTGGCATTTGAGAATGTAAATAGGGATGTCTTAATGAAAAAGTGTAGACAACAAGATAAGCTAGCTTGGTTTAACAGCCTCCCAGTGAATGAAATTCCACAATGCCATGTCCAACTGCTTTAAATGCCGTTGGAGGTACATATTAACAAGTAGATTGTCGTTGCCCCCCATTAAAGTTTTCTTTTTTTATTTTAGGATGTAATGGAATTGCATAATTATTTAAGTACATGTAGGAATGACAGTAGGAAGGATATTCATGAAGTGTGGTAAATTGTCATAGCACAAAAACAGACGTTATTACATATAACACGTTGAATACAGTACAGAGCCTTGTGTAGGGTGGCCAGTTTCTCTTTTCAGGGATTTATGTTCTTCCTCCACCAAGCCCAATTCTTGACATTCCCATAGCTCTGGGCTGCAGCAGAACACACTGGTGATCCCACCTTCTTCTCTAGACCAGTGGTCCTTAACAATTTGGGAGTGGCAGAATTAGTAGCTTGCTGACCTCTTTGAGAGTCTAATGTAAACCTGAGGTCAGCTTTTCAGACAGTGAATATTTTGGTACATATAATAGCACACCACTCCTTTCTTTTCTTCTTTTCTTTCGGTGCTAGGATTGAATCCAGGAAGCAGCATGGATGAGCATGCTAAGCACACACTCTACCACTGATCTACATTCCCAGCCCAGACTCTCTTTTTTTTAAAAAGTTTTACTAATGCCTACATGGAAAAATAAGGAAGTTGGAAAATTCATAGCACTCCAGAATAGTTGTTTTATAAGATGAAATGAGGTTTGCAGTCTGTTCTCAAGCAGGGCTCTAGAGATAACAAACAATTGGATTTTCCCAGTCAAGTTGTGAAACAGATGAAATTTACATATTTTAGTATAAATTCCTGCACTTTGGGATCAATTTTTTTAAAAAGGTGTTTCTGCTGTTAACATTTGTGGTAGTCAAAACTCTGATTTGAGGATGCTTTATACTCTGGCTTCCCACCAGAACAAAATATTGATAGCATAATATGCCTTATTTTTATTGTCTGTCATTTTCCATTATAAATGTATTTGTGTATTTATTATACATCTGGAGACATACAAAATCTGAGTGTCTTATTTGAGGACTGATGAGACTCATATTGTCCTAGGTTTGTTCATTGACTTGCGACTTGTTCCATACTATGTGGCATGTTATTGCTTAGTAAGTATTTATAGAATTACATTACATGGTAATGGAAAGCAATTTATTGCATGTCTCTAAAATGTTTGTATCATTCTCCTTTTATGAAAACTATTATCATTTCATTCTCAGGAGTTTTAAAAAAATATTCATTCATCTTATGTCTAGTTCTAAAAGGACTTGTATTTAATTGTACGTTAGGATATGAACTAAGTAGTTATAGAAATCAAAGGAAAATATGGGTTAGGCAGTATAACGAATCCAGGGGTAAAGTTAGTATACAGTGATATATTCTTAAATTCTACATCTAGTATGGGGCTACAAAATTGGCTTTAAACTTTTCTGAGGCCAAATAAAAAAAGAAATACAAATCCACTGAAAAAATATTCCTAGGTCTCTTAAGACAATTCATTGCTCAGAAAGTCTTTCTCAACCATAGAGAAATTTCGACTCTGGAAACCTCATAAAAAGGGCACAAGTACAAAGATAGAGGGGTCGTCAGATCCTTGCCTTCATCTGAACATGGATTTGGAATGATCAGATCTGATTGGTTTAGAACCCTTATTGCACTATTGGAGTTTGGGTAAGAGTTGAGTTAGTCTGAAATGAACCATATATAAAGGATTCCTGATGGATGGTGGAGCAGGCTTTCTTAATGAACTGACATATGACCACTGGATTATAGCCAGCAGCCCTCTCCCCAGGAGATGCTGAGTTATTATAGTTAGGATTTTGGCAAACTCTCTCTGAACTTACTGTCATTTTGAACTTTGTAGAAACTTGAACTGGATCGATTTATGCTATATGCTCATGGACCGGACCTGTGTAGAGAATCGGACCTCCGACATGCAATGGCTAATTGTTTTGAAGCCTTGATAGGTAATATCCCTTTAAAATCTTCCTTCTTACATGTCTGATCTATCTGAAGAGCATGTAAAACTCAGTGTGGAAACTTGGGATAGAATTACTTGTTCCCACAGCACATAAGATCCTTAGTACAATGCCTGCTATCTTGTCTCCTAGTTTTTTTAGTTCCTCTGAAGCACTGACCATGCTCTCTCTCTCTCCTTCCTTCCTTCCTTCCTTCCTTCCTTCCCTCCCTCCCTCCCTCCCTCCCTCCCTTCTTCCTTCCTTCCTTCCCTCCTTCCTTCCTTCCTTCCCTCCTTCGACAGTATCTGATGGTGTATAGATGTTTAGTATTTCTGGAATTGAAGTGAATTTTAAGTGGCGATGGATTACTTTCCAGATTTAATTTATCTCATTCATAAACAAATTGGGTTGCTAGAGATGCCTCAGTGTTGATTTTGACCACGTTTTGAATTACTTGCAAGATTTTTCTAATTTAAACATCTTGAAAATACTATATTTAAAAAATCCTGGGTTTGAGTCTGTATAACTAATATTTGTTCACTTGAAGCAAGATTGATGTAGACTCCAAACTGCTCCCTTAGGCTCTTTATATCTAAAGCTGCTTTTTGTTTGTAACCAGGATAGTTAGCTATTGGTCCAGGAAAGTTATGAAGAGTTAATTAGCTGATGATTTATAAGTATGTTTTACAATGAATGTTGTAGTAGATTGACAATTTCTTCACTTTTTTTTATGAAGTACATTTTATTTTCAAAGGCCTTTGTACTTTTATCATTTTTGCCCTCGTCCTTTGAAAATGAATATAAAAGCTTCCCATTATAGTTTCATGTTGATGATAGTAGCAAGAGAATGTTTAATAATTATCCACAGTCTTTCACAGGTATGTCTGTTTTTCACAAATAGGTCTATTTTCAGAGAGTTTATCACATGCAATTAATGAGCTCTGTACATAGAATATTTTTGACAGTTAGTGTTACTGTTGGCTCCAGAGCCAAGCAGACATGATTCAGTCCCCTGTTCAGTTATCAGATCTGTGTCTCTGGTAAGTTATCCTGTCTCTTTGATCTTCAGCTTCCCCATCTGAGAGATGGAGATAGTGTCACTCACTCATAGAGTTCTTAACAGGATCATAGTGTATAGTCCTAGCAGCATTCAATCCAAAACATAGTTCTACTTAATTAAGCTCTTCCCCAAATCACAAAATATGAGCCTAAATTCTCCTGAGACAACCTATGAAGTAAAAATAAAAATGTGGAAATGGGACAGGGGGGTCTAGATCATTGGTGGAGCTCTTGTTGAGCATGTGCAAGGCCCTGAGTTTGATCTCTAGCAACACAGAAAGAAGGAAGGAAGGAAGGAAGGAAGGAGGGAGGGGGGGAGGGAGGGAGGAAAGAAAGAAAGAAATTTACATGATGCCTGGGCATAAATTTCCTCAAACCACAACAGAAGTAAATAACTACTATTCCTATTGCAATCATTATTATACAACTATTGGTAAATAATAAATGTATTTAGTTATCAAGTATTATAACATCATGCATGGAAAAGTAGCCTTTCTAAAGATAGATGTAAAAATTTGATTCCAAGAAAACATGACTAGGGTGGGAGTGTAACTCAGTGGGAGAACTCTTATCTAGCGTACACAAAGCCCTGGATTCAAAAAAAGAAAATATGATCATCCTACTCCAAAGTTAGTTAATATCAAATAAAAATGTTATCATAGTGCTTCCTGTTAAAATTAATGCTAAATGTATACATAGGCATTTCAAATTAAAAGTTATTCTAGCCGGGCGCGGTGGCGCATGCCTGTAATCCCAGCACTTTGGGAGGCTGAGGCAGGAGGATCGTGAGTTCAAAGCCAGCCTCAGCAATGGCGAGGCACTTAGCAACTCAGTGAGACCCCTCTAATAAATACAAAAAAGGGCTGGGGATGTGACCCAGTGGTCAAGTGCCCCTGAGTTCAATCCCGGGTACCACCAAAAAAAAAAAAAGTTATTCTGATTTTTATTTGCAGAAGCCTTCGTTGGTCCAGACTCTGGTTTTATTTATCTGGCTTTTTCTTAGATGCCAGTATATATTTGGTGAATACAGAAGAAAGTGAAATGACATACTCAAGTCAGGTGTTTGTGTCTCAAGCCCTTAGTACAGCTTTGACCCATGCCCTTCATGATAATTTATATTTGACCTCTGCTACTTACAATATTAGATTTTAATTTTAATGAATTGAATTTTGTATTTCAGCTTAATAGGTAACACAAAGCATAGCTAAAAGAGGGAAAATGTTACCTTTAAACAGTCGCTTTTGAACACTTCAATTATTTTCTGAGTGGTTTTGGCTTGCCTTTTTGCTGTTTATAGAGATATATAATTTTCTCTACATATTAATGCAGCCTTCCTTCTGACATTCTCTTCCTTTTATCCAGGAGCTGTTTACTTGGAGGGAAGCCTGGAAGAAGCCAAACAGTTATTTGGACGCTTACTCTTTAATGATCCGGTATTTATCTTGAATTGTTTTTGTTTTTCTGTTATGTATCATTACAGAAGAATTTATTGAAACTGGTTTTTGAATTTTGAAGAGACTAGCAGAAACTAAATACCCAAGTCTACTGTAGGTAGTGGATATAAGTACATGAGAACAGCTTATGCAGCTATGGTGGATGGGGAAGTTCCCAGGGCATTCACACCAGGGGTTTTCTTTGACCTGAACCATCTTTTCTCATGGTCACTTATAAATTGAATATGAATACAAATATAATAGCACTTAGCTTCATTTCGTAGTTTCTTTAAGTTAATTATGATTTTGTATTTTATAATCACTGGGTACCTACCCCATGCAGACTTAGTTATAGCCTTTTGGCTTTTGTGTTTCTGATTTGTTTTTATGTAAATTATGTAGACTAACCAAATGTATTTTAGAAAGTCACTTCACAGGGAGTTTCTGAGAGGCCTATGAATAAAGAGTATGGATGTTACTTTTTTCCCCAAGCAAATTATAGTTTAAAGAAAAAAGATAGATTCTAAAATAGTTTCTGTTGTTACTAAAGTATAATGCCATTAATATTGCCAGAGATACCTTTTTAATCTTGCATGTAATAGAGCATACTGGATGCTTTTTGTACCAAAACAAGTCAATTTAACATTTAAAGGGAGAGGCAACTTTGTATTCCAAATTGAAATGTCATCATAATTGAATGAAATAGCCCTGGTGGAGTAATAAAGAACACAGGAAGCCAGTGTTTTAAGCCTTTGTGAAACCTTCAACTTAAGTGGCTGTCAAATGTCATTACTGCATTACTTTGGGTAGTTTAAAAAAAAAAAAAAGAAGAAAGAATCAATAGTTTTAAAAAAATTGTGACCTGGATGTTGTTCATGTCTGAGGATTTGATATTTTTATTTGTTTTTGTAAAAATGTGATGCTTTTTGTATGTGTAAATTTCTTTCTGGTGGGAAAATTATCTGCAGATGTTTTCGGTCCTCCTTTTTGTCCTACACGGATAAACAAACCTGTGTCTTGATTTGTTTCTATAGCAGATAGCATGCATTGTAAGACTTTCTTAAATCTTAAAATATCATTGTTGTAGCCGTTATCTTTTGTTGGCAAGGTCAGCAACCTCTTTGCAGTTTCCTCCCTCCAGTCTTAATCTGTCTCTCTCTGCCCCAGCCCCACCCCTTCCCTGTCCCCTTCTCCCATCTTAGTTGCACCCATGTGCTCCTATTTTCCTGAATTACACACATTTTACACCTGGAGTTCTTAATTGCATCCATTTATATTTAGATTCTTTTCTCTCTTTAAACTGCTTCTCTCCCACTTGTCTACTTTGGAGGCTTATCTTAAGTTTCCAGTACCTAGTGCAGTGCTGGCATGTGCAGTGTTTAATAAATATTTGTTAAAAGAATGAAATGAACAAGTTCCTAAATGAAAAAGCAGAGTCTGAACATTATCTTACAAATGGGACAGCTGAGATCCAGAATTCATTTTAGTGTGTCTTTTATGAAAGTGAACAGGGCTCATGCAGTAACGTAGGCTTTCCACGGTACTGTTTTTAGTTACACCGATTTGGACAGTGTGACTCCGATATGTGCATACTGGTTTGCCTCTGTTATCTGGAGTATGTGGGAAATGTTAGTGAACGTGCTTTTTGTGTATAATGGCTTCATGAAAACCATGAGCCAGAGGCGGCTGAGGGCAAACCTATAGGCCAACAGAGTGGAATTGGTTGACCCTGTGTGGCAGGGGGATCTCACAATGGGGACTTGTCCTTTCTGAGGTCTGGACTGGTGCCCAGTGATTCCAAGGGTTCTTGGTTGGTTGTCTTGTCTGAAGCTGAATTAAGACAAACAACAGGATCAATTTAGGGTTAGGTGCTGTCATGAGGTAAGGGAGGTTCAACCTTGAGAGTCTATAGTAATTGTTATTTAGGGTAAGACACTGCACAGCAGGGGAGCTGGCAGCATTGGCAGGAAGGCAGGAGACCCTTTCTACGGGGTCCCGATGGCATCTTACAGGAGCCACAAGGCATTGAGGGACTGTTAATTTTGTGGCTGGCTTTGTCAGTGTCTGTATTCTCAGTCCTGTTAACAGTGGGGCTGTCTTTTCTTTTTCTCCTCAACTGATTTTTATTCTTTCAGCTCTAGACAGTTTTCTTCTGGTTTCATTTTTAATCTTTGTGTGATGATACATTCAGATCCACTGTCTCATTTTGTTATCCATTTGCCTCATAGAAAGCTAGAGAAGTATCCATGGTTTTTCCTATCCCCACCTCCCTTGCCTCTTTATCCTTCTGCCCCCAATATTTCTGACCCGTGCCTTTGTCTGGTGAAATGAGCATCTTATCAAATTGCTTTTGGGTAGCCTAACATGGGTATTCTGCAGCAGACACCTCATTTCAACGTGTTTAATATTCAACTCATCACAAATCATGTTTTTCTTTTATTTTTATCTTTTAAACCAGAACCCATAGGATCTTTTCTATCCCGAAGTTATTGTTTTTTTTTTTTTTTTTTTTTTTTTTTCCCCTTTTCCTTCCCCTCCCCGTGTTCTTTCATTTTAAAAATCCTGTCACTCCTGGCCCTGGTGACTCAATTACTTCTCTCTTGGTCATCCTGCTGCTTCCATCTTTGTGCTCCTGTCTCACCTGACTGTTTAGCTGGCTACCACTCCCACCATTCCAATCCATCTGTCATGCTAAGCACAATCTTCTCAGTGCACGATTTGGCTGTGACTTTCTTGCTTAAGATATCTTTTGGTTACTGTCTTTCAGAATCTACACTACACACCATAGCATTTAACCGTTTTCATGATCTGTCTCCCATCTGTTGTCTCAGGTTCTTCCTTTCTTCTTCTTTGTGGCATCCACTAGAATCCCCCTCTTATGTGGATGTACTTCAAGACATGTTATTTGTGTGCTTATGGTGCCCTGCTTTTAGTTCTCTCCTTTTGCTGATTTGCAGAATTCTTCATATTCTTCAGGGACTTCTTTGAAGATTTACCCAGTACCCCCAGGCAGAGCATTCCTAGCACTTGTGTGTGGTCTCTCCTTGGAGGCCCACTTGCACCCATTGTGGCTCAGCAACTCACAACTAGATCATTTCAACTGCATCCATTTCCTGTAATCTGAGAAAGTGGCAGCTGTGGCATAGTTTTGAATAAGTTTTTGCTATTATGGGACCTATTGTAGTTTACTATCTATACTTATTTGCCTTCATTCTTCCCCACCAGGCCTCTTTGTGGACAGGAATAGTATCTTATTCATCTTAGGAACATAATGTATAGTAGGTGTTCAATAAAAATATGTTGCCTTGATGAATGATCCATTAGTCATGAATAATTTTCAGAAAAGCAAACAGAAGTTAGAGACCTGCCTGAGTTCCTTAAGCTAATAAATGGCAGCACTGAGATTCTAGATCTGTTCCAGTGTATTTGCTTTGACAAGGTACAACAGAACCTCCCTCATCTCAGTGTGTAGGTAGATGAAAGGAAATGGACACAGTTGAAATAGTCTGCCTGTGAAGTTTTAGGCTATTACTTCAAGATAGATGGCAGCTGACTTCAAAGGAGAAATCACAGTATTTTTGAAAACGTGAAGTAGCAAGTGGGAAGATGAATCCAAATGTCTCTGAGCATCTTGAGCTTTAAAGATTGGGGTTGGTAGGAAGACAGAGCTGTTTATCACTATTGTTGATATATTGTTATGAAGAGTATTTTCTGTGGGCAGGCACGGGGTTTAGTGCTTTCAGCATGTTGCTCATTGAGGCATCGGAGAACACTTTGAAGAAGGTACTATAAATAACTGGCTTATACCTGAGGAAACAGAGGCTTAGAGAGGCTGAGTAATTTGCCAACATGGAATCAGAGTTAAACATAGGCAGCCTGACTTGAGCCTGCAGCTCTCCCTAACACCATACTCTCTAGCTTAAGATGAAAGGTGAAAAATTATCATCTGGTCATGTTGCATATGAGGTAAGAAATGCCCACAGGACATTTAGCCTTCTGGACTTAGATGAAGAGTTCAGTGCTGTAGCAAAAATGAATCAGGAATCCAAACTGAGGCAGCATTTAAAGCAGTAAGAATGGTGGAGCTCTTCAGAAGAGCTGATGACTGGTTAGGAAAGGGCTGAAGTTTCGTAAATGTCCACTGAGGGGTGGAGGAGTGAAAAGAAAGCACTGGAAGCACATGTGAAGTTGTGAGAAGGAAGTGACATTCCATGTGATTCACAGTGCGGGAATCCAAGAGTAAGGTTCCTGATTTGATTAGGGGGCTGGGGTGTCTTCTCAAATGCCTTAACAATTTGATTTGTAAACCATTTTATTAATATGAGCAAATAATCCCCAATTGTGTTTTGTTAAGATGCAAATTGTGTCAAAATACTGATTTTTAAAATTTCATTTTAAAACCTCATCCTACAATTCTAAATTCCCCCCCCCACACACCCTGCTTCATTTAGAAAATGTTTTTCTCTTTTTTAAAAAAAAAATTTTTTTGGACACTTCTTTCAGAAACCTAATGTTAAGGCCAGAAAGTAGATTCAGAGGTTCCCTAGAGTCAGAACATGGAGGAAAACCACTAATCCTGAGGAAATTCTAATTATAACTACCCATGGATTTAACTCAACAAATGAAGTAATATACCAAAGTTTTCCATAAAATTCATTACCAGATTTCAGATAAACATTGTGTGACCTACAGTAAGAGTGTGATATCATAAATGCCAGAGCTTATGAACTAGATCTGGGGTGTTTCCCACTCTCTTTTAAAACATCTCAAGCGATAATGAATTGTTGCCTAAAATAAAAGACATTTGAGATGAGTTTTATATACAAAAGGCATGGCTGACACACATTCCTGGGGAATGGTGAGCTGAGAGATACGATTAAAACAGCAGCTTAATCCAGTGTATTAGGTTAAGCAAACGTGTAACTTAATTTTAAAAGGTGTGTTTGACTTCTGGGTCTGGGGGTGGCTCTTTTCCTCCCCAGCTTAATAGGCTAATTAGAGTCACTACAGGCAGTTAGAGTAGTGAATACACTTTAAAAAATTAGTTTGCTAGCACTATTGAATTTGCAATAAGTGGAGTCAGCATCTGAAATAGTTCAGTATTTCAAATAATGACATTTTATTTAGTACTCCAGAGTGTGTTAAATGGCTCCCTTGAGCATTAAAGACATCACTCCATTTTCCAGGACCTGCGTGAAGTTTGGCTCAATTATCCTCTCCACCCACTCCAAGTAAGTATGACCTTCCTGTCTGCAGTGAGCTTTGTAGCTGCAGCCATTCATTTTGCTTTCCTTTGCCTTTTTCCCCTCGTGCTTTTATCCTTTAATTCACTTCAGTAACATTACTTTAAGCTGGGGTTTGGAACAGGAAAACTTGGGAACAAATAGTAAGGTGCACCCATGTGTGGCAGTCATGTGGTATGAGAAGCACAAGGCAGGAAGAACTTCTGTGTAGTAATAGGAGCCTCACCCACAGCAATAAGTGAGATTCAAAGCTGGATGCATTGACACCTATGTGTCTACATGCCTGCTATTGTAGGGGAAGTACTGTGGAAGCAAGTCTGGGCATATTCAAAAAGTAGAACAAATACTAAATTAACATTGCTAAATTGTAACCTAATTTGGATCTTAGAAATTGAGGGGTTTGAATCAAATTGCATAAAATTTACTGCAAATTTAAACTTTAGTACCATATGATGGCTTCTTACTCAAGATTTAGGAATTTCAACAATTTACACATGGTGACACCCTTTCCTTAGTTGGTTTAAAAATTCTTACTATTCTTTGCTTTTAATTCTTTTTTACTTTGGGATATAGGCATATATATACTCATCTATACACATTTTCATATATGAATATGTATATAAAATAAATAAAATAAGACTAACCAGTACTAGTTGAGCTCTTACGAGAGGCTTTATAGTAGTAAATAACATTAATTTAGAGTTTTTAAAAAATATTTTATTAATCATATGAGGTTGCCCAAAGTTGTTAAAAGTGTTCATTTTAATTATACTTTTCATATTTGCTCTCTGCCAGTTGTTAAAGGCTCATTGTTATGGGGTATGCCACCTGTCGAGTGGTATAAAAATCTCCAGTGTAAGCTGAATTCAGTTTTAATGATGCTCATTTGCCCAAATAGTTGGGTCCCTAGAAGACACAGCAGTCAAGTAACTCTTAAAGCACTGGCCTCAAAGCAGTCCCCAGAACAGCAGCATCTGCATCGCCAGGATCTTGTCAGGAAGGCAGATTCTCAGTCCTCACTTCAGATACAAAATCCGTCACTCCAGGGTGGGGCCCAGCCATCTGCCTTTAACAAGCCCTGCCAGTGTTTTCAAGAGTGCTAAAGTGGGAGAACCGCTGCTTTACTAGATATATATATTCTCTACCAGCTGTTCTTCAGCTTGCAGCTTCCTTGGAGAGTTAGTCTAATACTTGGGATTTTGAACTATCTGTGTACAGTACTTGGCCTTGAAATTTGATGGAAGATTGGAAAATATTATTTGAGCCTTCTTTAAATATTAGGTCTGTTTGCCATTTTAAAAGATGAGAATAAGCTTCCATGTTTTATTGGCATTTCAGAAATTTCTACCCACAGGAGAAGGAATTTTATAAAACACTGTCCTAGAATTGATAATTGCTCTTCTAACCAAAATCTGCTCATGATTCTTACTTATTTCTGTTTTTCTCTAGCTACAAGAGCCAAATACTGATCGACAACTTATTGAAACTTCTCCAGTTCTCCAGAAACTTACTGAGTTTGAAGAAGCAATTGGAGTAATTTTTACTCATGTTCGACTTCTGGCAAGGGCATTCACATTGAGAACTGTGGGATTTAACCATCTGACCCTGTGAGTTAAAAGGCCTCATGTACTCCCAACGTGACCATTTACCTGAGACAGTTCCAAACCTTTCTGTATGCCCTTCAAAGGAGTTGAAATTTCAGACACATTTCCAGGACAGTCATTGTGAGACATGTGCCAGAAGACAGTGGTGTGGAGCAAATGCTCTCATTCATTATTTTTGGTCCCATTGTCATACATCTTGTGCCTTCAAGAAACTTAAGGAGGGCATGAAGGAAATAAAAACTTTTTCCATGCAGGGACAGATGTTAAATAATTTAGGCTTTTTAGACCATGTGGTCTGTGATTTGACTCTTCCATGACAGCCTGAAAGAGGCCATAGGTTATAAAAGAATGAGTAGGGCTGTGTTCCATTGAACTTTACTCATAGAAACAGGCTGTGGGCTGATTTGGGCCCTCCGATCCCTGCTCTAGATGAATGATTTTAATGATGAGCTAGTAAAATGATTTAATAAAAAGGAAAATTTTATTTCTTTTGGTTTTTTAATACAATTTTTTTACTCACTTCCCCCAAATCAAGTATTCTCAACTCGGTAAACTTTAAAGAGTTTTACTATGATTTTTTTTGTTTGTAATATTCTTAAACTGGATCCCAGATTTGAATAAGGGTGTACATATTAAATAAATTTAGTGGAAAAAAAATCTTGTTCCTTTTTACTTTCTTTTGTTACTTTGTTATAGTCTGTATAATAAAATACTGATCGACAACTTATTGAAACTTCTCCAGTTCTCCAGAAACTTACTGAGTTTGAAGAAGCAATTGGAGTAATTTTTACTCATGTTTGACTATAATAAAATACAGACTATAACCAAGTAACAAAAGAAAGTAAAAAGTTAATACACCTCAGCTTCTGACCAGTCACTATTTACCAGTTTTTGTTTTACTGGTTGTTTAATCCTAGATAATCCTCACTTTATTCTTCTTTGTAATTCAACCTATATTAACACAGGGCTCTTCTCAGTTGAGGGGTATCATGATATTGTATTTCATTTTGTGCTTTGAAACAAGATGGATACATTGTCTTTTTAAGTCATGCTTTTTTTTTTAAGTCCTGGGTTTTTCCCTGAAATTCACAAGAGTTATTCATTTCTTTATATTGTTGTTTCTTTTTTTTAGAGGCCACAATCAGAGGATGGAATTTCTAGGTGACTCCATAATGCAACTAGTAGCCACAGAGTATTTATTCATTCATTTCCCAGATCATCATGAAGGACACTTAACTGTGAGTTTGTGTTCAATCACTTGCTCCAATAAGATTGCTATATAATAGAGGTTGAAGATTAGAAGGACCAAATATATATTTATGTAACTGATAACTAAGTTCTTTGGGGCTTTAGCACGTCATATGGCTTTGTTCATTTCATTGTGTAAACTATGTATAAAGAAAATATGTGGGGGCTGGGGTTGTGGCTCAGCAGTAGAGCTCTCACCTAGCATATATGAGGCCCTGGGTTCGATCCTCAGCACTGCATAGAAGTTGAATAAATAAAATAAAGGTATTGTGTCCAACTGCAACTAAAAAATAAATATTGAAAAAAAAGAAAGAAAGAAAATGTGCCATGGGAATTCCTTCATTTAATGATCCCCTACTCTGTGCAAAGCATGAAGCTAGGCTTTGTGGAGGAGACAGAGTAGTTGACACCAAGTCTATTCAGAATGAATTTGAAAAACTATTACAAGAGACTAAATTATAAATAAATAACTATAAACAAAAACTCTCTATGTGTGTATATGTGACTGTATTAAGGTAGAATATGTTAAAACAGTATAAAGAAGCATAGGTGAATTGTTGCATTTGTGCAATTTAGGAAAGGATTTCTTCTAGCTGTGGAGTGGAAAAATAAAGCCTTCATGGATTTGATGATGTTTACATCTTTAAATATGAGTAGGATTTGGCCATTGAGAGTTAGCATGAGGACATTTCTATGCGTTGGCATTCCGTACGCTGGGACTAGACAAGCAAGGGCATGTCACAAAAAATCAGAAGTTTGGGCTGAAGTGTAGCTCTATGACAGAGCGCTTGCATTGCATGCTCAGGGCCCTGAGTTCAATCCCCATTACTGCAAAAAAAAAAAAAAAAAAAAAAAAGGAAAACTAAAAATCCCCAGAAATCAGAAGGTCAAGAAACAACTCAGTTTGGTTAGAGCACAGTGGAGTGACAGGAAGTTATAGAGACAAGGTTTGATTTGTGAATAAAGTGTAATGGTCACCAATCCTCTCACTTTTGATTCATTTTAAAAAACTTGATTCATCTTTTTTATTTGTTGCATACTGTTTTTATTGTGTGGCACCCATCAATAATGTAACCAGAGTCATGATCAAAACATATCTAGAGCCAGTCATGATCTCTTCCAGGCACAAGGTATAGCCCTTTGGAAGTCCCTTGAGAATTAGACATTGAGAAAGCAAACATTTACTGGGCAAAGAAAAATAGTGATATCTGTAAGGTACTTTGTTAGTGCTGTCTTCTGTATTATTTTGAAGCAAATAACAAATCTTTCCTACTTTGCATCATTACAGCTTTTTTTTTTTTTTTTTTTTTTTTTTGTAGTACCGGGGATTGAACTCAGGGGCACTCGACCACTGGGTCACATCCCCAGACCTTTTCTGTATTTTATTTAGAGACAGGGTCTCATTGAGTTGCTAAGTGCCTTCGCCATTGCTGAGGCTGGCTTTGAACTCGCAATCCTCCTGCCTCAGCCTCCCAAAGTGCTGGGATTACAGGTGTGCGCCACCGGACCCAGCATCATTACAATTTTTATAAGTATTTTGCTTTGCAGCTGTGAACTCTAGAAGTTTATGTGGGACATAAATATTGCAATTAGGAAGAATATGGTGATTTGGTTAAATTTATATGTAATTTTACAGTGGCATTAGGCTTTTTCTAAGCCTACTATTCATTTACTCAGTGCACATTTATTGAGCTCCTATTATGTACCATATACCATGCTGAGTAATCACAGTATTCTTATTTTAAGTGTAATTTTAAAGTAGCCAATTGATTACCACTTAAAGTTAACCGCTTTTAGATGGATAAGAAAGTGTTTCCTTCTTGAGTTAATATTAAATTCTGAAGAAAACAAACATGAGGAATGAGCTTTTTTGTAGTATGTGACTTAGAAAAACTGAGAAATAGCTGAACCAAACCAGATAGCTTGAAAATTCAGATTATGGCTAAATTGCATGTGTGTTTAGTGTTCTTGTACTTTGGGAATAGACTCTTCTTTTTTTTTTTTTTTTTTTTTTAGATGTCAAGAGTATCTGGTTATCTGAGAAATGACTAACTTCTGAACCAAACCAGATAGCTTGAAGTGTATGCTGTTTTTTCAGATTATGGCTATGTGGAAATCTCCAATTTTCTGCACCATTTTGCAGTTAAAAATGTGTGGTTTAAGCACATACATCACCTCTCCCTCAAGTCAATTTCTTCCAGAATTACTTGTGAATTCACCTCACTAATTGTTTCTTTTAAAGGATTATTAACTATCATAAGGAACAGCATGTTGGAAATTGGCTATTAGGTGTATGGATCTAATTCCTAGGTCTTTGATCCACTTTGAATTGAGTTTTGTGCTCTGTACCACTCTTCTTGAAATAATATCTCCATTGGCTTCTATTATTTCTTGCTTCACTCTATAGCTACTCTGTCTTAGCCTGCTTTTCAGGTTTATTTTTTTATTCTTTATTCCAGTATCTAAGTTAAAAGGTCTTTCACCTCCTATACCATATGCCTCTTCCTAGTATCTCTCCAAAGCAGCCTTTCCCACTAAGCCAGCTAGTATCTCTTTTCAGCATTTTCACCATATTAGCAAAAGAATTTCAGCTGCTATCTTTAGTCCTACCTCTGTTCTTAGCTCCAGTCCCAGTTGCCTCCTCAGCATCCCTGTTCATGTCCAAGACTGAATTTCTGATCTTCTCCCACCTGCATCCTTGTCCAGGGTTCCTTGAGTAATGGAATAGCTGTATCATTTATCCAGTGTTGCATGACGAAAACCTAGGAGTGTCTTTGATTCTTCCTCCTCCACTTTCCCTGTCTAGTCCACTTACAAATCCTGTCTGTTACTCTTCCAGTATTTCTTGAGCGGATCCATTCTTACCACCTTGTCTCCATCACCCACATCCTCTCCATCAGCCTCACTCACCTGGATCACTGCTGTAATGTCTGCATAGCTATCAGCATTTTACAGGAATGTGATTGACAAAGAGACCCAGCTGGAAATAGTAACATGTATTCTCTT
This sequence comes from Tamias sibiricus, assembly GCA_025594165.1. Lineage (NCBI taxonomy): Eukaryota > Metazoa > Chordata > Mammalia > Rodentia > Sciuridae > Tamias > Tamias sibiricus. The sequence goes on from CM046662.1 coordinate 144,607,090, forward strand.
GGAAAGAGTAGGAAATTTAAGATCCTGTCTACAGAAAACAAGGCAGTGCAACATCCCCCCTGAAAAGAAATGGGATCCCTGAGTCCCCAGATTTCCCCCTGGATGCAGGCTACTATTTGAAAAGCTTATCTTTGATGTTCTCTTGGGCATTTTTGTTCTCTGCCTGAAAGATGGACAGTCTCAAGCAGAAATCCTTCAGAAACCCAGGTCTCAGGCCTGGGCGAAGTAATTTTTCTAGCTCCCTACACTAGTCTTCTTATATCAACTTGTGCCCCCATCTAGTCCATTTTGTATGCTGCAGCTAGAGAGGTTTTTTTTTTTCCCCCACAGCAGATCTCCTATGACTATAGTAGCCATTCATCCTCAGTCCACTTTAGTTGTTTCTCTTCGTCTCCCCAACTTTTAAACACTGGAGTTGCCCCTATTCTCAGTTGTCAGACCTCTTCTCTTCTGACGTCTTCTCCATAAAGTAATCTTACTCTGTCTCTAGCTTTGACTCCATCTGTGTGCTACTTTCTGATTTATGTGTTAAGTCTTTACTTCTCCCTCAAACTCTACACTCGTATCTATTGAATATAGGTATATTTGAATATCTTAATATGTACACTTGAATTTGTAGTTGTATTTCTAATAGTCATCTCAAACCTAATCTGTCCAAAACAAAGCAGTTTTTACCCCAAAACCTGTTTTTCTCAGTGCCTTCCATAACAGTGAGAATCGTTCCATTATTACAGTTGCTTAAGCTAAAAACCTTGGAGTCATCCTTAACTCTTTTCTTTCCCTCATATTATGCCTCCCAGCTATTAGCATATCCCAGTGATCTTCCCCTTCTGAGCATATCTTGAATCTGACCACTTCTCAGCAGCTCCACTGTTATCACCTTGATTTGAGCCACTGTTGTCTAATTTATAATCATACTCTCCCATCTGGTCCTTACCCCCTCCCCAGTCTATTTTCAGCACAACATTTAAAAGGGATCATTTTTAAAGGGAAGCCAGATGACAGTATTCCTCTGAGCAACTTCTCAAGCCTTCCTGTCTCAAGGGTTAAAATAAAATGCTGTTATAGCTGTTTTGAACAATCTGGCTCCCCACTGCTCTCTGACCATCTCCTAGACTCTTCCTGTTGGCCCCAGGGGGGGTCTTGCAGAACACTAAGCAATCTCTTGTTTGGGGGCCTTTACTCTGCTGGTTCCTGTGGTAGCAATATCCATTTCCTGGGAGTTTATGTATCCAGACCCCTCATCTCCTTCAGAAGTCTGTCCAAAGTCATCACCTGAGGCCTTCTTTAGCCCACACTGCTTAAATAGCAACCTCTTCCCTTGTCTCTAGCCCGGAATCTCATCTCCATTTTATCCTTAGTACCAAGTATATAGTTTATTGTTAATTGTCTGTCTTCATCCATCAGAGTGTAAACTCCAAGAAGGCCAGGGTTTTTGTTCATTTTCTTCATCCTGATTTTCTGGGTCCTTGGGGGAATTCCTGGTATACCAGTGCTTAGGAAATTGACTTTAAACAAATGATCTTTATATCCCAGCTTAATGCTCTTTGGTTGCTCTACAGACAGTGACTGTAGAATGAGAAAGGCCCTGGGCATCTGGCCTTGCCCACCTGCCCAGCCTCGTGTCACATGTTTTTGTCTCAGTTTGTATGTTCTCCCACCCAGAAGCCACTTTGCTTCTCACCCTTGCTCTTACATTGCTGGTGTCTCTACTCTTCCTTTACACATCAGCTCTGGTATGGCTCTGGACACAGGGGAAACTCCTCCCGATAACCTTCTCCCATCCTGTGTCAGATATCCCTGTTCTTTTCCTTCCTGCACTTACCACATTTGGCCAATGCTTTCAGACCAGAAGTTCTTTGAGAGCATGTTTTTGTTCATCTGTGTTCCGTAGTGCTGTCAGATGGTAGGCTTTCTATACATACTTGGTGAAGAACTAAAAGAGAGTTTTGTAGGCACCTAAGTCATATTGAGAGGGAAGAGGAAGTGGCCCTGGAGGGAAGTGACATGTTGCTTTATGTGTAAGGGAAGAAATTGAATATGTGGGATTATCTAAGCATTAAAATTCATTTAAAATGTGCGCTGGGTTACATATTATAGTTGCATGGTGGTGGGGGGAGCATGGCAAATGATTCATTACTGTGATTGAAGGACACACCACTGCAGGAATTTATTTTGGAAGACATCAGTAACGTTTAGCCACTCCCTTACACACTTGATTTGCAAGGAATAAGGACAAATGAGCAGATGTAATCGTGGTTTTCACATTTTGAATGCTGATGGGGAAAAACACTTTCTTCTGGAAGTTGGGTGTTTTCAAGGGCCTACTCCAAAAGGAATGTTCAGCTTACACAGTTGTTCTAGCATAACCAAGCTTGAGTGGGAACATAGAGGGGAGAAGTTCTGTTTCAGACCTGAAGTTTTTGTTTTGGGGGGTAAGCCTACCCAGCAGGGTCAGGGTAAATAGGAGAATGTTTCAAAAAAGTATTACTGAGGCCAGAATGCCTGTCCTGTTACACGTGGGAATTTTCAGCCATAGGGGTATTCTGTGTATCTCTTTCTTGTAGCCTTCACTCTGCCATCAGGCTAAAAAAGTGTTGCTAATCTCTGTGCCTACTGTGTGCAAGGACTGTGCACTATGGTGGCATGCACTGGCAAGATGAAGCATGTGGAAGTTTTTGTTTAATTTTAGAGGAATGATTTGGGATAATGAGAAAGAGAGCAAGAGTTACAAATAAAAGGTTTGAGAACCAATGATTTAATCCTGACTTGCTCCCTCCAGACAGCTCTGTGTATAAATCATCCAGACAAACAGGGATCTTATCTCAAAGATCTCTTCAAGAAGATAGATTCCCAGCCTCCTGCTTGGGGATTTCTCCATCACTGACATAATTTGGTTCTTTGTATCTGACCTGCATTCTGCCTGCTAGCATTTGACTATCTTTTCTTTAATTATCATGGGAAATGTAGACCATCTGGCTACCACTCTTGGTATAATAGACCTGTGTGGCATATCACTGTCACTTTTAATAGTGTATTCTGCTTTCACCCCGTGTTCTTCTATTAAAGCCCTCAAAATAATAAATCACAGTCTACTTATTTTACACTAGGTGGCCCTCTCTGGTAGCTCATGTCCTACGGCTGCGGTATCCTCTTTAGAATCAGGAGTGAATAGGGATGTTAAAGGAAGAATGCCTATATATATATATATATATATATATATATATATATATATATATATATATTTGACTTAAAACAATAAACCTTGTTCTCATGGAAACTTAAGTTTAAATGAAGTAATTATGAAAGGCGGCTATGCTGAGAGAATAGGAAACATCCAGGATTCTCAGAACCAGAATTTGAGATTTGGGCTGTTTATACTGGTCCCTGACATTGCACTAGAAATCAGCAGAACTTTTCTCAGGTTTACAGAGAGCTTAACTGTAGTTTCTTCATTGTTTCTAGCAATTTCAATTAAACTGCTCAGGGCTTTTTTTTTTTTTTTTTAAGTTTAGTTACTGATAAACACTTGATAAAATGGTGAGCTTTAAAGACAATGAGGGAACACGTAACTAGAACATTTAGCACTAAAAAGAAATTCACGGGAATTACTCGAACTATCTAGAACCCTTTCCCCATTACTGAAGTGCAAATAAATATTTTCCAATGGTGATGATGCTGTTGTGGATAACCACAGCTAGCATATCAGGCAGGTGTGCTTATTACAAGCTAGTCACTATGATTAGATTGCACATTCACTCAGTCTACCCTGTGAGATGGGTACTAATTTCTCCATTTTGTAGATGAGGAAATTGAGGTCCAGAGATGTTTAGTAACAACATGGGTCACTTAGCTAGGACATACTAGAGCCACAGTTTGAACTCTTGTGCTTTTTTTTTATTACCATGAATATCTAACACAAGGCATTGTTTATAGTGTGATAACTCTCTTGTGCTCACTTGGATGCTTAATGCTTATTTTCTAGATTTCTACTAAAACTAAAAAGCAGATATGTTCTCTTTGTAAAAAAATAATTCATAGCGCCGGGCGCGGTGGCGCACGCCTGTAATCCCAGCACTTGGGAGGCTGAAGCAGGAGGATCGCGAGTTCAAAGCCGCACTTAGCAACTCAGTGAGACCCTGTCTCTAATAAAATACAAAAAAGGGCTGGGGATGTGGCCCAGTGGTCGAGTGCCCCTGAGTTCAGTCCCTGGTACCAAAAAATAAAAATAAATAAATAATTCATAGCATTAACATCTATGGGTTTTCCATCTTAATGTCTTATTCATTTATATTGATCCACTACAGTTGTTCTGAAATAAACAGATTGCCTTGCCACTGCCCCCTTTGGGATTCCTCATCCTCTATAGGAGAGTATAGTCTTCACACCACCTGGCAGCTCACCTGACTCAGCTCTCCCTCATTTGGCTCTGATTTCTCCTCCAGTTCTACCCAGGAGTCACCTACCTGCATCTTGACCCCTTGCTTTTTCTGCAGCAGTTCCTCTTCCTGAAAAACCCTTCTCCACCCTTCTCCCACTAGCCACTTGGGCTTTTTCTGATTATACATTCATCAGGATCTCTCTCCATGAAGTTTTTCAAAAGGCTTGTGTCCAGCCTACAACCCCAGAAATGCTGATTCCTTGGTTCCTGGAAGAAGCCAGGCCACTGGATATGACAGCCAGCTGGATGAGCCCCTGAAATGCCTCTACTCGGGGGTCAGCTTTCTGGAAGGCCAGGAGGAGCACCCATGTTTACCTGTGGTATCTGTGCTGACACTGAAGCCACCACAGTGCATTGCAACAGCCAGTTTGCATGTGGCTTCCAGAGGAACTGTCTGTTCCTGAGGGCAGTAATGGGATGTTGTTGAGCCTCTCAGGTTCTGTGCCTTTCAGCACAGAGCCTGGTGTATAATCAGCCCCCACTGCTGGTACACTGAATCATTATAACCTCAGAAGGATTTTTTTCCTTGCTCACCACCCCTGCCCTCTTTGGCAACTGACAGCTTCATTCTGAAGCAGAGTTCAAAAAAGAAAAGGATGAAAATTGACATTTTAAGAACCACCATTTGGACTTTCTTATTTAGGTGAAGAGCAAGGTCTTATCTCTTTTTAACTTCCTTTCCCAATTTAACCTGACTACAAAAATATGGAAGATTAATAGCTTCCTTCTCCCCCACTGACTTTTGGTTCAGGCTCTGGGTTTCGGCAAGAACTTACAGATCTCAGTTTCTCCTAGCCACCCCACTGCTTTAAGACCTGTCAGGGCCTGTGTTAAATAAAGCTGGAAGCACTTCTGTTTTCATCCTTGCTGCTTTCCTTCTTCGCGATCAGATAGCATTACTGTACAACAGCAAACCAGGAACCCTGGCACTGGAAGGTGGCAGCTGGGGCCCAGTAACCAGTGGCGTATCGTCACTTGAGTGAGCTCCTGTGTACATTGGAGTAGTTGGTTCTGAGGCATGAACACTCCATATATATAGCCTACAGGGTCTTCTCCCCTCACCAAAAACATGTTCAGAGACGACCCCCTTTGGTTAGCATAATTGTATTCCCAAAATAGCACTCCTGTTCCCCCATGGCTTCTGCTTTGAGAACCCTCCCCCTCCAATTTGAAATCCAAACCAGAAAAGATACATCCCTTCTAGCCCAAGTATTCTGTAATTATAAGATATTGGACTGGTAGTCTCCTTACTGTTGGGGTTTTCTATCAACATTATATGCTTGGCCTTTTAAAAAAAATAATGTGGTACTGGAGGTTGAACCCAGGGACACTACCATGAGCTACATCACCAGCCCAGCCCTTTTATTTTTGAGAAAAGGTGTCAAGTTGCCCAGGCTGGCAGCGAACTTGCTATTCTCCTGCCTCAGTCTTCTGAGTAGCTGGTATTACAGGCATGTGCTACCATGTTCAGTTGTGCTTGTCCTTTTTAATTTTGAACTCCTGCGTGGATATTAATTTTAATGAAACACTCTATTGAAGAAAAGATGGAGTTAAGGGGGAAATAGGAGGAGGAAGGGAGCAGAGACAGGCAAAGAGTTATAGTCTAAAATTCAATAGCAAGCATGGCTTATGAAGATCAAGTTGTATTTCTGCTTCATGAATCATTGTCAGACAAATTAAGAACATATTGTTTCTTATTTATCTATTGTCAAGGATTCAATATCAAGCATTGAGAATAAATCTTGATTTTCATAAGCTCTGTTGACACTTTGGAGCCACAGAGCATAAAACTTGCATCTAATAAACAAAGTGCGATGTGGAACAGTGGAGGGCATGATACCAGCACCACCCAGCTGCTTCCTGCTCCTGCTTCGTGTCTTCAGGAAGGTTTCTTAGCAGGAGACCAAGAATTTGTTATACCTGTTGTAGGAGATGTTGTAGTTTTAGGTGCATTATTTCCCCAAATCATGGAGATCAGGGATAATTCAGTTTTTGTTTGGAGAGTTGCCATCTTTGTATCTCCCCACCTCCCCCTTGTCTCCCTCCCTACCTCTCTCCTAGTGAGTGTTAAATGCCTAAACCAGGTTGTTTTGTGGATACCTCTATGATGGCTTGGTTGCATAATTTTCAGTTGGTAACTGGTATTACCTTAGATAGTTTTTGGAGAATTCTTAGCTGTCTGAAATTCTTAATAGACATTTTTGTCTTGAATTCCTGAAATTGAAATATGAAAATTTTAACTGATTAAAGAAAAAGGATCAAAGTATAAAAAACTGGGATTCAAATAGATAGCATAAATCTTTAATAATAAAAGGAAAAATGTACATAAATAATTTAAATATTTTCAATAGTACTTACTAAAACATAATTTCTCTAAATCCTGTAATATCAAAATTAGAATCTGTGCCACAAAATTTGATGCTTGTTTTAGACTTTTAAAAAACCCTCCTTAAGACCAGTGTACAGTGACAGAAAGTAAGCTGTTTGCCTGTTGGTTGGGGGAGGATTAATTTCCTAGGGGTACAGGGAATTTGGGGCAATGGAGAGGTATAAGATTTTCAAAATTGATCTAACTGTTCACTCAAAAGGGGTATATTTTATTGAATGTACATAATGCTTCAGTAAAATTGATTTTTAAAATTTTTTAATCCTTCCGTATTTAATAGCGTTAAACTTGATAGAAGCTGTTGACCTTCGGTCATATAGCATATCCCTAACTCTGGTCCACTGCTATTAAACAAGTAAAAATACTAAGTGTCAAGTAAAATCCAGATAGCAGAACAGAATGGGTTATGGAGGAGAAGCAGGCAGCATATGAGCAAGCCCAAAACCAAAAGTGAAGAGGTTTCTTTATGTGCTCCAATTCCTTCTGTCCAGTTGCTGCGAAGCTCTTTGGTGAATAACAGAACTCAAGCCAAGGTGGCGGAGGAGCTGGGCATGCAAGAGTACGCCATAACTAATGACAAAACCAAGAGGCCTGTGGCGCTGAGGACAAAGACCTTGGCGGATCTTTTAGAATGTGAGTCGTACAGGGTAAAGCTTTTCTCTTAACCTGCAGGTTCAAAGTTTAAGTCAAGTTGACCAGTATTTGTCCTCCTCATTCATACCTTTTAGCTAAAGAATCTCTTTTCTATTTTAATTTTTTTTATTGTTGTTGTTGTTGTTTATGCTTTTCATCCAAGTTTGTTTGAAAGAAAAATGATTTGAAATTAAGATGTGAATAATGCATTTACATTCAATCTCTCTGTTTGATGGTAGCCCCCCCACCCCCCACCCAGTCCTCCCTCTCTCAGTGATCATATCCCCTATGTGACACAATAATAGATGTAAAAGTTGGTCATTGTGAATCATAGCATTTTGCCACACAGCAGCCTTCATAAAGGGGCACAGAAAAAGCGGCAGGTTATCCATGAAAGACTAAAATTTTCATTGATTATTTTGAATGGGCTCAGAGTTCTACTTTGCAGTTTCTGATATGGTGTAGTTGCATTATGAATAATTCCATTATAGCTAATTAAAGGATTAGATGCATAATTTTATTGCTTCAGATATTAATCTCAAAGGACGTAGACCATTGCAGGTCTTAGGATTTTTTGTTGTTGTTGTTATAGTGTTTTTGACAATTGTAATTATATACAAATATTAAAGTATATACAGATCCAGATTATTTAAAAAGTACAAGGCAGTTTAAGGAATTTGTTTTTAAACTGAATAAAAGTAACTGAAAGGTTAAGATTATATAAAAATTTAGTTGAGAGATCAAGAGTATTTTTCTTTTTAGCTTAATGAAAGCTTTTTTTGTTTTATTGTTGTTTTAAATCTACTGTTGTCTACTTGGTTAAAGTTCCTTTTTAATTGAGTCATCTTTGTAGCCACCATTTATTTATCTATCTATATTTAGTAGTCACCATTTATTAATGCAAAATTTTATAGATAGTTATGTTGTCATTAAGCCCAGAATTAAGTTTTCTTAATATGGGCAGGTTAGATCTTTTAGTTGTCCCATTTGTTTTTCTGTTCATGAATTTTTTTTTTTTTTTTTTTTTTTGTGGTACCGGGGATTGAACTCAGGGGCTCAGGGGCTCTTAACCACTGGGCCACATCCCCAGTCCTTTTTTGTATTTTATTAGAGACAGGGTCTCACTGACTTGGTAAGTGCCTCGCCATTGCTGAGGCTGGCTTTGAACTCGCGATCCTCCTGCCTCAGCCTCCCAAAGTGTCGGGATTACAGGCGTGCGCCACCATGCCCGGCATGTTCATGAAATTTTAACATGGGACTCTTACATAGATGATATGGAGATTAGTGATGGGAGTAGTAGGCCTCAAGAATGTGTTTATTCTGATATCAACACGTTCTGAATATGTTATGTTCTTCAAGTTGTATTTTGATTTGCTAGATATAACATGGTTGTGTTCTCGGGTACCCTTCCTTCCCTGCTGTACAGCAGCATTTTGTGTGTCTTTGAAACTAACTATTCATTTAGCCCTTAGCTAACTGCAATTTGGCCTTTGTACTCTGTGATTTTGCATCTTAATAACACATCTATGTTGCTGCTGCTAATATTAGTGATAAAGATTATAGAGTTTTAAGGAAAGATGAAATGGTTATGCTGAGATAAAAAGGGCCTGGAAGGTGAAAACTTTATTAAAATGTTGCTTGAAAGTCTAGGTCTTTTGCTCTTTTTGATAAATTGCAGTGAATTGTTTGTTTTCATTTTTTTCCCAGCATTTATTGCAGCACTGTACATTGACAAGGATTTGGAATACGTTCATACTTTCATGAATGTTTGTTTCTTTCCACGATTAAAAGTAAGCTCATATGAAGTTTAAAGGTGTGGTATACTTTGTTTCTGGTGATTCCAGAACCCACTACTAAATGCCTTTTGGGAACTTACCACAGGAGTTCATTTTGAATCAAGATTGGAATGACCCCAAATCCCAGCTACAGCAGTGCTGCTTGACACTTAGGACCGAAGGGAAAGAGCCAGACATTCCCCTGTACAAGTAAGTACTCGTCACTTGCAGGCCACTGGACCAGCATGCTTAGAGCTGATCTTCATGTGTTGGGGTTTTTTTTAAATTAAATTACGTATTTATTCTAATTTGTTATACATGCTTGCAGAATGCAATTCATTTCATATTACATATAGAGAGCACAATTTTTGAAGTCACTGGTTTTACACAAAGTATTTTCACACCATTTGTGTCTTCATACATGTACTTAGGATAATGATGTCTAACTCATTCCACCTTTATTCCTATCCTCTTGCCCCCTCCCATCCCCTCCCTCCTCTTTGATCTATTTAAAGTTCTTTCATTCCTCTCATCCCCCACCTTGCCATTATGAGTCAGTATCCTCATAACAAAGAAATCATTCGACCTTTAGTTTTTTGGGATTGGCTAACTTCACTCTCCATGTGTTTTGAGGGAAAACTAATGAATGGGCTGATCAAGACGAGAGCCCAGGATTGATGCTTACTGACTGTCAGTGAGACACTGGGCACGGCAGAGAAACTCCTTGAGCCTCTCCATCTTGGCTGTAAGATGGAACCATGTATTTGCATAGGCAAGGGGTAAAACAGCATTGAAAATACATTTTTTAAACATCCCTAAAATCATTTGTGGATGATTTATCTCTCATTTATCTCTGTGCCTTCTCCCATCTCTGAAATTCTCAGTGTACTACTGCATGGCAGGAAGACATACTAAAATTACAAGATCAAGATAAGAAAATTTAGATTAATTGTTCTTATGTACATTTTTGTATTTGTCTTCTTATTTCTTTTAATCTAGAAACACAGCCCAGCACAAATTCTGCATCTAGATTAGAAGATCCTGTGTGCTTATTTGTAGCAGTATTTGGATATTTCTCTGTACTTGCCCTTGAACGCCTGTTGGCCTCTGTCTCTGTCACCTAACAGATAGGTTGTCTCCCCCAGTGGTCCCTGTGAGAAGCAGGGCAGTTGTTCACTGCTGCTGGGTTACTCAGATATTAAGAGCTTTTTTCTTAGAATTTATATCAAAAGCAGCCTTGTACTTTTGAGCATCTTTTCACTCTGAGTTAATAGCCGAAAGTCATTCAGAAGCAGCGAAGGTAAGTAATGTGTCACTTACCACATACACCAGTTGTGATGAAAATAGGTTTGACTCTGAAGTCAAGTAATCATCTTGTGACACTTATATGTTGATTCAGAAGGTGATTTAAGGAGGAATTACAAAGTGAAGGGATTATCCAAGTACATAGGTCGCATCCTAAAGTATTATTGGTACGTGATTTTAGTGATGTTTAAAAATGTATTTTCAGAGTTGTTTTACCCCTTGCTTATGCAAAAGTGGTTTCAAGCACATATTTGTGCATGTGCATTCCATATGAAATGAAAGCCTTCCTTTGGACTTTTCAAGCTTTAGAATACTCAAGGAAAAACATAGTGACAGTTGGGAATTTTAAATATTTTTCCAAGTTTTCACTTAATACTCAGAACAGTTCATAGTTTTTTTTTTTTTGCTAAAAGCAAAACTGAGTCCAAGAGAAGGTTGAGTCACCCCACAGCAAGCTACTCTGAATTGTGCCAAGAAGCTGTCACTACGAAACAACATTTCCTTTATTTATTGGGGAAAGAAGCCCAAATGTTTAGAAATGGCACTTTAATATGTGCCTAATAAGCATAATGAATATCTGAGCTGTGTTATATGAAAGGCTCGAAGTATTTCCTTGTCAAAGTGATAATTAAGGTTCAATAAACTAAATAGGATGATAAACTTCTCATAGCCCAGGCACAATTGCTATAGTAAGTACTGCCGTGGAGAAGCAGCACTGCATGCTCATCCCTTGGAGTTTAGGAACACAAAGGAAATTGCTGTGCTCTCTTCTCATAACCCCACCCCATACACACAAAAGTACGTGATGAGGCTGGTCTTTGTTATCAAGATGATGGGGTTATTTTACATAGTTTTTTCACGATTATTGTGTTCATTCCATTATCTTTGTTGGTTATTTTTAATTTCCCTTTTCCATGAAGTTATCAGATTTACTGTATTTGAAATCTGTACTACTTCATTAAAATCCTGCAGCTTTGTTTTTGGGTGATTGTGTTGTATACTTGGCATTATAATGTACCTTTGAAATGATCTTAGATGTTTTAGAAATTAAATGTGTTTTCTGATCTCTTTGATAAAATATGAGACATTAGAAAGAATCCATAAAGGTCCCATTTTAAAAAAAAAAAAATGATGTGAAACCACTCAGACATGACCTGAGGTGTATTACCCGAATATTTGCTGGTTTTAGCTGTGATTTGCACTCAAAACCAGTAAACAGACTAAAGCTGTTAACTTTTCACAGTAGAACTTTTTAAATTTTATGATACTTTAAATATGCACACTTAGAAATTAGTTGATAGTATATTGTACTGCACTATGAGTCTTTAGATGCTATTCATATTATTTTGGGAAAAATATAAAAATGCAGTACAGAATTTTTAAAATTTGCTACTTCAAAAGCTCTCAATATTTGGTCAGTTTGGCAAAGCAAAAACTTACCCTCTTCCTTTCCTACCATTTTCATGTTACTTGTTATTTTTACTTCTTTGTCTAGGCAATAAGTACATGGGTTTTGTTGGAGTTACATAGCAGCAAGAAAAATTAAATAATGCTTTTCCATAATTAATGTTTTTTTCTTTCACTTTAGGACTCTGCAGACAGTGGGGCCATCCCATGCTAGAACCTACACTGTGGCCGTTTATTTCAAGGGAGAAAGAATAGGCTGTGGGAAAGGACCAAGGTATGGGAAGAAAATACTTCAGATTTCATTGAATGATTATCCTGTGTGCAAGGAAGTCCCTACTTGGTATTTCCAAGACCTACAGTCTCCTTGCTAACTTAGAGTGTGGAGTGTTCGAGGATAATGGTAAAGTGAATCCCAGCAATTAATGTCTCCACCAAGCCAACCCCTGAACTTGGTAATCATCCTTAGACAGGGAATGCCATTACATCAGGGGCTTTGCTTACTTAGAGAAACCACATTTGCTGGTACACAGGTCAGGTCTGTCCAGTTTTAGTCTCAGCAGAGTACACATTGATGCAAACTAGACATGTAAGAGGTGTCATGTTGTGCATGACATAGTCCTTAGACCTTTGATTTCTAATCACCTCTCCTTTGAGCTTTGTGGAAATGCTATCATCTTTAGGTAAAATAATAATATAATAATAATAATAATAATAATAATAATAATAATAATGTGTCTTATTGCTTTTCTTGGACCCCTCCAATCTATAGCTTGCCTCTCTATTTTATTCATTTCCTCTTTAAACTTTACATGGAGAGTATGCAACCTTAAGTAACAAATACTTCAAATCTATTATAAATAGAAAACATTTTATTGCCTATGAAAAGTGTACAGTGAGTATCTTAAATAGGCTTTATGCAAATAAAAGACATTTCTGCATGCTCTTGTGTATGTTCCTATCTATGCAATTCAATACTTGACAATAGAAATAATCACATGAAATTTTATGCACCAAACATGAAAATCAGCCTTAATAATTTATAGCCATAACTTGTGTTTTGAAAAAATGATCTTTAAATTAAAGTGTACCTCACCTTTATTTTATTTAATAGTATTCAGCAAGCAGAAATGGGAGCAGCAATGGATGCACTTGAAAAATGTAAGCTTATCTCTTTTTCTATAATTATATGTTCGTAATGTAATGAGTGTTTTATGGAGAGAAAATGAGGAAGTAGAAAAATGGTAAGTACTGATAAAATGTGATCTTGTTTTCTTCATAATTATTCTCCAACAGAGTATAGTAAAATGTGAGATGTATAAAATGGGCTTATAACTTAAAAATCAATTATTCCTGAGAGTGCGTTTTGATTGTCATTTTCCTTTTTTGTATTAGAGTCCCACTCTCAGCCCATGTAGCTCATGTGAACAGGCTATTGTGTTTCCATCCATATATTTATACTTCCACAATCTTATACAGATGTAAAAGTTTACACGTGAATATTTTTCTTTTCTGTCTTTGCTTATTGTTTTATTAAATTGAATATTTACATGCTTCTACATATATTTGCATACTAATATCTTGCATGAGATATACTGTTCTTGCTCAGTAATATATCATGGGAAACCTTGCAGGTCAAAGGGAATGCTTTAATCCATTCTTTCCTGCTTTTCTTTTCCCCCCAGTACTGGGGATTGAACCCAGGACCTCTTGCACACTCTACCACTAAGCAATAGCACCAATCCCTCCAATCCATTCTTTCTTAGTAGCTGCATACTGTTTCCCACTATGGATGTGCTATCTTTTATTCAGCTTTTTAAATTATTATTATTGTGGTGAATACTTTGTTTCTTTGTGTGTATGTGTGTTTATCATTGCCAATAATAAATGTCTATATATGGGTGCTTGCAGTTCTATGGGATAGATTTCAAGAGTGAAAATCCTGGTTTGAAGAAACTTAAATCACATACTTGACCATGTGAGGAACTGCATAGTCTTTTGTAAATTAAGTGTGAGCCATTTTTCTTCTAAGGTATATTGTGCTGCACAACAGACCTATGGGCACAACATGATAATGTAGTTCTGTTATGCTGCATGTATCCAGTGAAAGGAGGTAGGAGAGAGTGAACTGCAGGAAGGAAGAATGAAGAGGCCCAGGACACTCAGCTGTGGGAAGGATTCTAGGAAAGGCAAGAGGGCTGAGAGCCAAGTGGCAATCTGCAGACAGTGCCTCCCTGTTTGGGAGGGCAGGGAGGTTAGTTAGTGGGGGAGAAACCAGTGCAGCCAAGATCTAGTGTCCATGGAATCTTCTCTGAGAGTTTAACATTGACTTTGCTGGGAATTTTTTCGCCCATTATATATATCACATATTGAAATAAAAGTAATGTTCCATTTTCCAGTTATAAAATTGTTGCAGATTATTTTTGGAGGCTTTTTTTTTTTTTTTTTTTTTAACTGATTTTAGCTTTAAACAGTACCAGAAATCTTACCTGTTCTGAGATAGGCCTCCACAAACATGCTGCTAGGAATGATTAGTTTAAACTGCTAGAAAGCAACTTGGCAGTATATGTCAGGTCCTTAAAGAAGTTCATACTTTTTGAGAAAATTATTTGATTTAATTGAAGTTATGAACTAGGATTCACATACCATGATAATCATGGCTTGACTTATAATATTAAAAAAAAATCTTTGTTTAATATTAAGGAAGTGTTTAATAAATTATAGTATATTCCAGGAACTGGCAAACATTTTTCATAAAAGGCCAGGTATTTTAGGCTTCCACAGGCTACACAGAATTTAAAAATTATTCAACTCTGGCATTGTGGCCCATAGGCATAATTAGTATGCAAAGTAATAGGTATGTGTCTGTGTTCCAATAAAACTTTATTTACAAAAACAGGTAGAGGACTGTATTTGACCTACAGCAGTAGTTTACCAACTCTTGCTACATCCAATGTTAGAATATTTTGTAGCCATTAAAATGGCATTTTTGAAGACTAATGATATGGGGAAATGCTTATATTGTAGTAAGCAAAAAAAAAAAAAAAAAAAAGCATACCCATTGGTACACACCTGTAGTCTCTCATTGTAAGGGTAGATAGTGGAATGGTTTTAAATGTTTGTCCAACTGTGTAATATATATACACATTTTTGTTGTGTGTATATGTAGTATATAACTTCTTAGGGAAAGAAAAAGGCTACCTGGACATATTCTTTTTTTTTTTTTTTTAATATTTATTTATTTACTTTAGTTGTACACAATGCAATGCATTTTATGTTTACGTGGGGCTGAGGTTCGAACCTGGGCCACACACATGCGAGGCGAGCGCTTTGCCGCTGAGCCACAACCCCAACCCTGGACATATTCTTAAAGTCTGCCAATACTGGGATTTTCTTTTAAAAATGCAAGTTAAAATTTACAGTAGAATTTACTGAAGAAATAGGGTTCATTTCATAGAAATGAAGTTAGTTTGATAACTAACTTCTTGGGTTTTGTTTACTCTTTTTAGAAAGTATTTATAACCTGTGATTTACATAGTACATAAGAAATCAATTTAGTATTATTTAGTGAAGAGGATTTCATTACTGTTTTATTTCTAAAGTATAAATGTCATGTTCTTCTTATTTAAAAATCACTGTAAGGTCTTTACCAAATCAGTGCCTGTCACATTTTTTTTTACCTCCCTGACCCATCTCCAACCTGGGCTGAGGACGGAACACTATATAAAAGAGGGAGAAAAAGAGCTTAGGAATATACTGTAAATAGAGTCACTCATTATGCTTTACCCTTAAAACAAAGACAAACAAACTTACTTGCCAGGCCCAAAGAGGCCATGTTCTCCCTCAGCTCTGCTTCATAAGGAAGCCTCTTCTCCACAGCAGTCCCTCAGCTGGCCAGGCAGAGCCTCTGCGTTACCAGATGGCACACACTTCCTTTGTGAAGTTTGTCATTTAAGTATGTGTATGTGACTAAGTATGTGAAACAGCTATTTCTGTTCTACACTTGATTTCTTCATTGCTACACAAAAGTTATACCACAGATGACCACAGAATTATAAAATTTCCAAATCTTAGTCCAGATTTTCATTGTGTCAGCACTGTTGCATGGTGTCAAGTATCAAACTAAATATAGCTTAAACTGTGCCGTTGAGTGATGTTTTTCTTTAATCAAATCAAAATTCTCTACTTGATTTACTTTTGCAGGTATGGGCTTTGGGTCTTTCCTGGTAAACTTTAAAAATAGAATTAATTGCCAAACATAATGACATAGAATGTGACCTCCTTTTGTCCTTCCGAGATCCTTTAGGCTGTTTTTTTTTTCAGAAACTGTAATTCTTGATAAATAAGGATGTGGTGATTATCACTATGAGTTTGAAGCTTTGGTTTGAGCTTTTCAAAAATAGACCACTCTGTTGTATGGTGTCTTTTAATCTCTCCCCCAAAATCACTTGTTGCCAGGAGAACAGTGTTAAGGCATCTGGTTGGGAACTTTCCAGAACCACACATCTGTGTTTTAACATTTCTGTATATTTTGGTACCATTTATCCTCATCACCTCAGATATTGAAATCTAGAATTGGGAATGCTGATCCAGACTTCCAGCTTATTTCTGAATAACAAAAGAATAAGGGAAGAAAAGGAGCCATTTTTTTCTTTTGCCTTACAAAACACAGCTACATACATGGATATAAGTGTGTGTTGTATGTATATGTTAGTTTGCATCATTCTTTGCACAAGTGGCGATCCTTTATTAAGTATAAAATATATCTCCTTGTGTCAGATAACTTTCCCCAGATGGCCCATCAGAAGCGGTTCATTGAACGGAAGTACAGACAAGAGTTAAAAGAAATGAGGTGGGAAAGAGAGCATCAAGAGAGAGAGCCAGATGAGATGGAAGACATAAAGAAGTGAAGGAGGGCACGGAAATGGCGGAGTATTTACTTGCTTAATAACTGTGACTGTTGCCCATCGAGACCTAGCCTAGTTTTCCCAGAGACAGTGAATGAAATGTGCCCATTGAAATAAAACACAAAATCAAATCACTGTTGTTGTTTTACTGATCTAATATTTTGTTTTTAGCTGGATGGTCTTTATTACAAAGTATTTGAGTCTTGTACTTAATGGATATTTCACTTTGGTGGATGTGCATTATTCCCTTTTATTTTACCCTTTAAACAATAAAATTTAAAAAGCCTATTCTATGTGGAATAGATCCTGTTTTTCTATCTCTGTCTTAGATTGTAACCTCAGACTATCAGCTGACAGGTGAAAATTCACTTTTTCAGGTATTTTGACTATACAGTAGTAACAGCTGTACTTTTCAAAACACCTGGATTATTAACTGAATTCTCAGCTTTCACCTGGTTGTTGTTGGGTTCTCAGTCGCAAATATTGAACTTAACCCTCTGTAAGCAGTGAGTCCTTTGTAGGAGGGGTCCATTTAAAACATTTAACTGGCTAGTGGGTGGTGGAACACTGATGTGAGTCACATGCATTCTTCAAATCATTGGAATACAGGAGAAGTCATAAAGTCATGATTCTAAGCCAGACCACTCTTTGAACCAACTACTCTCGGGGTCAGCCGTCCCTTTGAGAAGATTGTAGAGAAACTTCAAGGAATCTCAGAACCTCCTGAAATTGTATTCAGATTTACATGGTGGAGAAGGAGAAAGGGGTAGGGAGCAGGGAGGAGCATTCATAGCTTCTATCAGCTTCTATAAGTGGTCCCTTCAGTAAAGGGCTAACTACATTAGAAGACATGACATTTCTTTTTAAATGTTATTTTACACTGAGCATCACTGGTTTCTTAATAAAGGCATAACTTCTTTGGAACAAAATGTGTTTTTTATTATTTCAGTGAATACTATATAGTGAATGCCTTCTATATATCAGGCATTGTTGCAGGCACTGCAGTTTTATTGGTGAACAGAACAGACCAAGCAAGCAGTGCAGTGGTGTTGGAGGGAGAGGACAAGAATCATGAGCCCCTCAGGGGTCTGGGAGTGTCTCTTTTCTTGCCTGTATAACTAGAAAATATTATAGATCCATTATTGAAACTTTGGAAGATGTATTTTCTTAGCAGGAAAAAGAAACAAATGTTACTTTGAAAATACTGTAGGAAAGCAAATCCCGGAATTCTACCCCATCAAACCTTGTAAGTGTTGAAGTGACTAGATGCCATGCAGGTGGTTTCCATGGCCTGACTTATCTTTTATGTCTGATTCTTCAGTGTTGAATGCACACTTATGTAATTGTTGGTGGCTGCCTGCTCACACAGATCTTGAAGGCCAGTTATGTGTAGGTCATTCATTAACCAATGGAAGATGTAGGTGGTGAGCAACTTGTTGCTAGTGCCGTAAGAGAAGGTTGCTGTGATGCCCCTGCTCCCCACTGTGAGGCCAGGAGATGACTGAGGGGTGGCACTGGGGCGTGAGGGGAGACTCATTTTTGAGCCAGGTTGTTTCTGCAGTCTGCTTGAGCATTATATTTGAGTTATGCTAGCAGCAGATAGTAGGACTGGAAGGAGAACACTGGAGTCACAGGTGACCTTGACAATGTTAGAAGCTAAAGCAAAACAGTTGATTTTTTTTTTTTAAAACACATTCACTGATCGTGAATGTGCATGAAAATAATAACGAATCCAACATGCTGTTCAGGAATTTTTATCTGGCCTTGATTTTTCTTCTCTGTAGTGCTCTGGCCTTTTCCAACTGCTCTGTCCAAATTAATGGCTCTTGAAATGTGGAGACTTGAAGTCTGTAAAATACTAGTTTAGCTCTTGTGGTGGAGCCCGGCAGACATTCTGTGAAGGCAGATTGGCCTCGAGGATCAGCACTTTACAGAGCACAGAGACTGGCAACCAGATTCTGTAGCTAACCATGTGGAGCAACTTGGCAGGCCACTGCAACCAGACTACAGCCCTGCCTGCCGCCCACTCCAACCAAGTCTTACTCTTTCTAGTCTGCTCTGGAGAAGAGCCGGCAAGATGGTAAGTTCATACACTAACTCAACTACGTGTCACATGCTGTTGGTCCCAGAGGCTGAATAGAAAAAGTTTCTTTTCACAAGTCACCTTGGGGGCTGCTGTGGGGACATGTAGATACTTTGTTTCTCACTTTCCATGAAGTCCAGGCACCTTGCAAACTCCAGCTCACGATCAAGGGCCCAGGATGAGCATCTACTGTGTTCTGGGTCTGAACACTAAGCAGAGTCCTTGTCTTCAAAGAGCACACTATTTTTAAAAAGGAAACACACCCATGTGTTTCAGGTGCCACACAGAGGCCTAGGAGAGAGTGACTATTCCTTCTGGTCTTGAGGGTTGATGTACTTGGCTGGGCTATGTATTCTACCTTACCATGCTCCCCAGGACAAAAGGCCTTTTATCAGGTAGAACATTTTATTTTTCAACCACAATACCATTATGACATCTCTCAAAAATCAGATTTGTTTTTTGGATAATAGATGGTTACAATGGTTAATCTTGTGTTGACTTAGCCAAGCTAGGGATGTTGTTTTTAAAAGCAGCTAAATTTGTGGTAATTTTGTTACCCAGCAATAGAAAACTAATACACTCCCATTCTCTTTCTGAGTAGCTAATCTCTTCATGTTCCTATCAAGTTTAAAATATCGCCAAGGTTTCCCATCATTGTAAAATTAAGCCCAAGTTTCTTCCCATGGCATGAAATCCCTCAGGAGCAGGTGTCAGCCCTTTGTGCAGGCTCCCACCAACATGCATTACAGAAGTAATTGCAGATCCTTCAGTACGTTCTGATTTCTCTCCCCTCTCTCCCCTCCAGGACTGCCTGAAATAGGCCACCTCCTTGCTAATTATTTCTTACTCATCTTTTTGGCCTTACTCAAATGCTATTTCCAGCAAGCCTTTCCCTGGATCCTAAAATTTGAGAGAGGTCTACACTCTTGGGTTCTTTCCTAAATCGCATTGTCACACTGTATTGTCCCTGGCTCTTGACTTACCCATCTTTCCCCACTAGTCCACGCGCTCCTGGTGGACAGGACCATCACTAATGCACCTTGGAACCCTGGGCTCCTAGCACCGTGCCTGGGCTCCCTCCCATTACTGTTTGCCGACTAAAACTAACTGGGTTCCTCCACAGCACCCAAGAGCAGCTCCAGCTTCCTTTAAGCAGTCCTCCTATAGGAACTCAGGCTGAGATGAAGAGAATGACCCACTAGAGACCATTGGAGCTCCCTGTCTGGATCTCCTGTGCAAGAGCTAAATGCTAAAATAGTTCAGCACCTGTCAGTGGGATCCTGCAGGAAGCTTGTCCTCTCGATGACTTGGTTTTTCCACCTCTCCAAGGCAGGAAGCCCTGATAGAAGGACAAGGCAGAAGCACAACAGCTCCAGGAGCATTATTTGCAATGAGAGAGCCACAGAAACCTGAGAGGCTTAGTCATCAGTGACAGCACTAACTGGTGGCTTAGGACAGGCTTTAGTTACCAATACTGTCATCTCCAGCAGCAACTCCCTCTTTAGTATTTGCTATGGACAAATGATCTTTATTTAATCTTATATAATCTTATTAACATGTTGTTTTCTTCTCTGACTAGATTGTCATGGCGCTGCCCCTGTTAAGAAATTTGGGAGCTGCTCTATTTGAAGTAAGCACTCAGAACATCGTTTCCCCTTGAGACCACCCACCTCTGTCTCACACAGTCAGTGGCCCTAGAGATGTCCCTGTAAAGAGATACCCCTAGGATCTTTGCCTGTAAGTTAGCCAGAACTTGGAATCCAGCTGACCCATCACCTCAAGAGCTGATTCTGTAAGTTTTCATTCATTTCAGGGTAAGGAAGAAATTTGAAATGAAGTTTTTAAAAAAAGCAGCTAGCTGACCATTTATATGCTGAATATTAGCCCATCACGATTTGAAATTTCCCGATAAAACAGCGCATAATGAAAATGCAAGGAGACTCTTAACTGTAGCGATTCTAATGCTCACCTCTATTATTATAATAATAGAGGTCTCAAATGGAGCCGTGGAGAACAGTGGCTGCCCCTGACTAGAATTCAACCAGAAAGATCAAGAGAGAGCCCTAATTGCCTTTCTTCTCAGATCAAACAATTAACTTAATTCTCCAGGCCTACACACCGAAATGTGTTTGAGGAGATTCAAATAGGTTACTATGGAGGATTAAGGTTTTCTCTGCAGATTATACTTTTATGCCCTGTAGTTCATTGCTTGAAGTGTTAAGTAGTTTTGTCAAAATAAGCAGGGCTGGAAGGATTTTTAGAAACTTACAAATCACATACTCTTGCTGAGTAACACAAGGGACGTCTGTTTTTTCCCTTCTCCCTTTTTACTTTCTTTCTTTCTTTCTTTTTTTTTTAAATCTAATAGTGTGGCTTGGGAGTGGTGAGAAATTAACCATGTAAAAGATTAGTTGGAAATTTCAAGAGGCATCTCAGATAAGAGGAATACAAGTGTGGGGATCTATTGTGTTTTGTCTCTTAAAAATTGTTTCACAAATGATGTGGTTGAAGAAGCCACATGAAGAGAAGGGATTTTCTCCTGAATGCTTAACTGCCTGAAGACAAAGTCCAAAAGGGATGTGAAATCCGACCCTCAAGACTTCTCTGTAGTGCTGTGCTAATCAGTGTTATTTTACCCAGTCAGACTCCATTTCTGCTTAAAGGAATTGGTGGCAAAATAAGCTTTCATTTTCTTACAATGGAATATTCCCGAGAAAGGACGCTCATTGGGAAGTCATCAGTGACATTCTGTCCTTGATTCTACAAGTGGCTGTCGCTCAGCCAGCTTCCTCCTGCTCTGTGATTCTCCCAGGTGCTCTGGGAATGTGTCCCCCTCAGTCAGAAGGCTTCGCCATGAATTTACCCAAGTCATTAACTGCCCAGAGCACTGGTAATCCGTACTTTGCCCTCCACTTTTTCAGCCCCCAGGTCTGTCGCTCTGAGCAAAGCCACATTAAGACGCTTAATTGATGTTGCAGTATTACACAACAAATAGTGCAAGTAAACTTCAGACCAGATGAAGCCTTGACAATGGCTGGGCAACCTCGGTGTACAAACCTCTCCCAGAACCACGGTACCCCTGTTTTAGTTCTGGCACAATCGTGATTACTTCCTGTGTAACATTTCCAGTTTTTCCAGAACTCAACTCCATGCACTGAGTCTTAACAAGTGCCTGGGAAAGTATTCTTCTAGCTTCAATGTCTAAACACCAGCATGGGCCTTTCTCCACTCCAGCCATGTTCTCTGTCCTCCCATGGGTAAGAAACCCATCAAGAGATAGCAGTACTTGACAATACTCTCAAAGCATGTAAGAAGGACCGTCACAGTACCAACATACCCAGTGTTCCTAGGTTGGGAAACTTCATGGGTCCCTTATAACCCCCTGCCCAGGGAGGCAAATTGTAAGGCAGTGTTAAGCAGTTAGTTAGGGGATACGAGATTGGCCTGGATGAGGATAAATGGTACAAGGAAGAGAAACACTAAAAGTCTGGAAGGAAGGTGAGAGAGCTAGAGGCTGTGAATGGGGTCCACTGGTTCCCAGAAGCTGGGAGCCACAGGGTGAGGAACAAAGGAGGCGGGCAGCTGACTAGGGGAGGCTGTGGGGAAATGGAGACAGAAATCTAACCCGAGGTTAGGCATTGCAAGCTCTATGTCTTTCCCAACACAGTATCAGTAAAATCTCTATTGCTCCATCATGGAAGCAAGAGATAGCATAAAGACAAGTATCAAGTTTTGTCCATGGGGAAGGGGCAGGAAACACCACGCGCATCTAGCCAAATCTCGGTCATCTGGCCAAAGGGACTGGTCTCTTCCACTGCCGTCTTTTATAGCTCCCTTCTCTCTGTCACATTCCAATCTTGACCGAGTCCAAAATGGACCTCTGCTCTTTCAGTCCCCCATCCTCAGCCTTCTTGGTTTAGATAATCATCTCTCTGTTAGAGTCCAAGCACAAATCAAGTCCCTCAGTGTCATGGCAGTGTTCCAGCTGATGAGGACTTAGAATGCCTGGGACTCAGCGCAGAATTAAAGCTTTAAGATGGGGTCAGCAAATTGTCTATGTAAAGATAGCACACATTTTAGCATTTGTGACCAGTGCAGACTTTGATGTAGGTACGTATGTAACAAGAGAGAAGACAAACTTACACAAATTGTGGATAAAATTGAAAACTATGTAGACATTGGCATTTGGATTCCATGTGCTTTTCATATGCCACAAATTATTACTCTTCCTTTTTTTCCAACAATTTAAAAAGATAAGTACTCTTAGCTTGAGATGCATAAAAACAGATGGTGGACTGGTTTTGGCCCATAGGCTATAGTTTGCTGACCTCTGCTTTAAGAAGATTGAAAAACAGCACCATGAAGCAAGCTGCCTTCCAAGTGCCGTGTTCCTCCCTGAGTCTCTGCAGACTTGATGGAAATAATCTGGATAAAAATGTCAATCATCAAAGCCTCAGTTCTGAAACCAATGCCTGTGATTCATGACAGGCAACATGATGGAGTTATAGAATTTTCAGCTTTTCTTCCAGATAATTAGGCTGCAGGCCCAAATGCCTTTGTAATTAATGTTGGCATATTCCTTAAGCACATGCCCTTTATCAGAAGTCTGCACCAGGGACCACAGTGATGATCTTACGATTTTATGGCAACACATGGCTTTTAAAGCATTTTAACATGTGATATCTCATTTACTCCTCATAACAATCTGAGAGATAGAAAAGGTGATGATGATCCTCATTTTGTAACTGAAAACCTAAATAAAACAAAACCAAGGATTCAAGAAGGTGTGGAGCTACCTGGGATCAGGCTTCCATTCATGGGACCTCAGGGTTTGCTTTGGAGCGGAGGATAAAGTGACAAAGAGGAAACACTGGAGCTTGGTCAAGAAAGTAGGTAGCCAACCAAGAAATAAAACAACCCCATCAACATTAAAAGAACTGTGCTCACATCAAGATGAAAAAGAAAAGCAAGTCCCCGTTTGAATATATCCAGAAATAGTTAGCCTTGTTTATTGTAACCTAAAAGCATATCTTAAGGTAAAAGGGTCTAAAAGATGAATAAATCTCAAAAGATAAAAAGACTTCAAGGTAATAATTAGACTTCCAAAAACAATTCCAGGATGCTTCTAAGGGCTAGTACTAGTATGTGTATTCTGTTAGTAACCATCTATGTCAAGTTCTTAAAACAGGCAGCAAAGAGGATGTTAAGAAAACTGCAGAGCATAGGTAGAACATAAAGGAAAGCATGAATTGGGACAAAAAGCCCGAGATAGTGACCCTTTTGCGCAGATCCAAAGGGGATCACAGAGGCCGAAGACTTTAATGAGGGCAGCAGGTTAGTGGCGAAGGCGATCCGCTGCCCGCACAGCACGGCCTTCCTTCTGGAGAGAGGTCAGAGAAGCAGGGATCGCCTGCTGCTACTGTCTGCTTCAATCGTGGCCACACAGTGACATCACAGGAGCCTAAAGTTCTTTGAGCACTACCCCCAGGAAGTGTCACTCGGTGACAGTACCGATGGCCTTGCAGGGTACTGGTTAAGAGCAGAAGCTTTGGAGTTACACTAAGCTGGGTTCCAGTCCCCAGTTCTCCCCTGACTGGCATGTGGCTGGGGGGAGCCTGCCTTTGCATAGCTGATGGCTTATTAAGGACAATACCGTCATAGCATCTAAGGCTTACTGGGAGAACTAAATGAAATAATGCATGTGAGATACCAGCCCGCAGCAGGTGTGTGACACACGATGCTGTTGTTATCAGTGTTATTTATGACCCAGTAGCAAACCTGAGGGACTAATGGCTCTGTGGAGAGGGAGGTCAGAGGCAGAAGAAAAAGCTCTGTGTTGGGATCCAAAAGACATAGGACACACATCAAATTCTGACTCCAGGGAGAGGTTAAGTGATCTGAGAAAGGCTTCTCCTGGGGGCTGAGTTGCCTCAACTCAGCAGTGGGGCTCATAACGTCTGTCTCAAGGTCACTGGGAGGATTAAGTAAGAAGAGAGCTTTATGGATTATATTATTACCTAGTGCCACAAAAATGCTCACAGCAACATCTCTGAATGTGCATATTTATACATACCACGTCTCAATCCATAAAAGACTCTAGACATCCTCCAAACCTCAGGCAAAGCTCAAAGTCACGTGGAAAAAAAATGCTACACAAAATAATGAACTCTAAATAGGAGGATCCAGGGATAAGGGAAAGTAGGAACAAAAGATGCTGGGGAAAGAAACATTCAAAATGATATGCTGGAATTTTATGTCTACTTTATTGTTCAAACTGAATGTCAAGTTTATCTCTAAGTTTCCTGAGAATCAAAGGAGAAAAAGGGAGGTATGCTTTTTCATTCTCACTTAAAAATATACATCTCTTTTGCCATTTGTTCTTCCCACTGCTTTCTTTGCCTCTTCCCTCCCCCTTCTAAAAGTAGTAATTTGCAATCCTTACTACAACCTTACCAAGGTAAGTGCTAGTTATAGATGAAAAAATCAAGGCTTAGAGAAGTTACCTCACTTGCTTGAGGTCACGCAGTGGTATGAGGGCAAGACCAGGATTCAAAGCTAAGCCTGAAGGTACTAAGCCCTGGCTCTTGCTACTGCACCCTGAGTGGATTCATCCAGCAGGAGCCTTCTTGAGCTGCAGCAGCTAGGAGGCTGTTCACTATTGACTTAGCCAGGGACTGGACTGCCTCAGTACCCTTAAATTTATGCCCAGGATGTTATTCAGCAGAAGATTGATTTCCAAAGCAAAAGAAGCAGAATTAAACTCTGCCACTCCCTTAGTGTTGGGTAAGTAAAACCGGCCTTAATGGTTCATGGGCTTGGGACACCAAGGGAAGAGGCAGTTTGCTATCCTGGGCTCCTAATGAATCAGCAGAGCGCACATGCAGGGTATTGCAATCACTGAGGCTGCGCATAAAGTCAACTTGAGCAAGGGCATGACAGGATCCCATGGAAAGCACTCTTTTAAAGAAAGAAAAATTCCACCTTAGATTCAGATGGGGTAAGAACAATGTGGGAATGCCTTTGTCAGCGGCAGTGGAACAAGGCAAGAAGAGATAGAAAACAAACAGACTCCCCAAGTCCCCCCACCCAGCCTTTGAGTCAGGTCTGGTAACTGATACCACGACTCCGTTGTCCAGAATTACAAGTCATCATGACTAAGTGAGGTTTGAGTTTACCGTGTGGTATGAAGAATATCACTCCCCCCGGTCTTTTTAATAGATCCATAAAGTCCTGAATTAAGGGCCTTCTCCAGGCACCACTGTATTGCTATCCAGGCTGGCGGAACCTACCCATTATTGCAGCCCAGAGTAAGTGACACCATGATTTTAACACAGTCTATGTCTCTCTAGGTGGTTATAGATTATGGGACCATGGATTCCAAAGTGCATTTCACAGTAGGGTCATAAAGGAGACACTGAGTGACCAACAGGGCAATGTCTTCAAGCAATATTCCTTCAGTAAAGCAGCATCTGAAATTGAGGGCCTTTCTTCTAGTGTCTCTTGATCAAAGCCGAGAGTTTAGCACCTGCAGTACAGCTTGGGGAAAGCAATTCTGCAGGGCAGCCTTCACATGATTCAATTATATGCCTTCTGATATCAAGTTTGATAAAAGGATAGGCTTTGTGTAGCACTGAGTCATATATATATATGTATATATATATGATAATATGATAATAGACATATGTACACACATATAATATATATCTCATATATTTTAAATAACTACTTATCAATATCACTTATCTTGACCTGACATCTTGATAAGCATTGGCTAGTCAATAGTTTGGTGTTATGTTTTTGGACACTGTCTAATGTTAGTGTCAATTGATGATGGAACTATGTTGTTTAGAAAGAAAATACCCTGATGGCAACTGAATTCTGTTTTATAAACTGTGAGTAGTCAAAGTATGCTCTCTGCTTTGTTTAGTAGCCAACTGACCACTGCATGGAGGTGAGGTACAGAAAGCTAGGATTGTTCTTAGGAAATAGTGTGGGGACTCTTCTGGTCCTTTAAAAGATGATTAATTAAGCTGTGCAAATTTTACATCATAGAGCATAAGAAGCAGCTCTGGGCTTGTAAACTGTTAGAGCAGTTATTACTAGCTCCCCTCAATGACCATATAAAACCCAGATAATGTTCCCGTTGATAACACAGTTTTGATCAAAGCAGTTTGATACTGCCAGGATGCATTAATTGAAAGATGTACTTACGTTAGTTTCTAAATAAATTTACCTGTTTTATGAGATAATTGGATATGAACCAATTACATTTTGGACAACATCTGCCAAAAACGATTTTAGTTGGGTCCTGTAATTAATTAACTGGAGGGCTCTGATCAGAAGGGTGTACTCATTATGGGATGTAATTTGGAGAATTTGGGGCCATAAATTTCTAGCTGTGAAGATATTCAACTCTAGTATTTTAGAGAGGGAGCTACAGTGTTGAGAAGAGGACCCTAAATGAAATCCTTTACTTTGAATGAAAAGCATTTGAGGACAGGCCAGGGAATAAAGACATATAACAGGTGACCAAGACAAAAAGAAGTCTGAGAGACATTTCCTAGGCCCAACATTATCCATTCTAATTGGATTGGAATGCCATATTAGTAAATCCAGAAGAATCTGGCTTCACAAATAAGTATTTACCTTTCTGTTGACCGACATCTAGCTTGAGAGAGTTGTAATGGTTATATGCTATGTTCCTGTCCTTTGTGTCACATGTCACTAGAAACATGAGGGTCTTTTCAAGGAAAGTCCTCAATTAGATGACAGCTTTTAGGAGTCCTGTCTGTTGTCAATAAGCAAAAGGTCATCTTTGTCCCTTGGGAGGCTGTGGGGCTACTAGGAGTATAGTATCCCACTTATCCACTTTCATTTTTTTTATTTTTTTGGTACTGGGGATTGAACTCAGGGGCACTGGACTACTAGGCCACATCCCCAGCCCTTTCTCTGTATTTTATTAGAGATAGGGGTCTCACTGAGTTGCTAAGTGCCTCACCATTGCTGAGGCTGGCTTTGAACTTGCGATCCTCCTGCCTCAGCCTCCCAAGTGCTGGGATTACAGGAGTGTGCCTCTGCACCCAGCTAATATTTTTATACCTTTATTTATTTATTTATTTATTTATTTATCTATCTATTTATTTATTTATTTTTATGTGGTGCTGGGGATCAAACCCAGTGCCTCATATGTGCTAGGCAAGCGCTCTGTCACTAAGCCACAGTCCTAACCCATCCACTTTTTTCAACTCTTCAAAATGCAGTCCTGACACAGATCTAAGGAAAGAGCCCCACTTAAGAAAGCTTGCCCCAAAGAAAGCCACATATTTAACCCTTAGAATTAGTGACTCTTCTTGACCACAGTTTTCAACAAGAATGAGAGTCTGTTTTTTTCTACTCTTCAGATAGAGAAAGAGAAAGAGAAAAAGAATATCCCAAAAAGAGCTGGAGGGCTGGGATTGTGGCTCAGTGGTAGAGCACTTGCCTAGCATGTGTGAGGCACTGGGTTCAATTCTCAGCACCACATACCAATAAATAAATAACATTTTTAAAAAAATTAACAACTAATAAAACTACTTAAAAATCCAAATAGCTGGAGATGTCGTTGGAGCCAGAAAAATGTATTTTTCTGTATTTAGAATAAAAAAATTATGGACCTAGAACCTTATTGTCATATTAGAATCAAATGCTATATATTTATAACAGTTCTCAATCAAGAACTGGCTTAATGCTATTTTCCAGGGCATTCATATATATGTCTTAAATTTGATCATGAAATGTATCTGTAAGCTCAAAATCAAATAATATTTTGCTAGGGATCAGATTTTACAATTTGAAGAAAAATAGGTTTGCATCAAAGACAGACTAAAAATAAAAGGATAATGGGGGCCGGGGAAAAAAAAAAAAACAAAGGTTGATTTAAGAGCAACAATTTGCACAAAGTATAATATAAAATAAATTTCCGGCTTCCTACAAAATTTGTATCACAGAAGCTCAGCCTGGTTTGCACAATGACTAAGAAGAAACCATTGGCATTAGAATTTCCATCAAGAAGGATCTGCCCAAGCAGCAATGGAGGAAACTCAGGATACACACCATGCATGGAAAGATGTGTTCATGCAAGAAAATCGACAGCACCGTGGGGTCATGCAGGGTGGAAACAACTGGGCACATCGGTGGGCCCGGCTTTGTGCATTTGTGCACAGTGGAGAGGATCAAGTTAGTGTGAAGAAAGCAGTGCAGGCACACCAAGTTTTGATCTCCTCCTCACCTTCACCCCCTCATCAAGGCCTGGGGGGCAGAGCAGTCGATTTTGAAGCTGTGTAAATTTAACTGGGGTGACACCATGACAGCTGCTGCTGGGAGGAGTCCACTGATTTTGTTCAGCAATGAAAGAATAGTGTCAACACTATTCAGTGTTCTCCACTTTCCAACCTATGTAAATGAATGCTCCATCCCCAAAAGATTTCCATTACACAGATTTAAAAGAATACAGAAGAAGGAGGAAAAGGAGGAGGAAGAGAAGAAATATCTTCAGCCTTATGGAGATGATATTGTATAGTGGTTATATGTCTGACAATCAATATCAAGGGCTGGCTTTGCCTTACTAGCAGTGTGACTCCTGGCAAGTTTTTAATACTTTGTCTTTTTTTTTTTTTTTTTTGGTAAAGGTAAAAGAGATCAAACCCAGGGGTGCTTTATCACTGAGCCACATTCCCAGCCTTGTTTTTATTTTTTATTCTGAGATGGGCTATTGTTAAGTTGCTTATGGCCTTGCTTAATTGCTGAAGCTGCCCTTGAGTTCGTATCCTCCTACCTCAGCCTCCTGAGCTTCTGGGATTACAGGAGTACAGCACCAGGCCCAGTAACTTTGTCATTTTATTTTTTCAAATGAAAAAAATAGACCATTTCAAAACCGTGAATGCTGTCAGTAGAGGTGTGGATGAGGGGCATCACTGGGTACCCACGCCAATGTCTGCCAATTTCCCTGATCCTAAAATCTTATGCTTGGTAGGTCCCCATGCCAGTATGACTTGTGGGGAGAAGGAACAGAGGGTCAGTGATCAAATAAGTTTGCAGCAGAGCCCCCTGGCTAGCTGGAATCTACAGAGGCTGGAAGAGCAGCTTTGCCTCCATGGGATAAAACATCTTTGAAAGGCAACAAGCCTTTGCTGCCTGTTGGCTCAGAGGTCTCACCTTTGAGCCTCAAATTTCCCTAAGCAAAAGGCCAGGAAGCACAACACTTGTACTCGGGGGTGCACACAGCTGCACCAGCAGAAGGGCCATTTCCTATTGATTCAGCCACTTCTGGGCTCCTAGGGGAGGACTTTTTAGAGAACAGCTTGACTGAAGGTGTCCCCTGGGATAGGTAAGGATAAAGTGGAACAAACTTCCATTTTTTTTCTCTCTTCCTCCACAATGGAATCTTCAGTGCCTACTTTCCCCCTTCTGTCTGTATCTTTTTTGAGTTCATCTATCTCTTGCTTGCTATATTGTCTTTGAGTTGCTATAAGAAAATATCTGATGCTGGGTCATATATGAAGAAAAACATTTAGTTTGAATCATGATTCTGGAAATTCCAAACAGCATGGTGCTGGTGTTCCGGGGAGGGCTTCCTGGTTGCTTCCCACCAGGGCAGAGAACCAGAAAGGGACCGGCCATGTGCAGAAGGGACATGTGTGTGAGCAAAGCAGCAAGAGACTAAGGAAGGGCTGGCCTCTCTATTTTTATAACAACCAGTCCTCACAGGAGCTAATCCACTCCTGTCAGACCTGACCCACTTCCTTGAGATGGCATTAATCAATTCATGAGGGTGGAGCCTCCATGACACAATTGCTTTCCACGAGGCCCCACCCCTTAAAGCCTCCACCTTCTAGCACAGCCCCCTGGGAAATCACCACATGAACCTTTGGGGGATCAACCATATCCAAACCATATCCACCCTTTGTTAGATAAAATCAGGCTGACAGGCCATACCCCAAGGTGTTCTAAATTAGCCATGCCCCAGGTGCATTAGGTGATCCTGTATGTCTAAGCTTTGCCTTCCCGGAAGTGCCCACCTCTGGCGGGAATTCACCACGGGACAGGGCTCTCCCTTTCTGAGCCAATCCCGAGCTACAAGTCTCACTTCCTACCTGGCAGCCTATGGAGTCAGGGGTCCTTTGGCTCACCCCAAGTCGCTATTTAAACCCTCACCAGGCAAGAACTCGCCCCCTTTTTTTCCTTCTTCGCTTCATCCGTGCTTGTCTCCTCCTGCCGGTTCCCCTCTCTTCACGTGTCCCTTTGGTGTCTCTTCCAGCCTTAGAGGCTGGTTAATAACCCCCCTTTTTCTACGCGGCAGTCCCGGTGTGGGTTTTTGCCCTTCACCCTTAATCTTAAATGTGGCTGCAGAGTCAACAGAAGCAGGAGGAGGCCATGCACAGTTTTCATGTCCTGCCAGTGCATGGAGTCATGTAACAAGTACCTGTGGTGGAGCATTCCTGGTCTGAACACGTGGCCTAAAATGCAGAATTCCTGCTGACACTAGGCTTAGCCAGAGTCTGCTCCTTGGGTGCTGGCCGAGGTGCTGATCACGTGGGGGTCAGAACCTAGAATCACCTGCAAATGCCACTCCTGAAGACAATGGAACTGGATGCCTTGTCCTGATTGGAAGATCCAGAAACTTCCTGCCCCATGAA
Organism: Tamias sibiricus; assembly: GCA_025594165.1. Taxonomy (NCBI): domain Eukaryota; kingdom Metazoa; phylum Chordata; class Mammalia; order Rodentia; family Sciuridae; genus Tamias; species Tamias sibiricus. Next base: position 144,638,698 of record CM046662.1, read on the forward strand.
AGAGGCAATTATTGTTATGGTTCTAGGGTCTTCAGCAGTGATATCCCCTCAGCTGGGGTTAGGAAGGAAGGAGGAGAGCAGGTGCTTCGAGGGCAGCACATTTGTCAAGAACATAGAGTTTTATTTTGGGTAAAGATGGGATAGAACATGAGAAGCCTGAAGTTAAAACTTCTAGATTGGAGGCCATGGTGCCCCATGGAGATGGTTGGGGGTGGGAAATATATGGAGGTGGAGGCTGCTACGATGGAAAGAAAGGCTAAAGAATAGGGGCAAGACAGAGGTGGTGGGCAGGAGGCAGAGGATGGAGTCAGTAGGGTTTGCTGCTGGGCTATGGCAGACAGGCCCACAGAGAATGAGAACATCATGGTTGGAAGGGGCTTGGTCAGGAGAAGCTGTCTAGAAGGAGCAGTATTATGATGGCAGAGGGTCTCAGGAAGGAGGTATTAGGGAAGGTCTTCTTCTCTCTGCATGTGCATAACAGCAATCTGAACTTGTTAATGCAAAATCTTTATTTTCAAAGAGTGTACAATTTAGCTGATGAGACATGATATGCACTCAATAGAGGGTTAAATAAAATCCCAGCAGCACACAGTAAAGAGATCAATACATGGCACTCAGTATGAATGAGATTTCTGAGAAGGGAGGGCTTGGAAGGAGGATAGCAATTATAGATGGGATGGAATGATATGAGGTGGCCACAAAAGGAACTGCAATCTGATTTGATTCTTGGAGTGTGAGGATGCTTTGGAGAGGTAGGTATGGGAGGAAGTGGGTATCCAGACAGGAAGATGGCACCATGGTAAACTTCAGTAAATTGTGTTTTCAGGGGAAAATAGAGCAGGCTGGCCTGGATGGGCTTTCTTTGAAGGTGAAAAGAGGAACCTAGTAAAGAGGCCACAGTGTTCTTTCCCCATGAGCTGCAGGAAGGAGGCTGCCAGTACACAAGGGGTCAGAGCATAGATACCCAAGACACCATAGTTACTGAGCTGCTCCCCTAACCAGGGGATATATGAAATTAACACCTATAAAGAAAACAATCAGAAAAAGTAAGACTTGTCATTCTTAGGAGTCTAGCCAATGGGGTCTGGCAGTGCCCACCAAGACCTGTCAGGGAAGAGGAAGTTTACCCTAGTGATTCTAGACTTCTGTTTTCCTTGGCAAAAGCATGGCCTGTGGAGAGGCCAGCATCAGAGTGCTTGAATAGATATTCAATTAGATGAATAAATGAATTAATAAATGGGGTTATTAAACATTAAATTAATCCAATCTCTCTTCTTTCTGTACCCACCAAGCAGTCTTTTGATTTTAACTTAACATTCCTTTTGGATTTGCCCACAGAGAGAAAATTACTGATCACAGACATTCTGAGTGTTCTAGTTTCTACAACAAGATTTTTCTTATTGTAAAATTGTAAACTGTCATTTTGGCTTTCTATATCATTCTCACAAGTTTGGCTAATAGGATGGATCTTGTCTTGGTTTTTGAAGCTGACTCCTAGATACCAGGTCATGGTCCATTTGATGGCACAAAAAACCACCACTGCATGAGGCTTCTGGAAGATGACCTTGCAATGAGTTGAGAAAGTGCTGCGTGGACCATAATATGCAGGGGCTGAAATGCCAGAGTGATGAGTTTTGAGTTAATTCTGCAAGACTTTTCAGCTGTGGCTCAAGTCAATAAATATTTATAGAGAACTTGCTAAGGGCAAGGCAATTTGAGGGAGGAAATGATTAATCAACAGTCTGGTGGAATGGACAATGTGGGTGGTAAGGCAGCTCCTCACAATACCTTATATGGTGAACATAGGATAAAGATAGAAACTAGACTTCAGGGGGAAAGTGGCATTCTAACTAGGACTAGAAGAAGGATAAATTTTTAAAAGATGGGTTCTTGCTATTTTACCTATGCTGATCTTGAACTTGTGAGCTCAAGTGATCTGCCTGCCTAAGTCTTCTGTGTAGCTGGGGCTATAGGTGTTTGCCACCATACTGGCTACAGGAAGATAATTTTTATCTAGCAGAACTAGTCATTTTAGAATAAAGGAGCAACATGATGGATGTCAAGATACACCTGTGGCTGAATTGCAGGGATGAGTTTGGGAAGAAGAAAGGATGGGTATACCAGAGGTAACCTTGACCAATGTGCCAGCCTATAAGTAAGAGCAAGCATCATTGGTGGTCTATAAATAGGAGAGTGATGCAAATAGAGTTTGTTTCTCTTTAGAAGAAAGTTCTGGAAGTTTCATGAAGAAGGGATTGGAGAGTAAGAGAAAGATCAATAAGACTGTGTTAAGTCCCAAGAGAAAGAGAAGGCAAGTCTGTTAGAGGAAAGGTGGTGGTGATAGTGGACAGGAAAGGGCAGGTTTCAGGGCAGGGTCTTGGTGTGATGGCCCAGCAACCACTACCAGGCCCTTGGATGGACTACAGGATTGTGTAAACCTCAGAAATTGTGAGCTCCTGTTGCAGGAGTGCTCTGTGAATTTAACCAGGGGTGGTCTCAGCCTGCACCCCTCAACAAGGAGATGCCAAGATGTGATTAGACATTCAAGACATTTCTTAGAGGAAATGCCTGTGGGAGATAATGGGGATGGAGTTGAGAATCCTCGGAGAGGGAGTGAAAGAAGGAAGGAAGGAAGGGAAGGAGGAAGGAAAATAAAATTAAGTTTTCGTGATGCCCTTTCGAATGTTGTGCCACCTAAGAAAATTTCAGCAAAGCCACTGGGATATCTTGTAGTGTCTTATTCGGCTATAGCCGAATACCACAGACTGGATAATTTATAAACAATAAAAGTTTATTTGGTCATGGTTTTGGAAGCTGGGAAAATTCACAGCCATGGCACCAGCATCTATCAAGGGCCTCTGTGCTTCATTATAACAGGACAGAAGGACAAGCAGCGTTTGCATAACAAACAGGAAAACCAGGCTAAATTCATCCTTTTCATCAAGAAGCTACTCCTGTGATAAATGCAATAGCAGCATTGATTTATAATGAGGCCTGTGCCCTCATGACTTAATCACATCTTAAAGGCTCCACCTTTTAATACGGTTACACCTGCAATTAATCCCAGCATAAATTTTGGAGGACACATTCAAACCATAGCATTCAGTCAAAATACCATGAGTCACCCAGAACACCTGTGCCTTATTGTGCCTGTTACTCGTAGGAACTGTCTGGGAACCGACTATCAGAAGCGTAGACTGGGTGCAAATGCTGCAGTGTGTTTCCAAGCACAGCAGTTGGGAGATCAGAAAGGGTCATGGTCAAGGTCACCACAAGGATACATGCCTGTGTTGGCTTTTTAAAGAAGTTCATAACCAAAAATAGGGTTAAAGCATCATCTTCCTAGAAGCTGTGGAGGTAAAATTGACAACATGTGCAAATAATTTATCTGCACACCCAGGAGAATGGTGATGGTTCTTTCTGATCCATGATGTGCAAGATAAGGCAGAATGCAAGAAAATGTGCTTTGTGTCTGTCATGTTGGTTTTGAGATGCTGATGAGGAGAGCTCATTAAATATCTGCCAAGCCAATAGAAAGCCCAAATGACCCAGTTGGAGTTGCAGATCTGTGAAAATGTTTCATGGAGAAATTAAGGTGACATGCAAACACTAGGAATGAACGTTTGTTTGTTTGTTTAGAAGAATTGACACTGAGAAAGCACTTTGTCTTTAGTTTTATTTTAGATGTGGACACTAGGGCTTGAGGTCCAAGTATATTGTTTAGAGAAGGCAGGACAAGAGTGAGAGGAGTGCTCCAAAAGGGAAACAAAATCACTAGAGCCCTTGTATCCTAAAAGAAATGAGAACAGAGTCTAAGACATGGTGGGGGTAGTCAAAAGTGTCAAATGCTTGCAGAGTATCAAATAGGAAGAGGTTCAGGGAAGATGGTCATCTTTTAAGAAGAAAAGAATTCTGAAACAGACCCTTGCAGGGATCCATACCACAGATCTTCTCTTAGCACTGTGTGGCTTTTGCGTTGTGGGAGTTTCCTGCACTTTCACGAAGAACTGTCCACTACATCCTACCCCTTCTCAATTCCGAGGCAGGCCAAAGTGGGTGGGCCAGGAAGGGGACGGGAGGAATCAGGTTCTATTATTGCATATTCATGTGTCTCAGGCTTTGTCCTTTTTCTGTATCTTGGGTTGTCACCCAAATTCCACCAGACAAAAGCCAAACAATACCTAGTACACGTACTTCATGTTGAATATTTTAGAACAAATGAACATCTGATTTTTGAAAGCATACCATAGCAGTTTTTATTTAATAGATGATTGATATTATCTTATATTGAGTTCACTTTTGGAAAATAAATTTTCTTGGGTGAAGATACTTTTTTTCTGTGTAGTGTGGGGAATGGAAACTTGCAGTGTTGTCAGATAGTTCAGAAATGCTTCTCTGTGCCAGTTATTGATCCCTGTTGTTTGATGACCAATACTTTAATTCCTATAAAGCTTAAGTATATGAAAGATCGATACAAGAATCATCCATTTGAACAGCATGTCTTGTACTTCTTAAATGGCAGTTTTGATTTTCTCCACTAGGTTACTTAATGCCCGTTCTGAAAAGAGCCATACTTGATTTTTGTTGAGGGAATATTTTATTTTTCATGTGAAATTTATAGTTTAACTTTTTAGTAAGTTCACACTTTGTAATAATTCCCCATTATTACCAGAGCATTAAGTGCAATAATGAGTTAATATTAGTCCCTTTTGAGGTGACTCCCAGGGAGGGGCCTGGTTAATATATATTTGCTGAATGACAGAGTGGCTGGATTAGTTTCTTTTGACTAACTCAGTTCTATTTCCGATGTAAATGTCATACTTTACATGTCGCTTCAGCTTGTAAATTACTTCAGGTTATCTCAGAAGTTGACTGAGAATTAATCTTGAATTCCATCTCTAATAACAAAGAGGCAAGCTGTACCCACAGAAAATAAAGAACCAGACAATGAATGGTTTTGAATGTTCGTGGCTTAACGTAATACGACATAATCTACAAGAGCACAACCACCAGAGGCTTCAGCTCTGGGGTGGCGGAGAAGAAAAAATCACCACTTCACCAGTTTTAGATAATACTTTGAATTGGCTTAAGGAAATAAGGTCATGGGAGGAGGGTGGTCTTAGAAGTTGGACACATTATACAAAACTTAATGAGTATTGTGATCATGAAACACTAAATGGCTTCTTTGTAAAATTGAGGTAACGATGCCAAATGTCTCCTAGGGTAGAGTATGAATGAAAGACGATAAAATACGTGAGGGCCGGGCCACATGAGCAGACACAGCTAAGTGCTCAGGAGACGTGGGTTCCCTTCCTCCCTTTCCTATGACCATCCGCGCTGGCAGAAATTCAACTGTGGGAGATGAAAAGGACCATCAAGAAACACTCCATTTTCCTTGTTGTTGTAAATTAAGCACATATTTGTGAGTTATATTTTAATTTTAATGTGTGTACCAGAGAAAACAGAAACAAAAAAAAAAAAAACCAAACAAACGAAAAAAAAGGAGGTACCCAATCTCACGGATCCCTCGTAGTATCACGTATCATGACTGTAAAAGATCTGTGAACATTTTCAGCTTGCCATTTGAAATCTGGTGTTCCTGAGTCCTAGGAGGAAGCCCACAAACCACTCTGCTTCAGGTATTGACATTCTCGTGAAGAACTGATATTTTCTATAGGATTATTACTCATCGTGACTGAAATTCGATAGATAAATTAAAAAACACAGGCAGTCCTCAGCCCTGGAAGTGACTCACTTCTCCAATAATGCTCTCGCTTTACTTCAAGATGGGCTTAAAGACGCCCTGAATCAGAAATGCTCACTGTCGAGGGGCCTCTGGCCCATTCCCAGAAGAATTAGAACTGCACAGGCATTTGGCTGAGTGCTTTCTGGAGCTTGTCCTGCAAATTCCTGTAATTTGTACCGGGTCACTTGTTATCCATTTTAGCTGACTGAACAGTTTGAATCACGGGTGTGAAAAGGCAACCAAACCAATAGTTAGCAAAGACCTTCCAGGAATACGCTGTCGCCATTTTGGCCGTGTGTAAACAGGGTCATGAACTTCAGCCAGCTCTTCCCTTTGCAGCACACACACACACACACACACACACACACACTCAGTATTCTTTAAAAGAGAAATTATTTGTTGTTGTTGCAAAAACCGATTTATAATGTGAATCAAAAGAAAGAAAGAAAGTTAGAAACCTCAGCTGAAGCTGAAAATACTCCAATTAACTAAAAGCAAACACCTTGCAATCTCTAATGGGTCTCCAGGCTTGTTTTGAATATTTTTGGTGTTCTTTTTAGATGGAATAGAGTTTAAATACTTCAGTGTTTCTCTCTATCTGTTACACTGCAAATGTAGTGTTCAGGTACTTATTTTCCAGTTTAGCATTTCGCTAATAGTCTGTTATTTTCTGCCTAGGTTGCTTTGTGACAGTCTCATGCAGAATTTCCTCCTATGTGGTCTTTTCTCTTCAGATATGTCTTATTATCCATTAAAGAGTAATGAGATAAATATGTGCCATCAAGTGACTATAGGGGAGTAAGTGCCCAGTACAACCTTGCAAATAAGTAGCTGCTCTCTCACCTGGAGAGCTTTAAAATATGTCCACACTGGAAACATTTTAAAGGGGCTGGCTAGGAAAAAAGAAAAAACTTTACTTAGTGCTACATCTATATAGTTCTCACTGGAGTTTTGTTAAAACTCTACTTAGCATGAATACATGTGGGTGTTAGCAAGAAAGTGAACATGAAATGGTTTTACACTGCGCAGGTTTGATGCAGGCTACGAAGCAAAGCAGTGACCTGAAATCCTGGGTTTCTGTAGGAGAAGGCAGCTACCAAGGTCAGCGCCTTGGGGGAAAGTGGTACATGATGGAGGAATTATGGCTCTAACAAGGGGACAGGTTACTTCCTGAGCTTTCATGGCAGCAAGGAGGGACAGTAAGTCTCCATCTGGGGCCTGGCTCTGTGAAGTAGAGGCAGGAGCCCTGTTTGGGGAGATGGCTAAGACTGCGGTTGACTACGGGCCATGAAGATGTTTGGGCATTGCCGCCTTCCGTAGTCTCACGAGACTTGGCCATCTCCCCAAACAGGGCTCCTGCAGCTCCCTGTGCTCTATTCCATCTGGGGAAGGAGGGCAGGCGGCTGCTGGGACTTCCAAATCTTTGGTCGTTGCTTGATACCTCACTAGAGTAGGAGGTAAAGCCATTCCCCCACAATTCCAGACACCACCCCTTGTTTTTCTGCTCAAGTGTCCTTTGGGGTTTTGCACCACCGTCTGTGCACCAAGATGGGTCCAGCCCTCAGTCTCCTTCCATTTGTGAAGTGGAGGCTGGAAGCAATACACAACTTATAGTTCTGGAAACTTAAAAGTAATTTTTCAGAAAATTTCTTATATTTCCTCTCTCCATCTGAGTATCACGAGAATTCAAATTTAGAGATTAGTTGTCCCTAAAATCAGTCCTGCTGTTCATGTTGCCGTAGTAACATGGCTAATGAAAGAGAGTTTCCAGGAGATCCATTTGTCAAACTCTGTTCCAATCACAAGGGCTGGCTTTATAAATTCCATGAACTACTTTAACTCTGTTCTTCTTCTACAGATTCATATATTATTTTACAGGCAGGCATGAAACAATGTAACTGGATTACAAGGTAATGAAATGCTGTGACTGAGAGGTTAGCTTTTTGAGATAAAAGATCATGGTCATTCTTGTTATATAAGCAGTATTTTCTTTAGTGGTAAAACATTTTTCCCAAATCCTTCCCATAGCCACAATAAAGACAGATGCCATCTAACTGCCCCCAAACCAGAAAAACAATGCTTGAATACCTGGAGCATTGGTAAGTGGAATCTCAGTCCCAGATTTTGACTTTGACTTTATGTTTACTTTGCTGCTACCTGTTAAAGTGAAATACTTTCTCTGAGAAATGATATTCAGGGGTGTAACAGGCTATTCTCTGAGAAGTACATGCTTTAGTTTGACAACGGCAGGTCGAGCACACATTTACCTTTTGACAATCCCCAAAACTGACCTGGCATAAAAAAATGTGCTATGGTTTGGATGTGTTTCTCCCAAAGTTCATGTGTTGAATTCCCAAATTCCTGGTAATGATATATGAAGGTGGAGGCCTTTGGAGGATAATTAGGATTAGATGAGGTCACAGGGTAGGGTTATCATGATGGCATTAGTGACTTTAAAACAAGAGCTAGCATACTTGCTCTGATTCTCTGTGTGATACTGTCTGCCACATTATGATGCAGCAAGAAGGCTCTTGCCAAATGCCATGTAGATGCTGTCATCAAGCTCTTCTTAACCTTCAGAACCATGAGCCAAAAGCTTCTTCTATTTATAAATTATCCAATCTCAGGCATTTTGTTATAGCAACAGAAAATGGACTAAGACAAAATAATAAAAGTGGTTACCCCAAAGTGAGAAGGCCAGGAAAAAGGGCACTGAGAAGTGGGTCATCTGTGTTCAATGAATTTATGGAAAATAGAGAATGGAAATGTGTTGAACGAGGGGAGCCCAGGACATGCTTTAGGAAGTAGCAGCATGAGTGGGAGCCAAGAACCTTGAAGAGACCCCAGTTTTTACATCAAACCATGAGACAAGTCAGGAGTAATGGACGTGGATAAAAGATAATGCAAAGGACCAACTACCTAGATGGCTTTTACAGCTCTGTCCTCAAAACAACAAGAAACAAAGGTCTTATCTGTAAGCCAAACTAACCAACCACCTAATCAATTTTTCCAAAACAGAGCCCATTTTCTAAACAATTACAAACCCCAAGAAAATGTTAAGGTTCCAGCTATGTGTTGGTGCCTATGTAAGACCTGTAGCCTGAGGCTGACCCTTCATTCATCTTAAAGCCTTCTAAAGGAAACCTTTTAAAACAAAACCATTGTTGATGTGCCTCATCCATATGAACGACTTCCCATCAGAATTCCCTCAAGGACAGGACATTTGCAGGTATCTACAGCACAAGAAAGCCACATCAGTCACCCCAGTTTTTGCTATTAAACATGAATGAATATCATCACTCATAGGACAAAATAGAAAAGAATCATCCATTATAGGGCAAAACCCAGCCACATGGGAAAGAAAGGCCATTGCTGTGACAAACTACCTGAGAAAAACAATTTAAAGGAGGAGAGACTTATTTAGGCTCATGGTTCCAGAGGTTTCATTCCGTGATTTGCTTTTTCATTCCCCACTGCTTTGGGCTTGAGATGAGGTTGAACGTCATGTTGGAGAGCATCTAGCAGAGCAAAGCTGCTGACTTCATGAGAATCCAGGAATGAGAGAGAGACACACACACACACACACACACACACACACACACACACACACACACCACGGGTGGGGGGGGGCGGGGAAGGGGCAGGGCCAGAGACAAGATATCAGAGACAAGATATATTCTTCAAGGGCATGATCCAGTGACCTACTTCCAGCAGCTGGCCCCTACTTCCTACTAGCCCATTTAGCTATGAACTCATCAATGGATTAATCCATTGAAGAGGTTAGTTCCCTCCTCTAATCACTTCCCCAAAGCCCCACCCACCTCTGAACATTGCTGAATTGGGTACCAAGCTTTCAACACAAGAATCTTTGGGTGACAGTATCCAAACCATAAACACCTGTATCAGCTATGATATATTCAATTGCAATTAACAGAAAACAGTACTAAAATTGGCTTGAGTTAAAAAGGCTATTTATTTCCTCACACAATTCTGGAGACAAGTGTCCTTTGGGTCACATTAGATCTCATGAATTGGGTCTTTAATCATGTCTATGCCTATAAAATCACTAGAAATGGGAATGGGACTCTTGTGATTGACCTAGACTCTTGTGATTGACCAAGTTTTCTTAACCTTGACATTTTGGACCAGATAATTCTTTATTACACAGGAGACTGAACTGTGTATTGTATAATGTGTAGTAGCATCTCTGGCTTCTACCTGCTAGATGCCATTAGCACCTTGCCCTTTTGTGAAAACCAAAAATGTCTCTGGACATTATCAAATGTCCCCTGGGTGGGGCCACAAAGTCACTCCTCTCTGAGAACTGCCACCTGACAGTAACTCTCAGACCCCTGATTTTTCACTGGTAGGAAATTTGCTGCAAAGTTCACATATCACCCTGGAGGGGCAACACCTCATCTAGTCTCAAGTGGGCCATGGGGGAAAATGGGGAAGAATGAATCTCCTAGAGACAGAACCAGGGAAGGAGAAGGTCCCTGGGAGCTTCACAGAGAAAGCAGAACTGAAGTCCTCACCAGAGTGAGATTTGATACATGAATGGAAAAGTGGCCCATGTGAACTCCTCATCCTGCCATTTCCCAAATGGGCAGGGATTGTCTTTCTTTCTTTCTTCCCCCCCCCCCCCCAGTTATTCTGTTTCTTCTCCTACACACACACACACACACACACACACACACACACACACACACACACACACACACACACACACACACACACACACACACACACACACACACACACACACACACACACACACACACACACACACACACACACACACACACACACACACACACACACACACACACACACACACACACACACACACACACACACACACACACACACACACACACACACACACACACACACACACACACACACACACACACACACACACACACACACACACACACACACACACACACACACACACACACACACACACACACACACACACACACACACACACACACACACACACACACACACACACACACACACACACACACACACACACACACACACACACACACACACACACACACACACACACACACACACACACACACACACACACACACACACACACACACACACACACACACACACACACACACACACACACACACACACACACACACACACACACACACACACACACACACACACACACACACACACACACACACACACACACACACACACACACACACACACACACACACACACACACACACACACACACACACACACACACACACACACACACACACACACACACACACACACACACACACACACACACACACACACACACACACACACACACACACACACACACACACACACACACACACACACACACACACACACACACACACACACACACACACACACACACACACACACACACACACACACACACACACACACACACACACACACACACACACACACACACACACACACACACACACACACACACACACACACACACACACACACACACACACACACACACACACACACACACACACACACACACACACACACACACACACACACACACACACACACACACACACACACACACACACACACACACACACACACACACACACACACACACACACACACAACTGAAGTCCTCACCAGAGTGAGATTTGATACATGAATGGAAAAGTGGCCCATGTGAACTCCTCATCCTGCCATTTCCCAAATGGGCAGGGATTTGTCTTTCTTTCTTTCTTCCCCCCCCCCCCCCAGTTATTCTGTTTCTTCTCCTCCATTGCATATCAGGGGTGTTTTTCTTTGTCATAAATCATCAGATCCCAAGGAAAGCCATCCATACCTGGTGGAGAGGATAGATCATCGCTCGGAGACTGTGGCCTTCAAGTCTGATGCAGCAACTGACGGAGACTCTGTAGTTGTTGCAGGCGGGGTGTGGTGTGTTCCACTAGCATATATGGATAGGGAGAGGCCAAAAGAAAGACTTTGGTGGACAAGTAAGTTGGGTCACTCTATGCCTATTTCTAACTTTTTCACTGTTTACCATATTTACTGTAGAGGTTGTATGTGCAAATGACTAGCCAGTCAGCTACACAGCTAGGGGCAGCCGTCTGACACAGTTCTGGCCAGTAAGGCACAAACTGAAGTATATGGAGGGAACGTCTCTAGAAAACATTTGCTTTATTGATAAAGGAAAAGGATGCTGCTGGCCTCAGCCTTCCCTTCCCTCTTCTACTTCCTCTCTCCTGAATTCCAGTTGTTATTCCTGCAGCTACTGTCATTTTGCAACCATGGGATAGCAAGCCAATGTACTAAGGATGCATCGTGGAAGATGGACTGTCCATGATATTGTTATTGGTTGTACCAGTTCGCAATGGCCAGTCTCTGGACTTATTGCTATTTGAGTGAATTAAATCTGTATTTATTTAGGGCATTGTAAGTCAAGCATTCTGTCATTTGAGACTAAACAATAACTGATTAATAAAATTGGAACAGTGAAGGAGGAAGGGAAGAATGAAGGGGAGAGATGCTAAATAGCCTCACTTGACATAGAACAGAAGAGATACTGATTGCTGCCTTTGGTTTATGGTAATATTTAGTAATTCCCCACCAACCCCCAACTTCTTTTGTTTTTTAATCCTGAAGTTTTTGCCTTATATTAAGCTGAGATATTCTGGGCTTAATATTTTGAGGAGGGCTGACATAGCCACATGTACCAATAAAATTTTTGGCTTTTAAAATTTTAAGTATGTTTTTGAAAGTCATTGTCTTGAAATCCATAGACTTTTGATTTGCAAGAAAAAAACATGTGCTACTGAATTCCAAAACCAGGGCATGAGGGTAGGTTTGCCAGAAGTGAGAAAAGAGATTAAAGGTTGAAAGAGTTAGAGGGAGAGCAAGTACACTTGGGAGATTGCCTGCACTCTGCCCCTTCCCCCTACCCCCAATCCTGCTCCCTAGCCCCAATCCTGGGGCAGGAGGGGGCAAGTCTGAAAAAAGCAGGAGTAGAAAGGAGGAGTACCCTCTTCTCTGAAAGGCAGCACGCCTCACAGTTTTCCCCACTTGTCACCAGAATGATGCCATAGCTGTCAGCTGGGAACTAAAATGGGGCAGTCCAGGGCACAGAGGACCCCAGATAGCCCTGCTGAGATTCCTGTGTCCCCATGGTCACAGAAAATTATTTGTACCTCTAAACAGTGCAACAGAAGGGCTAGTAGATCTAACAGGGATCTCTTTCCAGAACAGAGATGTCACTAACCATATGGATGAACAGTCAGAGTTCATGGTGGTGCCTTGAAGAGCTCAGTGCATGTCAACAGAGATGCTAAAGACCAACTATCAGGAGATGCCAAGGAGGACATAGGCCAACCATAAACTAGCAGTCTGTCCACTCCTAATGCTTCAGCCCCACAAAAATCCCCTAAAACGACCTTCCTTCCCTGGAAGAGTGAGTGAGAAGGGAGGAATTAAATCCGACTTTGCGTGGTTTAAATGTGAACTAGCCAAGTTTGCTTGGGATCCACAATGATTAAGGTTCCTGCCAGCTAGTGAAATGTGGTCTTTCACTTACAGAAAATAAAGAAAGTTAATCCTTTTTTATGCTCAAGAACATGGCTTGAGAAAATTGAACCTGCTACATAAGACACTGAGGCATAACTATATTATTTAAAGTAATTAAAGATAAACAAGCAAAGAAATAAAAATGATAATACATCAAATATAAGGAAGAAGAGGTGGGAGAGCAGGGAATGGTTGAATAAGTTAATTAAATCCTCATCTTTCATTTCTGGGAGACAATAGGCTAAATATAAATTTGATACATTCAGAAATCTCATATGCATATTATTTAGTATTTTGAAGGTAATAAGTACAAGAATTAAAAACTAGAAACAGTTAAGAGGCTGTTTCTTAGGAGAGGCACTGGGGGTAAGTAGAAGACTGTTTCTTTCCATTATAAATTATTCCTTACTATTTAATTCTTTTTTTCTTCCAATAGGCCCATGTTACTTTTATATAAATTAAACAAGAAAAAAAAATAATCTTGAGCCTGTGTGTGTTTGCTGTGCTATCTGCTGCAGCAGTATATACTAATAGAATATGTACACTGAAGATGAAAGTAGCTCTGAGTGAGTGTTCTGAGAATGTGAAACTCTGCACTAGAAAGTGGCTTTGCAGACCCTTGTAATAACTCTAAACTCTTGCCTGGTGGGGTGGTACACACCTGGAATCCCAGCTACTCAGGAGGTTGAGGCAGGAGGATTTCAATTTTGAGGTTAGCCTGGGCAACTTGGTAAGACCCTGACTAAAAAAAAAAAAAAAATTGTTTTTAAAGCATTGGGATGCAGCTCAATGGTAGAGTGCCCCTGATTTCAATCTCCAGAATAGAAGGAAAAAAATTAATCCAGGATCTTTGGGCAAAGATGACAACTACCAGAACAATCAGAAATAGATATCAGGGAAAGATACAGAATTACAATAACACACAAAGGGGCTTTCCTAAATAGCTCCTGGGAAAGAGATTCTATCAAAGGTTGTGCCATGGAAGTTGGAGACTTGGATGATAAGTTTGAAGTGTGTGTGTGTGTGTGTGTGTGTGTGTGTGTGTGTGTGTGTGAAAGAGAGAGAGAAACAGTGGGAGTGGTTCTTGAGGCTTACACACACACACACACCCCTCGGGTTTGGGTTAGAGCTCTAGTTTACCAATCCTCTTCTTTCCACTTATCCCCTGGGTCTTGGGAACACAGAACCTTGGTAGTCGTAATCTTTGTCCCCTCATGGGCAGAGGCTGACAGACTTCAGGAAGCAGGAAGTTATGGCTGAAATCTGAACTCACTTGACCTGAACACGATTCCTGGAACAAAAGATTGTGACTTCCTGGGGGTCCAGGAACTAGCCAGCAAATCTTTGCAGTGTTGTTGACCTCATGACCCCTCATGCAACAACACTGAGATCACTTTATTCTTTTCTTTTTTTCTCTTTGGGAGGGGGGGGTCTGGGTGCTTTATGTACCAAAAATTCTTGCCAACAGCCTTTATTTTCTTCTTGGCCTAATGGAACAGAGAGAGTATATCACTTTGGGAAGTGATATAAATGATATGTCCAAATTAGTGCTTCAGGTCATATGTGCAAAGTATCATTTTCAACATGTTACCATATTCATCCTCACAGAGCTCCAAGAGGTGAGTATGGCACACACACACACACACACACACACACACACACAAGCACACACATGCACACATGCATGCACACATATATGTAATTCCAAATTAGTTCTAGTTAGTTTAGGACTGATAGAAACAATTTGTGGGATTAATGAAACATTTCAGCTTGATGAATCTCTGCAAGTATTTGTAGAACTCTTCAGAAAAATCACAAAATGAGCTGGAGATTTATTTTCTAAAATTGATTTCTACCCATGGCACCAAAGGTATAATCACGCTGTTTCACAACTATATTATGGCTCCACCAAAGAAAAATTCTCTTCATGTGGCTACAGAGAGGTGAATAGGAGCTTCTGACCTCTAACAGTGCAATTTTGCTTTCCCAATAACAGCCTCCTGGAGGCTTTGGGGGGAGATTGCTTTCACTAGAATGCAATACCTGAAAACTGGCCTTTGCTTTCGGGCCATTCATCTGGACACCTAGGAGAGGGCTTATTCAGAGGTGACAATACAGAAAGAGGTTTAATCAAAATCAAACTCCATACACATATTTTATACCTACAACAGGGTGCTCTGGTTGAAATTCAACCTAGGATTTTTGAAGTCTTGATGGGTAGGAGTTGGAAAACCTGTCATTTAAAAACTGCCAGCAGTTGTCTAGATCAATGGAGACGTCAGAACCCCTTTCTGAAGAAGATGGTTCTTTTGTTCTGGGTGAACCACCTCAATGGGCTGCTTAGTCACCGCAAAGCAAACACACCTAGTCCTCTTCTATCAACTTGAATTCTTTCTTGAAAACCCTGCCATTAAGTGAAAAAGCTCTGACATGAAAAAATATTTCCATTAATTGTAATGAATTCTGGCTTCACCGGAGGTGCTCAAACAATTTTCTCAGAGAGAAATGTATCAATTGGATAATGAAAACAAGATTAAATAGTTAATAGTATCAATTGGATAATGAAAACAAGATTAAATAGTTAATAGACAACAATCGTGAAGCACACAAAATTTGCACATAAAATGTAATGTAATAGAGGTTTGTAACATTCTTTTTTTTCTCTACCATTTCTTTAGCAATTTTTCAGCCAATTGGGGGCTCATGGTTATCTTGCACTCAAACTGCATTTGAAAGTACATTTCAGTATGAGTATCTTTAGGGCAAAATAAAGGCTAAAGAGTGCTTTGGGACACCAGGGGAGAACAAACTGAACCACCATTTTATTTCTTTTGCTCTGTGTTTGTATAGGACACAAAACATTCAAACATGAATGTAATCACATTTGTTCCAAAGAATAATACTTGACTAGAAACCATTGCAGTAAGATTGGTGAATGTGTATTTATCTGAATATCAAATTTCAAAATATGATTTCTATAGCTTCCTTATTTAGTACATTTTGGGATACAAAAATTATTATATTGAAAAAAATCAAAAGAAGCATGATAAGCAGAATAATGCCCCCAGCCCCAGATGTTCAGACAGTCCTTGAAACCTGTGAATGTCTTCCTGTGCATGGCAAAAGAGACTTTGCAGGTGTGATCACATCAAGGATCCTGAGATAGGAGGATTCTTCTGGATTATCCAGGCAGGACCATTGTAATCATAGAGTCCCTGTAAGTGGGAGGCAGGAAATTTGGAGAAAGCCACGTGCAAAGGAAGCAGAGGTCAAAGTGAAGGCAGGGAGGGAGCCTCTGAGAAGGCTGGTGGTCTCCCACGCTGGAAAAGGCAAGGAAGGAAAAGGATTCTCTCCCAGAAGGAACCTAGTTTTGCCATCCTATTTTAAGACTTCTCATTTGGAAATGATGAGATAATACATTTGTGTTGTTGTAAGCCATGAGGTTTGTGGTAATTTGTTATGTCAGCAATAGGGAGCTAATACAAGGAGTCAGGGCTTGAAAAGTAGTGTAATTGTCAAGAGCCATTAATATGACAAGTGAAGGGCAAAAACCCACACCAGAAACCTCCGTGTAGCAAAGGGGTTTATTAACCTATTTTAATGGCCGGTGGGGACTGAAGGGGTGCCTGGAGGGAAGGGGAGCAAGGGAAAGGAGAAGGAGAGAAGGGGAAGGGGAGAAGGGAAGGGTGGCAAGAAGGGGAAGGGGGAAGGGAAGAAGGGGGGAAAGGAAGAAGGGGAGAAGGGGAAGAGGAAGCGAGAGGAAGCAAGAAGAAGGCGAAGGGGAAAAAAGGGGCGAGTTCCAGCCCAGCAGGGGTGTAAGTAGCGACTCTGGTGGTCCGAGGGACCCCCAACTCCATAGGCTGCTGGGGGTTGGAAGCGGGACTTGTCGCTCGGGATTGGCTCAGAAAGGGAGAGCCCACCCCTGGGTGAATTCCCACGATGGGCGAGTATTCCCACGATCAGAAAGGGCAGGGACTCTGAGCCCACAAAGGTGGATTCTCACAAGAGATGGGCACTTCCAGAAAGTTAAAGCTCAGGCTGGCTGGATAACCTAAGGCACCGGGGGCGTGGCCAATTTAAGGCAGGTGGGGGGGGGTGGGGGGATGGGGAGGTGGCCTGTCGCCGGAATTCATCTAACAACAAGTCCTTATGAGATGTAAAACTGTTCCTTCCCACCATTCTCATGGACTGGGCTAAGTTTACAGTAACCTGGATGTAGATACTTGAGACCAAAGAGCTACATACCTGCTTTACAAGCTTATGTGTTTGCATCAGCTTAGGTAGAGTATATCTCTGAACTTTGCCATTGCCATATACGGGCAATAGTGTAGTGTAGGGTGGGAAGGCAGGGTGAAGGGAATGGTGAGAGAAAATATTAATTCTTTTGTTGTTCTGTATGAATTGAGATGGCATTGTGCCTAAGGTTCTGATTTTCCTGGGGGATGATGAGTGGAATTTTTGTTATTGTTATTTTGACATTGCTATATATCAGAATATTGAATTGTTTTCCTCAAGGGAAATTCATATTCCAATTCATATGTTGAGACCCTAACTCTCAATATGATGGCATTTGGGGATGGGGCCTTTGGGAGATAATTAGATGGAGACCACGTCATGCAGGTGGGACACTCACCAGAATGTGACCATGCTGATATTGGACTTCAACCTCTAAAATGGTGAGAAATAAATTTCTGTTTTTTTTTTTAAACCACCCAGTCCATGGTACAGTTGTCCCTTTATCCATGGTTTCCTCATTCACAGATTCAACCAACCACCAATAGAAAATATTTGGAAAAAATACTGTATCACTCCTGATCTGGCAGAGACCTCTTCCTTGTTGTTATTCCCTGAACAATATAACAACAATAAACATAAAGCATTTACAACATATTGGGGGCTGTATGTAATTTAGAGATGGTTTTACTTAAATGGGAAGATGTGTATAGGTGGTATGCAAATACTATGCCATTTTACATAAGGATTTGAACATCCAGGGATTTTGGAATGCATAGGGTGTCCTGGACCCAATCCCTTATAGATGTGGAGGGACAACTGTATTTTGTTCTTGCAGCCTGGGCTGACTGAGACAGATATTGAGAGGAAATCAAGAGAAGGGTACAAACAAAGCTTGATTTCCATATCACCATGGTGTTTGTGCAGCAAAAGAGGCTCAGGGTTGTCCAGGCTGAGCAGAAGACCCAAGGTTCAGTGGAACTGTTATTACCTGAAGAGAGCCAGGTGGCCTCTTGTTGTGGGGCCTGGGTTTCGCTTATCTCTACAGGTGTGATAGGTGATATTGCAAGGTAGACCCCAAGATTCTTGGTCCCCAATGTACACACTCATCCAGTTATCCAATCAAACATTAACTTAGGCCCCGCCATGCATAAATCTTTGTGGATTTGATTAACTGAAGTCAGTTGATTTTAGATAGGAAGATTAACTGGGTGGGCCTGATGAAATCACATGAGCCCTTCAAATATGACTCTAGAGGTCAGAAACGGAGGAGGAAGTCAGCAATTCAAAGCACAGGAAGGATTTGACTCACCACTACTGAGGAATGTAGGTGTCCTTGAGATGTTGAGAGCAATCTTGGCTGACAGCTAGCCCAGAAACAGGGAGCTTAGCTCAACCAGGCACTGAATTCTGCCAGCAGTCTGAATGGTTTGGAAGCATAATGAACACCTTACAGCCCCCAGACAGGAGCTCAGCCCAGACAGCCTTGAGTCCCAGCCTTGTCAGACCCTAAGCACAGAGCACGGTATGCCACGCCAAACCTCTGACCCATCAAAAGGGAAGCTGATAAATGAATGAGGTTTGAAGGCACTAGGCGTAGGGTGGTTGGTTACTCAGGAATAGAAAACCCATACAGCAGTCTGTGCTCTTCAGGTCTCTCTAATGCTGGGTGCCTGGACTCCAGCTTCTCAGTCAAACACCCAGACTTTTACTTGAAGCCACATGTCAATTAGAGGGTCTTGCTCTGCCACCCTCTCAGATAAACTATGCCTATGGTAAATTTTGGAACCCTTGGAAATAGCACCGGATATCTTTGAACTTTATAAGAGACTGTTCTTCCTGTAGTTAAGCATATGGATTTAGAATCCTTATAATTTTATTTTAAAATAATCAACGTGTCTCCATTTGTATCCATGGGATAGGCCATTTTAATTAATTATGAAAATAGCCTAGATGATAAAATTTCAGGAGTTGGTTACCATATGATAATTATCTTTTATCTAAAAAACTCTTTCTAGGTTAAGAGAATGAGCCTGATGATTGCTTTCCTAAACAACCAAAAATTTAAAAAGTGGCTTTGGAAGCTATTTCCACAATCAATCTGCTTGATAAAGTGTGTCTTTATTAAGCATAAGTATATCCAAATCAGTTCATCGAACATTTAATGACTATTTATTCTATTTTCTTTTTTAAAAGTCTAAGTAAATTTATGGGAAATTTCCCATTGTACAAATCAATCTCACTGAAAGCAGTCTATTAAAAGGCTGTTATGTAAGGCACTATGAGATCCATTAGAGCAGATTTAAGCTGGATCCAAGAAGGAGACAGCATATGTCTAGTATAAGGATGAAAAATTTTTTGCAGGAGTCAGAACACCAAACTCATATTGATTTTTAAAAAATTAGAAATTTGGACTGGGGATGTGGCTCAGTGGTAGAGTGTTAGTCTAGCATGCACAAGGCCCTGGGTTCAATCCCCAGCATTAAAAAAATATTAGGAATTTATTGACTTAACCAAGAAGTTCAAAATCAGGCCTGGCTTCAGAGGTTTAACCCAGAGGTTTAACACAGCACAATTTCTCCCATAATGTTTTTAGCTGGTTCCTTCTTTTTTTTTGGGGGGGGAGGGGTGGACCAGGGATTGAACAAAGGGGTACTTAACCACTGAACCATACGCCTAGCCCTTTTTATTTAGAGACAGGGTCTCGTTGAGTTGCTTAGGGCCTCACTGAGTTGCTGAGGCTGGCTTCAAGCTTGTGATCTTCCTGCCTTAGCCTCCACAGCAGCTGGTTCCCTTCTCTTTTTGCCAGATTTATCTCTAGGTTTTCTTCCCCATGCTACAACTGAATCCAGGTCCAGAAGCTCATCTCATGGAAAAATCAACGTCCAAGAGATGAGTGTTAGAGAGAACAAAAGGCCTTATCCAGTGGCCAAAGAATGGATCAGTGGGAAGCCATGCTTGTGAAACAATTTCTCAACCCCCAGGGGGGTAGGTGTTGAAGATTCACAGATGTAGGGTAATAATGATGAGGGAGAGAGATGGGAGAATAAAAGGGAGGGATATTCATGTCTTTTCTGGGAATAGCTGCAGATCTTCCAGGAACTCTGTGCCACCTCTTTTTGACCTTTTTATGGTTTGGGTGTTTTGGTAATGGTTCTTGGTAGGTGTCTTTAGCCTTGAAGGGAGAGGAGAGAGGCTAGACAAAAGTCTAGATCAAGTTAACCCTATAGTGTACTTCTGGATACAACAATTCTCAAATGTTCATCATGTTTGCATGCAAAGCTGAGTACAATCTGACCTAAAGATTAAGGCAACCAAAGAAAGAAACAGACATAATATGAAGGCAAAGATGCCCAGCCTTTTCCTTCCCAGATGACAGACATCTGCAGGTCCAAGTGAAGAGTCAGTGTTTTCAGCAAAAGCAGCCACAAGTCCCTGACTAGTAACCTAGGCAACCATTATCATTGTAACTCACGTGTCAGAGGTGTTATCTACAGCAAGGCTAGTGGAAGACTAACAATGTATTGCCCAGCTGTGTTACCTCCAAAATTAGTGATTTCTATGTCAATTATGAGCAAGTGAAGCTAGAGGGCTGATTTAAGATTTTCCTTGGCAACAATGCTGCAAAATGACTTCTGCAATTCTAGACCTCACTCCCTTACCACACCATCTGAGAAAGCAAGGATATGTCTTCCTGGAATTCTTTTGGAAGGAAAGGGAGGCTTCTATTCTCAAAACCTCAGTCAACATCCCTATGTCTCATGGGCCTTAACTGGCTCATATTTTCTTCCTTAAACTAAATATCAAGATTCAGGTAGAGAGGAGAAGGGCAGTCAATTGGGTTATGTTCCACTTGAAAACAAAGGAGGAGTAATTTCCATGAACCCACATGGCTGAGAATAGGAAAAGAGCAATTGCCCACATAAAAATTAAGGTGCTGTTAGAGGGAAGAGGTAAATCAACACATGCCTATAATAGCGGAGTAAAATAAATGCAATAAGGAAAGTACAAAATATTGTGATGCTGTAGCGCCAAAAAAGGAGAAAGACACAACCTTTGGTCAGGGTTGGAAGGATAAGAAAGGAGTTCATGAAATAGTTGTGCTTTGCCTGTTAATTTCTACTTATCTTTCAAAATCCATTTTGGAGAGGGAGAAAAGACACTGTTAGAATTAGGAACATACCAGCAAAAGCAAGGAGGCTGAAAAGGCTCAGAGCTGTCCCAGGGTGATACTACCTGGTCTAGCATGACTATAATACAAGACACAAGGAAACAGAGCCCAAAAGGGCCATTGGAGACTTATTGTGAAGATCTTTCCTTGAATGCCAGCAGGAAGAGTCATATTTAATTTAGAAACCAATGGGGACTCATTGGCAGTTTTTGAAGGGTGAAAGATGTAATTAAATATGCTCATTGGAAATATTAATCTGCCAACAGTGAATTGGATGAATTGCAGCCAAGAGAGACAAAATTCAGATAAATCAGGGTGCTGTTGTAGTATTCCAATGGAAAACAACGAAGCAGAGTGGAGGGTAGGGAGTGGAAGGTGAGGATGAGCATAGAAACTGAAGGTGGTGGGATCATCCTGGCTTGCTAATTCGTTGTTGTAAAGGGGTGGAGGAGGAGGGTGAGCAGTGACATAGAGCTCTGATATCTATCGGATGCATAGCAAAGGAGTGGTGCCATTCATGAAAATGGGGAACTCAAAAGAACAAAGATGGCCTGGCACAGTGGCACACACCCAAAATCCCAGCCACTGGGTATGCGGAGGCAGGAAGATTGCAAGTTCAAGGCCAGCTTCAGCAACTTAAGGAGATCCAATCTCAAAATAAAAAGGGGTTGTAGCTCAGTGGTAGAGCACCCCTAGGTTTGATCCTCAGTACTGAGGGAAAGAAAAACAACAAATAAACAAAAACCTAAGGTGTTTTGGAAACAGCAAGCTTCACTGTGCTGAGGCCTGCCTGCCCCATGGCAGCTGATCCTTAACTGCTTGACAAGCGGAGGCCCTTCAGCTATAATTCACCTCCATTATGAGCAAAGTAGTTAGCAGTGACCTCTCTCCTCTGTGTTTATTCAGAAGCTCTTAACATTGCAGATCTGTAACCCAGGGGCAGAAGAATCATGGATCTTCAGAAGTGTTGGGATTGAATGGGTTAGAATGACCTTCGTTTTCCCCCCATATACATTCAGAATTTAAACTCTCGAGTCAGGTAGATTACAGCAAAATATTATCTTCAGTGCTGATGAAACTGTAAGAGAAATGAACTTAATGTGAGAGTTAATTAGACTTCCTTAGACTGTCCTTGAAAAGTAAAACAGCTCACGGGATTTACAGTCAATGTTTGGGATGCAGGTTCTTTCCTGCAGGGACAGCACCTCTGAGTGAAAATGTGTATCTTGCAGGGTGTGGTGTTGCTCGCCTGTCATTCCAGCAGCTTGGGAGGCCAAGGCAGGAGGATTGCAAGTTCGAAGCCAGCCTCAGCAACTTGGTAAGGCTACAGCTTAATGAGATTCTGTCTCAATGTAAAAAATAAAAAGGACTGGGGATGTGGCCCAGTGGTTAATCACCCCTGAGTTTAACCCCTGGTACCAGAAAAAAAGAAACTGTGTGCCTCTTTCCATTAGTACTTTTCTTTGGGCAGCAGATAGCAGAAAGAAGAGAGGGACATGCCGGGTCCTTTATTTTATCCCTCTTCCCCTTGGGTGCAGGGGGCACAGCAGGCCTGAACTCTGGCTCCTGGTGAAGTCCCTCCAGTTGGTATGGGAGATGAAGTTTCTAACTGCCTAACTCTACATCTGGTGCATAACTTGTCTTCCTTTCCTCCATCATCAAAGCCCATGTTCCTGATTGGTGATGACACAGGACTCTGGCTCCCCGGGCTCTGGCTGGACAGAGAGGCAGATGAAGCCAAATCAGGCAGATTTCCCGGTAAGGAGCTGGAAGGGTTTTAGTTTGGGGGACATGATGATGAAATTGAAACTTTAGATGGGTTATTTTTGGGGCAGTGTGAAGGAAGGTAAGTGGTAGAGAGGCCAGTGTCTTAGTCTTTATTGGGTTGCTGCAACAAAATACTGGAGGCTGGGTACTTTATAAAGAAAAGAGATATATTTAGCTCACAGTTCTCTAGGTCCATGAGCATAGCACCAGTGTTAGCTCATGGTGAGAGCCTCGTGGAGGAGAGCATCCCATGGTGTGAGTGTGTGTGAAAGAAAGAGGTGATGTGGTAAGAAAGGAAGCAACAGAATGGGGAAGGGCTGGGCTCACTTTTGATAATGACTTAACTCTCATGGGAACTGACCCTCTCCTGTGAGACCTAACACACTCCTTAAGTCCAACATTAATCCCTTTGCAGGGTGGTCATGACTGTCACCCTCTACTAGGTCCCAACTATTAGAAGTTCCAGCACTTTTCCATACTGTTACTTTGGGGACCGAGCATTCAGTACATAAGACTTAGGAGGGACAAACCATATCCACATCATAGCAGGGAGTAAAGAAAGTGGGCTGGAATCCAGGAAGAAGGGGGCGAGGGGATTAACCAAAGCGTGGAGAATGGGGCTAGAGTGGGGCGGACAGGTTAGTGAGCCATTAGAGAGGAAGAATCCACAAGACAGTAAGGAGATAACCAGGGGAACCCGGGAGACTCCTTGCACAGGGCTGGATGATGATGTCTTTCCTCTAAGAAAAGAACTGTAGAAAGATGAGCATGCTGGGGTGGGGGTGAGGGTGGAGGTGGAGGTGGGGGGCAGCGAGACCTCATTTTGTGGCATTTTAGTTACTAATGGCATTTTTAAGTGAAATTGAGTCTGGTTTATGAAGCATAGGACAGAATAACACTTGATATCTTCTAGGGTTTCCCATTCTTCACATTTCCATAAAAGAGAGGGATTTCTACTCCCTAGACCCATAAAAAAGGACAGGAAGAACACTTGCCACTTTGCCCTACCCCGACACGCTCTCCTGCCCAGGAGCCCTCTTTTTTTCCTAGTTTGGGTCCTCTTTCTTTTGCATCTGTCTGTCCATCCCTGGAGTGCTTCCTCATCTCCTTCATATGACATGCTTCTAGGCAGGCTTGTTGTTTGAGGGGACAGATTCCATGAAAGCCCTTTTGATTGCTGGTCAAAAGCTACATTCTCTGGGGCTGGGGTTGTGGCTCAGTGGTAGAGCGTTCGACTAGCACGTGCGTGGCCCAGGTTCGATCCTCAGCACCACGTAAACATAAATGCATTGCATTGTGTACAACTAAAGCAAAAAAAAAAAAAAAAAAAAAAAAAGCTACATTCTCGAATCCACTGTTTTCTGTCCAGTTTTGGTTGGTTCTGAGCTCTGGCATAGAGTATATTTGTTTGCTCCAGTTGTCATAACAGTGTGCCACAGCCTGGGTGGCTTAAATAACAGACATTCATTTCTTCACAGTTCTGAGGTTGGAAATCCAGGGTCAATGGAGAGACAGGATTGGTTTCTCCTGAAGGCCGGCTCCTTGGCTTGCAGATGCCCCTCTTCTCCCTGTGTCTTTCCATGGTCTTCCCCTGCATGTCTTTGTCCTAATGTCTTCTTATAAGGGTCTATCTTCATGACCTCATTTTAATGTAATGACCTTAATCACAATCCTATCTCCAAAGACAGTTACATTTTGAGGCACCTGGAGTTAGGACTTCATCACACACATTGGGGGTGGGAGGGTTCACAATTCCGTCTATAAAAGAGACAGAATGTTATTTATTGACTCTCTAAATCTCCACCAATAGCTCCTTCCTTGCCTTTTTCCTTAAATACATTCTCATCCACAATTTTGAGACAGATTTCCCCCCCCTTGCTCTATTTATTTCAATGACAAGAATTAGGAAAATTGTAATCAGAGCACTGTTTAGTTTACTTAAAGGGAAGGCAGGGTGGTGAAGCTCAGTGGTGAGATACTAGTGGGGGAAGATTGCTAGGCTGTGTGTCACCTGGAACTGGAGAATACTGGAGACAGGGCCTGGTAAGAACCTGACCACCTGACAATCAAAATGTCTGTAGGTCTTCCCAAGGAACAGGGTACAACAATGAGGTCCTGATTCCTATAGCATTACAGACTAAGACTTGACAGAATATTTTTATTTTGTATTTAAATTTAGGTCCACAACTAATTATAAGGCCATAACACAGGCCCATGCTTCTTCAATAGTTTGATTCTCTGTCTGATATTTCTCCCATCAAGTCTGAACTTGAATGGTTTTCCTAAGGGAGAGCTTGCATCCACAGTGATGACTGATTCTGTGGAATTCTGTTAAACTCAAACACGACTGAAAGAATGTCATTCGGAGCTTTGTTTCAGGAACATAAAAACTTTAGGCGGCTTCACACGATGAAAGGAAAGAATGACAGATCTGTGGCAATGAGACACTCTTCTTGATCAGTGTGATTATATTAGAATGCTCTACTTGGATATATTGATTTGTCTTTGAGAGCGCTTTGTGCCACATAAATCTCATAGAAATATCTTAAGAAGCTGCCCCAGAAGGCCACGGCTTCCTTCTTAGCGAAGAGAAGCAAAGCCAGGGAGTCATTTGTCAACGTTTCAAACAAAATGGTCCATTTATGAACTGACACTGGATGGTTTCCTATTCCGACATTCATGGGACTTTAAAACAAAGATGCATTTTATGATTAACCTCCACGTATAGAAGCAAAGAGCTGTATTTGTCTCTTTTGACTTAGTTCAGCAACCTGAATTTTTAAAAAATCACCTTCAAGGAGAATCATATTTATTATACCTCAAAACTTCAGTTTATATGCACTATTGTTCAGACCAATTTCCTCTTCCCTATGTTTAATAGCCAAGTGATCATTTGTTTTGGAGATTCATTCAAGCTTTGGAAGATTTGGCCACCCATGGAAAAGAACATTCCTGAGAGCATTTTCCCCCTTACTGCCTTAGGACAGGGAAAATGGGTCTTCAGAGAATTATAAATGAAATGAAAAATATTGATAGAAAGTTTCTCTCTCTGTATTCTGAGACACATAACTTCAGTTTTCTAATTTTTAAGAGCTTTAGTGAAACTGGCATTGGTATATGCTGCTTTGAATTGGGTGACCTTGAGCAAATTATTTAATTAAAAATTTACCTTTTTCCCTTGACAAAGGGACTATTGTCAGGCACGCATCACTGGGGAGGAAGAATCCGAGGATAGGGGAAGGAAGTTTGGCACAATGGTTAGGAGCACAGGTTTCAAGCCAGTCTGGCTTGGTAAATCTCTTACTTCCCGGTCAGACGATGCTGTGTATGTGATTTACACCCCTAAACCTCAGTTTTCTCATCTGTAAAGTAAGCATAATAACTGATCCTACATTTTGTGCCTGCTTTGAAAAGGAAATGAAAAAAAATTATAAACATAGTGTCTTCCCATGTATAAATGTGACACCACCTCCATCATCACCACCACCACCACCAAGAAAATAACAAATAACAACTGACTGGCTTTATTATTTTACTTCCTTGATATAATAACACATGTATTCAAAGAAAAAGTAAAATTCATAGATTTCAAACTCTGTCCTGGACAAGATGGGTGGAAACCAGGTTTATATTATTTAAAGACTATATCTTTTAAATATCTATATTCATATGTATATGCACATACCATATATACTTATACAAATATATATTTATATTCAGTTAAAATTGAAATAACAACTTGAAATGTATTTACCAAGATTTTATATTATAACCATACTTCTATTTCTCATGCAAAGCCACTTTCTAAATAAAGAAAATATTTAGTCACAAGTATAAAATTGGAATAAGATTTAATAATCTCCCTTAGGAACTGATTTTAAGGTTTAAACTGTCCTTTTATGAACACAGCATTAAGAACTCTTAAATCCTTCTTATAATGTCTTCATATTTAAGCTTCAGTGGAGAAAGAGAGGAGCTCACCAGTCTCTCACTCATTTAAAAATATTCCTGGATTTAAAAGTATTAAGAGCTTCTGCTTGAAGATGGAAGCATAAAGATAATTGTACTAAGCTCCACTCTCTAATATCAACTGAAAGCAACACAAATTCTAACAAAAGAATCCATCTTGAATGAAACCGGGAGACAGACACAACTCTTAACTATGCAGAATTACTTCTAAATATAGCAGCATTTGGCCCCAATTCCAGAGGATGCCCAAAGTGGATTCACACTGGACAGCCCATGCACACAGGGCAGAGTTCTCAAATAGTAGGTGGCATTACTCCAAAGGATTTTTGCCAGTTATCCCTTACTGGGGACCATTATTCCACATGCCACAGTGAGGCACTGCAGACCAGGTGGGACTGGAAGGACAAAAATCCTTTGACTTTGCAGGAAACATAATGGAAGCATATGGGGGGAGTAATAGTACAATTAACAAGATTGACAATAAAAAATGGCTGATACTGATTGAATGCATACTATGTGCTAGATACTTAGAAGTATTAAGATATTCTGCACCATAAAGGTACTTGTACTAAGTCCTACTCTCTAATGATTTAAATGGTTTACATGCACCAATTCAGGTAACCTTCATAGTAACTCTATAATAAGGGTATTGCTGTTATCCCAACTTGACTAGCCATTTACAGAGCTTAGATTCGCATGTCAAGCCTGTACTGTTAACCTACAAGCCCTGCTGTATTGCTGCCATATTTATGGATTCTGCTTTGATCACTGGATCAATGTCTGTTGAGGAGACAAAAATAAATGCCACATCAAAATGCACAGAGCACTCAAGCCTATGGGGTTTCACTGTGAGCCACCAAAACCTTCCACTCACTCTCAGAGAGCATGCAGACCACCGGGTGTAGACATGTCCCTGGAGCAAAGGCAGGACAGAGTTGATGAAAAAGTCTGCTGAGACGATATGGCTCCTGTGCACTCTCCATTTCCTTCTCCGTTAGTCAGCTTTCCTTTACTGTAACTAAACAGTGAGATAAATCAAATTGTAAAGAGGAAAGGTTTATTTTGGCTCATGTTTTTGAAAGTTTCAGTCCATGATTGATGGACCTCATTTCTCTGAGCTTGTGGTGAGGCGGCACATCAAGGCAGGAGTGCATGGCAGAGCAAAACCACTTCCATCATTTGAAAGAGACAGAGGAAGAGACTGGGGTCCCCCATCTCCTTCTAAGCCATCCCCACTGACCTAAAGACCTTCAACTAGGCCCACCTCTTAGAGTTTAGGCTGCCTCCCCAAAGATGAAGCTGGGACCAAGCCTTTAACATATGAGTCTTGGGGGACATTCCAAGTCCAAATTATATCATCCTTGCCCTACAACTCTTGAAAAAAAATAGTTGGACAACAAAGAGCTGTTATTATTTAAAAATGAATCATAATTAGAAATAAATAATTAGACAAATGTAAAGATATCTGAGAGATAGAAAGACAAGCAAAACAGAAAAAGCAGCATGAGTGGGGAAAAACAAAACAAAACAAAACAAAACAAAAGGCATGTAAATAATTCATACCAGAAGATGGATTAATTCAAGAAGTGAATACAATTTCAAAAACTTTTTCATAAGGAAGAGGACAGAATGAATAGCTGTACCCCTCCCCAAAAGATTTCAATGGCAGAAAAAGAAAAAGAAAAAGAAAAAGAAATTGCTGCCAGAAAATAAGACTTGATTTTGTGAACTAGCTGTGCAAAATACAAACCATGAGCTAGGACAACTGATAATGATAAGTTGCTGGGTGTCAAGAATAAGGAACCTGATATGGTACCTACTACACACTGGATGTTTCATTAGTGCTTTTTGAATAAATGAAAAAGAAAAAGGCAGAAAATAAAGAAATCCACCTCTATCAAGGGAAAATCAAATTGGCATTGTATTTCGTAGCAATGGTTGTAGGAAAGGGTGTGGCAATCTTTACAAAGTCTTCAGGGGAATAAAGTATGATCTGAGATTTTCATACTCAGTTGAATGTCATTCAAGTATAGAGAAAACAGATTATTTTGACACACACACACACACACACACACACACACACACACACACACAAAACTTAAGAAGTATGGTACACATTAACATTTTTTAGCCAAAGAAATCAACTTGATTATGAACTCTAACAAAGAGAAGAGAGGTAAATAAAAACAAGGGTCTAAGGAACAAGAAAGGAGAATTACTGATGTGAGAGCACTGAAACAATTTAGATACAGCTCCAAGACTGAAGGACCGGAAATTATGGCATTGGAAGAGAATGTGAAGGTTATAAATTGTATCAGTTTAGAACTAATGATCTCAGTACAATAATTGGGAGGAAGGAAGTAGAGATGGGAGGAAGTGTACGTCTCCCCATTTCCTCTTATTTCATTGTGAAGTTTCAAAAATTATAATGCTGATAATTCAAGCAATGAAGGTTTAAGTGCATTATTTTAATGCATGAAGATAACACCAGAATAATTTAAAATAGCAATATAACCAACCAAATCAGTATGTTGGGGGTGGTGGTGTATAAATTTGAGAGAATAGGCATGCAGGATAATTTCCTCATCTTCCTTGAGCAAGTTTAGAGATAATGTTTAATGTTGGTGAAAAAAGTTTGAAAGTAGTTTAAATGTATTATTCAAAAGGATAAAATTTAAAACTAAAAATTTATTATAAACATAAAACCACACAAAAACAAAACATAGAAATCCAGATCACATAGGAAAATATTTAAAAATAAAAGTATTAAAAGCATAAAGCATAAAGTAAGAATGTAGAACTAAGACCTAAGATATTAACAGATAAAAATGTAAATGGAGTAGGGTTGGGTTGTGGCACAGTGGTAAAGTGCTTGTCTAGCATGTGTGAGGCACTGGGTTTGATTCTCAGCACCACATACAAAATAAATAAAATAAAGGTCCACCAACAACTAAAATATTTTTAAAAATGTAAATGGAGTAAACATTCTGTTGAAAAAAAGAAAGAAAAACTCCTATACTTCACATTGTTTAAAAACATAATACTACAAGATGAAGTATTAAAGGTATATATCTCCGAGTGATTCAACAAAGTTAAAATAATTAAAGGAGCCGGGGCGCGGTGGCGCACACCTGTAATCCCAGCACCTGGGAGGCTGAGGCAGGAGTATCGCGAGTTCAAAGCCAGCCTCAGCAATGGCGAGGCACTTAGCAACTCAGTGAGACCCTGTCTCTAATAAAATACAAAAAAGGGCTGGGGATGTGGCCCAGTGGTTGAGTGCCCCTGAGTTCAATCCGTGGTACCAAAAAAAAAAAAAAAAAAAAAAAAAAAAAAAATTAAAGGTAGATGAACCCCACCACCAAGGAAGAAGGGATGTGAATATTAAATATCATCCAAAATTGAAATAAGAGAAAAACCATCAAGAAGGTAAAGGAAGTCACTTTGTAAGGATAAAGTTTACAATCTGCAATAACCATCTGACATTGATGGTTAAATGCTAAAAGTAACACCAAAACTCCTAACGTAAAATTGTATGAAATGGAGGACAAATATACAACAACCCAAGTGTGCTGGAGTCCAAGTCTGGCCCTCTCCTATTTCTGGATAATTAAATAAAACATTCCTTCATTCAGTAACATTTACTGAGCACTTACTACTTGCTAGGTGCTATGCTAGCTGAGGGTAATAAAGTGTGAGCAATATCAGAGAAGGTTCCTGCCTCCATGGAGCTCCCAATTTCCTGGGGCCAGATAATAAATCAGCACAAAGGAAACATGATTGCATCAAGATCAATGATATAGGAAGAAAAGTCATGTAGTAGTGTATGAGTAAAATAAAGGATCTGGCAGATCCCAGCTGAGATCTGAAGGGTGTTTAAGAAGTAAATCACGCTGGAGGTGGGAAGGAACATTTTCACACTTAGAGACAGCTCGTAGGGAGATGGTGGGACCATGTGTGTTTAGGAAGAAGGAAGTCCTTGCAGTGAGAGAGGGCAGAGAGCACAGGCCAGGCTGTGTGGGTCCTGGGGCCCTTGTTAAGCATTACAGAAGGGACTGGAGGAGATGGGAAAGGGTTAGAAAGCGGCAGCTGAGATGTTGCTCTGAACAAGAAACAGTGATAACAAGATCAGGTTTTAGTGGAAAATATGGATAAGGAAGATATTTAAGAGACAAATATATCTGTCTCCCAATTACTTTGGTGACATGTTGGCTATGGGAATGAAGGCAAAAGCTAGCTTGCAGGTGACACCTGGGTTTCAAGCGCTCACAAACAGAAACAATGGTAAGTGCTTTTTCTGGTGTAGGAAACCCTGCCAGCAGATAAGGACTTTGGGGGATTGGTTGATAAGACTAATTGATAGTTGATAATGCTGTGTTTGAGGGCTATGAGGAGTGGAGTAGGCAGAGACTGGTTGAAAGCCCAGGAGGCAGCGTCAGATGAGTCCCCAGCAAGGTCGTGACAGACTCCACAAATAATTAAAGAACTCAAGTAGAGGTGAGACTCATTCAGTGCTTAATGTAGCATTGGACACTCAGCACGTCCTCAGTGCATGCTAGCTATTCTAGTATGAATTTAAGCTTTGCTCCTCTTTCATTTGTTCTAGTCTCTCAGGATGTCCATTTTTCTATTTATTGAATTTCTGCTGTTTTCCAGAAGCCAAATATCTATACCTAATTTTTTGTTATTGGTTGACCTCTACTCTGGTCACAGGCTGGGGCTCTTCTACCCATCATGTCATCCAGCCTAGCTGCCACCCAGTGGGGATTCAGTCCTGTAGCTTCAAGGAACTAGGTTTTGTCAATATCCTGAATAAACTTGGAAGCAGATGTTTCGCTAGAGCTCCAGAGAAGAGCTCAGCCCAGTGCACACCTTGATTTCAGCCTTGTGAGTAGAGAACATGAGCAGGCAACCTAGCATGCCCTGCCTGGCTTCTGACACACACAAGTGCGAGCTAAGAAGCTGATGTCACTAAGTCTGTGGTAACTTTAACACAGCAGCAGGTTGCTAATAAATAAACAGTGCCCCCTAGCTTTATGTGCTCCAGGGAAAAGTCTGATGGAAAATTTTGGCTGGAAAGGGATCAGGGAACACTGTGATACTTTTGCAAACAACTGGCTACATCAAAATATAATATTAATTCTTTTCCCCCATACCTGCCCATTGTCCTCACAGTCAATGAATCAGATACAGCTGGTAGGCATTTTCATATCTCTGTTAGTACATCAACAAGTTCTGTTGCATATACATTCCAAAATATATCCTCTATTATGTATTCTCATTGAGTGGTCTTATTTAGAAACTCTCATTATGTCTTGATTAAATTACTAGAATTGCCTTCTAAGTCAGAGCTTTACTTAATTCTCTACATTGCTCTTGTTTTGAACTTTTTGAATCCTCAATTTGATTATGTCACTCTTCTTCAACCCCTTCAAGGACATGCTATAGCCTTTAGAAGGAAATTCAAATTGCTTGACATAGTATTTCTAGCTAGAAGTCCCTCACACTTGCTGTTGGCTTCTGTCATACTGACTGACTTTTGCTTTTACTACAATGAACCACATATATATTTTTTACCACTCTATTCTTGGAAGACTACTCTGCCAATTCTTTCTGGAAAATTGCCTTTCATCCTTAAAAGTGAATTTGATCATTATTCCTTCCAAAAAATATTTTATGGAGTTGGATTCATTCATAGATAGTTGGATGCTCTAGGAGATTTTTTTTCTCTTCATCACTGAAAGACCCCAACATCTATTTTCTCAACAAGCTCAAGTCCTTTGGTTTAGACAATGGTCATGTAGATGTGTATCATGTGACAGCATCTAATCCTGGGTCCAATGTATTACTTCATCTTTAAACTTGTCTTAGGTTGTGGCCAGCTCTGGAGCTGAGATAGAACAGTTTGAACAGAAAACCTAGAGTTGTCTGGGAAAGATGGTCCAGGGATCTCGCCTCGTTGAAAACTGCATTTGTGGACACGTAGGATTTACAGGCTTGACCTGATAGAAAAGAAATGGCAGAGAAAGAAAGACAACTGTGCATTTCAGTTAATGTCAGTGTGAGTCCAGAGAGAGACATGAAAGGCTAATGTGAAGGATGGTGCTTCTGGTCTGCTGGGTTCACTTGGTTCGTTGGGACATGTCTTGCCCTGGAAAATGGCTGGGTGAGAATGGAAAGGTCTACTAAGGTATGGGCCCTTGGTGGAATGGACCACCTCCCCTTGTCCTCACAAACACGGTGGAGCAGACAGCTTAATCTAAGACAGGAAAGCATGGGAGAGCTCAGCTGTCCTTCCCTGAAGTTTTATTCCAGGAAGTGTTTCTTTAGCCCAAAGCAATTGTTTTTCACTGTTGCCCAAATATCTGCCATCTACAGCTTGTGAGTTGATAGGCACCAGAATTGATCTCCTCTGCACAGCAAGTGGCAGTGTCATATCTGTGCAAGTGGCTGGGCAGGGCATGGAAAGAGATCTGATGTGGAGGCCTAGGCTCGGTTGCTTCTTGTTGAGGGAACACTGGGGAGTGGGTGGAACTCTTGTGGGGCGATTCTTGCCTTGGTAGTTAGTAGTGTAAGGGACTTTGTCCCACCCAAGGTCCTTGGGCATGATCCACCATAGCCACTTTCAACTCCTTATTCAGGGAAGCGCCTCTGTGTAGAGATAAGAGGACAGAATAAGCTTCCCTCAGCCACTAAGGATTGGTGTTTGGCCGTTCTTTGCACCCCAAACTACCACTGACCATCATTTTTTTTTTTTTAATTGAAGTTTAGTTTGGGGACAAATAACAGATCTAACAATTATCTAGCCAGACATGGCCACGAGAACCAAATCATGCTAAGGTGCAATTGTTAGCCCTCAGGGAAATAAGACTGGACAGATGTTTCGACATCTATCTATACTAACACTGTTGTATATTTTACTTATCTGTGGCTCCAACCAGTTTATGTATATTTAAAAGTTGTACTTTTTTCCTCCTATTTCCAGTGAGCTCCTCACTCAAAATAGGCAATCCAATTAATTTTTAAAATGCAGATTTTTATGTCCTGAACTTTTTCATATATTTTATTATACTTGGGTTTACAGTTTCAAAAGATGATGAACTCTGATCATTAAGTATGCTGCTTAATTATAAGCTATTTTGATGCTTGAGAAAAAATATTTATTGCAGATTTGTTGGTAACATAATTTTGTTTAATCAGATGAACACTGTGAAACTTATAATAAAAACACTGCTCCAGCAACTCATTTAAGATATATTGTTGGCCTCCAAATTAGAAAATTATTTTTAAAAATGCAAAGATTTTCTTTATAGAAAATATAGAAATGAGTTAGTAATCAAAAGACCACATGTCAAAGATATACATACTTAGCTACATCAAATACTATTTTTACATCAATAAAATTCTTAAGTACTTAACTTTTAGAATAATTCCTTTCTAATTACATGAAAGAATAATTCAAGAATAATTCATATGATAAAGAAAGGACACTAGCAATTTGGACTATTATTCTAATTTTAAAATTTTTCTACAAATTCAAAAGAATACTTTTTGTATAGCTTTTTTCTTTTCTCACTCCATGCAAAATTATGCAGTTAGACTTTAAAATACTTAGAATCATGATTCAATGTATCCATTTTTGCAAGTGGAAAGGTAGGCTATTAATTTCTCCTTGGGGGTTTATTAACACAAGCCTCATAACAGACCAGTTAGAAAGCATCAGTTATGGGTAAAATAGAGGAATCAAGTAATTTTTTCTTTTAACTGGTGGGAGTATACACAGCCATTTTTAATGAGCAATGCTAAACCATTCTCAGCATGAAAATATTTAACGACTTTTGTAGCATAAGCAAGAATCATACTTTCTTTTTATCTCTGACAGAGCTTTGCAAAGAGTCACGCATGCTACAGGTGCACAACAAATGCTTTTAGAAACAATTGAATAAATCTATCTAGAAACAAAGAAGTTAGTGCTAGAATGTGCTAAAGGCAAAATCCACATTCAATGCCTTGGGTATTTGTGAGTTGGAGAAAAATGTAAAAGAAAATAGTTTGTACATGTAAAAAGTTAATTGTTACCACGTAAAAATAAAAAGGCATTGTGTACAACTAAAACAAATAAATAAACATTTAAAAAAGTTAATCATTTCATTAATGCTCATTGGAAAATCATTATTTTCATTTAAACCAGAGATTTTAAAAAGTTTCTTTCCCTGGATGAAAACTCTTTTTTGGTGCTGAATCTCAACTACCACTCTTGGCACCCTCACCCCAACAAAAGACCATCCTATGTGAGTTTCCAAATTCAGAAAGCAATGTTTTCTTTTTACAAAGAGCTAAATGTTCAGAAGGAAATTTAATCCCAAATCTTTTTATTTTAAACCAATTTAATTTTTTTCAAATTTATTTTTTTATTCTAAGTTGTTAGAAATGACAAAATAATTAAATATTTTCAAAGATGCTGGATGTGGTGTTTTCCATCAGTTTTGATTGTGCAGCATCTTTTCGTGGTCCACACTAATATCCGGAATGTTCTGCTTGCTCAGCGGCATTTGTCCCCTCCATTATCATGTATTCAGAAGAGATGAGCATTGTCTTTCAGAGTGTGTATAACACTTGTCCCCCAGGTATTCAACCTTTTTTTTCTCCTGATTAAGAAACCCAGCTGCAATATTCAACACTAAAAAAAAAAAAAAAAAAAAAAAAAAAAAAAAAAAAAAAAAAAAAAAAAAAATCTAATGTCTTTTCCTGAGTCACCATCCAATATTGTACCCAGGGATATCAAGGTCAATGCATGTAGAAGCGCAACACTGAGAATCTGTAATATGTAGATTCACTGCAAACACAAAAAAAGATGCTTTATGTGCATGCTATCAGAAAGTGAATATAAAAGCATGTAAAATTTAAGGTACAAAAGCTTAGGAAAATATTACAATTGTCACTCTCGATTACTTTTAGACACAGCTTGACATTCCTGAGGAATAGATATTAAAGAGTAACTATTCTTAAAAAGGTATAAAAATTCACTCATTCAGGTATTCAATAAATATTCATTGGAAGCCTACTGTGTATATAACATGAGCAGGGATGCTGATGGATAACAAAGATGTATATAGCATTCGTGTTGACCATGTGTGCACCAGTTCCTAGAAGGCTTACCAACAAAGCAGAAATAAAGACTAATGATTATTGTAAATGCTGATAAAAGTCATTCCTTTTGTTTGGCAGTAACAGGATCAGGCATCCCTTTAACAACCTGTCCCCCAGAAGATATATTATATATTACTCATTGATAACCAGGGAAAATTGGTTACCAATGAGAAAAAGATTCTTGTATATAGGAAGTGGATCTAGCCCAAATTTGACTGAGGATAAATAATCCAAGCAGTAGTGTTTTAAAAATCTCCAAGTAAAATGAGTGAGAGAGAACCTTATAGGTGTCATCTGTTTTCTGAGGTAATCATACAGATTTAAAACAAAAGACATCAGTGCCATGCAACATTGGGACCTAATGAATGGAAGTGGGTGGTTTGTACCTTTAGGAAGGTCTTTCTCTGAGGACCTTGTAAATGGCCTTTAATACTAAAGTAACAAGAATAATCAAATAGGTTTTATAAGAAAAGCACTAATAGGCTTATTCTATGGGGAAAAAAGCAGGATCTTTCAAACTATGAACTAGCTTCTCAAGAGACTGAATTTTTAATACTGCTGAATATGATGCTGACTTGTTTAGTAAATATCCAGTATTACTATTTCCATACATTTTCTATGTAGCTTTCAAGTTTGATGGAAAGGTGAATGGATTTATATCACATCACATCTTTGAGGTTTTTGGAAAAAAGATGATTCAAACTTTAATCACAGGAGGGTAGAGATCGAGGGTACTACACATTCACAAAGTCAACCACCAAGTTGGTCCTTAGAACTAAGACTGCTCCTCTCTTTATGATGCAGTTTCATCCCACCATAAATTGGAAATTTTTAAAGTTGAAAATGAAAATGCATTTAATGCACTTAACCTTCCAAACATCACCACTTAGCGACACAGCACACCGTAGTGCCCGTTGCTTCCCCTGTGGTGGTGTTGCTGACTGGGAGAGGTGGCAGGTGGCTCGCTGCTTCTGCTCAGCATTATTACGATTGTACCATGTATCGCTATCCTGGAAAAGGTCCAAATTCAAAATTCCAAGGATGGTTTCCGCTGAATGTGTATCACTTTTACACCGTAAGGTCAGTAAAACCTGTCGGACCATCTTAAGTTAGTGATTTGTATCTGGAAGCCTCTTTCTCAGTCATCTTTCTCCTGTTCTCCATGGTGGTGACTACACTTCCTTTCCACAAGTACTCACAAGCTTCCTGACCCCAAATCTGTCATTTCAAAGGATGCACACCTCACATCCTCTCCACGATACTCTCTTTCAGTGCTTCTTAATCTCTGGAGATTGTTGGGAAAATTTGCTGAATTCACATTCTTACTCATACCAACCTGGCTAATGTTCCAGGTTGGTCTTTGGTTACCTCCTGTTCTCTTCGTCCATTCGTAACTTTTCAGTCCTTATGTTAGTTGACCCCAAGGCTAACTCTCCATCTTTATTAGAACTCTTCCCTTATTTCAGAGACACCAACTTTTCCTGCTTTTCTCCTGGTTCTTGAGAAAATCTTCCTTGTTTGCATAGGAAGTTCTTTTGCTTCTGTTTATTCCTGAAATACAGGCATCTGATAGGCTATGTCTTTCCCTCTTTCCCTTCATGCTGTACAGACTCTTCCTGTACAATCTCATTCTTGGCCCCAGATTATCATTTATGTGTCATTGGCCTGCCAGGCTACATCTATAACCCAAATCCATATATTCAATGACTGCTTGACTTCTTTTCTTGAATGGCACATAAATATCTCTCACTGAGTGTACTTGAATGGAACACATTGTCTTTCATTCAACTTCTTCCCCCACTGGACTCTTTCTATGATAGTACCACAAACCATACAAATACTCAGTCTAGAAATATGTAGGGATTTCCCATAACCCAGTCACTCAGCAAAAGTGTTCTAAGTCTCTCATGAATTTGTGGACATAAATTCAGATCTCTGTTATCACTGTGCATGGTCATCTTACCTGCTAACTGGCTTTCTGCTTGTAACTCTAACTCTCTTCCAACCCATTCTCCATGATGGAACCAGAGTTATTTCTCAAAAGAAAATCTTATTGAGTCACTCCCTTTCTTCAAATCTTGCAATGACTTCCATTTAACGGTCCAAACCCTTTAAAATGTCTTACACTGCACCTCATGACCATCTCCACTTTCCTTTCTTATCTCACCCTAGTATCTTTTGCTTACTCTACAGTCAGAGTACATATTTTAAGTTATCATTTCTGGGTCTTCTCATAGCCTTTTTATTCTATTTGATATTCATTCTTTCCCTCGCTTCCTGCTTGATTCTTTTTTTTTTTTTTTTACCATGTAGCATAATCATTTATTCCACTCAAGAAGCCTTGATATGTGTCCATGATCTCCGATACTTTGATCATGACACTTCAGTACAATTGCTTATTTAAGTATCTGTCTTTTTTCCTGCTAGACTATAAATCCCATGTGTTTGTCATGTTCCAAGTTGTAGTGCCAAGTATCCGTCACAATAAGTGCTTATTTATATTTCTCAATTGAATGAATATGGAAAGACATGTACCTTCCAACAATCCTGTTGGATGGAAGGCATGAACTTACTTTCTTTACTAAAATCCCCAGAATAAGGAGAAGGGCCAAGGACATGGGCACTGAGGAAAGAGGTCAATAAAAACATAGGACAAAAGGAAGACAAATGAGTGGTGATTTACTTTGCAGAAAGGAGAAACGAAAGACTAATTTATAGCAGAGAGTTGTGAATCTAATAAGAAGCAAACTGATTCATAATAAAACTCAGACAAGGTCAGAAATTAGAGTTCCAAGCAACTGTGATTGCCACAGTGTAGGATGTGGCTGGAAACAGATTAACTATAAGTTTATATCAGGGGTAGTTAGACCCCCATATCCTATTCCCTACCATGCACAGCAGTGACTTTCTCCACCATTCCTTTCCCATCCCTGCAGAAAGGCAGGAGATTTACTTGATAGAAAAGCTAAACCAGAGCTTCCCTGACTCAGGAATGACAGGTAACATTGAGGCAGGGCAAAGAGTTGTACCTCAAAGGTAGATTAAATGAAAATCTATGTGATAACCCTTTCTCCCATCCATGGTTTCACTTCCTGTGATTTTAGTTACTCATGGTCAGCTATGGTCAGAAAATATTATGTGGAAAATCCCAGAAGTAAATAATTCACGAATTTTAAGTTACACGCTACTGTGGGTAGTGTATCGATGACTGGCATTATCCTGCTCAGGCACACCTGGGACAGGAATCATCCCTTTGCCCAGCGTATCTACACTATATATGCTACCTGCCCATTAGTTACTTATTAGTCATCTCAAATATTAAGTCAACTATCATATTACAAGGGTTGTATTTCAGTAATCCTTTTTTTTTCCTTAATAATGACCTCAAAGTACAAACTTTATTTCAGTTTGCATTAGTCTACATTACAAAAAAAAACCCTAAGGAGATCAACTTAGAGGAAGAAAGACTTTTTTTTTTTTTGGTACCAGGCATTGAACTCAGGGGCACTTGACCACTGGGCCACATCCCCAGCCCATTTCATATTTTATTAGAGACAGGGTCTCACTGAGTTGCTAAGTGCCTCACCATTGCTGAGGCTGGCCTTGAACTCCCTATCCTCCTGCCTCAGCCTCCCAAGTGCTGGGATTACAGGTGTGCGCCACTGCACCCGGCTAGGAAAGACTTATTTCAGATCTCAGTTTTGGAGGTTTCGGTCCAAGATCAGCTGGCTCCATTGCTTTGTACCTGAGATGAGACATCATCATGGCAGTGGAACATGTAGTGAAAGCTGTTCACCTCATGGCAGCCAGGAAACAGAGAAAGACATGTCCCCAAGGAGCCACTCCCTTCAACTGGGTCCCACCTCCTACGGTTTCCATCACCTCCAATAACACATTCAGTATCCATCGACGAGGTTAGGCCCTCACGATCCAATCACTCCTCAAAAGCCCACCTCTGAACATTGCTGCCCTGGAGACGAGGTCTTCAGCACATGAGACTTTGGGGGACACACCAGATCTAAACCATCACACAGTAATATTTTCAGAGTTATTCTATTTTTAGTTGTCGTTAATCTTTTATGGTGCCTATGGAAAAGGTATGTATGCAGGAAAAACATAGTATACATAGGGTTTGGTACTATTCATGGCTTCAGGCACCCCTGAGGGGTCTTGGAACACATCCCTTATGGATAAGGGGGGATGCTGTATTCTGACCATTGGGGTTCCCCAGTCTTCTTCCCTCTGTGAAAGTCTCTGAATTGAAAGTTAGGATTATACTCCAAAGGAAGAGATTGAAAGAATTCACTTAGTGGAAACTGATCCAAAATAAAAGATTTATAAATATTGACACTGGGCACTCCAGTGAAACCTTCAGTGCTCCCCTGTCACTGTATGTGGAGGCCTGTCACCTGACACATGTGGATAATTAACTATTTGGTACGTCACTATTAACTATGAAGAGGCAACCTAAGGATCACCAGACGCTGAGGAAGATTTCTAACATGGAAAATAAAACCAGAAGCGAACAGAGAAACACACACACACACACACACACACACACACACACACACACACATACACACACACCAAAATAAAGACAAGCAGCAAGGAACAGAAAAAAAAATATTTATGACATAAAAGAGGTGAAGAATTTCTGGTGTGATATTGCAAGCCCTCCCCCCCCCCCAAATAAAATAAAATAAATTGCCCTACATAATTGAGAGGAATTTAAGAATCATGTTAGAAAGTTTGTGGCTAAATTATGAATATACAGAAGATAGGAATTTAAAAATCATGTTGGAAAGTTTGTGGCTAAATTATAAGTATACAGAAGATATCTATCCTGATTTGTTTTAAAGAAAGAGGCAATTATTAATTCCAGGAAAGCAATAAAGTTGAACAAGAAAGGAAGTAAAATTAAAGTATAAAACCAGAATCAATTGTGAATAATATTTAGATAGAGATTATAAGGTAAATCCAGAATGCAGAACTACCAAATGTGCTAAAACTATATTGGAAAGAGGTGAGTAAGAAAAGTGTGTGTGTGTGTGTGTGTGTGTGTGTGTGTGTGTGTGATGTTGTCATATGCTGTCCATAGTGGTAAGTCCATAGATAAATGTAGAAGAAAATACTAGAAGAAGTGTCTGAAGGAGTTTAAGGAGATAGTCTCTGTGTAAGGAAATAAAGTTGGAGTGGGAAGTTTATACTATAAGCTTTGAATCTCTATTTGGCATTTAAACCACCACACACACACACACACACACACACAGACACACACAGACACACACACACGACTATTTAAATACACATATTTAAGACAATTAAAGCTAATAAAAGAATAAATAAGTGACTTACTTCCAAAGACCCAAGTTCACTATGAAGAATGATTAGCAGTAATTGATCTGATTGTGCTCACCTTTCTCCTTTAAGGATTTTTATCTTTTAAAAAATGACTATTAGGAGAACTTACTCAGAGAGACAAAAATAGTCTACTCTAATAGCTCGTTTAGAACTTTAATTGGAAATTTGGTTGTGTATTCTTCCAATTAAGCTAATTGAAGTGGAGCTCCGATTGGGTCCTGGGAGAGGGGGAGTTCCCCAGCCGAGGCTCAAAGAATAAAAGCTGACTTTCAGAAGAGAAGAAGTGAAGCAAATGCTTAGGAAGACTGGTGAATCAACTCTATAGGGATTTCAATTATTTACTTATTGACTGACACATGCAGGGAAAGTAGCCAGAAAAGTTCCAAAAACATGTAGAGGAATGGGAAGCTTCATCTGAGACTTTAAATAAATGTGTAGGAACTACTTCTGGTA
This sequence comes from Tamias sibiricus, assembly GCA_025594165.1. Taxonomy (NCBI): domain Eukaryota; kingdom Metazoa; phylum Chordata; class Mammalia; order Rodentia; family Sciuridae; genus Tamias; species Tamias sibiricus. The sequence goes on from CM046662.1 coordinate 144,681,138, forward strand.
TCTTAATTGGAAATGTGCAACCTTTTCAAGAGGAATGCAGGTATGGAAAAGTTGTAAGGTTTGTGCAACACAATTGGAACTTGCCTCCTACTTCCAGAAGCTCTTTTGTTAGATGGATCTACCCACAACTCCTTGAACATTTCTTTGCCTTAGTTATCTTCAGAGCTTGCTTCTGTCTCAAAGATAACAAATGCTGGTAAGGATGTAGGTAAAAAGGTACACTCATATATTGCTGGTGGGACTGCAGACTAGTCTAACCACTCTAGAAAATAGTACAGAGTTTCTGCAAAAAAACTAGGGATGGAACCACCATATGATCCAATGTCTAGGTGGGGCTTAGGCCCTGGGAAGCAGATTTGGGATCCTGACAGGTGAAGGAAGATGTAAGATGCAGTTGGGAGAGTAGACATTCTTTCTTCAGAGGCAACAGAAGCCCCCAGCCTCCAGCCCTGTTTTGCCCCCTGAGTCCTTCCACAGGCCTTTTGAATATATGCAGGTCAGGCAAAAAAGGCACATTGCCAAGAGGTTACATAAGTGGGCGCATGCTCACAGGCAAATATTTATGACCTTGAGAACATATGCTGAATCAGGGTGTGTATGAACTTGACTACATGCTAAAAACATAGCCTTCCAGAAGTCTCAGCAATGGAGCCTAACTATAGCCATCTTGTGCCTGACCTACACTCAGCTATACCACTCCTTTGTATTTATCCAAAAGAACTAACATCAGCATACTATAGTGATACATCCATCTCAATATTTATAGCAGCACAATTCACAATAGCTAATTTATGGAATCAACCAAGATGCCTGTCAATAGATGAATGGATCAAGAATTTGTGATATAGGAGCTGGGGTTGTGGCTAAGTGGTAGAGCACTTGCCTAGCATGTGTGAGGCCCTGAGTTCGATCCTCAGCACCACATATAAATAAATAAATAAAGTAAAGGTAAACTAAAAAACTTAAAAAAAGAAATTGTTGTGCACAGTGGAATTTACTCAATTCAATGGTATTGAAAATGAAATTATGGTATTTGTTGGTAAATACATGGAAATGGAGAACATCATACTAAGTGCAATAAGTCACACTCAGAAACTCAAAGGCTGAATGTTTTCTCTCATATGTGGAAGTTAGAGCAAAATAAAGGAAAAGAGGAGGGATAGGTAGGATGTCATTAATACATAGGGAAGATCAATAGTATAGAAGAAGCAGATCAAGAGGCAGAGTGAATGGATGGGAAATGGGAGGCAATCAGGAATGAATTCTTTAAAACCGTGTTATGTGCATATATAAATATACCACAGGGAATTTTACCTTTATGTATAAGTAAAAAGAACCAATCAAAAATAATAACAAGATGAGCAAGAGGAAGTCTAGCAGAGTAGAGGAAGGAGAACAGGGGAGGGGAGAAAGGATGAGAGGGGAAAAGTTGGTATTGTGAACTGAAATTGAATTGCGTGTATGATTTTTGTCAAAAAGAACCCAACTACTATGCATAACTATAAAGCTCTAACAAAAGAAAAAAAAATGGCAATACAAAAAAAAAAAAAAAAAAAAAAAAGAAGTCACTATGAAACTTGTTCTAAATGCAGATCCCCATCCCATCCTCACTTTCTCCTTTTTTTCTTTTTTCTTTTTTGTGATGTTGGGGATTGAACCCAGGGCCTTGTGCAGGTGAGGCAAGTACTTTACCAACTCAGCTATACCCCCAGCCCCCCACCCCCGTTGTCTTTTAATACATTAGATACAACACACACAGTACCTGTTTACCTTCAGATGGCCTACAGCCTAAAAATGTCTATATTAAAAAATAAAGGCTTCCCAATACAAAAGTGAAGTTGAAAAGATAAAACTAATCAGTGTAATGGTGTATGTAAACTCACGAACTGCAGCTTAATTCATGTCTCTAAGGTAGAGTGTGAGTACATTTTAATATGTTTAGTGTAATGAAGGCAGAGCCTCCAAAGTTACAATGCCTGAGGCCTGTGGAGTGCATTAGTTAGCCCTCACTTTTTTTCAGTAGTTGGACCAGGGAATTTGCATTTTGTAGAAACAGCTCAGTGATTTTGCTGCAGGTTCTAATGCTCCTTTGAGGCCCAGCTCAAGTTCAGATGCTGATTGCTCTGCCTGCAACCTTTCATCACTCAAAAGCCATCATTTGAATCTTTTCATTTTGTCAAAATTTTTAAAAAGTAGATATATATCTTTGCATTCAAAGGGAGCCCAACAGTCTGGATTGAACATGCTTATTGTTTTTAGAACAAATTATTTGTTAAATATAGCTTCAATTGTGATTCAATTTTTGTTACTATAGGATTTTTTTATATAAATGTATTGAGAAGTCAGAAACACTTTGTTGTTGCTCTTCTTATAATAAAGAAATACTATATTCATCTTACACATAAAGTAGGTAGCAAAGTCCTCATCATGGAAGAGGTATTCAGAAATGAATGAAGACTGGGTTAATCCTTAATATACTATTTAATATATATTAATGTTATCAGTAAATATTGTTTATTGTGTCTGAGGCAGTAAAACATAAGGAAATTCTGTCATAAATCAGCATTAAATAGGCTGCAGATATTCTGAGATAACTTTCAGCTCCTTCTTCATCTCTTCTAAGGCCATAAGTCAGGAAAGAATCTGGTGTCTTTCTTAAGCTTTTGATCCTGACCTTCTGAGAATGAGAAATAATGACAGTAACATAAAAATTCTAATCAATAAACTTCTGTCTCTTCAATTTGGGATGGGGGGATGGTTGATACAGAGAATTACCATATTTTTTTTCTGTAATCTTTCTCCTCCTTTTTGGTTCTTTCAGCAGATTAGCTTTAAGCTTTGACTGTATCTTTCTCCTCACCCCAAACTTTACATTATCTTAGGCCCTTAGATTTAGCTGTAATATCAGGGAAGGTTGTGGAAAGAAGTCCTAGATGATCAAAATTTAGTTTCTGCTCCTCACAGGAATCAAGGTTCCAAATAGAAATTAAGTCCAATTAGAGAAATATAAGGAAAACCTACTTGTTTTAGTTTATAATCCAAGATTTTTCGCTTCTCCTCTCACACTTGTGCCCACCTGATGGTGCAGCTGGGTTTTCTGACTTTTTCCAACTCTACACTAGAACTGGATTTCAGTGGGTCCTGATGGCCAGAGAAAACACTTTTCCCCCTTCACCTCCGTGTTAGGCAATTTCCATCACTGTGACAAAATACCTGAGATGATCAAACTTAAGGGGAAAGATTTATTTTGGCTCAGGGTTTAGATATTTCAGTCCATGGCAACTTGGCCCTGTTGTTTTGATCTTATGGTGAGGCAGTGATAGAGGAAGACTGTTCACCTCATGGCAGCCTGGAAACAAAGAGGGAGAGGAAGGAGCTGGGTCCCAATATCTCCTTCAAAGCCGTGCCCCCATGACCTAACTTCCTTGCACTAGGCCCCACCTACTAAAAGTCCCACCACTTCCTAATAGCACCAGGGACTGGGGCCCGAGCCATCAATACATGGCCTTTGGGGGACTTTCAAGAGTCAAGCTATAACATCTTCTCCTTTATCTACAGAATCTGAATTGCTTTAGGGGAGACAGGAAGTCCTAATTTTCATCCTCCTCCCTCTCCTCTTTTTTAATTTATTTTTTAGTTGTAGTTGGACACAATACCTTTATTTTTATTTATTTATTTATATGTGGTGCTGAGTATTGAACCCAGAGCCTTGCATGTGCTAGGCGAGTGCTTTACCACTGAGCCACAACCCAGCCCTTTTCCCTCTCCTCTTATAAGACTTTGTTATGTTTGAATTATCAGTATTGTCACGATTATTCTTATGTACGCAATTAGAGCTTTTGCAGTGTTGGGTGAAATTTGATGTTTCTTGGGGATATTTTTTTCTTAGCAACACAGTTCCAATTTTATAATAAGAATTAGGTGGGTGATTGGGGTTAATAGGCAAGATTTTGCTTTTTAGACTTTTTTTCCTTTTTTTTTTTTCACAGACACTTAGGACTGATTTTGTGGAGAGAAATGTCTTGAAGGCTGCAGCCATCAGCAGAGTGTGTAGTCATCTGAATTTGTATGAATGAAAAAATATCCTTTTTCTTCCAGTAAATATCTGCTTAAATGGATGGGATTGAACACACAAGTAAAGGGGAAATGTGGGGTTTGATGGCAGGATTGCAGAATGTACATTAAAGGTAGTGAGTTTAATTAGAATTCTTGTGATGGGGACCTAAGGGAAAATGACCCTATTTTCTTTGTTCCTGAAACGGTAATGATACAACCTATTGTACTGAGATTTTGTGAGGGTTATATTAAGCATATATATGATAGTTATTTTTAAAGTGCTGTATAAAAGTAAGGCTTTATTATCAGGCAGCTAAGCAAAGTTAAAAGCTTTAATAAAACCTATCCTTTACTGACTATATGAAAACGTTTTTGTACCAATGTGCAAACAAGACATGTTCACCTTTAAAAGTTAAGTTTTTGAGACTAAATGGCTCAGGAAGCAATAAAGATGATCTAATATGTCAAGGGAGACATTTAAAAAAAAGGAATAAGTATATTATAGAGAGAAGTAGGAGACGATCTACTTCTTTTAAAGAGCCATATCTATTCATAGCATATTTGGAAAAGTATTGAATTTGGGAATATGAAACCTAGAAAAGTGCTCTAAAGAATCAAGGCGTCATTCAATACAAAATGTTTAGGCAGGCAAACTCAAGTTAATAACGGGACATTAATCATGGCGGCCCTAGCTGGAAGGGTATGTACAAAACAGGGTTTATATCTGTCTTGTTTACTCCTATCACATTGGCCTGTGCCTCAAGGGTAGGTTCTCAGATCATTTTTGCAAAATGACTATAAAAGTTTGGAATGTGACCAAGGGGAGATGCTCCAATCAATGTTAACTTAAAATATGAATGAATTGTGCAAACAAGGAGATGCTATTTCAGATTTGCGATATAAAAGGTTTAATTTTAACAGCAGGCCTAACATTTTAGCTTCTTTTAATTATTACAAACTTTTGACAATCCCCAAACCAGAAGGTTCTTCCGAAATGTTGATGGGGAGTAGTTAATAAAACTTAGAATGAAAGAAAACACGTTTTTCTGAATGTGGTAGCTCATGCCTGTCATTCTAGCAATTCTGAAGGCTGTGATTAGAGGATTGCAAGTTTGAGACCAATCTCAGCAATTTGAGGAGGTCCTAAACAACTCAGTGAGACCCTGTCTCAAAATAAAAAAAATAAAATAGGCTATGGATATAGCTCAGTGGTAAATTGCCCCTGGGTTAAATTCCTAGTACCCACCAACTCTTGCTCCCTCCCCCCCCCAAAAAAAATAGAAAGAAAACAACGTTTTGAGTAAAGAATTTAATCCTTAGGTTTGGGGTGGCACATAGGTCAACATTATTCTATTATTGATAGCTGCCTGGGGTGTTCCCCTGGGGGGTTCTAAGCTTACTCCTAGGAAATCCATGGAAGTGTAATGCAGCAATTGATCAGCAATGTCTGCATGGGTGTTGAAATTAGGGATGATGGTGAGCATCTGACAAAAGAGTTTTTTTAACTGGAAACCAAGATTGAATTTGTAAATAACTTTCTACTTTCTTTTCTGATAACATCTCATTATTATTATGGGATGTGACTTATTATGGTGACTGAAATTGGGGAGGAATTTGGGAAAGACATTGCAAGGTTGGCAGGGATTGAAATTACAGGTGGCAGAGGCTTGTAGTTCTCAGCACAACTCATGAGCCAGTCTCCATTTCCCAGCCTCTTCCCAGATATCTGGGGACCTTGTGACTTGAGTTCTTTCTGCCGGGGTTACCTTGGAAGCAGTGTGCATTGGGAGAAAAGACCATAGCCACCCTGAGCTGCAAAAGAGTGAGAAATCAATTTTATGCAGATTTTTGTCTGTTGTGGCCACAGGGTTAATTACTCTAATATGTACTAATAATTATAATAAGAGGTAGTTTGTCATGGCGTTTGGAAAGGGCCTTCCCTATCTAGACATCTATCTGCCTAGATTCTGCTTCCTGAACTTGAGACGTCACCTTGAACTTCCCGCCTGTGTTATCACGAGTACAGAGAAGTTTCCTACCATCCTGCAGACTCTGCTGGCTCTGTCTAGGCCTCAAGGGTGCCACAGTTCCAGGGATGGTACAGAGTGTGGGGCAGGGCATGGGAGGGTACTTGGCTCTAGAGCATTGTGCTCACAGTCTGTACAATATACACATCCTTTAAAAAGAGCAGTTCTACCAGCATCCATTCCTTTCTGTGGGTTTTGTTTCTGACCAAGCTAACTTTAAACCAAATAGCAAAAAAGAAAAATAGAAAGAAAAAAAAAAAAAAAGACAAGCAAAAGCAACAAAAGTCAGCTTCTGTGGCATGCATGCCTTCTGATGTCATATGACTTTTCCAAGCCTAGTCCCCTTTGAGGACCTTAGCATTGCTTAAACATCCTTTGGGGACTTCAGACCAGTTGCATTGCTTAAACATCCTTTTCTTTTTTCTCTTTTCCATAATGCTTTTTAATTTCTTTTCTCCCTTTATCTCAATCCTGCTAATTCCTAAGCCTCCCCTGCCTCCCCAACCTGGGAAGAAACAATATCTTTTTCCTATGAACACTTCTGCCAGTATCTCTCTTAAGACACCTCCATGGCACCTTCTAGTGTGTACTTTAGGGGCTCATCTTTTCTTCCTTGGACCATGGGCTTCCAGACAGGAGGGAGAATATACTGATCTGGCTTACTGTCAAGTATTCCACAGCATGCAGTGGCACAGCTAATAGATACAGAATAAATGAATGAATAAACAAAAACCTCCTTTGCGATGCTATGAATTCTCCCAGTTACAAAAATTATGAAATGTCCTCTGTAGAAATAGGAGGCAGCTCAAAAAAGAACAAGCATGTAAAATATTATAGCTCTGAATATGCTAATGACATTTTATTTACTCATAGCATCAGAATGTTGGAAGAATTTCATTCTTATTTCCCTCTGATCTGGCTCTTGTTTTTTTCTTTCTTCTTCTTCTTCTTCTTTTTTTTTTTTTTTTGAATCAGAGGTCCATAGACAATGGATTGTTTTATGGGAATAAAATAAAGGATGGAGATTTAGCTCTCTCTCTCTCTCTCTCTCTCTCTCTCATCTGAAACAATTACCACGAGGACAAACAGCTTTCTTCTTAATACTGCAATACTATAAATAACAGTAGAAATCTTGATGTCCCAGCATTATAAGTGCATAGGGCAATATTGATATTACATATTGCTGGCTGGGAGAAATGCTTATTTACAAACTAATTATTATATAACAAGTCAACTTTAGTTACCTATCTGAGAGGTTAAAAACACCAGATTCAGAAAGATAAAGTATGTTAGCATGTACATTAAAAAAATCTCTGTGATTACAAACAATAGTTTTGAGAGAATTAAAAAAAAAAACAAGTTAGAAAAAAAACCAGTTTATTAAGTAATATCATATAAATAACTTGTTACAAAAATTGATTTGCAAAAGGCATATTTACTCTTTGTGAGAAATCACTTTTTAAATTGCATTCTTTTCAAATTCATAAGTCTAAGAAATCAAAACAAAATAAAAGAAGCCATTTCAAGGAGTGCGTATTTGCCATTTGACTACAACAAAGGCCTGGCCACACTGAGCTAAAAGGTAATTGTTTCAATCCCACTCTTCTAATACAGAAAACTCTCCTATGAAGTTATGAAAACCTCCCTAACTAGACATGTGGATGGAAGCAGAGCAGGGATTGTTTTCCGTAAGGGATTCTTTTCGCCGAAGACATGAAAAATAGAGAAAAGTAAGGTGAACAGAACACTCCACCCAGTCAATCTTCAAGGGTGGCATCAGTTTCAATTTATACTTGGAAGTATTTTTAATTAAATACAATCAATACCAAAAAGCTTTTATTTTCTTGGTTTAAAGTCACAAATCACAGTAGGAGAATGCCAAATTGCCTTAGCTTGGTATCACTGAAGACGCACATAGCATTTATTATAAGGCCTATTCTGATGTAGTTTACTCTCGAAGCAAAGAAAATAATCACAAACAAAACAGTACAGTGGCTTTGAAGTGTTCTTGTGTCTCTTCCGAGCAGATCCGGTTTACATTTGCTACACAGCATTCTCCCCGAATGCCTAGTAATTCTATACATTTGATTCTTTAATAAACACTAAACTAATAGATCATAGAAAACTAAACGCTTATAGAATGTGCCTCCAGATATATTTACATAAATAGCGTAGCCTCCCAAGAAAGACCAAGATCTCATTATAGAGGAATGCTTTTTCCACAACGCTGGGTCTATGCCTCATTTGTCAAATTAACCCCATTTGAGGAGAAATTTGAGTTTGTGGTCCATGGGTTTTTAAAAAAAATGGAATTAAGCAACTTGTAAAAGCTCTTTTGAAATTAATCTAATAACCCAGTGGCTCTTCGGCTAAGTGCCTCAGTCCTGTCTGAAATATAGTGGGTAATAGCCTTTGTTTCCATTTGACCTCCTTTCAACACTTTCATCTGCTGGCTCTGTCAGGCTAACGTTCCCCCCAAATTAAAAAATGAAAATGCATCATAAATAAGGTATTACAAAATGAGGAGTAGATTAAGGATTGTCTCAGCAATGCTTAAATTAAATCGATGATGCAGAGACCATAAAGTTCTGGCTTTAAAAATGAGCTATTTCTTTATTAACTTCTAACAAGTGTGTGAGTCAATGCTTTTGCTCTAAGAGGGTATCGCTCTCCACATTAAATATGGTTGGGGTCTGGTATTTTTAGTAGAGAATTATCCCTTTAGAAAATTATTCCATAAAGATGCCAAAGGGAGATTAAAAAATGCTGCACCCATAATAGTTGCTGAAATTTTAAGGAGACCATACTGTAGTTCTGTATTCTCTGGAAAAGAAAGCTGCTTGTCAGAACTGAGGAAATAGTTCATCTCCTGAAGATTCACATACCAAGTGTTAATCTTTCTACTCTTATCATCCGATAAAGAAGGTTGGGTTGTAGTGTTAATTTAAACACAGCCGACTGCTTGGATTTTGAGTCCCCCTGCCACAATGTCACAATTCAAAAAAGATTTCATCTAGATAAGACATGAAAATTAAAATTACACTAAAATGATCCTTTTCAGAGGATGCCTTTCAAATAGTGGGGATCATGACTTTTTAGAGTGTTCTTCCAAAGTAATTACATGACTTCAAAACTGGTGACTGGGATGAAAGAATTCATTTGGTGGTTCTGTTCCTTGGGAAAAATGAATTTAACTGATAAGGGTGGGTACCTGATTTAAATATTTAGTTTGCACACCAGAATAGACTTTGTTCTCTCCTTTCAATTGTGTACTTTTTATAATGCTCAAGCATATAAAATCTAAGAATGCCCAACTGGTAGTTGGTACATTATTATCTCCAAGGAAATACCCATTCTAGGGCAAAGCATTTGATGTGAGATATTGTTCCGCAATTCAGGACATCTAAAATTTATATACTTAGAAGTAAAGTAATGGAAACATCACAAAGTTATTTTGGATCCACAAAATTTGGATGCTTTGAAGATACAGATTCAATTTTTAAGAACTTCTTGCGCAAGTTTTTAGGAGCTGAAAATGAAAACTAAGCCACATATTTTTATACTGTGTTAAAATTGAATCACCAGCTTTGTTCCATCTGAAAATGGAGTAATTTTGTAGCGGTGCCTCCCTTATGCACCCAGACTATAAAAACAGGAAAGTTCTGAAAGAAACATATATTTACTGTGCTCAGATTCTCATATAGTTTTATGAAACCATCATTGCTACTTTCCCATTTGATTTATTTACTTCTATGGGGGCAAATATTTTCAGCGGGAAGTGGGTGTGAAGTGAAGGGGCTTCAAACTTACGTGCAATGGCTTAATGTTTTAAAAAATTTAGCTTATTTTAGGGAGCATCATAGTGGTTTGAAGAAACTCTTCCTCTTGCACAGAGGAAGAAAAAGTAAGAAAGGCTTTAGTGTCCTTGAAACAACACTTTACACAAAAGCAACCTGTTTCTGTTGAATGACTTTAAGTTTTTTAGTGATTAAAACAACTACTGAAATTTTACTTCTTCCCCCTCCTTCCGTCTTTCTCATCACCAGTATCTAAAATGAGGACATAAACAATGTGAAAATTGAGATGAGAACAATTTTTTTTTTTCTCTTTAGTAACCTTTCGTGTTGACCCAGGACCTTGCACTTAAAGAAATGTGCACATTAGTGGTGTTTGAGCTGATATTTTGGTAGGAAGATAGTAAGACCAGGCAGGAGATTGATGGAACTGTAGCTCTTACTGTTTGCTGGTTATCAAGGAGTCTTGTAGGAAAATGCCACTTCCACTTGATCCTTGCAGGACAGTAGTACTAAGTATTCATCTCTAGGCTCAAAGCATCCAATTTCCTACAGATTTACTACATCAAGAGCTTTTATGTTAATATATTAAACACTAATTTCAGTGCTTAGTCTATTAACCCATTTTTGGCAAGATACTATACCCTGCCAATTACATTTCAAATGTCTCACTGTAGAGCTACTTGATTTCACTTAGAAGGAGAAATTCAACTTTGCTCTGAAATGTTGGAAATTGCTAGTGTCAACCCTCAGAATTCCAATTAACTCCAAAAGTTCAAAAGGACAACTTTTGATGATACCTTTCTCTTCTACAGAACTATTTTTCTTGGTTCAATTTGTTACATGACATGAATCACAAGGATAGAGCATTCTTTAGTTTTACAGTAAATTGTGATTAAGGTGCTGTTCTATTGCTATAACTAGTTCTTATTAATTACTTTTACTAAGCTATCTTTTTTCAACACTTACCTGTGACTATAATACATACTAATTCATTATAGTGAAATCCTCCTGTAACTTTGTGTATGCATTCCTCTGTGTGTGTGTGTGTGTGTGTGTGTGTGTGTGTGTGTGTGTGAATGAAGAACTAGAAAAAGAAAATCATAAAAAGCTTGGAATAGCCCAAGCATGAAATACTTGTTAGGATCCAGGGCAGTCCATTAGAAATTAGAAAACCATTCAGGAAACACAAAGAATAATATGGTTGTAAAAAAATTTTCACTTTAACCCAAATTCCACATTTCTCTTGTTTTATAGGTGCCCACATTTACTTTCTGGGTAATACATCTATTTAAACTTAATTGAACAGTATTATGTTTCCAAATAGAAAATATGTGCCGATATGCCATTATCTCCAAATGGAAATGACATCAAGATTATCTGCAGAAAATTAACATTAATTAAAAATAAATCCCTAAGACTAATAAGTGAAGTCAGCATGTTCTCAAGTATATATTATGAATAGATATACACAGAGTCTATTTTTAAAGTTTTCAAGCAAGGATGTTTTCATTACGGTACTTTGGAAATTTCTGATGACTGTACGATGTAAGATTCTAATGATAAAAGTCATTAGAACAGCCATATTGAGATAAATGATTTGAACCTGCCAGAAGGATTAGTTCAGTTCACTTGGGTCCCCTGGATAATAACTGACTATGATGCTAATTGCATAATTAGAGAAATAATAGATTGGATGGATTTTACATTACTTTTCTGTCATAGTTTGAGACCATTACTTTATCATTAGTTCAGAGACAAGGATGGAAAGATTGCCATGGAAGCAAAGTTAAAAACAATGAAAAAAATTAATATTTTTGACAGTCAACTATCATTTTAATTCCAATCTTAAACACTCTTGTTGAAGGGAATCCAACTTTGTAAGCATCTTCCAGACATGAAATGTGTGTTTTCAAAATGATCTGAAGGATGTACAACTTTACCTGGGTAAGTTTGTAGATGCTTCTGGGTGTGAAGGACCGAGTGTTAGGTTTATATGTGGCTAGTTCTAACCTCTCCCTGGCACTCCACGAGGAGGATTTGAGTTCATTTAACCTAACTTTACTAAGCCAAGTGAATTAGGTGAAAAGTATCTGAAGGATGAGAATTCTTATACTTAGTACTGCTGCTTTTGGGTATAGTGGAATAATACCAAAAAGAAGTATGGACAACATTTGTCTCAGAAAAATTCTTTCAGGAACTTTTAAACAATTATACTTATTTGCCATTAGCCTACTGATAGTTGAAACAATTTCAAGTGATCTGCAATACATTTGGTAGCCAAAACTATCAAATATGCTGAACATTTCCTTTGTTAACATTATTTGCTATTTTCTCTTTCTCTTTCTATGGTACAATGGCAAACTCTTGTATGTCTTACATGTAACAAATTAATGAAGTCTCATTACTTTTCAGTTATTGTTATCTTTGAATGTTACCATTTAATTTGCTTTTATTCCTTAAGAGAAATGAGAATCTTAAAACGTGGATTTGATGTTTTGAATAATAGTTGGTGCCAGCAAAAGTTCTTAAAGCACAAACAGGATGGGCTGAATGTCATTTTAGATTCTTTGCAACAGAAATACTCTTACGTAGGTTATTATCTCCTCGTGAGCTGATATATCAGGAATGACTTCCCAGTTGCTCCTTCTTTATTGTTACTTTTTAAAAACTAAAACCATATTTTTATCATTAAAGCACAATCCCTTATCTCGTTAGCATGTGAAATGTACAGTTGGAGCAGTCTGCTGACCTGAGGCAATGGAGTCTAGTAAATCAGTGGCCAGTGGTACCAGCAATTTCCAAACTCGCCTTAAGAGAACAAGTGAAAATACTGCTCCCTGTCCTCTCCTTGAGCCTGTTGGGCTGACTTGGTTAACTGGATGCACTAAAAAATAAAAATTTGCCTTGGAAGCTCATAAAAGTGTACTAGAAAAAAGTCTCTAACATTGGATCCACACGGACTGCAGCCATTGGCTTTTGGAACGGGTAGAACAGAGAACCCTTCACGGAATAGTGGATAAATAGAAAGAAATAGCCACTTCACGTATTTCAGTGTCGTATTGGAAACTGAAAAAGGCAACAGATTAGGAGTCTTTGTCACTGTCCGCCCCTCCATACATATCTGCCAGCTTTTTGAACCGAGGGCCCCAGTCACTAAGGTAATCGTAGTCTTGATCTCCATCTGTGGTCACTGACTCCAGAGAGCTCAGGGAGTCGGCCACGGAGCCGGTGCCCTCATAGGCATAGGTGGCCAAGGAGTCGTATGGGGGGGCAGTGGGGTCCGTGTCATTTTCCTTTAACCTTTGGTTAATGAAATCTCTGACATCGGTGTTGTCACGAGCTGTTGGAGTCCGTCGGGGTAGAAAAAGAGCTTCAGGCACTATGTCCCTACGCAATTTGTTGTCCTCTATGGCTTCGGGATTCCTCAGGGTGCCGATATCAAAGGCCTGGGTGTCCTCCTCTCCGCCACCTTCATCATTGTAACTGACAATGTTATCTCTGATGTCCTCTTTGGAAATGATCAAAGGCTCTTTCTTTCGCTGCCTCCGCAGAGCTGCAAACAGCACCACGGTCACTGGAAGAAGAAAACAAAACAGAAAGGGAAGGGAAAGTTAATTTGCTGCCCAATTAATGTCAGAAAGAAACACTATGCTCTGAATGCGAAATTTTTAGAAGTTCTCTTGAAAATGCAGAGTCGACTTTTACTCGTTTAAGGATGCATATGCCTCCGTCCATAATCAGATCAGAACCCCAAATATTTGAAAGAAGGTTATAATTTAAATAGAGGATAAAACACCATCGTATTTTGTCAGGAGTTCCTTTTTTGCTTTGAAACAGCAAACTCGTTTCATGGTAACAAGAAATAAAATAACAATAATAAAAAAAAAAAAGCGTGGCCATGGTGGAAGTACCGCAATAAGGGTGCAAATTATGCCAAACACCTAGAATGCCCTGAAACTGGTTTTGAGGACAAGGCTGGCACCTTTGGGATGTGTGGAAGGGCTTGCGTAACTCCACATCGAAAATAACTTTTGCACAATGTGTTCTTTTTTTTCCCTTTTTTCTTGAGAAAAGTGTAAAACTAGTTTAAAACCCAAAGTAGAGATGTGAATGTTTGCATACCTTTGCAACATACAAAGAAATATGATTACAGATAATTCCTGGAGAGACCCAGATTCAGAGAGTCATTTTGGACCTCAAGATCCACCAACTTGAATGGGCAGATAGTAATACACATATTATTTTTATTCAAGCTAGATGAAACAGCTATTTACATGAGACTTTTTTTAAAAAAAATTTTCAAAGGTGCATGGCCCATCAGTTTGTTATCCAGAATGTTTGTTCTTTTGACTTTTTCCTTCTATCACAAATTCGAGATAAAGCAAGAAGTGCATTTAAATAGCTCCTGATCTTTCTTCACAGCTGGTCTGGTAGAACAAAGCTGGCTACCTGTAGAGAGGCACATCTATCTACAAATGGACCTATGGGTGGGAAATAAAAATGTAGCAACAGCTTACAGAGAAAACAGCCATCCAGGACAGAAAATGCATTATTAACCTAGGTTTGTCCAGAGGAGTTTATTGTAGGAAGTAGAGTGATGTCTTTTTACTATCTCACCCACACATGGCCCAGTTTTTATAAGCTGTAAAGATTAAATTTTTACAATAATGGCTTTTTAGTGGGTGAGTACATCCACCTGTATAATAAGGATGCATGCACACCCATGTGTCTATGTTATAATTTCAGACATTAACAGTCATAATGATAATAGGCTACCTATTGAAAACTTTCTCCACGTCAAGCACTGTGCTTGATGTACTGAGTCTCTACAAAGTAGCACCATCATTATAATCCCATTCTGTATACCAGAGAGTAGAGGCTTAGAGATGTCACATGTATGAGTCATTCAAATCTAGGGCTGTCAGACTCAAAGACCCACATTCTTAACGGTCATGCTTAAAGCATATTTGATTCTATTTACAAAGGAAATGCAATTTTGCCATTGTCAAGTGTGTGGCTGTGCAACTGTCTGCAGTGTCTCTTGCTGCCAGGAGAATTCTGATTCCTCATTTGTCACATCCACCCCTGGATTTCATTCATTATTTCAATAAATAGTTATGTCAAGCTTACTCTGTGCCAGATACAGTTCTAGGTTCTACGGGGGTGGGGGGGGGTGCGGGGGAGACAAACAAAAAACCCCAAACAACAACAACAACAAAAACCCAAAGGATACGCAGCCCTGCCCACTTTCTAAGTGTAAAAGTTTATACAATGGGCAGGGCTGTGAAATGGTACATGGAGACAGTAAGGGAACAATATATATGATAAAGAAGGAAATTATGAGAAGGTGATCAGTGCCATGTAACCAAGGAAAAGTTGAGCAGTACAAGGAGGGTTTCTCTGCATGTTCCAGGGGCTGTGCCATGTTTTTTGAGGGGAGGTCGTGCCATTGAAGCAAAGACATGAGTAGTTATACAAGGATCTACGTGGAAAGAGGAAAGAGCTCTGGGAAAGGCCCCAGGGTAGGCATGTGCCTGCCAAGTTTGAGGAACAGCCTGGAGGCTCACAGGCCAAACCACAAGGAACCCAGGGGAGGAGAGGAGTAGGGACTGGCCATGTTCCAAGGGGTTCTGAGGCTTCTGTACACCTTTCATCTTTCTGTTGGTGGGCACAGGTATGCGTGGAGGTGGAAACCTGCAGGGCTTTGGACAGAAGGATGCCCATGATCTACTTTTACATTGGTTTCCAGTGTGACCAGTGACATGGATTTGCAAAATAGGACTGTAAGTAGGACAACCATTGGAATTAGAGAATAGAACCAAGGCAAATATCCCTCAAAGAATTCCACTCTGATATGCATGAGTTCTTTCACTTGTTTAAGGCAAGATAGCAGGTGATTATCATTTCCTAATTCTTCTCCAGCTTAAGGTACATAGATGTTTAATTCTAGTTTTATGCACATCTGAAAGTACATCTAGAAGAGAGAAATCATGTTGAACAATTCAAAGGCATTTATTCACAGCTTAATTTTTGTATAGCTAAAACAGTCTATATCTTTTTCTTATTAGCCCAAAGCACATCTGAACAGGATTTCTTCAGTATAATTATCTAGAAGGGAGATCTTTCTAAAGCTAACTTTTATAAACTGAAAATGTGATTTCTAAGCATGAGGAGTAAAAAAATTCTGAAAAGGTGATATACCTATGAAATGCCCTTACCAGGAACTTAGTCTCCTTTTTCCCTACTGTTATGGGGCCAGAGAATAGCAGTAAGATTTATGTGTGGGAGCAGGCACTTGGGCAAATTCTGCATTCAAGTCTCATCATAAAACTAGAAGATCACCAAATCTATGTTAATTTAAAAAAGTTTGATTTTTAAAGTCTGTTTTATTCCTTTAAAATTTTTTTTTAATGTTGTCAATGGACCTTTATTTAATTAGTTGATTTATTTATATGCAGTGCTGAGAATCGAATATAGTGCCTCACACATGCTAGGTTAGCCCTCTACCCCTGAGCTACAACCCCAGCTCCTTAAAGTCTGTTTTCTTATATGTAAAAGAGAAGGAATGAGTTAATAAATGTGAAAGTTTTGCAAACTCTAAAGTGCTGTAGGGATATTAGATGTAGTTGTTTTCTGGATGTTTTTGTTGTCCATTTTTGTAAACACTAGATGCCACATGCTCTACTTTTTTCTCTCTTTGGTGGTGCTGGGGATTAACCCCGGGGTCTCAGGTGGGCCAGGCAAGCACCCTAACCACTTGTAACAGCTCCAGCCCCGATTCACTTTCTTGACTTTGGATTTTCTCATACATCAATGTGACTTTCCTCTTCTGGCAGACACCTAGATTTGCCTACACTTTCTTCAACTGTCCCACTTGAGTTTGGCCTCTTTCAGCCTGGAAATCACCTTGCAATTCCACAAGGCTGCAGGAATGTGGAGTGTGGTGTGGAAGCACCCAGCCTCAAGGGGAGAAAACCTGGGTTTGGAACTTGGTTCCACCATCTGTTACGAGTGTGACTTGACCATGTGACTTTGCATCCTGGATCCTCAGCTTTGATGTTTAAGGTGCAGATAAATATATACCAGGTGCTTCTGAGGAGTGAGAAAAACATTTGTACAGCTCCTTGCCCAGCATCTAGCTTAAGGTGAGGGCACTTGGGTAAGTTTGTGCTCAAATCACATCATAAAACTAGGAGATCTGCAGATTTAGGTTAATGTAAGTGGTTTGACTTTGTGAGCCTGTTTTCTTCTCTGTAAAAGAGAGGGAACAACACAGTGTCCAGAATTGTTGTCAGGAGTTAGTTAAGGTTAAATCCCATTTTCTTCCTTTTTTTTTAAATTGGGTATAGGATTCCCAAGAGACTAGAAAAGATATGGGAGGCACTGAGGTCAATTAAGTATAAATGAAGAGACAGTGAATTCACTTGGAGGAAGGAAATGAAAAGGGAACAGAAACGTAAGCTAGTTTGAAGGAAGAAAAGGAAGAGAAGAAAATGGATTGATGATGAAGGAAAGGAAAAATCTGATTTAGCAGATGAGAGCTGGCTCTCCTTCCCCAGACTACAAAAGGAGTCTGCGTGCATGAGTATAGCCCTGACAGCCAAGCGCTCCTGAAAATACCCCTTTAAGTCAAAGCGAATATTCACATTCTTCTCTTCTAAACAGTTTTATAAACCCACACCATTAGAAATGCTGATTGTCTTTGCTCGCTGTCAGTTTCTATTTATCCTGTCTTAAAATACTTTGCCCAAATCTTAGTTGACAAAGGGAACTACGGTTCTGCAGGCGAGTTTCAATTCTCCTGTTATAATTAGCAGCATTGGAATGTGAAGCTCTTGGACAGGGATCCCTTAGTGTTCTTTTCTTAGAGACACGTAGGTCCTCTTTCGCTCTTCTTGGAATGACTCTGTCTTCATTTTCTTAAAAGAGTTTTTCCCCCTGTGTAATCTGGGTGACTCAACTTCTGACTTTTACTTTTTTTTATTTTTATTTTTTCATTGCATAGGCAAGATTTACAAATCTTGCCTTTGTTTTTGGAAGGATTGCGTTAACTAACATTTCATGGGCCTGATTGTTAAACCTTGCTTTTCATTCTATTACATTCATTTCTTTGGAATCTCTGGTTTGTTCCCTTAATCACAGAAGATTTTTTTATTACTGAGGATGTGAAAATATTAGACATTTTGTATGTGATAAGCAGAGAGCAAAGCTAAGAAGATAGTCATTTAAGTGGGTAGATCAGATAAGTTTGCTGGGTTAAAGAAAATTTCACACTTTAATTTTTCCTGTATGAGAGAGAAAAAGTCATGACACTGTTCTTTCCACTTGTCCATTCATTGATCATAAACTTTACCTTTGTAGAAGTGGCCTTCACCACATCCTCCATGCTGGGTGACTTTCACTCTTTCAAATTTAACAATATTTGCCAAGTTCAACATTCAACAACAAATGAAATGAAAAGGCCATATGTATATATATCCCTTGAATCCCCCTGAAATATATTTCCAGTCTGATAGACAAGACACTCTTTTGGTGGACCATTTCCCCCGGCAAGCAAAGATATGGGCAAGTTCATTCTCCAAAGCCATTTCAAGCAAAAATGAGTTCATGTTTGAACAACACAGATTCTCAGCATATAACTCTACTCACCTAGATCAGGCTGTATGCCTTAATGGGGGAGGCGGAAAAATCTAGAGTGTCACAGTAACAGTGTGTGCCCCTCACCAAGGGGAGATAGGATGCAGGGAGAAGCAGTTTACCTAGTAGGATCACGATGCACAGAAGGATGGCCACCAGAGCCCCCGTGCTCAGTCCCGTGGGGTGGATGAGGGCTTCCGCGTGGCAGGACTGCATGTTCCCATGGTGGTCACATGCACAGACCCGGACAGTCACTGTCCCAGTGCTGCTTTGGACTGGGTAGTCGTTGTCTGAAATGACCACAGGCAGGAGATAGGTGCTCATCTCGTGTCTATTATAGCCATTTTTCCGAGTTAAGATTCCTGCTGTGTTGTCTGGAATGAGAAAGCAAAGTGTTAAGTGTACATGGACACTACATCATGTATTGGACCAATTGTGATGGCACTTGATAGTTGTATGTGTAGATACATTGATAGAGAAAGTAGCAAACTTACTTACCTTTGTTATCTTGGATGGTAAAGTTTGAGCCACTGACTGCTTCAGGGGCCAAAGAGAAGGAAAATTGGTGTCCACTGTAAGGGTCGTCCTTATCAACAGCACGTAGAGTCTGAATCAACTGAAATAAAAACCATACGGCTGCTATAAAATTCTGATAATTCACAAGTGTTTCTTATGGTTTTGCAGTGAAGTGCCTGGTTTTATGATTTTTAATTCTAATTAAAAATTGTAGCTTTTTAAAACTTCTAACAAATCCATTCTATTCAAAGAACAAATCCATTCTATTCAAAGGGCTAGATAGCCACAAAGCACGGGTTAATTCCTTCTGGTGGGATGCTGTTCTGTGCATCGTAGGGTGTTTAACAACAACCCCGATCTCTACTCTCTAGGTGTCAGAAGTACCCTCCTAATTGTGACAATCAAAAAATATCTCCAGTCATTGCCAAGTGGCCCCAGGCAAATATCCCCTCCCTAGTTGAGAAACACTGATGGGGAGTGATACAAAGTTATAAAATATCACAATGAATGAAACAACCTTGGGACTGGACTAACTGGAAGCACTCATTGGATAGCCTGTTTAGAAATGCAATCTTGGCAGGGAAACAAGCTACTAACTTGCAAAAGACTAAAAAGAAAATTAGTATATAAAACACAGCTTCAGCTTCCCGCTTTCCCATGTACTTTAATAGTGCACTTCTATATTGACCAACTGTAACATAATTTTTATATCACTGGCAGCAAAGACTTATTTCAGGTGGCAACAAATGGGTAAAATGGTAAAACATTCATGAATTTGTATTACTTGTACAGATGGGCAATGTAAATAGGTAAAATTATGAATTATAGGCAATTGTAAAGTATGTTCTAGCTGTTATTTTTAAAAAAGATATGATAATTAAACTATCTGTTCACCAATAAAGATTTTTCCAATAACACTGTGACTAATCGATTTTAATGAAAACTTAAAGACTGATTTGGAATCAGTGTCAGTTTTCAAAAGTGATGAACTTCCAGTTCTTAAAAACTGTTTGTTCTCTTATGCAATTTAAACATTCACCTTAGTTCTTATTTATGGTATTAATCTTCTTAACACTCACTTCATTGATAATTCAAAACTAGCCCACAGCTCTGTGTATCATATGAATTATTAGAAGACTTAAATTAATCTGACTTTCAACCTGAATGTACTTTCTTATGAAACTCACCTGATCTGCCTTTGCTTTTTCACAGACAAAGGTTTCATAGAACTCAGCAAATTCTGGGGCGTTGTCATTGACATCGAGAACTTTAATATATAGAGGTACTCGGCTGCTTTGCTTTGGATTATCTGCCACATACCAAAAAGAAAGAAATAGACATTTAGATGTTGATCGCCAATTCCCTGTGGACAACATTCACTCACTCTCTCCTTCTCATTCCCACATAGATTCCCCATGGCTGCTGTGAATATGATAGGGGCATTAAGCACCACTGTGGACATGAGAAAGAATAGGATGGTTTGGTACTTCTACAGTTGATACGCCTGGTGGAAATTCCTACTTGTGTTGATGTAATTACATCTGCATAATAAATCCTGAGGCAACACAAAGTAAGAATAGGCATTTGAGAGGTAGATTTTCAAGGATGCTAACAAAGCAGGAAGATGGGGAAAATATGGATAAAAGGAAGATGAGAAATGCATGAACCACCAGGATATTAAAATACTGTTATTGGTCTTAGTTTTTTTGTGTGAGTGCTGAAGAAGAGCTGGACATCATGCTAAGAACTTTTCTGGATTAGCTAACTTAACACTTACAGACTTCTGAGGTAGATACAGTTATTGCCCCTATTTTATAGATGAGGAAACTGAGGCACAGAGAAGTTAGGTATTTTATTCACATTCACAAAGATAAGTAAGAAGTTGAGCCTAGGTTCAAACTTGGGTCTGTCTGATTCCAAAGCCTAGATTCATCTTGGATAATCGTGGAGTGGAGACAATGTTTGAAGACCGGAAATATTTTGTTTGTCTTTTATATTCTCCTGGGTAGTTGGAAGACATTGCTGTACAAGAATCAGGTGTTAGAATCTCTTGCCTCAACTCTCTTCATTCATCTATTTCACTCTTATATCTATTTGTTGACTCACTTCATTAAATGCTAATATTAATAAAAATTCTAATACTAATACTAGACCATCTAAGATTAATATGTGCTGGCCATTATTTAGGGTGCTGGAAAACAAGGGAGCATAAAAAAAAATAAATTGCCTCCTGAAGAGTTATTCTACTATTAGAATAGACAAGCTGTACACATGCAAGTATGTAACCTATCAGATGGTAAATGCTATGGAGAAATTAAATGTAAAAGGGACTGAGACAGACAAAGGTGTTATTTTATTTTATTTTTTGGTACCAGGGATTGAACTCAAGGGTACTTAACCACTGAACCACATCCCCAGCTCTTTTTATTTTTATTTAGAGACAGGGTCTCACTATGTTGCTTGCAGCCTCACCAAGTTGCTGGGGCTGGCTTTGAACCTATAATCCTCCTGCCTTAGCCTCCTGAGCTGCTGGGATTACAGGCATGTGCCACTGTGCTCGGCTAGTGTTACTTTAAATGGGATGACAAAGAATGGCTTCTCTGATGAGTCACCATTTGCCCAGAGATGAGACTGAAGAGAAAGATTAGGCCACTTGGGTATTTCTGGTGGTCCAGGCAGAGGAAGCAGCAAGTGCAAAGGCCTCACAGTGGGAGTGAACTGGCTTTACACAAAGTCTTTATTTTTGACATATTAAAGGTAGTTCACAGGTTGTGACAATAAAATTCTTGTCCTTTATGTTGACATTTTACTCACACCATTGTTCCAAAGTTAGAGTGGCTAAATACGAATTTTAAAGGTCTTAATTACTAATACTTTCAAGTGTGACATAGAAACATTAAATCCTAAAAACAGGATTTTAAGGTAGAAAGCTTAAAATACTTATGAAAAGAATTTCATGATGTTTTGAAAAATGGTCCTTTTCAGTGGAAAATAACTTTGTGATTTTCAAGCTTGAAGGGTGCACTGTTACTGGTATCCACAGTGGATATGAATGTCTAATGAGTTGTCCTTATCACTATCAAAAGCAGGGTTTCATATTGGTCCATATTGGTTACCTATTATAACATCTAATATACTTCAGCTGCTTTAAATCTCGTGAGTAATGTTGACAAAATATAACTGTAATGGACTACTTGATATGGAATACTTCACATTAGATAAACAACTGAGACAAAAATGTGTAGAACTTTAAGAATTAAAAACAAAAACTAAAAATAACTATCATTTAGAAGTCTATTTTTAAACACTAAAACATTATTTTAAGGATCATTTTTTATTTCATGTATCTTAGTCCAAACATTGTACTTATAATTCATATTAATTTTCATTGAGTATAATCATTTTATTTGAAGTATTCTTTTGGGACTACGTTTCTTTCCTTTAAATTTCACAGGGAATACCATAAAATTCATTCTGAACATTTTATTAATTACTTGGTGATCTGTATCGCTTATTATGGAAAAGTGATCATTCATGCCTCTTAAGTCTGTACAAATCTTGAAATGGAAATTCTAAGAAAGCTAGAAAATAAATATCCACAAGATTTCTAGACCATGTCTACATTTTAAAGATACCTGAACCCTTTCCTCCCTGCCCCTCTCTTTGCAATGTCTAAGAGTCCTTTTTTCCTTTTTTTTTTTTTTTTAGCTATTTCTGTAATGGTCTAACTTACATGCATTTTAAAATCAAATCTAACAGTACCAATCCAGTCTCATGTGAAAGTCACACTCTCATTTCACTGTTTCCAAACTATAGAATTTCCACAATTGCCTCTCCATTTAGGAATGAACCAGCCCACAGTTAGAAGAAACATCACTGCAAACCATTCCAGGGATTTTTCCTCAATACGTATTGAGCAGGATCATCAACGTGTGGTGACGAGTTTTGGCCATGCTCCATGAGCCCTAGCTGGGACACTCGCTCCATCAATCAGGGACAGCAGCAGTACTAGGTTGGACTTACTAATCTCTGTCGCTATCACTGTTATGTTGTGCCACAGCAGTGTTTCTCGGTCAAGAAGTTTCGATGTAAATATCGAACCATTTCCAGAATCAATGTTGAAGATTCTGTCCATATCTGTGTGTCGATCAACAGAATACCTGAAAATGCAGGGTGGGATTTAGAAAGGCTTTGTACTTGCTATTCTCACATCATAAAGCAATATCCAGAATATATGTAATATGAATTTCTTTCTACTTGTACTGCACATTTAAATATCTAGAACTTAACATTAAGCAAAATATCCTGAGAAATCAGTTCTTTATGATCGAGGCCTTATTAGTAAGCTCACTAGAACAAGTTGCATGATTTTAAGTGTCACCACTGCAGTTTCTTTTTTTAAATATATAATTTAGATTAAGTTTTTATAGTAATTACATATTTTGTATTTTAAACTCAAGTTTATAGGACTCAGAATGTGTATGTGTATTTGTGTATAATACGGGGTTATTTTTCTATTATCCATTTAATTTAATTTTTTTGTAAGAAGCAAAGGAAAATTAGTGTGGTCAAGTTTAGTGAAGCAGTAAAAGGAGGTAGGAGATGATATTGGAGAAGGATCCAGAGTCCAGGCTGCAGAATGATGGGCTGCCTTCGTGAAGAGCTGGGCTTTATTCTAACGCAACATAAATTTACTGAAGGGTTCCAAGAAGGTTCCAGCATCACAGTCTAAATCATGTTTAGCAAAGAGTGAAGATTGAATGGAGGAGAATGGTTGGATGGTGCTGCTATAAGCTGATGGAAGAGGAGGGAAAACAGGCTTTGGGGACTGCCTTCAGTTCCATTTTTAATGCATTGAGGTTGAGGTGCCTGAGGAAGAGCCAGGGGAAGATACCTCATCTGAGGCATAGGATAAAGATCTGGATTGACAACCTAGATTTCTTATTCAATATCCATTGAAAGTGGAAAAACACTAAGGACAGAATCACTGATAGCACGAATGGGAGTACAAAGACCCACCAGGACCAGAGCAGTGGCTGGATCAGAGCAAGAGCTGGAGAAACAGTTAAGAAGAAGGGGAATTTGGAGATATTCAAAGAACAAAAGTGATGTCTTAGAAGCCAAAGGACAGAGTTTTCAACCCTGATATTGATAGAAGACTCATAGATTTTGAAAATCTAATCTTATTTACAAATTTTGCCATCAGTTTTTAAACATTTATTTATACATGTATGTATTGAAATACATTTTTAGAATAGCCACATAAGGTGAAAAAGTACTTATGTATGCATGTGTATGAACAAGGGGGCATTTAAGAGAAAACATTGAAGAAAGTTGATATGTTAAGGGCCATAGGAAATGTCCATTTTGGATGGATTCTCAAAACTTATATTATGATGGGAGCTTTATATATATCATCTTACTAGAAATACAATCCATGCAAATGATCTAACTAGTCAGAAATATGGAATTATTATGAACGTTCTGGGAAAATTGTTACTAATTGATAATAGTATACTATGTCCAAAATGCTATTACAAGGAATCATTTTTGTTTAAAATGTAAGTAGTGAGTTATAATAAACAATGTGTTTTACCTTAATAACATTTATTTTTGTTATCTAGCAGGTGTCTAGATGAAATAGACATTCAGTTATGGTAGGCTATTTAAATCTGATTTTAAATAGAATTGATGAAGTTCACAATGGGTACAAGTTGGGTTGGAATTTTAGTTTCAGTGTATATAAATCAATGATTTTTTTTATTATCAAAACAGTTTAAACAGGTGAAAAAGCTATTGCATTTGCCATTTCTGTCATGAATCAACTTTTACGAAGAATTTAGGCAACAACATTGAACTTACTCCATCACCTTTCTTCATTTTAAATTTGAGAATGATAAATATTTATAACACATAGTTAATTACCAAAAAGGAAATCTCAATATTCATAGACTTTGTGAGACATTCAATAATTATCTACAAACATATTTTTTCTCTCATGAAAAATGTCAAGCTTAAGAAGTGCTGCTTAGTGCCTTTATAAGCTGCTACAATTATATACAGCAGTAATCTTTTTTGTTCTTTGTCTCTTTGCCTCCTGTTACAGTTTAAAATTTTACAAGTAATCATATTTTTCCATCAAGCCTTGAAATAAAGGGTAAGCAGTGAGAAAGTTTTCATTGAAGGCAGCTTTAAATTTTAAAGAAAGAGGAACTATTTAAGAAATACTGAAGTTTGTATTATTTTTCCCTAACTGGGAGATTAAAAAATTAGCAGAAAATCTAAAATGCCCATTTTCTGTATGAAAAATCCTTTTACATAAAGCCTCATTTGCTTTTTGATTTTTTTCCCCAAAGCAATTTCAATTTATAACAGGGATATTTACCATCCAAAAAACATTAATTGTAAACATCACTAATAAGAAGCAAGGTAATCAATCCCCTTATGATGGTAGCAGATCATTCTGCTGAGATGTCCTCACCCCATCCCCCCCAGATTTCAGTGTGTTTGTGATTAAATAATTTATCTTCTAACGTATCCTCAAGGCAGGAAGATCTGTGGACTGAGAAAGGAGGTGTGTTTGCATGCAAATTTTTCATAGTAGGTATTAATAGTGACATAAGATAAGATCCTTTCATGGATTTCAAAAGGCATTGGTGATAAACATTGTTGGAAGAAAATTATGTTTTTTGTGATTTAAGAATTAAATAATATAACTGCATAACAATAAATCAATGTTTGGGGAAGAAGGATCTTAATTGTTCACCTAACGTACTGCATAGCACCTAGTTGTTCAATATTTATGTTTAGAATAACTTAAAACTATGTATAGTTCTGCTTCCTAAGATAAGAATGACTTTTATCCTAGAAAAGGAATCACTGGAACATACATTTCTATACCAATATATCTAGGTGTATTTCTAGCTTTAAATCTATATTTGTATATCAAATCCATATGCACCAAGGGAAGGCTGGCAGCAAAAAAAACTTTAAAATTAACTAACAGTTAACCCAGTTTGACAAGCTAACTACTTCCTTTCATAAAATATGAAATAATGCAGTGGGTAAAAATGGTATTTCATATAAAAAGTAACAGAGAAGTATATAGCCTATATTCCCCAAAGACATTATCTCTTAAATTAAAAACATGTTGATCTATTCAAGAGGTAAGTGAAGCTCGTATTTGTAAACTTTGAGCATTAACACTTTTAGATTGGACTTGACACTGATTTGCTAAGATACTTTTCCTTCTTCAGTTAGAATATACTCCAAATGAGAGAATAATTGTGAGAGCACTTGAATCACTTGTGCTATGGAAGTGAAAGCTATCATTCCTTTTCCCTATTAATAATCTTAAGTATGGATGGAGAAATACTTGATCCACAAAGCTCACATGTGTCTGCTTTGGGTTGACACAGTCTAATCCAAGGTATCTTACAGATATTCCAGTAGAATGATACAAGTCTATTTGCCTGGTGATTTAAAGTTGCTCCCTGAAGATAAGTCAGGCATTTTTGTATTTTAGGTGTGGGGGTGTCTTGGGTTTCATGGAAACAAAGTGGGGGCTCAATGGCTAAAAAGTTAGAAAACAATTGCCTTACAGTTTCAGATTCTTTTATCTGTAGTAACATTCTTCATGCAGCAACCCAGTGATCATTTTAAAAGGTAGATTTGCATAAGGTAACGCTTCTATTCAAAATGTTCAAGTGGCTTCTCAACTCAGTCAGAATAAAGTACAGTCTCCATCATGGACTATAAGGCCACATAGGACGCGTCATGCTCACCACTGCCCTCCAACCCTCCCTGTGGCTTCCTACCTGGCCTCTCCTCCCTCACTCTCTTCTAGCAGCGCAGGCCTCCTTGCTACTCCTTCAATACACCAGGCAAGAGCAGGTATCAGACCTCACCCTTGCTTTACCCCTTCTGGGAATGGTCTTCCCCCAGATATTAGCATGCTGCACTCCTTTGTTTCATTCAAATCTTTGCCCCATTGATTCCCTACCACAGAGCTTGACCACAGCATTTAAAATAGCACCTCATTTAGTCTTTGTTTCCATACTCTGCTCTATTTTACTGCTTAGAATTTATTTTCACTGGACACATTACATACTTATCAATTTTTTATTTCTGTCTGTGAGCTCTCTGCAATCAGGACTTTGTGTATAGTTCTCTGCTGTATTCCCTCGTGCCCGGGACATGCCT
Organism: Tamias sibiricus; assembly: GCA_025594165.1. Classification (NCBI taxonomy): domain Eukaryota; kingdom Metazoa; phylum Chordata; class Mammalia; order Rodentia; family Sciuridae; genus Tamias; species Tamias sibiricus. The sequence continues at coordinate 144,708,373 of CM046662.1, forward strand.
GACATATGGTAGGTGACCTGATCAGAATATATTTGTGGATTCACTGTCAAGAGTTCTTATACAGTGTTTTGGTTTGCTTACTATATTTATGAGGAATAATTTACACAATGGTATTCAGCTTAGCACTTTTCTCATTAGTCACCTAAGCGACTGGCTGAAGGCTGGAGGTTGCTAGACTCCAGTATTCATAAGATTCTACAATATTCAGAGCATTAGTGGTCCCCAAGAGCAATGAGGCTTTCTGGTAACATGATTTGCAACTAAGGTGTCAGGGAAGTACAGGGAAAACAGAGCTTGCTTACATAGCATAAATTTGGATTCTGCTTTATTAATTTCCCCTGGATTTCACAGACGTATAGCATGAAATGTTTCTTGTTTTTATTTACATTTGCAAGAGGAAAAATTATGCATCCAAATAGAGCATAATTCTGCCTCTAAGTGTTACATGATAGGCTCTTCCAACACTTGGAAAACAGGCTCTCAAGCCCAGTGCCTAGTTTGTTATTTTCTCCAGTCCACTCTGAGGAATCTTAAACCCTAGGAAAATCTTGAACCTTAAAGAAAGCTCAGGACACTCGGTTGCATCACCTCACACTACCTCCCATGCGAGCAGTATATATCTTGAGCTAATCATTTTAATTTTTTTTCCCTTTCAATTTTTGCGTATTTTAGCTTCACACTGCTGCTAAAATAGTCTTTATGCAGTGAGTACAGAGTGAAAGGTGATATCTGGAGTAGTTTTTTTTTTTTTTTTTCCCAGAAAACACAACTGTTTAATTGGAAAAAAGGCATTCCTCTTTTTCTAAGGTGCAGGTGGATATTTGAATATAAATTGATTGAGACTTATGACAGAGAGAGCGCAGGAGTGTGCTTACTTGACTGGATTCCTGGCAGCATCTGGGTCCTGGGCTGTGACTGAGCCTATTGTTGTGTTAACCTGAGCATCTTCCCTTATCTGTAGGACATAGGCCAGTTTGCTGAAGACTGGAGGCTCATCCACATCTTCCACCACGATTCTCACCGTGGCTGAATCTTTGAATGGACCCAGGTAGAGAAATCGGGGCTCCACGTGGGGATTGGAGGCTTCCACCTTGAGGGTATACACTTTCTTCTTTTCAAAGTCCAAGAACTTGGGGAGGAAAGTGACATATTTAAAGCAAATACGTGAGGTGGGGATGTAATTTATACTTTCAAAAACCTCCCCAGATGATTCTAAGGGGTAGCCAGCAATGGGAACTGCAGGTTTGCATACGGTTTTCCTATTCTTTATTCAGATAAAATAGATTAAAAAGGGTTTTTTTTTTTTTTGTTTTGCATGAGTTAATAAAATATTCCAGATGATATCTTGATAAGGGCATGGAGCTAATTATTTATGAAAGAAAGGAATAATAATCATTGTTGTTAAAAAATCTTTAGAAATAGAATTTTTGCTTTTGGAGACACAACGAACCCAAATGCTTATTGCTGACTTTTAGTTTTAGATGGGAATATGACAAGGCTCACTAGAAAGATAATTAATCAAGATGTTAGTGAATGTGATTTAGTTGGCTAGGCAAAATTTCAGTTTGAATCTTATCAGGCACTAAGAAAATTAAAAAGGTTAATGCACACTAATGGGCTTCCTAATTATATTATGGTATAAAACATTGGTCTGAGTGTCACTTAAACATTTTTTATTGTGTTTCCAGATATTAGGACATGAGCTTAAGGGGAAAAGTTTTCTTGTTATTTATATCCACCTACACTTATATTTACCAGCAAAAACAACTGTGTGCTAAAGGAGGGAGATAAAAGGGGAATCATAAAAAAATCAACCAAATTAATGTGTTTAGCCTCAAAGCATACAGTTTATTGGTTTTTAACTTTTGCTGCACTTTGGAATACTGCATTGTGGCACTAGTTTTGGGAGGGGTTAAATTAATGCATAAATACATTGGCAAATAACAAGAATTTGGGACATAAAAAATTATTATCATTGTGTTTCAGAAAAGAGCTCAAGAAGTTGCAGAAAATTTGTATCACTTAAATTTGTGGTCTTTACATGTCTTTTCTAATTCAGGACATCTGGATCACTATGTGCATTACTCTCTTCCTTCAACACACTTATTGCAATTTGTAGTTACACATTTATCGGTTTGTTTTCTTGCTTTCTATTTTTCCTCTCCTATGAACAGGAAGTTCCATGACAGCAGAGATCATTTGTAGGAGCCATTGCACCTCCAGGACCTAGAATAATCTCTGGCACTGTCTACTTCCTTATTGTTCATTTATATTACTTATTCCATGTCTTTTTAAAAATCTATATCATTTGTTTATATTATTTATTTACTTAGGAGATTCTTAATAAAAAGCTATTGAGAGTATGGAATTAATGAATGTATAAAATTATTTTGACCCCCAAAAGACAATGCAAGAGATCTTAATATAATTAGAATTGGCATTTTCTTAAAAAAAAATCAGAGTCTAAAAGAATGTTTTATGAGATGTTAACTGCCCCTGGTAACTTGGGAACCAGAGAGAAGCATGTTTATTTGTATGAGATTTAAGAAGTGGCATTACCTTTTTGACAGTTATGATTCCTTCCTGGGTTTCCTGATCAGTGATGACATCAAACATGTCCAGCCCCTCACCATCTGTGATGCTGTACTCAATCGCAGCATTTTCTCCAACATCAGCATCACTGGCTTTGATCCTGCCAATTGGTGTACCCGGCGGAGAAGATTCAGGGGTTTTAAATTGATATGTACCTATTAATCACCAGACAGATGTGAATCAAACACAGACTGAGAACACTATGTCATAATAAGTAATCTCTTATCCATGGAGGATGTGTTCCAAGACCCCCAGTGGGTGCCTGAAGCTACAGGTAGTACTAAGGTGTATATCCAGTACATTCTGGTTTTTTTCCTATACATATATACCTATGATCAGTTTAATTTACAAGTAAGGCACAATAAGAGATAATAATAATTGATAATAAGAGAACGATTATAACAGTTATACTGTAATCAAAGTTATTTGAAGCTTAGGAATTGTTGATGCTGGAATATTTTATTTAATATTTTTGGACTGTGGTTGACACTGGGTAAATGAAACTGCAGAAAGCAAAGACTGTGGACAAGGGCAGGGATTATGGTAAAAATAAAACCTATTTTCTAAGAGTCCTTTAGGACATGGACGGAGGCAGATTCAGTCTTTCTTCAAAATAATTAATGGTACCCTACTCTCCTATGTCTTCACTATCATGATTGTTAGGAATATTTCTTCTGCTGGGCTTGGTTGTGCACACCTATAAACCCAGTGGCTCGGGAGGCTGAAGCAGGAAGATCTGCAAGTTCAAAGCCAGCCTCAACAATTTAGTGAAGTTCTAAGCAACTTAGTGAGACCCTATCTGTAAATAAATTATATATATATATATATATATATATATATATATATATATATATATATATAAAGGTTGGGGATGTGGCTCAGTGATTAAGTGCCTCTGGGTTCAATCCCTAGTACATAAAATTTTTTTTTCCATTTATTTCATGATCTATGTCCTTGCAAATGGAGAGCACTTATCTTGTTCTGTAAGCAGGCTTCTAAGTTTGTGGTGTCATTGTGAAAATGACTGAATGCTATCAGAGGAAGCATAAGTTTTCAATGCCCCCTGTTAATCTAATTGATCAGAAAGAGGAAAGAAGTACTTAGACAGAACTGTGACTTGAAGTCAATTACTAGGTATTCTTTTAAAAAGTTCTTTCTGCTACTATTAGCTGAAGGTGCAAGTAAATTATAGCAATTTGGTGAATATGTCCAAAGAATATATCCTTTTACTCACATACAGATCTGGACCTAGTTGCTGAGTTAGGTATATAGATAAATACACTGACTGATAGAGCAAATTTTTAATAACCAGCTCTTTAAAATTTTAATTCAGTTTTTATCTATGCATAGGTTTCTCCCATGATTATGTTTGTAGTATTAATTCAAAACCTCTATTTTGTAGATAGGCATTTTGCTTACATCCTCTTCTTGCAAAATTAGTGTAAGAAGACTTTATATAAATTTCAGTTTAGATCTAAAAGGCCATCATGTAATTAAAACTAAAACAAAATAAACTAGTAAAACCAAAAGTTAGTCTATTGTCATATGTTACACTTTGTCAACCATTCGTGCAAATGGTTTTGGAGAAACCAAAACCAGACTGTGCCACCACTAAAACAGGGTTCTTGAATAATATTAATTTCCTGAGTATTGGGCTCCTCCTTGGTAAAATGATAAAATAGGTCAAGTATTTCTCCAGTGTATTCAGCTTCTCTTTAAGGGCCTCCTGCACCTTTCCATATTCAGTGCAATGTCAGGTAACAAGTCACAGGCTAAGTGTAGAAAGAGTAGAGTGACATGTCCCCTTGGTACCAAGGTGCTGGTGAAGCCCAACATGACCCTCCCCAGGGCATTGCCACACTGAAGAGGAGATTTTTGGAAAAAAAAATGTTGGTGATCTTGATATTTTCAGGTCTCTTGAGGGAAATGTTAGAGCTTGTAAAACTTTTCTTCTACCTCTTATATCAGAAGTTAGCTAACTTGCTATGTTGTTTTTGCATTTAGCTAACTCTGATTAAATTCTTGAAAAAAAATAGCACTATTTTTTAATGATTTTTTATGTGACTCTCCATTCTAAGAGAAGTCCATAGTAGCTGACAATTTTTATAAAATGCTGTGATAGAGTAAGTGGGTTTTCTATTTAATAATTGAGATAACTTTCTTACAAGATTGTGTCCGTGGAGGAAAATGCTTTAAAACTGGTCCCCACTTGGGCAGCTGTATGTGAAAAAATCAAGCATATGCTTGGTACAAACTCAGCATTGATGAGCGTTGTTTCTTCCTCCTGCCTAATCATGAGAGTTAATGATGTTATAGATGGCTTTTGGTATCTCAATTAACCATAATGTAGAAAACTATTTATGATTACAAATGGATTAAGTACATAGTTACTTCCACAGTTATATTTTTAGAAACAGGAAAATGATAAATCCTTTCCTTATGAAGCTTTGTGAGGATTTAAAAGAGATTACATGCCTGATTAAGTTCACAAAACATAAAGACAAGTTTTTCCTAACAAATAGTAGCATGCTTGTATACATATGTTCTGTGCAAGCAAATTTATGTCTCTGGCAGTCTTTTTAATGAGGAAAAAGAAAATAATGATGCTGCTTTTTACAACAACAGCCATATCAGAAATCGCTCAGCTAGCTAATTACCAAGGGAGGAACATAAATGTTCACACTTCCTGAGCTTAAGTGGTGTTGTCAACTCATTTTAATAATTTTAATAAAAGTGTCGGTTCTTATGAAGTCCACTAATTTTGACAATAATGATAATGGAAAATAAACATTTTTGAAGTCAGAGTTTATGAAAGTGCATTCGAAGAAACTTTTTCAATCAAATATTCCTACTCTGGGGGAATCGGGGAGGATTGTCATTGACATCCGTCAGCGTGATGTTCACTGTGGTGGTCCCAGATAATCCTCCCATCTGGCCGCCCATGTCCTTGGCTTGGATCACCACTTGGTACTGCTCTCTGTTTTCACGATCCATGTTGAGCAAAGCTGTCTTGATGATACCTATGGATGTGAAATTTAGGAGTGGAAAGGGATGCATTTAGAATACTTTACGGAATCATTTATTTATGCAAACAAACATAGACTGTCACCCACAATATGCAAAACACCATGCAGATGTCATTGTGATATAAAGACAATTATATACAACCACACAGGGGAGAGAGACACATTTTAAAAAGGCTGTAACACAGGAGAATGAACACAAGAACAAGTCAAATCCTGCAATGATATGGATTTCCTGTTCTATAAATGTTAAGTACAGCAAAATATAACTTGGCCTATGATCTAAAGGTGCGTTATGGTAGTTGCTTGATAAAAGAAATTCAGGTGCATTATGAGCAAATTGTTAAGAAACTGAACTGACTTCTGGGTTCCACATGACTGAACTGGCTAATTGCTCCTCAAATACACCTACCATAATGAGTGTTCTGAGGTTTTTTGAAACCACAAAACTATGGTGTTAAGAATACACAGCATCGGTTCTCTCACAATTATCGTCTTATATGATCCTGGAGAATTTAGGTTTTCCTAAAGCTTATGTGAATGTTAGTTTAACTGGTCCCAACAGTAACAATTTTAAAGTTAGGTTAAATTTATCTCTGTTGTTAGTCAGTTATAAAATAATTAGTTGAAAGAACTTCTAAAAGTTTGCTTAATCTCTATATGGGGTTTATGCTTAAATTAACTTTCTTTTAAAAATCACTAGAGAAGACTTTATAATCCTCTCCAGTTGCATGTCCCAGTGCCTAACAACTAATGAAGCTGAAAATACTTTTTTAATTTTTAACAAGAATACTTCAGACAACAGGTCAGTTTTACTCCTATTGCCTTGACTTCAAAGTCCAGTGCTTTCTGTTCTCCACATAATGGTACCAGTTTATTTAAATAAAGGAGATCTCCTTAGCTTTTTGTCTTTTAGCTGAATAATTCTAATTTTTCCTTCTCATTGTTTTTCAATTTGACATTTTCTTTCTCCTTGGGATTCTTACCAAGTTCATTGCACCTTTTAACACCTAGATTTCAAAGTGGATGTAAGAACCTGGAAAGGTTTGGATTTCTACCATAATAATGGGTGTTTGAAAAATGTATAATAGAAAGTTGACTCTTATTACAATGGTAAATATGTGTAAAATTTACTATACAATACAAGTTCTGTAAAAAACCCAAATTATCATCAGATAGTATGCTATTCTTTGGAAAAAAATGAGATGTCGAAGAAAGGATTTTATAAGGCGATATGCTTTGTTGTATTAGGGCTGAATCAGGATGGGCTAGACAATGATGAAACAACAAACAGCACAACATCTCAGGGACTTAACACAACTGAAGTTTGAGCTTTGCTCATGCTCTGGGAGGTGAGCGGGATAATCATGGCAACACTGGCCATCCAGGCTAACCCCTTCATAACAGTGGTTTGCACGATCCCTGGGACAGGGGAGGGGGATGTGGCAGATTGTGCACCAACTCTACATCACTGCCACATTTTAGTTGCCCAAATCAATCAATCACATGGCTATGTCTAGCATCAGAGCAGAAGAGAGAGATGCAGTCTAATCAAATAGCTAGAAACAGAAGAACCAGAATATGGGTAAACAGCCCTAGAATCTATCAGAAAGGGTTGGTTTTTTAGCTTCACCCCAAACTGGAAGAAAAAGAATGGACTGTATAATTTTTCTGAATCTGCCCTATATAAATATGTTAGATGAAAGGTTCATCGTCAGATTTCTTGATTAAAATGATCTGGATGTCATGCTTACAAATATATCATTAGTGTTTGGCAGAAGAATACAAGAAAATTCAATCATGCTGATTGTTTTTATTAAAAAATATGCTAGCTCAGCTGAGCATGTCAATTAAGATTATAGATTGTTAAAAAAAAAAAAAAAGAGGACCAAAAATGAATTCTTACCTGTTTCTGATTCAACTGAAAAATAGGGCTGTCCCTGTAGGATACTATAGACGACTTTGGCACTGTTTCCATAAGTTGGATCATCAGCATCGGTTGCTGTGACTTGAACAACAAATGTCCCTGTAATGACACAGAAACATAAACTGAAAACAGATTAAGGGTTTTCCATGTTCCTTGATAACACACATAAAAAGAAAGCACGACCTTAATTTGTGTGAAGTCATCATGACAAGAAAGAGAAGAACTTCTGTAGGATGCTAGGTTAAGAAGCCTTGGATTCTTCACTGTGAAGGGGTATAATCAACTAATAAATACTGTGAGGATGAGGTTGAAGAGAAGCATGATCTTGAGGGATCATGACCTTGAGTGGAACTGATCACAACCCATCTCCAATGATGGATTTGACTGGATTATTGCTGTAGTGACTTTTTCAAGTCATTCAGGACTAAATCAATTAGCAACTTGCAATACTTTGTCCATAGGCATGAGTTGAGGGGCTGTCTATCCCGGGTGCCACTCATGATTTCGCTAGAAGTCCTGCATCATTGATGCTTTGTCTCTTGGACTATAAGGTGCTGATGTGAAGCCACAAATAGCTATTTGTGACCTTAAAAAGGCCAGCCTGAGGACAAAGCTGTATAAGATAGGAAACAACCAAGAAACACCCAGAATCCCAATCAGATCTGTCCAAAGCCCACTTTACTTTTGGATTTAAATAATGTGACCAGTAAGACTTTTATTCTTTAAACTACTTTGAGTTGGGTTTCCTGTTACTTACCACCTTAAATAATAATTTATCTGGTAATCCCAAGATGCCGAAAGACTTTGAACCTTAAGAGGTAGTTAAGAGTAGATAAAGAATGAATTCATAAACATATGGCAGTTGTAATTTCAAACAATGATTACAATTAAATATACAAAGAAGGCTATTGTATTTTAGGCTGGTATTCTTATTTTAGGGACAAAAGTCACCTTATAACTTTCAAAGTATCCCTAACTGCCCTGAAATCACATGCTAATTTTCATGTGTATGCTTACATGTGTGTTTCACTGGAGAGAAGGTGCACACATTTTATTTCACTTTCAAATGGGATGAACCCCCCGATTAAGATAATTTTATGGCTGCTTTTGATATTCCTGTTTGGTAAGCAGTGGGCATGCTGCTGGAGTTCTATCTGTGAAAAGGGCAGAGAAGTTACATCTAGGGAATATTAGAATTGTCAAGTTGCTTCTGTGATACCTAACCAATTTCAGTTATTGAACAGAGAGACTGTGCTCTGTTAGGGTTGAATGCTCTGGATGTCTCGTGCTGCTGCATGAGACACAGCACCCACCTTGTAATTTGGCAAGGGAGGAGGAGAGAATGCCAGCATCACAGGATTTTAAAGGGAGAACTAACAGAAGTCAACAAACATCAGGTTCTTATTTGCATTAATACAAAATCTGATTGCATTCGGAATGTGATTAGGTGGATGTTTTAAGTGCCAATTAGTTGCCAGAGATTGTACTAGGGGTTCTGAACCTGTTTTCTTATTTAAGCCTCATGATAACCCTCAGGAGTTATTTTTTTATATTTTATTATTTTTTATAGATACAGAACTGGAGAATCAAACAAGTCAGGCTCAGAGAAATCTAGTAATTTGCCCAAGGCTACACTGCTGGTTATTAGTGGAGATAGTTTCAAATTTAGGTTTGCTTGGTACCAAAAATCCATTTTTACCTCCCTGCTGTTGTTTTACTACCCAAATGAAATTTCTTTAAGATGCCTTTACATATTACACTAATTGCATATTAATTTATAATGATGAATATCAACATTACTGTACCTGTGTAGAAATTAGAAAAAGAAAAACAACTTTCCCTTTCTCAAAGAAATGTATGTCACTGCCAGTTACTTCCATGTATTTGTAAATTGGCTATCATGGCTTCAAATGTGAATGTCAGGCCCTGGAGTTGTGCAGTGTATGACTGGGTGGTGCTGGTGACAAAGATATCTTTTGTTAATTCTTTTCCCTTTTCCTATCTAGAGGATTCTATATCTCTATCTATCTACACCCATCCTAAGAAATATTATAATTCCTAAGAAACCTTCTTCTTCAAAGAATTCCAACCCCTTCTTTGCTTTAGTGGTGGCTTATGATTTTTCTAACAAAACAAAGTGGCTTTAAGCAATGAAATGAGCAATTTCCTCAGGTGAAAATTAAGATGCTTTACAAATCATTTCCATGGATTGGATATTTTTCAAGTCTTGGATCTGTGAACTACAATATCCCTGATATCTGACTGACAGAATCATAGAAAAGTTATTATGTAATTTCAGCCCTTCTGAATATGACAGAGTGAAAATAAAAATAACACTGTACATGAGTGGTTTAGAATTTGCCACTGTCTTCCATGAAGTATTTTAATGTTTCTAAGAGTGACATTACTAGGATTTTTTTCTGGATTTAAATCCTGTTTACCTTCTCCCAATTTAACAAATAAAATCCATACATACTAAACTTAAAATTGGCAGTGAAATTGTGCATATGATACTAATCCACACATTACCATCATGAAAGTCTCTCAATTTCCACTTGTTAGTAAAAGGATATGCCCCCACATACCATTCATGTATTATTTATGGATTTTTAAAAAAAAAATTTTAGTTGTAGATGGATACAATACCTTTATTTTATTTTTATGTGGTGCTGAGGATTGAACCCAGTGCCCCATATGTGCAAGGCGAACACTCTACCACTGAGCTACAACCCCAGCCCCTATTTGTGGATTTTTAATAAAAAGTTTTCTTGAAGTCTCTTTCCCAAATTTAGTTGCTTAAAATAACCCTCACTGTTGTTCAGACTGAACTATAACTTCAGGTTTTATTTTTCACTGGGGAGGTATTCCCCTGGAGTCTAATACTGATGTGGATGGAGAGAAATAGAGAAGACTGCTGTCTTTCAGTCCAAGAAACAGAGGGAGTACAGGGCGGAGAGATAGCAGATTTAATGGTCTCACTTCCTACCTTTCACCCTTGCCTATCCCTTTCCTCATCATGAGAGGAAATGCTGTTTCCTTAAACTTAACCACCAGATGAGACCGGACTAGGCAGCATGATGCACTTACAGAAAGGACATATGGATTGTTTGAAAGTGTGATACTTTGGGAATTTAGCATCTCAATTCTTTCAACTCAGCATGCATAGCTTCTGCCATTTTTTTATTTGGCGGATGCCCTAAAGGAGAACAAGTTCTTGGTTGAAGTCACATCTCACTCACCGACATCAGACATTTCAGGGACAGTGGCTGTGTAAACGTCCTTGGTGAATATTGGTTCATTGTCATTGATGTCATGGATCTTGATGATGAATTCAGACTCTGGCTCCACAGGTCTCCCTGTCCTTCTGTTGATAGCTTGTGCGCGAAGGATGTAAACGGGCTTTTCTTCCCTGTCCAGCCTTTTGGTGGCCTGTATGTCGCCTGTGTTTTCATTGATAATGAAGAGATCTCCTGCTCCATCTCCTGAAAGGATATATTTAAGTGATCCATCTCCTCTATCCTGGTCTGAATGTAACTAGTGTAGGGAAAAAAAATTAAAGAAAGTAAAAGTCAAGCATGTCATCCTAAACTGGTTTGTTTTTATGATCATGCTATGTTAACTTTCATTCAGTGCTTTCTAAGGCATACAGGTATTTTTTTTTCCTTGCTATTTACATAACCCCTCAACAGTAACTGCCTTATATCAATGAACATTCTTCCTTATAATCAAAGAACTTTCTAAAACTAAAATAGAGTTGGGGGGGGGGAGAATTTAGTCATCTTATTTTGGAGAAGGGAGAGGTAAAGGCCAGAGCAATAGTTAAGATACCCAAGGACATATAAGCCTGGTTGGAAGGAAACTATTTTCACTACAGTTTTCAGATTCTACTAATACATTCTCCTCACTTGCATGCACATGAACATATGACACGAGTGATATACTATTTTCTTAAAATAATTTTTTTTAGTTGTAGATGGACACAATACCTTATTCATTCAGTTTTTTTTTTTTTTTTCTTTTTTTAATGTGGTGCTGAGGATCCAACCCAGTGCCTCACACGTGCCAGGCAAGCACTCCACCACTGAGCCACAACCCCAGCCCAAGTGATAACACTATTGAAAAAAATCTTTGGTTTTCAAATCAGTGAGACCTGAGGACATTCTGCCTCTGGGTGAATTTAAGAAAGCTAGATAAACTCCTTGGCTCTTTAGTGATGAAGATTATAATACCTTTTCTGGGAAGGCGTGATATTCATTTATTTACGAAATTCAACTCAAAGCATTTGAGAGGCATCTGCAGTGCTACCATGAGCAATGTCTTGAAAACTAGCATACTAGATAATTTATGAGGTCACTTGGAAGAATAAACATTTGACATTCAGATTTTAGTGTAAAATAGGAAAAGGCTGTCTGACACGAGGAGCCAGCCTAATGTTGAAACAGATTTGCTTTCTAAGGTAGGGGCTCCCAGCTCCTGAGGGAGGTTGAGCAGAGGCTCTGGTGAGTCACTCTCAAGTTAAATGAGTGGGTTAAGATAAGGAGAGCTGGGATACCACAGAAACAGAGGTGATGATCCTGACCTGGAAAAGTGTCCCTCCTTCCCTACCCCAAAGATCATTCCCACAGTGTTGGGTGCCAGTGCTTTGCTTAATTCTGTCTTGCCCACCCAACACAAGTTTAGGTTTTCATATCATCTATTTGCAAGTTTTCTAAAAGTGCTTTTTGTTGAGCAGAACCCTTTAACACCTGGGTCATCGACGCTGATGACACACAGTTTCCTAGTGGGAGGGCTGTGAATCTCTACCTTGTTTCAGCTCCATCTAGACAGAAGAGCTGTGTTCCCAAAACAAAGGCAGCAGCAACAGGTGACACTGCGTCCTCAAGGTTAACATACAGAACACTCAGAGTAGCACCCCTGACAAATGCTCTAACCAGCCTTCCTTAAACTGTCCCATGGAATGTCATTTGCACAAAATGGAGAAAGAAAGTTTATTGTGGCCCAATAAATTTGGGAAATAATTTATATTCTTGTCTCTTTCTTGGAATCACCCATTGACATATTAAAGGCTGTGAGTGCCTGCAGTTTGGAACTGTACTTGGCTTTGTTTAATCCAGCTTTCTTGAGCTTTACTGTTTAAAAGAGTTGTTGTGGGGTCATATTGATACGTCCTATGACTAGTTTTCCATGAAAGGTTCTTTGGGAAACATGAGCTACTTTAGTCTATCAGTATAGAGTCAAGAAACCTGGGGTTCCAGTTTTTGCAGGTGTTTCCAAAATCACACCCAGTTCATGTGAGTATCAGAAGATTAGAATCTGAGGGCAAGAAGGGGCCCTCTAGATGAGTCAGTGCAACTTTCTCATTTTGGGATATAGAGAAACTGTGTCCAGTGTCACACAGCCACAGCTAGCTAATCGTGGAGTTTGGGAATGAGAAGAATATTATTCATACAATTAGTAGCTTTGAAAGCTATTTGGCAGGAATAATGGAAGATAAATGTGAATGGGGAGGAAATTGCTTAGAAGTGAGACAAATGCAATAAGAAATGTAAAACAAGAGCACTCCATGATTTGTGTAATGTGATATGCTAAGGAAACGTTGAAACCGTGATGACACAGAAAGAGCCACCAGGGAAAGTTTAACTCTCCATTGTCAAATCCTAATGACTGAAGAGCGCTCTTAAAAAGCCATTTCATTAACTCATGAGTAAAGCAAGCAGTGCCGCTGCCCCACAGATCCTTGCTCCAGGGCAGCTGTGGTCAGCAGTCTGGTTCAGGGTTGGGGGTGCCACGCACAAGTCCCAAGAATAGGTCAGGTTCATTTGCTTCCCCTCACCAAGTGTAAGACCACAGCAGAGCCAATTAACCTCCCTGAGCCAGGACCCTCAGTAAAATGAGGATAATAAGAGCTCCACAACAAAGCTGCTAGGAAGGTCTCATTAGGGACCAGATACAAACACTGCGTTAATTGCCATGCAAGCATGCATTAAAAACACGGTATATGTTTTCTAAATTATAAAGAACCTTCCAAATTAAAGATATCACTACTATCGTTCTCTGTTAGTTCATAATCGGCATGGTTTTGTTCTTATTCTGACTTTGAAAACTTTGTTTTGAGGACTTGGAAAACCTAATTTTGCAAGCACCCCATATCTCTGAGGTTAAAAAAAAAAAATCTGTTATCAAAAGCCAGTATTCTTCTACCTGGTGGCAATTGCTGTCTTCACATGTGATTTATTATATTCTGCATTCCACTAGATTATACACTCTCCTTGGCCAGTTCTTTCATCACTTCAATATGTAATTGTTGCACACTTAGTAGGTGAATACCACATCTGATCACAAGATTTATTCAGGTAAAAGTAATCAGAAACTTATTTTTAGCTGTCAGGAGAGACCATTTCGATGACTTATAGAACAAACACTCGAGATGATACAAAAGTGCAGAGGAGATGCTGACAGAGGGTGCGGGCGGGGATTGCTCTGCAGATCACAATTCTGATTTATCAATATTTGAAAACTAGTGGGGAGAGGTACCTCTTCACTCAGGCATTGTCTGATAATAAAGCAATTTAACCTGCTTCTCTCTTCTCCCCCCATAACAGGCTCTGTCTGGGCATGACCTGGTGCGCAAAAACCTCCAAGCGCCTATTTTTTCTCCCCATTCTCCTCCCCTTCCACGGAACTCCCCGGGGCCAATTCTTTCTAGAGGAAAAGTGGGAACAGAAGCCATCAGTGCCCATGAAAGCGGTGGCAACAACCAGACATTAGGGGTTTATTGAGCACTTAGATTTTAATTGGATTTTTGCTTTTGTGATGTCATTCATCACGGCCACTGTAACAGACAGAAGTTAAACAACAACAAATAAAAGGTTGTAGCCTGCCCGCGGCATGTTTTTACTAATTTCAGTTTAATGTGGCTGTTCCATTAAGTTTAATCATCTGGTTCACTTTTAACGATTCACCATCAAGTAAAAATTATCCACTTCCCTCCGAAAGTCACATCTCACCTGTGGCCGCAGGACGCCTAGCTACTGTAGCTGTAGCATTCTGTGCCAGAAGTAGTTCAGGGTCTCTGTTTGTTGTTATGTTCACTTTTTCCTTTTTTTTTTTTTTTAATAATTCCTGCAGTGACTTGGCAAATAAATATAGGCATGTGTGGTGGTAGGCTGGACCCATGAAGGGTGTCACCAGGAGTGGCAGCATCTTTGCCTGCAGTGCTGTGTGTCCCTGGGGATGTAGCTTCCTTTTACCTGCTATAAGTGCTGACTTCCAACTTAATTTTGAATTAAATTCAAGGGTGTGACATTGATTGTATGGATTTTTAGTGGTCCATGGAGCCAGCCACTCTATTGCTCCTAGTTCCTGTGTGGTACTGAGTCACTATTTGGGTCAGTGACCAAACTGAATCTTCTGAGCATTTGCATGTTTAAGACCAAAATAGTCTAAAAGTAAAGCTTACCTAGGTGGCACATGTAGGCGACTTCAATAGCCAGAAAGGAGTTTGGAGAAGGAAATATGTGATGTCTGCCAGGAAACACTGAATTATGGCTTATATGTTTTTAGAGTATAGTGCAAACGTAATGCAGTCCTCTGAGAAAGTAATGGTTGCTGATCTGAGATGTCCTGGGACAATTAGAGAAGAGCTGTGGTGAAAAGCACCCTAGTGCAATACTATGCTGAGACCAGGTGGAGAAACAGCAGCTAAAGAAGAGAAGAGAATGCCTTCATGCTAAACAGGTTGAATATTATTTTAAATTAGGGAAATCACGATCAAGTTATGCCAAATTAAGACTTAACTGAATTTAATATGCATATAGATGTTTGTATCTAGTTATACATCTTTCCATATAATGCATGTATACATGATGCTAATAAATAGACTTAATGTTGGGAGGCTGGGGAAAGCCGGTTGGGTAGTATTTATGTTGGAAACAATTATGTTATGTGCCTGAAGTACATGGCAGAGATTAGAAAATGATTCTGTTTTGGAGATTATAGGATTAAGTACACGAAAATATCATTTAATAAAATTTCATATTACAAATTTCACCATGCTGTATTTGAATGTTAATGATTTAGCATGAGCTAACTAATTTATATCTGAAAGTTATTTCATAAATGAAAAAGTTCAGGGCAGCATATTATGGCAGTAGGGTGCTAGTTGTTCCCCAAACCCCTTGAGTTAGCCAGCTTTGAGTTACTGTAACAAAACACTTGAGATAACAGATTTATAAAGAAGGAAGGCTTATTTTGACTCACAATTTCCATGGTCACTTGACCCCATCACTTTGGGCCTGAAGTAAGGTTGAATATTATGGAGGGAGAGTGGCAGAGATAGCTAGCTACTCCTCTCATAGTGATTAGAAAGCAAAGAGGGAAAGGGGAAGGGACTGGAGTCCCAATATTCCCTTAGAGGGTATACTCCCACTAACCTAACTTCCTCCAACTAGGACCCCCCCTCTATAGGTTCCACCATCTCCCAGTAGTTCCATGGGCGGGGGCCAATCCTTTAACACATGGGCCTTTGGGAACACAGTTAAAACCCAATCCCTAGCACCCCCTTCTCTGTCTTTTCCATAGTAGTTAATGGTCTAGGCAGGCTCATGGCTCTTCAGCCTTTTGATAAAAATTTCTCATTGCAATATGTGTGAATGTGAAGGGCACAACGTCAGTGTCCCCTGCTCAGTAAGAATTGGCTTGTTCTAGACATTTTGTCCCCACACCCCGCAGTGTTAGTGAGGAAGAACCTGGCTTCCTCCAGGCTGATGAGGACAGTACCTGGGGAGATGGCAGAACCACAAAACGGAAGAATCCTGGGACCTGGAATAACCTCCTGTCTGACTATCCTATGATGTGAAATAGAAAAGTCCCTTACTTCAGCCATTATATTTTTGATGTTTTCTGTTTGCCGTTTTTGTTGGTACAGTAGTCTACCTTCACCCTACTGCGGCAGCACCTTGGAACGAGTTAAAGATGCAAACGCTATGCCCTACTTATCTCCAGAATCAGAAACTCAGGGGGTGCCAGCCAGCAATCTGTTTGAAGAAGCCCTCCAAGTAACTCTGAGGAGAGCTCAAGTTTAGGAGCCACTGCCTTAACTAGTACAACCATAGTGGCCAAAAACATGGAGTTGGGCAAGAGAAAGAAATGGGTCCAAATTCATCCTCTGTGTTGGTCGTGTAACCTTGAGGAACTAAGTTCACTTCCCCAAGTCTCTGTCTCTTCATCCACATCCTGGGAATAATAATGGTACTTTAAAAGTGGATTACTCTGAAAATTAATAAAATAATGTACATAAAATTCTTAAGACAGGGTCTTGCTCAGAGTGAGCCTTCCGTAAATTATGTAAATTTACTTCTGTAAATTGCATTCATAAACATGAAGTATTTAGAAGGTGGATTTGAAGAGTGGAAAGATTCGAGTTTGAATTTTGACTTCCCTATTAATCAGAAAATTAATTAAAATCTTTAGTCTTCATTCTGGCATCTAAAAGACAGTCTTGCTTGCTCTTCCTCTTCTACCTTTCCTGTAAATGTTGGTGTCTCTTAGGCTTGAGTCTTGGACTCTTTTACTTCCACACTCCACATACTCTCCCCAAATAAAATCTTTTTCATAGATTCAACCACTATCTATGTGCCATCAATGCCCAAATCTGTATAGAAACCCAGGGCAGATCATTTTCTTGAGATCCATAGTCAAGGATATAGTTACCTCCCAGGCAAGTCTCTTAGATCATTTACATTGAGTATGTCCCAAGTGACTTTTATCAATTATCTCCAAGAAATACCCTCCTCTTGCATGTCCCATCTCTGCAAAGGCCCCTAGGGAGTCATCATGGACCATCCACTTTATTGCCATCCCATATTCACTGAGCCACCAACTCCTGTCATTCTACCTCTTTTGCATATCTTACATGTATCTTGACTCACTTAATTTGCTCCATTTCCAGTGCTGCCAACCTGGTCCAAGCCATCAATCCCCATTTCCACTGGTCTCTTGCAAGGAGGCCTTCCAAACACACATGCAGGATTTCTTCCTTTCTAGTTGGTCTCTATTACCAGACCAACTTAATGCAACACCAGCTCTGAAGATACTACTCTCTTTCAATTAAATATTTCAGTGGCTTCTCTTTGCTCTCGGGATAAAGCTCTTTAATGGCACCTCCAAAGATCATCCTGGCCTCTGCTCCTCTCTTTAGCTTCATCAGTTGCCATGTTCCTTTTAACTCTCCTTGTTTTAGCAATGCTTAAATTGTAGTTTCTTTCATATCTAGGTCCTCCTTCATGTGGTCCCCTTTGAACAAAGCTCTTTTAGCATCTTTACCTGGTTAATTCAACTAGTATGTCAGGTCTGCTTAATTTATCTCCCCAGGGACAATTTCTCTAAGTTGCCAGACTCAGTTAGATTCTCTTACGTACTCTCAATTCATTCTCTACTAAGCCTTTAACCTATTCTATTTTTTTGATGACTTGTTTTATAGCTGTTTCCCTATCTAGATCATTAATTCATAAAGGAAGGCATCAAATCTGTCTGGTTCACTCTGTCTTCTTAGAACCCAACATTCTGGCACATTATAGATCCCCAATAATTAATAGCAAAAAGTGAATGAATAAATGTTGTAAAGGGTAACTTGGATAAGATATCAATGATTAATGAAGGTTTCTGGTGCATAGTAGACAATCGATAAAACTTAGTATTCTCTATCTCTTCCTTCATGCTTGACTTTAGGATAGATAATTCTGTATATTAAGAATATACACATGGGGCTGGGGCTGTAGCTCAGTGGTAGAGCGCTTGCCTTGCACGTATGAAGCACTGTGTTCGATCCTCAGTACCACATATAAATAAATAAAGATTAAAAATAAGAATATACACACATTCTTGCAGTTGCCAGATAATTCAGCAATTACTATCAAACACTAGGCATATGGTCTAATCTGAACAAGCTGAAGAAGTAATTTAAGATATTGCCTTAGATCTAATAATTTTCTTTAAAAATCAATTAACTATCTCTACAATAGTAAACCAACTTGTGTTGGATTTCTTGACAAGAGCAGACTAGTTACAACTACAGAGAGTTATAAATATATTGAGTGTTGGGTCAGAAGTTATCTGTTAATGGTGAAAAAATGTCAAGATTTTACTGAACCATGTTTCAAGTATCATCCTGTTGCAGAAACTAATGGAAAATGCCCCATTTCACAGAAACATTATTCTATTATAAAATCATTTAACTCTGTCAACCAAGACCACTTAAAAACATTTATTGGCCTGAAGAATCTCACAAGGCAATGCACAAAAAGCATCTGATACCTATCTTTTATAAACTTGCAATTTAGGCTTGGAAATGCTGGCTCATATTCATACAAAATTAGAGAATAAAAGCAGAATGGCCAGGAGTAGTTATGCACATCTGTGATCCCAGTGACTCAGGAGGCTGAGGCAGGAGGCTGAGGCAGGAGGATGGTAAGTTCAAAGCCAGCCTTAGCAACTTAGCTGGATCCTGTCTCAAAGTAAAAAAATAAAATGGGCGGGGGATATGGGTCAGTGGTTAGGCACCCCTGGGTTCAATCCCTGGTAACAACAACAACAACAACAACAACAACAACAAAAAAAAAAAAAAAAAAAAAAAAAGAAGAAAGAAAGAAAGAAAGAAAAAACCAAAACACAGACACTAGGGTCCTGTTATTAAGTGTTTGTTAGAAATAACATGGTAAATAAAAAGCTGGAGGACAGCTGAGAAGAAACTTGTGAACTAGACAAGATGGAATCAGAGAACATGTGAGTTCTCTGATGGTTTAGGAAGACTTCTTGGAGAAGCTTAGGTTACTGATGGGAGAGAAATGACTTCTCAACTGTATGAGTGCATGGCATGGTTTCAAGGCTCAGTGTGGGAGAAAATCAGAGGAGGCCTTGAATATATGCCTAGGGTAATAAAAGCCGTAAAGTCAGTAAAAATAGAAACACTCCTTCCCTTCAGTTTCAGGGTCACATATTTTCTCATACTGTACTCAGATGTGCACGGGAAGATGTGGCTTCTTTATTATTATTATTTTTATAGCTTATCCCTCAAGCCCTAGTCCTTTTGAACTTTAGAACTCCATATAGGTTGAATATCAGGTACAAAATTTAGTGCAATACAATAAAGTCTGCCTGATTCAATAATATGGTCTCTCTTTAGATAACTCTTTTAGATAAATCGCAGTCTTTCTGCTTTCTTTTTCCTGATTCTTGACCGGTCCAGCATCATACCTGGGTATATGAAAAAAGAAAAAAAAAAAAAAAAAGCCCACATGCTGTGTCAGTGGAAAAGGTGGGAGCGTTTGTACTCAAGGGCAGTCCTTGTACTGCTCCCTGATCCTCCCTCTCTCTAGCCAATATATCCCATTCATTGCTTTTCTCGGTGCTTCTGTAGTTTGGGCAGGTGGAATCATGACATTGGTTGTCCAGGGTCCAAGGTGACCAGTTTCATTCTGCTTCCTCCATCATCACATCCCCCATCCCTGAGGTCTAGCTGTGACTTCTTATTGCCCTCGGCACATGTGGTCCTTGCTGCAGGATGACTGTGCCTTCAGTAGACACTATCTATGGATCCATGCACTCCCTCCATTCCCTACTGAAGCCCAGGAAGGCTGCTGGGAATGAAACAGGGTTTCCTCCCTTATACGATCACCCTAAAGCAAAATGGGAACAATGCACCTTATTTTACCCACAATCTCGCTGCTGCTCCCAGTTACTCACGTCTCTGGGCAGTAGAAATGAGACTGTGTTTGTGTGCTTCGTAGTCAAAGGACACAATTGTGAAATTCACTGGTTTCAGGATTACCCCACCACATGTTTTGGTGGAAGGAAAAGTCAACTCCCACTATAAAACTTGAGAAAAGAGCAGAGGTGGAAACATGATCTGCAGCCTAGATTTGACATAGGTAATGTTTGGTGACTACATTTATAAATGGATTGGTGAGCTTTATTCTTATTGGCCCATTGATATGTTGAAAGGGCTCTAAAAATAATCTAGAAGATAATTTTCTCCTCCTCCTCCTTTTCCTCCACTGGGGATTGGACCTAAAGCCTTGCACATGCTAGCAAACACTCTACTAACTAGACTACATCCCTGGCCCTTTTCACTCTGTTTTGAGACAGGCTTTTGCTAAGCTGTCCAGGCTCACCTTGAACTCCTGCGTAGCTGGGATTACAGATGTGTGCCACCATACCTGACTTATATCCCATGTTCTTTTTCTATTATAGCATGTTGTCTCTTATGGCCTGAAAAATTATATTTCCTATGTAACAAATTTAACTGATTTTTATAATAGTAAAAATAGTTTCTTTAAGCATTTTCTTACATGATCCATCATTTCGTAATTGCTCTGCTGGGATTTGGAAAAATAATAATAGTAGATATTTATTAAATACATACTATGAGCCAGGAAATGTGCTGAACTCTTCACATGGGTTATATCATTTGTTGCTCATCATGGCTCTGTTCTTATCCCCTTGTAACTGATGAGGAAACTGAGATGACATAGGAGGTCACTTCTCAGCCTCACACAATGAATAAGGGCAATGTTTGAATCCATGTGATTGAAACTCTTAATCATATTTTTCCCCTTGTGGGTCTTTACATTGAGTTGTGGGTCTTTACATTCAGTTCCATGAATGTTCATTAAAAACTTACACTGTACCAAAGAGTAAGTGATGAATTACAAAGATTTGTATCTAATTTGTTATTCTGTGAAACTGTGCACTATGGACATTCTGAGTTGGATAACTGCTTTGGGGATTGTCCTGTGCATTATAGGATGCTTGGCAGCATCCTGGTCCTTACCTACTAGATGTCAACACTTTCTCAAGCTATGACAACCAAAAATATCTCCATAAATTGACAAATGTTAATCAGGGCTGCAAAATTGAGAATGCTGATCAGTCTGTTTATCTGTCCATCTGTCCATCCATCCATCTTTCTATACTTCCATCTTTCTTCTCAATGTGTACCTTGTAACTTTTAAAGTACACTTAACTAATACTATAAAGAGTTTTGCATTTGCAGAGATTCTACATGATCCATCGATTCAATCTTTTATCTCTTGTTAGATTTAATAACCACTGAAACAGACCTTGTGTTACGTGGAGGAGAAGTTCTGACAAAGTGCTAAAAGCAAAGGAATTTTAAGTCTAAATGCAGGAGAAATTTATTAATTCCCTTGACATTTATTTTTTACACTCAATACCTTGAATTTAATGTCAAAAGTACCAGACTAACTACTGAATGAACAAAACTTTGGTCCTATAGTAGTTGTGGTAGGCAGAATAATGGTCTTCTCAAAGATGTCCATGTCCTAATTCCCAGAACCTGTGACAATGTCACCTTATGTGGCAAAAGGACCTTGTTTATGTGATTAAGATAAGGATCTTGAGGTGGGAAGGGCATCCTGGTATATGCAGGTGAGCCCAATGTAATCACAAGGGTCTTAAGAAGAGGAAGGGGGAAGTTGGAATCAGAGAAGGAAATGTGATAATAAAAGCAGAGGGGAGAAGGGCAGGGGGTGGGGAGCATGTGAAGATGCCATGCTGCTGGCTTTCAAGATGGAGGAAGGGCCACAGACCAAGGAATGCCCGTGGCCTCCAGAAGCTGAAAAAGGCCAAGAAAGCTCCTCCCCAGGAGCCTCCATAGAACATCTTGCAGACACCTTGACGTTAACCCAGCAGACCCCATTTCAGATCGCTAGCCTTCACAGCTGCTCGATGATCCATTTATATTGTTTTAAGGCACTACATTTCTGGTAATTTCTTATAGCAGCAGTAGAAAACAAAATGAACTTGTTGCACACTTAATATGTATCATGTACTTCAGGAATGCTTTTTGTGTCACCTCAATTAATTCTCCCAATGACTCCAGGAGATAACCTTTATTCTCTCCCTCTCTCTCTCTTTTTCTTTATTAGGAAACTGAGGTCAGAGAGGTTAAGTAATTTGCTCAAAGTTAAGGGTGGAGCCGGGAACCATGACAAGATTCGCCTGACTCCAAAGTCTGAGCTTGTTCGCGTCAAAGCATATTGCCAAAACAATACTCCCTGCAATGACTATAAATATTTCTGAATTCTTTGTATTTATTATATTAGGCCCCAGGCTACGTTATTTGTAAATTATATTGGCACAAATGATACAAACTGTAATAGATGTTATTGTTCATTTGGGATTTATCAATTAAACAAATGCCTTCTGGTTTATTAACTGCATGAAGTTATTTCCCAAAAAGGCATTGTTTACTGCCTTTTGCTTGGCTTTTGAAGTCCAAGGTCCTTCTTGTCTTGGCAGACTGTGACATTAGTCTTAGCTCCTGCTTAGTCTAACATTTTCATTTTCAAAAAGCCAGTGGTAAATCAAGCTAAGAGTCAGATTCCTAGTCAAAAGTTGATTTAGTAAGGCATTGTAACTCACCAATTATAATCCTACCTTTTTGCTCTATAGTGTAATCTCTTCAGCCATTGCCAAATCTAAGGACACACACACACACACACACACACACACACACACACACACAGGCACACACATACATGCACACACATGCATGCACACACATGTACTCTTTGTTTTCTATTTCTCTCTGACGCTCACATGCCTTGGGAAAAAATATTAATAGATAAAATGCAGACATTTAAGACATGATGATTCAAATGGCAGAAACTTTCAAAAAATGTGTTCCATAATAGCTTTCCCCCAAATGTATTTTTCTTTCTTTTATCTTTTCCTGCAGTACTAGGGATTGAACCCAGGGCCTCATGCATGCTAGGCAAGAGCTCTACCACAGACATATACCCCCAGCTCTTTAAAATTTACTTCCCTTGAAATGTAAAAAAACATATTGGATATCCTTATATGCTGACTTTTACTTAGGATCTAAAAGTTAAAGCTCTATCTTTATAAAACAAATAGTTTGCTTGAGGGAGGGACTATTTCTTATTCAAACTCATAACTCTCAAGCATTCCGAATGTGCACAATAAATGATGATTAAATTGAATTCTGTAACCTGCTTATATAGTCAAGGAAATAATGGCAAAGAATTCTAGGAAAGAAGATTATGAGCTCATTTATGAGTTTTTCTTGCTTTGAAACCAGCTATAAGTTCTTAAATGATCCCCAAAACTCCTTTTAATTTTTTTTCTTTAAGGGAACTAATAGAAATGATCAGTGAAGAGGAATGGGCACTGTCCTATGGCCATCCTGGCCAAAGTGTCCTCACTGTGATGCCAGTGGCAACTCCAGTGCTCTTCACCCACCTCCAGCTTCTGAGCAGTTATGGCATTCATTTGCCCCCATGTCTAAAACACTCTGCACAACTTTATCATCTTCTTAATTTTGTGGCATAAGGAAGGAGTGTTAGATTAAACCCCATTGAAACAGGTGAACTCCAGTCCAGTTTTGGTTTTCTTTTGGCAAAACCCTGTGTTCCCTGAACCTGTCTGACACTCTGTTTTCTCTCATGCAAAAGGAATGAATCATGCTCAGCTGCAAGAGCAGTTATGTGGATCGCTTGGGGAATGCTCAGGCACATGAATGTTTATAAACTGTAGAGCCTGATAAAATGTGAGAAAATATTATCATTGCTGAATATCTCAGCATAAGTTTCCTGTAATGAAACTCGGAAAAAAAAAAAAAAAAAAAAATCCAGGATACCTCTTTGCCTGCCAGGGAATGATCTCTTGTGGTTTTTTTTTGTTGTTGTTTTTTTTTGTATCTCCAGCATCCAGTAACTTAACTTCCTCTTCGGTAGGTGTCCCTTGCTGGTTTGCATTGCAGGCAGCATTTGGACAGCCACATCACCATTTCAAACCTCAAGCAAGTGATGTCTCGATTGTTGAAGAGGAGATAGGACTGCATAAAGCAGTCAACTTTGCCTGCTCACCTAATTTTCTGGATTTTATTTTAAAACTCTCTCCCTTTTGGAGTGGGTAGATAGGTCATCATGGAGATCATAGCTTTAAAACAAAGTGAAAAGTGTCCACCACTCCTTTAATGTAATGCACATGGTTGGGAGGATAGGTAGAATGTTGACAATACAAATTGGATAAGAAAGTTATGCTTGCTAGGTGTGGGCGTGGTGGTGCACACCTGTAATCCCAGCACTTGGGAGGCTAAGGCAGGAGGATCGCGAGTTCAAAGCCAGCCTCAGCAATGGTGAGGCACTTAGCAAGTCAGTGAGACCCTGTCTCTAATAAAATACAAAAAAGGGCTGGGGATGTGGCCCAGTGGTTGAGTGCCCCTGAGTTCAATCCCCGGTACCAAAAAATAAAAAAAGAAAGTTATGCTTTACCTGATTTCTGAAAGGGAAGTTGGCTTTCTCCGGAGTATACACCTTCATTGCTCCCCTGACCCCAGCAACAATGGAAAGCAAGCAAGGAAGCAAGCTAGCCAGCCCACCCCCAGGTTCCAGATCAAGTAAGGAGATGAGCCAGAACCATATGTTTTACAATAAAGCAAAACAATGAAGTGTGCTAAAGTTTTGAATAACTATATTTTAAAGTAGAACCTTCTCTGCACATTCTCATTCATGTTTCTCTTCTAAATTGTACTCACAAAATAAGTAGTAAAGCTATATGGAGATTATTTTCCAGAAATGATTCTTTTTCTTCTGAAAACTCTCAATATTGATTAGAGGATACAGTCGATTTAAAAAAAAGAAAGAAAGAGAAAGAATTGGCCTCAATATAGAATATAGAATATTTTCTGTTTCTGTATGATCACATTTCTTTCTATAGCTGATTTTGTGTGTGTGTGTGTGTGTGTGTGTGTGTGTGTGTGTGTGTTAGAGAGAGAGAGAGAGAGAGAGAGAGAGAGAGAGAGAGAGAGAGAAAGGTGGGTGAGGGAAAGAAACATTGCAATCAATATCCTCAGGTCCTAAATGATTATTTCTCTTTTACTGAACACTTGAATTGTCTGCACAATGTAGCCTCTTAGGAATTTTAAGAAAAAGAAATTTGCTTTTTGTTGGCTGGCTCTCTTTGGCCTCTTTTCATTTTGTATAAAACTTTCTTTTAAGACCCTAAGTATCTGTATCTGTATCCAAAGAAGGAATTTTATAATAAATTTGGTGTATACACTTACTATCTAATAAATACATCCTTCAACCTTAAGACTTTGGATTTTCAGTTGTCAACCCAATGACACAAAACACTATCAATAGTAGCAAGACTCCAGTGTGCTTGAGTCTGCAGTGACTCTATGCATTCCTACAGTGCTTGCCAGAACAGCCTTGGAACGGGTTGAGGCCTTGCCATGCTCTATTCAGAGAAAGGTCATAGGAAATAACAAAGCAAAAAACAACAACAAAAACCCCCACTATCAATGGTATGCATAACAAAGCATTACATTATAAACTGGGAGCCACTGGAGCTCTAAATACAATATGGTGGCTATAGCTGATAATATGAATTTATACTATACTTGAAATTGGCTAAGAGAATAGATCTTAAAAGCTTTCACCACACAAAAACATACACATGGTAACTATGTGAAGTGACTGATAAGTGAATCAGTCTGTATATAGTAATAATTTCACAGTGTACATGTATGTCAAAGCATCACATTACACATTAAATACATACAATTTTTTATTTGTCAATTATATTTCAGTCAAACTTAGACAAATTGGCAGGTGACTTTTAGATGAGAAGGTGGATGTTCATCTTTTGGGATCATTATAGCTTAATTCAAGTAGTATTTGGCTGACTTCAATGTGTAAGAGCTGCCTTAGGTGCTACTGGTAATACAAAGACTTAGTAAGACTTGTAGTCTAGGGTTTTGCAGAGTATACAAATATATATGTTTTCAAAAGTTAAATTTAATATCTAAAGTAAAATTGAAAGAACAGCCCTGGGACTGAGTACAAAACACTACTTGATATAGTTAAAGTCAAAATTCATTATTAAACAAAGTATTAATTATTTTGTTTTGTTCTTGAGAAGATGAAACATTCAGGTAATTAAATAATGAAATCAACACTAATTTCCCCACAATAAAACTTTGGTTCAATAACAGGGAGTTTGTGATATTAATTTGAACTTAACTATCCTAACAAATCTAACTTAAAACATCATTATTCTCCAAGTGCAAGAGTCATTTTGTGAATGGCTGGATGCCTGAAATTTTTTATTGAAAACAAACAAGACCTAACCAGATATTCATATTTCATGGCAATTGAAAGAATCTGGTTCCAGATTGCAGTGAAATGAGATGATGTTTTCAAGTGAAATGATTAATAATCCTAATTGGGAGGGGCTACCAAAGTGTCCAGGATCATCAGGTAATGTGAATGTGCTCTGCATTTTATTTCTATTTTGGATGGAGACAACTTCATATTTCCTGTGAGCTCAGCATGCTGAATTGCTGTGGGTGAGTCTCACTTTAGCTGCCTTGGCTGCTCTGTTCTGTCACTGGCCCAAGATATGTCACTTCACAACAACCCTGGAGCCCCCTGGAGTCACCTTGTGTCACCTTCCTTTCTCCTTTCTCTTTGTTTCTCCTGCTCCTGGAAGACACACTTCTAGCAGAGTGTCTTCCTCCTTCAAGTCCTTAGTAAGCGGGACATGTCAAGTCCTGTGTGAGCCCTTTCTGTATATTAACTTCTTTAATCCTCACCTCCATAATTCTGTTACTTCTTTTCAATAGTTGAGGGAAAGAAGAAGTTAACTAACTCACCCACTATTACACAGGTCATCAGCAGTGCAGTTGGGATCAAACATAATCAACCTAATGCTATGCACTCACACTCTCTAGTGAATAATTGCTGAATGAATAAAAAACATTTTCTCTCCAAATCTATTTAAAAATGCCATAGCCGAGGTAACTTCTTACCTCCAATCTCTGTTGCCTCTGGTTAGCACTTCATCCCCCACCCAAAGTGACACGTCAAGCTTTTAGTTTTGCTCCCTTTATTACCCTCAGGTTCTTTGAAACATACCAACTCACCTAAAATATTTGTAAACATATTTCACACATTTTTATACATTTTTATCCTCTTTTCTGTTGTGCATATATATTCTCTGTGAAGGGAAAACTGGAAGAGACAATAAATATTTTCTGTGTTTCCCATTTTAGCATGCATCTTTTTTTTTTTTCTTTTTTCTTTTTTCAGGCGGTTAATTTCAAATCTGATTCCTTCCACTGACCTTTTAGAATATTTGTTACTTTTACTTATTTATCAATAATGGCAACAAAAAAAAAATCTCTTTCTTATTATCTTAATGGAAATTTCTGTTTTTCCTTTTGACTTATTCTTCAGTACCAGATGGAAAGATACACTTGCAAAGGATACTGATATATTTACCTTGCTCATGTGGATTATGTTCTGTTATCCTCTTTTTTAAAAAAAATATTTATTTTTAAGTTGTAGTTGGACACAATACCTTTATTTTATTTATTTACTTTTTTATTAAGAATTTTTTTATTTGAAGTTGTTGTATTATAACAATAGCACGCATTACAATTCATATTACAGTGGTGCTGAGGATTGAACCCAGGCCCTCCCATGTGCTAGGCTAGAGAGCACTCTACTGCTGAGCCACAACCCCAGTCCTCGTTGTCATCTTGATAACCTGACAACATAAAGTCTTGTAGAAGGTGGAGTTTTCTACCAACAATATGCACCTACACAAAAAATCACCTCCTTGAGGTAGCAATGGCTCACTGACTTCTAAACATAATCTCTATTTGATGAAGGCTATCAAAGGAAGAGGTGCTCACTGAGAACCTGTTTATTTTTGGCAAAAGGTAGCTGAGGTAAAGAAGAAGTTAACTAACTCACCCACCTTTTTGGGCTAGATAGGTGGGGGTCTCCAAAAGTTCAATTTATAATTCTGGTTACAATATATCTTTGGCTTTTCATGTTACTGAGCATGAAAAAAAAAAAAAAAAAAAACCTGTGGTGTAAGACTTTATTTACAGTTGATTACAAATATGTAAGGAATTTATTATTTGATTTTTAAAATAAAATTCAGTTAAAATTATAAACAGGGTTTTGATTTGAAAAGAAATACAAACTAGGATATTGGCATTCTGCATATTTATATTCCCATCTAACATGGAGGACCCAGAATATGGCAAAAATGAAGAACTCTAGTGCAAATGAATTAATTGCACAGTTTAATAATTGTACCAACAAACTGACATCACCATACTCAGCAATATCCATGGATTTCAGGGGACTTGTCATAACCAGTATGGGGTCTTCTCGGACCCTCAACAATCTCTAGCTCTGTTCAAATTAGAGAGCATAGCTACTTTGGCAGCAAAAGGGACTGAACTCATAACTCTCTTTTATTCACCTTGATCCCTCCATTTTGTTCAACAAATTGAAATTCAAGCAGGAGGCTATAAGTTTCCACCTGCATAATGAAATGGAAGTTGGAGGATTTGAGATCTCATCCTTATTTGGCTCTTTATATGTTACTGGCCTCATTCTACAGCCTGGGCAGCCTTTGGGTTTATGACCAAGGTCAGACAGTCTAACTTTTCTGCTCTTCACATGAGCTACCATGCATAGAAGGAGGTTTAAGAATCAGAAAATTGCGGCTACACAGGACACTTTCTTAGCATCAAACAGCAAATTGAAGCTTTTGTCATTAAGAATGTGAAATCAGTTGCTCAATAGTGGAAATAAAATGAGGATTGCTGCCAATATTGGCAGTTGGTGAGCGACGTCATGAAACATTTTAAAAAAAGTATATTCAATGAGTGAGCATGTGCACCCACTCTCTTTTAAATACACTCACCAGTTGAAATATAAAAATGTTAAATGGCTGAGCATTAAATTTAAATGATGAAGAAGAAAGATGTGCCCAAGGCACTTGCCCTGACTCAGGGAGAAAAGATTATTGCAGGCCATTGAACCAGAACAGAAGTTTAGAGAAGGTTATCAAGGGAAAGAAAAAGACTTTTAAAAAATCACAATGACCAAAAAGATCACTAATTGTATATCTAATTTTAAAATGCTCACATTCTATAACTATTTTGAACATCACTGATGTGTTCTGGAAATTAAAATTAAGAAAAAGAAAAAAAAGGAACATTCATAATAATAATATAACCATATTTGTATTTGCATAGCTCTTTGAAAGTAGCATTTAAAAACAATTCTTTTTCTCTGCATCCTTAGATTTCAGACAGCAGATTCTCAGTGGGTATTTGTAGTGTTGAGTGGAATGCCATCACTGAATGCCAAAGCATGTTCTGCTGTTTTTTTTTTTTTTTGTTTGTTTGTTTTTTTAAATTTTCATTTGGGCTTCAAAATGGATCTGTGAAGCAGTGGACATACTATGAAAGAGGAAATAATGGAATAGTTAGGTGGTCAGGCAGTGCAGTCTCACTGCCAGGGTCCTAGCAGTATGAGACCTTAGGCTGTAACACTCCACTTCTCGGCTTATTCATGTGTAAAACAAGGATATAAGTAATACCCTACGGTCGCTGTAAGGATCTGTCTTAGTCTGTTTTCCCTTGCTATAATAGAATACCAGAACCTGGGAATTTTATAAAGAAAAAGGGCTTTATGGTTCTGGAGGTTGGCTTTTGCTTGGCTTCTGGTGAGGGCCTTGTACTGCTTGAAATCATGGTGGAAAGTAGGAGGACAAGGAGGTAAGTGCAGAAGAGAGAGAGGGAAAAGAGTGCTGTGCACTTTATAACAACCTGCTTTTGTCATATCTAACCTACAGTCACGAGAATTATACGAATCCCTCGTGAGTGTGACCCAAATACCTCTTTAAGAGCCCAGCTACCTCTCAACACCATTTCACGGACAAATCACATTTCAGTTTAAGTTTTGGTGGGGACAAACCATATCCAAACCATAGCAGGATCTAATGAGAGAATACCTTTGAAGCACTGAGCACAGAGTCTGGGACCCAGCCATGCTCAGTGAATGCCAGCTGTGACATCACTTTAATCTGTTGCAGCTGTTTGAAGAGACACGTGGCTCAGATGTTCTGAACCACCCATCTAATTAATGCTGGGAGCTCTTTACTCAAGCTGTGGCCTTCTTGGAAAAGTGATCATAATATAAGAATAAAAGAAAGTGATTCTTGAACATCATCATCTTTTAACTGTTCTTTCAGAATGGATGAAATATTGCTTCATGTTTGCTGAGTTTGGATCAGGTAATTACAGGAACAAATAATTGCCCATCCCTAATTTTAAAGGTGTATATGGCTGATGACTTTTATTTTTATGAGCTTTTAAAACATTGCTGTCTAATTATTTTGAGAAGAGTGGCTTCCTTGAATTGGCAGGTGTTAATTTTAAAGACTTAAGGGAAAGGACCTGCACATTGGAGCCTCAAATAGAGCCTAAAGTTTCATGATATTAAAACAACAACAACAACAACAACAACAGCCTATCACTGTTTTAGAATCCTACTGAAAGAAAAACATTGCCAACTCCCAAAAGTCAGTGTCAGAAAATAGCTATGAAAGTATAGTTTATTAAATTACATAAAAACAGATGTCCTGGTATGCTACTAGATGTAAAAGCACCTCAAACACTGTTAATGGAAATATGTCTTATGTGCACATTATGTGGAAGGAAGGGATAAAGAATACTATGGAAGATAAGGTGCAAGAGTCTTCACTGGGGGCTGTTTAACAACAATGTGTGAATCTTTAGCCTGAAGTTAGGCCTAATTCTGAGATTTTAATATATTCATGTTTGTATTAGTGAATGCTCACACCTTCAAAATCCAATCCATCTCTACAGTTACCTATGTTCTTCTTTTTGTATTGTAATCTTAGACTATATATCAATCACGATTAAGGAATTGCTATGTTACGTAGAGCTTGCAAGGATTTCCAAAAATTTGGAATTGTAATGTTTCCCTCCCATTTTTCTATTAAGTTTACATGAGCCAGAGATAACCCAAGTGGATTCTGTACAAAATAAAATACTCTTCCCTTTAGTCTCTGACAAGAAAACAGGCTCCTCTTAGTTTCCAGTGTCATCAGGGACACTTCCACTGGCCTGGTTGTTCAATTTCTAAGCCTCTGACTCTGGTCCTCTAGCTTCTGTATCCAATGAACTAGGAGATAATGGCAAGTCTCCCTCCTTCTGCAGTGTGAGCTAACACCTGCTCTCCTTTTAAGGTGGGGTTCAAACATCAACTCCTCTAGGAAGCTCTGCTGAACCCCAAAGCCTGGTTGGCCTCTTTCCTTTATATTTCTGTAACACCACAGATGCCCATTTTATGACTGAACTTGACGCATTTTGTTATTATGATTGGCAAGAATAACATTCTAGGACTGGTTCTCAACTTTGGTAACATATTAGAATCATCAATACTTAATTAAAACCCCACTGAATCAGAATCTCTGGGGAGGTGAGGCCCAGGCAAAGTGTTTTTAAAAGCAGAATTTCTCAAATTTTATTGTACCAACGGTTCACCTGGAGTTCTGGTTATAATGCAGATATTGATTCTGTAAGATCTGGGGTGGGGCCTGAGATGGTATATTTTTAACAAGCTCTCATAGATGCTGCTTATGCTAAAGCACCTCAAAGTTGTCTGCAAATGGTCATGCATTTTAGGAAAAAAAAAATCCTTATCTATATCTGTATCTATGTTTATATCTTAAGGTCACAAACTCTTCCCCAGCCCAGAATTACTCCTCTCTTGTTACCTCTACCTGCTATCACCATTTTATGAGAGTAGAATTGTTGAGATTTTACTTATAACTGAGAATTTGGTTTGTCAGTATTTCAGCTACAATTGGTCTTCACCACTTCCATCTCAGGGAATGCATTCTCCTCAGCCCTACCTTTTTCTTGTTTCCCCTCTCATCTCACTGGTTGTGCAACACAGTGGAAGGCTGAAGGGCATCAAGACAGGGAGAGGAGGCAGGTCCCACTGCTGTGGCGTGGGCTTCAGCTTCTAAGCACACTCTTGCCTATTTCTTTACATCACTGGCCCTGGGATTCCCTCTTTGGCTCTTGTGACCTTCTGTGACCCTCCTCCCCTTTTCCTCTCTTACACCAGAAAGTCCTCTGCTCCCCACCCCCATCTCACATTTTCCTTGCTCCATACAGTCACAACTATCTCTTCCAGTTTACCCAAAGATAAATATAAACACCAAATATTTGTAATATAAAATATTTTTCTTTGAATTTGAGCCTTATGTGCTCAATAGCATTACTTTTCCTCAGTTAACGCTTCTATCCTTCCACATATAGATCAGATCAATCTTCTCTGTTTTAGGCAACCTTGTTAGGCTCTGGGTAATTATTGTTTAGTAGGGCTAATGGCATGATTAAAGCCTCTTTTAGTTTTTGTGCACCTTATGTGCCAACATAACTATAGTCCCATGGTTCCCAGAGTGTGTGCCGAGGCAGCCTGGGATGCCGCAGGAAACTCCTCTGGACTTTTTATTTATTTATTTATTTAATTCAAAGTTGTATTTGCAATAGTAGAATGCATTACAACTCATAATGCACATATAGAGCCTCTTTTCGCATAACACTGTTTGTAGACAAAGTATATTCATACTATTCAAGTCCTCTGAACTTTATAAAAAAATTCTCGGGACAGACAGGCACATGTCACCTCCATCAGCCCCCTTGAGAATTACTGGCTCAAGGTAGTTCTCAGTTTCTACAGTAGGTGGCGCTGCACTCCTTTGGCTGATGTCATTTGTAAACCGAGTTTTCCAGACTGGCTGTGATAAAAGCAATCTCAGTACAAAAATCATTGTGGAAAAGGAAACAAGGAGGGCGGTATCAGATCTGACAGAAAAGTTGTGCAATGCCCAAGAGATGCATATGTCCATTTGTAAGTAACTGTGATTAAGAGTGAAATAAAAAATATTATTTTTTTTCTGTCAAAGAGTTAGTAGGTTGTTAGAGCAGAAATACATGGAAACATTAGGTGTTTCTTTTACCTTAAGGCCACTGTGAAAAAAGATCTCTAGAGAAAGTTTTGGAACCTCTGCTGTAGTCTAATCTCACCCCAAAAGGATAAGAATTATTACATCAGCTGTCTGTTTTATTCCATGTCAATTAGAGGTGACCAAATGGCCACAAATGAGGGACACTTGTTTCTCTTTCTGTTTCTGAAAAATGTTTTTTCCCCCCCTCATGTCTTATAACTACAAAGAGGTGAGGGAGGGGCAAGAGGGAAGAGCAGATGATGGTGAGGTAGGGAAATTTTTCAAAATATCCATGTGCAATGAGTCTGGTTAAAGCTATCACTGTGTAGGGATTTTACCATTATCCTCTGCATTTTCCACCCACTGAGATTTGTTAATTACCCCATTTTACTTCTGCAGTGATACAGAAGTCAATGTTCCACTTGACTGCATTACACATATGTTTAATAGAGCATATACAATGGATTTTTCACCAATAATAGTAGTTTCTTTACACACCTACTGTGTGCTAGCTTCTAACACCTGTTTCAAACCACCCTGCAACTCCACCAGGTAAGCATTGCTTCATGTATGTTCTAGGTGAAAAGATGAAAGCCTGGAATGGTTAATGACCTCCCCTGGGTCACAGCTGGCAACTGGCAGCGCAGGGATGCTGCTCTGATCTGCTTGAGTCCACAGCTTGCAACTTTTCCCCATGGCAATTGGACCTCTCACAATTATAACTGTGGAACTGATTCTTATGCAGTTTTAGCTGCTGCTGCTTCTAGTATTCTGAAATATCCTGGACTTTCTTCAAGAATATGTGGCATCATTGGTGTAACATGGCATCACAGTTTGAGAAGAAAAGCAGAAAAGAAAAAAGTAGGGGAAGGGGCGGGGGTCAGTCCTTTAGACAAAGCACTTTTTAAAACTTCTTCTTCTTTGGCAATATGATATTTGTGTTGTAAAAAGTGCTTTAAAGAATTAAAAGATTTTTTAAAAAAACAAGTAACTACCACCCTATTAACACAGTGTTTTTCAAATTTCATAAAGGAAATGCAGTACAAGTAAGTGAACTGTCTTTCCTCAGTAGTCATGCAGTGTTTGAGTTTCACAGCAAATCCATGGCTAGATCCTTGGGGGATCTGTGTTGATGTTCACCCCTTCACTGAACACTTCCTCTCCTATTTTATTCCACATTAATAATTCACTTCACTGGAACATTGCCTGGTTATCTCAGCCTAAGCCATGGTTGGCTTTCCTCCTTCATTCATAGTGGTAAATACTTAGAATATTTGCACACGGTGATTCAGGAATATTTGATCACAGATTGAAGTGTGAACATGCAGCTCTTGGAATCTGCAAGATTTATTCTATTTGCATGATATCCTAATAGAGGCTTTTAAAAATAGTAGCTGTGATAAGAAATGAAGACATTTTATATCTGCATTTTTATGTTCATTCTCAGTTTGTTTAATACTTTTTCAATACTTTTTCTCATCAATACCACCTTATGGAATGCAGAATCTACCAAGCATGAACCCACCCACATTCCTGGCTTTTCTTTTACCTCTTTGCAGTATGCAGATATTCTGCAACAAGAAGGTAGCTGGTGATACAATTTCAGTGACACTCATGATGACAGTCAACCCAAGCTGCTTCTCTGACTCAGCCCCAGGAATTGTAAGGGCTATAATAAGCCATGCCTCCTCACTCTACTTTCTAGAGTCAGTAAAATGGTCAGAAGCTGTTTATAAATAGGGCCTTTACATAACCATTGCTTTCTCTTTTGTCAACCTGGCTACAAGTAAATCATAAGAATTTAAAACACCTCATTCTTGCCAATTATCTGAGATTAAGGCTAAATAGTAACCACTGCCAAGGTAACCACCAAATCTGACCAATGGTGCTGGGTTTTACCAACAAAATCTTCATTTGGTCCCAGAACTGGTGCCTTAGGTAGCAGAGTTAAGAAATAGTTAATTTGAATTTGGCCAAAGGACTCAAGCTCAGAATGTTTGTTTTCAGATGAGAAAAAGGAACCTACCTCTCCTTACAGCATAATCGCTCTATTCCTATTTTTAATCCACCCTACTTTATAGAATAGCTGGACCCCATTTTTCAAGCTAAAGTAAAAATTAAAGGATTTATGATAATCCTATGCGGATGGTTGTGGGCGTTTCATTTTTCACCGGAGCATTTTTCTCTTTCTTTGTTGCACTGCTAACATTTCTCAGCTTCTTGCTATAGTCTTCTTCCCGAAACTACTCAAGTGGAAAAAAAAAAAAGTCTTACAAGATAAGCAACAATTCTCACTGTTCTGGGGAACAGTTCACAGCCTCCCCGTCTATTTATGAGAACTAACTTCTTCAGGCTTTTAAACCCAAAATGTGAAAGCGCGCACAGGAATCCTACCTTGCCCACGTACTGATAATCTGATCCCGTGTATTCCTCCAGGAGAAAGAACTGATTCCACATCCAACTCCTTTTTGAACGGTTCAGCTCATTTTTGCTGTTTCCAGAGAGCTCCAGGGCCCTTTTCTTTGCTGGGAAACCACTAGTCCTCTTAGATAACGGAGTGGAGAAAGTTGGGTAGGGCTGACCGACCCAAAAGAGCAGCAAGAAGTACCGGTAAGTTCTCATGCTGATAGCACCGCGAGTCCTGGGTAGCGAGTCCCCCTCTCCTTGAAACGCCTCTTTTCACTGCACGGTATCCAGCCTCATTCCTCCTTTCTTCCTTAATGTTCTTTGCTTGGCTCTCAGAGGATATCTGGAAAGAATAATAACATATCAAGCATTTTTAGAGATGCTTAAAATTCAGTGTTAGAGCAAATAGGCTGGAAAAAGGGGACAGAAATTTGAATAGCAAAACAACAACAACAACAAAAGAGTTGGCTATCAATTTTGAAATGAGGAAACCGGTCTTTCAGATATGCTAAGTGGAAGGCATGTGCCGGTAGGAAGCTGCTGTTTTCCTTCTTTTCTATCACTTAAAAATCCTATTTTAAGTAATAGCGTTGCTATAGGTCAACATGCCAGAATGGATTATTTCACTACTCTTTTACCTCAGCATATGTGGGCTGAGATCTGGTTAGAAGAAACGAGTTTGTGTTTCTGATTCTATTTGCATATTTATCCTCGTGAAATCTAAGGCAAAGAATACCACAGACAATTTAAATTCAATTGAAAGTGGATAATGTTGAAATTTTGCGAGGATGTATTGTGCACCTGTGATGTGCCAGGCACCAGGCAAGGCAGAACCTTTTCTGCAGACTCTTGGCTGCAGAGATGTGCTGTGTTGGAACAGTTTGGGTCAAATAAGGTTGGGAAAGACAGTTTGCCTTCTCTTCACAGTGAGGGTTAGCATATTGAAGTTTCTGAGGTGATATTTTGCACCAATGACAATAAACCTATTTAATTCACATTCTCCAGACTGGACCAGAAAACTATTTTTGCTCTTGAGATTTACTTACACTATAGGATGGGTCAATGAACAACAGATAGAATTTGTATTTAATAGCTAATAAGAATTAAATAATCAATTCTATTCAAAAGTCTTTAGAAAATCTTGAGACTTTTATCCCTAAATTGCACTTGTATCTTAAGCAATCACATATGTAAAATTGGTCAAACAGTTTCTATGTAATTTTCACAGATGCATCAAACATATCTAAGAATCACAGTGAGGACCACCAACTGCAAGATCTTCAGAAAAGTCAGCTATTATACATGTGGGTAATAATTTTCTATGGCGAATATTAATTTTCAAGAATACACCCTACCATTAAAAGATCCTGGAGCCAGACTACTTGGCAAAGATGTCCCAACTTGTGTTACTAGTTTATGCTTAAAGTCGATTATGCCTGCCTTCTTCCTGAACTTTTCCACATATCTCAGGGGGGAAAAACAGTCTAACAAATTATTCCTTTATCTTTTTTTTTTTTTTTTTTTTTTTTTTTTTTTTTTGGTGCCAGGGATTGAACTCAGGGGCATTCAACCACTGAGCCACATCCCCAGCCCCATTTTTTGTATTTTACTTAGAGACAGAATCTCACTTGAGTTGTTTAGCGCCTCCCCATTCCTGAGGCTGGCTTTGAACCTGCAATCCTCCTGTCTCAGCCTTCTGATATCTTAAGATTTGATGGAGGGAAAGTATTTTATTGAAAAATATCAATAACAATAAGGAAGTACTTTCTAGTGTAGGACATAATAGTAATTGAACTGCTATGCTCATTCTAAACCATGCAGATAAAGAAACATATTTTAGGAAATTTGATGAGCCATTTTTTTTAATGTCAGAAGAGATTGGTTCACTTTATTCCTATTATTCTATCATATAACTATATACATGACCATTTTCCCCCTCAGTGGTAAGTAATTATAACCACCTAACAAGTGGCTTAGTGGAAGTTTTCTGTTGGAAGATAAGTGAAATATTTCAAGATGTTCAGCATTTTAAAACCTTTATTCCATTATTATGCATCTTCTTGACAGTAGGCTGGGGAAGTTGAAAATTCCACAGGTGAGTAAATTAGTACTGTGTCAATTAGTCATGCTGGAAAAATGCCAGGCAACAGTATCCTTGTCATTTTGCAGCCTTGGTACAGGTGTGGAATGACTGACGATCAATTAGGTAACGATGATTCTTTTCTCTACTCATGGATGGGGCATAGAGGGGACCGAGAGGGCATATGGAGAAAAGCCCTCAAAAGACATTTATTCATTTTTAGAAGTAGAGATTACACTGAGGTTGATTCAGTACAATTACATTTTTCTTAATTTCCTACATTCTCTATTATTTGCAAAGA
This sequence comes from Tamias sibiricus, assembly GCA_025594165.1. Lineage (NCBI taxonomy): Eukaryota > Metazoa > Chordata > Mammalia > Rodentia > Sciuridae > Tamias > Tamias sibiricus. The sequence goes on from CM046662.1 coordinate 144,746,601, forward strand.
CAAATCCTGCAGTGAAGAATTACACGTCTGCTGCTGCACTCTGTGTGAGCCCCATGGTGCTGGCAGGAAAGAGGGATGCAGAGAATGGAGGCGTCAGCTGCTTAAAAGGCTGGCTCCTAAAGGCCATTTTAAAGAAAAATCGATCCCTGTGGGTGTTGTATGCAAACTCTACAAGCTGTTGCCACTTGAATATTAAATATTAGTTCTTTTTAATATCACAGATACCAAAATGTCAAGTATTTCATTTTTTTCTTTGTTGGTAATGAGCTTTTAAAGTGATGCAAATTTAAGCAGTGTTTCCAAGTATTCTATAACGTCTAGTTTGCTATTATCCAGTTCTTCTTGTATCAGCTTGACAGGGTGAGGCCTTGTTAAAAACTCAATATGCAAAACTGAACACCATGATCCACTCATATTTGATGTTAGCTTTTTAGAAGGACAGATTTATCTTGAAATTCTGTGATTTAAAAAAAACTCTCTAAACTATTGAATATACACATCTTTATAACTTTATTAACTTTCTACCTTTTAGCTTAATAATTCTCATTTAATGCTTCCTAATAGGTAGGATTGCACGGTGGTTAAGATTATCAATGCTGAAGTCAGATTGCCTGGTTTAGATCTAGGCTCTGCAATTTAGTCTGTATGAATTTGGGAAAATAATCTCATCCTACCTCAGTTTCTTCTTCTGTAAATGGGGATAATTATGGTATGTACCTAATAGGGTATTGTAAGGATTAAACAAGTCCTTATGTGCAAAGTACTTAGAACAGTACCAGGGCCTTAGAAAGGTATTAGTAAGTGTTAGCTATTATCATATTACTTTCATTATTGTTACTACTATTTGTATTGCTGGTCTAGACTCCATCTATAACACATTTCACAAGTCTGCAGAAGATAACTGAGTTCTCTCTTAGGCCTAAATACTTTCTTGTTGTTCAGAAAGCATCTTCAAGCAAGTAAAAATTCATTTAAAATTTGAAGCAAAGAAGCACTCGAAAATCAGAATGAATTCTTTGGCTAATTGTTTTCTTTTGTGTGGACTTGGATGCAGCACTTAGTAGTAATATACACAGGGAAGGCAGCGACACGCTATTTCTGTCACCACTGATTGCACAACAGACAAGAGCATGGAAAAAAAGAGAGTTTGCTAGAGGACCAATCCACTTATAGAATCTCTGCATTTCTTTTCTCCTTTCTATTTTATTATGCTAAGATCTAAAAAAAAAAAAAAAAAAAAAAAAAAAAAACTTTATTAAGGTTGGGGAAAAATCAGAACTAGCTTCCACTTAGCAATTTTGCCTTTGTACAAATGGTATTGACAATTAACATACTGACATAATTGGTGTGTTATATCAGATAAGAATCTGATATAAATAAAATGAAACACATTTTTTTAGATTTTACTTAATCTGAAAATATGAAGTGCAAAGAAGATGAATATTCTCCTAGCAGGGTAATGAAAAAAAATGAGAAAAAAACAAGAAAAATCAGGATTCAAGGTGTGGGATGGTCATAAGTTCAAGCAAAGAAAAGTGCCCATAAGTAACGTGGGAAGCTGTTGACTACTGAATAGCCAAAACACAGGAGGAGGTGGCTTATTCGTAGATGTCAGGAAGTTGAGTGGAAGGACAAGGGAGTAAGAATATACACAGAAGGAACCAGAAGTTTAGATGGCGGGAGGAAAAGTAAATATTGTACCATTTTGTGCCCCCCCCCCCAACTCCTCCCTTTCATCTCCTCTTCACATTTAGAGAAAACCAGGAACATAAACAACTCTATAAAAATTCAAATTCAGCTGCCTAATTACAGTCTAATGATAGTTTAGCAAGACTCTGTCTCAACTTTGGAATTTCTATTTCTTGGGGTCTAGGATTTTGGGGGGAGAACTTTCTACTTGTTGTAAGCAATCATAGGTATGCTCTGAAATTTGATGTGCAAAAGTTGTTGATCCAGAAAAACAGTTGGAATCTTTGCAGAAGCCTGATTTTAGTGACATGTAGAAGGTAATTAAGATGTTTATGGATAGCTGGGCAAGGCTCACATAACATTGGTAATTGCATACTTTGAAAATGTATTTGCCTGGCAGCAAACATGCATATATGCTTTAATCTTCATGGAAGTACTTAGTCAAGTCCAGGTTTTAGTCAAAGCATGGCATTTAGGAGGAGCCTGGGCCTCATTAATTCAGGTTCTATCAATTTGGAATATGTGATAATTAATTCAGAAGCTGGGCTCACGTTTTCCTTTGATTAATACAACCTTTGTCCTAGATTATTGGAAATTAATAGTATAAATATGTTCCATAGGATATTAGAATGAGAAGACAAACTACAATGTCTTCTGTTTCCCTAGAGTACTTTGGAAACTCCTTTCATTCACCAATAATTAATATGATAATTAGAAAATTTCTCCATTGATTGAATTGCTTCTCCAGTGACTTATGTTTATTAACAGTTTGAATGACTCAACTGTATTATCTGGTTTTGAAATACTGATTCCGTTAACACTGTTTATAGACAAACAGATACATATTTGAAAGCAATATAATTATGTTAAAGTTTTAGAATTCAGACCTGGCATATGTTTGTTCTAGTGTTCTTGATTAATTCTAATCAGGGCAATATTACTATAATGCTACCTAGACTTACAAATTAAACCAAACATATTCACTTTTTGGTTTATGGAGCCTTAACTTTGGCCTTGAAAGTACAGTATGCATTTGGTAGAGCAGTGCTACAAATATACTTTTACTACTGAACTAGTAAAAGGAGGTTCCAAAATCTATTATGAATTTTTTTTTTCAGATAAAGGGTGTTGCACGAGGAGACTGCGGCATGACACTTTGCATGATGCTACCCACAGACGATGTTTCTGAAGTATTGTTTGTACTGAAGTCATCCCAACCCACCGAAGAACTTACACTTAAATCATCCTAACTAATGAGCATAGAACTCTTTTCAGCACATGTATCACAAACCACTTATTAATTTTTGGTACGTTTTCTCATGTTATATAATTAATGACGGAGGAAGCAGCTGGTTATTTACAGTTACTTAACACTTCTCCTGACCCTATTGCACTCAATACTGAGCCTGAAGTTCTCCATTCATGCTCTGGTGGATGCAATGGGAACAAGCATGGTGTTGACAACATTCAAATGTAGTGAATTAAACAAACAGAATAGCGTATCTGGATGAATTAAACCGAATGAAGCCAAAGGTAAACATGCCTTTGTACAAATAAATCTTTAAAAATACATGTTATTTTTTCAGATAGAAGAGTTTTATAGCCAATTAAGTTTGCTGAAGATCAATTTTCTGATCACCCAAGAACCTTTGTTTTGAATAGGTTGCTTCCTGCTATGAATAAAAGAGTATGCCTGTAAGACATGGTAGATCTTCTAGAAGTGGCAACAAAAGGATAAAGCCAATTTAACATTTTTGGTAGGGATTTCACATGAAGTCTTCATTTCTAAACCTCCATTTCATTTTTCTGTAAATGTCAAAGTCACTGTTGAGTAAAATTGGTTCCGTTTCGTGTGTGTAATGAACTCCACTGAAATGTGTCAAACAGCTTTGGCACCTCTCACCATGTAGCGTTTCTTCTGTGCCAATGAATCATTATGGCAACAGCCATCAAATGATGCCTGATTTTTTTGTAAATGTTTATATTTGTGGATAATATGCCAATCTGTTTGCAAACTGATGCATTTCCAGATGAAGCCATTTCAACAGTATTACCCTCGTTCTAAAATCATATTCCACACATTAGATTAATGAAGATAAAATCAAATGTGTTACAGGACATAAAACCCGGTTTTATATGTGTAGTTGAGGCTCAAGGAATATTTGGGTTGATACTCACATAGGACAAAACAAACACATTGGAATCAGAGGATAAAGACAAAGCTCTTGTTCCACATGGAGGGAAAAGCCTAAACTATTTTGTTGTGAGAAGAAGTTTTATAATATGGTTAAAACCAGACTCTGGCATGCCCACACATCAGGGTTAGAATCTCAGGCCTGCCCAAGAGTAGTGGGACAATAAGAGACCAATTGGTGCCCCAAATTCCTCAACTAAAAATGGGAGGGTATTAATAGTACCTATCTCATGGAATGGCAGTGCAGATGACACTAACAAGTTCATGTGAGGCCTCAACTATTGCATTACAATGGTCAAAACTGTGTCACCCACCAAAGAATGTCTTAGCAGAGGACACAGGCAGGACATAGGCTTAGGACCATATTTTGCCTCTTCAGCAGTTTTTGTTTTGTCTTTTGCAGTGATGAAACTAAAGCAGTTCCTAGTCTTCAAAAACCAGTAGATCTCCATCTCTGGGTTAACTTGAAACCTCAGAAGTCTGGGTGAGTCTGATTCCAGAGTTGGTGGTGCAGCCTATTGCAGCAGCACAGATGCTTCCTGACTGGCTACAGTCCTTACCGTTCCTTATTGTGTCCCCCTCTGGGACCTTAGGTTCAACCGCCATTTACCATCTCACTTTTACTTCAGTATTCTTAGAGTGACTTTGTTTTCTTAGATCCTTTTCTGCATCCTGCCTGGCTCCTAAGGGCCTCTGGGCTTGTAAACCCTGTCTTTCCCCAAAGATTTACTCATGTGAACAAAGGAGAAGAGAATGTGTTTTATACTTTCAATTAACTATTCGTGATAGGAATTTTAAACATTCCTGTAGCAGACTCTATGTTTAGGTTGCAGAAATGTATGAAAGACTTGATTTCACATTACCCTCTGTTTCTATGTTGTCTGGCAGCTACATTGATTCTTTTGGACACATAGCCACTTAAAACAATGAAGCTTAAAGAAGAATTGGAGATGTCAAAACCCACTAACTAATTAGCACGGATGTTTTCAAGATTTCAATGAGTTTGCTCATCTTCTAATGCTCAATGAAAAGGCAGCCTAAGAGTATTGGCTGGGAGCTGTGGGCTAGCAGCAAACAGGTTATCTTCGTGGGTATGGGGAGTTCAAAACAGACTTAAGCTTACTAAATTGCAAAAGGCATCACATATCTGGGTTTACCATTAAGTTGTTGTAAACTTGGCATATCATAGATGGTTTCTAAAGACTTGTATATAGTGTTATGAGTAGTATAGATGTTTTGTTTTTGCTGATGTAATGTCCAAGTGTTTTATCACTTTCTTTCAAACTTTTATCAATGATGTTAACTCATAGATAAGAACACTGGTTGACACTTGGTATTTTCTATTCCTGAACTTACTATGTGTTAGGTACTACCCTAAGCACACCATAATTCGTTTTCCTTTAATTCTCACAACAATTCTATGAGGGGGATGATATTCTTTCAATTTCTGCAGATGATAAACTGAAGCTTAGAGAGGATGAAGAATTGGTTCAAGGTTGTGCACTATGTATGCAATGAACCTAGCTAACTGAAGCAATCAGATTAGGGTGTCCTCACTCCAAACCCACATGAAAGAGTCACAGGCCAGGCTGCTGCCCACATGATAAGCAATCAATACAGCTGTGACCTTATAATTGAGTCTTCATGACTCCCATAAAAAAAGAGCACCAATACAGGTCTCCAAGAAGTAAAATAATTGTCACAAAGTTTATGAGCTAAATAAGAACAGCAAACAAATGTTTGTACTGTGCCAGGTAATGGGATAAATGCTTTACAAACATGTAAGTCTTACAGTGGTCCTTTGAGATGAGGACCATGTTCTTATCCTCTGTTTTAGAGATGTGAAGCACAGGCTTAGAGGGACTGGAGACTTTGCCCAAGGGTACACAGCGAGTAAGGCACAGAAATTGGATAAAACCCAACTAACCTAGAGGTTCCTTCTTAATCCTACTACCCACTATCTCATTTGTATCTTGCTCTTGGAAACACCATCTAGGTTTTATTTACTCTCATTTCAGACAAAGCTTGAACAAATTTATCATCAGATTTCTAAATCCCCAACAAATTGAACAAAAAGGCAAGGAGTGCTGGAGGCTGGAGTAGCCACATTAGTGGGAAGGTGTAGCTAAAAGGCCCAGGGGGAGTGGTCACATAAAGCAGGCAGAAGAACTGGAGGTAGAACAGAGTCAGGGACTGGCCTTGGGAGAGCCATTGAAGTCCTGTGCTGCATGCTAAGAACAGGGCCTGACATATAGTAACACCAGGTAAATATTTGTAAAATAAGTGACTGTATGGATGAATACATGTGTGGCTCCATGTAAAAATGACTGAATGCATGCTTTAATGATATGACTGAAGACTGCAAGAATGAAGATGAGTATTTCACGGCGCTGGAGGGTATCACTATGTATGCAAATACAGGTCTAGAATACACGTTGTTGGCCTTGAATTATTAAGGAAAAAAAACACCCAGTTCTCCTAAATATTTGGCTTGAGGAAGCATGGCTGTGTAGAATAAATATGAAGGAAATTATTGTCAAAAGTCACTTTAGTGTTATTTAGAAGAGATGGACTTTGTCTATGTCTCTGTCTCTCTCCTTTCCATGTGAGAAGCAAATTCTTCTACTTTTTTGAGCATTTCTCAGGTATGAAATCAGGGCTGATATGCTAATATCTAGGGACAAAATAGTATGATGGGTAGTCGTACACTGGAGCCAGTGTACCCATCTGTATCCCAGCATCAGCCACTGCTAGGTGCAAGACACTGGTAAGTGGCTTGGTAAGACATGCTTTCACTTCTATGTATTTAAGTCAAGAGTTGTAAAGCCTTAGTGGTTGTGCCTGACAAATAGCACCCCTTTTTCTCTTCCAAGCTCAAAAAAAAAAAAAAAAAAAAAGAATGGACTGTTAGAGAGATACCAAATTATCACCATTATTACGTAAAACAAAACAGAAATAAAAGCCAAGCCTGTTTGGAAAGGTGGCTTAGTATGAAAGCCAAGTGGGGTTTGCTAAGTAAACCCCAGAATTATGCAGGCCCCATGGCATTGGGGTTACATTTGCTTATGCTTTTTTTTTTTTTTTTTTTTTTTAAACAAAAGCAGAAAAGTTCCCAAGTGCAGACTCTAGTTCTACTGTTCAGACCGGGACTTCCTGCTCCTACCCCAGGGGCCAGCTCACATATATACCCTGAGGTCTGAAGAAAGTGATCAGGAGGAATCTGTTTAAATCCCCACTAATTAAAAAAAGGTATTAGAGACATCAGAGATACTGAGAGCCAGGAAAACACTTATTATTTGCCAACAATTCTTGTATTTAAAGCTTTGCTTTTTGGAGTTATTTACAACATCACTAAGAGGAAAAATATGAATAATTTAAACATGGGGAGTTTAAAGGTTCCCTAAAAATATCTTTCACTTCAGGTCAATCAATACATTACAAGCAAAATGAACTCTTTTCCATCTCGCTTCACTTTCCCACCTACACACCCGCATGCATGCAAAGAGGGATAATGATCTAGATATTTCTATGTGCTTCAGACCTTTGCCTGTAAGCACCGAAAAGCTACCGTGGCTATTCTTACCCCAAAGGATGGCAGTATTTACGGAGATGTAGGAAGGAAATAAGCAAAGCTTCACTTGCTGTTTGGATAGCTTTGTTCACTCAGTGTGTTTTATGTAACACTTTATTTGCAGAGGATTCATAACTTAAATTAGATGCTTCTCAGAATGTCTTGGTGTAATAACTTAGAAGAAATGCAATTTAATAAATAATGTATAACCCATTAAAGGCACACACTGCAACAATGAAAGGTTTCTTTCTTGAGACTAACCAAAGTAGAGGGGGCTTGTGATGGTGGGGACATTGTAACTAATTCCTGCTAATGTTAACTGACCATCAAATTAAACTTGCACCAGACAGGAAGACAAAGTACTTGAATGGGATGCTGGGTGTTGTATCAATTTTGATTGCCTTCTTTTAAAAACTTTAATTAGAACCTCTGTTTACTTGAGTCAAATTGCGCATAAAACATCACACAAAACATTTAAAAAGAGAATTTTAATTATACCACTAAAGAAATGCCCTTGTTCAATGTTTACTAAACACTTGCCAGAACAAGTTAATTAATAAGTGTTTAAATAAGTTAAAGAAGAAGGGAAACAACAAAGAAATCACATTCATCTTTTGTCAAGTTTTGCTGCCGTTGTCAAAGAAGTTCAATTTCGGATTCAACCACTGCGCTGAGTGCACGTGTGTGATTCCCAACAATGGGCGCCAAAACACAACGGAGGCCAGGGAAAGCTCTTCCAACTGAGATGTTGCTCCAAATAATTGCACATTGTTTGCTGTTCTGCAGTCACCAATTCAAGTGTGCTTTCAATTTCTTTCATCTATTCGTTTATTTCCTTGTACAACATCAGAATGTTCAGACATTGCTGTTTTAACAGGTCAGCATTGGCTTTTTCATATTTAAAAGCACAGAAAAAAACAATTTTTTTTTTTAAAATAGAAAGAGCGTATGTGTAGAAAATTTTGATGATATTGAGATTTTTAGTTCTAATTTTAATATGTCACCCACTTTTCAACTTTATCATTTTAGATTCCCTGCTTTCCCCATCTATTAATGTAAGCCACGATTGATGGCATGTGCTGGTAAAGATTGATATTGGAAATCAATTGATGATCTGCCAAAACCAAAATGAAACCAATCTGTTTGAGATATGACCTGTTATCTCAGTAACTTTGTGAAAAGTCAGAAGAAAAAGCATCCAAGATAATTTTGAAATCTTTTAGAGAGATAAAATACAAATATTCCTTTACTTATCACTATCATCACTAAGAACATTATTCTCCTAAGCAGCACCATGGGTATTTACCTTTTCTTCCTTTAAAGAGAAGACTATTTTTTCAAGATCTATTTTCTAAGGCATTCCCTAATTTTTGGTGTATAAACTATTGCAGTATTAATGATTTCACTCAGAAACGCTTCTGAAAAACAGACAAACAGACAACCTACATCATTGCTGAAATTCATCACCAAATTTCTCAAGCCCAGACATCTGTTAGGAGCCTGTGCAGGTATGCTAAATGATGTTGACTTGAAATTCCACTCCAGCTAAAACAGCTGTAAGTCTTAAACTTCACAAGTTTGTTATAAAAATTAATTATGATATAGTGATATAGACTAAGTGTCTGTTTCCCTGCAAAATTCATAAGACCTCATCACAATGTGATGGTATTTGGAAGTGAGGCCTTTTGGAGGTGACGGGGGCATGAGGGCACAGCCCTGAAGAACAGAGTTAGTGTCCTTATCGTGCCCCATAAGTAAGAAATAAATATTAGCCAGGACTGTTTTCAATATTATTGTCTGTAAAAAGTTGTGTGGAAAGAGCAGATAGCATACTCGATTAATATCAGTGAAAAATGTAAGTTGTAAGTCAAAGTACCTTAAAAGGCAACCTTCTTAAAAAACAAAACAAACAAAAACCTTTTTGTACGTATTCTTTTCTTTTTTTTTTTTTTTTAAAAAAAGGGAAAACTTTATACCTAGGGTGAAAAAGCACAATTTGATACTTAAGCACGCCATTGATTTGCTCTTATTAATTTTAGCTGGCAGGGGAAATAGAATTTCCTAATGTAGTTTTTTTTCTTATAAAATAAGAACCTGAAGCGCCAGCATATTTGCACACCTACCAATTATGAAATGAGCTTCCCTGAATATGAAAACTAAGCCAAAACATAATTTAGTCCTATAAGCCACTGTCAAACTCAGCTATAGTTCCACTTGCAGCATCCAGTGTTATTATTTGATTAGCAATTGTTTAATGGGCTTGAATGCAGCTATTTTTTTCCATAACACACTAAAAGCTTTTTTTTTTTTTTTTTTTGTAAAAAAAAAAAACAAAGCATTTTCTTTCTGATTAAGAAAACACACACACACACAACACATGATACACCTTAAAAACATCTTTGAAAGTTAGGTGTTTCTGACCTTCTGAGTTTAGAAGACGTGATGGTTTTGCCACTAACGTAGAATTTCTTTCAGATGACTGTAAATAAAAATTAGGTATCCATGGTTATAAATACCCCATTTCACATTTTCTTTAGCCACAGCAAAATTTTTCAGTTAATTGAATCACAGCCAACTAAATAAAGCGAGAAGTGCAATACTTGGAGCTCCAGGTCATAGGCAACCATTAATTAAGATGCAAGGGATCAGCAGCACAGGCCTCCAATACAGGTTTTTTGTCCCAGAATTTTTTTTGATGGATATGGACTAAAGTATCTAGAAAATGCAGTTCCAGCTCTTTGGAAATGAGGAGATTTAGGTACAATCTTTATTTTGCTTGACCTGGAGTTTTTGATAAAAGTTCTGAAGTGTCATTTTTGAAAGTGAAAATAAAAAGCTTGCTTTCTTCAAGAATCTCATTTGTATTTTTCTAAACTTGGCATATAATTTATTTATAATAAAGAGGGTCACTTCATGGGTAGATGGGCTTGTCAGTGAACAAAAAATGCTAAGAATGTGGGAAGATTAACGGTCACACACTTTGTTCCGTTGCTATTCTAAGTTTGTCTGTCATTTTCTCTCTGTCTCAGTGTCTGAAGGGCAAACCATACAAGAAGACTACTCAGTATCATGAATAAGCACGTGGAGCCCATCCCTGAGAGATGGAGGGCGAAGGAAGCTTCAGTTCTCATTTTCAATTCTCAGGGCCAGGATAAAAATTCCTTGTCATGGACTCACAGGACAAGGAAATCTGGCACTTCCCTATTTTCTACCCATCCATCTGCCTCCACGTTTGACTTCTGAACTGCCAAAAGAGAAAAATGGCAGCTATGTTTCCCTGAAAACTTTCTCGCCTTGGTTTGGTTCCAGTTTGTGCGTGGCCCAGACTGCCCAGGAGGAGATGATTGCAAAGAGGAGGTGATATTTGCCCTGAAAATGCTTTAGTTCTTCAGAATTCAGGGAAGGTGTCCATGGCCTGGTGTCTATGGTGCCTCCAGGGGCAGGATGGAGTGTGGAGATCACTTAGGTCCTGAAGTGAGGACAGAAATTCTGTGCTGCCACAGGACAGAGTCAGAATACTCCCCTTGGGTGTTCAAGTGGTTGCTGCTGCTTCTCACCTTAGTCTGGCTCCCGAAGGCAATGTGTTTTCTATTCATTCTCCTTTGCTTCACACTGATTCTGGATCCAAGGAAGGGAGGCTTGGATGGGGTTGCACCTCCCATAGCTGGTGCCCTGGAGAGCATGGGTGGTGAGGGTCCCTGCCTGGGGGTCCTGTGGTCTTCTTCCTTGTGCCTTTTTTTTTGAATCTGCAATTGACAGGAGTTGACCTAAATGGCTTGAAGTTTCTGCAGGGGGCTGGTGCCCTTGCTCAAGTGGCTGAGATGGCTTCTCCATTGATAGTGCCTGCTGCTGCCACAGGCATGTCTGGGTGTGTGCAGGCTGCTGAAGTAAGTGCCCTTTTCAGTTGCCTATTAGACCTGCCCACCATGCAGCTCCTCTGCCCACCATCCCACAAGGTGCCCTGCATCTTACTGACCGAGCCCCTGCAACCATTGCTTGGGATGACCACTTTGAGGTTGAATAGAGTCCTTTAAAAGCAAAACTGCCAGGCGAGTGTGTTGCTATCCTTTTCTCCTGGCCTCTTCCTCAGTGCGAGGGCTGGAAGGAGCCTGAGTATGTGAAAGCCCCACTTCCAGCACTGGTACTGTTGACATGTGATTCACAAGTATCAGAGCAAGTTGAGGGTTCTGTCTGGTGTAGCTTAGGATGGCTGGAGCATCCTGGTTCTTGGTGCCTGGCTGATAAAGCCCTCAGAGGGATACCAAGAACTGAGGATGTGTAGCGTGGAGGAAGAACTGGTACAAATGACTGGTTGCTGCAGAAAGAATTGGAGGGAGGTGACGGGAGCTACTTGGGACAGTGCACAAAGTGGTTACTTAACTTTGGCCAAACAGTCATCTGCGGTCTCTGGCTTGGGCTTCCTTCCAGACAATTTACATGTCCACCTCCACTCCAGCCTGGGTGCCAGGCCCTTCTTTTCTGAAACCATATCTGAATTCTGGATTCTGGAAGAGCTGTTTGGACAGTTCTTCCCTGGTAGCAATTCCAGGTAATTGATTCTTCTCAAAGGCTTGAACGAGGATATTGGTTTGTAACCTAGTGAAGGACATCCACTTTCACATGTCTTTTGCAGTAAACCTTCTTGAGTCCAAAGCTGAGATGTTGGTGTTCTCCTGAGGAGCATCCAGACCCCAAATGACTCTGCCTGAGGTGTTGTGATCTCTAGTTTTGAAACCGAATCTGTGTTCTAGTATGCCAATTTCCTTGGCCAGTCATTCTCCAGTAGCTATACCAGGATATGGGTTCTGTTCAAACAATGCAAGGTTTTGACTCAAGTTCAAAACAGTTCTCCCCTGTTGGGATTCTGTTGGTTCAGAGCCACTTGAAATGCTATTCAAGTCCACAGCCAGAAGAGACACCTGGATTCTACAGAGATTGCTAGTCAGGCCGACAGCTCTTGAAAGCATGGGACTCTCAGGTTCCAGAAGGTCCCACCCATCTCTTAGGTATCCTTCTAGTTTAGCCCTATATCAATTATTTAAGACCTTGAAGACTTCAGAGGAAGTCAGAGAAAGTTGAACTTTAAGTAGAAGAACAGATGCTACCAGGAGTTTAGCTTTTCTCATAATCTTTTTTCAAATATGTTTGATTCTGAGACCCTGAGTTTTGATATAGGGAAACCTTTTGGTCTCTGTTTTGTTCATGTACTCTTGTCTCTTCATTATCATGGATGGCCACATTTCTGAAAATCCAGGGAGCCCTTCCTTACATGTCTACTTTTCAAATCCCTTCGAATTCTTGAAGTCTTCATTTCACCATCAAGTCAGTTGGGTGATGTCATTGGAGTAACATGAGAGGAAAATCATGTTGGATTGTTCTCAGGGTCAAACCATGGATGATACCAAATGGTGCTGCATCCTGGACAGACAACAACCAATCTAACACAGCTGCAGAGGGTAGCCTGGCTATATCAGCTGACAAAAATCAAAAGGCAGAAAATGGAACATCCTCCTTTCAGTTGGAAGAGAAGAAAAATGGATTCTAAGTGGTAAGTCTCATTTGGACTTCGTCCGCGCAAATGTACTTATTTAAACCGACAGATAAAATTGTATGCATTTATCACATACAGCACAATTTTCTCAAGTATATGATAAATATACGGGTTGTGGGATGGTTAAATCTAACTCGCACATGCATAATCTTATTTAGTTATCATTTTTGTGTTGAAAAAGATTTTTAGTAAAAAACCACTTTCCAATTTTTAAGAAAGCATTAATTGCCATTGAGGGGATGAGGAGGAGATTAAGATGTTTTAGAAGTAGTTAAAGCCACCAAACATAAAATTTGTAAGGTGTGACCTATCTTACTTAGAAATTTCCCCCAGAACGCCTGTCATAGGACCAGTGGAAGCTATTTCCAAGGGATAACCCACAATCCTTCATAGTGTCTAGACACTATGGCAGTATAATTTAAGGTGTGTGTGTGTGTGTGTGTGTGTGTGTGTGTGTGTGTGTGTGTGTGTGTGATATTTTGATTGTGGGAGATTTCTGGAATGTAGACATTTCTTCATGTTGCTTTATGGTGGTTGAGTTCAAACAAGGAGAATTCTGAGGAAGAGATAAGTACAACTTGTTAGCCTCCAATTTATCATCCACCTATACAAGATTTAATGGTAGTGTTAACCTGCAGTCTCAAGAATAATTATAGTCTAAAACAAGTCCTTAAAGCAAAGAGATGAAAAGAGCTATATAAAGGGAAGGCTGTCATGAAATAGCAATTGCACAAGCACAAGAACTTTCATCATGTTGAATAAGTATTTTACTATGGGATTCTTTTTAAAATTAAGGGGCCTAGTAAGTTGGTTGAAAATAAAATATGTATGATTAGCAGGAAATACCTTGGCCCAGAATAGTTGGAAATGAGTGGAAAAAGGACAGAGAGGTGTTTTTTTCCCCCTGCTAAGTCATTACCAGCTTTAGTTCACAGAAAAGTTATTTCAAATACTTGCTTTGAATTACTGCTTTGAGGTCTGCTTTTAATTTGAACAGTTAAATATCGTATTCATGCCAATGAATCTTTTTTCTTGTTTTAATATCATTAGGAAGAAAGCTTTCTTGGCCACAGTGAGCAGTGTAATTGCTTAAAAGAAGAAAATATATAACACACATATTTAATAAAAGCCTTTAAAACTATTTCCTTATGTTGGCTAGGCACCTGAGTTTATATGACAGGCTTTTAGTTTTTAAAACCAAATTACATTGAACCATATGGAACAAATCTCTAGAATAAGATTTTAGCAAATAAATAACCTCTCAAAGCTCTTTGTTGTTGAGCTTTTTGTGGTTGTATGTGTTTGGGCTGTGGGGTAATTTTCAGGGATCCCTTATTTTGCTAATTCAATTAGGGTTAGCCACACTCCATATAAACCTGAAAAACTACTAAGAACAAGATAGGGGTCATCCTAAAACTTTGGTAATAAATTTGATAATACAAGTGCTTTGAAATTTTTTTGTATTCAAGTGCTTCCACCAACTGGAAAATATTTGCTTTAATTTAAAGTGAAATGAAAAGTTTTTTAAAAAAGTAGAGTGAATTGCCACTTTTTATAGCTCAACAGATTGCTGCCTGCATGCACAGCATTTCCTACTGCTTATAACTAAAAAGAAATGACTTTGGCACTTTATCTGTTTGATGAGGGATTGTCGTTGCAACTGTCCTATGAGACACCAAGACACCTGCCACCCAGCATCCTTGGCTGTCTGCCTGGACAAGGCATCTTCCTCAGTCAGTGTGAAGGGGGCAAACCCACAGCCACCTGATAGAAGTCGGTGGAATATTCTTGTCAAGAGAATGGACTTTGCATCAATAAGAAATACGTTGAAAATTTTACTTGTGTAACTTTGACCATGTTATTTAACTTTTTGAAGTTCTTCCTTTTTCACCTGTAAACTAAGGATGACCATATTTGGGTCCTATGATATTAATGTGGAGACACAAAGACCAAGTGTACCAAAGGAGTAGAGACATAATAGCTGTTATCAGGTTTTTTTTTTTTAATGAAGTTTTGGTGAATTGATAATTTTTGATCATTGATAACTTTTGATTTTATGGCAGCTGGCTTACTTTCAAACTTTTCAGCAAAGATGTCCTGAGTAAAGATACCAGGGAGGGCTGAGGGCAGAATCCCAAATGGGAAATTGAAAGTCTTTAAGTTTATCTTAAACGCTTATGCGTATTGTGCATTCTCCTCAATGAAAGAATTAGATTATTTTATTAACAAAGTCATTTTTGCATTTCAGATTTTCTTGTAATCTGATATTCTGGTGTCTCTGGCACAATGCTGGGCTTAAAAATGGCCCTTTTGGGACAGGTGGGATAAAGCACAGGTAACTTGTACTTCCATAAACTGCTTTCTAGTGCCACGTGCAGATGATAGGGGAGCTCTTTCCCTCTGATGACCTGCCTTATCCCAAATTGAAATACAATCAAGGTAGGTTTCTCATTTCTAGGTTATTCTCACCATTTAAATTTACATCATTAACTCATTTGGCTGAGGAATGGAGAGTAATTGGATGAGGGTAGAGGATGGGGGAAACAAATTTCTTTTTTTACTAAATATTAATAGTAAGGCCTATGTTTCTCTATGTTGCTGTCTGCACGTCTTTATTTGGGAGTCCCTCAAGGAAACATTGAGATAGGTCAGGAGAATTGCTCTGGAGACTATGGTGTATGCTCAGCAGAGGTCACATGTCATCCTAGGAATTTCAGGAAATTTGTGGATAGTTTTATAGAGTAAGAAAGAAGGAAGCTAGAAAAATTCTTTGGGAGGCTGGTGATGTAGATCATTGGGTCATTTGATTAGGTTATGGGACATTTCTTATAAATTAAAGTCCATGAAAAAGAACAGCTGTGGTCTGTATTGGCTTTCAACTTTATGCCATCCCGATAGATTAAACAACTATTTGACTTAAAAGTAAAACCACCACTGCTTCCCCTGCTAGCCCCAGTCCTTCTGGCCCTGTAAGCTAAAACACACAGGTTGAGAAAATTGCAGAGGTAGGATGGTGCTCGGTAGCGTTTCATCTTGGTCTAAGCCCAGTGGTTGGGAGAGAGGGAGAGGGAGACGAAGGGAGAGGTAAAAGGAAGAATAAGGACAAACTGTGATGGTCTATTTATAATTTTAACAGAGAAAAGGATTGAAATCAAAATGCTAAACTAGCGCCCAACTGTCTGTTGAAATTTTATTCAGTGGAAACAATGTTTGTTTCTGGGGCCCTTGAGTGGGCCCTTCTCAGTTCATAGCCAGGCTACCACCTCATTTCAGTAATGAGGCTGAGTCATGTACTTGCTGTGATCAAACCTCCACATTCGGTTGCAGCTGTCCCTCCTCAGCTGCATCTTGCCTTCTGCTAGGGTCCACGCTGGGAAAGGAGTGTGGTTCATCTCTCTCTCTCCCAGCTCCTAGCCCCAATCCATTAGCTCTGAGTCCTGTGCCAGGTAAGTGGTAAAGTAGTTACTGGGGAGGAATGGCGAGGTTATGGGACACTTCTTTATGTTTCTGGGCTTGGAAAACTATTCAAACTGATGCTTGTTCAAGTTCAGGCATATGGTCAGAATGAGCGTTTCTTGTCCAGGAGGCGCTTTGATGAGGTCCTCAGAGGTCCCCTAACTCTGGCTTCTCCTCTGCTACAGATCTTTTGCCCTAGGCAAATATGGCTCTATGCAGACTGGTCTCCAAGGACATCTTCCACAGAATGCAGGCACTTCTAGACTCTGCTAGGGCCAGATGACCCCAGGCCTATCCTTTGCCAAGGAGCCAGTCCCTGGGAAACACTCACACATCTTTTGCTAACAAACTCTGGCTGATTCCAGTGAGGCAGCATGGCCCAGGCACTGTCACCTAACTAGTGTATCAGCCCTTTCCCCTGTACCTCAGATTATAGATTGCTTTCCTCATTATTTTGGTAACTCAGTTTCAACTGAGTTAGGAAAAGTCTTCATCCCTGTTATATACAAATCTGGCTTAATTCAGTTAGGAAAAATAAGCAAACTCCCCATAATAAATAAAACTAAAGAACCCATAAACATGACACCAAAAATAAGTCATTGCAACACGTTTAACTTCCTTGGGCAGGTAACCTAGCACTTAGAGTTTGATTTGACCATAAAACCAAGTCTGCACAAAATCGGCGTGAAATTGTCATAAAAAGAAATGAGGTTTAAAACTGTATCAAACTCACATCGTGAGCTTTTCCTTTAACAGTAATATTTATAGATTTGGTGCCCCATCTGTAAGAGATTGGAGGCAAACATTTCCTGTGATATCTTTGACTCTGTTGAACAGACAGTGGGTAAAATGCAGGTTTGCTTTAAAGATATATGTAACAGGACTCCCTGTTTGAGCATGAACTGTGTTTACCTCTGGGATCCAACGGGTTTAGATGTGTCTGCCAGACTCCTGGGGTTGGACTGCCCAGAGTCTCTGAGCATGAGACAGGCACTATGATGCTTCCCAGGAGACAAGGGTTCTCAGGGGAGAAGTGTCAAGCGGGCAAGCTTGAACGAGGAGTGAAACTTCAGCCATCACATGGGGAAGAACAATTCGGAGCACAGCACGATGCTGCCATTTGGATCTGTCCCCCAGGGACTCAGGTGTGAGTCCTAGGGAGAGGGAAGTTGCAAGTAGAAACCGCAAGAGCTATTTTCACTAAAATCTTTGAGACACGGAAGATTCAGGTGACCCGAATACTTGAAAGCCCGTTAGTTCCCTGGATCTGCGTGGCTAGAAAAGGCAGGCCCGCCTCCTCTGTCTATTGAGAATGATGCAGTCTGGCTTGACAATGGCCTAGTGACCCCAATCCGGACAGTGAGCTTGCGGGGGGTGCCGATTCTCCTCAGGTCCTCATCTTACCAACCCTCATTGCTCCTAACTCTATATCCAGCGGTAGATTTCAGCAGATCCCATGGGTCCATTACAAAGTCAGATCTAGGAGAAGGAGTCTCTTCACCAAAAGAACTGCCAGATTTCCAGAAGTATGCATGGGAATGGATTTTAAGAATGTTATACTAGGTAGGGAGGAGCACAATGTTTAGACTGGGCACCTGTGCACTCACAAGATATTCTTCCAATTGCTTGGTTGGTTGACTCAAAACTGGCCTTAATAGTGGCCCATGTTAAATTTAGCTGGAAGGTCAGATTCATGGGTATAACATAGCAGAAGGAATCTAGGGACTTAGCAGGATAGGGGGCTAAAGTGCCCTTATCTTTTGTGACTGTTCATCTATCACCATTAGTTAGCTTTCTTGTCCCAGCCCCTAGTTGCCCCAGAGAATACTCCAATCTTTAAGGGAGTATTGAGAAAATATACCAGCATCCTTGCAAAATGCTGAGGAGTTGTTCTCTATAGTCTGATGATGAATATGGAGATGCTGCTACTGAAATGCGCTCCTTGTTGCCACAGTGACCTATTACAGCAGGGTGGCAAAGGCAAGGTACAGCATGTGACCTCAAAAGGTGAGGTGGGTGTAGCATCATAACAGGTACCCCAGGCAAAGTGGTGAACAGAGAGGGGTGACTCCCAGAAATCTTTGGCAGTGGGTAATGGAGCATAGAGATCCTAGAACTAAGATAGTCTGCTAAGGTTCTTCTTCATCTGTAGAGCTGAAAAACTCCAGATTTGGAATGCAGAGTCACCACATAGAGACACCAAACCACTAAGCAAATCCCAAGACTCAGGATAGTTCCACGACTTAGTACTCTTGAACAAAGAGGAGGTTTAGTGTCTCTTGATGTCCCCCAAGGGACAGTGGCTGTTTATGATGAGTTACTGTGATGAGGAAAGGGATACATCCTGCATTCTTCATGTTTTTGATGGTGGCGTATCTCTAAGACTTAACTGGTGGTATGGTACTTATTATTGACTTCCATTTGGTCTTTCCTTACAATGCTCACATTCTAAGGATTGGTAAGCCCATGTAGAGATCTAGTTCCTGGGTTTATTTATTCTAACTATATACTGAGTGACTGATTTGGGGTAGGGCTATGGACAATGGCTCTGAACTGAGGATAATCCAGGGGCCCAGATACGAAGGCGGAACATTGGTTAGAATAGAGATTTATGGAAGTCAAAGGGAAAATGGAATTTTGGGTGAAGTCCAACCCTTAATGGGCTCATTGTGTGTCAGTCCATTGGTCTGGGAACATGCACTGTGGTTATTTTCTCAGTGGGGTGGTAAACTGAGTCACCCCATAAACTGATTAGGATCAGAGAGACTTCAATTGCTGGGGAACTCTTCAAAGTGTAACAGCTTAAGCAGAGAATGAATTGGAGCATTGTGTCCAAACATAGTACATGCTGTCCTCCAAATGCAAATAAACTCTTCTTGTATGGGGAAGACCAGGCAGCAACTCGGTTCCAGGTCAGTGCCATTAGATCCCTTCCCTCCTGGAATAGACACTAACCCTGGATATGAACTTGCCTTCCATGGGTGCCATGGTTCTGTCACTACAACCATCTATGGACTTATGTGGCAAGTTCTTTTTTTGTTTGTTTGTTTGTTTGTTTGTTTGTTTTGATAAACTGAGTCCCTAACATTGCTTCTGAACAAGGGGGAAAGGAAAAGCAAAGCCGTGGGTGTATGTCCATGGAAATCTCTGACTTCAACCATGTACCCCATTAACCTGAAGCAGCAAGTTTTGTTTTTATTTATTTTTTGTTTTATTTTAAAGAGTGGATTGACCATATTGAGAACTCAGATATAACACTGTTGAGAGACAACATTGGGAAGTTGGATGACTCTCCTACAGGATTCTCTGATGTAGTCAGTAACATAGGGTGTGGTTTCTCTGTAAACAGAATTAATGGGGTAGAATGACAGTTCTTATTATTAACATCTAAATCTGGACTCAAAAAACGTTATCGCTCAAACCCACAGATTTGTGCTTTGCTGGATTCCAGATTTTATAATGCAAAGAAAAACTGCTTCTATCAGGGTCATCATGACAGGTCCACTTAATTGAACATTAAGATTGCCATATGGTTATTGGGCTTTGCATGCCATTGGGTCAAGGGAGAAAAAAAAGATGCCACTGTGTTGTGGAATGATTGATAGAGCCCAAGAACTCAGGAACCTTCTCAAATGACACCAAGTACTGACATGTAAGGTGGTAAAATGTCATGGAGGAGCAGGGAACTCTACAGAAGAGACTGCAGTATGGTCACCAACCAAGAAAACACATTTCCTGTTTCCTCCCAGGCATATAGACAGACTATAATTCCCAATCTGCTTTACAGCTGGGTGTGACCACACGACACATGTCTGTCAATAGGCTATGAGGAAAGCATTATATGCAACTTCCAGGTCTGTTGTTTAAAAACCTCCCATGTAATCCTCTGCAATCTCTTTCCTCAGAGGCTGACTGTGAATAACCCCAGGACTCTACAGAAGGACAAAACTATAAAATGGAAGGAGCTGAAGGTCATCATCATCTAACCAATGACACCCTCTTTGAGTTTTACTTAAAATAAAAATCATCTGCTAGGTTAAGCCACTTTAATTTTCAGGTTTTCCTGTTACAACAGCTGGCATTACCTCAACTGATTGCACACCACTTTGGAGGACAATTTCCTCATCCATCATTGGAACTTCAGAAGAGAGCCTGGTCACAGCCTTTATGCTGTATTCCATCCAAGAGGGATGCATTGTGGATGAGGGGATCCAAACAGCTAGAGACCACAAGGAGATGCAAAGACAGGGATGGAGGAGGCTGAGCTAGAGTGGATCTCTCACCTTGGAAACTGTGCAGGTGCGTGGCTCTGTTGGATGTCTGAAAACTCATACTTGGTTCCCATGTGAGATAGCACTGACGGCCAGAGAAGGGGGGTCAAGGGACACTGTAACTGGGAAGACAAGTTTTCTTCATCTCCCTCCTCTCTACACCTGGTGATGAGGAGTTATAACTAGAAGACTGTGGGGAGGAGAGAGAGGGAAAGCAGCCTATCTCCAATCCAGTCTGGCGGAGGCCAAGGACGTGAAAGAGTTTTAGATTGGATGTGACATTGGAACTCCCACCTGAAAAGGACTAGACTTGGCCATAAAAATAACAGCAACCACAAAGTTGAGGAATTTTTCCAGGATAGCATTTATAGGTTGGGAAATAAAGGTTCAAGAGGGCATGAAAGAATGTAGCAATTAGAGAAAAATAAAAGCATGCCATACTGTTCAACTCTGTTCCACACAACTTAGAGTGATCATTGTTACACGCCCGTTTTTTCTACTCTTCACTCTGTTTCCAGATAAGCATGGAGAAGAGTTGGAATGAATCCTGGCACTGTTTTCTAATTTTGTGGAAAATGAATTCATATTAATAAATAAAAATTGCTATTTCTTCCTGGCAGCTGGTGGCTTTCTGAGAAGAGTGAGGTTTTCATTTTTCTCTTTCTTTTTTTTTTTTTTCCCTTGTTACCAGCAATTGAACTCAGGAGCATTCAACCACTGTGACACATCCCCACTCCTATTTTGTATTTTATTTAGAGACAGGGTCTCACTGAGTTGTTTAGCGCCTCGTCGTTGCCGAGGCTGACTTTAAACTCGTGATCCTCCTGCCTCAGCCTCCTGAGCCGCTGGGATTACAGGTGTGTGCCACCACACCCAGCAAGAGTGAGGTTTTCATAAAGGGTAAAGGTGGGGAGTTCTTGAGGGAGCTGCCGCTCTTGGGGCATAAAGTGGTGGTGGTATTTATACAGCACCATATTTTCTGCTCCAAGAGTGACCTGAATGATCTGTACCACAGCACCTTGTCTTTAAGTGAAGGTCAAGGTGCCTCAGAGTGCCAGTGTTGGTGGCAATGCTCCCTCAGTGCCCTACATAAATCATTGCTTCTGATGAGATGCAGCTGCCTCCTCTTCACCCCAAATCAAAGAACACACAAAGCTGGCATTTCCCAAAGTGTGTTCCACAGGACCATTGTTCCATGGAATGTTTACAGATGCTACAGAGGAAAAAAAAATTGCTAAGGCCATATAACTTGGGTAAATCAATATTTAACAAATGGGAATAGTTTTTTCTTTATCACAGGTCTTCTCAGAGTCTTTAATATGCTAAAGTGTGCGGCAGATCTCATGACAGTGATACAGAGAACAGAATCTCACAGACTTCTAAGTCCAGGAACTTTCTTTTTACCCCAGATTGTCTTGGAGGATTGAGGGTTCATCAGTCCATACTTTGAGACCTGCTGGTCTAATTCATTCCCTGCTTTGCAGAAAAATTCACAGGTAATGAATTGATATGAATAAAAAGAGAGAGACAGTGAAATTCTGTTCATTTATCTAAAAGACCATTTGAAGAATTGTCTGTTGAAATTATGTGCTTTTTTCCCCCTGGACTAGAGAGGAGCCAGACCATCTCTTGATAAAGCGAAGGCTGGTAAAACTGGAAAGCATGTTTCATCCAGTGCCAAAGAGCTGTGGATTCCTCTGTGACTCTTCTAATATATAACCTTTGTGCAAGCGGGCTTTAAAATGAATACTGTGCTTTTGCCTTGTCAGAGTCTTCACTTTTCATCACATGCACCACCTTTAAACTGCCCATGAGGATAAAGAGAAGTAGCCCTTGCAAGTCACATATTTTGTTATAATCAGGACAAAGCCTAAATTTACTTTGCTTTTAAAGTTGGTTTCATTAACCATTCATTTGCAAATGTGTATTTCTATATACTTCTAGGAATGGTTCTTAATACCATTTCACGTCTTTATATCAATGTTTTCTAATAAGCTGAATTTTATTTTTAAAAGCTTCTAAACATAAATGGAGAAATAATCTCCCACTGAAATAACATGAACTAGAAATATGGATTGGGAAATAATTTAAAGTATTCAAGCAATAACTAAACAACTTCTCATTATTTACAAAATAGGTCTGAACTTGAAACCAAGATATCTACTTTCTGGGCTTTTCTTTTCTTTTCTTTTCTTTTTTTTTTTCTGTGTTCCTAATAAGTTCTGTGGCCCTTGGCAAATTTAACTTCTCTAGTCCTCAGTTTCTTCAACTGTAAAATAAGAGGGCTGGAGATGTTCTCCTCTAGGGACATTTCAAGCTATAAAATTCTAAGATTCTCATACTATTTCTTTTAATATTTCCACATCTAGCAGATTTTGGTATATCTTTATCATTGTGATGCCCTGCAGAGGAACGGTTATGATTTCCAGAACCACACACCCATGGTGCATTGAATTAGATGCCCTAACTGGCAATATCATCCCCATTATTTTATAAAGGATGAATGGGCATCATTTTTCTAGCTATCAGTCAAAATTGTATTTTGGCATTTGGCTACTTAAATACAAAATTGTATTTTGGCATTTGGTCATTTTTCTCTTAAACCTATATGGAGAAGTAAACACATGATCCAACACTCAGACTAACTTTTAACTTCTGAATACCTTACAATGCAATTAAGAGCAAGATCAAAAAGAGGTCCAAGATTCTGGAGCCATCCACTCAATACAGTAGCCCTTAGCTATATGGCCGATTGAGAACTTGAAGTGTTGCAAGTCTGAATTGGGATGTGAACAAAATACCAGATTTTGAAGACTGGGTGCAAAAAAACAAAATGGGAATAAAAATATATTATTAGTAATTTAAAACACATTGGTTGTATGTTTGCAATGATATTTTGGATATGTCAGGTTAAAATATATTATTAAAACGAATCATTTCTTTTTACTTTTTAAAATATAGTTACTATTTGCAATTACATATATGACTTATTAAATTTCTAGTGGACAGTACTGTTCTAAGGGGTCTGTGATGCTAATGAAAGGGAAGATGCTTTAGGTTACCAACACTGTATTCCAATTATTCTAATTTATACCCATTGAGGTATTAATCAATATAAATAGCTCCTAGCATTTAAATAGTCTCTGCTCTAAATTTTTGTTACTTTTCTCTCAATGAAAATGCTTTTTTACATTTAAACAATATGAAATAATACAAAATTTTTATATTGAACAACTATGAAAGACTGGTTAGTTTCCCAGCTCAGTGCTGAAGCTAATTTAATCTTTAATGCAACTAGAATTTAACAGTACTATTGAAGTGACAGTAATTTAAAAAGTAAAATAAAAAGAAATGTTTTTGATTGTTTTGATTATCTATGCTTGGGTCAATCCTGTCTAACCAATGGCGAAATACAAGTAGATGAATACTTCCGATGTAGCTCTTCAGAGGACTTTGGGGCATTTCCAAAGATGTAAAATCCTTTTACTTATGCTTTTTTTTATTTTGAAATTTATGGTTTTCATTTTTTAAAGTCATATATAGTCCTTTTAGTGTCTTATTTATTGCCATGATTTCAGTAATTTTTTTTGAATGACAACAGTACAAACAAAACTAAGCAAAAACAACAAAAAAGACACAGACACACACACACACACACACACACACACACACACACACAATTTAGAAAGACAGTTCTTTCTGTATACTTTCAAGGGGACAGATGAACTAAAAGAGCCTGACTTGGGGTTGGGAAAAAGTAGAACAACTTGGGGTGAGAGGGTGTGAGAATAGAGTGGGAGGGAAGGCCCCGTCTATGCTTGGCCTTAGTTTCTTTAAAATAGCATTTTGCAATGGGTATCTTTCAGTTCAAAGTCAGAGTGCATAGGACACTATACTCAAGATGCAGAGCAATTCTTCCATTTGGTTGTTTTTTAGAATACTTAAAGAGCACATTACAACCTGATACAATTATCATCAGTTGCCATTCCACTACCTTCTGATTGTGCCCCAGAATGGAAATTCCTTAAGTGTAAAGTTTTAGGATAATATAAAAATCAATTTGTTACTTATTTAAAAAGTCAAATACCAAAATATAAGGACAAAGAAAGACTTAGGTGGTCCTAATTTCAGAATTTACCTATTTTTTTCCCTTCAAATTCTCACTGAGGGAAAGAACCTAAAGAGAAAGAAATGAACATCTATTGAGTATCTTCTACACACCTGTTATTTTTATTTTTATTTATTTTATTTTGTGGTACCAGGGATTGAACTCAGGGGCACTCGACCACTGGGCCACATCCCTAGCCCCTTTTTTTTGTATTTTATTTAGAGACAGGGTCTCACTGAGTTGCTAAGTGCCTCGCCATTGCTGAGGCTGGCTTTGAACTCTCGATCCTCCTGCCTCAGCCTCCCAAAATGCTGGGATTACAGGCGTGCGCCACCGCGTCCGTCTACACACCTGTTATTATAGAAGGAGATTGAAAATCTTTGGGATATTAATGATTGCAACAATCCTATCCAGAGATGAACACTGTAATCTCCATTGACTGATGCAGAAACCAAGACTCTGGGCTTTCCCAGAAGCTGAATAAATGGCCCACTATGAATGATATAAGGGTCAAAAGGGATTTGGAATCTTTTGACTGAGAAACTCATTCTGCCTTCCTGTTCCTCCTGCTTGGTCTTCCAGAAAAAAACATGAAAGGAAGAATATGACACAGGAAAGAAGAATTGAGGATGTGAAACCTAATTTCACACACAAAGAAATATTGGGGGAAAAAAAAGGTCAAATCCATTTTCTTACCTCTATCTCAAAACTGAAAAGTCAATTTTTAATTATAAAGGTACAATTGCCTGGGGCCAAACCATCAAAAATGCTGAGTTCAAGGTTGGAGATTAAATATGAGAGAAGCTCAGATTTATCATTATCTGTGAGGAATAAACCCTGTGAGATAAGATGGAAACTGGAATCTCCACCTCCAGCCTGCTCTGATCCTGGTATAAGCCATGTAAAACATGATCTCTCTGGACAATAAATATATAGCTCGTGAATATTGTGGTTTACAGCAGCAGATGCTGTATATTCTAGGGCACTGATACCATGTGGGAAACATTGTGGCTATCATCACCTGCTGACATCTCCATCTATCTAGGGGCACAGATATGCTCAGGCTGTACAACATCCTTAGATCCTACTGAGAGCTCCTTCAGGCCTTGGGATAACACAGATCCTCTGACTCATTCTTTTCCAAACAACCTATCTCTAACTGCTAACCATTTATTAAACATTATTCCTTATGCTTACCTGTCTTGTTCAGCTGCCTTAAATCCTCTCTGGAACAAGGCAAGATTTAAATAAACAAACTGGGTTCATTCATTCTTAAACACACTCTCTTGCCAAAAAGCTATTTTTTTTCCCCCTGCATGTTCAAAAATACAGGATGGCTAAATGGCAATGTATTCTTAAACTACAAACCTATGTGGATTTCCTTCCAAAATGAGATAAATTTTGCTCTTTACCATCTTATCAGCATGATTTCACAGTACTCCCTAAGCATCAGGAATCACATTGAATAAGGCAGTCACTGTGATGAAAGACAGTTAGAGGAGAGACCGTGCACGGGGACCCCCTTCCCCATTTAGATCCTGGGCACAAATATTGACGTAAAATCCCTGCACGAGAGACCAGATTTTCAAATTCTGCTGATCAAAACAGGTTCATAGCCAGCAAACTCAAGTTCAGATGGAGGACAAATGACACTGGGAGATGGGAGCAGGGATCCTGTCCAAGCAGAGTGTTCCTGTTGATCCCCCCTAGCGTTTCAGCAGATTAAAAGCAGCAGTGCCAGCCAAAGAAGTTGGAGGGATGTTTAAGGGTGTTTGAGGCAGGATGGAGCATGTGGCAGTGAATCTTCCAGTGTGCCATGGGCCACGCCTGGCAAAGTATGCACCTCTCAGAACTGGGTAGATCACACAGAAAATTGCCTCCCTTTTCCCTGCTTCATGTCACCCGAGCTCACATTGTGTTCCTGTCACTTTTTAATGAGGGGAGTATATTATGGTACTTCAGTGGGTCATTATAATCTATAACTGAAATAAAGTTGAGTGATCTCTTTCAATGAAAGACACCTTGATTGAGACGGTTATTAGCAAACGATAAAGTACAATGAGGATAATTGGTGTGAGCACTATCATTATTTAGTATTGTCTTCAAATTTTCCTGTGATTAAACAAAATCATTTCCATTTAGCCAACTGAATATAGAATATAAAAATCATTTGCCAAAGTATAAAGTTGCTATTTATACTTAGACCATTAATAAAACATTTGTACCTCATAATAAACAGTTACATATTTGTAGACATCTGGTTCTTATTAAAAAAAACTGACAAATATTTTCTATGGTTCAAAAAATGAATGGCAAAAAAGGAGTAAAATCCCTAGCAACTGAAAGGAAAAAAAATGCAAATATCAATCATGTTAGTATAAATAATAATCATAAATTAATACAAATAAGGTACATTAATGTCTCAAAATGCCCACAATTCCCTATTGGCTAAAGGAATACAAAAAGTGTAAAACACTTATTTTATAATAACTTCCATAATTTTCTTAATATTTTAGAATATGACTGCAATATTCCTGCATACGTAGAGTACACTCAGTTTTTGACCTTTCATTTTGACATAAAAAAATCAGAAAATATATTTGGAAATGAGATTGTCTTTCATTTGCTCTCTGAAAACAAGAAATTATTCATTTGGTTTCCATTGCTATAAATGAATCATTTGGGGCTTGTTTCTCTAAAATGAAGGGTTTATGCAGTCAATCATGCATATTTCCCCCCCACTTAGTCTGCTAGCTGCTTGCAGAGAAATCATATGAGTTGTTAGTTTTCACCGTCATTACAGAAAACTGGAGACAGAAGAATAGGGAGAAGAGCAGAAATCAAATAGAGGACAACTCTAAATGTACCACGATGGTGGACATCGATATGACTGCCGACTTTGAAATGAAATCACAGGACACTATTTCCTTACAAATTACAGGGCACAGAGAAACGTCTCCAATCACAAAACTACTCTTCTTTTGTTAGCTCTGTTATTAAGCATTGACCACAAAGTGGAAATTTTCTAATTTTGGTTTTGAAACAATAGCCTAAAAAGCAAAAAAGGAAAAAAAAAAAAAAAGAATACAGGATTATAAGCATATCTTTAAGCCTTAAAGAGACTATACAGTAGTAAAAACTTGGGTGATAAGAAAATTTCCTTCTACTCCCTGGTTCCCTCAACTGGTTTCTGAGTCTTGACAACTCATTCAGTATCTCAAAATCTAAAATAGATCAAATCAATCAAATGAGTGATGATGTTAGCTGAAGTGTGGCAGGCTCCCTCCCCCATAGTGATGCTGAGAAGACCTTTATGTTGCACTTCTGCGGATAATAGAGTACTTGGGTACTGAATGCTTTGAGCTACTTGGACTAAAAGAGCAAGAAAATAATTCTTAAATAGCTTCAATACATAAAGACTACATATGTGTGTGTATTTATATTTGTAAATCTGTATATATGTGTGTACATGTATGCATGTATGTGTATATATATATAGATATGCATTTCTCTGTGTGTACATATGTATGTGTGTGTATATATCTCTATAAAATATATGTAATTTGGGCTAGTCATCATTATAATAATAGAGTCCTTAGAAAGAAGGTCTGGATCCTAGCAAAAAAGACAGGCATATCCTTTATAAATTCTAACTATATCACGGGCATAGGGGAGTCACAGAAGAAAGAAAGCAAAAGAAGTAAAAGGGAAGGAATGAGGGTGTTCAGTGATTTCTCAGTGAGGCCAGTGGAGGAGTGAAGGTGTGATTCCCTATCCACTTTGTCTTTCTTTTTCCATCTGTAGGGCTCTGCCTGGTGGGCATTAGAAGGATAACATCTAGTTATTAGCAACTCTTTTGGTGTTGTTTCTCTGTGCATATCTTCCCACTGCCAGTCTGTGATAGATCTGCTAAAGCTAAAACTATGACATAATTAGCTACACACATATACTCACTATATGTGATATGACTCTGAAGTCATGATACAGTCCATTAATTTTAAAAGAAGTCTTTTAAAAAAATTTATCCCAGTCTATGGAAATTTCCAAATTTTCTTTTTGGTACTATTTTAGCATAATTTTTGTGTGTATTTAAAAGTCTAGTGTACTATACGTTCTTGTTACAACTTTGAACAACAGTAACATATTAATAAAGATAAAAAATATACATTTAAATAGAGCTATTACCAGGCTAGACATTTAAAATATGATATTTGAATTATGATATAAAGCGTAAGAAATACTTTTAAACAGAATAGTGCTATGCAAAAGAAGTTTTGAGAATTTGACACATCACTACAAATTTTCATTCACTGAACAATCATCAGAACCAAAAATGCAATCATTCAATATTCACAGGGAATTATCTTCTGAGTTCCTTTCATGTCCAAAACCCTGGTGTTAGGGTCTGTCCAGCCCCAAGACAGACACAAAGTCCTGCATCCAGGGGTTGTATGCTGGTAGAGGAGACAGGCTCTGAGTGAGAGAATAATAGGTAGACCATAATTTTTGAATCATCCATAAGGCTCCTGCAGACAAAATGGACTAGGTAAAGGGATACTGAGTTGGAGAGAGTGAGGAGGTGAGTATTTTATATAATGTCGAGGAGAACATCTCTGGAGATACAGGGATCCTGATAATGTGCCAGTCACAGAAAGAGCTGGCAGAAGCTTAAGGCAAGCAACAAGTGCCACAGCTGTGGAGGAAACAGACTTTCAGTGTTTCTTAAGAGAGCAGGGCCAGAATAACTGAAGTAGAGTCTAGGGCGAGATGACTCTTAACTACATGGGTAATGATAAGATGCAGTAAGGAAACACGAGGAGCAAAGTTGGGTGGATAAAATGTTTGCAACAAACCTTTCCTCTTTCAGCTTTTATTAAAAATTTTTTTTGTATAAAATATGCTCCTTACTATATATATATATATATATATATATATATATATATATATACTCTCTGTGTGTATATCTGTATGTGTGCATATGTGTCATATGTGAGTGTATATATATGTGAATATGTATGTGCACATGTGTTTATACATGCCTATATATAGGCACATCCATATGTGCATGTGTGTCTAATTGTATATTCAGTTGTTCCTTGCATGGTAAGAAATAGCATGGCATAGTGGGCTTCAGACTCCCTGCATTTATATCCTGGATCTCCTGTGTTGCAGTTCTGTCACTTTCTAAAGGTTATTTAACCTCTCCATGCCTCAGTTTCCTCATCTGTACAATAGGGGTATTAAAGTACCTACTTAGGAGCGATGTGGAGAAAATTAAATGAACTAATGTGCAAAGCTTTTGAGAAAGGATGGCACACAACACAAATGTTATGTAAGTGCTGCTTTTGCAATTTCTTGACAAATACATTTTATTCAAATGAATAGAACATATTGTAATTATTTATTCTAATGTACATTCTTCAAATCAATAATAAAAAGCCAGACTTGACAATTTTTCATTGATTGTGCATGCTCGCATTTTTTTTAAGTAAGGCTGTTTGAATTTTCATTTCATTTTGGAATATTTCTAGCTTATAGAGGAGACCTCTTTAGCTTCTAAATTTGGATAATTAAATGTTTTTGTTCTGAATGGAGGAGGGTGAAGCCAAACACGTTTCTAGAGGTTAAAGGTGCATTAAACATATTTCCACTTGAGGGAGCTCTAAGATTTCCCCCAGTCTGGTCTTAGTGTCTAACCAGCCCTGGGATAGGCACCCAGGAGCTGAGCTCGGGTGACATAAATTTTGGAAGCAAAAATTTAAATGTCCAGAATAAAAGTTTTTTTTTTGGGAAAAAAATATGGGGTAGTAAAACTGATAATTATTTTTTTACTGTTTTCCAGTTATGTATTTAATTGAGGGGAACAGAAACACTTTTTTGAGAACTTCAAACAGCTCAGCTGGAAGCATGGGAATTAGCATAAAGTGAAATATTTATGGGAGCTTAATACTGTTTAAGACTCATTTTCTCCTTGCCTTAAGACAAGAAGTCAAATTAGCCATTTCTAATTAAAGAGTTGGAAACAAAGTAGCGAAAGACCAGAAGAGGAAGCTAAATGGTAATGCGTAAGTTGCAAAGTGTGAAAAAGTCATTTGACTTAGAGGTCAAGTATGGGAAGATACGGAAGAATCCCCTTAGAACCAGAGAAACAAATCAGAGTGATTTTAAGTATAATTAGGGTAGGCTTACTACCTTCCTTCTGATGAATATTTTCCCCGTAAGAGCAGAGTTCTAAAACCAGACATGGTAATGCCTCTTTGTCTCTTTCCATTAGTGGCTAAGCGATATAAGGAGCATCCACACAATATTTAAAATGAGATGAAATTGCTTTAAATATGATTCATGGGAATTCTGTCCCCAAAACAATCATCTGGTAAAGATACCAAAAAGGGAAGAAATTCCCAAGGGCCACCAAAGAGTTTCCAAGACTTTCTTCTTCTCCTTATTTCTAAACCACTAGGAAGATGCACAGTGGTGTGATTAAAATATCAATTGTATGCACATATTTTAGTTTTAATTGAATCATGACTGATCTGTTAAAAAGAGTTTGAACATTTGGCCCTAAATCATTATAGACTGAGTCATATAAAGATCAAAATAAGGCAGCGGAGATTGCCATCCAGAAGAAAAGGAAAATAGCACATTTGAATATACTTTCAACGAATGAGAACCATAATTAAAATATAATCATGTGATTAGAAGAAAATTAAAAAGAGCATATTGTGCTTGCTGCATATTCCTTATATGCTTAGATTTACATTTTTAAGACTTTGTCTGTCTTAACATGGCCTTAAGCATTTTGCACAAAGATTCATGTTGATCTTTTCATTCATAGTTTGTGAAATCTCCTACAATTGTTTATTCATTAATTAACACATAATATTTTTAACAGTATGGAATACTGCACTGTTAAGCTTCTTTTGTATGTATCTCCAATTTCTCTGTGGCATTATTTTGATTTTGACTAAACCGAACGGATTTATTGTTCTACTTGAGAACAGAATCAGGATTATCTTGCAGATGGTTTTTTAATCACAGGTTTGTGTCTTTTAAAAAATATCATTCTCATTGTTTTCATGGAGGATTTGTTTTTGCTTTGTCTTTAAGTTTTTTTCCTCATTTTTTATTAAGTACATTATTTCTTGGTCTTAAACACCTTCGGTGATTTTCTTAAAGATGAAACAGGAAGATATGCCTGTTGAGGAAGCCTGATACTTCTGAATTCATTGTTAATAAATAAATTGGAAATGCATTTTTCATGGTGTTGAACATGAAAAGTTTACTATATACTCACGGAGGCTATTTATCTGGCAAGAGAGTGGTAACAAGCTAGGCTTCGTTCTTCTTTTTAAAAATTTTTGTCTGTGATGGCTAAACGGACAATCCTGTGTACAGTCTGTTAAGCAATATCCATCCTCCCTTAGTGAGTTCTCTCTGTCTTTGGAGAAGTCATCCACTGGACAGAAAGAACTTTCTCCCATATGTGTTGAGTTGATCTTTTAATATAATATTCTAAACAATACCCTGAGTGAAACCCTGGAGGAACGGAAAGGCCTCAGGTTCCTTAACTATTGATTTTAAATTGGGACTTCAGGGCTCTTTCTGTGCCAAAGACTAAGCAAATTTTCTTCAACTGGGGTATTCTACTGGGGGTAGGATCATTGTTATCTTGACACTGTTGTAGAGACCAGCCCTGGTTGCAGAGGAAATAATATTTGCCAATTAAACACCAATGTAGTATTCAAAGGACATGGAAGATAGGACTTAATGATGTAACAGATGACACTACCCAATCTTAATTGTCATGCCAGGCTCCAACTCATTGGCCTGTTAATCACCAGCCAGGAGAATGGATAATAGAGTACCTTCTATCACCAAGGGCAGAAAGCCTCTGGCCATAATTATATTGCTCCTTAATAATCCCAATTAGGACCACCACCAACAAAACAATGGAAACTTCTTATTTTCTGTAATATTAAGTACTGGAAAATGTTTATTCAGTTACTGTAATTGCAGACAACTGGATTTCTCTTTGTCATAATTAATTCTTTTGCTAAGAAATCTTTAGGTGGGCCTCTAGTGCCTCTCAAATTCACACAAGTGTTTTCAGAGTTCTTTTAACATAAAAAATTAACCACACTTACTGGTTTAGCCAATAATATCCGGGGAACTAGAGACCTATAAAAGCTTCCAAATTGGCACCAGCCACACAGTTGTAACCGCCAAGCTGCCTTAACAACTCGTTGGAAATGCCTAAGAGCTCCAGAGAGAAAATATTTTCCTGAGCCTACAGTTCCTCATCCTGTTTTGCTTTTCTGCAAACTTCACAAAGATAACGGGCAATATGCTTCATTTCCTATACACCAACCTATTTTGGTCAAACAATTAATTTCTAACCAGTGTGGTGACCAGAAGAGGGTATGAGGTCTGGGCTATAAACTAGAAAAATACAGAATATGGAGCAAAAACATTTGGTTTGCCTTTATTGAACACCTACCGAGGGTCTGTCAGTATGCTGGGTGGTTTTGCATTTTTTAATGCCCTATGGGAGAGGTATTATTTTCTCCACATTACAGGTGAGGAAACAATTATGGAGAAGTTATATGACGTGTCTAAGCATCCCACAACTTTGCTGTTGACAAAACTGGGATGATCATCAAGGTATATCTGGCCTGGGATCATATTTTTTTTCTATTTCTAAAAAATTAGAATCAAATGCAGCTTTGTTCTTTAGCTGATTCACCTCCTGAGCCTTGACATTAGGGATCCGTGGCAGGCAGGAAAATGGTTTCTTAAATATGTCCACATTCCAGTTTCTGGAACCTATATTACCTTACAAGGGAAAGAGGACTTTGTTAAGGGTCTTGAGCTAGGTAGTTTATCCTGGACCACTTGGGGGATCCTCTGTAACCAGAAGGTCTTTGTAAAGGGAAGCAGGAGGTTTCGAGAAGGAGATGTGATCCTGAGGCACAAGTCCATGACATAGAGAGGTCTTGAGATGCTATGTCATTGGGAAGAGGGAGGAAGGGGCCCTAAGCCAAGGAATGCTGGTGTCCTCTAGAAACTGGAAAAAACAGGAAAATGGACACTTCTCTACAGTCTTCAGAAAGAGTATAAGCATTCTGACAGGTTGATTTTAGCCTTGTGGGACGTCTGACCTATATATCCGTAAGAAAATAAATTAAACTTTAAAAATAAAACCCTAGTGTGTGGTAATGTATTAGCAGAAGGAAGCAACTTCTGCTGGATCCTGTCTTTCCTGGAGTCCTCAAGCTTCATTGTTCAGACGAAAGGTGACTCAGAGTCACTCGGGAGGTGGGATGGATCATGGAAGTAAGGCAGCTTGGTGGCAGGAAGTGTCTGAGAAGGGCAGCAACATCCTGTGGCTGAGATGGGATCTATGATTGACTTTTTAGAAAGATAAAGTTGGAATTGGAGGCCACAGAGATATAAATTCTGGAAGAACATTGGCCAGAACCTTGGCTTGTGAGATTCAATGGAAGCTGAAGGAACTGGGCTGTTCTGCCTCTGATGCACCCTGCAAGAGAACTCAGGAAGTACTTCTGTTCCATAGTACAGAGCAGTGACCTCCCCAAACTAGAAAGCGTAGAAACCTCAAATATGCATATTTGTTATATTCATGTATTTCTATACTACCATATCGTATGTGATAGTGAGTAAACAAAAATACAAATTGAAAATATGTGTGATAATGATATATGAATGTCCCTTATCTAAAATGCTAGAGTTGAAAAGTGTTTCAAAAATTTTTTTTTTAAAATTTGGGCTATTTACATATATATAATGAGATATTTTGGGGGTGGAACCCAAGTCTAAACGTAGAATTCATTTATGTTTCTTATAGCCTGAAGGTAATTTTATTTTTAATAATTTTGTATGTAAAATGGATTCACGACGTGGGATGTTTCCACTTGTGCTGTTATGTGGGCGCTCAAAAAGTTTCAGATTTAGAAGCATTGCAGATTTGGATTTTCAGAGTAGGGATGCTCACCATGGATATAGTTCAACTCTTTTCCTGCCACACTCTAGCAGATTGTCTTCCACATTTACTATGGTGCTATAGAGCATGAGGGAGGTTTGGGAAATGTGATTTCCTGGGTGGAGGTGCTTCCCCATCACATTTTCCTTTCTTTGTTTTGCCTAATTACATTTCAGAACAGAGCGAAGTGGGATGGGGTGAGGAAGCTTCTGGGTAGGGGAATTGTGCACTTTGAAGTCTGCGGAGCTGGAGAACTGGGTCTTTTTTGTTTTTGTTGGTTTTGGTGCTGGGGATCCAACCCAGGGTCTCCTACCCAGGGTGTAGTCATCTACCCTGGACTACATCCCCAGCCCCAAAGAGCCTTATTTTATTTTATTTTTTTGGTCTTTGGTACTGGGGATTGAACCCAGGTGCGCTTAATCACTGAGCCACATCCACAGCCCTTTTTATATTTTTATTTTGAGACAGGTTCCAGCTAAGTTGCTTGGTGTCTTGCAAAGTTGCGGAGGCTGGCTTTGAACTCGCGATCTTCCTACATCAGCCTCCCGAGTGCTGGGATTGCAAGCACGCACCACCACACCCGGCCTAGAGTAGGAATCTTATTTGAAGGGGCATGCGTCTGCACCTAGGGTGACATGCTGTGCTGGAAGAGGGGGAGCAGTTTTCAGGGGGGAGCAGTGTCTAGGCTTTGCAGTACTGAGGTCTGAACAGCCCCACCATTTTTGTACAAGATCACGAGATCACATTTTTTTCCCATTTGATTCTGAGAGGCATAAAATACTCCAAAATCCTTAATTAGTTTCACAGAGTGACTTGATTGCATAATAATAAGGATTGTGGGATTTCATGGGCTCATCTTTTTTTTCTCCAAATGCCCAATTTTTCACAACATATTTGTGGTCCTAAACAATTTCTGAAAATAACAAAGATAATGAATTTGCGTATCTAATTTGTAAAATCATTTTGTTCAAGAAGAAGATGAACCAACTGCTATCCGTCAGTCGTCAGGAAAGGGGTGGGCACACTGTGGGAAGTAGCATAAGGGACTAGAAGTAGAACTGTGCTGGGTCACCAGCTTCCCCTAACCTGCTGTGTGAACACTGTCAGGTGCACAGTCTCTCTGTGCTTGGGATAAAAACAAGCAGTGAAGCAGAAGAGATGGTCATTCATACCCCATCCTAAATCAATACTGTTCTTATAGAATGCTTACAAGATACTGGAGTGTACTTTTCTGTGGAATGAGAACATTTCTTTTCAAATTCTCCCATCTAATGGGCTACTCAATTAAATCTAAGCTGACTTAATAAGTGCTTGACTTTATTTCAGGAAAAACTCTATTTTAGTGCTGCAAAGGATTAGGGTAGAACTAGAACTCTACATTTCTTTGGCTAATTATATCTGGGGTATATTGAACAGTGCCTGTACTTAGGATGAGAATTCTGGTTCATCTACTTAGTAGCTATGCAATTTTAGGAAAGGTATTTAACCTCTGTACTGCTCAGGGAAGACAGTGCTTCCTATGCAGTTTCGTGAACATTTGCATATGGAACGTAGATGGATATGTCTAGAATGGGCTCTTGTCCGTGTCTACAGCAATAATAAAAACATCATCCAGCCCAAAGGACACATGGCTTAAGCCCTGGGAGACTCTAAGGGATGATCTAAGCTCTCTGCATTTATGCAGTCTCTTATAAACACAAAGCCCAGAGTCATTTATGCATTAGTGCAGTTAGAACAGAAATCAAGCCATATAAAGTCATGATTGCCAGAAAAATCTTTCACTGGACAACTCCTTAAACAGGGTTTCATGACCTTGGTACTACTGACTTTTGGGCCAGATATTTCCTTGTTGTGGGGTTGTTCTGTGAATTTTATGATGTTGAACAGTATCCCTGGTTTCTATCTACCAGATAGAAGCAGCAGTATCTCCCAGTTGTAAAGGCCAAAAATTCCTCAAGATATTGCTGAATGTTCTGGGGAGGGTGGGGGTGGGGGGCAAAAATCACCTTACTTTAGAACCCTCAGTTCTTAAAATTATGAGTTAAACAATGCAGAGAACAAGACTGAAATATACATATTGTGAGATTAGTTGTATTCAAAGAGATTAAAAATGATAGTGAGAGTGGTTACAATTTTGTCTTTAGAGCCAGGGGTGTTGGCTCATGCCTGTAATCTCAGCCACTCTGGAGGCTGTGACAGGAGGGTCACAGTTCAAGGCCAGCCTCAGCAAGTTGGTAAGACCCTGTCTCAGAATAAAAAGATAAAAAAGGATGGTGGCTGAACTCAGTGGCAAATCACCCCTGGGTTAAAATCCTTGAACTCAAAACAAACAAACAAACAAACAAACAAACAAACAAACAACCTTGCCTCTGGAATTTTTGAATTTATCTTTAGTTATCCATGCAATTTTAGATGATTGACTTAACCTCTCACAGTTTAAGTGAAATGGGGATAAAAATCACCCATGTCCATAGGATTGTTGTGAAGATCAATGAGGTAATTTCGTGATCCTGGGCCTACAGAAGTATTAGTAAACGCTGATGATTGTTCTTTTGCTGTTGTTTACCACACTAACGCCACTATCATCACATCACCAACAACAGACCCTTTCTCTATGTCGTAGGGCAATATTCCTCAATAATAAAATAGAGCTTAAAAAAGATAATTATATGGGTAAGTACATTTTTTTACTCCTTTATAGAATTTCAAACTTCAATCTTCTTAATGCAAGGCTCATCGAAATATCCATTTTTCTCTTTTGACTCATTCATTCATTAGTAATGATTATATTGGACACAGTTAAATATGCATCTCATCCAGATGCCCATAGGGAACCCCAGTGCAACACACACCACCAAAACCAAAATGTAATGTTAATGGAAATTAACAAAAGACAAATCATCCCATAGCACACTAATTAGTTTTTTAAGAATTAAATCACCAAGAGCTGCGCATTCTACAAATAATTACAAAAAAAGAATAAAATAAGAATCTCATTAAACTATTTAAACAAAGTACTGGATTTATAAAACTCCTAAGTTCCACATTAGAGAGCACAAGTATGTTTCCCAGAAGGAGGGATAATGTTACAAAGCTTCCGTTTTTCTGAAATCCTAATTTTATTAGCAGCAAAGTAATTAATTTTTGTGACAACAAATTCTTCAAGGAGAAATAAACACTAAGCCAGAGCAACGTGAGCAAAGCAGTTAAAAAAGAGAGATGAAAATGTATCAGGCATGTCTTAAGGACAATTTTTATCCTTCACTATGAAACTACACCCTTAAAATCTGGTTCATTTTCAAAAGTTTCTTAACAAATCTGCACTACTCAAAAGATAAAGGTGGTATCAATGAGCTTGCAGACAAGGCAACTTGGAGGGAAAATGGGAAGTATTTTTTTTCAGGTACTGAAAGACAATGTGTAGGCTGAAAGAATGAAGAGATTGCTAAAAAGAAAACTTTGTTCATGGTGGGTGTGTTGAGGAGTGGGGTGTTGCAGAAAGACAAAGGAATTCACCATCTCAAGAAGAAAAAAGTAGACTTTGCAAGAACATGTAAATATCTAGTGATCATGGCATTAATTAGGATAATGCACAAAATAATAAAATTAGCAGATGACCTAAAATTTATATTGGATTGACTTAATTTTATTTTTGCCATGTGCAATTTGAATCAAGGCTATGTGGAATTAGACTTCCATTTAGGTCACAAATTGTTTTTCACTGATTTTTCTACTTTCAGTTTCTTACCTTTTCTGAATCTCAATTTTTCTCATCTGTATAATGAACCTGTCTACATATGCAAATATAGAGCATTTATATCTTAAAAGTATTGAGAGGTTTAAGTGAGATAAAGTGTACTAAAGTCTTAGAATTGATCTTGGCACCCAGGAGCTGGTTCTGATTATACTGATATTTGAATCATCACAAGAAAACATTTTCATGTTAAGCTCAATTTAATGTATTCTTTGGTAAAGTTTTTTTTAATTAAAAAACTTTCTGTAGCATTATGCCAGGCAAAATAAAAGTGCATAAAACTTTGATGTGTGTGACGAACAGAAAAATAAGGGACTTATTTTTCTCCGTGATTTACATGCAGGGTTAACTTTTATATCTATATCAATCACTTTTACAAGATGGCAGGATTACATTCTTTGAGTAAGGAAAAATTGATACTAAAGAATGTTCACTCGATTGGCAGAGTTTGGTCATTGTATATCATGTGTTAAAAGCTATATATTTTTAATATTAAAACATCCAAGAGGAAGTGAGTATTTCCATCCACAAAAAGTTGAGTTTCTCAGGTCATTTTAAGATTTATTTCTCTTTTAAGGAGTTTATAGAAAATCTGGTTTGGGAAGTCTTTCCTATTCTTAAAAGTACTATGGAAAAAGGTATTTTATGATTTTATTGAAAATGCTAGTAGGTAAAAGAAAGGCAAACTAAGATATACCAAGAGCTTACTATTTGAGATAAAGCGTCTCTGATGGTTTTATATATGATTTCTCACATAATCCATCTTATGGATTTAGCAGTTCTCATCCATATTTTTACAGATGAAAGAACTGAAGTTTAAAGAATTCAAGGAACTATCTGTCTTAAAAGCTCATGACTAGTAATGGCCGAGTCAGAATCCTAACAGTTTCCAGAATAACTCCCCCCACACAAGCTGCCTATCATGTCATGCCTTCTTTCTCTCTTTAACAGCTTTCCCTTCAATACCTCAAACAACATTGATGAACTGACTGACATGCCTAAGCCTGCTAATTCATGTGTTTCATTACAGATATGGTATTTATTCTCTTATGCATAAATGACCAATAAAAGAAATCAAGTGCAAGATGGCATGACATTATCAATCAAGTACAGCCACTGAGTTCCATCGAGAGTCTAAGTCAGCTTTTCTGATTCCTTCCAATTTCTTCCATGAGTCATTGAATTTTGATGACAATCTTCTCTCAGTGTATTTAATAAAATGTTGAGTAAAGGTCAGTGAAAAAACACTCAAATAAAGGTAAAATTTTCATCAATGAGATAAATTTTCTAAAAATCTCGAGAACAATTTCCCCCCTTAATCCAAGAGAGTATGATTTGGAGCTGTTACGCATTAATTCTGAAAAATAGAATTAAAGTTGATTTTAGGTGACAAATTTATGGGGCTGAGAGCAAGACCAATAAAAGGTTTCTGACTTTGGATCACAAAATCGACACTTTTGGTATGTAAGGAAAGAACTATTGATCCCTGTATCCAATCATAAGTGTTTACTTTCTGAAGGGTTGTGGTAGTGAGCTACAAGGCTTGACAAGTGAACGAGGAGTGACCAGGGACACTCCGAGTCACCACAGCTGACGAAGGACTTTGTCGATGTGCAGTCAGGCTAAGCTTGCATAATGAGCAACCTAGACAGCTATTAAATTGAACAAATTCTGTTCAAGAGATTCAAGTTGCATGACAAACTACATGGCTTCTATTTAAATGTCTCTCCCTGTATATTTAGTATCCAGGATAAGAACTCAGGTAAGACAACATAAGATCTTGGCCAAAGGCTCAGGCTTCTTCTTCTTCTTCTTCTTCTTCTTTTTTTTTTTTTTTTTTTTTTTTTTAGGTACTGGGGATTGAACTCAGGGGAACTCAACCACTGGGCCACATCCCCAGGCCCCCCCCACCTTTTTTTGTATTGTATTAGAGACAGGGTCTCACTGAATTGCTAAGTGCCTTGCCATTGCTGAGGCTGGCTTTGAACTTGCGATCCTCCTGCCTCAGCCTCCCAAGTGCTGGGATTACAGGCGTGCACCACCATGCCCGGCTTGGCCAAAGGCTTAGGAAAGAAAAAATTCAGAAGACACCAAGGAGCATGCCCATGGTAAAAGACCCATTCAGCTCCTGATTGGATCTAGCACATCTTCCTTCAGTTGTTCCCATGCCCCCTTCTCTCCTGATGCTCTCTGCCTGTCTCCAGCTTTCCACCTCAGTTTCTCTCTTGGTTCCCTCCCTGACTTCCTTCAGCCTGTGGAATGGTTCACAAGAAAAATGCCTCACAAGGAAATGAATGCATAGATGAGTGGATAAATGAATGAACAGAGAATGTGACTTCCCTTGCTGTAATCATCTACACTGTTTCTAAGAACTAATAGAATAAGACAATATGAAATCCAAGGAGTGTAATATAATGTGGTTATGAAGTTAAGATACTCCAAACACCCTTTAAATGGATTTAGCATATCTGTTGGACTTGGTCCTATCTCCCAAGCTCTCACATTTAAAAAATCAGTTTTTTTTTTTTTTCCTTTGATTTTGGCAATATGGACAATATTATCTCATTAATTCAAAAAAGAAACTGGTTAGCAGATAGAACCTTTGAAACTAAGCCTGCACACTCTCAAGACCCCTTATGGTTCTCCAAGAGTGAAGATTTGCCATGGGAAAAATATAATGAACCATTTTCAGCTGTGATAGTTATAAAGAAAGAGTAAGGTTCTTGCTCTGATTTCATCAGAGATTTAGTAGACTATGCAAAAAGAAAAAAAAAGACAGATGACAGATTTAAGACAATTTTAGTATATATCAAGTTTTCCCATTTAAGACTGAAAAACTAAATTATGTGTGGAAATTAAGAGGGGTGCTGCCACTTTTTCATGTGCTATTTAACTGACTTTCCACTTCATTGTATGGAGAATCACCTTCTGGACTGAACAGATTCTGGTGCTGGATAGTGTTTAGCAAATCATTTGAAACTTAGAAAACATGTTTTTCTAATTGACTTGTTCATTCATTTATGTGATAACCACTTTCTGAATACTGTGTCCCAGGCATTGTTCAAGGTGCTGGGGACCTGACAAGTAAGGCGCTACAGACTTTTCCCTCTTGGAATTGAAATCCATCATGGTCAAATAGATAACATATAAGTAAATGAATGAACAGAAGCCATCTGAGGACGAGGAGTGATGTGGTGGAGTGCTCGGGGGAGCTACTTTGAGCTGAGGCATGAATGGTGTGAAGGAGGCAGTTCTATGCTGATCCTGGGAAGGGAGTTTCAGAGATAGGCAACAACAAGAGCAGAGGAGTTACAATGAGAGAAGGTTTGGCATGTGTGGTATAGTGTGACCAGGGTTCTCCAGAGAAATGGAACCAAAAAGGATGTACATGTGTGACCTTGTGCATATGTGATATATATATATATATAATACATATATGTATGTATATATGTATATATACATATATGCGTATGTATAATCAATTTGTAAATACAAAAATGTAGATGCTTTAATGAATTTGTGTATGGGGGATGAGAAATGTTGAGGAATTGGCTCACACAATAAGCCGAAGCAGCAGCAGACTGGTAGGATAGAAATTCAGGAAATTGTTGCAGTTCGAGTCCAAAGTATGTCTGCTGACAGAATTCCTTTTTCCTTACTGTTCTGTTCATGCCTTCATCAGAAACATCCATGAGGCCCATTCATATTGTGGAAAGTAATTTATTTTACTTAAAATCCACCAATTTTAATATTAACACCATCAAAATATCACCTTTAGGAGACCATTGGGGCAGGTTAAGGGGTAAGCAGAAGGGAGGAGGGAAGGATAAGGGGAGGTAATAGGGAGTGAAACTGATCAAATTATAAGCATGTACAAACATGCCACAGTAAAACTCACCATCAAAATTCATATGCACCAATAAAAAAATTGAAAAGGAAAAGGAACCAACCAACCAACCCAAATCACCTTCACAGAGATGTTCAGATAATGTTTGTCCATATCTGGGCACCTTGGTCCTGCCAGATTGATGGCTAAAATGAAGCATCACATCTGGAAAAGGGGAAGCAGTTCAATGTGACAGAAGTGCATTGTCAAGAACAGAAAGTATTGGGAGGCCAGGAGGCAGGGTAGTGCCCTGGGAATCTGACGCTTTTGAGTAACACGTTCTGATTTCAATCCTCTGAGTACAGCCTGGATTTCACAGAAGAGAGAGAAAGCAGGGAGCCAAGTTGGAGGTTTCTGTGGGAGTTTGGGCAGGCAGCAACTATGGTTTGGATTTCAGTTCTGGATGTGGAGGGAGGAAGAGGCAAATTTAGGGTGTATCTGGGAAGCAGATGGGGCCTGTTTGCACTGACTGTAGGGCTGATAGAGGAGAGATCCGGCTCTTTCCCCAGGTCTTGACTTCGATGGGGAAGGCCAGGAGGAAAGCACTTAGGGATTTTGTATTGAATAAATGGACATAGGTGTAATTTCTTGAAAAACAACAGAAGAAAGACAGACAGAAAGAAAGAAAGGAAGAAAGAAAGGAAGAAAGAAAGAAAGACTATGCTTTCTTATATCTGCAATTTATACCAGTAAAAGAAGTTCTTTGTTGAATGGATGAAATTGCAGTGCATTTGGAATTACCTGCCCATGTTTTACTTTAATTAACTATAAATCTTTAAGACATGTGAGATAAACCTCTTTCAGGTACAGTTTTCTTCTGGCTATAATTTAAAGTACAACAATTGGGTATTGTGTTCTTTTTGTTGTTTTTGTGAATTTCTCTGCTTTTAAAATGTCTAATTGCTTCATTGAATAATATAATTAAGCTTAAAATAGCAATGGTTGCAGGTATTTTTCAAGTTGGTATTTCTAAGATTATAAATGCTCTTCAATTTTAAAGTATAACAATAATAATACCATTATTTAATAATTTGGTTATAAAAATGAACTAAAATAAACTTAAAGACTTTAATGAAA
The DNA here is from genome assembly GCA_025594165.1 of Tamias sibiricus. Taxonomy (NCBI): domain Eukaryota; kingdom Metazoa; phylum Chordata; class Mammalia; order Rodentia; family Sciuridae; genus Tamias; species Tamias sibiricus. Next base: position 144,790,158 of record CM046662.1, read on the forward strand.
ATGGAAAAAAACAAAAGCCTTCTCTATTTAAGCAAGCACATTTCTAAAAACCTAATCCTAGCTTCAACTGCATTATTTGTACTCAATTTATATCTGTATTTAAGGTAAGTATAGCTTAATGTTCTTTCTATTCTCAAAAACTCTAATTTGGGGGAGTGATTAAATCTAAAAAGCAAAACAGGAAGCCATGTCCTAAACCTAAGGTTAATGAAAATACTAAATAAAAGACAATTGGGCCTGGAACCTGTACTTCTTTTCTTCCTTCTGCGGATTTGCTGCTGCAACCTGTGCACACCTCTGTTGGAGAAGTTCTTGCCTTCCTATCACCAATTCTCTTATCTGCCCACCTAGGAACTCAGCCCTTAGCCTGAGGGAGGGAGCCTTGCTAATTACAGAGTCTCAGAATCTGGCTCAGTGTCTGGGCGAGGCCTTATTAAGATTCTCCATTAATAGTTCTAAATAGCTGGGTGCCACCTGTGGCACACGCCTGTAACACCAGTGGCTCAGGAGGCTGAGGCTGGAGGATTGTAAATTCAAAGCCAGCCTCAGCAATGGTGAGGTGCTAAGTAACTCACTGAGACCCTGTCTTTAAATAAAATACAAAATAGGGCTGGGGATATGGCTCAGTGATTGAGTGTCCCTGAATTCAATCCCTGGTACCAAAAAAAAAAAAAAAAAAGTTCTAAAATAACGGATCAGATCAATTTACCTGTGGGTATCCAGCTATTTATTTTGAAATACTGTAAATCTGTCTTTTCAAATTATGGGTCAAACTACCCATCAGTAGACCAGCAAATTAGTAGCTCTAAGAAGAATTTAAAAATCATTAAATGGAATAAAATATAATAGAATAGACAATATCACATGTAGAGTTTTTTTTTTTTAATTTTTTTAGTTGTAGTTGGACATGGTACCTTTATTTTATTTATTTTTATGTGGTACTGAGGAGTGAACCCAGGGCTTCACATGTGCTAGGTGAGCGCTCTACCTCTGAGCCACAACCCCAGCCGGAGAAAGGTGTTTTTTTTTTCTATTCCTGGTTAAACTTCTCTTTCAGTTATAGATATTTATAGATGTGAGTACTAGGTTGTGCTGTAAAGTATATTTCTTAGTGTAGTTTTTAATTTAAAAAGGTGAAAACCACCTGGTCTAGGTGTTAAAGTTAAAATAACCTTTTTAAAAAAAGAATCTTAATTTGTGAAAATTTTGGCCTCATAATGGTACACAAGGACTGGATGGGAAAATTGAGGCCACATTGACCATTTAACACATATAATATAGAAATATAAAGAACCCACTTTATTTAACAAGTATATGTTATACACTTAAAAATGCCCTTGGTAAGTACCAAGAGGAATCTTAAAATGTACTGCTCTTCTCAAAGAACATGAGAACACCCATGCAGAAGGGTCCTAAGGCCACACATGTCTAGCTATCATTTTTCAACCAGGAAAGAGTTATGGAAATATTTTCTTTTTTTTTCTTCTGCAACTTTTAGCCACCTACTGCCAAACTTCATGTGCTAGTCAGCTTTCTGTCACTGTGACAAATGCCTGATATAAATCAACCTAAAAAGAAGAAAGGTTTATTTCAACTCATGGTTTCAGAGTTTTCAGTTCATGGTTGGTTTTCCTATTGCTTTTGGGTCTCTGGTGAAGCAGAATATTATGACGAGGAGAGTGTGGTGGAGCTAAGTTGCTCACCTAATGGTGGCCAGGAAGTGAAAGTGAGGACAAGAGTCCCAAAGTCCCCCTCTAGGGTATTCTCCCACTGGTCTAACTTCTCACTCAATACCGCTGTGTAAAGATTCCCTCACCTCTCAGTAGCGCCACAGGTTGGGGACTAAGCCTTTAACTATGGACCTTTTGGGAACACTTCCAAACAATAGCACATCATAACCCAGGCTGAGTACTACAGTTAAAATGAATTATAATTTCATGAGCATTTGTGGGCTAGCCCAGGGATCAGATTGTTATTTGGTTTCCATGAACATCTGACTTCCAAAAGAAATTTTGGTATAAAATCTGATGCTAAATTGATATTGCTCATACAATTTTCTAAAAAAAAAAAAAAAAAAAAAAAAATGGTAGGAGGGCTTGTTACATTAAAGCAGGAGTCAGTACACTTTTTTTTTTTTTTTTTTTTTTTTTTTTTTTTCAGTGCTGGGGATTGAACCAAGGGTTTCTCACATGTTAGGCAAATACTCTACCACTGAACTACATTTGTAGCCTGGCAGACTCTTTTTCTAAAGGGCCAGATAGAAAAGATTTTAAGCTTTGTGGGCCATATATAATCTCCAATGCAACTACTCAACTCTGCTATTATGTGAAAATATCCATAGATAATATGCAAATGATTTGTTCCAATACAATTTTATTTATGGGAACTGAAATTTGAATTTTATATAACATATGAGATTGTAATATAAAATATACTCATGAAGAAGTACTCTATTTTTTTTTTTTTTTTTTTTTGGTACCGGGGATTGAACTCAGGGGCACTCGACCACTGGGCCACATCCCCAGCCCCTTTTTTTGGTATTTTATTAGAGACAGGGTCTCACTGAGTTACTAAGTGCCTCACCATTGCTGAGGCTGGCTTTGAACTTGCGATCCTCCTGCCTCAGCCTCCCAAAGTGCTGGGATTACAGGCGTGCGCCACCGTGCCCGGCTCTATTTTTTAACTAGTAAAAATGTATGTTTTCTCTTGCGTGGCAGCTAAAGGGGAAAAAAAAGGGGGGGAACAAAAGGGATTCCATGAAAGCAAAAGGAAGACCTCCGGGGTAGAGAACAGGGGTCAGGGTGGGAGGAGGGCGTGTTTGGGGGGGTGCTGGGAGTATAATTGGTCAAATTATGTTTTTACATGTATTTGACAATGTCACAACGAAGCCCACTAGTCTATATAACTAACATGCACCAATACAAATAAATAAACAAAATGAAAAAAACATTCTTAGTTTGTGGACAATACAAAAACAGTCAGTGGCTGGATTTGGCCTGGAAGCCATAGATTATGGGCCAAGAAATTTACTGTAATATTTTTGTTCAACCAAATCAATAAAATGAGCATAAGATTGCAAACAAACTTCTTAGGCCCAGAAGCTATATCATTAAAAAATAAAAAGTTTAAAAAAAGTCAGATGTACTGAAACTTCTAAAACTATATTGAATGTGTGCACAAATGAATAATTTATGTACTATAATAAACTATCTGGTAGAATTTGTAAAGATCCCTATATATTTCTGATGTAGGAGGGCACAGAGTTTAAAAAATCTGGAGTATTCCTCTTGGTTTATGATGATAACCATGTTTTACAGGACAGTCACTGTCAGGACATGTTGGTTTTAAGTTATCTGTCTCTTGGTACTTATGTGGAACTTCATTGCCCACTGTCAAATTGGATGTCTAGATGTGATTCTATGAAAGGAACTGGTTGGTTTTCATATAAGTGTGTGGTGTGGTGATGGTGGTGGTTTTGTGTGTGTGTGTGTGTGTGTGTGTGTGTGTGTGTGTGTGTAGCTTGGAGAATTTGGGAGTTACATTTTTTCATGCATAGATTTTAAAGCTTGGAATAATAATCAAAATGGCTAAGATTTATTGAGTTTCTACTATGAGACACCAACTGTATAAAGTCCTTACTGCAAATCCTACTTACTCTTTCACAATAATTTAAAGAGGTAGGATATTGAAAGAAAAAAAAAAAAAGATTGTGTGATTAACTGAAGCGCACCTTGTAAGAGAGTATCCAGATGAGGACACTGATTCCTAAACTTAATTGTCACTCAGAATCTGCTCACATGTGGCAATGCTCTTTAGTTTATACACAGAAATATTAAAATAGCTGTTTTGAAACAATGAGTCTTCTGTACACCATCCGCAGAATTCTCGATTTACTCAACTTTATCAAAGTTATATTTTTCAATTAGGTTCTATTATCAAAGCATTGATTGTTCCAATCAACAATTATTTTACATGGTGGAACTAACTTGGCCCCAAGCTATTTATAAATTTTCTATTACCTAAGTATTGATGGTACCTCAAACCTAGTACCTTTGCTGAATTCTTAAAGACATAGTTAGTCAATACAGAAAACTAAATGTTTTAGCCAAAATAGAAAATTAAATGTTTTACTTTGGGAATCCAATGTAGGAACTACACTGAAGCATGGGTTGAATGTATCTAATTCTACTTGATATTGTATTTAAATGATTTAAAAATTCATTCAGTATTTTTAGTAAAAACATAAAGTGCCATATAAAGAAAACATCACTGACTAGTTGATTTGTGTTTACAAAAGAACTTTTCTTGTAATTATAGTTGAAAATATATTAATGTTAATTATAGACATCATTCAAGAGAATATTCAGAGGGAATTGTAGTAGACAGGAATTGCCAATTTATCTCAAATTGGGTAAAATATGTCCTCAGCAGCAGAACTATAATTTCAATGGATTTAAAAATAACACCCAATGAAATGTATATGTGGCTTGATCTAGTTCTGTTGACTTTCATGAAGAAACTAATGTGAATTGTAGTACCTTTTTTTTTTTAACGTCAGTGTTGCAAACATTTTGAAGGCAAATATTTTGATAGTAGAAAGAAAGTCATAAAATCATTCAAAGTCAGCAGTTCATATAAGTTGACAGAACTTTACCAGGATGTGCTCACATTTTTCATTAATTTCAGGTCAAGATTTATCTGCAATCAGTAAATAAAGGCTTATAGAAAATGTAGTTCCATTGCCAATTGCCTTAGCTTCGAGTGCAGTTTTCTTCCAATGTGATTTCTTTTTAGATACAACATAATTTCTTTCTGATCCTGAGCATATGGGCCTATGCTAATATGAAATGGTGTCTTAGAAAGGTTATTTTTGTTTTCTGCAGGGAGCAGTCATCCTTTGACCTATATTCAATCTGCGACACAGATCTGATTGTACAACAACCATTAGCCTCATCTGAATTCCCTAGTTGGAGGTTGGGGCTTAGGTCGGAGACCATTACTCTTGGGTGTCAGAGCTAAACTTAATTAATGCCTTTTAAAAATCTATGGATGATATTTTTTCTCTTTAGGATGTATGAAAATGGTCTGCAGAATTTAATCCAGAAAAATGTTAAAAACAAGAATAGTTGAGTTGTTTGACATGCCCCCGTGACCTCTTTCTGAAATCAGCCCCACTGTGCTTTGGCTTTTTCCCAGCCTGCTGTCCAGCTTTCATTTTTTTTTTTTTTTTTTTTTTTTTTTTTTAAGCACAGATTCCTTTTTGTGAACCTTTCTGGTCCTCAAGGCACCCTCTGGTAAGCCGTGGTCCTTTAAAGTCCCACCCCTCCCCAAACCTGGTGCTGTTCCAGAATACAGAGGGTCACAGGGGCAGAGAGTTACAAAATGGACTTGGACCTACAATGATGAGGAACAATGGTGGTTTCTATGGCACCGATGGGCAGAGGAGGCAACTGTTCTTGGGAGCTGGTGCTGAAATGTTTAGCAATCATTTTTCAATGAGAATTGGCAGTTGCCTGCCAGGATGGGATGTTATGTCAGCACAGGTGTCAGAGAAGGAGAGCGGCTTCTGAAGGAAATAATTGGCAAATCAGATAGGGCTGGGGAGGGCGCGAGGCAGAGGGCAAGGTGCTATGCAGCAGATAGCTTTAAAAAGTAATTTTTAACCAACATTATTTAGGAGCCTTTTAGAAAGCAGATCCCTCTTTCCCAGAGGCATCTGCCAACCGACAGTCCAACAGGAAAAGAGGAAACTACTTCCGAAAAGGCTTTAAAAAAAGACTTTTAAAGGCTGTTAAAAAGACATACAAGCACATCCTGTGTAAACCTGCTTAAGTAGCAGTTTATTGCTCAGACTGGGATGCTTCTTAACAGTCGGCTGATTTCCCTTACCCTCAAGCCCACTAGCCCACCACCCACTATTTAGAGCCAGGCAGCACCTCTGCTTTCTAGCTTAGCTTCTTCACATGCCATAGAGACACCAACAGCGAGGTCCCTTGTGTGGGGTCTGGAGATGTAGTTTGGATTTTAAGCCTTTCATCCTTGCAATAAAATGCCCTCTGCCCCATGTTTGAATGTCTGCAATTTGTGCTGCTTGGGACATGTTCTGATGGGTATATTCAGCCTTTATACCTCCCATGTCATGTTTTTTTGTTTCCTGTCATCCACTATCCAGCCAGTGATATAGCGTGTGGATTGTGTTCTCAGATGTGAGGAAGACACACTCAGAATGTCTTCTGTGGGCCCTTTGGGAGGATTTTCCTGGAGACATAAAGCTCCCAGTGGAAGAAAAGAAATTACGTTCGTCATTACCACATGGTCGGCTAGCAACGAAGACTTCTTGGAAATAAGAATAAATAAGTGAATCATGAAAAAAATGAATGAATGACCATTGGCAAAATAAGAATTGAGACTAGCAAAGGGAGGTGTTCATAGGCACATAGTTGGGCTAGAACCACCAGCTGGCAGCCTTGATTCTAGAACTGTAACTCCCTTCCCCTGCTTTGAGATATGTTTGGTAGTGGAGCTGTAGTGTGTGCACGCAGCTCATGTGAGCACCACAAAGTTATCAATCCCTTGCTTTTCTCTAGTCTTTACCCCTTGGACAAGAACAGGCTGGCAAAGAGGATGGAGAAATATCCAAAGGCCAAGGCAGCAAACCTCTTACATGGGACATTTGCATGTCCCATTCTTACTTCATCTTGGCTGTGGCTGGTTCACACCGTCACAAACCCAAATGAGAAGCCCAGCTTGGGTTGCATATTTTCTGGGGAACAGTGCTGAAGAGGCTCTGAGGAAATTCTGAATTTAATCCACACTTGGCACATTCCCTGTGTCAGCCAAAACACATTTCAGTAAGAAGAATTATGGGCATATTGCCCCCAGTGGCACAGTACATTTGTGATATGAGAAAAAAAAAAAAAGTGGTGGCTTATTCCAATTAGTGAAATATTTTTAAAAAGTTTGAAAAATGCTTAAAAGTAACCCAATCCAAGTTGATTAAAAATTCAAAAGAAATAATAACAACAACCACAGTAGCAGGAAAAGAAACAGCTAACATTTTTAGGGTGCTTCCCATAGGCTAGGCGTCACGCCATGCTCTTCTCAGCATGGTACCCTAGTCACTTCTTCACAACACTCTTACAAAGTTAAAACTATCATTATTCTCATTTGGTTGGAGGAAACTGATCTTAGGGAAATGTCCACCAGGGCGTCTGTTTTGCAGGGTAGTCACTGTACCTACACAGTCAACCTGAGACTCTCTTTGTTACCCAGAAGTACAACAGTTTAGGAGCTCAATGATAAAGATGCCCTCTTCCTCCAAATTGCAAGATAGATTGTGTCCTAATGAAATATGAAGCTTTGATGGTCATGGCTCCTTAAATTCTTAATTCTGTCCCCTGAATTCCTCCGATGGCAGGGGAAGAATGTTTTGTTGTATTTAGATTTATAGAGAATTGAGCTCAGACTGTGGCCAAGTCAGTTGTAAGAGACCACAAATAAAATCAAGAAAAAAATTAATATTTATAGATTTCAGGAACATCCCGTTGTATGGCATATAGCACAACTACATAAATGCATTTATATAAAAACATACCCAGAACATCACTTAAACCCCAAATTTCCCAGTTAACAGGGGTGGAACTCTGTGGATTTTTCATTTTATATTTTACAATTATTTTTTGTACTGTTTCAATGTGGATCCAGATAAACATATACATTTCACTTATTTGCCTTTCAAATAGAACCTAAAAAAGAAAAAAAAACTTAAGAAGCATCTGGGGTATTTACAGTAAGAAAGAAAAAAAAGAAAATTGTTTTGTGATGCTATTTTTAAAGAACACCTTTTAGAAGTTTCTTAAAGCTCCAGTGGTTAGGACAGAGCTAAAGGCAAAAATATTGCTTAAGAAAACACTTTAGAACATGCTAGAAAAGCTGATGTCCAAGCTAAGCCCCCTGAGAGCAGAGAAAGTGCTCACGTGGCATGGTGTCCTTTGAATCTCTTAAGGTTATTTTCTAAATGAGACTATGAGAACAAAATGAAATTATATTTTCCTTCCAGCTAGTTAAGACTCAAATCCCTAGATGAAAAATAAATGTTTTCCTTTTGGACAGTGATGTATTTCTCGTCAGTCTATTCCCAAAACAAACACACCAAAACCCCATCACACACACAGACTCAAGGAAAGGAGCAGGATTGCTCTAAATTGCCATTTTGCAGGTAACCCTCCCTCAATAAAATAGGGTAAATGGGTTTGGTCTTGTTATCTGTTACCTCTAAAACTGTAGTTTATTAAAGTGAATCCCTTACTTATACAATGCTTATATTTTCACTTAGAGCAATACTGATGCGACATGACCAAACCATAGTAGATAGTGCTTATGGACTACCCAGCGTCTCTTTCTCACCTTCTTCTTTCTTCCTAATAGAATTCTGGTTTTGTTCAGATATCAGGCATATATGTCTGCGTGCGCGTGTGCGCACGCGCACACACACACACACACACACACACACACTATTCAAGGGGAGCTGATTCCAAAAGTCTAAGGGGCTAAATAGCACCTGGAAGAGTGCCCATGGATTAATATTACACTGGGGTGGTCATAAGACCTGAGTTGGCTCAACCCAACTAAAGGGCACTATTGTTAATCCTTGCCTGTGAGTTTTTTTCTTGTTCTCTCTTTTCAGCTAGACAAGAATAAGGAAGCAAACATCTGCCATGGGATGCATGACTCTGATGCTGAGAAAGATGAGTTTTCGGTTATATTGTTGCTCTCTGGTTCTCTGGGAGCCTGCTTTCCTCTTACAGACTGTCCTTTCTGTAAAAATCATAATTCTATTTATTTTAAAATTCAGCTTGAGATGAGATTTTTCTTTTATCCATAACCCCAAAACATGCGAATGGACTAAAAACACTTAGTGGAAGAGTAAGAAGTAATCTGATCTTTAGGATGTTGAACATGAATTAGCCCATTCTCCTGATCATCTTTTCCCTGTTAATAGGATCACTTGTTGGCTTCTCGCTAGCTTGATCAGTTCTGGAAATCCTTTAATTCTCAAATTATTCTAAGGTTGGTAATGTGCAGCATGGGAGAGGACTGCTCTTAACCCGTTTAGATTACTGGAATTAATCAGAGATGGTACTGATCGGATGGTGTTAATCAAAGGAACGGTGCAGGGCAGAAAAACTACACCAGGGATCACTGTTCTAATTATTCAGAACCCATAGTCTCTACTGTTCTTTCTTGGAAGTTATAATTTCCCATAGTGGATCAGATGTAAGAGACAAATTTGCCAGATGATACCATGGCACCTACTCCAGTTTAGTAAATCCATTTATGCAAAACAAACTAATTTCTGTTTTGGTAATTAATGAGTTTAGAATTCTTTATGTACCTGTGACTTCAGACTAATGAATAGCACATGAAACAGGGGAAATATAAGCCATGATCCAAACCTCTCCCACTTCATCTCATAACCTTACAAGACATTTGGCATGTGGAGATAGAACTGGGCTGAAATGCTTACTTCATTGCCAAGCAAGATTTATGAAGATCCTATTCCATGCACCGACTGCCACTTAAGAATCAAATGGGACTGCATAATCAGTTGAGTTTAATTCCATCTATTTTGTACAGCTATGTTCAAGGTTACAAGGTATACAGAATCTGGTATTTGACTTCCTATAGAACCCTGAGAAATATTTCCAAGGTAGGAATTTAAGAAAAAAATGATTTTACTCAGAAAACACATACATCAGAGTGTTTCACAGTTTGTTTTGTAGATTAAGTTTGATGTACTACTATAGGTGGATGATAAAGCAAAAGATAACCAAGTTTATCATACTAGCCTATGCCAATGAGAAAAAATATACAGCCACAGTTAACAACATGAACACATAAATAAAAAACTGCAATAATTCTATGCCTGGAGGTAGAGTAACCAAAGAAATGTCAACTCACTGATAAGATATTTAATTATTCTTTTTAGGAGAACCATTGCTTATAGTATCTGTAATATTTTTTCAGACATTTTGCCAGAAGCACAGTCATTTTAAGGATTTGGGACATCTTCCTTCTGTTGGGTGTACCTCTTTGGACAATCTGGGAGGCTAGCATGGACTTTCTTGCTTCTAAAGTATATTCCCACAATGTATCCAAAGGAAATCAGGTTACAAGAAAGGAAAACTAACATCCAACATGAATAATGGAAAAGCATATAAATGTAGCCCAGAATTTCATAATAAGCAGTCTCCATTTACTCTTTCAACCAACATTTGATGTGTTCTTGCTGTTTGTCAAAAATAGCGTTAGATCTTAGTGCTAAAGTAAGACTCTGTGGCCTTGTTCTCAAAGCTGTGTGAAAGGCCAGATGTTACAATTATGGTGGGGGTGTCTTTGGTGGGGGTACCTGGTGGCTGCTTCAACAGGACAATCACATAGACTTTTTTAAAAAAAATCTTTTTTTTTTAAGATGTTGATGGACCTTAATTTTATTCATTTATTTATTTATATATGGTACTGAGAATTGAACCCAGTGCCTCACACATGCTAGGCAAGCGCTCTACCACTGAGCTACAACCCTAGCCGCAGTCACATAGACTTTTGAAAACATGACTTGACAGCTACACTGAGAGTCAGTAAAGGCTCTTACATAATCACACAGTGAGTAATGTAAGTAATGAGGGCAGGATAGGTAAGTGGAGGCCAGGCACCCTTTCCTGACTGATTCCTGACCTTTTCCCTGAAGGTCCTCCAAGATTTGGCCAGATGAAAATGAGTGGTGACACGGGTGTAGGGGGTATCAGCAACCAAGACAGCTGTTCACATGCACACAAGCTGAATGTGCACAGGGTTTGGTGTCAACACATTGAACTCTAGATATAACAATGGTAGATCCTAATCTACTTAGTGACTAAAAGACTGAATCCTAACAGAATACCCTTCTATGCATAGAAGGAGTTTATAAAATGACACCAACAGTCATGTTAAATATTGAATACACGCTGCACCCAGTCTGGTATCAAAGCATTGTGTCTTCCACGGCACCCACCACAACTTGCACAAAGATGTTCATTAAATGGTTATTGAATTGAAATCCCATCACCTAAATCCCAAATTTCATCTAGTCTTCTTCTGTGAAATGATTTCTTGCTGAAAGGTATTTCTCCTGATGGTAAATGTACTGTTTTGAGCTTTATGACAAAAATCCCTGGAGATTTAGGGATTAGAGAAAGAAATACCATGAAAATATTCTGAGACATACTGTCAAAAATATAAAACTATTTTAAGGTTTTGGTAGTGAAGATGGATGTGGTAGTTCTTTCTATGGTGGGCAAGAGGTCAAAAGCCAAACCTGAAAATGAGCAGAAACCCTACTAATCATGATGTAACCTGAAACAAGAAGCCGATTTCTGTATTCATGGAAGATGTAAACATGGGGAGAAGAGAAAATATAATTAGTTCTGAATGTCCTGCTCACAAAGCTTGTATGGTTGATCTTGCATGGAGTGTGAGGAAAGAAGCCATTTCCCCTAAGTTTCTAGTGTAGTTTTGTCCAATTACCTTATGATTTCTCTAGTACTAAGGATGGTCAGGGGGTGGGGTGTGTGTGTGCTCAATAAATATTATGGAACAAATAAATGAATGAATGATGAATATGAACCTTCCAAACACTCTGCCCAGATCTCCCTTGGGATCAACAGTAAGTGATTACAAGACTGACTTAAAGTGAAGAGCCAGGCCTTGAGCTAAAAGGCCTCCAACGAGGCTGAAATCTGCTGCTTGGGCTGTAATTTGCTGCTCTGGGCTCTAATTAATTGATCTCACAGTACAGAATACATTGGTATCCTCATTGAGGGATAAAAAAAAAAGATGAGTTTTCTTTCTGTTTTTTTGAGTCATGAGAAATGTGTACGTGTTGCACATTTGTTTATACATATGTAATCCCTATACCTTTGACTTTTTTTTTGTATTTGAGATACACACCTTTCTATCTAGATCTACTCACCTACCTATCTAATCTATTATCCATCGACCCATCCATTGTTTTTTTGCTTTTTATACATGTAACACATACATTTATAGTAAGCACAAGAGGTACAAGGATATAATAGTTAAAACTATCTGAATTGTCAAGATAGCCAGAATTTAGTTTTGGCTCCAGCAAGTACCACGTGTGTGACTTTGGGCACGTTGTTAAACTGCTTGGTTCCCCAGTTTTATCTTTAAAATTAGGGAGATGGACAGTATTTACTTCAGAGTCTTGTTATGAATATTAAATTCATGTAAGACCTTTAGAATACTGTCTGACATACTGTTACTTAACCCTTTCTAAGGGTTAGCTATTATTATTATACTACTTTATTTTCCCAATCATCTTGCTTATTTTTCTCCTTTAGTAACACAATTAAAACTATTTTCCAAAGAACATTTAGGATTATTTGAATAAGGGGTGGGAAAAAAGTCATTCACTTAGCAAATAAGCAATTGCCTCATTGATCAGAGAAAATATATAGTAACACACATGGGTACTAAAACCACAAAAGAAAAAAAAATCTCAGAAAGGACAATGTTTAGTTTAGGTTTGAATTTTCAAAAACAAAATGTTGAAAGTGTAAACTCAGAGGTATATTCTGTTTCCAAAGACAAATTGAGAATTAAAAAATCAAAATGACAGACTTCTGCTAATCTGCTTAGGAAGGCATAAATTGTTAATCAGGCTCCAGGCGACAATGCTTAATACCAACTTTAATAAAAGTCTGCCTAGAGGAAAGAGAGAGTTGGTGGCTGGGCTTTGAAAGCTGGGCAGCCCTATCAACCCTAGTTCCTCTGGCTCTGAGGACATCATGGAATCAGTTTCCTTTGAAATAGACTCCTTTTAAAGAAGTCAGAGTTATTAAAAATTAAGTTGTCAGCAAGGCTAGAAAAATTATTTTTCCACTGGCATGAATGAGCTTGAAAAGGAAATAAGTTGGGAAAATATTTATTTAAGAGAATCTTTTGGAGCTTGCATGACAATTTCACCCAGTGAGCATTTATTGGGCATCTATACTTACAGTTTACTAGTGATGCCCACACCTCAAAATTCTTGTAATGGAAAATCTTGTACAAAAATCTTGTAATGGAGCTGTGATATTTAAAACCATTTCTAGTTTCCCCCAACTTGGGCTTATATGTTCTGTAAAGCATCTTCTATTTGTATCAGGTGGGCAGGGAATCAAATAAAGATTTCCCCCAAAGTCTCAGCTGAATATCATTCTTAGGAACACTTGTCAATCGGCTAAAACCTAAATGGGGAAGTGTCTGGAAACCTAAATGGGGAAGTGTCTGGCAGGCAGGAGCATCTCCTTAGCATGCAGAGCCTTCATAGCTGCTTTTCTGGATTGTTCAGTTTAACCCAGTACCAATTTCACTCCTTGCTTTAAAGTCTCTCTTCAAAACATTATGGATATTAGTGTATCTTTCTTAATTTAAAAACTAGGGCAAGCCTGGTTCTTGTCTTCTGTGACTGGTTTCTCTAATCAACCATGATGAAAACATTATCAGACTGAGAAAAAAGGAAAAAAAAATAAGCCATTTAAAAATCTATTTTAGTTTAGTGGCAAATTGGGAAGCAAACATATGCTCTACTAATGTTCAGAACAAACAGGGTGCAAAGCAAACTTTTTGTTCTATAATACCCAATTAGTTCAGTCTAGGGTTTCAATAATTTCTCCTCTGTCCACCACATAAAACTCTTTCATTACATAACATTAAACTCATTTGTTTGCGAGCATTTTACTCTTATGTACCTTGCAACTTCACATTTTAAATGGAGCCACTGTCCTATTTAGTGTCCCATTTGGGGACAGAGTGCTTATTTGGATTAGCACAAGACATCTTGCACTGCCTACTACCCCTTTTTGTGGTCATCTCTTTAATTAATTAATTGTTTTTTCAGGACACAAAGTATGTGCCGTTTAAATTCAAGGAGTGGGGAAGTTTCCTCAGAAAAATAAAACCACAAGTGTTCTTTGGAAAGGTAGTTTGGAACATGGTAGCAAAAAATTACAAGCAAACTTGAGGAGAAAAATAAAGTATGACACAAATATGTTAAGTATAAGATCTGTGCTTGGCATGCCTATACCTTTCTTTTTTCCAAAGACAGTTTACTTGCAGATAAATATTTCTGCAAATGCAAAAATTACTACAGAGCTGGTACTTTTGGTACCCGAAGGTGGTTGGGTGGGATCACCACACTTAAGTAACTAGGAAGGGACCCCTCTTCATTCTTCTGTCTTAGTTAAAACCTGGCCCAAACATTCCCTTCCTCTCTTGTCCTCTCCTCTCTTTTTGATAAAAAGCAGTCAAGTCAGAGAGTAAAACTCTGGCATTGATATTTATCACAAGACCATCCTCATAGAATTAATTCTTTATGAAACACTGACAAAATCCTAACTAGATACTTTTAAACAAGTAGTTTAATTTGAGAGTAATTGCTGGGATATACAGTAGCTTGACTTGGTTCAAATTAGGATTCATCAGTAATGTAAGACTCATGATGGGTTTTATCATTTTGCATTGGTGATTTCTTAGTCTGACCACACACCATTCTGATTGGTGTTAAATTAGAACCTGTTGCTAAGGAAAGCTCAGAATATTTTAGTTGAATGTGAAATTGAGCAGTTTCAAACATTTTATAAGATGGATGATAGTAGATTAATGAAACTCTACCTCTTTTAAATTCTGCAATAGGAGGTGTAAGCTTTGCAGTTAAAAATATAATCTTATTTTCATGACTAAAATCTATATTATATCCTAAAAGGCAATTGCTTTTTTTTTTCTTTTTCTTTTTATGGTACCAGGGATTGAACTCAGGGGCACTCGACCACTGAGCCACATCCCCAGCCCTATTTTGTATTTTACTTAGAGACAGGGTCTCACTAAGTTGCTTAGTGCTTTTGCTGAGTCTGGCTTTGAACTCGTGATCCTCCTGCCTCAGCCTCCCAAGCTGCTGGGATTACATGTGTGTGCCACCATGCCCAGCAGGCAATTGCTTTTTGAAGCAAAAATGTGAACCTTAAAATATAAATCAATGCCTTATAAAAAGTTTATTTTTCCATTAATTATTTAAAGTTAATTTTAGGGGAAAAAGAGACACCCCTTTTACAATTTATATGGATACAGTAAGCAGTGTTTGCTTTTGCATATGAAGTTAGATAAAACTTTTCACTTTCCAGTGAATCATCCATTATGTAGTCAAGTGGGCGGATATATTGCTTCTGACACACTCTGGCCAGGAGTTTGACAAAACACATGTTTAGAGGATCTGTTAATTTGGTCAAAGATCTTATTAATATTCTAAACGTTAATATTAATGTGTATAAGTTTTAGTGAAGAGACCCAAGGATACCTTTTGATTTAGTGGTTTTAGTTTAGTTTGTGCTTTTGGCTGGTTTAAATATAATTACTTTCTGCTCATCTAAATAGGAAAGAAAAGAACTGGGTCAATCACTTTTTTTTTTTTATACAAAGCCATCCATTATCTAATCCATTTGTCATCAGACTTTCAGGTTTTATGGAACATTAACAGTTTTATTTTTTAAAGAGTTGGGGGAAGATGACATTGGATTGCTTGCCGGATTTTAATTTTGCTAAGGCAAAAACCATCATAATCTATCCATACATATGCTTCCACGAAAGAATTGACATTTTAACTCCAAAGGGGTGGGAAGGTCACTGAGAGTTTTTAAAATAGAATAAATTGAGATTTATGAAAAATACAATAGATTGTCATCATTTTTTATACCTGATCATTGACCAATAAACTTATTTTGAAAGGTGGACCCTTGACTTTGGATATCCTGGGGAATCACTGATTTGGTTAAGGCAAACATGTGTCCCTCAAGCAGAGGTCAAAATTATGAAAAAATTTTAAAATTTTTCTTTGCAATAGGTGTTTTACAAAATGTACAAACACATGAAAATCCTAAAGAAGCCGATATCCTTACTTTTGCTATTAATTTTCCATGTCTGCCCCTTCACGGAATACTTATAAATAACAATACTGTAGATTTAAATTTCCTCTTTAATTTTTAATGCTGGAATTAAGTGGAGATGACAAAATGCAATGACATCCGGCAACCAGAAATCAAGCTTCAAAAGAGAAAGATAGAGATAAAAGAACAAAATGAATTTAGTACATGAAGTAACTTATCTATGAATTTAGTACATGAAATAACTTATCTATGGATAAGTTACTTCATCTCTCTGGTTATCAGTTATCTCATATGCAAATGATGGGTGTTGGATGAAGCCATCTCTAAGCTCCTTTCTGTGTCTTATATTCTCTGATTTTATTTCTAATTATCAAACTTCCCTTGAAGGCTAGATTAACAACATGACTTTTTAAATGGGGGCAATAGAAAGAATAGAGTCTAATGAAAATGGCTCATCAATGTCAATCATCTATAATGTGAATTTAGAGGGTTTCTCCTTCCTTCCTCCTCTTCCCCTTCCCCATCCTTTCCTTATTTTCTTTGTTTTTGTGTTTTGTGGGGTGTTTTATGGTGTGTGTATGTGTGTGTGTGTGCATGTGCGCGTGTGTGGGCACACGGGTGTGAAATTTTACTTGGTAAAAAAATAATTCAGAACAAATACTGAATTATGATCATGAGGAGGTAACAAATTTATGGCCATAAAAGAAGAAAATAATTAATTCTACTTACCAAATAAAGAAGGAAGTAAATACAAGCTTACTCAGCTTTACTCAGACACCCAAAGGCTACGGACATAGTGAGGCATGTCCATGTGCTGAGAATGGACTGATGTCCTTAGAGGACACTGTGAGGTTGGGATGTCCCCTCTCCTTCAATGAAATGAACAGTTGTCAATTCTAGCTACTTTCCTGAAGTACTCTGTCCATCATGAAGCTCTCTCTAAAGGCAGGAGATGACACTTTACTCTCCCATAAAAAGTACCATCATTATATTCAGACAAATGACCTACACAGTGCTTTTTAGTGCACTTACACACTTCAATGTGTGCTTGCAATTTTTTTTTAAATGAAAAACCTAAGAACAGTTTTCTTAACCTTAAAATGTACCTTGCTCTGGCCAAAATAATGAAATCACTCCCAAGTCCTTTGCTGCTTTGTACTTCTCAGTCACACTTTCTCTTTCAAGATCTCACAAGTATTTGTGAACATTCACTAAGTTCTTGGCTCAGATGGAGATTCCCTGGAAATTCAAACCAAAAGAGGGCTAAATAAAGAAGATAAGAGTATAAAATTTCCATTTTGATTTATTGTGTCATTATTGCTGTGCAAAAATGCATGGAAAATACTTAGAACAGTGTTGACATACAGAAGCTCAGTAAAGGTTAGTTTATTATTTATTATCATTATTATTACTTAGATATATAAAAATTCTGAGACTACTCATCAGTATTTTTTTTTAATTTTGGATGAATACTTACAAATAACAATATTGTAGATTTAGATTTGCCCTGTACTGAGTATGGTGGTGGGGGTGTGCTGTCTTGGTAGTTCAGTCTTTCATCCTGTTAAATCATATAGGAGATCCAAAAGGATATAAATGGAATATTTGATCTGTATCATTTTGGTACACATTGGATTTCAGAATCTATTTAGCTTGCAGGACAAAAAAGATAATAGAAGGAATGAGTTAGTATTATTCAAAGCACTAAGAAGACAACTTTCTTGGTTCCAGTGGAATTTCAGGCTACATTTTAAAAAACATACTCTGTGGTTAAATTATGACCCATCCAAGATCATCTCCTTTAGATGGTGATTTTTCAAAAGATAATTTTCAAGTAGAGGAATAGTGTACACAAACATGTTAATGATATAATCATGTTATAAGGTTGTATTTAATAGCACCATTTATAAAGAGGAAATATATTTGTGGAGAAGTGGCAATTTTAATTCTATTTTGATTCTTGTGCTTCCTTCCTAAGTAAATATTTACCTCCTCATCTCTTAACATTTTATGCACTTGGACATCTCCTCAGTTTAATGTTTTCTTGCTGTTTGCCATTCCTATAACTTATTAGGTCTCTTGAACATCTTTTGACTAGACCTACCCACTTAGGAAATGACAGAAGGAGAAAAATACTGTCTTTCAAGTGATGAAATATGAAGATAAATCACACCCTATGGTGTGGCTAGCTTCATGTTCTTCCTCTTCTTCATAAATTATTCTCTTCCACAATTTAACACTACATATTTTAGGAAAAGCTCATGATCTAGGCTGCCTACTTATACTGTAAACCAAATTTAACAGTAACATCCTGGCTTTAATTAAACTCTTCTTATAAATCTCAGCAAGGTGATCAGATTGCTGGAGAAAGCAAGTACCCAACAGTGTTCACATAAAGGTATTAAACAGATGAAGCAGGGTGACATAATCTCTAATGATCTGCAGGAGGGAAGATCAGCACTCTGCACAGGCACCCTCTCTACGTTCACGAGTGTGTGCCCAGAACATCCAGGCTTCAGTGGGTTTCTTTGCTGGAAGAGTTGAACATTTCTTGGACAGTTCAGTTTTGAACAACTAGACCACAGACTTAAGATGGTTTCTTCTGGCTCACCAATTTTTGGCTTCTACAACTTGATACTATTTCATTTTCCTAGTAAATGGAGGCACACCATCTTTTTGAAGGATTATCTGTACTTTCCCTTTCTTCCCTTCCTTCTTTATGGGTGATAGTGTTACAAAGACTATATTCCATGGGTTCAGTTGTTAATTAGAGAGAACCTGAAGTTCCTCATAGGATGCTTTGAAAAAGGGAGCCTTCCTTAGGAATAGGAACTTTTAAAAATGTAGACCAGTTAATCTTTTCAAGAAGCAAGCTCAAACAAAAATATTACTGTTAAGATCCAGAAAAGGGTCTAAATTTCTCATCTGTCCTCAAAATATAATAGAAATCCCCATGAAGGAAAAAGAAAGAAAGAAAGAAAAAGAAAAGAGTGAAAAGAAATTCAACTAACTCCCTATGCTTCTATATTTCTTCTCTCATATTTGGAACTTTCAAACTGAGTGCTCTGTGTGTATGTGTGTTTAATTTCCTTTTTCTCCTGCAGTTCTTCTATCACCATAATGTTCTTGAGTTTTTGTATTTAGAATCATTATTCAGAAAAAAATTAAGCAAGAGAAAGTTTAATTATCTACATTTTTACTTTTTGTGAAGCAAATAAGGTAGGCTCAGTAGACACTAGCTCAAACACTATTAAAAATGCAGCTCAGACTGTCACTGCTTGTTATTTTTATAAATGAGACCCTAATTCTGATAGACCCCAAAGAATGGGCTGCAGTGACTAAGCAAGCAGTACGAGGCAAGTGGCTTCTGCTGGATGTTATCTCATTTGGAACACATTTCAAACTTTAGAACGGATTTTTAAATTGGATGTTGAAACCTGCAGACTGTCAGCAGAAGAGGCTGATTCACCCTACAGTACTTATCTTATTCCAAGTTCCTGGCAGAGTTTTTTTAGAGAGTAGGTTAGCTAAAATGTGTTGTGATATATCAAAGGGAAAAATTACAACACACACACACACACACACACACACACACACACACACACAAAACCACCATCACCATCACCACCACCAGCAGCAGAATAGGGGCAACACAAGCACCTAAACATCTTGTGGACTATTTATGTGTGATTATTTGAATGGGAGTTTTTTTTTTTTTTTTCAACAAATATGTCTTTAGTGGTGGGAATTCTTCAAGTGGTACTTTCTGAGTCATAACTATAAGGTCATTCTTATTATGAGGTTAATTGGAATTTAGAAAGTAGACCTTGGCAAGGTCAGAAATAAGTAAATCTTACATTGAAGGCAGTGAAATCTTTATTATTATAGAGCAACTGAAAATCTGCATACCCAGCAAAGTATGAAAATAGTCATGAGTCCCTTAAGTTAAGGGAACTATAGGAATGATAGTAATCATGGCTTTGACCTGGCACAAATACTAAGATAGTGCTTGGAGAATGCTAACTTTTATATGGAGAAAAGGCTGGTATGCTCTCATGTCTTCCGAGCAACTGAGCTATGGGGAGAAATGCATGGAGTGACCCACTAAAGGTCCCTTCCAACTTAAAAAAGTTTCAGTAGTTCAAAAGATGCAGCCTTAGTAAGCTGGCATTCTTGACTGCAAAACAAGTAGGGCCAGAAAGGGGACCAAACAGTAATTCCTTAGGAAGATACATATTTGTCACAGTTTATCTCTCTTCCTCTCTCTTTTTTAATCCCTTTGTGGGGCAGTTACTCAATCAGACTTAATTAGACATTTAGAACTTGTTAAAACTTACTGATACAGTAAGGAAGTATCATTTCATGCCTTGCCATGGTAAGTGCACTTTCTAGAAATTTTAGCTGTTTTCCAGTATCTCAAGCAGTATTTTGCAAGATAAAATTTTTTTTTCTTAAAAGGGAAGCATGCCTCACAGTAAGTTTCTCTTTGCAAAGCTGATGGAAGTGGTGGGAGGAGGTAAAAGTACACATATTTGATAGTAGGCAACTTGATAGAAAATGATTTTGTTTCCCTATATTATCTTTGCAGAGTTAGCATTGAGAAGGGTAATTGCGATAAATTGGTGTAAAAGCCAGCTAGTAAAGGGACTAAAAGTCCCTATGGAGACACCAGCCTGTCTCTTCTAATGGCAGCAAAAGATAATTGTGGACAAATACAGTAGAACTAAACCATTGCCATTTTCCTTTAAAAATGTGCTGCTGCCTCTTACATATTTTTCTGAAGAAATTGGTTACTTCCTCTGTTTCAAATGTAGTGGTATGAACCATCAAACTAGGTAGGAAGAGATCTGCCTTTTATTTCACCCCAATTTCTTTTTAATTAGAACACAGCAAAAAGCAAAAGGGGATGATGTACAATTCTAGTGATTGTATTTTGCAGTCAATTGTTGGATTTCTTTTAAGTTTTTGAGCTGTGCATTGAAAATCTGGCCTCTGGCATATACTTTGCCCTCCTCTTTATGACATCATGAAGACATCTGCTTGATCATATCCCCTTTCTTCACATAGCTGGTTTTCCGGTTCTCTAAAATAGCAAACACAGAGCCCTGCAAGTGCTAGTACACAAAGGGCGATGCTCAAGCTAAACTGCAAGAGATTTTTTTTTTTTTTTTTCTTTTCTAAAGTAGAATCCTGAAGGTTTTCCTTTTCAGGTAAAGCTGTCGGCAAGAAAAGAAAGGAAGTAAGCAGCCCTTGGCCACCATTCACACAAACGTATTTGTTACTCATTCTTGGAAGAGTTGTGCATTAACTAGGTGTATCTCTGGGTTCCTTCCCCAACACCGGGAGGAGTTTGCACTCCCTGGATAATTAACCAGTCAGAAAGCCCATATTTTGTGACTGCACCTACATATGTACACCACAATCACTTCAGCAACATTGTTGCAGGGAAAAAAACCCAAACACACACAATAAACGTCTTATTTCCCACATTATGTGCTCTGTAAGTGAAAATGAAGATGGCCTGGAAACACGGGATGATGGACCGCTACACTGTGACTATCTTAAGTACGATTTCTCAAAAAAAAAAAAAAAAAAAAAAAAAAAAAAAAAAAAAAAGTGGGAGAAAAAAAAAAAAGTAAGGCTATTCCGGATGATTAAACTTCTTGGTTCTTAAATGTTTTCAGTAGTAGTTAACTCAGGTGACTAGCTCTTGTACTAACAGAGACCTGCATTTAACTCCCCATAAAATATGGATTTTATTGCAGCAGCGACAACAGTTCTCAGTACCACGCTGACCTCTTCAGCATCTCCCATCTCAAGATGTATGATAACTCTTGGCTGGAGAATATCTAACTACAGAAGTAATCCTAGCTCTGCAACTGCTGCAGTACACAACATTGCAACACCCCCTTTTAGTAAATTCCGGATGAACGCACTGGGGGCTCCACTTTTCTTGCATCTGACACCTAAAAACCAGGAGCTGCTTGCCAACCGTCTGAGAAAGGCGTCATCCCCCCAGATTTGTGCCTGGCTGGCTGTGGAAGAGCACAGGCAGGCTGCGTCTTCCACATGACTTTTCCCTGGACAGTGTGCTCCATTTTCGGAGTCCAATGTTGGACTTTCCTTGCAACCTAAGCATTTCTGTCCTACATGAGCCGGCAGACGTTGCCCCAAACGTGCAAGCTAACAGTTCTCGTTAGCTCCTTCTCTCGGCCAAACCATCGCTCTAGTTTAAGTTTTCCTTATTGGGAGCATTCCAGAGTTTTCAGACTACCTGAATTTCTGCGTTACTCCCAAAGCCAAGAGATATAACTCAGCCCAAGCAGGCACCGCATAGACCCTTGTAATGTAAGCAGGTGGAAATAAATCAAGCCCCGAACAGTTCCACTGGTCCTGCACGCGCCAGCGCCCTTGGTAATTGACCAGCCAACTTTGCAAATGCCGGAGCTCCCCTGGCAGCCTCCGCCGGCGGAAAGAAACGCAGCTGGTTCACCCGCGGCCCCGCTCCATGTGCCTCCATCAAACCCCACGGCAGATCGGTCTTACCAGAAGGAGGAGGAGCGGCGCCCAGGCTCCCCGGGAAGCGGCGCCGGTCCTGGGCAGGGGCAGCTGCGCCGCCAGCGCAGCCGGACCCGCGCTCCCGCCCCAACCCCGGCTCGCAGGCTGAGCATCCCTCCCAACTCCGCGCGCGGCACCCACCCGGCGGAGAGGGATCTCTCGCTCTGATTGGCTTCCATCAACGCTACAGAATTAAAAAAAAAAAAAAAAAAAAAAAAAAAAAAAAAAAAAAAAAAGGAAAATGCACATCCACCAGCACCGTCTACAGAGACCAAACGCACCTCTGCTCGCCTTCCTGTGCCCGGGGAGAACTGCGACCCGCCCAGGCTGCTCTTGCCTCCGCCGCCGCCGCCGCCGCGGTCGCGGGCGCTGCGTTCTTACTGCCGCGGCTGGAACTGCAGCTCCCGGGATGGGAAGGTTACGGGCTTGGGAGAGCTGGCTCTTGTGGGCATACACTGATTTGCAAGTGAATGAAGTGGGAGGGAGCAAAGAGAGGAGGACTTTGTTAAAGAGGCCCAGAGCCTGCCCCCGCCCGCCCCCTCCCCTTGACAGAATGACTCCCAGTGTTTGAAGTCCTGAGCAATTCGCTCTCAGTAACACTCCCTCAGCCCCAGGCTTTTCCTCCGCTTTCTTTCTTTCTTATTTATTTTTTTTTTGGGGGGGGGGGGGGGGGCGGATGGGTAGGTTATGACATATTGAGAACTTATGTGACTTTATCTGATCCCTTTTGTAAATTATCAAAATGCACCTTGTACTATTATCAGCAACGGTCTGATGTTCTTTTTTATTCGACCAAGCAATCATGATTCCCAGGGACAGGATACCGCGTCGCGCTGTGCGTTGGCCAGCTTCGTGGGATAGCACGCGTAACATGCACACACACACAGAATAACCTCCGTCTCCTGAGAGAGCAATACCGACGGCTGTTCTTTGCAACATAAACAGATGCAAGCAGACACAGATTCATTATGCCTTTCTATTTCTCCTTTCAGAAAGACAGGTTTTAACAAAGCCCCGCGATCTCTGGTACTCTTGCAGAGTGAGTAACCCCAGGATGTAGTAGCATGAAGCCATACTTCCCTAGGCTTGCAGAAACGCTCAAAATCCAAACCCTTCAGGCTCGCCAATGACTTAATGGCTGATGCCATATTTCTAGATGAATTGATGCAAGGATCCACAAGACTTGCAGAAGAGGGGTATATGATGACATTTAAGGTCTTTTTAACGTTGTAGAATCTTTCTGGAAAGTTAAGGAAGTAGGATAATCTCCAAATAAAACTCTTTGGTACACATGGCTGTGTGAATGGCTGTATTTACAGTTATAAAGAAGTGATTTCTAATATTAAGGTTCTAAGCTGCAAAAGCCTTAAACATGTCAAAGTACTATTAAATGAGACTGACAATTTTCTACATAGGAGACGTAGACATGATGGAGTCAGGTGATGCTGGATTAGGAAAATTAAATCTAATTACCACAGTGATTGTGCCTGGGGTCAGCAGCATCCCAAACCAGCTGTGTTTGTGTATGCTGCAAGTTCTCAGGGAGATTTCCATTGCACAGTGCTCTAAGAAATTCCAGGCCACTTGGCCTCGAGCAGTTAAATTGGTTGGAGGTTGGTCTTATTCCCAAGAGAGCTCTTACTAGAAAACCTTTTGTGTCTCCAATAGAAGTCCAGGCATTTAAATAAAGCCAAAATCAAAGTATTTCCTCTAGGCAGCTAGTGCTTCAAAGAAGTGTGTGTGGAATGGTTTTAGCACAGATGTTCTGCACATGCACAGTGGAAAGACTTTGAGTTTCATTCTTGAAAAGATCTCCCCCTAATGAAGAATTGACATCAATTTACCAAAGGAGGCTGAACATTTTCTCTTCATGTAGCTATTTAAACTAGAAGAAAGCTGTTTTGCATTCATAGTCCACTCCTCTGATTATGAATTTCTTATACATTTAACTTGAAAAATTAGCTTTTTATGTCCATATAGTCCTTTACTGTTCAAAAAGACTTTAATAGTCTATTATATCAACAAGTGGTGTGCCCCCCCCCCCCCCCCGCCCCCAAATTAGGACAGAGAAAACTGAAGACACAGCAGAAATTAACTAACACATCAAGGCAATCAAACCAGGAATCACAGGGGGCAAAATATTTTTGGCCAAACTGTGTGCTGGTGTGGGTGCAGGCAAAAGTATAGAACCACAAGTTATTTGTGTATATATAATTTATCAATTTATTACCATATATGATAAATTAGTAATGGAACACATAATATATAAATATGTCAATAAAAGTAAGTCATATGTTAAGATTGCCTGTAGCAGACAGATGTACAAATTAACTGATTTTTATGGTATAAGAAGGATCATAATGAAGTTGATTTTCCATCCATTGAACCAGTTAATATATCACAAAGGAAATCTCTAATTGTTTGCCATATACCATCTTTCAAACCCCATTAAGCTACAAATCAAAGGTGGTTAAAACAATTACTTTTTAAGAATGGACAGATAAGTTTGCTTCTGAGCAGTTCATGTGACAGCATTAATTACATAAAGGAGAGCACTTTTTATGTTACAAAATTTTATGTGATCTTTTGAGGCCTCCTAGTAAGACTTATCCCAATAATTATTAATGTTCAAGTATGGGATTGATGCAAATATGCAGAATTAGTTTATCCAGGAAACTTAAGAGGGGAAATTCTGCAGGGCTGTGGGAAAGGCCTAGAAGCAGGTTCTGAGAAGCCCCCAGCACTCTCCTGATTGTGCTTCACCTGTCTTGTCTCCCTGAACACTGGCTTCCTCTGTTGTCCAGTCCACAGGGCAGAGAAGCACCATTTGTAGTTCCAGAGCTTACTTGTTGGAAAAAGAGTGAATTTCTCCTTTTGCTCCCTTTCCAATTTCACAGAAAGCAGCTCTGATTGGTCAGGCAATTTCTGGACCTGGGGCTGAGGTTGGGGAGGGAGGCAGCAGTGAGTTACAAGGTCTATGCTGGCTCCCCCAGGGCCCTCACGAGGGGAGCATTAGGAGGTGTCTCTATGTTCTGGGAAGGCAATCTGCAAAGGTCCCATTGCCCATGTTCTCTTTAGTAGTGCCATATGGTTAAAAGCAGCTCGTCAGTTTTCATGCTATTTCATTATTTTATATGTCTTAATCAAAATTACCTTACCTCTTCTTTTACAGCTTGCAAAGTTTTATTTTTAAAAGAATCTCCTTTATAGACCATTACTAGGGATATTAATTTTGATGAAGGATTTTCTAACTTTCACTGAATCTCTCTTCAGATGATTAAGAGACTATCTTATCTTTGCAAGGGGGACTCATATAAATAAATAATCACACGTTCCCTGACTTTCTTTTCAATAATATACATCTGTATGCAGTGATTATCTGATAAAAAAACATTTTAATGATCATTAACAATTATTTTTGATTAGAAGAAAAAATTCACTTTTGAAACCCTGTGCCTGGTTAAGAATGTTGGCATCGCTGGTCTTGATTCGACCAATTTAAATTGCCAATCTAAAACTTACCCGAGTGTGTTGAATTTACTAGAAAAGGTGCACACATCACTTTCTTGCAACTTAACTGTAGAGTGCAGGAATGAAGGGATTTCAATAAGGGTGAATGCCCATTCCCCCATTCTGCCTCGTGTGTGTGTGTGTGTGTGTGTGTGTGTGTGCGCGCGCGCGCGCGCGCCAGTAAAAGTAAATGTGTTTAAGGGGGAAGAAAAGCTTTATCCACTCTAAGTATTATTGAACTGAAACAAAGGAGACAGGAAACCTCGACGGAATTCCCTTTTGTAAGAGCCATAGACATCTCAATACATGGTAAAATAAATTCACACAAACTACATGTGCTTATTCAGTTTTCTAATCCTGGGAGAGCCTCCAATCCTGTATTTAATGTGGTTTGGATCCCAGGATGCATTAAGACATTTCCCTCTTGATCATTATATTTGACTCATCACTATAGGTAGATTACAATAGGCCAGGAGATTTCCAAATGAGATAAATGCATAGCAGGGAAATGCTATTGACCTATACAGGATATTTTAGTACTCTGGGCATTTCAGGGAGGTAGAACAGACTTCAATTTTGTTGAATCCTTTTTGCATTTTATTCACTGCTTTGTAGTAAGATAAATTTTCTTGATCAGATTAGTACAACTCAAGTTTGGTAGACTAAGAATCAAGCTCATACTATGACAATGAAAGGACTTGTCCTTATTTAGAAGAAACCACCCATTTGGAGAAAATGTGCTGTGCCAGTATGTTCTTTTAAGTAACTGGTATAGACCAGAATAAACACAAAATCCCACGTTTTCCTCCAGAGGGGAAAAATACTTCTCTTCTTCCACCAACCCACCTCCCAATTATAGAAGCACTTGCTGGGAAGAGTGACAGGCTGAAGTGGGGAAGACAATATAATAGCATAGGTTCAAAAATATTTTGGGATTTTACAGATTGTGAGAGCATCAAAATTTCACAGTATATCATGGCTGTCAAAAAGAAGTCAATGATGAACATGAGAAGATGGAGAGAAGATTACCCTCTGTATAGGTATAAGAATTCTCTTTAGACTAGACCAGACCTCATTGACAGCTTTTTCTTCCTCTTGGGTACCACACTTAAATACCCTTTTCTTTTTGGCCTCTTCTCTTGTGTTTCCACTGTGCATCCTAAGATGCCTACAGTATTTTGGCTAGACTTTACGGTTTACATGTTATTTTTCATCTGCTACGTTATATGTCCATGGGATTATTGGAGGTTTGGCTAGACTTTACGGTTTACATGTTATTTTTCATCTGCTACGTTATATGTCCATGGGATTATTGGAGGCCCAGCATTTTTCTGTTTTGTTTATCATTTTATCTCTTGAAGAAGTGCTTGGTGCTTGTACGTATGGTTACGTGGAGATTCAGACAAACTAGAATGGATTCAGTAATCAGAAACGCGAGATGGTTCATAGACTTAAGATTATTCTTATGAGCTGAAGGTGATGAGATTGGTAAAGAGAAGGTTCAAATACTTGAGGAACTGTCTTATGGAAGAAAATTAGACTGGCTTCTGAAATGTCAGGGCTTCCATTAGGAACAACTTGTGGAGCCAGTAGAAGATGCTGCTTTTTGTTGATTACATATTTTAACTTTACTGAAATTTCAATTCGTCCCACAACTGACCTGATAAGAAAGTATCATGTTATGGTATAATTGGAGGTGTCTTTTCTCTCTCAGTGACACATAAAAATAATGGTGCTACTTGTTACCTTTGGCATCTCGGATCTGATGACATGCAGATGGTAGATTTCAGCCCAATGAACAGAAAGACTTTCAAACTATTAGTGGTGTTTAAGATGAGAGGTGCTAACAAATGAATTCTCTCCTTGAAGACATTAGATCACATTCTCCACATATGCTTGTTGTAGATGAGCTCAAGAATCTAATTTGGGATTGAATGATCTTGAATATCCTTTTCTAGCCTGACATTCTTAAACTTAGATACAGCTCTCCTATTTTGTGCAGTTAAGAAAATAAGGACCACACAGGTGAGTGCTTGGTCCAGTGTCATACATCTCCTTAGAAGCAGAGGGGCTGAACCAGCATGGCTCCCATGTCCCAATCTGAAATCTGAAGCATTTCTCTTGTTGTTTCCCCATCAGTTTTAAAGTATGGAAAATAGGTGCATCAACGTTTTGATAAGAACAATAACTAACATTTATTTCCTGCAGATGATGTGCCAGGTACATGTTTTTCACAGGTATTATCTCATTTAAATCTTTGACAACCAAGGTACTATATATTGTTGCCATTCATCTTGTTTGCAGATGGGGAAACTGAGGAACAGGAAGTAGAATTTGCTTGACGGCACCCAATTAGTATAAGTCAGAGTTGAGACTCACACACTTTGAAGTGGGTTCCTGTAGGTGATTTCAGGTTCATTGAATTTAACTTGGAATCAATGTGCAGTGATGTGAAAATTTAAGCCTTCCATAGTCTGAAGTATATGATTTTAACACAAAATCATATTTTTGATATAAAATCATATTTTGGGTGCTATATGACTATTTTAAAAAAATATTTATTTATTTGCTTTTAGTTGTACACAATGCGTCATATTTTTACATGGTGCTGAGGATCGAACCCGGGCTGCGCAGCACATGCTAGGCATGCACTCTACCGCTGAGCCACATCCCCAGCCCTATATGGCTATTTTTTAAAAATTATTTACCTTAAACTATCTGGACAATGGTTTCAATTCCCAAATGCATTTATGTCTAAACAAAATCTATACTTTCGTTAATTAAAAAAAAAATTTTTTTTTGGTACCTGGGATTGAACTCATGGGCACTCGACCACTGGGCCACATCCCCAGCCCTTTTTTGTATTTTATTAGAGACAGGGTCTCACTGAGTTGCTAAGTGCCTCGTCATTGCTGAGGCTGGCTTTGAACTCACAATCCTCCTGCCTCAGCCTCCCAAGTGCTGGGATTACAGGTGTGCACCACTGTGCCTGGCAATTTTTAAAAAAAAATTTTGCTAAAAAAAGCCACATAATTTATCTTGCTTTCAAATCCAGAAAATTCAGCTTTATCCTATTCCATATAGATACCCCTACCTGATTCCTTTTTTTATCCTTTCTAGAGGTACCCTAAAGTCTAGAGAAATCAGTATTTAACATTTTTGGACCTGTATTTCTGGTTTTTTTTTTTTCATAACATGACATTTATTTAATGAATAAATGAAGGATGTTAACTGTTTTCTTGTTTTTTTTCCCCCTCTCTGGTTCTCTAGCCTCTTGTCTAGAGATAGACTTGATATTGATATACTGAATCTTATTTTCTACAACATCCTAAGTTGAGGATTATGTATTTTTTATTTTTAATTTGTTCTAATTAGTTACACATGACAATAGAATGCATTTTGACACATTGTACCCAAATGGAGCACAGCGTCTCATTTGACCTGTATTTCTTATTCCTTGTGGGCCCTTGGCCATCTATAAAGACATGTTGACTTCTGGCCTTTTCTGCGGAGAGCTATCTTTTTGTACTTTTCCACCCGGAGGGGCAATATGTAGTTCTCAAAAAAGGAATCCTTCATAGAAGATTCAGGCAGAATTCTTGGTCACAGCTGAGGTCTTATCTTTGCCCTTGGGAAACTGTACTTAGTATATATCTGAGAAGGAAGAAGAAAACTAGAAATAAAACTACTCAGTGTCCAACAAGACACAATTTACAAGTTATTTGGGGAATAATTATCAAGACATTTAAAATATCCAAAACCCGTTTTAATACGCTTGAGGCTTGTTGAAAAATCCTGTAGTCTTGGCCGAGTTCTCATCTCCTGGCTTCAGTTTCTTCACCTGTAAAAGGAAGGTAGAGGAACAGTTTTCCATTCCAGTAGTTTTTATTTTGTCTCTTCTTTATCTGTTGTTATTTTGTGTGTGGCCACTAGGGGGATAAAGGAGCGATCTTGCCATTGAAACTCTTGCTGCCCATTACTGATGGGGAATAATAGTCTTGAAGAACAACCACAGGGAAAGCCGATTTTTCTTAATGAGAATATTTTAAAATGCCTTTTTATTAATTGGTATTAAACTGTGATATGAATTGGTGCTTCTTTGTAAAATTTGAGAACTTGAGGAAAGTGATTACTGTTTCTATGACCAGTAAAGGCTTTGTAAGTATAATCATGTATCTCCATGAACATTACCATGTAGGAGATTTTACTAAGCCCATTAAGAATCAGGGATATGAAGCCTTTTGGGAAAGTATCACAAATCATGATGGCTTTCAGAATGCAGATAAAGACACTTAAATGATGTTTTGAAAATTTTTAGTGGTTATTGAAGTTGGTAATAATTAATCTTTTTCAAAAAACAAAAGCAATATAACTGAGAAACACCTAATTGTAGCAAGGAAAAGGAACTTAATGTCTTGTAACTGAAGAGTTCATAATACATAATAATCTTTAATTTTAGTAGCTAATATTTATTGAACACTTATTGTATGCCAGGCAATGTGTTAACAGTTTCTTTTTAATTTTAAGTTTACTTATTTCAATTTGTTATACATGACAGCAGAATGCATCTCAATTCATAGTACACATATAGAACATAATTTTTCATGTCCTGGTTGTTCACAAGAGATTTTTGTTTTTTAAATCTTTCTGTAACTCTGTACAGTACTCCTCTCATGTCTATGGATAAACGGAGATTTAGGGAGTTTAATGTCATAGTTCCTCACATTATTGGCCAGGAGTAGAGTGCAGGTTTGAACCCAGGCACTTGCACATCAGAGTGGTATATAGTCTTTCTTACCCACCAACGATATCACTGCCCAGTGATAATCACTGCCTGAGTTATATAGAACTTTCCAGATTATAAAATGTTTCATGTTCATTACCCCTTTGCACATTTACTAAAATTCCCTTCAGTAGGGGATACAAATATTATTAGCTTTCATGTATTTAGGCAGGACAGGCAAACTCAAAACAGGTTAAGAGCCCTGAATAAGAATCTATAGCTTGAAGTTTGACAGAATGGATTTAATAACAGAAATGTTTTTTTTTTTTTTTTTTTTTTTTTTTTTTTTTTTTTTTTTTGGCACCAGGGATTGAACTCAGGGCCACTAAACTGCTGAACCACATCCCCAGCCCAATTTTGTATTTTATTAGAGACAGGGTCTCACTAAGTTGCCTAGCACCTCACCATTGCTGAGGCTGGCTTTGAACTTGCGATCCTCTTGTCTCAGCCTCCCAAGCCACTGGGATTACAGGCATGCACCACCAAGCCCAGCTGACTGTCTTATCTTTAGTTATTAGCACCAGAATCTGGGTATGGGATGAAAATGTGTACTTTCTGAGCTCTTGGTTTTGAAAAGTTTAGGCTTATAGGCTAACTGTCTCTAACAAACAGGACCCTAAATTCTCATCAAACTTGGAACTTCATGTTTTTAAACAACAGTGGTCACTCCCTTTATTGAGTGCCTATTACAGTCCAGGAACTATAGTCAGTGCTTTATAAGTTGCCTTGTTTGAGTCCCACCACAACCTTCTAAGGTCAACACTCATCTCATTTTTCTAATGAGGAACATGTACCTCAGAGATTAAATAACTTGTTGAAGGTCACACAACCAGAAAGAGGTCAGAGCTGAATCCAAATCTTAAGTATGATTTGAGCTAAATATACTTAATGAGGTTCAAGGTATCATATTTGTTCAAAATGGTTGCAGTGACACTCTCTATTCTTAGATATAAATATGACCCAAGTTCAGGCTGGTGAGGCGGAGGCCTATAGCTTTCTGTGAAGATGAGGAATTATGGATAATAGGAAAGGAAGGTAAGGTTTCTGCTATTCTGCTGTTCATTTTGCAAAATCTGATCCCTTTTAGTGAAGGGTAAGGGCAGAGTTACCCACCTGCACTACAGATTGGGGCTGTCGTCCTGGAGCAATCTGCTCTGAGTGGGGAATCATGGCAGCCGGAGCCCAAACACTGACTACTGATAGGATAAGGTCCAACTAGTCTATTAGTGTTCCTACTGGCCCCAGTAACGAGCGGTGACATCTTCCTGTCTCCTGTCTGATCCTCACAGCTCAGCTTTTCATTTTCAAATTTTTATTTCCCTTATTCATTTTAACATCGTATTTGTTTATGTGAGAGATGAAGGTAGCACAAAGCTTACTGCTGCTCAGTCCCCTTTAGTCCCTCTAAGATACCACTAGATGAGGAGGAAGACCTGACAAGATTATATGGCATTTCATAATTAAATTGATTCTTCTCATAAGGGATTCATTTAAAATAACTGGTGGCACACACAAAATTAATCCAAGCAATGGTGTGCTATGATATGCCCCTATTTTCTTTTTTTTTTTTTTTTAAATCTGTGACAATTTGTCCATGAGGGTTTTGGATAAGTGCATGCAAGTTATATTGTGTGCTTAATGACAGTAGTTACATTTGTTGTTTTTATTTGTGCATTTATTTACAAATGTATTTAGCCTCCATCTACGTTTTATCAAAAAGCACTGAACACTAGTAGGTTCTTGAAGTGTGGCTTCTTTCCGGTGTATGTGTAGTTAGGCCTGAACCTCCTCACATGCCATTGCCCTTTGCTACTGTCAAGTTTTCCCATAAAATTCTAAGTGAAGCAAAAATATTAGTGCAACTTGAATTATCTGCATACGTATTGCAACACTATCTTTAACTGTGACTTTCCAGTGATATTGCTTTATTGCTTACCTCTTCTTCCTCCCCTTTTTCACTTCCTGCTTAGAGCATGGAGGTTGCCCAAAAAAAGAAAATGATTAGGTGATTATGACATGCTGGAGAAAAGTAGTTATGGTGTGTCTAGCTAAATCATTTTTGGTCACGCACCTTCTTTCTGCTAGCATTCATATGGCCCATGATTACAAACACACAGAGTTCTTGAAGATTGATTAAACATTAAAAATACAGCACTCTCTTGCATTGCTAAATGAAAATCATTAGAACAGCCTATTCAAAATGGCAGGAGAGAACGTAGCTTATTGAATGAAACATTTAAATTCAGAAAATTCTGGTGCAAGTTTTTTTGATGGAAATGGTATGAGAAATATTACTTAGCTCACACCTCCTTTGGATCGCTCTGCATGCTGCTGCTTCTATGGTGATTTTTTTTTTTTTCTTTTTCTTTTTTCGCTGAAAAAGTTACAGTGACTTCAGTGAGATTGTGTGATAAGCTGAACTCCTTCACAGCTTGAACCTTTTCTGACTTTGTAGTGAAAACCGCTGCTGTTGAGTGGAACACAGGTTGCTGGTTGCTCTGTTGGACCTGGCATGCCACCTAAATGCTTCCTGTTTATTGGTTGTTGCCTGGTGATTCCATTTGACTGCCTGTCTGATGCACGGTTCTGAATATATAGGCTGGGGTGGGATGATATTTTGGGGTTCAGTGTCTAAAAACAGAGTTTCGTGATATAGATCTCCCATTTTGTGGTTCGCCCTCTTGAATTTGAGACTGATTCAAAGATGCTGATGAGTTTTAGAGGCTGGCCTCCTGGGATGTGGCAGCTTGCCACGATGCCATCAGTTTAGACTAATGATTGCACAGAATTCTCATGAAGCAGATGGCTACCAACCACAATATTAATATTATTTTGCTTTGTAAATTTAGGGAAAAAAATAATTTCCACAGTTGCAAGGGAAAACCTTGTTCAGATTTTATAAAGAATGATGTGCTACAGAAATAACATGCTGTCAGGACCTGTTTTATATGCTTTCATTATCAGTGACAAATTGCGATATTAATTCTATAGCAAATTTGTGCTTGGGATTTTAGTATTTGTCTCAGCCATTTCCTTTCTCTGCATAGCTAGTAGAATAAAATGTGGAATAAAATGCTGTGAATTTTACCTTGGAGGAATCGACAGCTGGATTTAAATGTTACCTCAGTAATTTGCTCAGAGAGACTGTTGTTTATAAATCTGAAGAGTGGATGTTCTTTGACAGGACTCAGAGTGAGACGGAGGTTTGGGGTTACTGCTTGATAACACGTACAGGTAGTGAAGACGCTTAAGCCTGGATAGCTAAAATGAGAGATATCTGTCTCTATTTGAATTAGCTAGGTAATTACTTCTGCTCTCTGCTTCATTTTGCAGATGACATTGTGGTTTTTGGAGGGGGAGAGGATGGTGGCAGGAAGTTCATGTTGATGGCATCCTGTGATCTGTGTAACTCTGCCAGGGAGTGTCAATCATTTTGCTTTGATCAGTATTATTGGACCTCCTATGGTGCTGTTTTTAGGATAACTCATGGACAAGGTTAATTCAGTTCTTGCCTAACATTTGGGCATCAGGGAAGTTAGCATGGCTTTGCCTTAAGCACAAGGATTCTAAGTTTTGGAGCCTGGGGTGGAAATGGAATGGTCAGCAGCAGTGCACATCCATTTCCCGTTCACCTTTCAAGCAGTCTTGAAGCCCAACCTAGGCAGATGTGAGTTCTCTTCTGTAGTTGGTTTGAATAGGCCAGGTGTTTGGACATGGTTTTTCATCTGTTGGTTTTTTGACTTTCTTATTCTTGTGTAATCCTTGAAACATAATGGGAAGAAGGGAAAAGCCCAATTATATTTTGGTTTTCACCTCATAAGAGAGACATAAAAT
Organism: Tamias sibiricus; assembly: GCA_025594165.1. Lineage (NCBI taxonomy): Eukaryota > Metazoa > Chordata > Mammalia > Rodentia > Sciuridae > Tamias > Tamias sibiricus. Next base: position 144,824,820 of record CM046662.1, read on the forward strand.
CCTAAAAAAGGCAGGAAATGTCTAATGAATAAGAGGAGAAGAAGAAAATCAGGTCTTTTCACAGGAGGGGTTAGGAGGAAGACTTAGTAAGGGACTTAAGTTCCATGCCACTTAGAAGTTTCATTTTGAACTCTTGGCAATTCAGTTCCAAATCTAAAACAAGAAAAACAAGGACTGAGTTTCCAAGTGACTATTTCTTAACAAACCATCCTTAATTATATTTGACATCTAGTTTTTGGCCACTTAGCAGTTTTGCAGCCATAAATTAGAAGGACAGGAGGTGACATGATGTCAGATGGAAGTTTAATGACAGCTGAAGTGACAGCTGACCTTGAGAGGAAAGAGAAGCACACCATCACTAAAAAGTGGACACTCAGGTTACTATAGTAAAAATACCATGAAGAGTCCTCAGAAAGATGACTCTGAAATTCAAGAAAAGTTAAATTAAGATTGCCTTTCCTTAAAAAGCTAGTACAAGTTGAGTTTTCCTTGGCCGAAATACTTGGGACCAGAAGTGCTTTGAGTTTTGAAGTTTTTCAGATTTGAGAATATTTGCATATACATAATGAGAACTCTTGGGAATGGGACCAAAATCTAAACATGACATTTGTTTATGTTTCATATACACCTATACACATAGCCCAAAGCTAATTTCATACAAGGTTTTTAGGACTCCTGCATTTTGACTGTGACTTATCATATGAGGTTGGTGTGGAGGTTTTCACTTGTGGTATCGTGTGGGTGCTCAAAAAATTTTTGGATTTTGGAATGTTTAAAGTTTTGGATTTCTAGAAATAAGGGTGCCAAACCTGTTATGATTTCTTTAGGAAGCAGATAAATGAATTGACGGTGAAGTGAAAATTCATTTATGTGGAGTAGTTGATTTCCAGTGATGCAGATGATTAGATGTCTTTGCATTTGATTTGGGTCATATCAAATCAAATACTTTATCCTTCTTTGAGTAATATTGACTTGAGGTGCTGGGGTAGGTCAAATATCTGAAATTGAATAATTTGGAGATCTATTCCTTTGGGCCTTGAAGGCATTTTTCATTATAAAACATCCTTTTAAAATTAAAAATAGTTGATAAAATAACTACACTCTGCTAATCCAAAGATATAAAATTACTAGGTTACTCTGGCAGTTAGATACTATAAGAACTCTGTACAGAATACACTCGTTCGTTTCTTGATCTACAGGTAGCTCCATGATATGGATCCTGAGGAGAGGATTTCAAAGACAAATTCATTCAACTTGTTTCAGTTCTATAAAACAGTTGCCACTTTTGTTTTTACCTCCCCAGGGAATAGAAATCTTTAAGTTTGATGGACTGGAAAACTCCATCTATGGTACTAACTGTAGGTGATTAATTCATTGGCCATTCTTTCTATCAGCTGGTGTTTATCTACCTGGATAGCCACACTTCTGAGTGGTAGTAACAGAGAAGAAGAGATGGAGGTTGCAGTCTTGTTGAAGAAAAAGCTGTGGTTGTTGAAAGGGTGGAAATCAAGTGACATATTGGCCAAGTGACCCACCTTGTTTAGAAAGACATCTAAAGGTAAGTTCTACCACCTTCAGTTGCAAATAGAAACCCATTCTGTAGGAGGACTGCCTAGTTTTAGGGCAATCACCTATCCTAGTGTGCCTGGGACTGTTCTGGTACATGCCTGTTGCACTGATTTAATTGTTAATACTGACTTATTTTACTTTCAAAGTATTCCAGCCTAGATAACAAATAATTATATGGCCACTCACTTAGTTTGATTGAAACAGAAGAAAATATATGAACTCCACTTTGGATCTGATCATTCCCAGATAACCTCTCTTACAACCTTTTATTTCCTTCCAAGTAAAATAATAAAAAAACACACCAGACAGTCCTTCATCTAGTTTCCTACCTAGCAAAGAAATGACATCAAACCCTACAACAGCTCCATCCTTCTCCCCCTGCTGCCTTTATATTTTATGGAACCATCTACGTTCAGGGTGGAATTGATAATAACGATGCAAAGACTAACATTTCAGGTGAGAAATGTAGAAATAAATAACGCTATATGCCTGAGTTTATATCTAATGGTGAATCAACCAGGAACAGGAGGGGAGAAAGTGAAGTCTGGAGATGCTGTTCAGAGAAATGTTAATATTCCCAAACGATCGGCCTGCTGAGTCTGGCCAGAGTACAGTTCCTCCCCTGGTGGCACACTCCACATTACTAGCTGGGGAGATTATTAGAATGAATTTATCATCCTTCAGTGGTCATTGACACTGACTGCAGTGGACAGTAAATTTTTTACACTCTTTATGAATGAGTCTGGAAAGCAGTTTCAGAATTTTTCAAAGTGACTTTTGGGGGTAATAGTCATTATACCAGGGACATATCCTCACAAACATGAAGAACATGAAGGCCTGTCCCTCAACAGTCACACAAAGTTGCTTTTATGGTGTTTCTGGTGTTAAAAAATCCCTGTATACTAACTTTATTTGTACTCTCTTATGGAACGTTTTCGTTCTCTTACCATTGGCCCCTGAAATGGTGAGGTGCTGTCTTACCCTCTGCCCTTGGTGAAATCAATTAAGAAATTTCTGAGTAATGGGTTCGCCTAATCACAGCAGGAGTCTTGCATTTTTAAAATCTGTCCAATGCCTTCTTTATCTAGATCCTCTTTTTTGTTCTGACAGCAAAAATGCTCCTGAGGAAGACTTAGAAGATTAAACCTTCAGGGAGACACAAGCTAGTAGAAGGGTAAGGTAGACACATGAGGTGCATTGTGACTAGAAAAGGAAGAATTTAGGGCAAGAGAGTGAAGTCGAGGTGCTATGATTTGAATTTGGTTTGTCCTCTCCGGAACTCATGTTAGAGTTTAATCCTTGTGAGGTATTATCTGGGCATAGTCTTAATCTACTCTGGGGTTCGGAGGTGGGTCTTTTAGGAAGGGATTAGGATTAGATAAGGCCAGCAGACTGGAACCCTCATGACTAAATGCTGAAGGCTTCATAAGAAGAGAGAGGGAGACCAGCAGGTACACACGCATGTTCCCTGTCTCTCACCACGTGCTGTTCTATGTTGCCTAGAGACTGTCAGCAAGAGGGGCCTCCTCAATGCAGGCCCTTGACCTTAAACTTCCAGAACCATGAGTCAAAACCTTTCCTTAGAACTTTCCCAGCCTGTGGAATTGTGTTATTAGCAACAGAAGAACAGAAGGGATGCAGTCCTCGGGATGCCCAGTGCTATGCAGCGGTCATGAAGAGACCAGTGCATTAGCTGGTAGACCAGAAACCCTGGTGAGTGAAACTGATGTGGTAGCAGGGACCTCTGGCCACTGAGGTAGCATGGGACAGGCTTTGGAACCACATAACTAGGATCTAATGATCAGATCTCCCCTGTTAGCTCTGTGTCTTTCAGTAAATTTCCTAATGCTTCCCTGCCTCAGTTTCTTCATCTTAAGGGGGAGAGAATTGGAGTATTCATCTAATAGGGGAGGTGTGAGGATTATGTCAATCAATCTATATAAGGAGCTCCAAAAATGTGCAGGTGCATTATGAGCACTCAGTAATGTTAGCTGTATACGAACACCCCTGACTGTTGGTTTTTGTCTTTATCCTCTCCCTACAGCTGTGTGGTGAACACGACATTGCTGAGCAGAAGGACATGGCTAACAGGACCAGCATCAACAGTCATGGGACACCATCGGCACTTCTGCATAGCACAGCGTCCATACTCAAGTGACTGGATTGAATTCCCAGTTTTCCTCTGGGCCAAAGAAGACAAAAAAAAAAAAAAAAAAAAAAAAGCCGGATGAGTACCACATCAAATGATGCAACCATAACCCCAAACTTAGGTGACTAACGGGGAATAGCAAATGACCTTAAAGCTATAGTCTTCCCTTGATGATAAAGGCTAGAGAAACAGAAAGCACCTCATCTCTTTCCCACACTGCAGCTGTCCTTAATGGTGGTGTTTAGCACTGGACACAGTGTGTCACCCCTTTTATAGCCGAAGTTAAATCATGCTCTGTAACTGGAGTGGCTAAAAATCCCATTTGGTTTCCTTTTTAAATTTAAAACATCTTGAGCATTGATTATTCAAGAATACAAGACTCTCCCAGTTTCTAATATCAATACTTAATAAACTAGCCTTTATAGAGAGTATCTAAGATTGTGCTGGGGATAATGGGACCGTAAGACATACTTCTAGCCTTCTTGGGACTTATGATCTACTTGAGAAATAAAATGTTAGTGTGCTTTTGAGTGCTACATTGCTGGATGTCATTGTTGTTAGAGTTTGTAAAGAAAAAAACGTCTCCTGACCCATTTTCCACTTGCGTTTTGACAGTACAAATCTTCCTTTCTGTCTTATAGAATCTTAGTATGGTCTTAGTAACCCAGCACCTAATAATACAGTGCCATCCCTCGCTTGTGGTAGATTGTTAATAAACCTTTGTTAAATTAATTACTTTCCAGCTGTTTCTTGTCTGAAAAAAAAGAAGTTTTTTTTTTTTTTATGAGTTTTGTGATTTGTTCTGCCCTTACATATCATTTTTGTACCTGAAATTCTTGCTGAAGTGCTATTTTTACTTAGTTGCAATTTTCTAAGATTTCTTTTATTTTTTAATTGAGGCCATCTATGTAATGTGCTTCATATAGCGTCCAGGAAGAGGAGGTGATCAGTGGAAGTTAATCCAGCCTCTTAGTATGTTCTTGCTCGTCTGCCATGCAGTTCCAAATCGTTCTTTTCAATCGTGTGTCATGTTCAAGTCCATTTCCATTTCATGCATTTATTCTTACATTATGGAAGATGAAAACTAAAATGGGAAAGCACTAAGAGAAGGGTCATCTCTCTCTCCTGGGACAGAAGCACAAGCTCAAGTAATATATTCAGTGGAGAGAAAGCAAGAGTAAAAACAATAAATGTCCTGAATATTCTTCCCATTAAGTAGGTGAAATTATTCTCCTGTTCTTACAGCTATGTATTTGAGGCTTTGTATTTTATTTATAGTATAAATTCTATGCTCTTTTCAGTAGGTGCTGCTCCTTGTACTGAGCAATGGTTACGAAAGACTATTTTTCACTCCCTGTGTAATGTGCTCCTGATACGCAACGGCAAACCTGCTTTCAGCTAACTTGCTCAAGCCTTTCATAGCCTCAGCGTGGAGCAGTATTTTATAATCTCGAAAACCTCAGCTTTATACACGGTGTTGTTTATTTGCATAGTCTTTACTAATACTCTTCGTGCACAGGGTAACTTTTAGTTATTTCTTTGAACTTAATTTTATAAAAATACAGTGTGGCTGAGCTGAATTTCCTGTCTCTTTCTAATCTCAAATTTAGGCTTTCTTGAGACTGATGAATTTTTTCTTTTTTTTTTTTTTCTTCGTAGAAGATGAATTGTATTATATCTGTTATCTCAGAGGAGTCCTTTGAGAGGAACTAAGAAAATAATAAGCATAATAAACAGGTGAATTGTTACAAGACTATGCTCATAATGGAGAAAACACATCAAATTCCCTTGAGGTTTCTGGTGCTCCATGCTGGCTGCACGCTGAATTTTGTTAGGGTGCTACTGCCTGGTGGAGGCTGAGGACCTCTTCCCTTCTCCACCATGAACTTTTAACAGTTCCAGTTTGGCCTTATTTGTTTTTCTTCTTCTTTTGAACTGGGGGTTGAACCCAGGAGTGCATTCCCACTGAGTTACATCCCCATCCCTTTATATATGTATATCTTAAATTTCAGACAGGGTCTTGCTAGGTTGCCAAGGCTGACCTCAAACATGCAATTCTCTGTCCTCTGCCTCCTGAATCATTGGCCCACCGTGCCTTTTAGAGAGACTTCAAAGACAGGTTCTCTTGGTGCGTCTACATGACTTCTTTGGATGGCACAGTGACAGCTAATATATTATCTGTTGTCCCTTCCTGTTATAGCATCCATGGGAGATACCAGGAAAATCCTAATTGTGATTTTATTTAGTAGTTGCTCTAAGTAGAGTGATCTCCTTTAGTGTTACCAGAAAATGAAATTAATCCCAATTTCAACAATAAAATTAATCTGATAAATGATGAAGATACATGATAAATATTGACTTTTAACTTCAGAACTTGCTTTCCAAGATTAACTCTGGCTAACAACAACAACAAAAGAAATCAGGCTGGGTGCAGTGGCACATGCCTGTAATCCCAGCCCTTGGGAGGCTGAGGCAGGAGGATTGCGAGTTCAAAGCCAGCCTCAGCAATGGCGAGGCACTTAGCAACTCAGTGAGACCCTGACTCTAAATAAAATACAAAAGAGGGCTGGGGATGTAGCCCAGTGGTTGAGTGTCCCTGAGTTCAATCCCAGATACCAAAGCAGAACAAAACAAAACAAAACAAATCAGAAGATTTTGCTTTGTCTTTTACCTAAAGGGCTGGTTAATTTTAATTTTTATTAGTTAACAGTAAAACCCAGCACCCAGGAAGATGCAACACTGGTGGATATTCCTTAGGAATGACTCAGAACATTTCTTCCATTCAGACCTCATCTCTTATTTAGAAGGCACAGCCAGTCTCCAAACCACACATCCTGTCAGTCCCGCATAGTGTCTGAGATTCTGTGTATTATTTTATATGTCCACCCTCTTTTATTGTACTCTGGATGGACAATTGACCACCTCACTGAACTTTTATCTATCTCTAAAGAAGACAAGAAAGACTAGTTGTAAAAGCTTTTATGATTCCAACCTTTGAATATTACAAACCTAATTTTAATATGCTTTTAAACTTTGAATCCTTCCCCACCCCATGTTCTGTTTAGGTGAAGGAAGCAGTGTAAGGCCTAAGGGAAATTGAAATGGAGGAGAAATAAAGATCATCTGTGATTTGAGCTTTATAACAACATACATAGATAATGACATATGCAGTAAGACAAATTAGAATGAAGAGGCAGGAGACATAAGAAATATCTACACCTCCGTTCTGTGTCATGTTTTTCCCATATCTAAGACATAGACTTATGTTTATGGGAGAACTTATAAATCATCTCAGAGGCTATTGCACTTAATGCAATGTCTATATGGGTGACCAGTTGGCATGGCAGTGACAGATGGACTCACACAACTAGGTCTGGTGGGTTCGAATGGAGTTCACTTTGGCAGTGACTAAAAGTCTTTCTGATCCAGTGCTCATTCAGCGACCTGGATGAAATGAATTGGTCTCTTTCCTAGTGAATAGCTGTCCATGTCACAAGACTAGAACATAACTGGTACTAATTGTCTCCCTGGTTGATAGTCTCAGCCACGGGGTTAAAGAGGTCATAAGGACAGGTGATGAAATGCTCTGTCTTTTCGCACCATTGCTCATTTATTGAGCCCATTGCACCAGATCATCCCATCAGCCAGGCAGAGAGGAGGGAACCCTTCATTGCAGTAACCTGAGTTAAACTGAACCCATCTTAACAGACATATCTTCAATTCTCTCGATTATCTCTGTGACCAAATCTTTGTACGTGCTGAATGTAGTTCCACACTTTCAACCCTGGGGACAAAAGTAAAAGCAATGTTAGAAAAGGAAAAAAAGTAGTTCTGAAAATGATAGATATATCTCCTCATTTAGAGCAAAGTAAAGAATTAAAAGATTAATGGAATTAGTGCCACAGTTTCTAATTATATCCTCGTGTGTTAGAAAGTTGACTTAAAAGGTGCTATCATCTATGTTTATCTTTCAGGTCCCATAAGAATTTTTTAAAAAATATTTTTATCTTATAAAATGAGTGGGAAGAATTAATAATGTGAAGATGTCTATCTTTACTGAATGAGTATAAGAATCTACTTTACTCCTAATCAGTATCCAAAGTGTTGATCTTAAAGTCCATATAAGAAAATTCAAACAGAATTAATATTAATTATGAGGTATATATACTGACAATGAAATAGAACAGAGTTAATGTAATAAAATGAGATGATCCTGGAAAGTAAACTATTTACTTTTTTACTGGAAAGTAAACTATTTATTTTCCAGCCTCATCTCATTTTATTACTATAAAATAGTGGATTACTATTACTATAATAGTGGATTACTATAACCCAACTAGAGAGTGGCCCCAAGAAAATCCCAACATAAGGAAACAATATTTAGGTAGGGTATTTAAAATTCATGAGATGTTTGGACAATTGGATATTTAAAAGCATAAAATTAGATTTCTCCCTCATATCACATCCAAAGACAAGCTACACATAGATAAAAATCTAAATATAAAAATTATAGAGTATTGAATAAAATATTTATAAGTTTGTAGTGGCATTAAGTAAGACATGGAAACCAAAATCCATAAAGAAAGCACCATGGGAAGAGTTGAGGACATTAGAATTCTAAATTCTGTAAAAGCAGATGCAAAGTTAAAATACAAACAGCTGGTGTGAAAATACTTGTACCATATATAATAGATGTGTGCAGCAAATATTCCTAATATTTGAAGAGATCCTCCAAGATCTCCAAGAAAATAAATTAGTCATTTAATAGAAAAGTAGACAAATAATATCAACAGGTAATCTGCAAATGAAGAACCAGGAATGACTGATAAACAGATAAAATGATGCTCATTCTAAGTACTAATTAAAGGAATGAGAATTAAAAGAGGATGCCTGTCTTTGCTCTCAGACTGGGTAATATAAAGAAAATTGAAGCCATTCTGTGCTGCACTATATTGGACTCTTCAGTGAAAAGAAAATGACCTTCTCGTCCCCTGCAGTATTAAAGTGAATTTGTAAGACCTTTGGAGATTGGTTTGGTAATAGCTACTAAGATTTTAAATGCATATTTCCAATAACCTAGGAATAACACTTTGAAGAATCTTACTTCTAACCAGGAGTTTGAAATCATATATATGTGCCCATCACAAACACAAATGTCCATTAATAAGAACATAGCAAATTGCATCACATCTTTACAATGGATTCTGTAACCATCAGAAAGAATGAGGTGGAGTTACATGTAATGACATGAAAAAATTCTTGTGCTGTATGGCTGAGTGAGAAAAATGTGTGATGTATTGATAGCTCTTTCGTGTGTGTGTGTGTGTGTGTGTGTGTGTGTGTAATTATCTACAACCTTAGAAGAATTTTGGGATGTATATGACCCCAATTGTTTAAATAAATGAAAAGTAGTCAATAGGGTAAGTGGATTTAATTTTAAAGGCAGGACTTTCACTTTTTAAAATAACTTTGTTTCAAAGCATGGGACTATGAATACTTCTCTGGACTTGAAATCCGGGACATTTCAGTTAAGTTAGCGTGTGCCTTTGCAGCCATGCAGCCTGCGGACTCTTGTCAATGCCCATTTTTTGATTAAGGCTGAAGTAGAAACCATTATTAGGGCACAGCCCCCTCGCTAAGGGAACCTGGTCTGTGAGTGTGTTCAATTGTGTGTGATTATGAGGGATGCCTCCAACCGGGGCATATGTAAAAGGAAAGTGTGACCCTTCAGATCTCAAAGGAAGGTGGGAGAAGATTGCCTTCCTATTGCTGCAGTTCAATTTCTGAGCTATTTGCTTATGGTTCCTTTTCTTGTTAACATGTAGCAGTGACCACAAAATAACTCTTACTAAATATCAACTTTGTGAAGTGTCAATTGGAAAAATATTTTAAAGACATTTGGATTTCTAAACTCTTTGCTTTAATAATTTGTGAAGGTTTTAAATATGAGAGAATCACTCCTTTTTTCTAACACATCTATAGATTTAAATTTCTACTGTAAATAATTTCAACATCTCATGTTGTTGAACTGACATTTGATTCAAGGAGAGAGTTTCTGCCCCACCCCCAAATGAGGAGTGTGGCAAAATTTCCAATTACTAAAATGCAAAACTTGTCCTCCCTACTTCTGTTTTTATAACACAGCATGAAAATCTGTCTTCTGATTTCTTAGAGTAAGAAATTAGTTTCTAAAGTACAAAACTGCTTGTAAAGCCAGTTCTCTCTTTCCTACTCTGATTTCTCTTCCTGTCTTTCATATAAAAATTTTTCTCAGTTATAGGCTTTTGAAATGGTTTGTTCTTTGCTTTTATGCAGCATATACAAAACAAGACATCTATACTTTCACACATATATTTCATATGTATATTTTCTTATACATATATATATATATCATACATATATACATACATATATTTCAAATACACACACATATATACATATATATACATATATGTGTGTACATATATATACATATATTTTTTAACCATGCTGGTATCTCAACTTATAGTTTTGACATCAAAATATCTCCCAACACAGGCAATATTTCATTGCTAGATTCTATGTGAACTTCACTTCTGTTTATGTCACAGTTTTCTGTCGTTATTTCTTCTGAGAAACACGTTTGTTCTTCTATAGGAAAATCATGGTTAAGATATCAATTTAAGGGATCAGTGATAGTGAAAGAATATGGTGTTCCCCTAATACTAAGCTAGTAATAAAACTTAGAAGGAATTGTAGGAATCAATTTCCCCCAAATGCTGCTATCAACATGCCAATCTGTTATTCAAAATTCTTTAACATTTTAATTTATTAGACCTCCTGACCTTCTTAAAACAAAATGAAACATTTACCCTCGACCTTCTCCATAAATCTGATACTATTTGTTTTCACCTGAAGAGGGCAAGAACACTGAAGGACAGAGAGTACCCACCTGAGGCAGGACATGTCTTAGGAGAGTTCACCTAATGTTTAAGGAGAAATTACTAGGAAAAATGACCCTCATGTCAGTAATACTTTTGATCTTTATTTGAGAGGGGGAGGGGGAGGGAGAGAAACAGACATGAAAAGCTACCAAAAGTGAAGTTGAAAATTAAGGTCCCTTTCAAAAGACATTGCCACATATTTGTATAATAATTTTATATTTGGGAGTGAGAATCAGCCACACAAAAATGAGCACTTTGGGGATAAGTTCATGAGATTTAGTAGCAGTAGTTCAGATTCTAGGCAGGAAGGTCCTTGATGTTAGCCATGGAAGTAGGACAGTAGTTTTTATTCTTGACTAGAAATCAAGAGGGGTAAAAGGCACAAATTGTTGGAGTCACATTAAAGTGATGCTACTGAGTGGATGTGGGCTAGAAATGATTCACGTGTGATTTAGTCATGACACGATGCAGACATTATTTTAAGAGAAAAGCAATGTGATATAATAAAGTTTGTGGCAACATTTAGATCCAGCTAAGGGGATGTACATGCAGAGTAGCAAGATGATAAATGGAGGCTGAGCTGTCATTTACTTTGGAGGTGCTGGGTGGCACTTGCTATTGCACAGGGGCAGCCCTGAGCCTGCTGCTTGGGGTTGGTCCAGGACTATGGGAGCTGATGGTTCAGGTGTTCAGAGGAGGCGACAGCCAGGAGCAAAAGGGCTGCTCCGTACCTGGTGTGGAAGGATGATGAGCAAGGCACATGCCATCTGCATTCCTGTGCTTGCTCAGTAATTAGGTGCCTCTTGTCTTGTTTCCCTGTTTATTGGGTAGGAAGTGATCTGTCAGTTTAATTTAGATCTTGCATTTTCGGTGCAGCTGACATTGGGTTAAAAATCAATATGAGACTTACAAGATAAAATAATGTTATCTTATTGACAGCTATCAATAATGGATAATGAGGCTTTAGTTTGAAACTCTTTGAACAAACGAGAAATTGAGGCTGTCAATAGGTTATAAATGAAATTCTAATGATGTAGAATTGTTAGCTTGGATTCCAATCTTAGACATTGATGTAATTAATTTGTGGAAAAGTAGCAATTTGAAAGCGATAATTCTAGTGTGTTTTAATTCTTCTATTTTTTACACATAGGTTGAAATGTAGAGAAAAATATCTTTTTCTTTTGTGAACAGAACCCATGCACATGTACATAGTAGACATACAATTACATGCATAAATACAGATGTTTTTTAGTTTATGAGACATCATTATAAATTTCCTGAGAAGAAACAAAATATAAATTTCTCACTCAAAATTTAAGTGTAAAATATTGGGTTTATACTCAAATTTCTCAGGATTAGTTCAAAATTAAAATAAATTTTTGTATTCTGTGTAAGTAAGGTCACTGTTAAAAGTCCTTGCCTTTCCCTTGCTATGGTTTAAAATACAAGAGCCACAGCACAACTCTAAGAGGGATTTTCATTAAGCAGGCTTTTCTAGAAAATTAGGATCTTTTGAAAGGCATAAGTAGAGACAGATTTTTAAGAATTCTCTCTTCTGCATCATTATTCATAGTGTCCAAAAATGTGTAAGCAGCCAAGATGTTCTTCAATATGTAAATGGGTAAATAAATTTGGCATGTGCACACAATGAGCTTCCATGCCGTGAAAAAGACACAGAGGAGCTTAAATGCACATTGCTAAGTGAAAAAAGTCAGTCTGAAAAGGCTGAACACTGTGGTTCTAACTATGTGGCATTCTGGGAAAGGCATAACTACAGAAGCCGAAAGAGATCAGTGGTTTCCAAGGACTGGGAAAGGGGGCAAGGGAAGGGATGAATAGATGGAGCATAGGGGATTTTGAGGACAGTGAACTCTTCTATATGATACTGTAATGGCATAAACAGGACATTATTTATTTGGCACAATCTTTAGGATGTACAACACAAAGTGCATCTTAACGTAAACTAAGTGTTTCAATTAGTAATGATGGATCAAAACTGGCTGGCCAACAAATGTGCCACACTAATGCAAGATGTTAGTAATAGGGAAATCCATATGTAGAGGGGAGAGGTATATGGGAACCCCCGTTTTATTTTTTCTTTTGTTGTTGTTTTTTTTTCTGTAAACCTAAAGTTATATAGAGGAGAAAAGATTTCTGAGCCCTTGCTAGCTTCGTGGCTGAGACCCCTGTGACAACAGATGGATCATTAAAGAATACAAATTTATTTAACATAGTTTTGCATGGGCACAGAAGCCTTAAGAAATGAAGACACAAAGAATTTGGAAGAACTCTGTATTTGAAGAATAGTTATATGGAAGTGTGTGTGTGAGGGAAAAAAGAGATGTCCTGATGGCAATAAACTGGAGGGAACTTAGCAAGCCCTATTTGTTCCATTACTTGTATCTCTGTGTGACTTTTCCTTCCTCTGGATATAAGATGGACATTTCTTGAAAAAGGATCTTATATCCTACCTTCAAGGAAGTTCACAGATTTCTATTATAGGTGCTTCAGGGGAGAAGGGTAGAAGATCAGGGTGTTCTTCATGCTTCTGCCATATTTGGTACACAATTTTAGTATAGCATGTCCTAGAGTTCCTCAATTGCTCTCAGAAAAGTAGTATATTAATTTAAAAAATTCTCTCTTCAAAATTAGGGTTTTTAAATAGAAATCTTGAGTTCACAAGATTAGGGCTAGTCTTAATATGACCCCCCACTGAAAAATGAAAACAATCCTACTTTACATTTCATCTAATAGTCATGCTCCACATAGTGACATTTTTTGTTCAGTGATAGACTGCATATGCTATGGTGGTTCCCTAAGATTATATTACCTCGTGACATTGCAGCCATCTGAGGGTGTGTAAGTACCTGTAGTGGTGTTTGCACAATGACAGAATTGCCTCAGGATGCATTTCTTAGACCATATCCTGTTAAGTGATGCATGAGTGTATATGTACGAACACACAGATACTCCTAGGTTTAGCTGGGGTTGTGTCCTGATAAACCCATCTTAAGTTGAAAATATTACAAATTGAAGATACATTTTAAACCTCTAACTTACCAAGCAGAGCTTTGCAAATGTACACTGTAGAACCTGGTTACTTATCCTGGTAATTATGTTGTTGACTGGGAGCTGCATCTTGCTGTGGCTGCTCAGCACAGAGATAAGAGTATCATACCACATATTGCTAGTTCAGGAGATCAAATGTCAAAATCTGAAGTATGGTTTCTACTGAATGTGTATTGCGTTTGCATCAGGGTAAAGCTGAAAAATTGTAAGTCCACTCTAAGACAGAGATCATCTGTATATGTATGTGTACACAGACACGTATGTACATGTAACATATATGTGACCATACAAATACGCATTTATATATTTCTATATTTTATGTATTATTTATATTTGTGTATATTTATGTATAAATGTTGTTTCAAAGCAATTTTCAAAGTGCACCACTTTGACCCCAAACTTGTGTGGTCTCCCTTGCATCTTCCTACCAGAACAATGTTACCATCTTTGAAGGCAACAACATTCTCTCCAGCCCATTTATATACTGGGGAAGTGTATATTTTAAACACATCATAGAGCAAGAAGTAAATAAAATTTCTCCATATCACCATCTTTCCATGGTTTCAGAAGTTCCATAATTATAGAAAGATGAGTACGATAAAGCACACACACACACACACACACACACACTCACACAAATCCCATCAACGTATTATATGTGTGCACCCCCGGCTACATATTTGTCTCTCCTCCTCTCTGTGTGTTTTTCTCTTAAAGATCCCTAAGCTAAAATAGACATCAAAGAATTTACCATCTCCTGTATGGACAAAAGCAATCAACCACATTTGACCTTTTTCCTTTCAATCCCACAGTAAACAATACCATAAACTACTCACATTAAGGGACAAAGGAGTTCTCTTATATGTTTATAAGTCACAGTTATTATGACAGTGAAGGAGACAAATATTCTTTTGTACAAAGTAGCTTCACACTATTTCCCTTTTGTTCTTGGGAGACAGTAGCATTTGTTTATTTGCATAACAAGGTGAGTTCCCTGGGGGAAGAGGGGAGTAGACAAGAGCTTTTGCCTTCCACGGGAGTGGAAAGACAGTGGAGGTAAACAAATACTTTTTTCCATGTACAATTTCTACAGTAAAGGAAAGAGAAAAGATGAGCAAAGAAGGTTAGGATGTAGAGATTTTCCAATTTGGATTTCTTACATGCAGCGGGTGGTCAATAGTAGTTTTTGAAATAATTTTCAAAATAACATTGCTTAACTCTATGAATTTTCTACTACCTGTTCATAAACAGAAGATTATTGTGGTTGCTGTGACAATGCTTGCATATGAATTTATGGTTTTGCTATTTTTTTAATCATTGGAAAGCAATTTTGAATTTCAATTTAAATGTTACCTCATTAAAGTCCTTCTAAATCTAAGATAAGCTCTACCCAATCCTTTTTATCTCACTGCATTCTATTCATTTACATCATAAGACTTTATCTCAATTACAATTAAATAATTACTTGGCTACTTTTCCAATTATCTTCTACCACCTGAATATAAGTTCCATGAAGTCACAAATGAATACTTTGCTCATATCTGCATTTTCAATGCTATGAACAGTGCCTGAAAGATGGTAGGGACTTAACAAAGGGTTTTTATAAAAGAATAAATGAATGAATACTGAGGTTATGCAGCACTGTAGGTAAGAGAATGGGCTCTGGAACTGGAATGCCCTGCCACAGCTTGGTTCTGCCATTTAATAGTTATGTGATTCTCAGCGAGTTTAAACTTTAGTTCCTAAGTCTCCTTACCTGTTAAATGGTCATGAGAACAGTAGTTCCTGCCTCATAGCTTTGTTTGGGGAAATTTAAAAAATTAATGATCGTAAAGATTAATATATGTAAAGCAGTTAGGTCAGGGCATTTTTCAGTGAGAACTCAATATATGTGTTTTGTCATTATTTTTTTTCCATTTATCTGAAATGAATTTGTATCTGTGAAGTATCTACAATAAGTAAGTATTATTATATAGAGAAATATAGAATTTGAAATTTGACACAGTATTTAAAATTTTTTATTGATGAATATACAACAGTCTATGTTCTAATGTAAATACACATGGAAGCTAGTATAGAATAATATTGTCTCTTTTTTGGTTTGTAATTGACAATGACTGTTCTATGTAATGTTGTATTTAATTTTGACAATACCACTCTGGGATAAGTATGGAAGGTCTGATACTGTAAAAAGGAGGAATCTAAGAAATGTTAAGTGAGATTCCCAAGACCACATCGACTGATGCCTGTTGTTAATCCACATCTTCTGGCTTTAAATCCAAAGCTCTCTCTTTTTTTTTTTGTTCTGTAAAATTATCACTTGCAGTTTTCTTGGGTTGGAATTTCACAGGTCATCTGTTTACCTCTTATTTATTAAACACATGTTCATCACAACCATATGCACAGCACCCTATAACTCTCCTTACATTTGAATTTGAGATTTTTTTTTTTTTTTTTTTTTTGTACCAGGGATTGAACTCAGAGGCACTCGACCACTGGGCCACATCCCCACCCCTTTTTGTATTTTTATTAGAGACAGGGTCTCACTGAGTTGCTAAGTGCCTCGCCATTGCTGAGGCTGGCTTTGAACTCACGATCCTCCTGCCTCAGCCTCCCAAGTGCTGGGATTACAGGAGTGCGCCACCACGCCTGGCTTGAATTTGAGATTTTTATATCATTATATGGAGTATATACTTTAGAAATGTATTGGAAAGAGTAATGTATTATATGCAAATAAATAATATACCTTTATTTTATTTTTATTTTTATTTTTTTAGAAATATTTATTTATTTGCTTTAGCTGTACACAATGGGTTTATTTGTACGTGGTGCTGAGGATCAAACCCGGGCTGCGCACGTGCCAGGCGAGTGCTCTACCGCTGAGCCACAACCCCAGCCCTATACCTTTATTTTAATTTGTATATGTTTTCTCTTTGTGCCCGATAATTAATTTAGAATAATAGGCAATCTAGAACAATGCTTCACAAATCTTAATGTGCATATAAATTATTGGGGGGTTTTGTTAAAATGAAGATTGTTACTTAGGTAGTCTGGGGTGGGGCATGAGTTTCTTCATTTTTAAACATGTTCCCAGAGATACTAATGCTACTGGTCCATAGACTAAAATTGAGTAGCAAGAATAGTAATTACTCTGTTAAAAGTATGTTCTTGTGTGTTTGTCTGTGTGGGTGTGTAATAACTTGGTAGATATTTTAGATAATGGAGAAATAACAAAGGATTGACAAAAAGAAATAATTATGGAAACTAATTCAATAAGATTTCATTTTAAAGATAACGTGAGAATGGTGGACAGAAGAGAAAGAAGAAAAATGTGTAAAAATGGCTCCATTTCTTTTGGTCAAGGTCAAGAAACTTCACCTACATGTTTCACAGACTCTCAAACCTCAACATGTCCAAAATGAGCTAATCATCTTGCTCAAGTTTTGGTTATTTCTTTCATAGTTCCAACCTCAAACACCAAAGTCAGAAACTTGGGATTCAATCCATATTTCACTGTCTCACTCTCTTACACATTTAATCAATTACGGGTTCAGTCTATTCATCTCATAACTATATCTTTATATCTTGTTGTACTTGTCAATCTCTGCTGGGTCTTCACCAGTTTAGGTCTTCATCTCCTTGTTCATGGACTACTTAAACTTTTAAAATTGCTATTCCTGCCTGGATTGTTCTGCCCTAATATATTTTCCAACACTGCTTCCAGAGTGATCCTTATCAAGAACTGTGAAAGGTCTGAGATTTCACTCCACTTAGAAAGTAACAAGTTAGGTCCCTTTAGTGTCAATAATGTCAATATAGGACAAGAGACTCCTACCTAGGTTAGAGACAAAAGATATTTCTATTACTCAGTAGCCAGATTATCATCATTTTCTCATGCCTTTTCCTAAGCTCACAAGACAACATGAAGAGTCTTAGGTGATTCCTGCACACATAGTTGGTCACATTGCAAGAGAGGAACCACGTGCTCAGAAAACCCTAAATTTTTCAGTGGGCTTCTTCTTTTAGCCTTAGATGGAGGCATTGTCTTTATTATACTACATTTAGTTCATTTTCATTCATTTTGACTGATAAAATACATTAGAGTAAGTAGCATATAAACAATAGAAATTTATTTTTCATAGTTTGGTAACAAAGTCAAGTGCTGGCAGATCTGGTATCTGGTGAGGGTCCATTTCCTGGTTCATAGACAGCTGTCTTTTTACTGTGTACTCATACAGTGAAAAGGACAAAAGAGCTCCCTTGAGCCTCTTTTATGAAAGCACTAATCCTATTGATGAGGACTCTGCCCTCACGACCTAAGAAATTCCTAAGAACCCCATATCCCCACACCATCACCTTGGGCATTAATTAGGACATCATATAAATTTTCTGGGAATACAAACTTTTAGACCATAGCATTACAAGATGGCAAACCACTCTGCCTTCTACACCAGAGAGAAACATTATCTCTGTTTTCAAGGCTGTTTACCATGCAAATATCCTTGAAGAGTTTGTCCAAATGAAAAACTGAGTGCTCACATCATGCACATAAATGAGACAGATGAATGGATATTCTCTGGTCAGCGGATAATTGGGAAGTATCAATGCATATTTTGTGTGGAGCTGGGCTATATCTCCTGTTTCTGATGGACTTTTTGTTAAGAGGAATGGTGAGCAAATTTTAATCAGAGCTGTCTAGTGGAGATACCAGACCCTGACAGTCAGTTAAATTTAAGGTGCTTGCAAACAGCTGGGGAGAGCCTTCATGAGCAAGGCTCCAAGTGTAAAGCTCCATCTTCATCTGGACCTTCCAGAGTCTAAGGTGTTTCCTTTCTAGGTGCCTGGGATTGTTCTCCTTTTGCTGTCACAAAATGGTTCTGTCTTCTTCTTCAAGTAGTAATAACTTTACCTTCTTCCGGTCACCCCTATAGCCTCTTAGACTTTTCTTCTAGAAATGCAGGAGATAATTCAATGAACTTTTATTCTTCCCTCTCTCCCACCCTATTGTGTGTTAGCATCCACATATCAGAGAGAACATTTGGCCTTTGGTTTTTGGGTTTGCTTATTTCACTTAGCATGATAGTCTCCAGTTCCATCTATTTACTGGCAAATGCCATAATTTCATTCTTTATGTCTGAATAATATTCCATTGTGTACATGTACCACATTTTCTGTATTTATTCATCTGTTGAAGGGCATCTAGGTTGCTTCCATAGCTTAACTATTGGGAATTGAGCTGCTATAAACATTACACATGTGGCAAGCAAACAAAAATAATAATAAAATAGAAATATGAGAGATAAAAGTTACAGAAGAGCATTATTATAAAACATAGAGGCCCAAATTGTCCCAACTTTGGTCCACTGAGTAGTTGTAGGTGTCAATATCCTTACGGTCTAAGGCCATTATTCCATAGAGGTAATTATCCTTATGATCTAAGATCATGGCCGTCCAACAAGAGAAGCCATGTAGCTAAACCAGAATCAAGCTTGAATTCCAGCCTCCCTTTTGGCTGGGCTCTCAGCCAGGCAGTCCATGAACCTGATTGACTCAAGAGTTATTGTCAGGAGAAAGGGTGCTGCATCATGCCCAGGAATGGTACGGTTGGAGTTCAAATTTTTAAAACATACCTATGCAAATTCCACTATAGTTTTTACTGATTATTATTCAGATGTAAATATTCCTTGCTTCATAATATTCCAACATTACTTATCTTTTACATAAGTCCTACTGAAAATTAACATCTCTCTCCATGCTTTTTCCCCCAACAGAACAATGAATTCTTGAAGTCAGGGAATTTTGGCTTTTGTCTTTTTAGGCCTAAGAGGGTACCTCTAGGTACTTGGGCCTCTAGGACCTAAAGGGTGCCTGGCACTGTAGATTTTTTTTTTTTTTTTTAACTAGAACTTGATAGTGAAAGGTGGACTAGGATAATACTATTAATATTAACAGTGAATTGTGTAAAAACCAGAATCTACTTAAAAGGAAATGATTATCGATTGGCTATGTGTAGAGGAAACAGTAAATTTTGGGATAAATATTGCATATTTCTTCTAAAAATTCAATAATTGTGTATCACTTCAAAAAATTCAATAAGAGTCTAAGATATTAATGTATGTTTCTTGTGGATTTCCCCCACCCCATTGCATTAAACTATTTAGCAATGTTTTGACATTTAATAGCAATCTATAGAATTATTTGATTGGATTGTATTACATTTTTTGGTCTTAATGATGCTTATCAAATTAGCTCATTAAAGTAAAAAAATAAGACTAAATTTCAAAGTGACTCCCTGAGATGAATGACAACTTTGCAAAACTAAAGAAAAAAATAAAAGTCAAATACTTATAAAAAAGTTAGAACAGGTTTCCTTAAGCTTTGTTCAAAATTCTTGGGGTGAATTTAGGTAACAGTGGGAAAGGCGCTCTGGTGCTCTGGCCTAAGTGACGATGTGCTTATATTTGGAGAAGTTCTGCCAACCAGTTTTACAAAGGCAGCCGGAGCAGAAAGAAACAGTGAATAGTCTGTGAATGGTGTGGGTACTGAGGCGCTTGTCTCGGAATCCTTGGTGACTCAATGGCATGCTTTCCTTGCTGGCTTTCGAGTCTGAGTTACTGCTTTACTGCTGGTCCACAAGGCTCACCTTCCCTTGTTTTTTTTTTTTTTTTTTTTTTTTTTTTTTTTTTTTTTTTAATTATTCTTTCTTTTCATTGCAAACCCCAGGAAGTGAAAGTGGCAATTTGCCTTGACAGACATTCCAGAGCCTTTGGACTTTATGGACATAGGGAGCATATTCAGAAGCTTCCTGCTTGGTGATCACGTCCTTTGTTCTTTTGTGCACATCCTAAGTGAACTTTGCTCCAGACAAATTAGCCCAGGGCAAGTTGTTAAAAAGATGAGATTCCAAGGAGGGCACATAACACAGGAAAAGGGAATGCTGGCTCACTTCCATTTAGGTTCCTATTTTTAGCCAAACATTTGTCATTTTCATGTTTAATTCCTCCTAAGAATGCTAGTCATTCATAGTTTTACTTTGTTGTTGAGTATAAAATTGCTTTTGTCTTTTCCCTAAAGTTTCCAAACATTGGTTAACTTTAGGGGCAAGAAATCCTTAATATTTAGTAGGAAACAGTTTATTGGTATGCCTGAGGTTTTTACTATGTGAAATTTGAAGCAACATACAGATGTCATAGATCTATCCAATGATGCTTGGTTATAGTACCCTACCTTAGGGAAATATCAATTTCATTAGGTGAAAAATTACCCTTCCTATTTCTGATTCAATAGTCTTTTTTTCCCCCCGCCCTGGGAAGTATCCCTTGATTTCAATGTACATTGGAATAATCTATCAGTCACAGTATTGTTGATTTTGTGCACATTGTGTATGGGATTGGCCTTTGAGTGACTGGAGGGGAAAGAAGAAAGTTGGATTTGTATTTTGGACTATCCATCATCTAATTCAGTACTTGCACAGTATCTGTCCCTTGTTGACTTGAATAAAATGTCAATCTGCTCTTATCTGAAAACTTCATAGGTTTGATTAATTTTATTAGGAATATGCAAGACAAATTGATATATTTATTTCCTTCATGAACAAAAATTTATCCTCTCAAATAAAAGTTGTAGTCCAGGCTTTTCTTTTTCCCATTTGTAACAGTATAATAGTGTTCCAAGTTACCATTTCTGGCACTCTAATTCTTAGTGGACACCACAGTCAGTCTTATCTTCAAGAAACACTTCTCTATTTATTTTCTTTTTTCTTGACTTTCAATCCTTTCAAACCTCCCCATTAGGAAGGGGTAAACTGGAACACTTTCTACCTCGTGCAGAGCCTAGCCTAGCGTGGTGCTGTGTACAGAGTTACTGGATGGATGCTGATTAACTGGAAGAAGTCAGCCTGAAGGTGATTCTAAGGAGGGCTGCTGCTCTCTGCTTTTAGCCACATCTTGTTAGATTTGTATATCAACGATGCGTATGAATACTTAGAGTGTATATTTATCAGATTTGCAAATGACCTGAGGCTGGAATGGATAGCAAATATATCAGATCATAGAATTAGAATCTTGAAAACATTTTGACATGCTTCCTTTAACAGAATGAAATTTATTATGGATATATGAATGCAAAATCTTTTCAGAAACAAAATTCAAACCTTCCTGCTTGGCAACAGCATGTAGAAGATTCTCAGAAAGGGTCATCAGTGTTAGCACAGCCACATGTCAAAGAAATTTTAGACTTATTTGGAAAATGGAAGGAAAGAGGTAAGGGTCTCTCCATTTGCATTGGTTGGAGCCCCATTTGAGGTCTACATATAATTCTGGATTCTTTACTTTCAAAAGGATATGGACAAATTGGAATATAAGTAGAGAAGGTCAAAGTTTCTTAAATCTATGCTGCTAAGTGACTATTTTTCTATGCTAAGAGAAGACTCAAAGAAAATATTTTTTTTTTTTTTTTTTAATATTGGAACTACCACCATGAAAAAAAAAAAAAAGAGAGATTTGTCTGAAACTGAGGTCTCAAAGGTTTAACAAGGTACCTTTAAGTTTTAGGAAAACAACTTTGGGTAACTCTAAGGGAAAAACTTTTAATAATCAGCTCCTAATTAAGCCATGGATTTCCAGAAAAACACCGAATTGTCCAATTTCTTTCCAGAAGAGAAAAAAGTTCAATAAGAAAAAGGCTGACTTCAGCATCACAGGACCTGTACCAAGTGTCGGGCCCAAAGGCCTGGGGACACCATAGACAGGAGCTGTGTGTCTCTAGAGGAGTTCACCTTTGGAGTGTGAGGCAATAGGAGACTGAAGGCTTCAGGAGGGAGGATGAAGGCCTAGCAAGTTGTCATGGCCACAGGCCTGTGGCATGGGCCAGCTGGTTCCAAGGCACAGAGTCTGGCTGGTCTTGAGTTTCCTGTCTCTGGAGAGATTCACAAAAGACTGGGGATTAGCTTTTGGGAATGCCACTTACACACCTACACACACATACCCACATATTATGCACATATTTATATGCTCATGTGTATACATATATATACATAAAATAAACACAAGCAAATAGATATAAGATAGATCAATATGATGAAAAATGGCAGAGGTGAGGTGGAGGGAGGAGGTTGATCCTGCCACAGGAGGTCAGGCAACATCTCCGTGGAAGGGACAACTGAATGGATATTTGAAAGATACAAAGAAAATGGCACTAGGAAGAGCTGAGGAGATAACACTACAAGCACAGGCACACATGTTTTTATATTTAATTGTGTATGCAGGTGTGTGACTACGATGAGGACAGTCAGGATGCGACAAGGGAAATCCTTAGAGAACAAGGGAGGACAGGTAAGCCCAGATGCTCCTCGCCTTCTGTTGGGATCCCATCCTGATAAACCCACCGTGAACTGAAAATACTGTAAGTCGAAATGCACTCACTATACCTAACCTACCTGAGCAACACAGCACACCGTGGGGTCTCAGTTCTTTCCCTTCGTGGTCACAGGGCTGCCAGGGAGCTGCAGTTGGCTGCAGCCACCCAGCATCTCCTGAGAGAGTTGTCTGCCTATCACCAGCTTGTTGAAAGATCCAAATGCAACATTTGAAATGTGCTTTCTACTGAGTGTGTATCGCTTCCACAGGGGCATAAAGTTGAACCATCAGGAGGTAAACCACCATAAGTCAGACCCTGTCTGTACAGGGACCCAAACTATTTTAAGTCTTGGATCCAAAAATTTTTCAAAAGATTCTTAGAACTGTTGTATTTACCAAGAATGAGATCAGACAAATTTTCTTGTCATGGGTTTGAAGAATTGTTTCCTAACAAAAGTGGAGAGGTTTGAATACTTCATCAAATGGAAAAAGATAAGGAAGAACTGTGACAGTAATCTGGGGTAAAAAATGTCATACATTCTAGAAGTTTTAAAAAATCCTTGGGGGGTAAATTAGCACAAGCTGCCGTGCCTCTCTGAGCGGGGACTTCATTTACAGCGTGACAACTTTTTAATAGCAGCGACAGGGAAAGGGCACGGTGAGAACCACTGTGAAAATGGCCAAGCTGTGTCCCCATGGTTGTGCATGTTGTCTTGGTCCCGAGAGAGACGTGCAGAGAGAAAACACGTGCGATCACACAGGCTTGGCAAACACACACAGGGCCAGAAGAGCTGCGAGCAATGGAAAGTGAGGGAACCGGGACCAGGGGGAGAGAAGAGAGGACAACCGATAGTAGGATAGTAGCATAAAACAGGACAGAAGAGAAAGGGGAGCCAGGAAGAGTCAGACTGTGTCCTTCATAATATGATTATTATCTAAACGACAAACTTAAGAGAGTTATGAATCTATTAAGAAACTTAGGGGATGCAGCTCACTAGGAGATCCGCAGGTGTCGCACGACCATGTGATCGTGTCGCATGACCTGCGCAAGGATGCAAAAGTCTTATGTAATGTTATCATTAGGAAATCAAAAGTGTCCCCTTTTGTCTCTTCTTTCAATCGAGTGCTGCTCCCTCCCACCCCCACCGCGCCCCGTTTCTTTTTCTGTGAAAATGGCATTGAGTTTGTGGTGTGCTATTGCATGTTTGTAAAGGTCTGTTGTGTATAGATATTTTTTCTCCCCAGTGGTATTCCTCAAAGTGTGTGCCCGCTGCAGCTCGAATCTCCCAGGAGCACGTGGTCGGGGCTTTAGCGAGGAGAAGCACTGGAATGATATTGCATGTGACACCTTCTGTGGCTTTTGTGTTGCTTTCTGAGTTCCACAACTGCAACTCCTGCCACACCATTTCTTTCGGTGTCATACACCTGCAAATTCACATTCCAGGAAACCCACTCAACGCAGTGAAATGAAGTATTAATTGAAGTGGATACTAGCCACTTCAGCACAAAAGGTTTTATTTTGGTGTATTTTTAGAGCTTGGTACAACACACTGATACAAAAATACTAAATCATCAGAAAAAAAAAAAAAAAAAAAAACCCAAACTCAAAACCCAGTAGTGTTGTAAAGGATGTGAGAAGGCAGAAAAGAACAAAGGACTTTTCTCCAATCAAATGCAAATGAAAATGACCCGCAAGATTGTGAACACAGTCTTTCTCCTGACAATGAACATTTTCATGCAGTGAAATCCATTTTTGAGACTCATTAGCAAACGCTGTGATCTTGCTTATTTTCTATAGCAGCGTCTGGTTATTTCAAATTGATTAGGAGACCTCTGATGTGGGAAAGCGAATCATTGAACTACCCCAGGTATTTCTGTAATTGGTTATCATGCTTAATTACAAATGTTTCAGCACAACCAATTTATTCTGGACCAGATTTCCCTTGCCTATCCTCTGCTGCTCTTGCCGACAATGTTTTCTGTTTTCAGGGACAGAACAGAGGGGAGAGAGAGAAGACAAATTAACCTTCTCTATGCATGTTTTGGTTCTAAAAAAAGTGGAGATTAATGGATTGAAAGATTCATTCAAAGTATTCTATCAATAGTAGTAGTTGAAAATGAAAGAAATGGAAACATGTCTATATTAGTTTGTAGCGGGTGGCCATTCATTGCAAGCTGTTCCCAATCTCTTCTGGTTGTATTTTCCCCATTAACTAGTGCTGGGAGCTGGAAGTTCAGCGCTCTCATCTCTCTCACCCTGCCATGGTGCTGGCTGACCTTCATGCATTCAATCCACTTGCTCCTGAGCTCATCAGAAATAAATGGACTAGAATAGAACAGACTACGACTCCACATAGTGCTATTCATCGTTTGGTGATTCTGAAGACCTGAGTGGATGGCTAATTGTGCTGGTGTCCCAGACTGCAAACGGGGCACACATTACCTTCTCCATAGTTTCTCATCCACATTCTGAAGACCTGAGTGGATGGCTAATTGTGCTGGTGTCCCAGACTGCAAACGGGGCCTGGGGCATTCCAGAGTCTAATAATGAGAGGTGGGTCTCTGGCAAGGGCACTGGCATTGTGCCTCCTACCTCAGTAGGCACTCATGTGAATTTTGCAGCCCCAAAGGTTGATGGCAAGAATCTGTCTCTAATATCCTATGATCAGAATGGGTTTTGAGAAAATGTGGACATTTTAAAGGCCATCCCTACTAAGGACTGCACATCACAAGGGGAGTTACAACCTAGTAGGAAATGTCTTCTTATTGATTCTATAATGGACAATTTGGGTACAAAAGCAAAACATGCATTTCCTGATATACACTTTGACTTCTGCTGGACTTTCAAGTATAATTCTTGTAATTATTTTAAAAGTTGAGATAAAACTTCAATAAAGTGAATCTTAAAAATCTCTCCTACTAAAGAAGAGGAGATGTTAGATTTGATCTAGTTTAATTTCCCATTGGTGAAATTTACTGGATTATTTTTAGGAAATTTTTAGGAAATTGCAAACAAACAAACAGAAAACATAGAAGCTAGGAAGGCTTTTTTTTCTTTTTTTAAAATAATCTGAACTAATTAGTTTATATTCTAGATGAGAGAGATTAAAAAAAAAAAAAAAAAAAGCCTAGTGGCTTTTTTTGGTGGTCAGTTAGTAGCAAAGCTGAAACCAGAATCCAGCTTTACTTCAGGTGCAACACACACCTGAGATAAGACAGTTTTTCTGTTTTCTCTGTGTTCCCAACAACTGGCATCTTCTCTCTCTCTGGAATTTTCTGTCCTCACAGAGTGATTTGACTTTGCTTTTGTTCTGACGATAGGAATTACTGATAGCAGCACAGGGTATAGTCATTTATAAGCAGTTTCATTTTTCATTTTTCAAATTTTATTTCAGGATCAAATGAAACCACTTGTGTTTGGTTTTTGAACACTTGGGTACGTGGAGGAAGCGCTTTTCCTCTGTGGGAAAGATATCTGTGTTACAGTTCTTAGTATTTGTTATCAGCACTTCAGTAAACTTCTGTAAATCATTACCGAGGGTAAGAATTAATTTTGAGAGAAGTAGCCATTGGCGATGTTCACATTAAATGTGTGAGAAAAACATTCCAAATGGGGATTTTATAGTCACCGAAGGAAAAGCTCTTCTGTTATATTAGAGCTGCCAAAAGAATTCAGAACTCAAAAGATCCAAATGACAGCAAAGCAGATTGAAGCTGCTCTTCTCTCCACATTCTCTCTTCTTTATGCATTCAGGGCTCTGCATCAAGAAAACTTATATGCAAGGGGTGCAGAACAGATCCAATTATACAGAGCTCCAGCTAATGTCTGACGCTTTTAAGTACTTTTCAGAATTTCTGTAGATCTCTATAGAGCCACCTCTCAATTTCTCAAAGTAATGAGAAAAGACTTGGAATACATTACCCCCAAACCCATAGAAGAAAGTAATTAGCATTCATTACCAATTTTATTTCAATGGCTAATTGCACTTCACACTCATATATTGATAGAAAAAACTGGACAGTCGAGTAGCATCCACGATCGTTTATTATATGAATACAGAGAACAGCTGAAGGAAAGTTTTGCTGCTCTGAAGAGTCTGCAACAATTTGCACACAGTTTGATAGAGTGTGTGATCCATTCAATACTAGACCTGAGCACTGGTGGGTCCAATGGAGATTGGGGGGGTGATCTTGATGCTTAGGAGAGGTATTTACTAAATTTGAGGGTCAAATGGAGCAGGAAAGGAGTGGCAGTGGGTGAAGGAGATGGTGGTGATGTTCTTATGTCCATATACGCACTCTGACTTCTATGGTGTGTTTAATGGAGATGAGCAAAGGTTCCAGAAGCTTTAGAATGAGTGTCTACAGAGAATGCTAAACTAGGCAAATTTCTATGCAAGTGGTATGCTTCTAGATTTTTCTGCTGGGAGTCTTAGGAGACAGAACCCTCCAGTGACCTTTGTAAGTACCAGAGGAGTACAGATGTACATAAAATTAACTCTTATCTCATTCTTGACTGTCTTGCATTATTGCATCACTAGAATAGGGAAAAATAAATACATTTATTATCTTTACTCACAGGAATTTTCTGGAGCACTTTTATAAGCCAGACATTGTACTAAGAAAGCTTTTGCTTGCATATTAGGGCCCAGCGAGAAACAGCGAGTATGTGAAAAATGGAAAGATTGGGAAATATATTAAAAAAAGATAATTTAAAAATCTGTGGGTATTGTGTAGAAAAACCATAAGAGATTGTGTGTTGCCTCAGGGCTTGCAGGAGTAGGATCTTTATGACATTTAGGACTGAAGAGACAGGGATGACTGTTAAGATAATCTGTGAACAGTTGGCTTTCAGAGAAAACTGGAGGCGGGGGGATAAATCCTTATCTCTGACTCTCCTTCTTCCATAATATCCTATGCAGGGGCTTTCTATTGGCTAAACTCAACTGGAAGCCAGAGGAGAAGGGAGCTCCTTGGTGCAGTCCATTATAAGTCAGCATTTGGGTGAATAGATCGGGGTGGAGAAGGAGAGGCTTAAAAAGAAAGTGAAGAGAGAGTCTACATTTTGGGAGTAACTTTTTGCCACATGCGTGTCAGATATAGCACTAATCTCCAGGATATATAGAGAACTCAAAAAATTTAACACCAAAAAACCCCCCAAAAACCCAATCAATAAATGGGCTAAGGAGCTGAACAGGCACTTCTCAGAAGAAGATATACAATAGATCAACAAATATATGAAAAAATGTTCAACATCTCTAGTAATTAGAGAAATGCAAATCAAAACTACTCTAAGATTTCATCTCATGCCAGTCAGAATGGCAGTTATCAAGAATACAAACAAAAATAAGTGTTGGCGAGGATGTGGGGGAAAAGGCACACTCATACATTGCTTGTGGGACTGCAAATTGGTGCAACCACTCTGGAAAGCAGTATGGAGATTCCTTAGAAAAAATGGAACCACCACTTGACCCAGCTATCCCACTCTTTGGTCTACACCCAAAGGACTTAAAATCAGCATACTATAGTAAATGTAGCCACATCAATGTTTTATAGCAGCTCAATTCACAATAGCTAAACTGTGGAATCAACCCATCTATGCTCTTCAATAGATGAATGGCTAAAAAAACCTGTTGTATATATACACAATGGCTATTACTCAGCATTAAAAGAGAAAAAAATTATGGCATTTACAGGTAAATGGATAGAGTTGGAGAATATCATCATGCTAAGTGAAGTAAGCCAATCCCCAAACACCAAAGGCCAAATGTTTTCTCTGATAAGTGGATGCTAATCCCTAATGGGGATGTGGCATGGGAAAAATGGAGGAACTTTGGGCAAAGGGAAGGGAAGGGAAGGGAAGGGAGGGAGTATGGGGGCAGGAAAGATGGTGGAATGAGATGGACATTATTATCCTAGGTAGATGTATGACTGTGTATATGGTGTGGCGCTACATCATGTACAACCAGAGAAACGAAAAGTTGTGCTGCAATTGTGTACAATGAATCAAAATGCATTCTGCTATCATATATACCTAATTACAATAAAAAAAGAAAGGAAGTATACCAAGGATACATTTGGCAGAACCTAGGGGGCTCTTGATTGAGCATTACTGCAGGAGAGGGAAGAAGGGTGAGTATCTGGTATTATGAGCTTTCTATATTCACAAGAATTTTAGGTGAATAAATCTCCAAATTGAGGAATGACATTTCAATGGTGAGTGGCCAAAGAGCATGCCACGAGCCTACTACATGTAGGGATTTATTAGCTCCGTTTTCAGATAAGAATCTGTGGTTCAGAGGGGCTGACAACCTTGCCAGGTTTACAGCTTTGGTTGGGAATCAGATCTAAAATGCAGGCAGGTTTGGGCTTTTACTGTTCTGTCAAAATTTCTCTCTACTTCTTCAGACAATTCAATCTGATTTCCACTTTAGTGAATTTTTTTCTTTTTAAGATGGCACAGGATTTTTTTTTAAAAGTGTAAATGATTCTAAAATTGACTTAATGAAGAAATATCTGAGAAAACATAAAAAAAGAGGAAAAAAGAATAATGAGAGGAATGTTTTCCCAATATTAAGACATAATAGTATTTAATATAGTTTGGTAAGATATAGGGATACACAGGTTAGCACAATAGACTAGAAGTTCCAGAAATTGATTTGCACAATGATATATGTGATAAAGGTGTCATTTTAATAGTGAGTAAAGAGAAATCTTATGGGAAAACCAGCTGACCATTTGGTTTGACAAAATTATATCATACACTGATTGAATTCCAAAGGCATTAAATGTTATAATATGAAAAATGAAAAGAACAACAGAAAATATGAAGAAATTAAATTTTTTCTTTTTAGTTTTCAAGGGACCTTTATTTTATTTATTAATTTATATGTGGTGCTGAGAATTTGCTCTACCACTGAGCCACAACCTCAGCCTGGGAATATTTTTATAATCTTGATCTGTATATAGAATTTTTAAACATGGCATCAAAGGCAGAAAGATAGAAAGAACTATTGCTAGGATGGAGTATGAAAAATTAAAAATTACTCCATGACAGTAACCACATAGTCAAATAGGCACATTGAAAAAATACTTGCAAAATATATGAAATAGAAGGACTAGTATTTTTAGTATGTAAAGAAAAAAATTCACAGAAGACATGAAAAACAGCTTATTAACATATGAAAGGCTGCTTGATCTAATTTGCTATAGTAGTCAATGAATTCACATTACAACAAAATTAGCTGAAATTAAAATAATTAATTATGTCCAAAGTAGGCAGGGAGTGAGGAGGTGGATTTTTATTTTAAAGTACCCTCATCAGAGTCAAAATAGGACTAATTTTTCTGAAGAATTATTTAGCATTAAATATCAAAATTCCACTTGTAGGAATATTTTGCCAGGAAATAGTTCAACAAGTTGAGAAAAGTGGGAATAAAGTACTCTGAATGGTATATCTATCATTTGCTTAAAAAGCAACATATCTAGAAAAAAACTGGAAAGATTATGCATTAAAATGTAAACAGTTATCTGACTAATACTATCTTGAATGATTTTTATTTTTCTTTATGCATTTCTACAATTTCTAATGAGATAGAATATATATTTCTTCATTAAGTAACATGTAAAGACTAGTTTTCATGTATTCGTGCTAAATGACTTTTCTAGTCTGTGTGTGTGTGTGTGTGTGTGAGAGAGAGAGAAAGAGTAGTAAAAAGCTAAAAAGAGGAAAGGAGGAGAGAAAGAGGGAGAAGACAGTGGTTTGTCCTGATCTGCAATCCTCAGAGGATATGGAGGGAGGTAAACAGCACCTAATCCCATGTTTTGCTGGGAGTTGGTCGCAATCGCATGTAGTTTTACAGCTGGTTATCAGGTCTAGAAGACTGTGGCTCACCTGTGCATGCTTTCTCCACAGCCCAGCCCTCTCTCCTACAGTAGCACTGACCCAACAGAGATGACCAGACACCCACAAAGCAGGCAGAAGGGCACAAGTCAGTCGAGGTTAGACAACCTTCTCTTTGATCATCGGACGTTGTACAGCTCTCTGCAGAACACCTCTCCAATTAACAAGGGGGAACTTGAAGCTTCCCATGAGCTCAGCTGCAGTCAGGATGTCTGTGTCCAGGACAGTGAGAGATGCACCTCTCCCTCATCAGCACATGCTGCAGCCTGACCCTCAGTGACTGTCATTCGTGGCTCCCTGGGCTCCACTTTCCATTTCACCCAAACCAAACACCACCTCTGTTTCTTCTTGGAGTAGCAGCAACATGGCTGTGCATTGGGCAGCAGACTTTTACTGTAGCTGTAGCAAGGAGCAGCAGAAGACACAGATGATGAAGGAGATAAAATTGTTACTGCACATTATTTTTGAGGTCTAAATATTTCTTAAAATTGATTTGTTTTGAAAAATCCTTCTTTCCCTCAAGGTGCTTTATGAATCCCCTGTTCCTTAGTCTCTTGGACTTTTACCCCTTCTATTTCAGGGGCAGAAATTTAAATCCCTTCCCAAAGACAGCTTAGTTCTCTATTTTTTTTGGTGGGGGTTGGGGAGTAGGGACAGATCAACTATCAAATACAAGAAGACTTTCAAGATGTTTTCCTGAATGAAAGGAACCTTTCTTGGAGAAAAGTGGCATTACTCCCATGTTTGTGATAGGAACTGGTTTGCTATTCCTTTTTTAATTTTCTCTGTTGTATAATATGGCCCAGTCTGGAGGAAGGTCAAGTTATTCTTGGGAATCTTTACTCATCCCCAGGTCTTTCTTAGTACTCAGGGCAGGTGAGGTTAATTTTGATACTAAATGGACCTATACTTTAGGATATAGTGGGGAACCAAGAACACCTGCAGGCTGAGTACTAAGGGGTTTCTCTACTCAAGTCTGTTCTGAAACTGAACTGATAAGGAGGAATACTTTAGATGCTTGTGAAGTGAGAGAAGAAAGACTCTGCAGGAAGAAATAAAAGAGGAGCAAAAGGAAAAGGATACAAGGTGTGTAGAGAGGAACAGAAAACACTATATGAAGGAAAGAATAGATAGAGTTTGGCAATGAAAAAAGGAGGAGGTAGTTTAAATTTTCTCCTTGAATACTAGCCTTAATAAGAAATTGTAGAGACCTATCCACCCTGCTCTTAATACAAATGAGAAGAAAACCGAGGACCCAAGAATTCAGGTGATTTGGCCAAAGCCATTTGATTGACTAACATAATTCTGAGCCTGCAATCTAGGTCTTCTAGCCACTAACCCAGTGGTTTCCAACAGCACATATGTTCATTCTTCCTGGGGGAAGACCATCTAGATCATCATTAATTCATAAAAAAAAGTGTAAAGTAGATGTAAGTACAAGATAACTAACCACATGGAGTGTTCAGAATTGCATCTTTTTGGAAATTTTGACACCTGCTAGGTTCACTGCTTGCTCATAAAATTTAGTAGCCTCTTTTTTTGGTCTAAAACTGAATATTGGGTTTAGGAAAGTATCGAACGATATAAAGGCCTCAAACACTAACTACAGAGCTCATTTTCCAAATGGTTGGATAACAATCTATGAGGGGCACAAATAACAGATTATTTATTCTTGAGCAAGTATTTTTGTGTTGGAAATATATACGTACATCTACTGTTAATCAAAGAAGATCAAAAGGACCAATTCTCAAGAGACAACTTCAAAAGGCAAGCCAGTATTTTTGACTAACTTTTCTCTTTGCCTATAGGCAACTACACAGCAAGAACAGCAGCAACGTAAAAGACACCAAGTGAAAGGAAAGAAACACTTAGAGCAGGAGAGCAATGATTTCCTGGCAAGAAGCGTTTTGTGTTGACGTTAGTGGATCAGTTAGTGATCCATTATGGTGCTTAAGAGGCCAAAGGGAACTGTAGGTCTCTGAGGTCCCAGGGGGCAGGGCAAGGGGATAAGATGAAGAGAACACTAGAATAAATGACGCGCCCCAGCAGCTGAGAAGGGCTGATGGATGTGCTTTGCACCTCAGAGACTGAACTCCCAGCAGGAGAATAAAGGGTGCAGCCGAGCAGAGCTGGCTAGAACCACACAGTTGAGAACTGATCCTCCAATAACCTCCCGTTTCGGAAGTTTATAATGTGCTATAAAAACCCCCTGTCTCTGGACTAAAACCTGGCACTACCACACTTAGCTGCGTTTTATTGCCATTGTACAAATCCCTGATTTGCTGTTACTTTCTCTTAAATAGAACTGGTTCTATTTTCAGCAGTGCAGGTGCCAAGATGTTTTGTAAAAATTTTCTGTGCAGAATGGATTTGATTTTTAAAATGCAGAAACTGAATTTCAACTCTTAAATTGTAATGCTGGAATAGGCACCAAGGACATTTTGATTAAATCTTGCCTATGTTCAGGCTATTAATCCCAACTTGGATGGTGCCTGTAGATATATTCAGAGTCCCTGATGGGTGAAGGTCACCCTTAGCTAATTCTTCTTAATGGCCTTCAGAACAAAATTTTGGGGAGCTCTTTATTCCCAGGTAGATTGAGCATCCTGTATCTGAAATGCTTAGGACCAGTAGTGTTTCAAATTTTGGATGTGGGAATTTTTTGCCTATATGGAGTTAGATATCTTGGGGAAGGACCCCACGCCTAAACATCAACTTGATTTTTTCCATATACACATAGCCTGGAGACAATTTTATACAATATTTTTAGTGTGCCTGTGCTTTGACTGTGACCCTCTTCCATGATATCACGTGTGGAATTTTTCCTTTGTGATATTATGTTGGCACTCAGAAAGTTTTGGATTTTGAAGCATTTCAGATTTTCGGATTAGCGATGCTCAACCTGACTATATTGGCAATTTTATTTGCCACAGAATTATTCCATAGAAATAATGATCAATTTATTTCATAGAAGAGTTTGTGATGATTTAAAAAGAGTTAAAGGAAGTCTAGTAAGGCAGAGGAAGGAGAATGGGAGAGGGGAGGGAGGACAGGAGGAAAAAGGGGGCAGAAAGAGGGGGGGATTGTGAACTGAAATCAAATTCCATACATGTATGAGTTTGTCAGAATGAACCCAACAGCTATGTACACTATAAAGCTCTAATAAAAAAGAAAAATAAATACAATCGTAAAATCATGAAAAAATAGACCCAATCATAGACTGTGCTCACACATATTTTTAAATGTTGTGACCACCAGTGATGACTCTTCCTACACATTTAGCTGACAATTTTATTTCAGTGCTTGGTTACAGCTCATGACTATCTATACTATACCTAAAAAATAGACTAACTAGAATTCTCCTTAAATTAATTTAATGGTCAAATTCAGAGTTAGAAATAAAAGTCAGGTCATTGTATTTCTCCTTCTCTACATTTCTACAATCAGAATCAAGTACTATGAATGAATTATCAATATCTGTTCACAATTTCTAAATAACATACCTTTTACCTGGTATGCAAGGGACTTTACAAAATATAGAAAAACAGGATACCACCATGGAAACATAATAAATTGAAGTAAAAAACACACTTAACTATTTAGAGAACCAAAAGCCTAATTAAGCAATTTATGTTTTATATGTTCTAAGATTTGTTCCTGAAGGAAGGGTCATGTTGATGGTCCAGAAGTTCCAGTTAATTATATTTAAAGCAAATGCTATTTGTTCTTGATTCTATTGGTTTATTTATTTTCAAGTTAGAAGCTCAGCTTCAAGTTGATATTTTTAATTCAAAGGTCAAAACGCCCCTCCCCCCTTCTGTTTCTACTTTTAGAAAGGAACAAGTGGGCTAAATACACTCTTTTAGGGAAGAAAATTTTTGCACAATGCATGGAGAAACCTGATGTTTTCCCAGCTTTAAGCTACATGTTAGCATTTTTCTTTCTCTGGTCAGGGCTGGTATGTAAAGGGTGAAAGGCTGTTTACCTTTAATCACACTTTTATTATTTTAACAACCCTAGATTGAGAGTCCTGGAAAAAGATGAAGAACAAAAGAGATGGCTCACTTATACGTGCATCCTTTGCAAGCATTCTCATTCTGTTCTTAAGACTGTACTCTTCCACTTTGATTTCACTAACTAGGGGATCCTGCTTTGGTTTATTTTTTGAACCCTCTTCAGTTTGTTGAATGCATGCTCTTCCTCATTAGATTCTAACTGGTCTGCAGTCATTTCTGTCCAACTTTTTGAAGTTTTCCACATGGCAAGATTTGAACTGGGGATGCTGTGTGTACAGTGCCCTTGAGCCACATTATCTAGCCTGGGTGATGGCTTCTTGGAGGAATGACTTGACTTGGGTCTTGAAAAATCAGTATGAGCTGCTGAATCCATGTTTTTTCTCTTTTTAAAATTTTTTTATTTTTGTATTTTGGTACATGAATCCAGGCAGAAGAAACTAGATAGGTGAATATTTCCAGAGACAGGAAAATACAGTGTATTTATAAAATTTAGGGTGTTGAAATGTAGGACATATGTAGTTTAGGAAGAAAAGAATAATAGGAGATGAAGTCTGGCAGCCAGGCAGGGCCCAAATGCAAAACGTCCTTGGTGGTGTGGGGATGAATTTGGAGGGGGTGCATGAGGTGGACAGGTCAGGGGCACTGATAGTTTTTAAACAGATAATCAATGGTACATGGTTAGAACAACCCCTTTAATGCTGCTTTGGATCCCAATGACATCTTTAGAATTCATTGTTATACCACCCAGCGGGCTGCTCTCCAGGATTCCTAAACTGACAGTCTTTCAACCAGAGCAATTTGCTGAGCTTCCTGATGTAGTAGGTGCTGTAAATTCCTCTGGACCTTTCCTTTCCACTTTCTCTTCTCTACTTTTTAAAATGCCTGATTCTTTCCTAGATTTCCTGACACACTACTGTAATAATGGGTAAATGGAGATTAAAATGATCCCTTCCTTGTCATATTTTTGCATTTGAGCTTGAACCCTCAGAAATGGCTTTACTGGAGGAGATTTCAGGCCCCATGCCAGGCGTCAAGAGACTTGAGCTTTCAGCTCATCTCAAACTAGGCCATGTAAGTGACTGTCTAGGCTGACTTCAAAGACATTTGGTTTTGGTGCTTAATCTGGTCTGCCTCTGAGACATTCACCATTAGACCTTCTAAAATGAAACTGAGTGAGTGTGTGTGTGTGTGTGTGTGTGTGTGTGTTTAGGTTCAGCCTGATGGTGTGTAGGATTTCTTTCTTTTTTTCATTTCTTTTTTTAGTTTGTGCTTTTAAGAATCAACTAAGAAAGTTCTGTTATTTGATCCTGCTGATGTTCTCTTTCCGACAGCTGCCACCAGCACCGCGTGGCCACTTCCTTTTTATTTCCTATTCCCTTTTAACTGTCTAGCTTACTTTGATATGATTTCGTCTCTCTCTGTAATGGCAATGAGAGAGGATGTTTTTTCCCAAGGCCATGGCATGATATGCCTTTTAATTCATTTTAGGCTTATTACCTAGCAAATTTAAGAATGAATTAGGCTCTGTTTGCCTGGGCCAAGCATACTTGATACATGTTGGGAGGTAAAAGGGCACAATAGATCACATGTGAGCCTGACAGCCTCTTTCTAGGGTAGAATTGGTACTTAAAGGTTTGATTCCTGGGTCTGCTACTTTTCTGCCTTGTGACTTTGGATAACCTACATAATCTATATGCTCACTGATTCCTTTACAAAATACTAAAAAGAATATAATTTTATCTTCCTGAACTCCTAGGGATGCCATGCGCTTTCAGATCACGTATGATAGTTGCTTTGAGTTTCATGAATTTCATGCAAACATGCCTTTAAAATGTCTTAACACAAAGATGCTAAATAGGGAACATATTTTGTTTTAGAAAACAATGTTTGTTTTTTAGAAATAATATTTTCATTGCACAATGACAGTATACATTTTTTTTTTGCTGTGACTTCTGAATTTTATTTTTAACACATGATTTAACAATATGCTGTATTTTTGACAGTATTACATATCTTCCTTGAGAAATCTGTGCTGTTAATTTGAACCTAGGGAGTGAATCTTGTCCCCAGTGAATATTGCCACCACTGAAATCTGATGTCCTATTAACAATCCACAAAATAGAAATCACAGGTAATGATGCTACATAGTAGAGTGACTTTTTCCAGTATATTATATAGTCTCTTTTGCAATGCATTTTTCTTTCTCAGTAACTCCCTCTTGATTTGCTCCTGGCTTCTGGCTGAACTTTTAGTAACTCCAAGATAAGATACAGTGCTTTATGACATTTGGAAACAAGTTATGAAGTATTTGGGAAAGAAAAGACTTTGCAGTGAACACAGAGACCCTACATTTGTATTTAGGAAAACCCACAATAAATTTGTATCTTATATTCACGTTCATAATGCCTTATGGATAGACATCTCCAATTTTTGCATGCCAGGTGGTGGCAATTTGCCACTGTTCCTTTCAGAGTAGAGGAATTGTATGTTCAGCTCCTTAAATTTGAAAATTTAGACCATATTTACCCACTAATGAAATGATTTTGAAATTATTTCTTTCACTCTAAACACTAACGCTGTGATCCCCAACTCCAGTTTCATCTCTCTCCAAGGAGCTCCAATCACTCCAGACATGAAAAATAAAAGACAAAGTTAATTTTCACTCCATTTAACTTAAAAACAAATGTATGCCAAATTGAGCTGTTAAAGAAAGGTTTATCTTGACAACCAATAAATGCTGTTTTTCACCTGAAAGTACAGCTGGGAACTATATGAAACTTATACTCAGGATGGTGCCCCTGAAAAGAGCAAATCTGGAAGAAAGAACATCCCACCCCCCTGTGGAAACCTCTTTGTGCAGATTTTAAGGTTTGAAATAATTTCAAGATAATGTGAATGAAACAAAACTATAACTTAAAGTCAATCGCTGCTTTTTGGCAAATCTGGGTTCCATTTGAATGATATAAGTAAATCTCCATTCTGGGACAAAAAAGATTTTGTTTCATTTCTGTTCCATCTTTTGATAGCTGTCTATCAATGTTTGAGGAGCTCTAGAATCTTTACCCGAGGACCTCCATCCTCTGCCTATTAGGAAGTGCTCGAAGATAAACTCCTTACTTACTTCATTGCATCATTACCATGCTTTTAAAAAATGTCTTATTGTGTCAATTAAATGATCTTTTAAGAGCAAGAACGTTATTAACCACAGAAGTGTGCTGATCGGTGTTTTTGTATTATTCCTTCTCTCTCTCTTTTTTTTTTTTTTTTTGGTACCGGGGATTGAATTTAGGGGCACTCGACCACTGGGCCACATCCCCAGCCCTTTTTTTGTGTTTTTATTAGAGACAGGGTCTCACTGAGTTGCTAAGTGCCTCGCCATTGCTGAGGCTGGCTTTGAACTCACGATTCTCCTGCCTCAGCCTCCCAAAGTGCTGGGATTACAGACGTGCGCCACCGCGCCCGGTTTATTCCTTCTCTTTTGAGCCTTTAATTGCTCAACATAATTTCTTTTGAATCCAAAGCATGTTATCTCCTTTCTCCTTTTCCTCTATGAGCTCTTTACCTCATCCTAAATGGGGTTCCCCACTTTTAACTTAAAATATCTTTAAGATCACTTTCGTTCAGGCAATTCTTATATTTATGGTCCACACAAGTCTTCTTATATTTACTACCCTGTTTATATGAAATCAAATTAGAATCACTCTCTTTTCTTGGCCCATAACAAATTTCTTTAGCACTGAGGCAAGTCTTATGTCCCACAATTGCTCAAAATCATATTCAGAGCAAATGTTGGCATTTTGATCAGTGGAGTTTGGAAGCCTTGATATGAATCTTGGCTTGCAATTTGAGAGCTGAAAAAAATATTTAAACAAGGTTCTATCATTTTTGGACCTCAGTCAACAAGATGTGAACTGAGGTGCTGATGGATTAGGGACTCTTCCAGCAGAACTCATATTTCTATGCTATTAGTTTGGAAAATGGGGAATATGTTTTGTTATGAACTTAAATTTTTCAAGAGGAGTACAGAATGGGATAGGAAAGAAAGACTATTCTTTGTACATGCTGAAATCTTTAATCTTCTTACCCTAATTTTCAATTCTCATTATTCATAGTCATAGTAGTAGCATTATTTTATGTAAAGATACAGATGCAACTAAGTCTATTTTAGTATTATGGAAGAGACATAACAGATATTTCTGTCTTATAACAACAACAACAAAAAAGATTCACTGCATATAGAATGTGTGTAGTGACTGGACTTCCTCTGTAAACATTTTCATATATAAAGACAAAGGATATTGAAAAGAAATGTCCTCAACACAGATGAACAGTCTGAGAGTCTTTCCCAATGAGGAAGTGTTTCTGGGCACTTAATATATCTAGCCCATGATTCAAATGCATGGCATGGAAAGGTTTGAATGTGGCCACATAGTAGCATTAGTGTTTTGTATATTTCATAGCACGATGCATTATAATATTCTTATCACAAGATAATTAAAATTGTTTGCATGTCATGAGAATGAGGAATGACAATGCACGGGACATCAACCCTTGATTGAAGATTTATAGGCACCAGCTTCCTAAAGCTCACCATCATTTGAGTGGGTAGTTTTCTTTCTCTCCCTGCTCTTTACTTCTCTGGTACAATTCTGTGGAGACTTGACAAAACTTAAGATTCTGAAATGTCTCCACTGAAATGTGACATGATAGTGAAAATTAAGAATTGTAATTCTCATTTTACTTACCTGCATTCAGATGTGCAATGGTTCTGGAGGCTTTGAGGGGCTTAGGGGACGTTTTTTACTTTAAATACTATATCAGGAAAATATTAATGTTGATAACAGGTGGGAATATCATATTTATAACCCAATTGTAATTCAATCAGTACTTTGGGGACAGAAAGCCCTCGAGGGAGAGTCGCACATTTACATGAGGTAGCCCAATGCTCACGTCTCTATTTGTAAGTCTGTTTTAACCAAGAGATGTGTAAAATCACAAATGACTGGTCAATTCCCCAATGGATACAACTGAGAAACCTTATGAATTCCATTTTTTCACTTATTAAAATTTAATATTCTAATATTAATAGAGGCTGTGAACTAGGTTCTTGCTAAGATTTTCAGATGAGAATCTGGAAAAGAGCCAGACTTAGCTGGAAACCAGCAATATTTTGAAATTGTACAATTTCCTCTCCTTTGATTTCTATCTCTCTTCTAATATTTTGAAATTATTCAATTCTCTGACTCTTTTTCTCTTAACTTTGAGTGTTATTTTAAAATATGTTTCCCTTAGACCCTCTCTTGGTGACTAGTGTTAATGTCTTTTGGGGTTCTGTTTTTTCAGAGGAAACTAAATTGATGCCAAATCCGTGGCTTCCTCCTCCACCATCACCTCTATCATGATTTCTTCCCTGGAATAGAGCAATAGCCTTCTTACCTGGTTTCCCTAAGTCCAGTCATTTTTTCTTCCTATTTTTTTTCCCCTCCAGACTGCATCTAGAATGATATTCCAGAAACCTAGATCTCTCTTCTTTTAATCTTTCAGTGTCTTGCCATTGCTCCCAGAGTAAAGTCCCAAGTCCTTAAGAGGTCGGTAGGATTTGGGTTTAAGTTCTGGCCTGTAATTTATGTTTGTGTGACTTGATCTAATTACACCACAGTTGCATTACACTGTTAATTTTCATTACTTGTGATAGTTAGGCTCTGTAAAGTCCATGTGAACACTGAATTAGCAAATAGTGAACAATTGTTCCTCAAGGAAAAATAGAGTTAGATTCCTATGAGTCTCTGATCACAACATTTTTGTCAATAGATGAATATGTAACCTTTTTTAAATGTGTTTCTATTAAAAGCACCTTGCTCAATATACACCATTGATTCTTTAACATTGACCTCATGGTCAGCAGCACTACAACTCATGCCTAAACGAGATTGTGCAACACATGTATTTTCTCCATAGAGCACATCACAGCTTTCTTGTACTTAGAAACACTAGTCAGTATGCACGAAATACAGCACCATGCATGAGGGCCATTGAAAGTGGTGAAACCATCAACAAAAGGCACAAAAATTTTAAAAAAGTGGCAGTGAATAGACTGTGAAAATGGCTACTTCTTTGTAATGTGAGAACTGAATCAAGGAGTCCCAGGGTCCCCTTGTTTGTTCTCACTTGGGAATGAATGTGCTCATTGGATGACTCAAACATTAAATTGCCTCACATTTGTCAGTGAATGGCTAAAAAAAAAATGTATTGAATAGGGGATTACAACTACACTTTACCAATTAAGTTAATTTATAAATCTAGAATCCATTAATAGTAAGATTGTCTACATGGAAAGAAATGCATGCAGAAGATGCTCTTGGTTTTCTACCCTCATGTCCAATTTGTGCTTTATTGACCAATTTCTAATTTTTTTTTTTGAGGCTTAAAAATTTTTTATTTTTTTAATTTTATTTTTATAATTTTTAATATGTACAACTCATAGTGCATATATTTAGTATCTTTTTACATACAACTGTTTGCATACAAAGTATATTCATACAATTCAGGTCTTCAATCATGCATTAAGGAAAATGATATCCGTCTCATTCAACCACCTTTTTACCAATTTCTAATTTTAAATGATTGGGTCTGCTGTTTTCTGGGTAGCTATGAGCTCAGAGAGGAGGCTGAAACCCTCTGCTAATTCACAGTCATCTACAGCAGTCATGGGGACTCCTACGTGTCAGTGAAAGGTTTAGGGATGGGCTCGTGGTCCCACCTAGCTAAGGAGATGTGCAAGACAGGGGTGTGCTAGGGGTTCCTGGAGAGATTTTTCTTGCTTATGAAAATGTATACTGGAAGAGCTACTCCTTTCCTTTTTTGTTGAAGGGTTGTATGTTGATCTAGAACTGGGGACAGCAGGGATGACCTCTCAAACCTTGTGAAAGCTGATATGCTGAGTATGACTCAAAGAAAATCTGAATAGAATTGAATGTATTGAGGATGTTGGTGATAGCTGAATTAACAAACTAAGCCTTCTTGATATGAGAGATAAACTTTTATGCAAGTTTGAGTAGGTTTTGCTTGTTAATTATTTGCAACCTAAAACATCTGGATAGTATGCTTTGTTTTTCTTAAGAGTGGTATCAGGAGTAAATGGGATTAAAAACCATAAATATACATGTACACATACAGGTACACACCATCTGTTTATATTGTTGTACCTTGATAATTATTGCTTTTCTCTATTGTATTTTTAGGTATAGAAAGAGCATATAAGTTAAAGACTATGCTACTCATTTTTTCCCCATTGTTTCTAGTTAAGAAAATGAGCATGAGCTGACTCAAAACCTTATAGGATATTTTATATTAAAATTGTTTCTTAGAATCATTATCCTCTCAACACCATTTTCTCTCTTGGCCATTTGTAGCTCAATTATTTCCTTTTTGTTATTATATAAGGTATTGGTTATATTCTTTAGGTTGTAATATCATGATTATTATAAAAATTATCATAATATTTCTGTAATAACTTCCTAATGCTGAGGGGCAGAGAGAAACTATATGGTCAGGGACTTTGTGACTATTCCACATGAAGAATGGCAAATTTCCAGAAATTGAGATTTCATGTAGAAGACATAAGTTCAGAAGGTTAATAATTCTCATTCTTTTTTTTTTTATTCATTCAGAAAAGTATTTATGAAATCTTTGCTGTAATCAGAACATGGACTGGGTTGCAAAGTGATCTTGAGGATGTGCCTCATTCTCTTTGGCTTAGAGAGCTTGCTCTGGAGGAGCTGGTAATGTTTTGGAGACCAGGAAGTTTTTCCAACATCTTTGCACGGTCAGGTCCATGTTGCCAAGTCCAGAACACTTTACACAATGAGTCATTGATAGACTCTTATCAAATAATGGTCTACTGTTGTGTAAACACACACACACACACACACACACACACACACACACACACTTAAAGAAGACTAATATTTGCCAAAAATATACAATCCTTTCCTTTATTCATGTTTTAAATGGCATTAGATGACCCTGGGTCCCAGTATTTCCTCAAGTTCACACATTTCTCTGTTAATTGCATTGCCTAAAACTGTCTGAAAAGTGTCATTTGTCAGGATTTGTAGAATGATCAGTCACTTTAAGACACTGTCATAGCTCATGGTTCGTAGGTGATAGCACTTGGTGACTTTCTTCGTGATTTTACTTTCCTGAGAGGCCTCTGAAGCCACACCATTCGGCAGGGATTTGCAACCCTGCCATCTCTTGTGAGTGTACAACTGAGACCTTGAGCTAATGCTCTTTAGCTTCTGGATGATTTCTTTGAGACATTTCTCGGATCCTGACAGGTAGTCTAACACAGAGCTATTGTTTTATTTTATTTTATTTTATTATTTTTTATCCCCTTACAGATAATGCATTTGAGCATCTAGAATAAAACCATTTTCTCTCTTCAATAGAAACAGTATTTAATTCCTTTAAAACACTTAAGTCTAATATTTTCACTTACTCTGCCATTATTTTTCAAAGTGCATTTCAATCAATGTGATGTGGGGATTGACCTAGTATTCCCTTTACAACACACATGGCCTTCTCTCCATACTTCCCTCAATCGTAATGAAATTAACACAAAATGCAGATTTAAATTGCTTCAGGGTGCTGTGTGAGTACAGATGCTAATATTATTTTTAAATGCTTTTTTAGCATCACCATAATTTAGAGAAACCTAATTTTTAATGGAAGACAATGGATCTTTAGATTCTAAAATTAAATAACAACTGGTCTTTTATAGATTTTAGGGGTACGTGATTTATGCTATTCTGAATAAGCCTGTTAAGACGTTTGCTAATTTTTGCTGTCTCCTGTGGGTGCTCTCATATTTCTGTATGAAATGGTATGTTAGGGTAGGCTGAGTGAGTTGTAGTAAAACAATTCCTAAAGTGAATTGACAGCACTGAGTTTTATTTCTTGCTCAGGCTGTGTTCAATGTGGATCAGTTGGAGGAGTGCTGCTCATTGTTACCAGTCAGGTATAGAAGCTGATGGAAGCTCCGTCTGGCTATGAACTTTGGGGAAGCCTCTTAAAACTGAGAATTGACTTACTTTCCTTTGCTTTCATTAGCCACAGTAAGTCACATGACATGACAGGAAGTACAACCCTCCCACAAGGCTGGGGAAAACTGGGATCTTTCTGAATGGTCCCACACCTGTCTCTGGTTAACTGGAAAGAATTGGAAAGGTGAGTTAGGGGCTACTCCCAGAAGCTGTGTTTGTAAAACACGCAAAACCATTTTTACTTTTCTGTTTCTGTGGGCTAGTTTTCAGTGGGGGTGATTCATGGAGGATATTAAGAAAGAAGCTCCAGCTGTAATAAACTACCTTTTGTCCCACCTGTACTAATTTCAGGAAGTGTACATAATGAACTCTGTTGATGGAGTTACAAGTGAATTATTGCATGAAGGACAATGAGATTTCTGTGCACATTAGGTGAAGTTTGCTTATGTGCATGAAGTTTAAGATGATTAAATGGTGTCTTTTCCCCAAATATCATATCTTTTGCTTTTATTATCTGTGATGCAATGTTACAGTAAATCCTTTAACCTGGCTATAAGTGAGATATAGCTCCCTCCCACATTTTCTTGGTTCCTTTTCATAATGTGTGTACTTTTCCCCTTCTGAAAAATAAAACATGAAACAATGAAGTTAAAATCATATTGTTTCAAGAGTGTTTAATAATCACTTGACGTATTCATATTTTCCCAATCCACAGTCCATGGACAGATTATACAGAGAGAGAGAGAGAGAGAGAGAGAGAGAGAGAGAGAGAGAGAGAGAGAAGAAAAGAAAAATGGAAACCACGAAGGACACTGTTGTCATGGCTTCAATTAGCAGAGTGATTTTTGGAATCAGAATGACCCCAGGTGGTAGGTAGGTTTTATTGGCCTATGTATGCATCAATAAGACTATTTTCAAAATCAGTTTAAGGAAAAGTAAGTGAAAATAAAATAAT
Source organism: Tamias sibiricus (assembly GCA_025594165.1). Classification (NCBI taxonomy): domain Eukaryota; kingdom Metazoa; phylum Chordata; class Mammalia; order Rodentia; family Sciuridae; genus Tamias; species Tamias sibiricus. The sequence goes on from CM046662.1 coordinate 144,869,804, forward strand.
TTTCATTTAGTGTGAATTAAAAAAATAACTGGGTGTATGCTTTTCTGAGCAGTTTAGCATTCAAGTGACCAACCAACATGCCAAGTGGAAAGTAATGCCCTTAATGGAAACATAATGAGTAGCGAGGTCAAGCAGTGGATGTGCTCTAAATTATTTTCTTAATAAAGAAAAGACCTTTAATTTCTTTTAATTTCAACACTAAATATTTTTAAGCAGGAGACAAAGGGTGTGAGGCTAGGCTTCTATTTTATAAAATGTCTTCAAAAAGGCTTAAAAAAAATTTCAAGTAGGACTCTCTCCTAACTGTTGCATTTTTTTCCAGGGACTTTGAAGTGAGGTTTCCTGGGTTTGGGAGTTGTTCTCTTTATTATGTTGCCTTCCCTTGTTTGTTTATTACCACTCTATTAAGGCCAGTTCCTGGCAGGAGCCCACAACCTCCTGGCTGCACAGGACTGGACCTGAGCATGCTAGGTCCGAGGAGACAATCACTGGACCAAAAGGCTGTCTACCAAGATGAGTCTCTGTGCACAGCAAGAGAGGAAACAGGAAATGACTTGGGGCGAGTTGTGCTAAACTGGAAAAATGAATTAGACACACTTCTAAATAGAATCGGAAAGCATGATCATCGGAGGCAAAGGAGAGAGGGTCTGGGAAAAGTTGCTTATGGTTGTCACCTGGGAACAGAAACCGACTTAAAGAGATGCTGCACCTCTCCACAGCTAGAGCCCTCTCAGTCCTGTCAGCCACCCCAGGGCATCACCACTGAGCAAATGTTTTCATTATTTCCATCAGTTGTGCCTTTTTGTTTTTATTTAAAAATATTTTTAATTATGAAAGAAGTACAGTTGACCAGAAAACCAAGATTGGTGAGCTTGATTGAAACACACATTTCCTACTTAAAAATCAGGCAAAAAAACCTGTGCGAACAGCTCTGACCTCAGAGGCACTATCCTTTACAAGGAGCTGTGCAAACTGGTGCAGCTCTGTCTAACTCTGGGTCTGTGAAGACAAATCGCTACAATTGAGTTGCAAGTTTTATGTTCTTAAATCACATTATTTTGTCAAGACATTGGAAGGGAAGCCAGAAAAGCAAATTTCGTCTCCCAGGATAAAACAACCACAAAACAAAACAAAACAAAACAAAAATGCCAAATAATATAGCTTCTGATGGTTTTCATTTTGCTCGTACCATTGCTCATTGTATACATTGAAAAATAAATAAGTTGGGAGTATGAAAGTCTAAAACTCAATACCAACTACACATCCTATCCTTTGATAAACTTCTACATCATATTTATTTTTAACTGAATTTGGAAGGATGTTTATAGTAAGTTATTTGTTAAGTTTCTTTGGATATTTGCTTTTATTTATCTTGAGTTCCAGAAATTCAGAAAACAGGATGAAATGCTTCTTCTCAGGAAGGTGTAGTGTCTATAAGAAAATCAAAATGTAGACAAACAACACAACCAAGGAAAACAATGTGAGCTGAAGGAAAGGAGAAAAGAAAGCCCAGCACTTCAGGATAAAGCCATCCCCAGTGTTTACACCAGCTGATTAGTGTGTGTAAGTGAGAGAGTTTCTTGCCTCATTTACTTTCTTCATCATATTCTCTTCTCTTTCCTCGTTTCCTCTGTAATGATAATTGCTAGAAATTCATGCAGAAACATACGTTGATAAATAAAACCTGAACAAATATTAATCATCTTAATAGAAAATAATATTTTTAGATACTAGAGAGATACAGGCATTGAAGGACTATGCTCACGGCCAGCTTTCTCTAGGACACAGTTATTTGGGGAATATAATTAACACTGATGACATAGATTTTTGTTAACCTTATAATTTTTTCCTCTGAATTTACAGTATTTTAGGAGTCAGACTGACTACTGTAGACTTGATGCTTAGACATGAGTACTAATAAAATCTAGAATTTAAAGTCAATTTCTCACCAAAATTTCATTGTCATTGTTCAATATTTTATTATTTTTTATATCTGGATTCTACCACTCAAGCTTCCAGAGGAATGAAAAAGTCACTCTGAGTTGCAGTGTGTACATTTTCTAGCTCTTTTAATTGGTTATTTGTCATTGAAAGGTTTTAAAAGATGTTTGTTCCCTGAAACTCAGGTTGAGCAATGTTATCTGGTATTTACACACGTCTGTGTTTACTCTTTAATTTAATTGTGAGTCAGATTTAACACAGGAGAAGTCAGACATTTGCATGGTCTTGATTCCCAGGAGGTCAAGCAATTGTGTTCCCAAGGTGACAGTCTGGTGAGTGATGCAGGACTCTGGTACAATAGTTGACCGCATGAGTTTCAGCACCGTTGCTCTTAAAAACCTTTTTGGTCTGCTGCAGAGCTTCTTAAAGATTAAAACAGATTTGTGGCATCAAAAGGTATTTTGATGGTCAGCCAAAATTCCACGAGGATCGGATTATGCACCATAAACTTTATCCTCCTTTCCAATGATTTTAAAATATGATTTTTAGAGCTAGATTAAACGTAGATTCCCATTGTATTTGCAATACATATTCCAAATCACTCCAATAGATTTACTGTGCAGTACTGAATGAACTCTGGGGATCTGAAGGCTGGCTTGGTCAAATGACTTCCAAGAGTGTTGTGGTTATTAATATGCTTAATGTTGTAAGCCATATGAAATAAGGAAGCTAGCAGAAAAGCCCAGCTTTCTTTGGAGACAGTGCACTATATCTTGCTTAATTTGCTCCTTGGAGTCTTAGCATGCTACTGGTGATATAGGTAAGACAAGGTTACAAAAAGATCTTTCTACTCCTGCTCCAATGCAGCATCTCTGCTTTATACTGAATTACATAAAATTTGGTTTCCTTAAGTGTGTAAGGGGTCTTAAAAATCACAAAACATCACATTTTGGGATGCAAGGTTTAAAATCTCCCATTCCAAACTTTTGGAGCCAGAAATGTTTAAGGTTTTAGATTCTCCCTCCTCTAAATTTTAGAAAGGTAATATTGTGCACATACCGTATGTGAGGTAAAGGTATCAGCAGTGTCTAGACAAAACCCCATGAACAAACAATTAGAAGCTTTCCAGAAACCATAGGAATGCTGCCAGTAGGTAGGATAAATACAGACCAGGGCATGCTATCTTCAGTTCAGGTCAGATTTTGTCACCAAAATTTATGAAACACCTTTAAGTTTTTCAGAGATTTTCAGACTTTGGAATTTCAGATAAGACATCACAAAATCTGTATTGATTTTGTTTTTCTGTTGCCACTTGGTAGACTTTGTGAAGCTTTTAAATATTTACCAATAAAGAGAAACAGTAAGATTATTTAAAAACATTAAATTAAATGTTTATAATAGCTTGAAAGGATTTAGAAACATTCTGTCATTATAATGTTGTTGGCAAAAAGATAGTACAAGATTACTGAAACCTATTTAGTATAGACATAGCCTTTGTACTTGTTTTTCAGTTAAAAGAATGAGATCAAATTATATATTTCAATTTTGAAAAGTTTTCACTGGAAATGTTGAATAATGTTACAGTTGAAAGTTTGAGTGGGGGTATAAGTGGAGATACACAGAATCACATCTTTCCCCCAGCTCTCTTTATTTTCCTAACCCAGGAACTTTCCTTCTATTAGTTAATCCTTTCTTAGGTCATCAATTTTTCTATTGACCATTAATATCTACCCATGACCTTGATCTAGATTATTCTGTCTTTAAAAGATTTGAAATAAGATTTAAATTTCCAATTTCAACTGAGTACCATGAAATCATAGATGCTGCATTCCAGAATAGGTACTAAACCAAGTGTAGAATTTCCAAAGGAGTTTTGGAAAAGTCATTACATGACCCTTGAATTCTGCATACACCTTGTGGGTAGAAAAGGGTCAGGTTAAGTTAAAAGCAATATTTGGCATGGTGTGGCAGTACTCATCTGCAATCCCAGAGATTCGGGATGCTAAGGCAGGAGAATTGCTAATTCTAGGCCAGCCTCAGCAGCTTAGTGAGACCCTGTCTTAAAATAAAATTTAGAAAGTGTTGGGGATATTGTACAGTAGTAGAGCATCCCTAGGTTCAATCCCCAGTACCAAAAGAAAAACAACAATGACAAAACACCCAAACCCCAAAACAACACAAACAACAAATACAAAGAACCAAAAAAAAAAAAAAAAAAAAAAAAAGGAACAAATACTTTGTGTACAACCAGAAACTTGAAAAATTGTGCTCTATATGTGTAATATGAAATGAATTACATTCTGCCATCATATATAACAAATTAGAATAAATAATTTAATTTAAAAAGACAAAAAAGTTCCAACTGAACAAAAATTCCATACATAGTATTTGGAAGAGATTTTGAACACAGAAACCCATGTTAGATAGGCTTCCTCCCTCTCCCTGCCTCTCATCTCAGGTGTGTGAGAGGACCTTCAAGGATACCACTTGAGCAACGATGATGTCTTCCTGAACTCGGGTGTGCAACCTCTTACTGAAACACTTAACAGACAGAGATGGAATGGTTCAGAAAACCAAAGTGAAGCAATATTGATTCTGCCTAAGGTCTAACTCTATTCCCAGGATCTCTTTTGCTAAAGAAAACACAAGTATTTCTTATGGATTTGTTGAGAACCATAAGTGAGAAAAGGCTTTTTTGGGGATCATTATTGGTTTGACCTAATATAATCATTTTCAGAGGATTGAAAGGGCTTCAGCAGAGAAGAAGCTGGAGATGACCTGAAGGGACATTAAAGAATTGCTAGGATAGAGCACGTTCATCTGGCCAGGGGAAGAGCAGGTGAGTGTCCACTAGTGGTGTAAGGAACAAAAGTTTCACCACCAAGACAACTTTAACCTCCATGAAGCCAAAGAGCACAGAGCCAGCTTACCAAGTACCAATCCTGCAAGCACTTTCCTACACCTCTTATTTCTCTTCGGTCTGCCTCTACCTCCTCTTCCTTCCACCACACAGAATGAAACAGAGGAGCCAGTCATGGGAGAACAGGAGAAGAGAAAGAAAATGAAGTCACTTTATTTCTTGGGTCACCCAAGGAATTTTGAGGGTGTTAACTTCTATGGGTATTACTGGATTTAAGATTAGACTTCTACATACAAACCTTTAGTGACACTGTAAGTTTTATATGAGAATTTCCTTCAAATAAAATTGGAGATTTTGATTTTTAAATGGCATACAATGTTGTAATTAACAAACCAAAATTATGTTTTGTGACTGAAGGTTACTGAAGGAGTTTGGAATTACAAAGTCTTCCCAGAAAAGTCAAAGCATTGTGCAAGTGTCCATCCAGAGAGAGAAGAAAAAAAAAAAGACTGGAAGGTAAAAATAAATTTAATCGTAATCATACACTCTTGAGTCTTTTTTGGTCAACATAATGGTTTACAAATTTTATCCCTTACCTCTCTGTTTTCTTCCAACAGGTGCCCAGCTTCTTCTGTTTTCTTATGGGAAAAGATTCTGTTTCTTTGTTGAACATGTTTTATGTATACTCAGATGCTTTTACTTCCACATTTCTTATACATAATCCAACCCCCTCAAATCTGTGGTCATCCCTATTGCTCCAGGGAAATTAGTCTAAAATATCACCAGGGACCTTCCAGTTGCCAAATTCAACATATACTTCTGTATTTTCTTCTTACTAAATCTCTTGGTAGCATCTGACCCAGATGATTTGGAAATACCCCCTCACCCCTTTTTGTTTCTCTCGCGTCTGTGGCGTATACTGACTTCATTTTCATTCTCTATTTGTGAAATATTCTCAGGCTCTTCCCCTTCCGGTCTCTTCTACATCAAAGGGGCCCAGAGCTGAGCTATGGATTCTTCTTTTCTCTGCACACCAGATGACCTCATTTGAACCCAGTGCTTTGTGTCATGTTTGGACCAATGCCATCCAAAGTTTATGTCACAATTCCTGACCTTTTCTCTGAGCTATGTAGACTGTGCATGTAACTCTCTTCCTGACTACACTGTTTGGATGTCTAATGAACATGTCCATCAGCCAGTTTTCCCTTGGATCTGTTCTCTTTGTTTTGCCCATCTCAGTAAATGGCACCACCATACTGTTTTGGTCTGAAAACCCAGGAGTTGCTATTTTGCTACATTTCCAAGCTATCATCGGGTCTTAATTTTATTTGCAGTATTCATTATGAGTAGGGAACCACTCTCTACTGCAATAATCCAGACGAAAGATTATTTATGGTTTACATGATTCTGATAAATGTATGAAAAATGGATGGCTGGGGAATTAAAACTTTCTATGACACTCTTCCAACAGTCTGATCCCCACTTGTGTCTCAAACATCATCACAATCCACAATCCCTTTTTCTGACTGTGTTCCAGGTGGACTTGCCTCCACTTGTCCTTACCACATGTCATACTGTCTCCTGACTCAAAGTCTTTCCACTTGTGGGTTGTCCTGTCTAGATATTTTCTGGTTTCTATGTATTGTCTTTTGTTCCCTTCAACCAAGATGTAATGGATGCTGTCTTTCCTATTCAGCACTGTATTTGAACAGCTATTGGAAAACCAAAATGCAGTACTTACCTATAAATATTTATTGATCAAATGAAAGGAAGTAAGTATTTATAGCTTACAAGCCAGGTGCAGTGGCACACGTCTGTAATCCCAGTGGCTTGGGAGTCTGAAGCAGGAGAATTGCAAGTTCAAAGCTAGACTGGGCAAAAGTGAGGTGCTAAGCAACTCAGCAAGACCCTGTCTCTAAATAAAATACAAAAAAAAGGGCTGGGGATGTGGCTCAGTGGTTGAATGTCCCTGAGTTCAATCCCTAATATCCCCTCCCAAAAAAGTATTTACGGCTTACAATGTAAATAGGGGAAATTATGCTGTGATAGAAAGAGCTCTAGGGAGGCCTTGAGTCCACTCCTGAGTTCACTCAGTCACTGCAGCAAACTCAATTAAAAAAAAAATCAGCTATTTTTTTTTTTTCACTCTCAAACATGCAACTTTTTATGGCTGTTAAACAAAAACAAATGACATCACTCAGAAATAAAAATGTTGGACATATATTTCCACATTGTATTCAATATGGCAAAAAAACACTTATAATTTCAAGCAAATAATCTCTCCTCAGTAACGGTGCCCTTTTCATAAAATTTCACACCACAGGAAATCCATTACAATAAATATCTGTTCCAGTATCTCTCCATTTAGCAATAATTCTTTCTGCCTAATACCTCTTCCTCGATGGACTGTCCCAGGGACCCTCCTGTCTGTCCATCTGAGATTTCCAGAGTTTTAATTCTACCTCTGAATGCTTGCTGTTGTCATGGGAGCCTTGCTAATTTTGCTTATATTTTTTCCCCATATTTTCCCACAACCTTTGAAAAGACCAAGCTAAATATGTGCCAAAGGCTATTTCTGACTTAATGTTGTAGGCATGAAAATATTTCTTTTCTTAGCCTCTTGAAAAATGTTAAATGGTTGTCTCAGCATCATTGATTGAGACTATTTGTTTATTCCCAGGGCTGAAAGTTAAGGCCATTCTATTTTGATAGAACTATTTATTTAAAACAAGCTTGAAATCAAAGACATCTCATACAGTATGCAGGGAATGCTGTTTAACCCAAGTAATTCTAAAGTAAATAATTTGTTGGATTACTTGATAGATTGAGAAATGAAGGTAGGATTTGGGTGTATTTGTTTTGTCTTTTTCTGTTTAATTACTCACTAAATAAGTGCATGTGTTATGTGAGTTTGGAAGAACACAGGCTTATTGAAAAGAAGACATTATGCTGGTAGTGACCTTTAGTGGTCCCAAGAAAAAACAGATCCTATTTCTACCTATGGAGCAGGGCAGCTCTGCTACCTGGTGGTAGGCGTACTTGCACCGAAGGGCTAGTTTTTGCCATAAAAATAGCAGTTGCTGAAAGAATACCATTTATATTCTCTGGGTTTCGGTTTCTTTATCTATGAGACTAGGAAAAATCTCTCACCTCCTTTCTGACTCTAAGATTGAGCCATTTTCTTCTGGACCAGCCAAAATTTACTCGAGCAAGGGGACAAGATGCACGGTGATTTCTCCGGAGCTGAGAGGCCATGGTGGGGACCTTGCTGTGCCATGAGACTGGGATGCACCCTCCCTCCTTTTTTATATCAAACGCTGGCTTCCTTTCAAGCTGATGAAATGTCATTTTGTTTCATTGGGTTTTCATTCATGGGAAACTTGCCACACAGATCTTGTACCAAAGTTATTTTATTGTTGTGGATGAAATAACACAATACAAATTTTTGTTCCCTATTCTTGCCTTTTCAATGGGTTTTTGAATTGCTAATTTTTTTGTTGTCAATTAAAAATACATCTCCACAGCCCAGCTGCTCATGGACCCATGTCGGCTGTGCACCATGCTTCCTTGGCAGTCAAGCTTCTGCTGTTCAGCCCCGAGAAACAATGCTTATTTATTTATTTCCCTACTTAGTGACAAGAATCTTGATCATTTGTTCTTTCTGGTAAAAAAAAAAAAAAAAAGAAGGAAATAGGCTGTTATGAACTTAATGTTTGGATCCCCCTTAAATCCATTTGTTGAGGTTGTAACTCCTAATTTGATGGCATTTAGAGATGGGGACTTTGGGAGGTACTTAGGTTTAGATGAGGGCATGAGGGTGGGGTCCCCACAATGGGATTGATATCTTAAGAGAGGGAGAGAGACCCTAGTGCTTTCTATCTCTCTATCTCATGTGAGGATACAATGAGAAGACAGATATCTATAAAGCAGAAAGCAGCCCACCAGGAACCAAATGGACTAGAACCTTGATCTGGGACTTGCTAGTTTCTAGAACTGTGAGAACTAAATACCTATTGTTTATACCACTCAGAAGATTGTATTTTATTATAGCAGTCTGAGCAAACTGATGCTAGCTAGTGAAAAATATTTGAATGGATTACAAGATTGAACTTACTGACCCTGAACCAATAATAAAAAGCTGGCAGAAAGTCCTAGGATATGTATATGGAGTCTATAACCATTTCTAGGAAACTTTAAACATTTAATCAACCTAATAAAGTGGTCTCAATTAGTTACTGGTCCATCAGCTCCCAGCATAGTTTATACCAGGAAATCCTTAAAAAATGTGAAACAAAGTATGGACAAAATTAGGGATAATGGATTTACATAACTCATTATACTAAAAGCAGCATGTAATTTAAAATATCAATAGATGAGTTTCAATGAATTTATGGGTAAAGATGTAGTATACATTCATAAGGAAATCGCAGATATTTGAAATAGATACTTGATGTACGAGACACTCCTGCTTATAGCCTCAATTTTGAGGTTGACAACATGCACAAAATGTACCTTGTTGCCACTCTCAGAGAAAGCGTATCAGACTAACCGGCTCATTAATTTGACCTATTATGGCATTTCTTATGTTCCTATATTCCTATGACCTCCTTGAAGGCTCATTTGGCCTTGAAGCCCCACAAGGTGAAAAAAAAATTTCAAAATTAATCAAGAAGTTACCAGACTGCTTTTACACAGGCTTAGCAAATTGTCATCTTATCCTTGAAAGAACAGCCTCTCTCAGAATCTTTTTCCCTGTGATGATGCCAAAAGGACAGAGAAGGGGACTGCGAAGTTGCTGCCAGAGACTAGGTCTCCTCCCTAATTCTTTGCCCACCTTTCAGCCAGACATAGAAAAATATGTAGACAACATCAGGTGAGGAAATACAGATTAATTCATTCCCGAGAGTTTATGGCAAGGCCTGATTAATGGTACACAATAGGTAGGCAAAGAATCTTTTATTACCAGTAAGGAAATCAAAAGTGATTCAGAAATCAAAACAAATTCATACGAAGCAATTAAGATAGTGCAACATTCATTTCTATTCCAAAGTATCATAATAATCTTGAAGTTGTACTTCCTTTGGTGGATATGATCTGTTGAGAAAGTAATGCTTTACCTAATATGATTCCTTTGACTGATGTCTGGGATGCATGACATGTTACTACCAAAGAATAGGATGGGTCAGTAGTCATGTGGGACTAGATCTGTTCTGATGAGGAACACCAGTATACAAACTGTTTTCCCATAAGATGGACACCTGCCCCTGGAAGGGAGGTTTGATTCTTTCACTTATTAGTTATGTCTGAAAAACGATGTTTGTTCTGTAACTGTGAACCAGCTTCTAGGTGAAGCTGCTCTGTGAACGCTGTCTGAGTCATTAGAAGGGCCGACCAGTTGTTCTCCTGTCCTTTCTGCGTGACTGCATTTCCTTAATGACCAATTCATTGTGTGTCTTCAAGCATGACACCTGAAATGCTGTGATCTCTTTAATGAAGGATCCATTAGTCTTTCAGGAATGTGAACATGTGAAGTTGAAAAAGCTATTCAGTAAGGTATCTCCTTGAAAGAGCTCTAATCACATTGTGAAGTGCGTTTATACAAAACATGCATGTTTCACTGAACAGAGCGGTTTTTGGAGCTACATTAGCTGACCCCGAGAAGAACACAGGCTCAGTTTACTAAATACTTTCCATTGTCATAAAATTGCTAAAATGCCACTTTTCTTTTCAATCCACATTTATATATAGCAGAACATTCTTTCTTAGAACATAAGCCATTGTACAATCCTCTGTGTTCTTTGAACTCTGGCAACATACTATCTCCAAGATTCCACCAGCACAGACGGTCACCCTGCTGTTGTGTGCAGTGTACTGCTTTATTCAAACCTTTCTGGTGGCATTAGAAGTGACTCTCAGGAGATAAAGCCCAAGAATGACCCTGACTATTACCTCTTTGTATATTTATTCCTGCATTTCATCTTTGACTTCTAAACCTATTCAAAGGTCTTTCTGTTTGAGCTTCTAAAATTTAGCATATCCTCTGCTGAATCTAGAGAGAAAAAGACACAATTATAATACATGAATTGCCCTTGCTCTGCACATTAACACAGTTATAGGAAATAGGAGTTTTTCAATATGAAAACTAGGTTTTTTCCACTTTTTTTATTTCACATATTTAAAAATAATGCAATATATCAGGAATTAATTTTAAGGTAGTCAAGTGTGATTCATCACCATAAAGTCGCTTTTGCCAAGGAAAATAACTTGATATACTTTCTATATCATAGAAGAAGAAATAAAGTATATTTCATTTTAACACAGAAATACAATTCTGTGTCACAGTATAATTGGATTAGTGGTATAGGAAAGCAACTCATAATAACGTTTTATTGTATTTTCCCCTAAAGTTGCATAATAAGTATCAGCTTCCATAAAGGCACTTATTTGAAGAATTATCTGAATACTCTTTCTCTGAGTATATTCCAAAGTGTCCATTGGACATGTTTGCTTGGGAGGCTTCTATGCTAGTGTTAATTTTTATCAAATTAAATATTTGAATATCAAATTTGACAAAAATTGTTGTTAATAAAGTAACTCCAATTAGTAAAGTTGGTAAGCAAATAGTTGGACTGTTATGTAATTTTTTCAAATCAAGCAGGGTTAAAGCTAGTGGTTTTGATTACAAGAGAGGTGAGAGTATTATTAATACTCTATAGCTGGGGACTTCCTTGAGCTCATCTCCTTAGAAATAGGCATGTCTGGTCTTGTCTGAAGCCCCACAGGGCACTGCCCACTCAGGGCATGGAGGATGAAGGATGGAAAGAGGGAATTTCCTGGGAGAGGATGCCTTCTGAGGAAAGGAAAAGGGCTGTCAGCTTGACTTAATAACAAAGACTTCTTCTTCAGAAGGAAGCAGGGATTTGGGGGTCTGTTGTGGAGTCTCGTTCAAGCTGATTTCTCTTCCAGTCTAGCCACCCCCTTTCCTTTGTGTAATCCTTTCTGGGAATTCTGATTTCTGTGATGTGTGTTGGGAGCCTGAGTGAGCAAGGTGGGGTGGGGGGACAACTTTACATAAAAACTGAAAGACCTGACTGATTAGGGATTCTCCTATATTCTGTTTTGGTCCTAATGTTAATGGATGCAACACAAGAAGTAGTAAGAGGAGCCTCTCTACTTTGCAAGGAATAGAACTCCCCCAAACAAAGTAATCCTACAAAACCAAACAAGAAAACACCGTTACTCTGGCTGACAACCAAAGGACCTGAGTTTCTGTAGCGTGGAGCAGAGCTGGAGGTGACACGACTGTGCGGACAGGAATTGCCATTACAGGATTTAGGGGAAGAGGCCACTAAGCATGGGGTGAGGATGGGGAAGAAGATACAATGAATATTTCAGGTCACCTATATTATGATTAATTTTTTTGTGATGATAAACAAAGTGTTTAATTGCTTTCCTCCATTTAAAAATTATTAAAATGGGTGTTAGTACCATTAACTCACTTTAATGTTTAATGGGTAGTAAAATTCTTAAGACTTTTATTTACTTCAACATTTTTCTTAAATAGTTGTTTGTTTAGGAATTTGTCTATTTATGACAAATATTTTCTATTAGTATTTTTTTCAGTGATAATAATTTTAATTGAAATGTAACAAGGTAAAGCCACTACAAGAGACCACCCACACACACCCACCAGAATATAAAAACAAAAGCAAACACAGACTCCCCTCCAAACACATACACAATGAAAATCAACCCACCAAACAAACAAAAAATAAAAACAGATCTGATAATACCAAGCATTGTAAGGACATGGAACAGCTGGAATTTACATACATTGATGGTGGGAGTTAAATTGACACAACCATTTTGGAAACCTGTTATGTTGTGCTAAGGAAGTTGAATATACAGCTGGTGATTCATAAATCAGTACATAAATGCACCAAATATACAGTGATGGTCTTGGAACCTTTACTTATGATAAGCAGAAATTGGTAACAATATAATATCCATTAATAGCAGAATAGATAAGCCAATTGTGGTGTATCCATGCAATGGAATACTATACAACGGTGAAAGGACATTGGAGGGCTTCTTGGTGCTGGTGATGTTTTACATCTTGATCTTTCCTGAGCCTCTCAAAACATTGGCATAAAATCATCCTTTACCGTGGAGTTTCTTGACACTTTAGACTAGAAAATTCTTTGTTTTGGGAGACTGCCCTATGCACTGTACCGTGTTTAGTAGCATCATTGACCTTTACTGACTAGATGTCTATAGTAGTCCTCCCCCATTCCCCACCCCATTGTTACAATGAAAAATGTCTCCAGACATTGCCCATGTACCCTGGGTGGTGAGTAGGGAGGGGAATGTTGTTCTAATGTAGTCATTTGAAACAAAATGGAGAAAAAATACTGTTGGTAGAACTGACTATAAAGCATTAAAACAATGCTAACATTCTAATGTATTTTTTACTTAGTTCTTAAAGTATTTTTTTCTTGATGTGTGAACATGATAGATACTTAAAACTAAAAATAATAGTTGCCATTGATGCCATTCATCAGGGATTTTCTGAGTGCCAGGCATTGTGGTCAGTGTTTTCTCGACATACCCCTTCACAGTTGGTATTATCCTTCTCTTTCAGAGAAGAGTTAGGGAGGTAAAACAACTTGCTCAAAATCACACAGCTAGTCACGGAAATACTTATCACTGAAGTTCACATTTGCTTGGGCACAAGGTTTGGACATTTACTTTATGACTCAATCAGGGTCACTGCAGGAAAAGGCCCATTCCAAAGGGGTGACCTATGAGGCTGTAGCAAAAAGGCATATTTACATATGATGGCAGGGACATGGATGATGAATGGTGACATTCTTATCTGTTTAGGAGCTTCCAGATCTTATACTGGGCGGTAGCACCTGGGATGTTTGACAGAAAGGAGCAGGGAAGGATACAGCCAATTCAACAGCTGCTGAAGGCTCCTGGGGAGGAAACACCTGCTGCATACCCATCTCCCATCCTTTAATCTCACCTTGATGACCCCCAGGTCCAATGGGCAGCCAGAGGGCAAAGGAACCAGTTGTTGTTGCATAGAGGTCAGCGCCTAGGACTCAAGGGTGAGTGGAGAATGGATGTGGCAGGGTAGAGGGAAAAATCTCTGGATGTTTTGACCTTAATAAACCTATGTATATTTAAAATATTTTATTATGTTTTTGAGCACCTATGCAGACCATGATATTAACCACTGATAAATGTGCTATAGCAGGTGTCTGCAAACTTTTTCGATGGAGGGCTACATGGTAAATATTTTAGGTTCTTCGGGGCATATAGTTGTATCTGTCATGATTACTCAACTCTTATTTATATTGGTCCAAAGGTTTGCATTTTGACAACTTCTCTGCTATAAGAAAACACAAAGCCAAATATCATACTTGCTAAATTTTGCCATCCTTCCCTCCTTCCATCTTGAAAAGCTAAAAACATAGCACATTTCTTTTATACATATACCAATTGCCCTAAATAGGCTTAAAAAATTAAAGTAACTTTGCATTAGAATTCCTAAATTTGATTTTTTTTTTTTTTTTTTTGGTCTGTTCAACTGTATCATTGCAACAATAGACTGAACAAAGAGAGTGACTTGGTTTTTTTTTTTTTTTTTTTTTTTTTTGTACCAGGGATTGAACTCAGGGACACTTGACCACTGGGCCACATCCCCAACCCTTTTTTGTATTTTATTTAGAGACAGGGTCTCACTGAGTTGCTAAGTGCCTCACCATTGCTGAGGCTGGCTTTGAACTCGCGATCCTCCTGCCTCAGCCTCCCAAAGTGCTGGGATTACAGGCGTGCGCCACCACGCCTGGCTGTGACTTCGTATTTTAACATACTTTTTTAAAAAAAATATTTATTTATTTGCTTTAGTTGTACACAATGCGCTCATCTGTACGTGGTGCTGAGGATTGAACCCAGGCCGCACACGTGCCAGGCGAGCGCTCTGCTGCTGAGCCACAACCCCAGCCCTTTAACATACTTTTAAAGCACAGTGCAATGTTTACTGAAAAGTGAGAAAAACTGGGAGGAAGGAACAGAGTTATTGTTCATGAGACTATGAATCTCTGGAAAAAATAGATAAGATTTAATGGTATATAGAAAACAATTTATATATCATAATTATAATAGCTGCCTAAATAATCCTTATTAAAGTGGGGCCAATTAAACAAAGGTAGGCCACTTGACCTCTGGGCTGAGGCTGTTGTTCTGGTTTAGATATGAGGTGTCCCCCAAAAGCTCATGTGTGAGACAACGCAAGAAACCTGAGAGGTTTGATTGAGTTACCAGAACCTTAACTTAATCAGTGCACTAATCCACTTGAATGGATTCAGGGGTGGTAACTGTAGGCAGGTCCTATGGCTGGAGGAGTGGGTCATTGGGGTGCGTGTCTTTGGAGTATCTATTTTGTCCTTGTTGAGAAGCGCTCTCTCTCTCTCACTGTTTCTTGGTGGCCATGTCTTGACCTGCTTTCCTTGGCCACATATTCCTGCCATGATGTTCTGCCTTACCCCGCTCGAGCCTGGAGGGATGGAGCCGGCTGGCTATGGACTGAGACCTCTGAAACCATGAGACCCCAAATAAACTTTTCCTCCTGTAATTGTTTTTTCAGGTCTTTTGGTCACAGCAGTGAAAAAACTGATTCAAAACAGCTGTATTAGTCAGATGGTTGTACCATGAGACTCATATTTTATAACATGGACTAACTTCATCTAAAGATTCTTGGAACAGATATCCAAATTTCATTGAGTTATTCTTTCTCCTTTCTTGCCTTCCTGACATTCTGCCTTTTGCATGTATAATAGACTTTACTGACAGCTTTAAGAGGAAGGGGAGTCATTATAATACAACTTATAACGGATTGTACAAAATCATGTATTTTCTAAAATCCTCGTGTCACTGTCTTTTACAGTCCCTAGCCTCCAAGACATGTTTCTCTCACACAGTCTGTCTCCTTTCTCCTGCCCCCTGGAAACACCACTGCCCCCAACAAATCTCTTCTGTGTTATTAAGAGTAGCATCCTGAGTCTTTAAACCTAGCGCTGCATGCTCAAAATCTCCCTGACACCTTGTGCTTGATGTTGGACAGGCTGCTCTGGCTTTTACCAGGTTCCCCTTCCCCATCATCTGCAAGTGAATTATTTCTCTCTTGATATGAATTAATTAACCTTCCTAGAGGGCAGACACAGAGACTTGTTAAGCTTTTTTTTTTTTTTTTTTTAAAGAGGCTTAATCTCAATCTTTTTATGCATTGTAACTTGGGAATCTAGCACACAGAAAGTTTATATTTTATTCAGTAGTTTGTTTTAGATTATTTATTTATTTATTTGGCCAGGGTATCCTTTCCCAAAAATTTTGTTTGGGGCTAAACTTTTGATAAAATGTTAGCTGGGCGCGGTGGTGCACGCCTATAATCCCAGCACTTGGGAGGCTGAGGAAGGAGGATCACGAGTTCAAAGCCAGTATCAGCAATGGTGAGGCACTTAGCAACTTAGTGAGACCCTGTCTCTAATAAAATACAAAAAAGGGCTGGGGATGTGGCCCAGTGGTCAAGTGCCCCTGAGTTCAAGCCTCGGTACCAAAAAAAAAAAAAAAAAAAAAAAAAAAAAAAGTTTGGCAAAATGTAGAGACAATTAAACCATTGGAGTTTATTTAATGAAACCACTCTGTCAGCTTTCAAAAATATTGTTTTGCCTTTTCTTCTCCCTTTTCTTTTATCACGCCCCAGTTGGAGGTGAACAATTAAGCAATTGAGTAACTCAGTTCCCAGGTCCCCTGTGTTTTAAATTATATGTATTGTATCAACTCTGTCCTACAAATCTCCCCTTTTGAAGATCCAACCATAAAGAACAGATAGGACAGTTTCTTCTAAGAATGCTAGATGGATGGAAGCTGAAACTAGTGTGTTTAATTCCTAAGATGCTGAGTGAGATCATCAAAGCCCTCTGGTTGGCTCTTGGTGTAGCAAGAGGTCTTTCTCCAACAGTTCTTTGGTTTCCATAGTCTCTTTCTATTTGTATATTAGTTCTAGGAACAAGCCAAGAGCAAGGAATCAGGCTGATGTTGACAAGAAATCATGTGGTTATATAAATGGTATAGACCTGAAAGTATAAAATTTGATCAAGTGAGTACTGGGAAAAAAAAAAAAAAAAAAGAAAAAGAAAGGGAAAAAAGACACATAGAATATTTTGGCTTTTATAAAAGCTTATTTTAAAGAAATTATGTACATCATGGCCTAAGGAATCATGGCCTAAGGAATCTAACTACATTCCTTTTTGGAATATAAAGCTACATTACTACAATGTTGATGTATGGAAACCCATAGAGGAGAACTTCTGATTAAAATTAATTCCTGTTACTATGAAGGTAAAAGGCAATGAGCCAAAATAGGGGGAAAATGAAATATATGCCTTAAGGAAGAGTGCTTTCAGACTATAAAGACGCAAGTCCAGAAGGGAGGGAATTGGGATGATTTATTTAACTAAGGTAATGAAACTTAAAGGTAATCTAAGTAATGGTTTCTAAAGTAACCTAAGGTGCTGAACCCTCCAATAATCAAAAATTTAACTCTGAATGAAATTTAATTTATGACAAGATGGTATATCTCCACATGTTGACTAACAAAAGAAGTTCACAAAGAAATTTCCAGAGAATAAATCCACAGAGAGAAAAGGATGGCAGATACTTATTCAGAGGTACTGTTGAAATTAGATTATTATTTTAATGCTTTAAATTCTGTGGTTAGCATGGAATGGAAATCACCAATAAAGCTCTTAGTGAGAATAGAGGCAAAATTTCCTTTTCTGTAAAATTCAGTTCAATTCAATTAAACTCCACAAATATTTTTGAAGGCTGACTGACTTCTAGGGGGCCTTTCACAGTGCTGTCCCAGTATGCATAAGTCATAGCTCAACGTGGCTGTTCACTTGGTTAAGAAGAGTTTTGACTAGAGAATTTGGAGTTTCCTTACAACATTTTAATCTCTTGTGGTAAGTACCTTCTGGTACTGAGTCTCCTTCATGAAAGATGCTGAACTCTGTTATCACTTCTGTGTCATATTTAGCATTAAACTGTATTTCATACAGAATTTCAAGAACTGTGGTGGCTTCTGGAATCTCCAGCGTGAAGACAGGGCCTGCATTTTAAATGTTCCCATCTTGGAAATGTGCATAGAAACGAGAGGTGAAATCTCTCTGCCTGTGTTTTCTGCTTTATTCTTGAGGCATTCACACAAGGAAACGTTGCACATATCACTTTTTATGTAGCATTATTTTACCTTCACTCCAGGACTCGCTGCATTATCCATAATTACCAGATAATAAAGCTATCACCACTGCCATCCTAGCTAGCTAAGACTAGACTACCTCTCTCCTGGCTACCAAAGCAGCTTTCTGATTGGCCTGCTTGCTTCCACTCTTGTTCCTTACAATTCACTAGTCACATGGCATTCATGATGGTCTTTTAAAGAGTATGAGTTGGATTTGCCTGAAATGTTCCCAAGGCTTCCTATAACCTTGAAAATAGAATACAAACATGCTTTGATCTCCATCTCCTCCCTCATCTCATCTCACTCTGCTCCCCCTCTTGCTAGCACACCCTTGGACCACTATCTTTTGGTTCCTCCAGGATTCCTGTTCTTGGTGGCCATTGCTCTTTCCTCCATTGTTCCTCGAGCACCCATGACTGTCACACAGCTCTTGGTCACACATTTGCCTTAACCAATCCATCTAGAGTGTCCTCAGGGTATCTCATATCACCTTGTTAAGATTGGAATTGATGCCCCCAATTTGAAATTGGAAGTTGAATCCCCAATTTTATGCGCTGATGGTATTTGGAGGTGGAGCTGCAAGGTTTTGAGGATTAGATAAAGTCAGCAGAGCAGGGTCCCGATTAGGGGGTCGACTGCTTTATGAGAAGAGGAAGAGAGACTAAACTGATACACACTTGCTTTTTCTGGCTCTATGACGCCCTCCTCCATGTTACAATGCCTCACCAGATGCTGAGCAAATGACAGAAGGCCTCACCAGATGCTAGCACCATGACTTGGGACTTGCTAGTCCCCAGAACCATAAGTTAAGCAAACCCCTATTCTTTATAAATTATCTGGTCTGAGGTAGCAGTTATACCAATAGAAGGTAGACTGAGCAGCACCTCTCTTCATTCTCTGGACATATTTCCCACTATTTGATGCTCATCTCCTTTATTTATTATTGTTGTGTTGTGACTGCCTTCACCAACTAAATAGAAACCTCCACGCCTGAAGATCATGCCTGGCTTGCTCATCTGTTTTCTCAGAGCCTAGGGGAGTCTTTTGCATGGAGTGGGTACTTAATAAACACTTATTTAGTGAAAAATAATCTTTTTTACATTTTCTTGGGACCTAAGACAAATAATAAAAATAATCTAGGTCCATCAGTAATTCAATTGGTTGTGTTCCCATGTAAATAGTTAGATAAAATGTATCTTTCCTGTAATTACACAAAATAGCTCTAATGTGTTTCCATTTTTTAAACAATGAATCTCCTTGGCTCTTGAACTGAAAGTAATTTGATATTTTTTCATTATAAATTTTACGCATTTAATTGGAGTATTGTATTTAATCTTCAGCATCAAAACAGTTTATCTTTTACTTTCGTCTCTCTAATTTTAGTTTCAATCAGGCCTTGCCATAATTTTAGGATCATAAGGCCAAATGTTTTAAAGCTCTCATACTTCTGAGAAGTGTACTGAAGAAGTATGAGCTCAGTTTGTGGTGCCTGATAAGGGAGCAGCAGGTTGCTCATGCCCAGGGGGCACTGCCTTTTAAAAATTTTATTGACCCTAAGTAGCAATACTAGGACTGTATTTTGTCTAATAAAGCTTCAGTTTTAGTATTAGAAGTTGGGGAAAGTGCTCTGAAGGTTGTGAGGTTGCTAAAACAAACTTATGATTCACTTAAGCTGAAAGTACAGAGCGTGCAGACTGAGGGCTGACTCAAGCACACATATCCGTGCTCCATACTTATAGGTACTGCTGAAGCCAACTTGTGTTTTTAAAGTCCCTATTGGAAAACTGGTTGTAATTTATTTAAGGGGTGTGTGATCTTTAAATCCATGATTCATTTCACTAGGTCCATTCCAAGTAAAGATCTAGACTAGAGTGTAATATTTTTCAAATTGTAGCAGGATGACCCATTAGTGAGCCATAAAATCAATTCTGTAGGCTGTGATCAGCAGTTTTTTTTTTTTTTAAGAAATATAATAGAATTGAATCAAATAGAGAGTATCAGAGGGCATTATGCATTGTAAAACTTAGAACAGTTTCATCAAAATTTTCCATCAGTTATATGATAGCAGCCTGTATGGTGTTATGATGTAAAATGTATTTCTCACTGTGAATGGGGTCAGAAACCTGTGAAAGCCACCAGAGAATATTGGATTGGGTTGGATAGGGTTCATCTGACATAAAATGAAGAACAATTTACAGAGGGAATTTTCCCAAGGGTATGAGAACTAGTTCCCAAATAGTGGCAAGTCAAATTGTTCCTTTTTAGTAGAAAACTGCTGGGAGAGGGGTGGATGAGGACAGGAGAGATGTTGATCAAAGGGTAGGAAGTTTCAGTTAGACAGGAGGAATAAGTTCTAGTGATCTACTACACAGATTAATGATGATAGTAAGTCATAATTTATATTTCAAAATAGCTAAAAGTAGACTTTAATTATTTATGCTGCAAAAATAGGATAAGTATCTGAGGGAATAAATATGTCAGTGTGATTCAATCGTTCTACATTGTAAACATATATCAAAACATCACATTGCAGCCCCTAAATATGTACAATTGTTATTCATTAATTAAAACTAAAATTAGAAAAAATTAAAATGAAATAACTGAAAGAGGAAAAAAAAAACTGATAAAACACTAAAGAGAAAGTGTTAGACTCCATAATTCACAATTCCCTTCAACATAGCCCTACTCTTGGCCTAGTGATGATTCATAATTTGTATAATAGTGTTTTGATTTCCTAATCAGAAATTAAATTTTTGAAGTAGAGTGGTCAAATAATTCTGGGTGTTATATAATGCTGAGAACACAGTTCTCATGTAAAAAATAATTTTTTTGGTTAGTTCACCAATTAAAAAAATAAACAAGACCAAATGTAGCCTGTATCATTTTAGCTGATCATTCATTATACCCTGAATTCTTGCCCATCCTCCCTGCCTGTCTGTAACATACATGTCAACTTCTATCTGCATGTGTTTTCAAGCCAAATCTGTTTTTAATTAAAAATCAGGCCCCAAGATAGTTATCAACAATCAAAAACACCTTTCCAAAATTCCAAATAGCTTATCAAATCAATTCCACTGTTTTAAACTCTCAAATCTGTGATTATATCAGAAGGGAAAAATATCCCTTCTCCTAGCTTGATTTGTTTTTCTTCTTTACGATAAGGTCAGAAGCCAGAGGAAGGAGAAATGGCTTTAGGTTTCTGTTTAGGTTCCTTTCATCTCAGGTTTAGGATCAGATCCTCCTTCACAATCCAAAGCCATTGAGTTAAATTAAACAAGAGATTCCTGAGAAGATGAAACCAAGCATGACCAAAGTCTTGTCTCAGACACATGTCAAGCTTAGTTAAAATTTAGACTCCCACTCCTTATTGCCAGGAAAGAGGAAAGAATCTTCTAGTATGACCCAGCATGAGGGAGCAGGTCTAATGTTAGTTTGAGGTATTTTACTTTTGTATTTCTCTTTTGTAGTTCACAGCAGGTCCTTTTAGGGGGAATAAAAGCCCTTGCTCTGCAATCTACCCTTATTGTTTCACTGAAGAGTGAAAGTAACACATATTTCAATCAGAAGAATTATATGAGGGCTATGAATGTTTCCACAGCCAACAGAGAGAGCCCTGATTCATTTAAGGTCAGAGCTGATGTTTTAAGAGAAAAATTTTGATGGTCAACCCATTGGGGAATAAAATCCTATGCTCTACTAAGTGACCTAACTCATTGGGTAGTAATGAGGAGATAAGGCCAGAAATTCCAGAGATTAGCTACACTAGATAAGATTCCCAGACTTCTGAAGAAAAAAAGACATTGCTAGGATACGCAGGGATTCCAGTGGAACTCGAGTGCCACAGTTTTATAGTGTGGCCACCTTTCTATTGATTAGTGTTAATGAGATGAGAGGGCCCCACACTGATGGATTATCAAAGTCCACCTAATCTTGTTTTTTACTATTTAATCTTTCTTGTTGCTATGGTTAGAAATATGTGCAAACTAAATCCTTGTTTCTTCTTTCACTTGACCTTATTCTGATTCATCAAATTGATTCTCTTACACTCTGAACTATGCCAATTATTGTGTCTGTCAAGCCATACATTCATTAGAGGACTGGAGCTAATGGACATGCTCTAAGAGCACATTCATCTTTAGAAATACGGTAAAAGCTAATTCTTTTGGCTCAGCAAAGCTCAGGTTGACATCTTGCCACTCTTCTGCTGCCAGGAATATCTGGTGACTTAATGAAGCAAAGATCTTAAACACACAACTCAGTGGATTATTCAATATCAAGGTCTGTGCTAGAGTCTGTAAAAAAGGATTAACACTTTCAGTTCTACAAAAGCCCAGGCAATGAAGGAAAACACAGGAGGACTACTAGAATGGACAGTTCATCAAAAGGATTACAGAGTAACATGTACTTCATGAGCCCATTGATCTTCCTTTTCATATGGTATTTAAAAAATAATCTTTTATATGTCAGTGGTAATGCAACTGGATTAGCGGAGCCAACAGGCTGTGACTATTTAAATATTAATTGGGACAGCAATGTCTAAATCAGTGGTTCTCAACCCTGGCTGCATATTAGACTCACCAAGGGAGCTTTTAAAACTTGCCGATACCTACTTCCTACTTTCAAAGAGGCCACTTTAATCGGTTGAGGGTGGTACCCTGGCATCAGAATATTTTAAAAGCTTTTTAGGTGATTTGCAGGTATAGTCAACACAAAGGACCACTAGTGAAAAGAAATGGTAAAATAGGATAGCTTTTTGTTACCAGAGCATCTAACTCAAACACTGTATTTCTTTAAAAAGATTCTCAATGTGTGTTTTTTAAAAAAATAGAGCAAACACCCTGTTTCATTCAATCCCAATTATGTTGGCCTTTGCCATGTTGTAACACATGGACTGTGTTGAATGCAATTAAAACATTTTGACCATATTTAGGGAGGCTTTTTAAAATGTCAAAATATACTTGATAGGGAATTTATGTCCCTTTGATTTTTTTTTTTTTTTTTTTTTTTTTTTTGCTGGGTCATGGAATTTGTTCTTCAGAGCCAAAATGCAAAATATACTCAAAGATTCTTTGCCAATCCAATAAGCAAGCAAACAAATAAAACACCCTAAGTGTGTTTTATTTGGTTAATTAAACTGACTGAAAAGAAGATGAGTTATTCATCAATTTGTGTTAGGAAAAAAAAATCAAGGCTGTTTTAACAGGTAGGGATGTATAAACAGGCGTGCTAGCAGGAGACTCATCAGTAACTTCCTGAGACATTTTGATCGAGTTGCTGAGTTTTCTTGGCCCTCAGAGTTGCATGGTTAGTGGTGGAATTGAGATGCTTCTCGTGACTTGTCTCACACTCTGAGCACTGCTATTTAGGAAAAGAACAAGGACAGAGTAAGTGGAGAAGAAGAGAACTTACTGAGCCCTTCCTCAGAAGATGAAGAGATGACTGTAATCCCAGGGACTGGGGAGGTCGAAGCTGAGGATAGCAGAAGAGGCCAACCTGGGCAATTGAGTGAGATCCTGCCTCAAAAAATCAGTTAATAAATAAATAAAATAAAAAAGGCTGGGAATGTGACTCAGTGGTAAAGCACTGCTGGGTTCAATCCTCAGGGCCAAATAAATACATACAGA
This sequence comes from Tamias sibiricus, assembly GCA_025594165.1. Lineage (NCBI taxonomy): Eukaryota > Metazoa > Chordata > Mammalia > Rodentia > Sciuridae > Tamias > Tamias sibiricus. The sequence continues at coordinate 144,893,538 of CM046662.1, forward strand.
CACAATGAAACAATTTAAGAGAAGATGAGTAAATATGTCTCCTGGCTGCCTCTTTTAACTGAGTCTGAGAGTGTGCTTGCTGTATGCACTGGTATGCTTGTAGAAAGCAGATGTTGACTTTCACTCTGTTCTAGATTCCCACTTCCGGTTGGTCGCTGGCTGATCTGCACAGGACTTGAAGAGAATGAACTGTGGCTACTCAACAGGCTAAGGTTCTTCCTCGGAATAATGCTGAAGGCAGAGCTGGTGATCTGGATACATAACCAGGATGTGATTCTGCTTTGGTCTTGTCCCCAGGACCTGTTGCTTCATCACATGTGGCTGCTAATGGTTTCTCCAGTTTCCCACTTTGGACAAGTGCTTCTCTGCCTTTAAGATCTATTACCATCTTGCAGGTGCTTTCTTGGTAAAATGCCATTTAAAGGAGCCAGCAGGAGAGATGTAGGCATGGTATATCCTTTAAGGGAAACCGAGAACCTGACTTGCTTCTCTCTCTTTTTTGTTGTTGCACGAATGCAAGACTTCTATACTACTGTTTGATTCTCTCCATATATTTATTTTCCTGAAAAGTTTTGGAGGTCTGTACACTTTTCTCTAAGTTCACTAACTTCACACCTTCTTTTACTAATAATTCTGATGTTCCCCCAATCTTAATTTGCTCTCTGATCAATCTTCCCTTGTGTTGCCGCCTGCGGCTGCCGCTTTGCAGCAACAACGCTGCGGGAGAAAATTCGGAGGCAGGATGGAAATGAAAAAGTTCTTTTATTCTTCTCTCTCCGGCTTCAACAACCTCTCCAACTCCAACTCCAACCAACCAACTCACCCTCACCTGGTTGAATACTTTTTTCCTTAACAAAGACACGTGCTAACAGCTCGAGCTTACAGGTGCGTCACGCAGTGTTCATGGGCATAAAAAGATTCTTAGATAAATGCATGAATATCAGGTGAAAATACTTGAACACCTTTATGGCTCTCAGCTAGCTGCCATCTTAGCTATCTCCTCAATTAGGGCTCTTACACCCTTGCAACATCTTACTCTTACATGGCTTCCTCATTTGATTGCTCTATTAAAAGGATCTTGTTATGGTTTGGATATGAGGTGTCCCCCCAAAGCTCCTGTGTTAATGTAAGAATATGCAGAAGTGAAATGATTGGATTATGAGAGGTGTAGCCTAATTTAAATGAACTATGCTAGTTCAAATGGATTGACTGGGTGGTACCCATAGGTAGGGGCAGCATGACTAGCGGAGGGCAGTCACTAGGGGTGTGCCCTGGAAGTGTGTGCATCTTCCCTGTGTTCCCTCCTCCCCTACCTATTTCCTGATACCACCATGAGTTTTGAAACTTCGCTGCACCACACCTTTCCCCATGACGTGCTGCCTCACTTTGGGCCCAGAGCAATAGAATCAGCTGTCGATGAACCTATGAAACAGCTCCAAATAAACTTTACTTCCTCCCATTTATGACATATTTTTTGGTTAGTCCTTATTTTATTTTCTTATGCATTCCACAGTGCCACACTAAAAAAAATAGATTGTGACCTTTTGTTATGATAACACAGTCCAAGTAACATTCTCTTCACCATGTCTAACTGCTAAACCCAGAAGCAGCATTTTTGACCATCACAAATAACATTGTGATATGCTGTTACCTTCCTGAGTCTTCCTCCCCTGCAGTCCCCGAAACATACATTGTTTCTTGGTATTTTTTTAAATGGCATGTTTCAAACATGCAGAACAGTATAGAAAATAACAGTGAATACCTGTTCACCAGCAAGTTTAATGAAATCTTGACATTTTCCCGAACCAATTTCAATTATTTTGAAGGAATGAAACGCCACAGAAACAATTATAGTCACCTGAATATCCCTTTTTTTCTCTTCTCTTTCACCCACCAGCCTTCCCCAAGATAAACACTATCTTAAATTTATTATTTATCACTGTCACACATGCATTTTATCATTATTAAACACATATATCCACAAATGAAATACTCCAATATAAATACTTATAAAAAAACACTGCCTTTTTCTTCAAATGGCATTTTATGAAGTACGATTTTATAACTGCTTTTTTTGCTCAATATTGTGATTTTGAAACACATGGCTCAAGTTTACTTATTTCAACTCCTATATCATGTTCTATTGAATATTCATGCAATTCACTTACGCAGTTGATGGACATTTAGTCTGTTTCCAATTTTGAGTTATTATAGACAACGTTTTAATGAACATTTCTGTATCTGTCTCTTTGAGCAAATGGGTTTGGTTTCTCCTAGGTCCCCAGTGCATTGTTAGTTGTTGTAATAGCTCCTTCAAAATTAAACTTTCTTGCCATTAACTGCCAAGGGGCCAAAGGCAAATTTCCTTGTTTCCATTTAATTTCACTGCACTCTAGAAGTGTCAACAGTAAGGTTCTGACCAGGACAATTCAAAGAGGTTGAGTTACCTGGTTAGAATAAAAAGAGCCTGTGGTGTGAACTCTGTGATTCATTGGCTCCTTAACCTGTCAAATTGCATTGCTCTTGTGGTAGATAATTTCTGATATGCCATACCCCCAGTTTTCCTTCTACTTTACCTTCCATTAGGAGCAGAAAGAAAGTTGTTCCCTACAGCTCTCTAGGATGAAAGGCTTTTCCCGGGGCTCTATCAGAGACAGATATTGCAAGTCTCCCAGAACAAAGATTTGATGTTTAAGATCAGCTTTCCAACTTTCAGTAACATAGGTTGCTCTTCTTCCTTATGAATCTGGAATCTCAATCATACATTCTGATAATTGTACTCAGAATTGGACTGCATCTTATCCCACCTCTGCCCTGGACTCATTTCTCTATGTAATGACAGTGGAATCGTTTTCTGCAAAACATCAGATCATTGTAACTACTTAGCAAACATAAAATTCTAGGTAATGTAATTTTGCATATTTCGAGGGAGATCAATGAGAATTTGGGACAGCCATGGCAGCTCTTGCTTTTTAGGATTGCTCCCATCTGCCTAAATTGGCCTTTTATGCCTAGGCAGATGCAGATTCAATTTGCTTTATCCTGCAAGCTGAGTTGTTTCAGGTTGGGAAAGGGCCTACATAGCGCTATTCTCTTTGGATTCTGATGAGCTCAAGAGGAGTAGACTAGGCCCAGTTGCATGAACTACCACTCACTTCACTTGATTTGTTGTTGTTCTTGTTTGGTTTGAGACAGCCTTATGTTTGACCCTTGTGACATCCTATACGGCAGTCAACTTCTGTCCCACATGGAGTCCCATATTTTTTTTTGCAGCTGAGTAACCAGTTTCTATGTCTATCATGTAGTGCAATTTTAACTTGAGCCACATTAGTTCCATTAGAGAAAACAGGGCAAGGGCCAACATTAACAAACACAGAGGATCAATTCCTTGGATCAATACTCAGATTGAACAAGACTCATGGCCCCTCAACTTTCAATAAACTATATAACATTTCAAACCAGAAAACTGGAAGGTGATATTGCCTGCTGTAAGTAAGTAACATTCTCCATCTGAACTTCCATCAGCTGAGGCCATCTCTGACTATTCCACTACTAAGGAGTTAGGTCAGTATGTATAGAAAATGCTACATGGACACAAAAGTCTGAATTTATCAAAGGAGGAAGGATTAACATGTTTCCACAGTCCAATTTTACTTGCAGAAAGTGTTACTCTATGAATTCCCGATCTTATGTTTCTTGTTGGCACCAACGCTATTTGGGGAAAGAAAAAGAATCATAATTTTCCATAGAAATAAGAAATCTGTCATGGATTCTAATTCTCATAGGTGAAAATATGGACCAGAGACCCCATAAAAAAAAAAAAAGCAAAGAAAACAAAAGCACAAGGTAAAGTCATGACAATTTCAGTCCCCAAAGGGCTGAGTTGGCTTACACAGTTGGCTTGTGTCATTGTCTAAACCACATGCAAGGATCTAGCATGGTACATAAAAACAAAGAGGTTCTCTCCATTGGTCTAGGGAAAGGGAGATGACAGGGATACAACCTTATTTCTTGCTGTAAGCTCTGTGGCTTACTGTGCTGGCTTGCTCATGTGTGAGCAAGTGCTGTATCTACTCTCCATGAAGCCAATTTATTTAAATCCAGGACAATCTGCTGCTGATTCTTCCTAAACCAAGCTGTTGGTTCAGCTTCCTGCAGGGTGACATGGTGACATCTGAACTCTCAGTGTTGGGCCTTCCGCTCCTCTATCCTGTTTCTGATCTCAGTGGGAAAGAGTGGTTGAGCTTAGCTTTGCCTACCTCAGTAAGAAAGCAGCTCCTAAAATTAATCCTTGGTTGTCTATAAAGTTCTAGTTTTTTTCTAGTCTGCAAACTTCACTACTTGACAAGTGTGATTATGGGCTTTTACTGATGGTAACTAATCAGGATACATAGATTTTTGTCAGCTGGTGATTCTTGGAACTGTTCAATGCATTTGTTGTTATGCTAGGCAATAGGAGGGGTATTTACCTGGTTCTTGCCTTCGCAGTGCACATATATTTACTTTGATAGTAAGTCTATGAACAATTTGGAAAGAGAATGCACGTAAACCATGTCAGGGAGTGATCTCCCAGTGAAAGAAACTGCCAGGCACTGGGATGCACAGTGCTATAACACAGTGGGTGTCAACGATCGTTCCTGGTCAAGCTGTGGAAGCTCCACTGATGACTGGCTGTAGATTGTAGCACTCAAACTCTTTTTCCACAACATGTGGATTCTACAAATGGTGTACGTACATGAAGCTTCATTGGCTAGATGGCTGGTTGGGATCTGGACAGATAGGAGTTTTCCACTGCTCCCCCAAACCACCACACCATTTATAATCTCCAGGAGCCTTCTAGTTACTCCAGTGTACCTCCTAGAGATAAGATTGGCAAATGTGAAGAGGTATAGAAATGTCAGGGAAATCCTCTCTAGATAGGTATTCTTAAGAATCACTGGGCTTTAGGGTCATCTGGGGAGCTTAAATGAAAACAAAACAAAACAAAACAAACCACTTCTAGGCTCACAAAACAAAAGTGATAATTTCTAGGTAAAACTTGGATATTGACTTTTTAAAAAATATTCTCTGGGTGATTTGTATGTGGATCTGGACCTGGGAACCACTGCTTTTGTCTGAAATTCAAACTATAGAATATTGGAGATAGAGATAATCAAGTAAAATACCTGAAAAGAAGGTAGGGTAGAATTATGATAACTTTATTGAGATTAGAAGACAGCGGGCCTAGGGAGAGCAATGCCCAGAGAATTCTACTCCAGAAGGGTTTAACGTCTTTATCTTTTATTCCCAGCATCTAGAAATATCACCTTTATTGTTCAGCTTGATATTTTTCTTTCCCACACAGCCATTCTTTATCCTGAAGAAGAGGGCTTGGAGAGAGGAAGAGTCGTCTGCCCTACACTTAAGAAAAAGCCTCATGCTGGAATGCCAGGGTCTGGGAATTTCCACTTGTGATCAGCACTTAGGTGAGTCATGATCTGGGATAGAATTGTGCATAGGAGCCTCTTCTAGCTGAAAAACTAAAAAGTATAAAAGCAGGAATTTTGCTTTCCTAGAATGTACCAGAGAAGGATGATTCTTGAAACTTGACAAGAACATTTGAATTCCATGGGCAATAAAAAAATATCTCGTGTGTGTGTGTGTGTATGTGTGTGTGTGTACAACATTCAAATCTTCCATTTTACCCATCAATACATATATCTATAATCTAGGGAAGTAGGCCGATTTACCAAAAACCCATCCAATAAATGATCAATTAACTGAAAGGCCAATTCTTCAAAGATCCAGTTTGTCAATTTTCCCAATCCAAACAATCCACCAAAAATTTTAAATATTAAAAAGAGAAAAAATAATCACATCATATTGAAATGTAAAACTTTATTACTAGAAATACAAATTAAGGTTTACATGTTCATTGAAGAGGTACAGGCATATTAAACATACCTACATTTTTTTGTAAAATACAAAGTAAACTTTTAAACACACATGAAAAAAATAAGAAGTGGTCAAAATAATCAAGTCACACAAAACATTTGGGTTTCCAATAAGAGGGATGTGTTGACCTGGTAGTTGTCTGCAAAGAGGTTCAACACAAATCTGAGAGCCATTCAAAGAAATGGAATAGCACTGAGAATGCATGAGAGGTATTATTGCCTCTTAGGATAGCAGTGGAAAGACAGGGCATATAAGTAAAAAGAGCAACAAATAAAAAATGAATTTGGATAAATCTTAAGACTCCTAAAGACTAAAACAGTCTAAAAAGGTAGGTAAAGTTTCCACTCGGCAAAGACAAAAACAATCATGGTACATATTAAATTTTGGCTACTAATGACTATAAAGCACATATGAATGTTGATATACTACTTGAAAACTTGGAAAATGAATCCTTAAATTTTTGAAAAACAGAAATGACACCGAAGAGAATTGGAGCTACATCAGCATAAACTGAAAATTGTCCATATGAAATTCTGCAATAAAAATAATCAACTAAAATTTTGCAGAAAGCCTTAAAATGTCAGAGATATCTCATCTTACAAATTGATACAAGCTGTTATAATTAGTTGTTTCTAAAAAACAAATTTGGATAAGTAGATTCATTAATAAATACAGCAATTGGCTGTCCAGCATATTGATTTTCATATGTGTGAACTGACTAAAATGTAGGATATGTAGAGGCAATAGTATTAGTTCCATTTTCCAGAGAAATGAACTGAGTTAGTTTCATTATAAAAGAGCAAAGTTCACATCTGTTTTGCATGTACAGAGTACTGTTGTATGTTCCTTAGAACTCTGCAGACTACAGAGGATTTAAGTCCATGTTCCTCAAGTAAAAGGTACAACAAAAGTAGCTCACAAACATCTTAATTAAAGGATCTCAGATAATGAATAGAAAATGTAATATAGCTAATTGAAAGAAAATCTTCTATCAAGCTTTTCAGAAACACACATGATGCTATTTGAGCTCTTATGGAAAAGAATAAATCCATAGCTACAGCACTCCAAGTGCCAGTATATATGAGAAATTTGTCACTTCCAGATCTAGGATGGTATTTGGCACATGGGATGACATATGTCATACTCTGCAAGCAGTTTCTTATGCATATGGTCCCTCCAGCTAGAAGAGCCCATCCGCAGTCTATTTTATCAATACTGAAGACACCCAGACTGAAAATAACCTTGCATTAAATAAAATCAACTTCTATCTGACCAAGAAAGCAACACATATTTTATTGATACATTGTTTTCCTTAAACCTTGTTGCCAAAAATGTTGCACATTGATAATATAGAATAGTTCTATATCTACATGTTGAGCATTGATTGTTTTGTAATAAGAGTTTAAGAGTGTTCACTAAGTATGAAGGATTTTCTGTGGATTCTCTGAGTCCCGTATCTGGTTAACCTTAAAATCTTCACTTCTTTTGCAATTCAAATGTCTTTTATAATTTTGATATTCCTTTTTGGATGTGTAGTATTGAAGTTTTATTAGTTGTTATTTAAATATGTAACTTTCAAAAGGGAATCTCAGCACAAATTCCTAGATTATGTTTGTCCATTCCAATAAAGAGAAATTATATTAAGTAACTAATATGTAAATCAAATGTGTTAAGTAAAGCCAAGTTCATTCTCTTTTAATAGGTTTTTAAATGAGAATAATGTGGCACATCACTTGTGAGTTCTATTTTGATTGTTTGCTCTTTTTTTTTTTTCCAAAAATGTAGGAAAGTAATTTTAGAAACTAAAATAGACCATGATTTAAATGCTCTTTTTATTGGTGGAAAAATGATTTTTTGAGAAAGAATGCTTGACTCAGTATGGCAAGTAAATTTCTTTAGACATTCAGAAAACTCACAGATAAACTTCAACTACTATTTTTAAACATTAGATGGAACCAAGGAATTATTTTGAATATCAAACAAATGGAATTTGGAAATGTTGAAGAGTTCAGTAAACAAGAACTAACATTTTAGTTGAGGGAATGCTTCCTAATACTGCTAAAAAAAAAAAAATATTTGTCACAAGACTAGCAAGAATGGTTTGGTACTTTTACCAATACTCAATGAATTTAGAGCCAGAGAATCTAGACTTTGGTAAATCATAGAGGAATTACCATGTTATGTGGTGCTTTCTGTGGGGTACCATACTTGGTGTGTAGTCTTCCAAGCAAAGGTTAACTCTATCACTCTTTGGGATTGTTTTTGACAAGATTACAATAACTGTCATAAGAGCCTGTCTGAGATATTCTGGCTCTCTTCTTTCTGGTCATGTGGTGGAATTATCCTACCACTTTGAAATTTGATGACCTTGTGACTTACTTTGAATGATGAGGTGATTGGAGGTGATGTGGAAGTTTTAAAAGTTTTAAAAGACAGTGTGCCTTCTTCTGTGTTCTGTTCCCCTATCACAGTGGTGAATATCTCCCCATGGAAGAGTCTCTGTCAGTTTGGGTCCCAGAGAGGGGAATGTAGAATCCTGGTGGATATGAAAAATAAGCCTTTGTCGTGACAACACATTAAGATTTGAGAGATTTTCTATTATTGCTGCATAATGTTGTCTATCCTTACTTAATTTAACAATAATAAAATGACAGAAGACTAGTGACTATTCCAGAAAATAAAACCAGCTGAAAGAAATGTATCACAAACTATTTGCTCAAGATATCACTTTTTCTACAATATGAAGAAATATGTACAGTGAATATTAGCTAAAGTGTGCTTTATGAAGTTTTATTTGATCTAGATTTTTTTTTTGCTCATCCTATGTCATTTTATTTTATTAGTTGGGGGTCTGGAAACTATTTCTGTATGTGGACAGGTAGTAAATATTTTAGGGATTTCAGCCACACAATTGCCATCACAACTATTCAACATCGAATCCTGAGATTAGTCACAGACATTATGTAAATAAATGTTCATAGCTATGGTCTAATTAAACTTTATTTACAAAAACAGGTGGTAGGCCTGATTTGAACTGATGATTGGTTTGCTGATTTCTGTTATTAGGTGATATATTTATGAGACCATTTAATATGGTTAGACTTAGTAATATTGACATCTCTTTTTCTACAGGAGCTAGGTATATATATTTTCTTTCTTTTTAAAAAAATCGATGTATTTGTTCTAATCAGTTATACTTGACAGCAGAATGCTCTTCGATTCATTGTACGCAACTAGAGAAGTCAAAAATTGTGCTCCATTTGTGTACAATGAATCAAAGAGCATTCTGCTGCCAGGTACATATATTTTCTTACAAGTGAATTACTTTTTTAAAAACTGGTTTTGTGGTATAGGTGGCATAATGATCATCAATGGAAAAATTATATTTGCTATATAGTAAGAAGGGTACATATAGAACTTCTGATTTATGAACTCATGATGTCTAACTAATTAAAATACTTTATTTTAGCTTAACAGGTGAAGTCACTGAAGCACACTGAAACAAGAGGTTTGAAGTCACAGAGGCAGTTTGCAGAAGAACTAGGCCTACAGGCTTGGCCTGCCAGCATCCACCCGCCTATTCTCGTTTATTTCTATTGTCATACACCAACTTCCAAATGAATTGAACAAGTCAGAAGGATTAGGCCTAGAATTAAATAGGTTAAAAAATAAAGATTTTATTTGAACTTTATCCTGGACTTTATTTGAATGTGGAAACATTTTAATGTTGAACAGAGAATGTGTTAAAGAAATGTCTGTGAATATGCATAAGCTTATTAAGTTTCAGTTTAAGGTGTTTTCAAGGTAGGAGGGAAAGGAAGATGTAGAGTCCTGCTATTAACCTAATTTATGATGTTTACTTATTCTTACCTATCTGACTAATGCTCCCTTTGTTCTCTTTATAATTCTTATTTTCTATCTTCTGCCTCTGTCCCCCCAAGAGCTGCAAACATTAGCTGATTAATACTCAGTCTCCTTAGCTGCTGTGATCAGTGGAAGTAATCTCTCATAGCACATTGATATCTAAATCAACAGAATATATCTAAATCACCTTTGCTAATCTGCTGGAATTTTTTTAGTGTTTCCTGAGCTTATATCTCCACTATAACAATGTGTTTGGAAAAAGAAGTACCCAGGACATAAAGATAGGAGAATTCAATTTTGTAAAAAAAGACTGGGGTTTCACTTTTGTAGCTTGAAATGTTTCATCAAAGTCTTTTTTTTTTCCCCAAAAGTTTTCTATTCTGAAGAGAGTTTTTTTCTATGTGTGAAACTATTGGATAACATTGACTTGATTTTTATGCCCTCTTTATTACTCTGCACCCAAATAACAGGAGAACAAAAACAAAAATAAAACCCACAACACTTGAGGTGAGAAAGAGGAGAATTTGGAAATCTGCAGTTTAGCTGCACATTATCTTGCAACTGAAGGTGCTATTTTATTTTCTTGAAGACCTGATGTTAAGGACTGAATGTTTGTGTTATCTCTGCTTGCCCTGCATATCATACGTTGAAATTCAAATCTCTAATGTGAGTGGTATTAGGGAATGGGCTTTTCTAAGGTAATTAGGTCATGAAGGTGGAGCTCTCATGAATGGAATCAGTGCCATTATGAAAAGGACATTTCTGGCCCCCTACTTAACATGGGACTATACAAGGACAATTCAGCAGTCTTTGGCTCATAAGAGGGTCTTCGCTAGAATCCAATCATGCTGGTACCTTGATTTCAGACTCCCAGCCTCAGAAACAGAGAAATGAAAGCCTTTTTTTTTTTTTTTTTTTTTTATAAATCACCCATTCTGTGGTACTCTGATATAGCAACCAATATGTCATATATATGCTTAGATTGTTAATTGTAGCCAAATATCAATGACTTTTATATTACATGAATTCTCTGTGTCTATGGTTGCCATAGATTGAATTTGTCTACCATGGTGTTTTGAATAATGACCTATCAAAGATGTCCATGTTCCAATGCCTGGGTCTGGTTGATATGCTGCTTTAGAGGGCCAAAGGGACTTTAGAGGTACGATTAAGGATCTTCAGATGGGTAGATTACCTTGGACTGTTCAAGTGCGTACATCGTAATCTTGAGGGTCCTATGAAACAAAGGCAGTGGAATTAGAGTCAGAGAGAAAAAGGTGATGTGACCATGGAACCTGAGACTGAGTGATGTGCTCTGAAGGTGGAAAAAGAGACTATGAGCCAAGACCACGCAGGCAGCCTTTAGAAGCTGGAAAAGATAAGGAAAATGATTCTTACCTAAAGCCTCCAGAAGAAGGGGGTACTAGGCAGCTCTGTGAAAACCTTGACTCAGTCTTCTGATCTCTAGAATTACAAGACCATAAATATATGTTTCAAACTGCTAATCTGTGTTCTAATGGCAGTAGGAAGCGACTCTAATTTATCTCCCTGTATTATCGAAGAACACAAGCAAGATTGAATTCTCAATGAAAATCCACAAGAGAAATAACCAGTTTTTGATTCTCAACACCAGACACATGTTTTGGTAAAACATAATTTGTTTTGGATTATTTGTCTCTTTTTTTCTCTTTTGGGATAATTGAGAGTTCTTAGAAATGTTACCGATTTTAGACTAGTCTTCCATTTGTTACATTTGCTCTGTGGTTTATTCTAGTTCTCTTGTATTTTCTTCTTGCTTTCTATGAAATTTAAAGAGCCTGTGGGGAAGTGGGAGCTAGCCTACACTAGCTGGCACTGCAGGCACTTGGAGACAAAGAGAGGGTACATTGGCTCCCTTCACTAAGGCACAGAAAGTGTCCTATTTTTTCAAAGACCATCACTTCCATGGCCAGAGGTGGGGCCAGGAGCCAAATCACAGCAAAGGAAGCAAAAATCTCCTATTACAAGCTAATTGGACGAGAAGACAGAAAAAAAAAAAAAAAAAAAGTATCCTTACCTCTTCTCTTTTTTCAAGTGGTCTGGGAACTCTCATTGTTAAAGGAGAATTCTTCTCCATGTAATAATCAGGCATTTTTGATCAGGGCCAAGATGCAAAGGACTTTTAAAGATACCATAGTTCTAGAATTTTCTAGGTCTCCCAATAACAGACCTCAAAAAAAAAAAAAAAAAAAAAAAAGGTTCAGTGGCTGGATAGAGGGACCCACACAAACCCCACACCCTGTTTTCATGCATAGTCAATGCTCTTTGAAGAATCGAACTCACAATTCCCTTGTTTTATTGTACCTGTTACTTATAACTGGTCTCAGTTTTTATTAAGCCCAGAAGGAATATCTTTCCTAAAACATTGGCAGTTGCAAAGTTTGAAATGTAGATTCCAGAATATGCTTTTTTTTTTTTTTTTCTACACAGTCTTCCATCCTATTGCCCATTGGAAATGGATTAGTTTCCTTTTCTTATCTGATTTTAGAAAATATTTGCTTTGGATAATGGTTATATGATTTATTGCCCAAAAGAAAAATAATTAATATTTTGCACTGGTGCTGAATTAGGAAACTTGACAAATGTTAATATATGACTTGATGATGTGTTCTCAGGAAAAAGATCAAGAAGTGAAGCACTTAGCACTCATGGGACTGTTGGTCTTATACAAAGTAAGAGGGGATCCTATTTTTTCCTTCAAGCCCCTTCAAACTTTACCAGGGAGGCAAAATGTAAATGCTTGGACAAGCTAGTTCATAAAGCACAAACGCCACGTGGTCTCCTACTTAGTGAATAATGGAAACTTAGGGAGTGAGAGAAGATACTAGACTGGAGGGAGACGGTGAAACAAATCTTCCCAGATGAGATAGGGGTGAGTTTGATTCAGAAGTATGTTGAGGGTTTAGAAACATAAAGAGGAAAAAGGAGGGGGCGGGGGGAGTCCAAGACCAGGAGATCTCAGCAACACCAATTTTGATCAAATCATGTTTTGAAGAGTGAGAGGAGTTTTGATTTGTGCTAGTAAAACTGTGCGCTTGTAACGGAACTGGAGGGCAGACCACTGCAGTCCTTTTCTGTTCTTTGGAATTCTAAAGAGAAACATACTCTTGTCTTCCAGGTGGAGCCCAGTTTTCCCTCTGCTGTGCCAGCCTCAGCTGGTGGAGTGTGTTTTAGTCATAAAAGCAGATTCTTCTCCAACAGGCCAGACATCTTGAAGGCGTAGAATCCTGTCACTTCTCACTTAGCATTTGCTCCAAATAGAGGGGGGGAAAACGTTATAGCAATTGGAAGTTTCGCAGTATCAACAAAACCTGTGTTAGTGCTAGTCCACAAGTGTATAGTTTTCCTGTCAAAACCTGGTTTCTCGGGTTCCCCATCTCTCACTATAACCTGCCAATGAGCTATAATTTTGAAATGGTGAAGACTTGGTCTTGTCTTTAATTTCTTTATAAATAGGTTTGAACAAGGTGCCACAAGAAATCAAATTTTCTACCAGTCACGGTCTCTACCCTGAACTTTTAAAAAATATTTTTTTGGCCTGCTTCAGGGCTTGAGAGTACAACAAGCTCTGGAAAAACCACCCTTTGCAAGTGGAAACAAAGTGGGTTACGTCAGATTCTGTTTTGAGGCACGGCTTCCTAATTATCTCGTAGGACTCAAAAACCTTTTAGAAGAAGAAACTAATTTTGGAAATAAACTTCTTTCCAAGAATGAAAACGTGCCACACGGCTGAGTGCTGTTATTATAACTGAGAAGGAGAATTCGCAGGCTTCACAGGAGGCCAGCAGCCATAGAACCTTCTGTACTTGTTTTTAATATGCACGCTCAGTACCCCCCAGGCCTCCCTCCTTCCAGCTCTGAGCATTGGCTTGGCCTTCAACCCCCATGACCAAATTCTAGAGTCAGTGGCTCACTATGCAAAAGTCTAGGTTCTTTTAAGCCCTTTACATGCATGTTGTTTTCCAAAACTCCCTCTTCTCATGTCATTTTTACAGGTAAATGCACTATTTCTTGTTGCCTGTGCACAACACCTAAGCAATGACTCCAGAATTTATCCACTCTCATTTGATTCTGTGGGATCCACTTCCATATTCCAACAATCTATTGAAATAAAGGCATCTAAATTCAGGAACCCCAAATGGGTTTATCTTCCCCTAAATTGCTTCAGTCTCCTATTTTGGTTAATTACCTTCCCATTCTCCCTGATGCTCAAACAAGGAAACTTAAAGCGACTTGAAGACCCTCTCTTTGCTCCTGCCTTCCATCATCCCTAGAATCTCCCTTCCCATAGGACCTCTGGTTTGTTTCAGACTCACCTGATTTCTTACCTGATTAATGCCATAGCCACCTCTTTTTTTTTTTTTTTAACATAATCTTTGGACTGTCTCAAATTAAACATCTTCCCCAAACACATATCTGTTCACTACATTTTTTTTTCATTTTTTTTTTTTTTTTTTTACCCAAAGAAATATATACAAATTTCTTGGCATGAATTATATGCTCTTTCAACATCTGGCACAAATCTTCTTAATTTTATTAACTTTCCACCCAACATTATCATAAGGAGTATCTTCGAGACTCAAATTTTAGACTTTTCCTAAATATATTGTTTTCTGTTAGGAATTTTTACTTGAAATTCCTTTCCACCTATATCTGCATGTTAAAATGTTATCTTTTAAGACAGCTCACATGCCACCACATCAATAACTCGTTTCTGATTTTGCCCTTTCACCTCAACTCTCGTTACTCTCTCTTTCCAGACACATATCAAGTTCTACCCCATAACATAATTTAATAGAAAAATGTTTGGAATTGTCATCACAAGCTTAGGTTTAAGCCTTGAGTTTTTCCTTATCTGTGATTTTGGGCAGGATATTTGATTCCTTCTTAATCAGAAGAAGTGATTGCTATTCCTTACTTCAAAGGGGCCAGGTTTGCAGTTAAGTTATGAAGTGCTGTAAATGTGACTTGGTAGCATTTGAGAAACCAGAAAAGGGTCATGATACTAAAGCGATTCCTGAAGTTTCAATGGGGCAGAACCATTGAAGTAAAAAATTTCATCAATTGGTCAGGAGTAGATTTATGCACAATAAACACAACTGACAGAGAACACGTCCAAAGAATCTTTGAATTGACAATATTTATCTCTAAGTTCACAGATGTCTAGCTGCCACACTGTGTAAATAAAAATGAATGGTTTTTGGAGCTGGACAAACCTGGTTTAAATGCCAAACTGACTCCCACTAACCATATGGCACAGAGTAAGTTATCGTACCTCTAGGAGTCTCAGTTCCTCCCCTGTAAAAGTAACTCACTGGTAAAAATTTGCAAGGACCTGCTCTGAAAGGGATCAATGCTATGAAATATTGTTGCTTTTAGATGACAAGATCATAGGAAATTTAAAAGAAAAGAATTATGCTTCTTGTAAGGAAGGAAGGGGATCAGTTTCCTTGGTGTCCTGAAGAAGTGTTTTCAGATATTCTCCCAGTTACTAAACTAGGGTTTCTCATGCTGGCAGAATTGCAGGTGACCCTCTGTTCACTGAAGCTGGGCTCAGAGTGTGGTACGGATAAAGACCATGTGCTCTCACAACACCTGCAGCCTACCAGCAGATCGGAGAGTTTTTGGGAAGGGTGGGAAGACTCAAGGTGGAGAAGTAGGTTGGGTGATTTTCTTCTCTCCCATCATCTTCAGTGTTGAGTCCTTGGCATATGGCCTGCGAATGGCCACATCTTCATGGGCACCCCATATGGTGTACATTTAAAAGTCATGTTCCCAAGCATCTTTTCTATTCTCTCTATAATAGTTTAACTAATTTATATTACAACCACATGATGATGGGGGAGGAGGTTTAGATGTGTGCATGTACATGAAAGGAGGGTGGGGGCATTCATTTGTGGGGACTTTTAGTTGCTGTTGGTTTCTGACCTTTGACCTATTAGTAAATTGAGAATATAAAGGTTGTTTTCATAGCGAGATAACACAATGTATGTAAAGCTTCCCTTCTGTACATAATAAGCATTCAATAGTTCTTCCTTCCTTCCTTCCTCTCTGCCTTCCTGCCTGCCTGCCTTCCTTCCTTCCTTCCTTCCATCATCCCATCCAAATAGTTTCATCTGGAACTTTTAAATATTTTTCATAAAAATACCATATAGGATGTCAAATGGGGTCTACTTACTTCCCAAGACAATGATTGCAGTTGGCTGGGTTAAGAATAGTGAAGCTCTGTCTTAGCTCATTAGGAAAGAGGGTTACAGTCAATTAATAAAGTTTGCCATGGAAATGCCACAGGGGCTGTGACAGCAGGCAAGCAATGTGTTTTCCATCCTTGATGTATGTTGGTGACATGTGGCTCTTCAGTTTGTGCACATGTTCTTGGAATGGTTCAGGGGCAGCATTCTGTTAAATATATAGACGAAGCTTAAGGTCTAATCTCAAACCCAAGAATCCTTGCCAAATTTTGAAATCATGTAGTTTCGACTGTGCATATGAAGTTGCCTTTCTGGTGTTGCTGTTTAGACAACGATTCTGATATCAAAACAACCAAAGGTAAAAAGAAAAGAGCAAACAAAACTACTAAAATATTAAACCCATTGGGTTTTCGTTACCTATAGCAGGATGAGCTGTTTTTCAAAACATCCACAGCCTTACTTTCTCTATTTCTTTACTTCTTAGGTTTGAAAAACCAAATGGATAATGCTTTTGAAACTCAATTGCAACATAATAAATAAAATGACCTATCACTGAACACCATGGTAGCATTTGTTTTTAGGAGCATTAAATGCACTTTTTAGAAATGGATTTTCATGATTTGGGACCACTTCCCTTTGACCTCGAGGACTATTTGCAATGAATCTCAATCTTTCATCTCTGGATAAAAGCTTCCTTCCTGCACTCTTCTTCCTATAGCTGATCCACGGGCTGAAGCTAATGAATAAATAGGTGCTTTTTTGCCAGCCTACCCCACAGGAGTTCTGTAAGGATTTATCAGTTCTCTGTGGTCAAGGGCAGATTTCTAGTATCTGAGTAAGTCAGACAAAAGCCCTCTGTTTTATTGGAGTGGAGGAGAGTATTTAAGTTTCCAGAGCAGTTACCTTAACCCTCTTTCTTGTCTGCCCTTAACTAGACTGTGGTGGTGGTTTGAGAGTGACTGTGTGAGGATATTTTAGTGGCTGCCAGGTGAGAGCCAATCTCATCTCATTCCTTCAGGACCTCAGGGGGATCTTTTGCTATGTTGCTCAAATCCCTCCTCAGTTCACCTACGTTTGTTAAACTGAGGCCTGGAGATTACAGTTAAGCCTAGCAATGCATGCTGCTCTAATGCTGATCATTAGCTGCCTTGTCCAGATGGTCCCGAAGCTCACTGACAGATATTAAGGCTAAATTGTTCATCTCCAGCGCTTCTTGTAGACTGCCCAATATGTTTACTGTGGTCCATTTTCGGGAGAGTGACATTAAGCAGATCTGATGCTAACATTCTGGCAGTAGCCCTGATGAGAAAAGTGGCAGATCTGGGGAGGAATGTGGAGGACACAGCAAATGAGTGAGTTACACTCGAAAGCACTGGCATTCTGAGGGTAGCCGACTCTTCTAGTAATCTGTCAGAGACAGGTAGGAATTCCAGTTTAGTGCTCAGTTCCCGCTGGCCTGGAGAAGATTAGCAGTACAGCAGCTGACACCTCAAACTATTTTCCTTTAAGTCATGGAAACAGCAAGCAAGTGACAAAAAAAAACCCACCAGCCTCACACCTACCTTGAGGTCATTCTCATAAATGTCAATCGTGCTGAGATCAGTGTGGTTTCTGGAGACACATATCACAGGAGACTTACAATTCTCTCGCATGCTGCTTAAAAGTTGCATCCTGCTTTTAAAGTTTAGCGCTAATGGCCGCTTGATCTCGCAGCTCTCTTGGCTTTCTCGTTGCTCCTAGCCCAGCCATCAACTCAGTTAATGCCAGTCTTTAATTTCTAGTTCTGGCAACCGTAAATGCTAAAGCCAGAAGTAATTTTCTCATTTTCCTTTGTTCGTGCTTTTCCTTTGAAATAATAGGCAGAGACCATGCGAAGGTGCAGAATGTCCAACTAAGAAGGCAGTCGTGTTTTAAGTGGTGAGAGCAACTCTCTTTAAGAGAAAGAATGAGTGTCCAGTCTGTACAAGGTGCTTGGATTCCTAACATCATGGATCCCAGAAACTACCATCCAATTCCTGCCATCAAACTATTTACATTAAAACCACCAGGTCTGATAATCAAATTTAATTCTTTTGAAACTCTACCATAGAGTTTCACAGTTTCTAGAAAGTCATTAATTACTCGAGAACCAATTTAGAACCATTAATTATGAAGATGTGCAACTTAAATAGTTTCCTTTAAAAAAGTTGAGCTGGAGAGTGCAAGAAGAGAAATGGAGAGATTTATTTAATAACCTTGTGCAACATAGTGGGTGAGAAGCTCAGGACAAATGCATTACACGGTGAGGAGAAGTACAACAGCTGAGTGGTACTGCTTTGTGGTCTTTTGTAACACAACCCATAACTGGTAAATTTCAAGATCTCTAAGGCATATTTTTTCTTTCAGAAACAAAACAACTGAAAAGATATTTCAATTTCTCCATACATAAGAAAAAACAATGTTTTGCATTTATTCTTTTTTATAGCTTAAATATGTTTTCAGGGCCATGACAATTGGCCTTCCCTGCTGGGAAAGAATTATAATTAGAAAGGAAGTAAATTAATTTTCTTTTAAGTTTTTTGAAGTTCCATTCAACTTCACCCTTTGATTGCAGTGGTGTTGGGAAAGAAAGAAGGTTCCGTGTGTGTGCTTCAAGCCCCTGAAATGATCCTTCTTTCTCTGGACTTCAAAGTAGAGAAATTGTTCCATCCTACTTTTCTACTTCAAACCACACTGTCTGGTAGTCAGACTTTGAACTCAAGGTGAGAATAGAATTAGCCTT
Organism: Tamias sibiricus; assembly: GCA_025594165.1. Classification (NCBI taxonomy): domain Eukaryota; kingdom Metazoa; phylum Chordata; class Mammalia; order Rodentia; family Sciuridae; genus Tamias; species Tamias sibiricus. The sequence goes on from CM046662.1 coordinate 144,912,327, forward strand.
GAGGTACTTTGGGGAGATTTATAAAATAAGCAATGAACATTTTTCTGCTCTCTAAAGACTTTTTGTTGCCATTCCAGGTAATATCCCTGGTGGGCTATAATAAGCATACTTTTTTAAAAAAATCCTCTTGGATCTCTACTGCCCCACTTTCTGGTTTGAACAGCTACCCAGGAAACTATTATCTCTAAAACTGATTCTGGTCTTATGTGAAGAAGGCAACTGTGGAAGTTTCCCTCGGTCTCCTCCAAAGGTAGGATGGGAATTGAAGAATATAAGAGTGAAGAGACGTTTTGGGACTTTTCACTTGATTTTATCTTTGTAACTGAATCTGAGCATTTAGATAATGTCATTTTTTTAAGCAATAGAACACTTAATTCTGCTTTTTTTTTTTTCCTCTTAAAAAATATGCCAAAAGCAACTTGGAATTTTAGGGGGACTGAGATACAGTTATGTTTTCCAGTGCTCCTTAATAATCAATTCATATATTTTTCTTTTTCTTTTTTTTTTTTTTTAGGTAAAGTGTTTTATTTCTTTTCTTTTTTTTTAGATTATTTATCTACTTATTCATAATGCACAAGTATATTATCTTTTTACATACAACTGCTTGTATACAAAGTATATAAGTACCATTCAGATCTTTAATCATGCATATAGGATAGTGATATCTATCTCATTCAACCACCATTTTCCCCCCTTTTCCCCCACTGCTCCCTCCCTTGCCCTCCCTTTCCTTTGACCATTCTAGTGTTCCTCTAATCCTATGTACCCCCATCCAATCACACTGTGAACTAACCTCCTTATATCAGAGAAAACATTTGGTGTTTGGATTTTTGAGATTGATTAATTTCACTTAGCATTATATTCTCCAACTTCATCCATTTACCTGCAAATGCCGTTATTTTATTCTCTCTTATTGCTGAGTAAAATTCCATTTTGTATATATACCACATTTTCTTTATCCACTCATCTACTGAGGGACATCTAGGTTGGTTCCACAACCTAGCTATTACGATATTCATATATTTTTCTAAGATAATTATAAAAGGCTCACCAAAATAAGAGTGTTTGAAGAAGACACTTGTTAGAACGTCAGAAACCCTTTTAAGAATTCTAGCCTTTCTGGAGTTGCCACCTGAATATGCATGAAAATATCAGTTTCAGTAAATTTGGAGATAAACTTTTGGACATACATACTCACCAAACCTCTTCTTCGTTTGCCACCGTTCTAGTTGGGTGTGTTCACATCTCAGCCTCTAAGTTAGAAGCATGTAGAATGGCTTCCTTACTCCCTCTTCTTACCCTGCACACACAGTGGACCACCAGCTCCTATTACTTGATTTTTTTTCTGGGAATTTCTCTTCTGTCTCCTTTTCTCAAAACCTTCCTCAGACCGCTTAGTTTAACTTTTTACACCTTGAATGGGCTACTGCACTAGGTTTCTAACTGAACAGGCTTTCATCGCTGAACTCAATATCAGTTCTGTCTGACACTGACTTGAACATGTTTAGTGACATCAGCTTAAAAATGGCTACAAAGCATGCTTTTCTTTCTTCAGAAAGCCCGCTGTTGAATATTTACCAACACACTACTGTATCTTGTAATTTTCCACTTCTCAGTATAGCCTCCTGGTTGAGATCTCCCATTTCATGACCACTTCCTAAATGAAAATGAAACAAAAGACAAACAAAACAAAACAAAATGAAAAACTTGACCTTTACAAGACACAGAGTTGATATGTCTCCTGCTTTTATTCCATTGTCAACAGCTTAAAGTCAGAATTCCATATTGTGGTACACAGACCCTTTTCCAACTAATCATATCCCTATATTAATTTTCTATCACCACTATATTTTATGTCAGTCAATATTAATAGTGTATAGACCATGAAGAAACCTGCTTGTTTCCCATTTCCTTGTTTGTGCACACACTACTTCTTAGAATGCCAGTTATTTTTTCTTTTTGGTAAACACTATTCCTCACATTTAACAACTAGTTCAGGGTTTGGCACAGAGCAAGGTGTGCATCCACATATTTTTTCATGAATGAATACTTAGTATTATTTCTTTTTTCTGGACTCTCTTCCCTTCCCTATTAAAGAGACCAGTAAATGTTCTTTTATTCCATGTATTTTATTATGGGCACATATACACTTCATGATCAATCCACTTATTTATAACTCTGTTTCCTGTCTTAGGCTATAGATCCTTGAAGACTAACACTGAGCTACCTGTTTGTGTTAAATTTTTAAAATTGAGTACACTTTAGAATAGCCATAATTAGCAGAAAGTTGATGCAGTGACTGTTATATACTTCTATTAGTAAGGATAAGCATGATTATGCTGCTATAATAAATACATTCCTAAATGTAGTGGTTTCACATAGTAAAAGTATATTTTCGGCTCTCACACAGGTCATGTTGGGGTAGTTTTCAGACCTTCTATCATCCATCCAGACTTTTGGGATATGATCTGAAGAAATCCTCTCTGAAGCTTCTAAGGTGGCTCATCAAAGGGTAAAGCAAAGTGGAGGAAGGATGGCAGCTCTTGACTCCCATGACAATTCTTCTCAAGTTCATTGGCCAGAACTAGTTTTATGATCCTAATTTTACTCTGGGGAAGGTTTGAAAATTCAGGGTTTTAGTGTGCATTAACAATCTTTGCCACAAAACATTGAATAACTTAGTATAAGGAACATGTTATGGGGTGGCAGAGCTGGGACATGTTTTATGGAAGAAATGGGGCTCATACTGAACCTGGCATAAAGATAGGATTTAGATAGAGAAGTGAGTTTACTCATTTCTTGATCTAAAATATAACTAAAGTGGGTTTTTAATTCCAGATTATTTTCTGGTTTCTATATACCTTTCAGATTCACAATTTTACCATACCATTTAATGTTTTCTTAAAAAATATTGGAGTATAATGAAAACTCATTTATTTAGTTTAGTTTAGAATTCTCATTAAAAACTCAGCAGGAGTTTATGGTTACTAATCAAAGACTGTTAGAACAGCTTAAGCCATATTAATGCCTGAAAGTTTGGAAAAATGTCATTTTGTGGAAGATCAGTTAGACTAGTTAGGGAAGATTATTAATATAAGAAACATGATGGAAATCTGTATTTTGGGATCCAAGATCAGTGCTTTCTTTCTTTTTTTTTTTTTTTTTTCCTGTACCATCTATCTAGTGCTTTCATTGGCTTTTTGATGTTGATAAAATCAAACTACATCCTGATTTAAATTATTATTGAAGATTCACAAGAAAAACTGACTTCTTCAGGATCAAATACTACACTTAAGTAAATATGTCTTTGCGTGCCAACCACATAAAAAACAAGCAAAAAACAAGTTAGCTGATAGACCAAAAATAACAGATTAAAACTCTTCCTCAAAAGACTTTGTTTCCTTTCTCCTAGAATTTTACAAAACAGTTTATATAATTCATATGGTACCTGAATTGTAAATCTCATAAATAAACCTGCCTATATCCGTTTCCCATCAAATGCCATCATTTATTCATATAGTCACTAACTGCATATTGATCACATATAAATGGTAGTTACTACAGCAAACTCTGAAGATCCTTTGGAGAAGGTATGTAGTTTGTACACCCCCCCCACCCCCTGCCCAGAGAAGTCACCAGAAAGTGCAGTAATTTCCAAGATGAAGGAAATGCAGGTGTGGTGAAAATGAGCAAAATGATTTTAGTAAAGAAGAGTCTTCGACAAGTGGTCCTCAAGTTCTAGTGTGCATCAGAATCACCTGGGGAGGCTTCATAGAAAGGGATTGCTGGGCCTCACCCCTAGAGTTTCTCTGATCCCATAGATCTGGGCTGGATCCTGATATTTTCCCTTTCTAACATGTTCCCAGGGATACTGACACTGCGGGGCCAGTTGCAGGGCAAAGGATTTAAATTTATGTTAGTGACTTTTACCTGTACCTTTGCTATTTGCCCTTAGCATATATTCCAAAGGCAATTAGTATTTTTTACAAAAGTGTTTCATGTGGTACTAGTAAACACAAGTAAATGAATCTAATTAATTATCCTCCATTGGTTATAGCAATTACATGGATTTGCTATTAGCTCACATTCACAATGAACACATAATCTATTGAGAGATGAGTTATCTGAAAAATTGCAACTGGAAGAATATACTAAGTTTGCTGGATTTGTATCCTGACTATATTTTTAGGACAACTGATTGAAAATAATTCCATTTAAAAATAGAGAGGAGCTCACTTGGATATTTATAACCTGACAGGTTAAAACTAGCACAACATCTGAATGAGAAGATTGTAACTCTTAAAATCTACACAAGCATTTTCTAAAAGACTCAATGGTTTAATTCATAGAAAATTCCACTTAAGAAATATATTGTTCTGGACAAGAATTCTTAACAGCAAAAAGATCTTCATAGAAGGGTTAAAATGCTAAATTACTTACCTAAATGAAAAAAAAAATTAAACTATTAGAAAGAAGCTGTTTTTTCCTGATTCAAGCCTTCAGAATCTCCTTCCCTGTGTGTCTCCTGGCAACAACTAGAAGCAGATGGAGGAGGGAAAAGAAAAAGTCTTGGCTTTTGCCCAGACTCTGTCTGCTGCCTCTAGCACCTTCTCCTCCGACTGTCTTATTAAAAGGCCTAACAGGGCTGGGAGGAGTCAGTGGCCTGTCCTCTTCATTCAAAGTGGGGGCTTTTCTTCTGGATCCTCCCAGGGGGAGGGATCATTTGTGGTTCTAGGTTCTGATCTACTTAATTGAGCAAAGCCTTATGGGATGAGTGTAATTGGTGGCATTGTTTTAAAGATGAAAGAATGCATTTTGGAAGGCTTTTGACTTGGTAGGAAATGCTAACTGAGAATAAGGGTGAGGGCACCCAAGGGAAGAGCCAGCTAAGGAGGAAACCGAAAGTTCTCAGATTCTTCACTGTTAGCCAAGGATTCATAAGCGTTTTCTCATTTCATTCCACCGGCAATCCTGTGAGATAGAGTAGTACCCCCACTTCATACACGACTGTACTGAGGACCTGGGTCTCAACAGGGCAGGTAGGTAGCAAAGCTTGGAAGGATTCCAGGTCCAAGGCTTTGTCTTAACTTCCCCATGCAGAAGGTTAGGGAGAGAGACTGTGGACAGATGAGGCAGTGAAAGAAAGGTGAACAATTTTCATAATAGATTCTCTTAAACTTGAACAAGAATTATATTATTTCTACCTATGACCCTTATTTTGTGGGTCTCTTGCAAATTTTCCTTTGGTTATTTCCTCTGCACCAGCCTTCTATTTTACAATAGCATGCTGGATCTATTAATTATTCCAAAACCCAGAACTTAATTGACCCATTTCTATATCTATTACTGATTTTCAGGAAGCCACCCATGAGCCACCACACTCTTCTGTGGGACCTTTTGTCTCCAAGGGTCACTTTTTAGCATTGCTCTTTTTTGGGATGCCCTATTGGGATGCTCATGCTTGGTTCATGTCTGGTTTAGAGTGACGAGACCAGTTAGGATGGCCACTTTTCAGGAACAAGATTATAAAGCAGCAAGATAAGCCCTTCCTAATTAGCTGCTATCTTCACCCTACCCTCTCTCTGCCTCTGACCCTGTTTAAACACAAATGTATCTTTGCTTTGCATTCCTTATTATCTTGCATCCTGTATGCAATTGTGCCTTATGGAACAAACGTCTGTGACATGTTTCTGAGGGAGCATCTCCCTTAAACAATTAACCTTCTTACTCAGGTGGGCTGTTATTACTGAGACGGGTTTCCATATCACTAGTTTTAGAAAACATTTTTAAAAGGATGTCACCATTATATACAGCATGGAGCTTTGTGCATAAACATGTAAATCATTTTTGTAAATAGCTCTTTACTAAGGATGAGCAGCAATTTGTGTGGGGTGGGAAGTAAAGAATGAGGTTTCATCACTTAATGGTGAGGTACACATACTTCTCAATTATCTGTGCTAATGGGGACAATGACAACAAGGGTAATGGAGACCATAAGAAATCCATAGTGGAATTTAAATCAGCCCCTTTTGCTTCTTGTTAGTAGTGAAGGGAAACATTATGTTAGAGTGAAATTTTAGATTGTTTGTAGATTTCAATTATGGAGCCATTCCCTTTCTCATATTTCCCCCTCCATGTCTGAAAGTTGAATGCTTATAATAAACAGATTAGGAGTTTGTTGCATTTTAAAAATAAAAGCTCTTTAATCAAATTATCTTATGACTATAGAATACTCAGAGTCCTGATTTTTTCCCCTCTGTTGAATTGAATAAATGTTGGCATTTTACAAACAAAGCAAATCAAACACTTTTACTGAAATTATCAGGGCATTTACTAGGGAAAATTCTGTGATGTTTTTAGAAGTGAAATGGATTGAAATTGTAAAAACTTTGCTTACAGTCTCGTGCAGAACCAGAGGCAAGTGTATAACTGCAGATAGAAGGTATTCACCTGCAGGGGGCACTTTTCCTTCTTACATCAAGAACTTCCAATGAAAGATTTAAAGCCTAGGATAAAACTAATCTATGTTGCCATGTGTGGATCTTGGTGTCTCTCTACCTCTTATAAAGCCACTAGGATCCAATGCTGGGGTCTTTAATGACCTTATCTAGTCCCACCTCTAAATACTGTAGTCAGATTAAGTTTCTACATATGACTTCGGGGATTGAATTCCTGCCTGAGTTTGGTGGGGACAAACCATATTTAAAACCATAGCACAGCTATTCTTAAATATTGACTAGGAAAATGTTATAAAAAATAACAATTTTGAATGAGACCAATAAAGTAAAAACCAAGACACAAATGAACCCCCTTCCCCAACACCACATCTGCCTGCTGCTCCTGTGATGTTTAACTAAACTTTAACTAAATGCAGCTATTTCAGAGTCAGAATAACTTTTAGTCCCGAGTCCAGAGGTTCAAAGAGTTTCTCTCATGCAACTTGGCCAGAAGGTAGCCTCAAAACACTTTAAAATTTAGACGACGTGATGCCTCTTGAAAAATCCTATGTGTTCAAAGACTCTTGTGCTAGCTTCAATCTCTTCCCTCTGGCAGTAGGTCTGTAATTAGGAGCTTCCCTCACACCTGAGCTAACATTTTTTGGAAAACTGTCTTCTGCTAGTTCCAGCAAGATATCTCATTTGATACATCTTTTATTTATTTATTTATTTTTTTGGCCAGCTACATCACTACATTTTCTCTCTCTTCCAAGCCAGAACAGAAAGATGAAGAAAAGTAAATCAATAAGCCCCCTACATCCCTTTGACCACCCCTCTCAAATGTTTTGAACTTTTTTGGTTAAGATTTCTTGAATGGCAGAGATGCCACATTAGTCTCATTTTCTTCTTTGCTATTTTTCTTTTGGATTTCTCTTGCGTGTGAATTTGGAGAGGACAGTGACATGCTTCCTTCAAGAGTAGCTGTCCACAGCACTCTAGCATCCCAGGAAGGAGAAGAATGTGTTCTGGAGGAAAATGGGGAGATAGATGAGCCCAAGATGGTGAAAAGCTGGGGCTTAATAAGACCAGGGGAGGGCTTACGATTTTACAGAATGTGAGCAACTTTCACAGGGGCAGAGAGCCAAGACCATGGACTCATAGTTGTAGCTATACATGTCATGATGCTCTGTGTCCATGTGGGACCAGCCATCTTTCTAGTCACCTCTCTTGTGAACAGACTCAACTCATCATTCTCCCACAAGAACTAGCAAAGATCTTGTCACCACTCGTCTCGCCCCCGCCCCCCAATATGCCATGGTGCCATATTGAATGGAACAAGGAAAGGAGAAGGGGGGGCACAGAAAACTAAAAGTCTAAGCATTTATCTTGAAGGAATTATTTTGTGATACTATAAACAGGTACATTTGAAATTTACTCCCAACACACTCTCTGGCCGTGCATGGGGTTACTCAAATATACAAGGACAAAGACAGATGCTATGTTTTCTATAAACATCTATGTATGATTCAAGGATGCAGAATATCTTTCTCAGAAAATATTTTCCCTTTTTTTGGAGAAAAAGAGAAAGATTCTACACATTGGTGTATGTAATATGTATATTGTTAGATTCTTAAAATTTACATACTGTTTGAAGAAAGAAGTTAAATAAAACATACTAGAGAAAATATTTATTGGGGCTGAAATTAGGGAAGAATAAATTTGTGGAGCTTAAATAGAATGTTCAACTGTTTTATTAGATAGATTTTCATTTCTTCAGAATTTGTGTTAATCCAGACACATTTTCTCCTAAGATGTAACTTTATATGGTATGTGGTGGCAGCAAGGAGGTAAGGTTATTTATCTGTCTCCTATGTTTATGAATATTCTTAGTTTCTCCAAAATTTTAGGTAACACAGGGAAATGTTGTCAGTGAACAGTGGCACTAGGATGTTAAGAGGAGGGTACTGGAACGTTCTAGATGGCTTCCCACTTCAGTGTGGTTTTAATGCTCCGCCTTCAGTGAGTGTGAGGAGCAGTTTGTGCTGGTGGATGTGACATTGTCACTTGGGCATCTTTAGGTGAGGGCTGTCCTCCCATTGGCCAGCTCTTCCTGAGATTCAGAAGCTCTCCACTATCTTTCCATTAATCCATTCTTACTTCAGTTAATCTAAACTGGTTTTCAGTTAGTTGCAACCAAAGAAGTCTGGGCTGATTTTTCTGATGACTGAGATACTTAATAACCCCAATAAATACATTTTCAAGTATCTCAGAAGCTTAGGTTTACATATAAATAATTCAATTGACACCAATGTGGTAATTGACAATGTTTAGGACAGCACTGTTATAAGGAAAGGGACTCATGCATTTCCCCCAAACTTCAACAACAAGGAAACTTATTAGTAACCTGGGCACAAGTTACTAAGTAAATGTGACCGCAATATAGAATCTTAGTTTCATTATTCAAGCTCTACACCCCAGGACTGCCAATGGACTTGGATGATAAGAATCAGACATTACGTAGGACCTTTCTCTTCTCAATTGCTTCATTCTGTGCAGCAGAATCTTTGCCTCAGTGATTTCTGTTGCTGCTGTTGCTTTCCTCTCCTTTGTCTCTCAACATGCAGAAGGCAGGGATCAAGACTGAAAAGTCATGTGTGTGTGGTTGATGCAGAGGGGGAGGTAGTGATAAGGTGCTTGCCTAGCATGTATAAATGTTTTGGGTATGATCCCCAGAACTGGAAAACAAACAAACAAAAAAGATCATGTATGGATGTCTCTGATTAAATAAAGGTGTTGAAGAGACATGTCAGATGTGCTCCGGTTTAAATAATCACTTAATACACCCTTTTAGGAAACATATCACTAGTTTGAGGATTAAGAATTCTAAGCAAGTGCAGCACAGCCGCTAGAAATATTTAAAGCAGTTTTCTTCTTTTTTTAAAGAATGAAATATTCTGCTCAAAATCTATAGCAGTTCTCACTTTTATTTGTGCTGTGCTTTACTTAGTCATTTAAAAATTACACTACAGTTATATTTATGGCTACCAAGATGCAGGTTGGGAAAGATGTTGGATGCAGCTGAACAAGCCATGTATTGTGGGAACCATAATCTTCTCTCCATCCTTCCTTTTGTGTTCAGACCCCTCCAACATGTGTGCATGATGCCACTGGGAAAATCAAGGCTTTCTTCCCCATCATTCCTTCTAATAGTACCACCACCTCATTGGTTCTTCATTTTCAACAAGCATAATTTTATACATTTTAATTTCTAGATGTCCAAACAATTGAATATTAGCTTAAAATTGATGGCAGGTACAGTTTTTTTTTTTTTTTTTTTTGAAAGATCACCCTGTCCCTATTGCCAAGAAGGAATTTTGATATGCATTTTAGCCTCCTCAATTACTTACATTATCATCCACAAATTCCAGATTTTGTAATGCTTTTTCTTAAAGATTCTATGTGACTAATTCAAATGTTTGAAAATAATACTGGAAAATTAATAGCCATAGCAGGCTCTAAGGATCAAAAGATCCTAACATCTTAAGGATTTAAGTAAATCAAACCAAATACACAGTACATTACTATTTAAGTAATGCATCCTGAAGAATTGTGCTTTTCTGGCAGAATTGGTTTAGGGAACTACATATTTCTATGTTAATAAAACATCTTAGTGTTCACAATGTTTTATTAAAGCTTTTATTTATTGCCAAAATAACCAGAAATAACACAAAATTTATTTGTATAATGGATTAAGTTGGGAATGTTGGCTTTTACCTGTTCACCTATCTTTCTTTTCTTTTCTTTTTTTTTTTTTAATTGTCTGAAGACTCCTGGCTATACTCCTGGCAAGGTATTAATACATATTATTATATTAACACCTATAATTAAAGCTTTGTCAGATAACAATCAAAGGTAGATGAAGTTTTTAAGAAAGTGAGTAAGCAGAGAATTATGGTTCTTAGTTATCTTTAAAAGCTTTGATGTAAACCTCCATCGACTAAAAGGAAAAATGAACATGGAAATTCTAACCACATGCCAATAATAACATCATTATAGTAGATCTTCTAAAAGTGAGCAGAACATGTTGAATAAGAAGTAAAAAAGTTAGAGGTGCTTTTGAGATGAAATTTATGTAGAAATTTTACATTCATATTAAGAGATGAAAGTGGTCTACCTTTCACTGCAACTTGAAAAGTATTTAGAATGGGTAAGTGTGTTGATAAAACTACTGCCTAACAAAGAAACCACCAATTCAGTGAAAATTCATTCAACCTATTTACTACACATGTATGATATTCAATGATGGACTAAGTCCTAGTCTTCAACAAATCATGGGAATAGCATGAAGACCGGTTTATCCAATTAGATTTGTAAACTAATAAATGCATATTATTTTAGATCTGTAAGGATAGAAACATTTTGCTACAATAAAAAATCTAACATGTTCATAAGGGCATTAAGCTGACCAACAACTTTATTTTCTAAAATCCTGAAGACAGTGCATGGGAAATGTTCTAATAAATTTTTTAAAAAAATCCTTGTATTTAGTAGCACACATTTTCTATGTTAATTCAATCATTCAATAAACAAATACAGGGCTTGATATATGCACACTGCATAAGATAGCTGGGAGGGTATAAAAATATATGTTTTGATCTCTTGGAGAGATCAAGAACAATAAATGAATGAAAACTTAATGATACCCTATTATGTCTTTGTTTACCGTTATATCCCTAAACCCAGCCTAACATTTGGGATTCAGTAAATATGTGTGCAATAGAATCAATGCTATAAAGAAAGCTTCCCAAAACATTGTGGACAAACCCTGCATGGAAGATTTTTGTAAGGGTTAAAGAGTTGATTGTGAAGGATGACAAAGGGTGTTTTAGAAGCACTGACCAGAATTGCAATGATAGCAACTTAGTTTTTAAAAGTTTGTGTACTTGGAAAAGGAATGGAGATGAATTGATGAGACTGGAATTAGACTTTGTAGGTGGAAACAATCCCAGCTGATGCTGGTAAAATTTGGTAAATCTACACCCCATTAATCGGAGCTTAGGCACTGTTCTTTGGAATGCTGAGAGCCATAGTGGACTGTGAATGAGTCAGGGCAGATCTGAGAACTTGGAATCACAATGGCTGTGAGCTGGAGGTAGAAGAGTGGGATCAGGAAGAAGGAGAAAGCATTTTTCATCAGATTAGGAGGAATATGCTAAAGCAGTGACACAATAAATTTGGGGGAGGGAATGGACAGTTTTGAGTGACATGACTTGGTGACTGATTATATCTGAGGTGGAGGAGCGGGGAGTTGAATATACCCCTTAGTTTTTCTAGAGTAAATTTCCATCTCAGTTACTCTTTGAAAGAATTTCTTGCATAGCAGAGGCCCCTTCATGCATCCTTGAGCACAGCTACATAAAATAAATTGGATTAAATGGAACCTATTTTACAATTCAACCTCATATTTGTTGGTGTTAAAAAATGAATTTGACAGGGCACTTTTGACTAAGGACTGATGAGTCATAAATCATCCAGTAATAACCTTAGAACCTCTGTGAATTTCTCGCTATTCTTTAGCACCTGTCAGAATCTGGGTTAACATCAAAAGCTTTTTAGGGTCAAAAAAGATAGTACCTGCTTCCATGCAGATGTGATAAACATTAAATAAATGCAATAGTATCTTACAAAGTAATTGTATTGGAATCTTTGAGAGCAACAATTATTTATTTTTTTTCCTTTTCTGTGGGCTAGTAAGCACTTACTCTCATGATTCAGCACATAATAGAATTGCAACTAATATCTATTGTTTGCATATTGATTAAATCTTTGATGAGCAGAAGCTTTTTAAAATGACCTTTTCATAGCCAATCTACTGGATTAACTAACATTCTTCATTCCTTCTTGGAGCAGACTAACTATGGCCCAAAGCACTCTGGATAAAGTGGGTAGTGGAATATTATTCTATTCTATTTACTCAAGTAAGACCCTTATTTAACAGTGAGTGGGACCTGGTCCTAAATCTGTTAATTTTGTTTCAAATGCCTTTATAGTGGCTTTGGAAATTATTTATGTGTTACTAACAAAATACAAACATAAAATGGAAGCTGATCTTTTTGAAAACAAATGCTTTGAAAAACTCAATAGATGTGAGTTGCTAAGAATTGCTGTCCACCAAATACTGAATGTTTTCTCTGATATAAGGAAGATGATTCACAGTGGGGTTGGGTTGGGGAGCATAGGAAGATTAAAGGAACACCAGAAAGGCCAATGGGGAGGGAGAGCATGGGAGGGAGCAAAGGGATATAAAGAGAGGAAGAAAAAAAAAAGATGGTAGAATGAGAGGGTTATCACTATCCTAAATGCATGTTTGAACACATGAAAGATATGAATATACTTTGTATACTAACAGTGATATGTAAAAAGGTGCTGTTTATGTGTATTATGAATTATAAAGCATGCTACTGTTATATATACAACAACACTGAATAAAAAAAATTAAAAAAAAGAATTGCTGTCCAAATAGAGGTGAACATATATAAGTAGTAAAATCTAGAAGATTTATTTAAAAAAATGTGTAACTTTGCTAGTATTTATGTTCTTTCTCTACTTAAAAAAACCTAAACTAGAAATCATGGATAATGCAGTACAGATGAGTTTACTCTTCAGCGACAACAGGGAAATCCAATCAGTAGCAGTGTATACACCCCAAATTGCTTTGGACTTACATTAAAATAGTAGGAAATAAATATATATTTACTTGATTTTAGATTAAAGAAGATGTTTATGGAAAATATACATCATTTAAAAATCTCTGCTTAAATCAATTTTATATTGCTCACAAACCATGAATCACTAGTTTGAATGAGTTGGATAAAAGGTCAGCCCTCTTTATTTCTTGAAAGCAAGATATATTAAAGAAGTCTGTGTCAGTACTCAAATAGAGGCATGGACATTCTTGTCTCCTTAGAAACCTGTTCAAGCATACCACTGGGGTTCTAGCCTTTGCCATCCTGGCCCTGAGTACACATGAACTTCCTCTTAAGGGCATCCCATTGCATGTTTATAGCTCTCTTCACATAATGAACCATTTTTATCAGAGAACAGAAACATTAGGGAAGCATATTGAAGATATCTCAGAATATCATCAAGCAGACAGTAATCTGGGAACACAGTGATCAAGTGGGTTCACCCCATAGCTTAGTAATGTTATTCACTAAAGAACAACTGCAATCCATTCAGCATTAGAATATTTCTCATTCTGTGTTTGAGAAGTGGTCAGAACCAGAAATAAGTAATTGTGTGCAACTGATTTGGTATTTGAGTAGGTGGTTACTTCCCAGGACAAAACTCCTTGGACATGTAAGGAATGCTTTCTGTATTATGAGCTTGTTGGGAATTCTTTTCAAGCGTGTGGCAGGTCGATGTTAGGGTAGCTCCATGGACAGGCCCTATATGATGTCTGCCTTTTGAGTGGGTAGGGCTTGGGGCTTGCTTCCACCCAACAGAGTAATGCAAAGTGATAGGATACTACTCCCATAATTAGTTCAGTCTGTATCTATCTATCCATCTAGCTATCTATCATCCATCTATCTACATACATATACTTATGTACATACATACATACACACATACATACATATACATAGCTCTGTCTTGTTAGATGTACTAGAGAGATTTTTCCAATAACCTTGAAGAAACAAATTTCTGTGATATGAGCAGACAATGACAGCATCACATGACAGGAAAATATGGATGAGGCACTCAGTCAAATAGACTCAAGGTGAAAAAGCTGAACATGGAGGCCAGCTTAAAGCCACAACCAGAGGGCCATAAAGCCACAACCAGACATCTGAACCACAGAAATGGTGACATAATAAATATGTGCTATTTTAAGGTACTGGGTTTGTGTAAATTCTTGCACAGCGATAGGCAACAAATACAAAAAGAATCAGTGGGACTTCTCTTTTGGTTTTATTTTTGTCTTTCTATAAAGTGACTCAGGATGAATGGCTACAAATTACATTAGCGTGTAAATATAAAAGGTTCTTGCAAAATACCTATTATTGTATCATCCCAATTTTCTTTGATATATATCTACAAAAGATGCTTTTTAGTGTCTTTCATTTCTTAGTTTTCTGGTGTTTTCCTCCTCATTTATTACTATTGATTTACACATGTATATTTTTTATTTATTATTTTTGAGAAATTAAGAAAGAAAGAAATAATTTTGTAGGAGAATAAAAATGTGTTGTCATTTATTTATTTCATTAAGAAAGAAAGCTGTGTAGGTATTGTAGAGAACAGAGAAGTTATCACTATCATGAGTGACCACATTCTGTTGATTCCTTTGGAAATAAACCTGGTACCCTCCTGCTTATGGTACTCTCTCCCTCTCATCTTTTCTCTTTCCATTTTTTTCTCTCTTTCCAGTCCATCATATCCCACTTAATCATGCAGAGTTATTTGGCAGATAAATCCCATACATAGTGACACAGAGGGCATTTTCTTATTAAAATACAATCTACAAAGTGAATGTTCTTTATTGCTCATGCCTGCATATGTATTGTTCATCTTTTCAGGACATTTTGGGACCTCAGAGATGGAGGAGGGCAAAAGACCATTTTTATTTCTGGATTCTATTGTCTGGAGAAGGACAGTCAATATTGAGTCCCTCTACAGAAGGGAAGGTCTTCAGATGGGATAAATAGATGATTGCTAGCCTCTAACGCCCACAGTACTTTTCCAACATACCACCTGAGTTCATGACTTGATGCTGATCACAAAGTTAAGATGTTTCTCCTGAAAAGCAACACAATGCTGGTTATTAATTTGATTCTGAATGAAGCATATTCATATGCATATGGATTTGGCTACATGACCACCTTCACTGTTAGTGAGAATGTAGGAGATTCGAATACTCTGTGTCTTGTGCTGAATGGGTTTGTATTTTCCAGATGCCTCAGAAATCCAAAAAGTGCTTTTAAGTCATTGTAATGCCAACCAAAGTAAAATATTTTTTACTTAATGATGAGAAATAATTCCCAGCTCTATCCATTTGGAGGGGAGTGAAAAATGGCTCATCCACTTTCAATCATCAAGTTCTCTGCATGTCAGTCATAAAAGCAGATCTTTTAAACAGCAATGATAACAAAAATGTAAGGTAATGTTTTGATTTCTCTTTTGAGGACTCATCAAAAATTATCTCCTGGGCCAAACAAAGAGTGAATAAAAAGATGTAAAGATTTGGAGGGAGGCTCTTCTGTCTTTGTAAATAAAGAGCAAGCCAGTGTTGCAGGAAGATTCACATCAATCAAGTAATTAAGCTTTAAATGGTGTTATTTATTTTGGAAAACAATTTTGCCACCCCAAGAATTAAGAAGAGATATTTATTTTATTAAATTAAAAAAAATAATACATGTTAACACTTTAATAGTTTAAAGAGTGTGTGTCATCTGAGTGGCTGACAGATTGCTGTGTAACTAGAGCTGAGGAACTGGCATGCAGGAATAGGCTGTCACTCAAGCAGGTGTCATCTCTGCAAAAGCCCGGAACATGTCTTTTTTATTATTGAAGAGCATTGTCATGTTGGCAGATTCAGGGACAGAGTCTGAAATAAAAAAAAAATATTCATGCAAGTAGAAGTGTCTCATTCCCCTGATCTGCTTAATGCTTTTCCTCCCGAGGCTGAAGGCCTTCTAGGTCATTTCTGGTCATTAGACTCAATTAAAAATTAGGAACATAAAATTGATCTTCACCCACCTCCACATGCATCCACATTAGATGGCAAATGGACGGTAAGCTTGTTAAT
Source organism: Tamias sibiricus (assembly GCA_025594165.1). Classification (NCBI taxonomy): domain Eukaryota; kingdom Metazoa; phylum Chordata; class Mammalia; order Rodentia; family Sciuridae; genus Tamias; species Tamias sibiricus. The sequence goes on from CM046662.1 coordinate 144,928,572, forward strand.
AATTCAAAACGTGGCATAGGCATATTTCCTTGAAACTTAACAGTTTGGAGGAAAAGAACATACCCAGGTTACCCCAGAGGAGAAAACAAATTACCTTTTGACTTTCTGACATCTTATTCTCCTTCAGTGCACCTGGCCAGTCTCCACCTGGCAGGGCTCTCAATCACCCAGATGGAAAAGAAGTTTAGGTGGCCCCTCCAAAAGCTGATGGAGTGGAGCCTCTCCACTAGTCTAATAGAATGTGCTTCATCGTGGAACAGTCTACATTATACGCATCTGTCTTTCAGGGACCAATAGGCTGCATACATTCTTTTCTTTGCACCATAAAGCAAAGAAATATTTTCCTGACTGTTTCCACATTTACTTACCCATAATGTTATCAGTAGATTGCTTTTATCATTATGTCTAGTTTCATGGATAATACTTTAGTGTTACACTGTAGCTTTCCTCATACAGAATTATGTAGGATTTTCTATCTTCTAATGTATGTAGACCAGAAATAACACTTCTCTTAATGATATGAGTGTTTATTTTACTTTCAAGATGTTCACTGTTTTAAAATCAAGATAATATAGGAGAATAATATGGCTAGTGTTACTCGTGTGTGCAAAATGATAAAGCTGCTAGCTTAATATAGAATAAAAAACATTGGCAATTGATTATTAAAACTTGTTTAGAATTGTTGATTCAAATTCATCAAGATGAATGGAATATTTGAAGCCCTGAAAATATCTCTATTTCTATTCCTTCCCACTGACCAGAGAGTTGAATAATGCAAAATTTGAGGAGGTTCAGTTACTAAACAGACGTCTCTGGAGGATAGCCGTAAGAATTTTCATTTACTTCACAGTCCTGGTGCAAGTTAAGAAGGAAGGATCACAAAGTTAAGAGTCTATTTCTATTTGAATAATTTCAACACATTACCAGAGCTAATTTTCCGTAATGTCCCTAAGACTGTAAGCAGAAACTTTATACTCTCTAGTCTCTTGCGATCAAAAATTTCCAAATCAGACTTGCAAATCGCCTTCTCATCACATCACTGGAACTGCCAGATAAGAAAGTCTTGTAAGAAAGGAACAACCAGAGTGCATTCATTAATGTCATTGTACTCTAATTGAAGAAGTAACTTCTTTTGTATCCTAAGATGGAAAATCGGTAAGCTTGTGACTGGGCTCGGATATGTAGCTCCTGGCTGAATGGTAGAACAATTCTTACACATTAAAGATACCTATGATGATGGAAAATGCTATAAAATACAGGATCTAGTCTTTGAAATTCACCATAAGATGATTGCACTGTAGATACCATTTGTTACCAGTTGCTTTGCAAATTATTGGGAAGATCCCCTTGAAAGAACATTTTTTCATCACTCAGTTTACTGTTTTGCCTGTAGTGTCCTTAGTTGCACGCAAAGACATTGATATGTTCTTTATGGGTCCTAAATATACAAGCCAAATGCATATTGGTCTCTGCAGGAACAGCTGTACTGGCACCGAGGTTGTTCCAGTGGTAGCAATTATATCCCTGACCTCTCCAGGCGGAAGGAGGAGTTAATTCCGGAGGCTCATCAAGATCTAAATAAGCAACGTTTGCCTCAAGCCAAGGATGCATTTTGGAGGGAGTGACAGCAGATCCCAAAGGCACATATTTATCAGATCTGTAATCTGTTTTGTTGCATAGCTTGAAATTTGAAAGTTTACCATTTTATTATGTAATTTTATATTTTTACATTTTTGAACTTCAGTTTCTTATTGGGAAATTGGTATTAATAATTCCTTTTAGGCTTTGTGTCATAAGGATAGAATGGGTTGATATATGTAAATGCACTGCAAACTACATAGAGTGCAGTAGAAATGGAGGTTATTTTTGTAAGAAATTAGTGTTTCTTATCTACTGTTGCTTAGTAATGAAGGCTACCTTGCTAGCTACTGAGATCCCCATATGTGGGGAAATTAAAGCAGGATTTGTCAGGGATGCTATAAAATGACAAATACAGTGGAAGAGATGATTGGCAAGATGATTACATGGTATTACCAAACATAAACCTCTATGACCTTTTGATTTCATTTACGATTACATCTAATAGTAACACAGTTTTGGAGGGAGTGCTGATGGAATTGCCAAATATGCATATTAAGGAACATATATCAAAGCAGTGTAGGTGTGGTAATGACATTTGATTTGTGTACTATTAAGAGACGAACTGTGACAAGCAACTCATGCAAGGTCAATTTGGCTTACACACCTGGGTCTCTTAAAAATTGTTACCTATTCAGGGAGACCCGAGGACCTCAAACATCACTCTTGTCAATCTCAAGGGCAAAATGAAAAGTCTAGTACCTCATTTTATCGTGTTGTTTTGTTTCATAAAGTGTATATTCATTAAATGTCCCAAAAAGGTACAAATGAATATTCAGTGCTTAAGCTGAAAGGAATGCTGAAGGCACCAAACCTAGTTTTTATCATTGGTTTGATAAAAATATTTCCCGCTGCTTGAATATGTTTCAGCGTATTCTATGTAAGGTCCCCTTGCCCTGACATCCCCCCCCCACCCCAATGGTTGGCAGTATCATCAGATAATAACCTGCCAACCTAACCTGACTTCCTGGGAATAATAATCAAAGCAGGTGATACCAGCCTCTAGGAGAATCACATTTCCTTCTACTCAGTTTAATGTATGTATGCGTCATAGGAACTCCCTGCGAAATTGTGCCTAGGGGCTCTAGGATCCAAGTCAAAGAGATTCATAAAATGGATGTGTTATAAATCTAGCTGTGGAAGATTGATGTTAAGGCTCCTTAAATGCTTGCTAAGTCCATTCACGAGCAGGGATGGTACAGTTATCTCCTTTTTAGTAGCCTGCCATTTTATTGCTCTTTAAAGAAATCATTAAAGATATTTGAAGTTGTCAGAATCAGAGGGCTGGTGTTTTGGAGGAATTCCAGGAAAGAAATGCCTTACAATGAAACACTCCCAAGGCGACTTAGGTATAGCAAAAGTCTATCCAGTAAAATAGGTTAATTGAGGGCTTTTAAAATCGCAAATACAATGGACTTGGTTTAACACACTCATTCATTCATTTATTCACTCATGTATACATTTACAATGCCTTATGCGAGTCAGGTACAATTCTAGGGACTTGATTCTCAAGAGGGAACAAGATGCCCATGTCTGCTTTCATGAAGTTTATGGTACAATCAATTTATATCCTGTGAAAAAAAGATGCTCTGCTATAAGTTATTTGAGGTCATCGGCAGCACATCAGCATGCTGCAATTTGGGGCATATTAGTACTGCTACGTGAACCTGCGAGAATGCAGATGGTCTTGTGTGAAAGGGCATCTCTGAAGTAAGAGCAAACACTGATAATGAGAGAACTACAAAAAGTGTCATGTAGATTTATCCAGAAAGAATTTAAGAAGTTCATATATGCTCTGTATAAAGCTGTAGGTCACCTTATTGAGTGGAGGAATACCTTAAGATTTGTGTCAGTACATTTGTTTACTGATAAATAAACACACACACACACACACACACACACACACACACACACACACATACACACACATCCTAACTCAAAGAGTAGGACAAGATATTGTCAGAATAATGCAGAATCCAGGCATCACTAAAGGATGTTGACAATCCTCCCCTCTCTCTCTTCCGTGGTCCTTGTGTTGTCCCAATATTATCTGTTTCCCTAGGCTCCAAAACTGTGCTTGGGAAAATTAAATTGACAATTGGTGACTTTGAGGTTTTTAAGGGAAAGGAATATATACCCTCACCTATAAATTCTCATGCTTAAAAGCTTAAATTCCACCATTAAGCTACTTTTCAAATTTTCAAATGCCACCACAAATCACCTGAACATACCCGGGTTGAGACTCTCCTAATGAAAAGATATTGAGGTGGGCCTTGTAGAGTAAGAAAACAAAGATGCTTTAGATAAACCCTTACTCTTGAGATTCTTATATTCTAGTTCTTGAGATAAGAGTGAATACCAGTTAAATGCCAATAAAAGATTGCAATTGCATTTTATGATTATAGATGCTTTTTTATAGCATAGTAGCTGATGAATTGCCAAATGAATTGCACAGCTAGGCCTCTGGCCCATTTTATTGGGCACAAGAGGATGGAGTCTATCATCGTTGTTGCTCAGGAGGGCTCCTCTTCATGAGTTAAAATAGCTGAGCTTCCTCTTAAGAATTTAGTTTCCAGCTAACACAGCTCAGGGGAGGAAGCACATTTTAATTATTCTCTCCATTTCTCCTTTACTGTGCGTCTCTTCACAAAGCAAACATGCCTCTTTGGTGAAGAAAGCTCTTTTCCACAGTTTGACAATTCATCACCCATCTCTGAGAGGTTTGCTCCTTTTTTTGCTTTTAAGCTCATTGTTCAGGCATTTATCTTCACAGAGGTGAACCGAGAGAACATCTTTAAATATGGCATCGATACGTCCCGACCCAGATGCAAGCCTCTTAAGTCAGTTTCCCTCAATCCTGTTACTACATATTAACTCTGAACAGGATTATCTACCAGACTGCCTGTCAAGATGTTCAGGGGAAAGGGAAAAAATGGAGAGCAAAGAGCTTTTCTGCTCATCAGTCTGCCATGGGACCAGCGGAATGAAAATTTGTCCTGACCTCACTTTATTCATGTTGCTACGAATTACAGGTGTGGCTGCATATGCTGCAGGGAAAAAAATTGAAAACACATACACACACCCTTCATAATACACCTGAACTCCCCCCAAAATAGAAACTTGATCTTTGTTTATCTGCATATGTAATTTATAACATATTTTAAATCAATACTTTGGATAAAGAAGAAATTTAACAGTTGAGCTCTAATAAGTGATGATTTAGATTGGATTGGTTTGGTGCTAATGAAATAATTAGCACCATTTCAATGTGATTAATTTATAGCTGTGTATTAAGTGCTCAATTAGTTTAAGAAATTTGAGTTCCCCAAGTGCTGGCTGAAGAAGGCAAATGACTCAGCAGTGGCAAAATGTGATTAAAATTTGAGTCTTCAGTGTCATTGGAATCAGCTGTTGCCACACTGCTACCTCACCACCCTGAGCCTGGGGAGCAATTTCAGGAGGACACTAAGAGCAAACCTTGGTAGATGAGGAGGGTCCAGTAGGTGACAGGGAGCTTTCTACAATATGATTCATCAGTATCCCACAAATCCCACAAACATGAAAGGCAAATGTTTAGGAGCTTTTGAATTATGTTATGAGGATTAAATACCATTGCCATCTCTAAAGCACTTCCAGTTTGTCTTACATAAGTGAAATAAAAGCTTGTCTTTGATAATCATAAAATGCCCCATCTTTCCTTAATACAGCTAATGATTGTTTTAATCATTGCTGAATAGACTTTCTTACCATTTTAATGGTTTTTATTTGCATTTTATTGTTTAAATACTCCAATGTAATTTTTAAGGTTCTCCAATTACATTTATTTGAAAAACTATACTACTTTGACATATTTTAGATTATAAGCTTATAGAAAACAAAACAAGAACATATTTTCAATTTAACTGCATGTGAAGACTAAAATTTTGCCCTTCTTCAAAACTAGTTAGGCCAACAGAGTTTCATGGATGCTGCAAGAAGGCAAGAGACTCCTGAACCAGAGACAAAGGACTTTATCATTCATAGCAATAATAGTACCCAGCATTAAAGATTATTTGGCACCATTTCCCCCAACACCAACTCCCAGAGGGGAATGCAAAGAGGGCTAGGCTACACCTGACTTATGGTGGGTTGTTTTACAGGACATTAACCCAAAGCTTACGGAACCCAAATCTTCTCTAATGGGTGGCAAGAATGCCTGCCTTTTGTTCCAGAAAGAGAAATATTTTTCTATCTTTTAAGACTCTTCATTATAAGCTCAGCATGATGACCCATGCCTGTAATCCCAGTGACTTGGGAGGCTGAGGCAGGAGGATTTCGAGTTCAGAGCTGTCCTCAGTAATTTAGTGAGACCCTGTCTCAAAATAAAAAATAATAAGGCTGCAGATGGGGCTCAGTGGTTAAGTCCCCCTGGGTTCAAGCCCCAGTGTTTTTTTTTTTTTTTTTTTTTCCAAAAAAGACTCTACATTGTATACATAATCTCCCATATAATCGGCTGAAGGTTCTCTTTGCTCCATTTTTCTGCCAACACCCACCATGGAAAACTGCATGAAGATGCCTTGGAAAATTGAGAGTAAAACTTACATGTGATGCAGCAATCCTACTCCCTGGTGTGCATCTGAAGGAAAAGAATTTATCTCTTACAGAGACATATGCATCTCCATGTTCCTTGCAGTACTGTTCACAACAAGCAAGGCAAAAGCAAGGCACGACATAGTGTCCACCAGTGGATGACTGTGTGTAGGTGATGGGGTATGTCCAATAACGTCCAGTGGAATGTTATTGAGCCTTCTAAATAGGAAAATCCTGTCCCTGTGCTGACATAAGTGAACCCCGAGGGCAGTATTGTAAGTGACATAAATCGGACAAGAATAGTGTTTGATCTCTCTCTTACATGACATCTAAAATGTTAACTTCATAAAACAGAGTGGAATGGTGGTTGTAAAGAGGTGGGTAAGGAGGAACATGGGGAGGTTGTTTAAAGTGCACAAAATTCCATTCTAACATCAATAAATTCTGGGGATCTGCTGTGTAACAACAACAACCAAAAGAAAACAAACAAACAAACAAACAAACAAACATTGTATACAAACATAGTTGAAAGAAATTGTCTGGAATAAAGGCAGTTAGTGCTTCTACCTGCAAGATATAGAAAGGTAAGAGCCCCATGGAGAATTGTTTCCCAAATATACCTAGCAAAATGTCATGTGGAAGAACAGCTCATTCCTTATAAGGAAACCAACACTGAGGATTATTTGATCTTGCTCATCAAGCAAAAAAATGAAAAGAATTCTTCTGTGCTTCTAAGGGTCCTTAATAATTAAAATAAAGATAAACAAGTGGAAAGTAAAGAAAGTCAGATTTTGAACCACTTGTTATTTACCTATTTGAGTTATAAAGTTATATATTGTCATTGAGGTGTGACTACTGTTAAAATGTTGTTAAAAAAAAAAGAGCTTCTAATGATTAAAGGTGTTCAATGATATCATCAGCTTTTCTATGAAGTGTGTTCCTTCCATAGATAAGTTGGATCACAACTTGTCAAGGATATTACCGTAGATAGGATGTTCTTGACAGGTCCTTTCAATATTCAAATCCCATCATTCTGGAAATGATTAAGCTGTTGTGCCATTACTCCATCAGTGATTTGCTTCCATTATTTATTTAAAGGAAAAATAGGCATATATCAGCATGGCTTTAAGCAATCAAACAATATTTTGAGTAGTACCCAAACATCTGGACAAGAGAACATCTCTGAAGGAGACTTCAGTATCTTTTACTCATTAACCTTCTTATATCAGGGTAGAGTCCACTTACCTAAAGGGAAAGAGAAATTAGAGCCCTTTCTCAGTTTGTCCTATCCTGTAGATGAATATGACATTTCCACTTTTGTTAATGTTCCATACTTGACAAAGATTGGTGGCTAGTGTCATGAAGCAGAGGGCATTATCATATTCTTTTCCCTGAAAGGAGATTGTATATTGATTCTTTTTACATGGCACTTTTCCCAGCAGGGAGGATGGAAGATTTTTGAATATGAGCTGTAGTTTGTTCAGGAGGGTAAGGAATGCCAGATAAGCAAAATAGGAATGAATTTTGTTAAATACCAGTTTTCCAAAATTAGTTAAAGCTATGGAGTTTTCTGGCAAAATTAACACGCTAGTTAACTGAGCATTGCCATATGCCAAAAGAAGGCCCACTTTATTTTCAAGAATGGCAAAAGACTTAGAATCATTGTGTGGAGAGGTGGGTATATAAAGAATGGGTTTGGAAGCTGGATAAGACTGCAGGTGGGTAGAGAGGAGAGGCTGATGGTGTTGGGCACCAGGTCTGAGGTGTGGTGATCACAAAATACACATCTTTGAAATGTTCTTGGACAAATGAGTAGGAATAGAGGATTGGCTCCACAGTTGTGGAGTTTACCTTCATCCCATTCAGGAAGGGAAAAAGCTCAGGCATTGTAAACACACTGTTAATCCCTTTAGATTTTAGCAGTGTGTCCCAGTTTGTGAATTGAATACAACTGGTAATAAAATGCTACCTGACTGTAACGTCATGTGCCCTTGATAATTCAGGAGACACAGGTCCAGGGTCCTTTTTATGAGACTATTTTTTTCTTGATTATTTTTTCCACATTTTTTATTGTGCATCTTAGTTGTACATATTGATGGGATTAATTGTTACATATTCATACATGCACACTATATAATGATATAATTTGGCCACTATCACTCCACAGCCATCCCCTCGATGCTGTCTCCATTCATCTATGGATCTCCCTTTGATTTTTAGGAGATCCACCCCTAACTTTGTTTTCCTTTTTTCTCTCTTGCTTCCACATATGAGAGCAAACATACGGCCTTTAACCTTCTGAGTTTGACTTATTTCACTGAATATGATGGTCTCTAGTACCATCCATTCTCTTGGAAATACCATACTTTCATTTTTCTTTATGGATGAGTAAAACACCATTGTATATATATATATACCACATTTTAAAAAAATCTATTCATCCATTGATGGATACCAAGTCTGGTTCCATAGCTTGGCTGTTGTGAATTGTGCTGCTAAAACATAGGTATGCATGTATCACTGTAGTATGATTACTTTAATTCTATTTTAAATTTGATTTTGAAAATGTTGCTTTGGTATTTGGGCTATTTGGATTAAAATTTGAAAGAAGGTTATGCTTATAACTGAATCTGAACTTGCACTTAGTGACATCAGCTCCTGGGATTTCTGTGGGTTAAAGCTAGATGGAACCATTTCTGGTACCCTATTCTGAATGCTGTGGCCTGAGCCACTTGAACACTATAATTGGTTTAATCTTTAAATCTATAATGCTTGTGTTTTTTCTCCCTCTCTATAAGTGTGTATTATATGTGTATGTAGGTGGCTATATTTTTTCCTTTTTTTCCACTATTTTTATACACCAAGATAAAAGGCACTTGTCTTTAAAAGTACTCTCAGAATTTACTCAAAACACCACATTAGGAAAAAGATACACTCATACATTGTTGGTGGGACTGCAAATTAGTATAACCACTCTGGAGAGCAGTATGAAGAATGGTCAAAAGCTAAAAAGTGAACCGCCATATAACCCAACTATCCCACTCTTTATTATTTATCAGAAAGGTCTAGAATCAGCATACTACAGTGATTCAGGCACACCAATATTTATGGCAGCACAAATCACAATAGCCAAGTTATGGGACCAGTACAGGTTGCTATCAACAGAGGAATGAATAAAGAGAATGTGTTATATATACACAGTAGAGTTTTACTCAGCCATAAAGAAGAATAAAATTATGACATTTGCTGGCAGATGGATGAAAGTGGAGAATATCATGCTAAGTGAAATAAGCCAGACTCAGAAAGCCAAAAGTCCAATGTTTTCTATCATATGCAGAAGTCAAACCAAAAAAAAAAAAAAAAAAAAAGAGTCGGGGGAGTCCCATGAAAATAGGAGAAAGATCAGTGGAGCAGAGGGAGGAGATTGGGGTGGGGAGAGAGGAAGGGCAGGAAACGCGGGGGGGGGGGGGATGGTGGAAAGAAATTGACCAAATTATGCAGTGTACGTATATGAATAGACCACAGTGAGTTTCACCTTTATGTATATCTCTAAAGCACTAATTTAAAAACAAAAACTATAAGTGAACAGAAAGAAGACCAAGAGAGTAGAGGAAGCTGAACAGGGGGAGAGAGGAAGGGAGGGAAAGGGGAAGAACTGGGGACTGAAGTGGGGCAATGCATGTGTGATTATGTCAACATTATGTATAATATAAAGTACTACTAAAAAAAAAGACAACCCACATTAGTACATAATCTAGAAAGGCTGATGCAGACAACATGAATCCCCTTTAAGTCCACCCCTCCATTTCCTTTAGATCCCCTTTTATCCTGTGATGTGGAGGCTGCACAGGAATCCAAGTTTGTTTTCTTCGTTGCTCCAACAGAGCAATGAGATTCCCAATATGTTGACATTGGTGCCTTGTATCCTGGTGGTGAGATCTATTTTCCTTATCTTTCCCATAATATAACCAAGGAAACGTAGAGGGGAAAATCATGTCTAAGGTTTGATAATTTAAATAATTAATTCAAAGAGGACAGTGTTTTGGACAACATAAAAGTTAAGCAGGATGAAATTACATTTATCTTGTAAGTTCAATGTCCATTCGAGATTTTTCATTTTTTAAAAATTAAGGTCTGATTAATATCCTGAAATCCATATGAAGTCTTGTTCAGGTTTAATTTGGAGCAGAAATGTTCTAGGTTCAGGTTTTTAACAGGTGTTATAGATGATTTATTTTAATGTCTTTTATTCTTGTGATAAAATATACCTATATATTCCTATTCAAAATGTGTGTGTGTGACTTTATGTAACACAGCTTGAAAGGAGAATATTTAGTGTTCTGGAATGTTTAACTCTCAGTAACGTGAGACAAAAGTGGGGTGAGTCAAATATCACTGGTGTAAAATGATGCTCTGGTATTTTCTTAGTTGATTTCAGTTACAGAAGCCTGAGGAATCCATCTGTCAACAAAAACAAAGCCAAATGCAGTGGTCTTCATTGTTTGGGAGCTGTTTCTTCTTGCACCCTTCTCAGAGGTTTAAGAAGCCTGCTCGCCTCTCCTATTTCCTGGTCTGACATTCATTTTCATCCAGTCTGCTGTGCTACAAATCCATACAGACATGTACCATTAAGTCAGAGAGAGAGCCGCAGTGCCTTGCCACATATGCAGACTGGTTAATATCATTTGTGACTGGCTAGTATCATTTACTGAGCATCTATAACATGCTAGGTGCTGCAATACTGCCCGTGTGATGGGATCCAGCTGTGAACACACCAAAACATGACAGGTTGACAGACTGGATTTTTTTTCCAGCTTTAATTTCTCAGGCTAAGATGGGAATATTGGTCCATTTTCCCATTTCTCCATGAGGAGCATTTACCTTTAGTCTATATTGTATTCCCTGCATGCCTGACAATCTGAAGATAATATCACTTGGTGCTTGAAGCCAGAAATCCTTATTTGTTCTGATATCATATAATTTATGTTTGCAATTTCAGGCAGGTACAAATTTCTCAGAGTGTATGGTGTTTCTTGTAAGAACATTCAGCAAATTTGTTTCAGCTTCTTTAAAACTAGAACTTGAAAACTCAAATGACTACATTCAGCTCAATAACCACAGACAGTAATGACACCTCTAAGTAGCTAATGCATGCATGTAATATCCTCGTGGCTCTGATTTAACTTTATTTACACATTAAAATTGAATTGCAGTTGATTTATTGATATAATAGGCAGAAAGTGATTATCAAGCATCCATCACTGATGGAGGAAAAACCAATCAAATTATGCTCCAAGGTTTGCTTTAACCTAACCTAACTCATCACCTTATAAAACTCAGAGGATTTGAGTCATAGGCTCTCACTAAAGTCAATGAGCCACAACTCCCACTAAACTCATCTCTGCTCCATTCAAGGCATTCAGGAGTTATACTAATTTGCACAACTGCCAAGTTGGTATAAAAGGAAATGGCAATGGGCTGGAGATTTAACATCTGCACTTGCTACCCACGTATATATCCATGGTAATATTATTCATTAATGTTTATTGCAAATCCATAAGGGACTTGGTACCGTGCAATTCATAAAATGATGTCAACCTGCGCATACAACTCAGCTGGAAAGATGTGCAGAGTACAAGATGGTGGTCCTTCAACGGTGACAAGGAGGTTAGGAAAGGCACAGCTTTGCAGGGCATATTAGTCTTACGTTATTATAATGACACATCTGAGGCACTTAACTTATAAAGAGAAAATGCTAATTTAGTTCTTAGTTCTGGAGGTCCAGTTCAAGGTCAGATAGACTTATCACTTTGGGGTTAGGTGGGAACGCATGGTTGGAGCAAATTGCTTACATGATGAGTCAGGAAGCAGGCAGAGCCTGAGAGATTGGTGAGAGATTGGTGAGAGAGATCCCCAGTGACCTACCGATCTTCTCTTAGGTGCCCATCTCTCGAAGTTCCCGCCACTTCTCAATAATGCCATCCTGGGACCAAGACTTTAACACAGACAGACCTTTGGGGGACGTACTCATACTTAAACCATAGCAGAGGGAAAACTGGGTTCAGTCTGTTTCAGAAAGCACTGAAACATCTTGATTAGAAGCAGATGAGGATGCTCCTTTTACTCTTAGACACTCGTGATTCTTCTTTTCAGCAGTGGAAAAAGCATGAGGCAGAGGGTAATATAGTGGAGCAGCATCAGATTTATCACCTCTGCTAGGGGCTGAGCAGGGTGTCCAGGGGCTGAGGTTTAACCAGGAGTGGACTTGTATGGGTTTCCTTCCATTCCTGTCACTAGAAACTGGCAAGATAACGTTTTAAAAAAAATCCAGTGCTGTCATATTACAGAGAATTGTTAATGTCGATGACAGCAGCACTCATTCTCATTGCCTGGGGGCATTTTTAAATAGAAAGTTCTACGTTTATTTACTTGCATGCTATATACCCAGAGGTATATATTTTTTTAAAGGCTATCCCATAAATCAAGAAATGAAATTTTAAATGTAATCTTTACATGTATCCTCATTAATGTTGTTGCTAGTTATTTCATATGTCTGTGCTGGAAAATATTGCTGTTGTGAGTAATTACCATTTTAATTATACCTGAGCCCTAAGGAGTTTCCAAGAATGGGTATAATTATTAGAAATTCAAGGCCATGTAACAATATATTTGAGTTCATTTTTATCACATTGTTCACTTTTGCCTATTGTGTTATACCTTGTTCATTCCTAAAACATTCATCTATACTTTGGAAAATGAAACTCCCTTTGAATTTTTCTCAACATCATGTTCTCCAAATCCAGTAGACGGACCTCATTGACTTCAAAGGATATTTCTTGTGCGCTTAAGTGTCACAAGGAATGAAGAAAGATGAAAGAAACATTTCCTCTAATTATATATAGGTACATATTCATTTTACTGTTCCATCCAATATTGCTGATCCTACATGATGAACTTTTTCCCTTAATGAGTTGAGTATATTTTATACTCATGCCACCTTGTTCATCCTCTGCCATGATATGCACATTTACTTTCTCCATTATCCGAATATGCATTATTCAAAGAAAAGGCAAGTAATGATATGATTCAGCTATCATTTTCTAGAATCTCAGGGTGGGACATTGGGGTGAGTGCAAAAAAACATTTAATTGGTGGCTTCTTCTTCTTCTTCCTCCTCCTCTCCTCCTCCTCCTCCTCCTCCTCCTCCTCCTCCTCCTTTTCCTCCTCCTCCTTCTCCTCCTCCTCATTCTTCTTCTCCTTCTTCTTCTTCTTTTTAATAATAACAAACTACACACACAGAGGATACATAAAATTCATTGAGAGAAAGCTGATCTTAAAATAAATGTTTGACTGGGCGTGGTGGCGCACGCTTGTAATCCCAGCACTTTGGGAAGCTGAGGCAGGAGGATCGCGAGTTCAAAGCCAGCCTCAGCAATGGTGAGGCACTTAGCAACTCAGTGAGACCCTGTCTCTAAATAAAATACAAAAAAGGGCTGGGGATGTGGCCCAATGGTCGAGTGCCCCTGAGTTCAATGCCTGGTATCACAAAAAAAAAAAAAAAAAAAAGTTTGGTTTTTTTTAAAATGGAACCTAAATAGGCATTAGACTGACTTTCTTCTAATATCTAGCATGGACCTGCAGAGCACCCAGTCCCTGCCCAGGACACAGGACATGACTGAAGCTCAGCTGTTTTGAGTTCCTAGTCCATTCATTCTTTCATATGATGGAAATCCATGATGTCCTACAGGTTCTCTTTATGTTCATGTTCTTCCTTTCACCAAAAATCTCTCCTTTCAGTTTTTCTCATGGAAAAGTCTGCTCTATAATTTCAGAATCCCCTGTTGAGTCTTATCCCTGCAACTGGCCATCACACATTTCTTTGTGGTTCCTTAAGGACACAGAGTTCTCTGTGAACAATCACTAGTTCTCCCTGTAACATTATGACTGGCCTCTAGATCATTCTAAATAAACACTTGTAGCATTTATTCATGCGGATTTAGATAACCTAAGAAATACTGCTGGATGTAAGATTCCCCATATTAATTTGCACTGAAATGCTATTGGGTCTTAGTTTTATTGGGGGTTGTATGCAGCAATATATTTAGAGGTGGCTACATTTCATAGCTTGCATCACTAAGACATTATGTGAAGTTGGACAAATATTTCGTTTTCCTGTTAGAATGTGGTAGTTGGGCTATTCTGAAAGAGGGAGGGAGGTGGGGGGGAGAGAGAGAGAGCGAGGAGAAGGTCTAGCTTTAAATGCCATTATCTGTGCATGCTTGCTAGGCTTTTAACTTTGGTGCAGTGCTTTCAAAGATTACCAAGCCTCAGGGTACCTAGGGAGCATTAAGCACAGGCCATTGATGGGATAAGCCATGCATGCTTTGTAAGCATGCACACCAAATACTCAAATGAAAAAGCATTTGCTTTATATGTATTCAGTGATTGAGTTTTAGGCACCCGTACCTCAACCATTTCATGAAAAACTCATTTCATATTCTATTTCATTCAACTAATATTTTATTTAGCCTGTAGAATAATTCATGCATTGCTATAAGTCCTACAAATGTGAAGATGAATATGCTACAGTTCTTGTCTTCAAGGAGCTTATGGCTTAGGGATAAGCCATAGGCATCCACAGAACAGCTAGAATTCAGAGAGATAAGAAGTAGCCAATTAAAAAATTTGAATGGACCCTTATACTGTGCTAGGAGGAATGGGTTAAATCATGTCTGTAGGGAAGGTGGGAGGAAAGGGCCTTCTAGAGGAGATCAGCATTGTGTGAAGAAAGGGACCATTGAGCATGAGGTTTTAGATTCATGAGTCCAGGGCTTCTGGGAGTCATCAGTTGGATTTGGAGAATTATTGGCCTATTGATATTTACTTAATCCATATGAGGATATTATTGAAGGAAAGAATGCACCAAAAATAAAGGGAAACACTAATAAATAATTGTTATGGTTTGGATATGAGGTGTCCCCAAAGCTCCCACATTAATTCAGGAGGTGAAATGATATGAGCATGAGAGTTGGAACCTAATCAATGGATTAACCATTTGATGGATTGATAATCTGAATGGAGTACTGGCGGTAACTGTAGGCAGGTGAAGCCTACCTGCAGGAAATGGGTCATTGGAAGCTTGCCTTGGGGGATTATGTATTTTGTCCCTGACTTCTTGTGCTTTCTCTCTGCTTCCTGGTCGCCATGAATTGAGAAGCTCCCCTCCACCATGCCCTTCTGCCATGATAGTCTGTCTCACCTTGTACCCAGAGCAATGGAGTAGGTTGACACGGACTGAGACCTCTTAAACTGTGAGCCTCCTATAAACTTTCCTCCTTTAAGTTGTTCCTGTCGGGTATTTTGGTCACAGAAATGAAAAAAAACTAACTAACTAACACAATAACATATAGTTTAAAAAGCAGTGGTCATCTTATTCCATCTCTTCCCACAGGTAGAAAATAATCCTAAAGTATCTGGAATTTTACAACACTCAAATACTTCCAGTGACAGAGAGTTCTCTGCCATTAACAAGCACAAATCACTTTTGGACAGTTGTGACTATCAGAGAAGGCCAACTTTCTTCCTGAAAAATAGAAATTGGGAGGAAAGTGAGAGTTTCTGAAGCCAAGGGAGGAACTTAAAGGAAAAAAGTGGCCCACATGCATATTCCATAGAAATATATCTAAAAACACTTTCTTGAAACATTAGTCCTCCAGCACACTGATGGGTGGTGCTGTAATTTATTTTAAGGTATTCTAAAACATAACTGAAAATGTAAATGGTCTTATAAAATATTTTGTCCCCTGTAGAAATGCTAAGTGTTGAATCAGCTTTTCCTCTCAAATACTAGAGCCATAGTGTAACTATAACTTTATCAAGATGCTGAAATTTGAACTTTTTAATTTTTCATTTGTTTATTTATTTATTTATTATTTGTTTTAGTAAGCATAGGATTAGCCATGGACTACATTGAGAAGTGCATAAAGTCAATTTTGGCACTCTTCTTTTATCCTCGGCCCAATTCTACAAAAGATGGTCTGCTGATACTGAAAAGACAAAGTGCTAATAACTCACAGCCAAAGTGAAATCACTCAGAATGGTCTTGCCAAATCCTTCTTTTAAGTTTGATAGGTTGTAACACTGCAGTAACACAGATAGACTCCGTAGATTTCAGGCAGCTGCATTCATGCAGGGAGCAGCACAATGAGGTGAGCTTTCTGTGATTAAGCAAGGAGTGTTGACCAGGTGATCATTGCGTATCTGGAGGGAAGTTTCTGACCCTGCCCTGTTCAATACTTTCATCAGCAATTTGGATGAAGTCCTAGGGAATAAGCCAATGGAGAGAAGCCACGGGGAGGCAGATATTGATTGAGTAAAAGGTAGCCCTCTCTCATAGTCACAGCTGTCCAAAAATGATTTGGGTTTGTCAATGGCAGAGAGCTCTCCATCACTGGAGGCGCTGAGTGCTGTAAAATCCTGTATGCTTTAGGGTCATTTTCTGCCCATGGGGAGAGATTGGATTAAGTGACCACTGCTTTTTTCTCACAATCCTAAAATTTTCTATTCTTAGAATGTTCTACATGTCTGTACAGTCTGACTGTATTGTCCTTGCAATAATAGTGAAATAAGAAAATTGCCCTAAGAATGTTTCCTTTGACCTCTTCTCCCTAACTGACTGTACACCCTACACCCCATGGCACCCCTCTTTCTTGAAGTAATTACAAATCACAAAACACATTCACAGAGAATTTGTAGGAGAGACACTATGGTATATTTAGCACTTCTTTTCATATATTATCTGTAGCAGATTACATCTCAATGGCTCAACATTTTTCTATCATTGAAGAAAATAAAATCCTGTTTTTCAAGCTCTGAAAAGCAGGCAAATGTTAAGTAAATCGTATATGCAGAGAGCTGAACCCATGTCCTAGAAATGATTCTTCTTAAGGTCAGGGACACATGCTTAATTTTTTTTTTTTTTTTTTAATTTCTTTCCAGAATGTGTGTCCAGGGCATAGCCTCTATTATGTAGCATGAGATCATAACCTACATGCTCCCATATTGTCAGGCTTTGAACTGTCTGCATTAGGAACACTAATTTACTTCTCTCCACACCAATTAGTTAAACCAACTAGGAATATAAATATATGCTTGCTCCTTTTGCAAAAAGTCCCTACTTCTTGACAGTCCCCATCCTTCTCAGTTAATTCATTTAGAGAAATATACTCATGCCAACCTTCTGCACGAGAACTTCAGTTTAGAATTTCATACATTCTTGGATTCAGCAAATTAGAATCCAAGTTTTTCCTTTTCAGTTATATATTTGGGAAACCATATTAAGCTGAATAATCATATGATTATTGTGACAATTTAGGATATCTAAATACAGAATTTCACACTTGGCTAATTACCGGTGTGGTCTCTCTTTTCTGCCATGGCTTTTTCTTTAGAAGAGCCAAACTAATATTATAGGAATCCCATGGCAATAATTTGATTTCTTTCTTGCTTATTTTACTTCCACATGCCCACACTGGTACATATAAAACAGTCCAGTTAGTCTATGACCCCTTTAATCTACATATTGCTTCTGGAAACCAGTTGGAATTAATATTTTTGATAGGTGTGTGGAAAACTGGAGGCAAAAAAACTTCCTTGAAAAGCAGAACAAAAGTATTAGGAGATTTAGAGGTCAGGTATCTTCTAATATCTGGTATAATTGGAAATGATTTGTTCCTATCATGGCTCTTCTATGACCTATTAGTGAAGGGCAGACTTCTAAAGAATTGTTTAATTAGCATGTATATTTGGTGTAACAAAAGCTCTTGCCTTAAAGTGCAGGCTGCATGGAGAGGCGATCCAGGAATAAAAAGAGAATTTGCCTCTCCCTATAATTACTGTGTTTTTTTGTGCTAGTATCCTTCCTCTTATTAACATCACAGTGGGATGGTATTTTTGTCTGCTACTGGCCGGTGCCTATCTGCTCTTCTCCTGGGGAGACTTTTCAAAAGGGTTCAGGTCTTCAAATACAGTTTCCTCCTTCTTATGAACTTTGTAATGTTCTATTCCTAAAAAAAAAAGAAAAAAAAATCAATTTACAGAACATCAATATCTAATTAATCCAGATTCCTGAATTTGCATTTTTAAAAACCACTTGTGTTTTGCCATAATAAATACAGGGTCCTTGTAGAAATTTTTGCATTTATTGATGCTTTATAAAACTCATCAAATGGTGTTTTATGTAAGTTTAGACACTAGAACTTAGACTCTGTCTTTAACCCCCAAGTGTTTTCATAAAAAAAGTTTTTTAAATATGCAAACTATTTGTTTTTGTTTGTTTGTATTTCTAGCCAAAACTGTGAATCTCTTTATGTTGGCATATCATCAGTGTATCTGTAAATTAAGTCATTCTTTTACTATTTGAATGGTGTGAAATTACAAAAAAAAAAAAAAGAAGAAGTTATTAGTCTCAAAGAGGACTTTTTGTTGTTATTTATTTTGAAATATGGTCAAAGAGTGTAGAAATTTTCTGTATGAAAATTAACTAAGTCCAATTCTATGGTAGCATTTTGAAATGAGATGAGACAGTTATGCTATAATTTAGATTAAAATCATATCGTTGAATGCAATGAGGGAACTTGAGTTTGAGTTACGTTTGACAATTTACATTAATAGAACAACTAGAGCACTTTAAAATCCTGCAATTTTATAGCTAAGCATGAGGTTTCTATTGTATCAAATTATTGTATTTTCCTGCTTAACATTAAGGTTTAGCCTGAAATTTACTTAAACTTTATTTGGTTTGAGATGTTAACCTGGACAAGTGGATTTCTGGCTATGAGTACTTACACAAGGACCAACCAATGTGTGATTGGAGCACAATGAGATTCTGCAATAGAAGTCTCTCTTTTTTTCTTTTCTTTCTTTCTTTTTGTAATACTGAAATGTATTTTTTCAGGTCATAGACACATGTTTCTTATCACACCATGAAACATGAAATGCACATTTCCATTTGTCCTTAAAATTAAAAGTTTCTTATAAATGAAAGAATTAAATTATGCAGTTCACAATTTCTCTTTCTCTCTACAGGCTTTTCAGTTTAAAACTATTCTGTAGGCATCTGAGTGGATAGTGGAGGGTGGAAGACAATATGGTGGGAGCAAAAGAATAACCCAGTTTTAAGGAAGTCTCCTACTGGCTTCTGAAGCTCAAAAACATCGGAGGTCCTTGTGGGCACAGGAAGGACAGGAGCCAAAGGAAAGATCAGGGGAGTTCTAATAAGGAGTTATTGCATTCTCTGCATGCTGATGCTTTCCTTACCATGTGTGGTAGTAGATTATTCCTTAATTTATCCTCTGCTCAAATAGCTTCTGTAGTCTTTATTTTCTGATTATGTGTATTTGTTGCATTTGACAGTCACTAAGGAGAGGGAGAAACAAGTAGGTCATGAGATCCAATATTGTCACCAGCAGTAGTTAATTGAACTTGACGGAACAGAATTGAGAATGTAGACATTTGAAGACAAACTCATCAGCCGTAAAAAGGTGAGATATGTTGTGGAAAATGTCACACACAGATGTAGCAGCTATGTAGCAAACTGTAGTGATCATGGCTTGAGCAAACCTGGTTTTTGCAGAAGGGGAAGAAGGAAAAGCATACGCAGGATTAGGAAGTGCTGGTCTTGGGAAACATAGCCAACTATGACTACATTGCTGCATTTGTAATTTCCTCCTGGATTTTTATCACATGGTGCTAATTTTTTTTTCTTGTAGGAGCATGTGTTAAGAGCCGGCGTGCATTAGTTTGAAGATTTTAGAACATCTTGCACTGCAATTGAAGATGTTACACACTTTATTCTTTATATGCATATTATAATTCATTCCTCTTTTGATAATTAGCTAATAATTCAAAGAAAGATTTTATAGCAATGCCACATATTTGACCCCTTCTCTACTCTCCACATTCTGTTCCTTCCCTTCTATTCTTTCCTCCGTTTAGTTTTCTTCTAATTCTTGATTTGGTTTTCTCAAATGGTTTAATTATTTTTTTTCACAGTTTTAAACCTATTTTCATTGTTTAAACAAGTGATTGTTTATTGTGTTTATCTAATTATCTTATTGTGTATCAGGTATATATTCTTGTGTAATGTAAATTGTTGTTTCATGGGTATATGGGCAGTTGCTCCCTTCTTGTTTTTTTTTTTTTTTTTTTTTAATTTTATGAAATAAATGAACGTCAGGAAAAAAATAATCTTTATTTAAAGTTTCTTTATTTTCTTGTGTATTTCTAAAAATTCCTTATGTGGCAAATGCTTTTTTCTATCTGGCTATGACTCATAGAGGAGATATTTCAAAGAATGGTGATATTAAATTGACTGAATTTACATTTTGGCTAAATGCTTTGTGTGTGACTACTGCTTTAGATGGTTCAGTTATTTAAAGCAATTTTGATTTTAGTTCTATTGACTTAGATATTAAAGACATAATGGGGGGAGTTATAGTCAGAGTTGTTTGCTAAATGAAACCTAAAGAACAAAGATACTGCTTGAGATTCTTTTTCAAAATTTATTTCTATCATAAATCAATGGCTAAAAATATAACAAAAAGGTGAGTGGGTGGCAGAAAGTTATACTTCCTCTTCAGGTCCTAGGTACATGTGAGAAAATTCTTATTCTGAGACTTAATCCTCTATAATATTATATCATTATTTGCTATATTCTTTTCTATGCAGTCTTACTGAATTAAATCTGCCATTATATTTCTATTGTATCTTTACCTGTGATTTTTCAATAAGGGCAAACTAGATAAAATACCTTTATGGCCATCATTCTCCTTTCCTTCATGGATTGAATTCTGCTGGGTTTCATAAAATCTCCCTTGGCTTTAGAAGTTAAACTAATAGACTTTCTGAGCTAGAAAGGGTCTTTGACCCTCTCAGAGTTTCCTCCAGTGAATCGGAGGCTTCCTATTCGCCACACTGATCTTTGTCTCTATAGAAGTCACTGCATTATTTATTTACCCATTAGAGCCCTGGTCTCCAAAACCCTCATGGCAGAAGAGTAAATAACTGAAACAAGAATCCTCCAAAGTGAAATTGGAAACAGGTTATGGAGAGGAGAGCAGGTGTATCAGGTGAGAGTGGGTGTCTCAGTCTGTATTCTTTTTTTCACTGGTGCACTATAATTATTTGTGATAGTGGGATCAGTTATGCCGTGTGTTCTAATCCTCATCTCCTTTCACTGTGTGCTCACTCCTTCACTGAACAGGCTTTTGGATCCTCACTGTTTATCCAAGCAATTTCCCTCGCCTAGACTGTTTCTGACTGTAAAAAAAAAAAAAAAAAAAAAAAAATGACTTAAGAACTCTGGTGATATCTTGTGTTTCCATCAGAATCTCACTTTAGCTTGAAGATATGTGGCCACCTATCAACAGGTAGCTCTGCCTGTGATAATGCCATGTTAACATTCCTGAAGATGGTCTTGTGTTTTACCTGCTGGTCTTACATCTAGCTCTTTCAGAACTACATTCTATCTATAGCCTTTTTGAGATTTTATTTTTGAAAACCTAGTAATGATTTATCACAATAGGTTCATTGATCTATTTATGGTAGCAACATTGGTTTGGAAAGTAGGCTACACAGCAAAAAATAGATGTGAACAGCCATTCAGTGAACAAAAACAAAAGAAATCTGATTTTCAGGGCTTAATACTTCTGTATGTCACACACCTGGAAATCTGATTATGATCCTTTGTGGAGAGACACATAATTATCCAACCTAAAATCTAAAACACGATTTTATAAAAAATGTAACGGGAAATTTTTTTTTTCTTTTCCAGATTATTCTATAACTACTGCTTCCTTAGAAGATGCTAGTGACTTTGAATTTCTTTCCCCATCTCACTTAATATTTTTCTTTAATCTTTATAAATTAAAGGGATGTAGTATGATATTGTAGAAAGGCTAATCAACTGAATATCAGAGGCCTGGGTTTCAGCCTCAGCTTTACAACTTAATAAAATAGCTGACGAATATTAGCTGCATTTTCTAATTCCTCAGGTCCTCAGTTTTCCTCACGTGTAAATTAAAGAAGGTTGTCTGAGGTATTATCCAGTCTCATTCTTAATGGTATATGTAAGTAGATTACTTGGACTGCTATCACTGGATTTCTCCCTTGTTTTTAGCACATGAAAATACCTAAAATTATAGAAGTTGTTAGAACAAAGAAAAATCATTCTGACTACTGAACCAGAACTCTTTAAACTCTGCATCTTTGAAAACATAATTTCTATTTTGCTATACTAAAGGAAATAATCAACTATCAGGAAGACAACTATAACCATTTTAACCACATACATGATATGCAAGCTGAAAAAATACAAAGAAATTTTAAATGGTACTATCATGATAAAGTTTCAACCAGAGTAAGTTTAAACTTATTCTACAGTGATCTACAAAAATGGCAAATTTTATCTAATTGGTCTTTTTGAAATGTCAGTGCAATTAAAAATGTTTGCTTATGGGTGAGGCAAAGAACATTTTAATGTTAAATTTTAGAATTTGTATTCTGAATATCTTCAATCTCTTAGAGATTACCATGTTTCAAGGTGTGGGAAGAACCATAATTTTCATCATTGAGGAATTAATTTCTTCATCATAAAACATGGTATTCACAAACCACTGTGAACTACTTCCTAGTTATTTGTTTTTCTTCATGGAGAGCTCAGATGTATCAAAGTGTAGAATTTTTTTTCTCCATTGGCCAGACTCCAGTTTGTTTGGGTCATCTACTATTAATCCCATTTTTACAGAACAAATGTTGATCTGGAGAAAAGTCTAATTTGGTCATTTCCTCTGAAAACAACAGATACAGATTATTTATTTGTTTTAGATACATCAGAAGTTTCTGGGAATGTAATCTGCCTGGTACCGTAAACCGGGATAAAAACTCTCGGGGCAGAGTTAAGCTTTTACTACTTTTACTTCTACTTTCTTAGAGCTTAGAGAGGGAAAGAAAGATTTTTAGAGAGAAAGATTAAAGCGAGCTTTTCTTCTTGTAGAGTAAGATTAGAGCTTCTTTCTTCTCTCTTCTTTCTTCCTTCTTCTGTCTTCTGTCTTCTGTCTTCCTCAGGAGTCTCGGCCTAACTCTGACCAGTCATTACTTCTTCTATCTGGTTTCTTTTCTGTAACCGCTCTGCCTACGTTCTGGCCGCTCTGATTCTTCTGACCGACCGAGTGACTGCCCGGCTGACTGAATTCTCCGTTCTCCTAACTCGGACCGCTTTCACCCGGTTATATACCTTCAGGTTTGCGGGTGCCTACAGGTGCGTCACATACATATCAGGTGGAACTTATGGCTTCCAGCTAGCTACAACAGCCCTTCCTAATTAGGGCTCCTTCATGGGAACATGATCAAAAAAAGATGAAAGTATGGCTTTAGCAATTCAAACGAATTAATAAGATCAAACTCTTTGGGGTAGAAGGTCCTTGGAAGTACTATTTGATTCCTGTTTCATCAGATGTGGTATGTCTTACTGCAAATCACAAACTGACATGACTTTTTACTGGGTATTAAGGAATATGCCCTATAAAAAGCTCTTTTAAAACTAGGGTATTATGCTTTTAGACTCAAAAAGTATATTCTGAAGGGTTCTAAACTTAACAACAACAACAAAATCTTTTGAATCCACAGACACTTCACTAACCCACTTTCCATAGTGGTACAATAGAAAGCATTAGTTTCTTGTCAATAGCTTGATGTTGTCATTTGATTGGTTCATAATACCTCAGTGAATGGTACAACATTTGATAGATGGGCTTCTTGTGAATTTTGCTGAATTTAAACCTGTTGCCCGTGAATTTTTGTTATTTCACATAGTATATGTTATTCATATATTCATTAGGAACCATAATGCTAAATTGAATCATATGGACCATGTTCAAAATTAATAGATCCCTGTATCTAAAGTAGAAATATGTTCATTTTTTCTTTTTAGGAAATATATTCAAGAAGTGTGATATCAAAATGTTTTAAGCTCCTAAGTACAGAATTGTGGGTTCAAATATCTGTTTCTAATGCTGATTCACAGTAAGATGTGAGAATTTTTTCTCCTGATCTGTTGTGAGTAATTATAGTAATGAGGCACCCTGAAAATGTAAGCTGTTAATTAATAATGCTATGTCTAATTGTGGCTGCTTTGTACCAGCGTCTGGCATTTTGAGCAGTACTCAGGTATTAATATCTCTCACATATAGAGTTTTAACCAGTGTTTCTCCATGACACAATCTAACTCACCTTCTCTATCCAGCTCTTTCTATACTTAGAGCTGGTGAGCTCTCCTTTATTTCTTGTAATAATTACTTTATTAAATGTTTTTACTCATAAGGAAGACAGATTTTTTTTCTTCGCCAAATCAGCTTAATTAAGGTCACTGTCTTTTGCTGCCTACATTTATTCTTTGCTACTTCCAAAAATGAGATATCTCAATTGTTTTTGAATCTATTCATACTTGTTTCCAACATAATAGTTTAAATATAGTATTTCCATCACTGTCATAACTGGATCTCATTCCCTGAGTGAAATGGACAAATTTCAACCAGGGAGCTTGTAGAAATGACTATACTCAAATTTTAAATGGAAATGAATTTCAGACCAGTTGTTAGGTCCATTTTTTAATTTTATTTTTTTAATTTGTTTATTATTCTAATTTGTTATACATGTTTGCAGAGTACATTTCATTTCATATTACATATAAAGAGCACAATTTTTCAAGTTGCTGGTTTTATATAAAGTGTTTTTACAACAATTGTGTCTTATACATGTATTTAGGGTAATCGTGGATTACTCAGTCTGCCATTAATGTTAAGATTAATCAAGCAGTTGGAAGTTCATGACCAAAACTTCAGCACATCCACCCATTTTTCTTCCTGCCAAAGATCTCTTTGCAATGGTAGAAATTATATTTTGAAAAGAATGAAATGAAAACTACATTGAAAAATAGAACCTCATTTTGAGGAATTCCATAAAAAAAGAAAGCATATGGAGTTGGACTGACAGAAAATGAAAACTGAGAGAAACTCAGTCAAAGAGACCAGAATGAGCATCATGTTCTGCAGAAGAACCAAGAGAAGTTGTAACAAGAGCCTGGTAATAAGAAGAGTAGCAGGCTTGATGGAGGACAATCATCAGGGATATCAATTAACAACTGCGTTCGAAATGCTTGCCCTCTGTATGTTCAGAGAGGCTTTCATTCATGGCTTTGCTAAAGTCCTGAAGGCTGCTTTCTGTACAGCTGTGGCACCTTCCAATCTGCCAGAGATTAGGTCCTGGAGTGGGGAGCTGCAAGCAGCATGGTGGGTCATCAGGTAACTTTGAAACCTCCCCAACTGATGCACATGAACACAAACATGCACATGAGTGTGCACCCCCCCCCACACACATAGGCGCACTAACTGAAATAGAGAAATTTCTGAGTTTTGAGTCATTGTGCCCAGAGTTGTGGAAATTCTCCACCTGCTAGCTTGTTTGCTCTAATTTTCCTGCTTTTGGCCACGTTGTTCCCATTCATAGAATAGGTAGCCAATCATTATTTTAGAGAACTTGTTTATTTGTGGGGGGAGCTTGGAGAGATACTTACATAAATACAGAGGAAAACCAGATCAAATGCTTAATCTAATAAACTATAACTTCATTCATAAATCCACAGACATCAGGCTTTTAGGGAAAACAGGATGAAGAGAAGGACAAAGATGAAAATCTATAAAAAAAAGGTCGCAGAGGAAACAGAGATAGGTAAAGCTGAGCACAGAAGCTGAGATTTTCAAAAGATACCACTTCCCCAAAAAGAATGAATGAAGAATGAGAAACACTCTTGGGAATTAAGCAATGATTGCCAAAATACAAAATTTAGTGGACAGGATGAATAATGGAATGAGCATGACTGAAAGCAAAATGGGTTTTCTGGAAGACAAAGTTTCCAAAATCTCCCAGAAAGAATAATAAAATTCAGAGATTAAAAATAGAAGATATTTTAACTTATTTCATTTTAATATAAGTTTAACAAATTTTAATAAGGTTCTATAAGAAGAGGAAACAATTATACATGTTAATAGAATATATTCTTCCCAAATAGTAGGAAGTTCAGGTCCTTAAAAGCCCCTGAAGGTGAACTGAATACTAAGAAGAATCCTTGGGAAAAAAGTATAGAAATATCATTTTAACTTCAAAATTTCAAGGGAAGAGCAAGATGCTTAAAAACTTCTGGACATAATTTGTTTACAAGAGGAAGGAGACTAATTGTCTCAGCAATTTTGGATGCTAGAAGACAATGAAGAAATGACTTAAAATTACAGCAAAAATGAAAGTTTGTAACTCTGGACTATACTTCATATTATCTAAAAATTTACACTTTGAACACATAAAACCCCAGAACATTGCACATACTACTTGTGTGAGAAAATTACCTATAAGTTGGTACTCAGGATAAAAGACAAGAGGAAAGAGGATGAATGAATCAGACACAGACAGCAGTGGCCAAATTTGATGGGAAGAAAGTTTAAAGGAAGAGTTGAGATGTGTACCACGTATTCTTGAAGTCCTACTTTTCATTGTTACTGCTGACAATGCAAGAATTACAGATATTCTTTAATCTTTTAAATATTTTCTTTAATCTCTACACCGATAACCATCAATGGAAGTGAAGTCATTTTACTAGTGATAAAGTGATAATTCTTGGAAGTGATTCTAGGGACAGGAGAAGTTGATGAGAGTTTTGCTCTTCTATCCTGAATTGCTTGAAATTTATTTCAGTTTTTCAGTGTATCATTTTATAATGATAACAATGATAAAAATAACTAGTTTTTTAAAAAGAGTAAGTCTCATGTCTTTGACATTGGATCAAGGAAAGCACATAAAACAATTTGTAACAGTTCTCTCTTTTTAAAATTTTATAGATGATTCAGATTTTTTTTAACCAATTGGAAACAGATCAAAGCAAATAGGAAGAAGAGGCTTTATTCGGAATCAGGAATGGATAATTGCCAAGTGTGCTGGAGATGGAGACAATTATTCTAGGATAGGAGTATTTGGGAACAAAATAGATTGTAACCAGACCTTGGATGGTCTGCGAATAGTGTCATTCTCAGGGACCCATGCTCAGAAGAGTCCCATTTGAGGGTTTTAGTACTCTGCAGTCGTAGCCATGAAATCCTTAATAATTTTATCCTTGCAACTGAGTTTTATAAATGAGACCCAGTGGAAAAATAAAGCATGCACTGGACTCTTTAAGCCTTAGAGCCTTGCAGTTCAGGGACTCATGCTGCTATGCTCTGGGTTACATTGGTAGGAAATGTTTGCATTCTGCCCATGCCCTCTGCCTCTGGAAGCAACTTGTATGTTGACACAGGGAAGGAAAGGGTTAGGCAATTGCCTCATGGTGTCTCAGGGTGAAATAAGACTCTTCCTTCTCCAGGCTAGCAGTGCCATGTGCAATCTGTACTCCTTAACTAGGTACTAAGTGCATCCCAACACGGATGTCATGTGTGTTGGGCTATACCTGTGGGATGGGGGCCAGAGTCCCACAGAAAGAAAAAACTGACTTCCCTGCTCCTAGCAAGGACTACAAATTTTGCAGCTATCTCCAAGAAGGAAGCTTCAAGAAGAGTGATGGCCAAGACATCTTTGGGTACTATCCCAATGTGTATTGGGGTTATGATTTTGTCTCCTGACTGCCAGGAGATGATGGCATGTCAGGCATTCTTGCTGTGCTTCATGCTATCACCCTGGCACAACCACAGCCACTCCCTACCTCCATTGTCTCTTTCTTCTCAGTAATACTGTCTTCTCCCAGAATAGCGACCATGCAAGCTTCACAGTCTTCCATCTGCCTCTGTTGCCAGTCTCAATTCCAAATCTCCCCATGAATTCTTTCCTACCTAGCTCGTTTCTTTTGACATTTTATTTCCATTCATTTTGCCTTTTGCCCTAGTTGGCTCTCATTTGTACTTTTCCCACCCCCCCCCCCTCTTATTTCCATCATTTTATTCTTTTGTACTTGCAACTTTTTCTTTCTCATTACTAATCCAGTGGTAAAAACTTATTTTTGTAAAAGATCTGAAACTAGATGGGATTTTTACATTTTTACTAGTATTTATTCTCTCCAAAATGATTTTTCTATTTCAGAAATGGCACTTTTCAACCTATCCTGATTTGTTCTTTGAGATTATGTGGAATACTTTGTCTAAATCAAAATATATAGGTTCTCTGAAATTTGTAAGTTCTTCCTTGTTTTGAATGAATCAGATACCTGTTTAATCTCATTTAGATTTCATTTGAAATAATTCCTAAGTATCTACCTTTTAGAAGTCCCAATACTGGGGATTGGTAACTTATACAGAATGTTTTCAGAAGGGATGCTTCTATTCATTTGGAATATCAGTAAAACAGGGCTGGGGACGCAGCATAGCATAGAGCATTTACCTATTGCATGTGCGACTCTGAGTTGGATTCCTTGCATCACAAAATAAAGAAATAATAAATAAATAAATAAATAAGATATATACTTGCTTTTAAACTGTGCTAATGGATTGAACTGTGTCTCCCTCATGTTTATGCATTGAAGTGCTAACTCTGAATGTGATACATTTGGAGATGGGGCCTTTACAAGGTGATTAATATAGGTTTGGTAATGAGTGTGGTGAGGTCTCAAGAGAGAATTAGTGGACTTAAATGAGGAGGAGAAGGAGGTCTTCTTGCTATGTGCATACACGAGGGAAGGCCATGTGAGAATGTCAAGGTGGCTATCTATAAGTCAAGAAAAGAGCACTCACTAAAAGCTAAGTCTGTTGGCACCTTGATCTTGGGTGTGCTAACCTCCAGAACCATGAGAGGTTTAAGCCACCCTGTCTATGGCATTTTGTCATGGCATCCTGAACTGACTAAGACAAACTGCAAGTAATATTAATCCATCGTATTTTTCATTTTGATATTTATCTGATGATTAAGCACATTTCTTATGAAATTAATGCCAATGTTTCAAGTACAACCATTAGTGTTTCTTTTTTCTTCCATACTGCTCACACAACCATTGGAATGACCCAGATTTCCTACTGTAGAAAATTACAGTAGTAAATAGCAAAGAAGGAACGGTAATGAAGGTGAAGAGGGAGGAAGACAATATTAGAAGTCTTTACCAGCTCACTTTGGCCTCTTAAGACAGAGTTCGGAGAACACTTTAATAAACTTAAAAGCATGTCTGGCTTCCATATTCCTTGATAAATATTAGTTAAGAGTTCAAGCAATGCCATAAATAGACTCATGGTAAAGGCATAAAGGAAGAAATACAAATACACTATTTACTGCCTCCTCTATGTGCCAGGCATGGTACTAAATGATTTACATATTTTATTTTATCTTCACAATCTCTATGGGAAGTGGATATTATTATCCCATGTATATAAAGGGAACTAGGGCTTAAAAACATTAATATTCCATAGTCTGACAATTTAAGAGTGATAGAGCTCAGCTTCCTAAGTCTGTCTGATTGTGTGATGCTCCACTCTATCACTCTGAGAATTCTGTTCTTCCTCATTTATATTTGTTTTGTGTTCCTTAAAAACTCAGTGGATGAATACTCAACCTTAATTTTAACGAGACAGCCAGCTGCCTGACCTGTAAGAACTTTACCTTTTCTCTTCGGAGTCATCTTAACATAAAGGCCTGCTAGTCTATGAAGGGTCAGTAATCTCCTTCCTCTTGAATTATCACGCCTCATCCAGTTTGTTTTTGGATGTAGATTAGAGCCAGAGTCCTCCCTTGTTACTCATTGCCTTGTTTCAGTAAAGACAGAGTTGGTTAATGTATTACTGGGAAGATCCCCAGTGGTCACACTCTGGCATGTGAAGAAAACTGGATTTGTTTATCAATGTATAACCAGCTGTGTGGAGAGGTCTTCTCTGCCACCCCGGCCCTTTCCTGGTTAGTTGTTTCACTTGAGGGTGGTGGGAATTATGGGGAAGGGGACACACATTTAGGGTTTTTGCTTCTTCAAAGAGAAAAGCCACTCTAGGACTTATTTTCTGAATTCCAACCTTCATACCACTAATTTTTAAACTCCCAATTCAGGAGATTATGGATAAAAACTGAACAAAATCAAGGCGAGACAGAAAATGGTGATCCTCAGCAACTACTGGGACAGTTTTTTCTTCTTCATAGTATTGCATAACCTCTTAGTTTTTAGTAAAGTCCACGGTCCTAGAATTCAGAAGGAGCAAGAGGGAGGAATGAGAATCTAACACTACTAACTATGACTGGGCAGTGTTTGGGCACACTACTTTAAATGCTTACTCAAAAATATGTTCTTCGACTTTTCTTTAAAACTTTCTTGCAGCTCTCTGTTCTAGTACTTTTTGTTTCCATTATTTTCTTCTCCAAGTTTTAAAACTTTACTCAAAATATGTATGCAGTGGTTATTATGTAGAACACTTTAATCCCATGTATACAATGATCAAAAGCAAATAATGATCATACTATTCCTGGATATTCTTCTGTCTATTTAGACACTTTGCTGCCTCTGTGGTATAATGACCACATTTAGTTTAGAGAATTTTAACTAAAGATGGAAAGAATTCAACTTTCCCTTTTCCGTTTGAGAATAATTAAAATGGCCCCTGGACTGTTTCACTATGACGTTTTTCTGTGGCTCCGTTAGGTTCGTCTTGTTTGCTAAGGCCTTCTTAACAAAGTACCACAGACTTGGGGGTTTAAATAAAGGAAATATATTCTCTCGCAGTTCTGGAGGGTTAGTCCAAGATCAAGATGTCACCAAGGTTGGTTTGTTGTGAGGCCTTTCTCTTTGGTTTGTTCATGACTGTCTTCTCCTCATGTCTTCACATGGTCTTTTTCCTAGGTGTTTCTGTGCTAATCTCCTCCTCTTACAAGGACACCAGTAATATAACATTAGGGCCACCCTAGTACCTTCATTTTACCTTAATGACCTCTTTAAAGACTTTATCTCCAAATACAGTAACATTCTGAAGAACTAGGGTTAGAACTTCAACAAATGAATTCTGAGCATTACTCAGTTATGTTTACCCCTTAACACTCCCCAAAGTCTCTTCGGAAACCAGCAATCAGACTGATCCTTGCTGAATACAAGTCAGATTAGCCAACTTCTCAGTTCAAGCTGTCTTCTCGCATGTTCCCATCCACTGCCTTCATCAGTGTCTAGAATAGGGAACCACTAAATTTATGTTACAAAAATGAATGTACATTTGTTGGTGTGCTTTTGAAACTTCAAACTGGTGCAAGATATATTTCATAAAATGTAGCTCTGTTTACATTTTTTTATCACCCAGGTTAAACGGTTTTCCAAACTCCTGGTGAACATTGTTGATGTACATATATCTTGTATCTCTAATTCATGCTAAAGAGAATTTGAGAGACACAGAAAGGTCTAAGATCAAAGAATTACATCTATGTCCATAGTTTCTGGCTAAGTTAGTCTATATATTGTGGGTAGCATATCTTTCACAATCACATGTAATTGATGCAACATTCAATTCTAAATACCCATAAAAAGTAGAGCAGGTTCTCTATTTGATATAATTCTCTTGATATCAGAGGAAATGTGCATCAAACTTTATATTCATAAAGTATAACTTAGTGCTTTTAACAGCAGGCTCAGTAATTAGTTGGGCAATTAAGGGACCATAAATTATAATTTTAACTCAGATAGACATCCTCTCTAGCACCTTGGGAAGTCCATTTACCATTACTTCCTCTATTTTCCCATCTATAAAATAAGTCTATAAATAGATTCTCCATAAACTTTCTGATGAAGTGAAGAAAAGAGTTTTAGAAATGATAGAGACCTTGCAAGGTTATTTCGTTAAAGCCCTCTGCTTTGAGGCACATTAATTTCATAAGGATAGAAAGTCACCTTCTCTGTTTTATTCTTGAATATTTTTGAGTGCTTCATGTGCTTTAATATTATTTTTTATACAATTTTACATGAAAAACATTACAAAGTGATTTCCAAGTATTATAAGGGTGCATAATGTGGGAAAATGAAATACTAGCTAATGTCTGCTGCAGAGGTGAACATATTTGTAGCTGCAGCTTGGTTGCATCTTGAATTCCAAGGTCAATCATGAACATATTTAAAGTAAGGTAACCCACTTTCATTAGAGCTGTGAGGAGTGCCTGCAAGTCCTGATTCAGGAAACTGTCACCTGGCTTTCTCTCCACAGGTCTCACTGCAGGTTTGAATCTGAGATTTAACATTCTTTTCTCTTTGTGAAATCACAGTTTCTTTAAAATACTGGCTATGTTTCTGTTTCCTATTTTTGTTTTCTCTTTTTTACTCCTCTCTCTCTCTTTATTTGCTCCTTGTTGCTAACAAAACCATCCATCAAATCCTTTATACACTTTTATAGTTCTGCATTTCTGTGATCCTAAAGGGATTTTATTTCTAAAATATTTACAGCTGGGCCACACTTATTTATCTTATCTTTTTTGGGGAAAAATAGCATATCTCTTCCTTACATGTACAGTTTCCAATTGCACTCTTCCCTTGGGAGCTCAATGGTGTCTAAGCTCATAATATTTGAGTGATAGTGCATTTTAGAGTGGTGTCACCCAGGTGGCATATAAAAGTGGTTCCCAATGGGGGCCTAGGAGGAGGAATGCTACTGATCTTATTGTCTCAGAATGTCATGCACTGAAGAAAGAACTGTTCTATCTCTGGTTATAATGGTTTGGAAGACTCTCAAGATCGATGTCAAGACCATTGCAGTAAGGGAAAGAGAGATTGAGCTCAACTCCAAATACAACAAAATCAAGTGGAAATTCATAGCCAAAAAGCAGGTTGGGAGGAAGGAGAGAGTAAGGGATGGAAAAATACTAAGAGGAGACGTCAGGTGCAGGGGAATTCTTGCTAAATGGATCTAATAGAATTCTTGCTAAAGGCAGGTTGGGTAATTCGATTTTAAGAGTAAATGATTGGGTATACAGAATATGATCAGATAATAAGGGGGATCAGATAGCAGTCATGGGGGATTTATTCTAGGTTGCTTTAGTATGTTTCCTGCTAAAATTGTCCTGTGTAGGCCTGGCAAGGTTGGGGGACAAAGCTAAGGCTTATTTCAGAAAAGGACTCAGAGGAACCTGAGATTGCAGAGAGAGCTATTGTCAGAATGTCAGGTGGAGCTTTGGACTGGATAAGAGTGGAGACAGCATGCTTGTCCTGGGAATTTCAAAAGAGCTCTCCAGATGATTTTGATACTGATCAATGACCAAGTTTGTGAAAAAACTGGCCCAAATGTTTTTCTTAATTCTCCAAAAATCTTAGCAGATTTCAATTTTGTCAGTGTTGGTTCTCAACTGGGGCTACCCACTGGCAATGGGTAGCTTTTAAACCATAGACAATTCATGGGTGCCCTCCCCACCACAGGCACATCAGGGGCTCTTTGGGAATGGACTTTAGGTGCTGGTGTTTTTAAAGCTTTCTAGGTAATCTGTGTGCCGCCCAGGTTGAGAATTGTGGCTCTAACTGAATAGTACAAAGTTCAACAATGCCCTTTCTCTCTCCTGGAAATGAAAATGATTTCTACATTTACATTTGGGTAAATTCTTGAATTTTTTTTTTTTCCCTTAGCTAAACAACCGCAATTTTTAAAAAAATTTTCTCATAGGAAATATTTCCCACATTTTTGCCCATCATATCCTGTTTAATCTGGATTCCCAACATCAACAACGATCTGACTAATTTCTTCTTCTTCTTTTCTTTCTTTGTTACTTTTTTTTCTGTTGACTTATTTCTGGTACATTGAAATTGAATATTTCCTGGTCCTTGCGTGACTTCTTCAACTAGATGAGTAGTCCAAGTTCAAGTTACTATTTCTAAATCTTCTTTGTATCCAATTGCCTGTTATCTTAAAAGGAGTCCTATGAGTAAGGGAGAGTGAGAAATCTGGGAGTTAAGTGCAATCTTCCATTGTTGGGTAAGGCAGAAAGTTCGTTTGGCGAACTTGTACCATGGAAAATTTCTTCTGCAGAAGCTGTCAACCTGTCTGTGAGAATGTTGTCCTTGGTCATAAAAACAATCATAAGAATTATCCTTTTTATTCTTGTTATAAATACTTAACACCACCAGCAAGCTACCTTCTCAGGGAATTTTAAAGCTTTTCACAGACCTTTTCCTCTTCCCTTTTCACTATAAAAGTTTTGAAACAAATTATTATTAATAAATAATATTTTTGTAACACCTTTTTATTTCTGCCAGAGCTTCTAGGCAGCAATAGGAACAGAAATATAAACATAAATAAAATGATACCTTGTACCTGCTTAACTCTGCCTACTACAGTCTAGAGCAATCATTCTTAATCCCAAGAATTTCAGAAGTATTTTGAGTAAAGTTCAATAAAGTCCTCCAATCTTGGAGGAGGATGGCAGCCTGTTAGGATAAAATATTTGTAAGATAAAGAACTTTAAGCTTAAAAGAAAGTGAAAAATTAGGTGTTATGTATTTTGGGGGATAATTTTATAGATATCTAGTCAGATCCTCAACAAGAAAATGACATCTTGATTTAAGGAACTAGTCATTTTTAAAATTCAGGGTGTTTTAAAGACTACATTAGAATCTTAAAGAGAATGAATCCCCATAAGTTTTTGGTAAGGATTGACTAACTGTGATGAAAATGGCTAGAGTGGGTGCCTCTAGCAGTTTTAAAAATTTTGTCTTAATCCTCAATGGAAAGGGCTAAGATAAGAATTTTGTAATCTATAAAAAACAAAGTATACAAAACAGCATGGAAGTGTTACATGTGTGAAAGTATCTGAATATATGACATTATTTCAAAGATAGATGCATATTTGATATAGAAGAATTAGACTTCTCATAAAGCAGTGGAACTGTTAGGATTCCATAAACGTTAAAGTGTGCTGTCTTTTTTCTTAAACCTTCATAGATTTGAAATAAGCCCTGTGTTCTTTTTCTGCTTGCACACTGACATCAGAAGCTGTCATGTCTGCATTACTTAGATTATAAACAAGAATCATAGTCTGAGGTCAGGCACTTTGCACAGGCTCTTTAGAAGTGACTCTTGTCACCCAGAGATTACCTGAGTTAGACATTTCCCTGATTCAGGTCACTCTGGGAATTAGGCTGTAGCTCACTGTAAGTGAGTCCTCTGAGGTCACTTGTTAGACCTGCTACTTTTAAAAAAATCAATAATCAAGACCACAGCTTTGGAAGGACCACAGCTCGCCTGAAACCAATTGATGGTATGTAAGCGTGTTTGTTTTCAGAGCATCCTTCACACACTGACATGGTTCTGGAAATCAGCAGGGCAATGATGAAGTGGTTAATCATTTGTTCTCCAGCCTTCCACACATCTGAACTTACCATTAATCATCAGTGTCTGTTAGGTGTGCTCGCATTTTTCTTTTGGGGGGTGCTGGTGAGTTACAAGAAAAGAAAATATAACTGGTGAATAATGATTAACAGAAAGTGTACAGAGAAATATCAGTGCTGTCAGCTCATTGTTTTGTGCTTAACTTTTGCCAGTATTCATTACTACAGAAGAACATTTGAATGACTTCTTGTCAACACCGTGACAGGCAGTTCAATCCTTCAGAAATATTCATAAAATACTCTGAAGCCATTAAAATGTTCACTGTGGCATATGATGGTAAATAGTTTCTCTCTATCAGTCTTTGTGTGTATGCCTGTGTTCAAACTTGGAAGGGCACCTCCCATCAACTGAAGACCGTTTTGTGTATGAGTATTCCAGAGTCCACAGTGTTTCTCCCCAACTACATATCTACATAGTTCAAGAATTACATAGACTTCATCTCTAAGTCTAACTATTTTAAGCGTCTTTCAAGTTTAGATTTTATCTCCGTTACCATTCAGGAAAATTCTTCAACTTGAAAGGAAGAATTCTGCCTGTACTTTCTGACAGCAGACATGAAACCATCTGGGGTTTCCTCTGGTCTTGGGGCCAAACATCCCCATAGAGTGGTCACAGTAAGCAGAATTGCTCAGTTATCATTTCCTCCCATGAATTTGGGGTTTATCCCCTCCTATCCCCTCCGGGGGTTGAATGCACTCGACCACTGGGTCACATCCCTAGCCCTTTTTTTGTGTCATTACATTTATTGGTCTTCAGCCTTCAAGGACATTTCAAGGACATTTCTTTACCTATTAGCTGCAAAAAATGTGAGCCACAGAAGCCACTGCTCCTGGCAATTGCTATTGTACCTTTTGGCCAAATATCCTATTGTACCTCTAGCACTTGGCATTTGCCAATTAGTGGGGAGAATACATGAGAAAAACTCCACAGGAGACAGATCCACCTATTATAAGCAAGGGGATAACTCTCTCTCTCTCTCTCTCTGTGTATGTACATATGCCTATGTATCTTAGAGGAATGTCCTTGACAAACATATTCTTTCCTGTCTTTGATTTAGACATTTATTCCAATGTCTTATTAATTTATTTACTGTCAAGTTCACTGTGTTTCTTCCTACTGGTTCCATCTCTGCTGACTCCTACAGTCTTCTAGAGTGTTCTCTAGAGGCACCTACAGTATTCCTTTCTGAATAGAGAGGTCAGAATGGAAAGGACTGATTGGATTTTTGTGATCCGAAGTACTGGTATTACAGGAATTTGGTACATGATTCACCTTTTAAAACTTTGTCTGGTATGTAGGAAACATACACTAAATATTTCTTGAATGATTAGACATTGCATTAACCTTTAATAGTCCAACCAATCTCACACCATATCAGGTGCCTTCTGTTTGCTGGTGAAACATTTCAGAGGATTTTCATTATAATTCAGTATGAAATTTAAACTCCTTATGTCAGTCATGCTCAAAATATTTGCAATTTCAATCTTTTCATGAGAGAAAAACAAACAAAAAAAAACCCCCACTTAATATTAAGTCAAATACTTACTGTATAGGAACAACATACAGAAAGTACATTTTTAAAATAATGATTGAGGCATTTTGAATATCATATGTAAGGTATTTGAATTATCTCTTTTCAGACTACAACATTTAATTTTGAGAGCCAACTGGATAAGATTTTTTCTTCTCATTGATTTTTTCCTATTTGTTCATGTTTAGTTCTACAAACCAGCAAACCATTATAAAGATGTAGTACCTATATCTATGAAATAATTTTTTTAGTTTTAATTTTTTACTGTAAATTTCTGGCTTAAATACATATAGAGTTCTTTCCCTGTAATTTTTAATTGTCAGAAAGGATGTAAAAAAATTCAAAGTGAGTGCAACTTTAAATAAAATGTCATACAAAATGAAAACACAGTGTTAAATTAATCATCAAAGAAAGTCAAATATATAAAATATGATCATATGTACATACATATGCAGGTATATAATTTGTATGTATACATATATAAGGAGAGCACATATTGAATGTGAATACTTCTCACTTATTTTTGTTAGAATATCCTGACAAGGTGAAGAAAAGTAAATTATGAAAATAAATAAGAATTTGTGAAAAATGTTGTTTCACCTAGATTTTGCATATACTCACTATAAGAAATTGACAAATTTATCAGTTAATAACAAGACTGAAACATATGTCCACTTTGAAATTACTAAGACTTTTTCCTTAATTTCTGTAGTCATATATTGTGTTTTTCTCAGTATCCAGACATGCTTAAATTTTGTCTTGTTCAAAAATAAGCGAAAACCAAACCAAAACAAATCAAAACATCTTTCTTCCAATTGATTTGTCTTCTAACTCCTACCTTGTTCAACTTTATCCTTAGATCTGAAACTCTCAGAAGACTGGTGCCCAAGTGGCAACAGTTCATCAATTTCCATTCACTCCTGGCTCCTCATTCTACTCTGGTTTCTTTTTACTTCAGCAAAAATGTTTCTAAGACCATCAGTGAAATCCTTATCTCTAAATCCATTTCTATGTGTTTCACTTCTCAGTAGCAAATGACGCTCTTGGCCACCGTCCTTGAAACACTCATGTCCTTTGACTTCCAAAACAGCTCTGTGGGCTTCCTTTTTGGGTTTTAGGTTTTGGGCTGTATCAGTCCTTTGCAGACTCATTTCCCTCTAGATGGCCGTGGAGGGTTGCAATCCCTTAGACCCCCTCCTCCAGCCTTCTGTATATTCTCCCTAGGGCTTCTATCCACATCACAGTGGAAATCGCCAACTGTATGATAAGGACTCTGAAGGTGATACTTTTATCTTGGACTTCTCTTAGCTCCAGTTGTGCACATTCATGTTTCCTACTTAAAAGTTTCATTTTAGATGTTTCCAAGGTGCCTCAAACTCAACATGTCTGAAACTGCTCATAGGTATTCTGTCCCTAACTTGGTGCTTCTATTCTTCCTATCACAGTAAATGTTAGACCTTTGGCCACTTTCCCTTCAGCCTGTTTCTGTGTTTCACTCAAGCTACACTGGCCTGCTTGCTACTCTTGAATAAACCAGGAAATTTTCTATTACAAGACCTCTGCACTTCCTCTTCCTTCTGCATGGAATGTCCTGTCTCTGAATCTTTACATGGAGATATCTTATTCTCTATTCACTTCTCATTTCAAACATTACCTCCTCGAAGCTCTCATTGAGCACTCTATCTGAAAGAGTGGCTGGCTCATTCCTGCTCTCATATTGCTATTTTCTTATCTATGCTTAAACATATCTATTATGATGTTATTTTTATGTATGTGTTTTTCCCAAATTAGAATCTAAGCTCCTTGAAAGAAATTGCCATGTTTGTGTTGATGTGTTGATATTAACGGCAAAAAAAAAAAAAAAAGAAAAAAAAGAAAAAAAAATGAGCATCTGCTACATTCTACACTGCATTTCCCCCCCTACAATGCAATTTTACTTATCAGTTTTCCAGTTCATTCATTTCTTTTTATTCCCAATCCACCAACCTGATCTCAGCTACCATCATCTCTTGCTGCAATAGCTTCCTAACTACATCTACTTAGTTACCCTCCAATACACACATTTTCCACTCTGCATCTAGAGAGCTGCTTTCATAGAAGCAAATCTGATAATGGTTTTTTATTCCTTAAAAACATTCAAGCATTTCCCATTGTTCTCAAGATAATGATCAAAATTTTAAAGGTGAGCTATAAAGCCATGCATGATCTCCTTTATCTCTTACTATCTTTTCTCTTGTTTTTCCCACCCACCTACTCTGATGCTCTGAAAGTTCTACAAATGCACTGTTCTCCTTATAATTTTGATATCTTCCCTATGTTCTCTTAGCCCTGATGGCACTTTGGTTGATCCCACTCTTGGCCCTAGAGTTTTGTCTGGTTAATTCTTATATTACTCTTCAAATTTCAGACCAATTCCATTCTATTGTGTGTTTGGCACTGAGCCATGTGCCAACATAAAATACCCTGTTGGTCTAGAACAAGAACCTGATATATACTCTCTTTTTCCCCAGTGAGGAGATAGTTGGCTCTTCTTACTAACCCTTTCAAAGTTTGCAAATATATGTATTTATGAGATTTTAAAAATCTCTCAATGAGCAGAAAACTTTATGATTGGCAGTAGGGATTCACAGACCAGATGAACTGACGATGCCCAGTCAGTAAAGACTTCTTATACACGGAATATGGCACATATTAGAACTCAATTTGACTTAATTAATATAATAATATTTTGCGTAACTGTCAAACATTTACAATGATGACAACTCTATGGCTAAAATTTGAAGCATCTGTTTTTATATATTTAGCTCAAGCTTTACATTCTATACTTTTTTCTCTATCTTGAATGATTTAAGTTTCATTTCTATGTAGATCTCTATGTCTAGTAGGAATTTCGCTTGTGCCCTTGTTTACAATATCCTCTGATGAAATTGCAACGTTGGTCAAATATAATCCTGATTGAATGGGCTCAGTGGTCTTTGCCACAAGCATTTAAGTTAATCTGTTGGCAACATGGAGAAAACACATTTCTTTCTATTTGGCAGGATATTAACTCATTTCAGCTATGGAAGCTGTAATTTTCAGAATAGTATCCTAGTGGCTGGCAAAAATGAATGCAGGTTTCCAGCACTTTTCTCATGCCAATGGTGCAATTTACACACTGAGAATCTGGCTAGATGTATGTTGAGAGAAACCAATTCATGATGCAAGACATGATTAATTCAGCAAGTGTGACTTGGATTCTACTCTGTGCAAACTTGGCTCTAGTAGAGGTCAGAACAAAAGTTACAAGAAGAGTCAGGACTTTTAATAAGTCTGTAGTCTTACTGGGGTGATAAAAACTCATACCCATTTCCATGGGGGTTTGCTTCATGACATAATCTGGTAGCATTATTTATTTTTGACTTCTACCAAAATGTCATTCCCTGTTCCAATATCCTTTCAATAAAAACCCCACCATTCCTGTGGTCACATAATTTTGAAATCTTGGAATTCTACCTTGTTTCTTTTGTTTTATAATGTGAGTCTGGGTCGTCATCAAGGGGCATCTCTCCCTTCTTAATCCCAGTTCTCTTCTTTACCCCATCATTATGTTCCTGTAGCCCCCAGTTCCTTAATCTTATTACTCCATGTATGTTTAAAAATATTTCATTGAGCTGTGCCATTCATGTAGACAAAAATGAATTCGGGGACTATGCAAGGAGATAGATTTCCTATTATCAGACTATGGTTCAATGGATCATGGAAACATAAAGTTTATTTTCAAGTGTCTGAACTCTTCAAATGAAAAGGGGCTCACTAGTATACATTCTTAGGGGTAGTATGTTCTTCCTACAGTGTTCTGAAACCCATCCTTTCTTAATGGTTCTTACTACTTCTACTTAATTAAGCACCTGGACAAACTCTAGAACCCCCTAGAATGTCTGATCATCATCAGGTATGTTTATCATTTCTCTAATTATTTCTCAGACCTCCTAAAAGAAATGTGTGTATGAATATCACATGTATTTTTATAGGTTTTAATCTAATAGGGTTTTTTTAAGTCTTTTTTTTTTCTCATAACTGGATTAAGCTTTACCCAGAGGATTACTAAATTCAGTTGAATATTGCCCCATAAATACACTGACTTCAAAACAGTTGTTTTAAAATTTGATAAAAAGAAAAAATACTTTCTGAATACAAAGGTTACTTTAAGTAGGAGACTAAACTCAATACGCTGTACATATTGTAGGTATCTCTGAAAACAATTGGCAAAAGTTTCTGTTTTAGTTACCATATAAGGCTAAATAAATCAATGCTCTATATTTAGCAGATTTTCTGACTCAAAATTGGGAAACTTGAGTGAGCTTCTGTACTAAAGTGAAATCTGAAAAAGTAAGTTTACTTTTATCTCTAACATGAAACTTTATAAAGATTTCCAGGTTCAAAATATACTTGAGGTAACAAATTGGACTTTGAATAATAGCAGATGCTCTGAGTGTTAGAAATTAGGACACTATATGCAGCATAATTTTAAGAAAATCAATATAATGTTTCTTCAGATTTCTTCCTTGTTATAATATGGTTCATCTTCTAGTAAAAGAGACATTAAAATACTCAGAAGCAATTTCTTTTGTCTCCAGTAGGCTCTCAGGAATTATGAAGTCTCCATTGCCTTTCCCTTTAGAATATGAAACAAAATACAAATAATTGTTTAGCATATAAATGATGATAACTAGTTAAAATAGAGTACACACTTTGTAAAAGCCATATATCTGGTCTGTTGGCTGGCTGCCTTGGAATTATAGCTGTTAATTTGACTTATTTAATCCAGAGGCAAAAAAGAAGAAAATATGGTGACAGAATATGTAATCTTCTGTCATTGCAATAGATGGTGATACTACTTAAGGAACAGGAAATCATTCCATTTTATTTTTCATATTAGACTTCTAATGTAGTGACCATGACTATAAACTTACATAGAGTAACACAGGAAGCAGCACTTCAAGCTCCCTCTGGCTATATAATGGGGTTATTTCTGACAGTCTCCGATGATGAATTATCTCAATCACCTCTGTGTACATCTTTGTATCAGGTTATGTTCATGCAGTTTTTTCTTTCTTTTTTAGTGTTTGTGCTTTTGAATATATTAAATTCTTTCAATTATTCCTTCAATAATATAATTTATATTTAAACATCACTAGTGACATCTTAACTGCCAAAGGCAGGGGTTGTATTTCTATCTACCTCTTATGGGAACTTGAGGCTGTGTTAGATGCTTCTGTGACACTGTCCTGTCCTGTCCATCAAGATGCCTATAATGCATATTTCTAAGCTTTTATTCCTCCATCCATCCCATAAATGCTGATGTTTCTTATGGTAAAACACCCTGCTAATTTCTTACTGAGGATCTATTCTTCTCTTCTTTACCAAAGAACTCTGATTTTTATGGAACTGAAACATATTCCAGGTAAATTCAGTCTCTTTTTCAGACTCTTTTGATACTAATTCCAGACAATGAGATAGAGATAGAATCGAAAGTCTAGAGGGTAGAACCAGGGGTATAGCTCAGTGGTAGAACATTTGCCTAGCATGCGTGAGACCCTGGGTTTGATCTGTCAAAAAAAAAAAAAAAAAAAAAAAAAAAAAACCAAACCAAACTAAAAGGCCTAGAGGACGAGCATATAAAAATGTGCCTATTTTGTTTCTTATTCTTGTCAATGAAAAAGTCAAGCAAACACATCTGATGTCTGAAGTAGATAAGCCAGCTTGTGGTAAGGGGAGGGTCTCTTACCTAGAAGGACAATGCAGAAACTGGACATCATCTGAGCTCTGTATTTTCTTCTTGATCCACCGCCCTCTCAATTTCTCCTTATGTCACTAAAATAAAATTGCTCTTTGGTTAAATCACTATAATTTTTGTTTACTCACTTATAACCCAAAGAAGGTCATGCCAATTTTGACTAATGTTCATAAAACTTGTTTAATCTTTCAGTATTTTTTTTTTGTTTGCTCAGTTTTTGCATTGTATTTTAACCATTAGTTAACATAATACCTGTCACTCTAGAGCCATAAGGTACTGTGTTTTAACTATTATGTTATCACCACCTAATGTAGTAAATAAATTGGTGAAAACTCCTTAAACACAGTAAGAGTTTTCATCACTTTATTTAAACAACCAACTCATTCTGTGATTCATTGTACACCAACAAGAAACAACTGGAATCACAGAACCCATGGAAATGTCAGTCATTTTTGTATTGTTTGAGCTTTTGCTCATGTTATATATTTTCAGTAAAAAGTATTTAATGATTTTCAGTGAGAGAACTGAGATAGAACAATTAAGTGCAAAGTTTCCAAGAGCCAGGGGTTGAAGAAAACCTAGTAAAGGTGGAGTCATCTACTGCAAATCTGTTGACAGAAATGAAGGAGCAGAGCCTGGCAGCAGATGCATAGGAGGGTGGGTAATCAGGTAATTTATCAGAAAGACTGGTGTGAATGTGCCAA
Source organism: Tamias sibiricus (assembly GCA_025594165.1). Taxonomy (NCBI): domain Eukaryota; kingdom Metazoa; phylum Chordata; class Mammalia; order Rodentia; family Sciuridae; genus Tamias; species Tamias sibiricus. Next base: position 144,972,198 of record CM046662.1, read on the forward strand.
TCTTACTGGTTTTACTTCCCTTCTAGTCTACTACCACTGGCCTACTTTAGAAATGCTCCTCCTGGATAACTTCCACAGTCTCCATTTTTGTCCCTTTCAACTTGGTCCACAATCATCAGTGTCCAGGTGCCTGAAGATAGACAAGCCGGGTTGAATTTTAGACTAACTGGGGGTTGAATGATAAGTCTATTGTCTAAAAGTCCTTCTAGGGCTTCTTAATGTCCATAGGTAAAATCTAACCACAGTTTATGGTGACCTCCTTTGCCTAATCCTTCCCCATCTGTGCCTTGCTCATCAGTGTGTCATGTGCTGGAACGTTTGCACTTCTCTTTGTGGCTCAAGCTCCTTTTTGCCTTCACACACACCATTGCACAGGTGGTCTTTTTGTCCGTGCTCCTGGTACTTACCTGGTGGCTTGGTTAACTCCACTTAATGTTGAAGGCCAAGCTCACCTCTGTCTATACAGAAGCTTAAGCCACTTAATTAGCCACGTAATCTCAGATAAGTCATTTTCCTCATTTGAAAAAATAGGGGTAACAACAGCACTGACCTCATGCGATGGTTGTGAGGTTGAAATGTGTCAGCACACAGAATATAGTAAATAAGCAAACTATTTAGCACATGTAATACACATTAGCTATTATTATTATTGAAAGAGCTACTCCAGCTCATCTCTACTAAATCTGAATTAGATGCATCTCCTTTATGTTACTATTTCATTCTTTTTTTTAAAATTTTTTTGTTTTTTAGTTGTTGATGGACCTTTATTTTATTTGTTTTTATGTGGTGCTGAGGATTGAACCCAGTACCTCACACATGCTAGGCAAGCGCTCTACCACTGTGCCACAACCCCAGTCCACTATTCCATTCTTACATTATTATTTTTGAACTTTCCATCTGCAAGCAGTATAGTGTTGTGGAGCCAGAGAGCATGGGTTTGGGTTTTTGTTACTTACTAGCTGTATGACCCTAAGCAAGTTTACAACCTCTGACATGGTTTTCCTCTACAATAAAATAGGGATAATATAGGATAAGTTTTATAGGATTTATTGTGAAAAATGAAAAAAAAAATACATACATACACATATAAAGCTAAGTTCTGGATATAGAAAGTGCCATAGATGTATTTGCTATATGGATTACATTTTTATATATTTTAATTACTTCAGTGTAAGCTTCCTGAAGGCAGAGACTGTGCCATTCATTTTTATAATTTTCAGTACCTAATGGTATGCCAAGTACATAGTTGTTGTTCAAAAATATTTCCTGAATGAATAGATGGGGTATTTTTTCTTCTTATACCACAAAAGAATAAAATTAAAAGTAAAAGATGATGAGGTTTTTACCTAAACATTCCCAAGTCTACTCCTCAGAGAGTGAGAACATTGACATTCAATGGGGTTACCGTTCCTCTGCTAGTATTACTGTATTTGTGTCAGATTTGCTATGGATATAATAAAACTTAGTGAAAACACTAAGCTGCTGACACTTAAAATATCCAGTTAGAAATTCTGGTGCTCTGACTATTTTCGTTCCCATGGTTCCTGACAATATTAAACAGGTTTATTTAAGGGCAACTTAGGTCATGAAAGAATTTATTCTGAACGACATGTTATACTGAGTCTCTCCTTTATATATGTTCCCCATAATACACTGCACTGTAATGGACAAAGCATTTGTTGAGCTTCCTTATCTTATTTTGGATTATCAGATAAATTGGGCCAGATGGATTCCTCTTAGAGTCACATGCTTACTACTGGTGGTGGATCTTCTGGAAACAATCTCATTAATTACTTGAAAAAGTTTACTCGGTAATGTAGCATGATCAATTTTGTATTTTGAATCAATCTGGAGTTCATGGGAAGAAAGATCTGGGAGTGGTGGGAGCCATTGTGGCAGATCAGGGGATGCAAGACAGAAGCAATCATGGGGAAGGCCAGAAAGGGAAGAATTTGGGAAATGTTAAAATATTTCCCAGAGTGGTAACAGTTAGTCTTTGTTATTGGCTTGAGGTGATAGAGAATAATTCAGATAGAATAATTCTGGTGCATTTAGATTAATTCTTGAGTACATAGTGGAGCCATTGATCAATGAAGAAAAAAGAGGAGGAGAAACAGGATTACTTAGAAACATAATCACTTTTGTTTCTGAAGGTAAAACACCTGTGGGTGACCAGGTGGATGTACCTGGCAGACAGTTATTACAAGGGTGTGGAACTCAGGAAAGAGGCCAAGATTGGAGATTCCAACTTGGAAGTTATCACTGCATGGATACTCATGGGTGCCATTGTTGTAGATGACATTCGGCACAGTGTAAGTAACAGAGAGAATGAACTCTAATTTGTCACAATGGCAAACTGGTTAATTTTTTAGAAGATGGAAAGATGGCTATAAGAGATTACTGGAGCATTTCAAAAAACTTCAAATGAAAATTCTGTTTTAAGATCATGGCATAAGCCTAGTGTCCCTCTTCAGGGATCTTAAAACCCAGGGATGCTCCTTTGTATTTACATGGATAATTTAACAAGGGGTATACGTGCATAAGACATGAAACACAAAGCAAAGCAAGCAAACCTCAGATGACAACTCTTAGACATATTCTCAGTCCTAAACAACTCCATTTCTTCTTTTTAATCATTTAAGGCTACAAGACAGTTGTGCACTCTAAACTTACAGATTTTTTTTAAATGTAAAATATATGTATTGCACAACCACCCAGTACACACATCAATGTACATACAGCACTGGCACAAAAATTTTTTAGAATAACACCCTTTCTTCTGTGATTCGTTCTTGATACTTTCCATTCTGTTCCATTCCTTCTACTCCATTGGGAAAAATGCCCCAAGACATTCTGATTCAACTACAAACTAAATTGATCTTAGTAGCTACTGAGAGGTTACAATCTACAGTTTGAAAAACTCTGCTTTAAAAATCCTCCTGAAGCCGGGTGCGGTGGCGCACGCCTGTAATCCCAGCACTTGGGAGGCTGAGGCAGGAGGATCGCGAGTTCAAAGCTAGCCTCAGCCATGGCGAGGCACTTAGCAACTCAGTGAGACCCTGTCTCTAATAAAATACAAAAAAGGGCTGGGGATGTGGCCCAGTGGTCGAGTGCCCCTGAGTTCAATCCCCGGTACCAAAAAAAAAAAAAAAAAAAAAAAAAAATCCTCCCGAAACCTTGTGCAGATTAAATGTGAATTCTCTAGTAAAACTCTTATTGAAAGCAGGCTGGTGGAGAAGAGTTTCAAGCAGACTAACCAAGGGCCCTTTAGTTCTTTCTCATAGGAATCATGCTGAGGGGCTCTAAACCAGTTAGCGGATGATTTATTCTTTTCCCCTCAGTCAGCAGATATTTATTGACTTGACTACTACTGTAGGCAAGGCACTGTTCTTAGGGATACAGTATTCAAAACCAGGCAGATTGAGGGTTTGTGGGGCCTGAAATTTATATAACTTGGTAGGATTCACTTAAAAAAAAAAGAAGGTAAATCTTCAAATATGAAATTAGGTATCATCATATTCTCCAAGACTTGGGTCCCTTTCTTCTAAGATCCTAATTTGTGCACTTTGCCAAAAACGTTTATACAGCCATGCATCCCGATTGCAGTCTGCTTCCCTCCTCTTCAAGAACTCTCTAATTCTGTGCAACTTCCACCACTTATAGGGTCCTCTGTGAGCAAATGGGGTCTGCACCCGAGAGTTCGTTAGCCTCAAAGCAAATCCACCTCTGTTTTCTTCTATGTTAACAACATCAGCCAGCTTGTGTCCACTGGGCAAGACAGACACAAATTAAAGTACTATTCAGACATATATTCATTATTTAATGTGTGTGTGTGTGTGTGTGTGTGTGTGTGTGTGTGTGTGTGTTATGGAGATGGAGGACTAGGAGAACATACAATAGGAAAACCAAACATAAGTTTTTGGGAGAGGGAGAATTTTTGGAGGAAATGCCAGCTGGAGAGAAAGAAGCCAGCACATGGATTGGGATCATAGACCAGATTCAGGATCTGCTACTGGTTTGTAAGCTGTCTGCACCCGACTGTGATATCAGACACACCGAAAACTAATGATTATCCATATACCTTTAAAACCGTTTGAGGAGCTAATATTATATCTGTTAAATCTAACAGTTAAATTTAAATTTCTATTGTGGTGGTTTTCACTTCATTTTCCAGAAATTAATTAATTAATTTCTTTAGTATTCGTTACTCTGCACAGATTGATGGAAAAACCTGCCCTTTACCATTCATAGATTGAGAAGTATTCAAGGATAAGACATTCTCCTGGCAGAATTTTGCTTGCCATACTTAGAATACATAAATAAAAATAAGGATAAAAAGAAAAAAAAATTGGAATAAGGATTACACATCACAAAGTGTTAGCTTACCTCAAAATAGAAAACTTCACAGCAAATAAAAATAATAATGACATAAAGAAGTAAGAGATGATACTTAAGAAGAAATTCAAACAGGTAGTGAAAAATTAGGGTAGGGTAACTTTCTAAAAGTATATAGTAGAGGTAAAATTTTACTTCTGTTCTCTTACTTTTTTTTTTTTTTTTTTTCTTTTTTTCAGATAGGCCTGAGAGTTAAACTGACATTAAACAGATTAACAAGAGAAAAGTAGACAAATTTATTTAACGTAAGTTTGATGTGACATGGGAGTCCCCATAAGGACATGAAAGCCCAAAGAAGTGGTAAAATCTAAATGTTTTTAAAGTAAGAACAAAGAGTGGCAATTGTGCAAAAGTAAACTATGTGGGAAGGCTAAGGGAAGACAAGAGCAATTTTAACCAAACTATTTACACAGAATTCCTTGATGATAACAATGTTACTTTCCTCCTGGTGGAGGGAGGGCATCTTTCAGATAGAAGTTTTATCCCCTGCTTTCTGGCAAAAAGATGAAGAGACAAAGTAAATTTTCTGCTGTTTCTTTCTTCCCTCCCTCCCCACTCATCCTCTATTTCTTTGTTTCTTTCTTTTAACTGTAATCCTTATGCTGCAGTGGCATGTTTTTGGTGTGAAATATTCTGCCATCCTTTAGCATTAAACCAGTGAAAGGCTAAATCCTAAAGTAGCATTATCTAATATGAAAGAAGTACCAAGGACAAGGAAACTCCATTTAGGAGCTAACAATCAAAGGAATAACTAGTACTCCCAAGGATAGCCTTATTCTCAGGCTAACAGCCAGTGGGTAGATAGAAACCTTTTGGATCCTCTACAACCTTAGTACACACATTCCTTTAAAGTCCCATGTGAGAAACAGACATTGCTTTCTTCTCATCTCACAGTGGGTCTATCCCTGTGTCTCCAGTATGCAACCCAGCAACAGCTCCTCTGGGTTTTCAGGTAGCTCAAACAGCCATGTGGTGATCACATTCCCACATGAGTGAACAGAGCATTTGTTAGAAATACGAGGGCAATATATTTCAATTTTCAAAATCCAAAAAGCAAAATTGCCTTTAAAAAAAAATATGAAACTAAGAAAGGGTTTGCTTTTAAACATTTAGTTTCAATTCACAGCAGTCAGAAAAGAATGTTTAGGCATTAAAGGAAGAGATGCATTTTACCTTAAACACCAGCCTTTAACTCATCTTAAGCATTATTTTTAAGTGTTTGGGAAAATTTTTATTAGATTCATAGAGTAGGTACGAAAAAGACATCAAATTTGTAAAGAAAATCTTTCTTTTTTTTCTTCATTATTCTCTGTCTTAAACTTATCCTGTTTTCTAATTTAAAAAATATTACATTTACATAAGTCCTATTTATCAAAGTTTATATATAGTTCCTCCTGCTAATAAATAGGGAAATTTGGCCACTTTAGGGGAAACTTTATTAATGGGGCATAAAATAAATATTTAACTTTTTATAAGCTACTTATTAGAATAAACACTCAGTATGGTTTCATTTTTTTTTTTAAACTAGTAGAATGTTCAATCATGTGTTTACCTGTGTAATCTCCTAATTCTTGCAGGGTATATATCATGCTTTAGAAATTAATTCACAATTTTGTCAATTGTATTTTTTGTCAGATTTAGAACACTGTATGTTGGGTGCATTTGAAAGTGTTCCTATATTTACAAAATAGCAGGAATGGATGAGTTTTTTCTTTGAAGCGTTCTTCAGCCATTATGTCATAATTGCTTGATTTATACAAAGTAGTGCCTTGTCACACTACTAATTTAGCAAAGATAAATCACATTTTTGTTAGGTTGTTTTGCCTCTGTGTAGTTAGAACTATATGCTCAGAGTTGGTGAAATTTACAGATCAGATCTGTTTTAAACTGAATTTGAAGGAAAAAAATAACTCAGATTAATGCAGGGAAGATTGGTGTTTACTCACATTTCTGTTTATGTTGTTGTTGCTTGTTTAAAACATTTAACTTTCAGAAAATAAGGAAAATTTTAAAGCATGTCCTGTACCCAAACTGGGGCCTACAGATTGCAAATAATTTACTAAATCCCTGAAAATATACCTGTCAGTAGGAAAAAAGAAAAAAAAAATTTTTTCCCAGCCAGAAAAAGGGTTTGATTTCTGTTGGATGGATTTTTTTTTTAAATGTGTTTGTGTGTGTGTATATGAGAGAAAAGAGAGAGAGAGAGAGAGAGAGAGAGAGAGAGAGAGAGAGAGAGAAAGAGAGAGAGAGATACCATAACACAGAAACAATTTCTCTCAGAGACATTGATGGTGATAGTAGTTATCTAAGTTGTGCTTTGATAAGAACTCTCTGATCACACTACTTGGAAAGTGTGGTCTGATTACTGTGTAACCATTTTCCTAATAGTATTGAGGAAGGAATAAATGAATTACATAAAGGAATACTTGGAACATTGATTAGAAATCCTCAAACTCCTTGAAATGTTTAAAGATTTGTTGAGAGTTTTTGGATGTATTTGAATAGTGCTGTCAGAAAACAAAATTATAACAAATTTACTTTGAAGATCTTAATTGGTTGTATTTCTAATTCTGGAATTAGACAATGCTTCATTGCTTAAAAAAGAATTGAGTGTTCTGATGAGCTGAGCAGAGGAGGTTGGTTTTATAGACAGAAAAGTGCTGAAGAAAGCAGAAGCAATGACCTAAAAGTGGATTGGTCATTTCAGAGCTACTTTCCTTGTGAGGTAGAAATGGGAAACAGAATTATGGAAAAATAACAGATTGTTTAACATCATGTTACTTCAGGTGCTTTTTGTACGATCAAAGGACAACAGGATATAAGAATTAAAGTAAAGGGGACATCATTGTAATGTCAGTTGGCTTTTTTGGGAAACAGTTCTCTTTCACTGTCTTATGGTTCCAAAGGTCAGATAATTTAGCATCATTGTGGTCACCTAGAACTTTAGCATGGGAGGCTCTATTTTGATTTTTCATTTGGTTTGTTGGGTCCCAGTATACAAGCTTAGTTCAAAGCAATGGCCTCCTGTAATTTTTTTTGAACATTTGGTTATGCCCATTTCCCATACTCCTGGAGGAGTTTTATCAAAGCAGTGACAACCCTTGCTTGTGTATTTTCTTTAATTTTCAGTGTATTATTTATTCTATTAAACACATCTCAAAGGGCAACGTATGTGTTGCAGATGCTATGGGTCTTGTTACAGAAACACATGGATGTCATAAAAAATTGAGTTTGATGCATTCATTCATTTGCAGATGCATTCATTTGCAAGTTACACGCAGCTCATGTCCCTTTTGAAACTAAGAATATGTCATTCCAGGAAGATCAGCACATGTAGGACCACTACCTTCTTTACTTTGAGGGTCAAGGATATGAATTCAGGATTTGATGCCTGTGAGTCCATTGAGGTTAAATCTACCATTCTGTAGCAAATCAACATGAAGTGTTCTGAAAAGAAGAAAGATAATGGAAATGAATTGTGGGCTCCCCCACCACTAATTTACCATCTAGATCATCTGGGTCTGTCTGAAACATAGTTAGAGTGAGATTCACTATTAGGTATTTGAGTTGGCTTCATTAGTGCTAGATTGGACATACAATTGTTGAAATTAAGTTAATTTTTTGATTTAATTATACATATCTAAATTTTATTTAAAATTTAAATTTTAATAAAATTTTAAATAATTTTTGAAACAAGTACAAATGGAGTTAAAGTGCTTGTAAGCAAGAAAGTTATGAACAAAGGAATAATTTGGTAGAGTAACAAAAATAATGCTTTGGGTAATATATGTCAAGATTAAAACAGCATTGCTTCATCATGCTTATAAGTATCTCTTATAAAAATCCAGAGAATGAAGTTACCAACTTACTCCCTTAAAAGTAGTCTTTTCCTCCTAGTCATGGGTGTGAGAATTTAGCTCCAGTTTAGCCCAAACACATTATTACATAACAAAGAAGAAAAGAAGATTAGGGGGAAAAGCTTCTCAGTAGAGGCCAGGAGCCTCTCCAAACTGAATTTTAAGTGCTTCTTCTGATGTAGGTTTCCTCTTTTTCATTAAAAAAAAAAAAAAAAAAGAGTATTAAGGAAGTAACACAAGCATAATAACTGTTCACACAGCCCCTTTCAAGATAGTCTTAGTGGTTTGCATTTTTCAGGGCCTCGTGTTTGATAGTGGAATAGAACCGATGCAGATGGTGGAGAAACAAATTCAGTGGAAGTTGCTGCAATGAGCAATATGGTATAATCTTGGACACAATGTTGTCATTGTGTTTGATGCATTCATTCATTTGCGGATGCATTCATTTGCAAATTACCCGCAGCTCATATCCCTTTTCAAACTAAGAATATGTCATTCCAGGAAGGTCAGCACATCCACGACCCACTGGATTCTTTAAAAGCCTGCCCCAGCTCTAGTTTCCCTTCCCCCTTTTCATTTCCTTTGAGAGGCTGGAAGCGCCTCAGTGAGGAGAGCCTGAGTTCCTGCAGAGCACGAAGGTAATTCCCCCACTACACATGCCCGTACACTCTCACTACAAATATTTCATTGCACATCCATTCAATAACAAACTAGTAAAGTTAACCATAGATTTGTGGAATAATCTTGGGAGATAGAAAGACTTACTTGGATTAAATTTACTTTGTCATAATGGATATGTAATAAGCAGAGGTGATAACATACTTAAATTAATAGCTGTTTTTTTTTTTAAATATTTATTTATTGGTTTTAGTTGTACACAATGCCTTTATTTGTACGTGGTGCTTAGGATTGAAGAACCTGGGCCACGCACGTGCTAGGCGAGTGCTCTACCGCTGAGCCACAACCCCAGCCCCAATAGCTGTTTTATTAATGAGGGCAGAGATATATTCTTGTAATGGGGCAAAAGTTATAATTTGTGGAAGAGCCAGGCATTGTGGTGCACACCTATAATCTCAGGGATTTGGAAGGCTGAGGCAGGAGGATGGCAAGTTCAAAGCCAGCCTCAGCAATTTGGCAAGGCCCTGAGAAACTTAGGGAGAGCCTGTCTCAAAATTAAAAAAAAAAAAAAGACAGGAAAAGGAAACAGGGCTGAGGATGTGGCTCAGTGACTAAGTCCCCTGAGTTCAATTGTCCCCCCCCAAAAAATTGTGGAAGAATACAAGAAATAGGGGAGCAAAGAGATTATATAAAAGAACCACAAAAGGAAATATTGGCAAGAGAAAATTGAAGTCTCCAAAAATCAGGAATCAGAACTTGATCTTTCACCCAAGATTTATGGTTTCAGGTTAGATAGGCCAGGGTGAATATGTTGCCTGCTGCATGCCAACACTGGGTCCTGAGCTTTAGAGGGGAATGAAATCTGCAATGAGCTCCCAGTTGACAAAGCCATCTGGGCAGAGTAAGGTGGGTTGTGCAGGAAACAGCTTTGATAATAAAATCCATGAGCTGAAACTTGAAGAAATGGTTATTGGATCTCCATTCCAGTATCCTATTCTGTCCATCACACTCTCTTCAAGTCTCCTTATATACTAATTAAGTGTATTATTGACTTGATTTTGGCTTCTCATATTTTGCATGCTGACCTGAGCTTTGTACCTTACCTACACTAGCTGTGCAATGGCTCCTTTGAATATAGGTGCCATCAACAAGTTTTGCACATTATAGATTTGCTACTATATCAATTTTGCCTACCTTACATAAGGGAATATCTGCTGTGTCTAACACTGTTAACCCTGTAAACTATCATTGTGCAAAATCAAAAACTCCATTCTTTTTATTTGTAGGTACAGCAGACAATAAATGTAATATGTCAAAATGTAATATACAATAATTCTCATGATATTGTGTGGACAAAATAGGGAAATATTATAGGAAGGGTGCTAGAGGGATAAGTAATTGTTTGCAAAGGTCATTAAAGGCTTAATTATTTTTACTTCCATAGGGAAGTGTCTAGTTACTTGCCTCTTGACTGTATCATCACTCCTGACATAAGCATTTGATTGAAACATTAAAAGTATTTTTTTGCCAATGTTACAGTGTTATAACATGCTTTTCTTACTTTCTTCAAATAATGATTCCCAAATTGCAAGCATCTCCTATGGAGTTGGCATTAGTATATATATATATATTTTAACCTTCACACTGGAATATAATATGCCTGTATGAAGGGGACAGTCTTTCTTTCTTTTCATGTTCCTGGCAGTTTTGAAGAGCACCAGTTCGGTTTTTCGTAGACTGTCCCTCAATTTGACTTGCAAGAGGTGTTTCTCCTGATTAGCCAAGGTTGTAAGAATGATGCCACAGATATGAGGTACCTTTTCATCACATATTATCAGGACATGTGTGAAATCAGCATGACCTACCACTGATAATATTAACACCAAGCACTTGTTTGAAGTTGTGTTTGCCAGGTTTCTTCACTAAAATGTTACTGTATTTTTTTTAATTTGAATTTATTGCTCATAAAAGATATATTGAAGTCCTAGGTCCAACTACTTGTAAATGTAACCTTATTTGGAAGTAGGGTCTTTGATGATTTAATCAAGTTAAGATGAGATTCTCAGGGTGGGCTCTAATCCAATATGAGTGATGTCCTTAAAGAAGAGGAAAACACTACATGAAATGTCAGTGTAGACACAGGAAAATGTGACAGTAGCAGAGTTGGAGTGATGCAGCTGCAAATTGAGGATTTACAGGCAGCCTGGAAGCTAGGAAGAATCAAGAAAGCATTCAAAACTTTGGACAGAGCTCTCCACCCTCTCTTCATTTCAATTAATCATTGAACAATGGTGCCTAGGCATGAAACAGTCAGTGGAGACACTGGAGGACCACCACAGAACAATGTTCTGTCTCGAAGCTGATCAAAAAATTCTCTTCAAGGACAGGAATAAAAATCCTCACATTCCATCAAATAACACTATTTTATATAATGCCCAATTCATAATTGTTTTTTGTAACCCTTTGCTTAGCATAGTGTTCAGTAAAGGAATCCAATAAAAATGTAGTAAACTTAGGCCTTTCATGTGGAATTCTCCAAAAGCATTCCATTCAGCATTAATTTCACAAATTGGCAGGCTAGCTTGGTTAAACCACTTGAACTTTTATCTATTTATAACAGTTTGAAATACAGTCCCACTTCTTTTCTCCTCTAGAAGGAAAGAAGGGATGGTAGACTCAAACTATTTATGTGTAAAAGCCCCCAAGTAAGCTGTGATTTCAACTATTTCTCTTAAGCAAGCTGGGGTTTCAGTTCTGTTTGAGAAAGCTGATATGTTTTATTTTCCCTTTTTCTCTCTCTCTGTCTTTTATTCCTTCTGCTTTCTTGCCTTTTGTTTGCTATCTTTTTCACTTTATTTTATTTATAAAAGAGGTCACATTTTATGGAAACTAAGTGTATACACACTCATGCACACACTCATTTTAAGTACACATTAAGTTGAAATAGAGAACATGTTGAAATAGAGAGGAAATAGGCTTTAAGTTGAAATAGAGAAGAAACACGTGAAAGTTCTTTTTTTGCTACCCTCTTTGCAGCAATAGCACCTATTGTCTGAAGTTCTTGAGCATTTCATTAAATTTACTTTAAAATTTAATTATGTAAAATCAGTGCATTAGAGCTTGTGTAATCATCATGGCTTAGAAGATGATCCCTTAAGAATTGCACACCCAGGGGAGCTGGGAGGTTGCATTACCAATTACCAAAATATGCTTAATGCAAGCCCATTCTTCTTTCTACACATTGCAGCAGTTATTGGAAAAATTCCAAAACCTTATAAATATGTATGACCTAAATTGTCCATTTAGCTTAGCAACAAACAAGTGTTTCCTGTTATATTATACAATGTTGGCCATCAATTACTTAAAAAAAGTATGCTGCTGTAGGTTTCTCACAAGCACGCATATAGAAACTACAATATCCTATACATTTATCATAAATTAAAAAAAACATTAAACAGCTCCTGAAACATAGTCCTACGTACACAAACACACCCAAACACACAGTATGTGTATATGGGGCTTCCTATGAAAACATGTATATGATTGAAACAGTTCTCAGTTTATATATGGTGTTATATGACCTTACATAGGTTTGCCAGTTTAATCATTTTTTGGTGGCTGATGACCATCACTCATTAATTTAATCTCCAAATCACACTAGTGAATTTTTTTTTAGAGATAATTTTCTTCAAGGGAAAGCTTGGGATAGTGATACAGAGAAATTGTGATGATGATGCCGTAAGATATCAGAGAAAGAAAAATTTTGTTTTCTGAAATTCCTTCTTATTGTTCAGTATTATATTCTCAAGAGATTTAGTAGAGTGAGCAAGTATAATATTGGGGTTCAGGGCATGCTGCCCCAAATATAATACCTTGGCATTTGAAGAGATAAAAGAAGCAGGTGGATTGCTCTGACCTTCTTCCTTTCTCCTCAGATGTAGGTCATAAGAGTCTGATGTAAGAGATGTTCTCTCTATACCTAGACACTAGCAATGCCGTGTCTCCAGGACACGTAGACAAAGAGCAACTGAACCAAAGGGTCTTGGTCATTCCTCTCTGTCACCAGTAGATCAGAACTTCTTTGTCCATTCTCACTTCAGCACAGTCACCTGGTCTTCATTCGACCTATGCATAAAAATATGTTTCCCTCTTTCTTTGGTCTTCATTTTGACGACTCCCATATTTTGAAAAAACTCAGGTAAGTTTGTATGCTTTTCTTGTCTTTTATTTTAGGTGCCTCCACCATGAACCTGGTGATGGATGAGGAAAGGAGTCTTTCCTCCCTTGTGTGAGCTCATATCCATTTTGTTGTTCAAATATTTATTGTCTATAGTTTATTACTAAGTGTAGCCTTGGCTGTCGACCTCATAAGTCACATTCCAGTACTGAAGTAAACAGAGGAGAAGACATGTAAGAATCAAATAGAATCTTGTATCCAAAGGACTTAAGATCAGCATACTATAGTGATGGTGCCACATCAATGTTTATAGCAACTAGATTCACAACAGCTAAACAGATGAATGGATAAAGAAAATATCATATATATACACAATGGAATATTACTCAGCCATAAAGAGAAATAAAACTATGGCAGTTGTTGGCAAATGGATGGAACTGGAGACTATCATGCTAAGTGAAAAAAGCCAATCCCCAAATACCGAAGGCTGAATGTTCTTTCTAATATGCAGATGCTAACTCACAATTGTGGGGGGTGTTTACACAAGGAAAAAATAGAAGTACTCTGGATTAGACAAAGGGGAATGAAGGAAAGGGAGGGGGTTTGGGAGTGGGAAAGTTAGTAGAATGAATCAGACATTGCTTTCATATGTTAATATATGTTCATATACGAATACCTGACCAATGTAATACCACATCATGTGCAACCAGAAGAAAGAGAAGTTGTACTCCACGTATGTATAATATGTCAAAATACATTCTACTGTTATGAATATAAAAAAGACCAAGTAAATAAATTAAAAAATAGGTCCTAATGCCAACAAGTGCCATGAGTGCATGTTAGAAGCAGCTCACCATGTTTCTTTTTCCATTGGTTTGAATTAGTTTAATTGTAGAGGGAAAATTCTCAGTGCTTATTCAGAGAGATACTAAGAGAGAGGCAGTTTGGTACCAAGGAGAGATTTTTCTTTTAGTTTGCTTATCTTCTTGAGGAAAAGCAATTTGATGTTGCCTTTGGTTCAAGAAGTAATTCAGTAGATGCGACACACCTTCGAAAAAGACCAAAACACTGAGAGTAATCAAAATTTATGAGATCACCTACTATTTTTCTAAAACTGTTTCTTTAGTAGTTTTATCCTTGTCCAACTTCTTTGTTTGAGGTTTCCATCCTAAGGAATAGAGTTTCAAAATCTATCAAGTATCTAGTCACTTTGTAACTGAGTCATATATTATAAAAATCTGACTATGGCAAGTTTGGACAGGTTATTTGAAAATATGATATATATTTCTACATAATAGGATTTTTGAAAAATGAGGAAAACAAAGAGATAATCTTCCTTCAAATTACTCCAAAATAAATTCTGAGTATTTTGAAATATTTGTAGTAGGAAAGAAACATCATTAGTCTCAGAAGTCAGATAGTGTTGTTCCCTTCCTCTGTTCTTACAGGGGTGGAAACGTTGACCCCACTTCTTGATGAGAGGAGTCCCAAAGTCACATTGGAGTTGTGAGAGGAGAGTTGAGACATCCACTTGATGATAATTCACATCTTCCCCTTCTTAACTATAAGTACTACTGTGTTTTAGATCCATGTTTTATCACTTTTGCTAAGTGATAAATGCTAAGGGCATGTACCTCCTACCTGGTCTCCCCACTTTGTACCTTCCACATGGCTGTAAGGGTGATCCATTTAAAATGAAAAACTGTTCCTCATTCCACTGCTCCACACTCTTCTATTCCCTATAGGAGCAAGCCCTTCAAACTGGGAAACTCTTCCTCATCTGTTTGTCAAACTCTCTAACCTATTTACACAGCCCTCTTTCAAAAAAGCTACCTACTTGCAGCTCTCTTGCCCTGCCCTTGGATATGTAAGCATGCCATGGTGCTGTGACTCCCATGCCTCTTCCAGTGCTGTCTCCTCTCCCTCTGTTGTATCCTTCTTCTTGAGAATACCTTCCAGTTCTCTAGGATCAGGCATTAACCTCCCCAGCCCAATTTACAACATGATTTCAAATTTCCTTCAAAGTTGTCTGTCTCATTTCCATGATGTATTAAATGGAAATACAGTTCTCAATGCACAGACTGTTGCAAAAATTAAATGATATTAGAGGATATGAAGTACTTATTATAATACCAGCACATGGGGACTGCTCAAAAGACTTTAGGTATTATTATTGTTAATGCTAGACACTTAACACCTTATATTTCTGGAAAATTGTAATAATTCTGGAAAGTGTCTCACCTCAATATCTTTGTTTATATTCTTTGCTCTCCATAAAATTTTCTATCCCAATTTCTATCTGTACCCACTTTCCCTAGGCCCCAAAGTCTATTTTAAATGTCACAAATTCTTCAACAAAAACATGTTTCTTCTCTAAACTTTAAACTTTGTTTATTTACCCTCTCAGCATCTACATATTCTATTTTCTGTGTTGGTTTATTTGAGTACATCTTATTTATGGAATTTTTGAAAATTAAGATTATATTACACACTTTTATTACTTTAATCCCAAACATTGTCTTTATTCAAGTAAGTCGATACTCATTGTCTCAAATTAGTTTACAACAAAAGAATTATTTTATCAGATGTTTTGAAAATGTTAAACCAAGACTTTTCCCCCAAGTCTTGATATTTTTATTATCTCTATTTTTGTCTTGTTTCTTGTTAATTATTCTTATTTAACCTCTTTCTAAATTAAAGAGACAGTATTATATAAGCTATCTAAAGTATCCTATGCAAGATTTTGAATACGTATTTTGACTTGACAATTTATTTATTTATTTTTGAATCCAAAATTTATTTCATAAATAACCACTCAGTGCCAACATGGAATAAATGTTGGGGCTACATCAGGGCTTCCAAAGTGAATAAGACATAGTGTTTGTTCTCAAGGAGTTCAACATCTCCTGGGTAGAGAGGGATAGGAGAGACTCAATGGAAGACTCAGGTAAAGAGGTAACGGAATTGAAAGGAGGTGGTATTATTTTCATCGGAGAGAAACAATAAAGAATATATGAGAAGATGTGGAACTTGGGCTGGGTCTCCTGTGATAGGTTTGGACTCATTTAGCATTTGTTATTGTAGAGACATGAGAGACACAAGAATTGTCCAGTGAATGTAACAATGGGAGTATAAGAGGTGCTAAATGTAAGATGTTTGACTTTATGGTGGTGTGAAAGCCAAACATATTCAATAAAAACTGCATTTTTGCATTTTGAATTTTGATCTTTTCCCAGGCCAGTGATCCTTGGTATGAAAGAGACTCCCTTGCGATGCTGGGCAGAGGCAGCCAGTTACAGCTCCATGATCACAGGGGAAGCAACCTGCTCTACAGGGCACTGTGCTGCTCAGCCATGATACTTGGTAAGTTAGGTGTGTTAAATGCACTTCTTTGATATTTTCCCTCACTCTAGGCTTATCAGGACATAATCCCACTGAAAGTTGAGGAACACCTGTATACCTATTTGGTGAGAAGACACAGGGCACGTGGGTAGGGGGAGTAAGATGGACTGGAATATATAGTGGATAGGATGGGAGGACAGAGAAAACGGAGTGGAAAGCTAGCTCCAGACGAGATGGCAGAGTCTTTAGATGTTCCATGGGCTATTGTGAGGTTGTCAAAAGGTCTAGATGCTGTTGAAGCTGTGTTAAGAAAGCTGTACAGAGAATGAGCCACTGACTGGGTAGTAAAAGCACCTGACCTCGTACTTCCTCTGCAAATGTTTAAAGAAAATCTAGTCTGGGCCCAGGTGTATTTCCTTGTCCATTGGCACTTGTTCTTTATAAGTGAGAAGAGGTTGCTTTGTAGGTGAGGATTGCCATTCACTCCCTATCCAGAAAGGAATCACTCCAGTGAATGACCCCTGGCAACAGCCCACAAACCAATCACAATACCCAGGAGATTGCCACATAGGGCTCTCAGCCATTCTAATTCAATTAACATCTTTCCTAATTAGAAATACAGAGGTACAGAAGGTGATGCTTTTAATTTATTGCTCATTATATAGCTTTCTTTTATTTGTTACATGAGATGACGTATATGGAAGTTTGGTAAGCCAAATTCATGGAAAATTCACTTGTAAGAATAAAAGGTCAGATAGATTACCCCTGCTAATTTTGTCACTTTAATATTTATCTCAGTTCAACATTTGCTTTGAAGACATTGTGATGTTATGCCTTAAAAATTATGTCTGTGAGGGCTGGGATTGTGGCTCAGCAGTAGAGCATTCACCCAGCATGTGCAGGGCCCTGGGTTCAATCCTCAGCACCATATAAAAATAAATAAAGGTATTGTGTCCAACTACAACTAAAAAATAAATAAATATTAAAAAATTATTTTTGTGAAACTCTTTATGTCAGACTATTGTGGACAGTATTCTAATTAGCCAATATCATAAACAGAAATTTAGGTCCCTAATTCAACTTCCAATAGAAAAATCTGTTGTATAGTTACTCACCTCCAAAACAGAGCAAAACAACAACACAAAAAGGAATGCTTTGTCATTATAACTGAACTTCTAGACACTGTCATTGGTTATATATGCTAATTTACTTTCAAAGGCACTTTCAGTATATAAACTGAAAGTGTTACTTCAGTCCAAGGGAAGACCCAGATTGGCCCCTACTATTTTGCTCTTCTGGTCTTGCAGAAAACTGGCTCACCTGACTTTGGACAGCTCACATAACAAAATGTTAAAGGCAAATCATTTCTTCCTATATCTATAACTAATGGTACTCAAAGAAGAAGAAAATACTTTGTATAAAAATGATAAGAGAAAAGCATCTCAAAAGGGGTTTTATACTACAGTGAAGTTGTCAACGTTGGGTAATAACATTTTTAGTAGAGATGGTAACAGAGACAGTCCCTACTGGAAGTATTCACAGGTATTAAGCACTGACACCCGAAGCAGGAATCCCTAATCTAGGGCTTTATGTCTTTTTCCTTTAATTAAAAGGGAGAAACGCTTCTATTTAATTTCAATAGAACCTGTGAAATGCTTTCAGCAATTCATACACATTGTGATAAGAAACTAAAACAGTTAATGGAAACTAGATTTTTCCCTTTTAGGTCAATAAAAATAGCTTCCATTTGCTGCATGTTTACCTGATAAATGCTTCTCATAAATTACCTAATTTATTCCTCATAAAGATATGTGGTTAATACTATTATATCCACTTTATAGGTAAGAAATTTGTGGCCAAACATGCTGAAAGATGTTCCCAAAGTTACAGACAATTAAATGAGAGACAGGGTTTGAATACAAATCAGTGTGACTCCAAACTTGAAACTATATTTCACACCATTTTAATGACTGTCCTTCAGTAACTTAGTATATAGTCTATGGGGATGGTATTTAAAATAGTTCCTTAAATCAACATTGGCAGTGGGCTTCAGCTGCATCTTCTGGGTTATCTCATTAATTGGGACCTTTTATTACTAAGACTCTGAGGTTTACAGCCATAATATTACCTTGATGCAAACTGAATTAGGAAAGATTCAGTTGGTTCAGTTCGTAACTTCAGGGTTGCTTTTTCAGATCCTTAATTTGATGAATGTAACTGTCAGTTAGAAACGAAAAAAAAAAAAAAAAAAAAAAAACTACGCATGGAAATAGTTCTACTTGTTTTTAGTCCTGGTAATTTGGTTATCTTTGTTATGGTCCCTTTTTTTAAAAAATACTACTCTTTTTCCTGATTACAAAGTAGTATAATTCTGAGAGTAACAACCCTTTATATTTAGGACAATCTTTATGTGGCATGATATAACCATTTAACACTCAAATGAAGCTTAGTACCAGAGTTTAAATAAATATTTTACTTTAGAATGAGATCTCAGTGTATTCTACTAGGAAGGCCTTATTTGGACTTATTTTCTCATCTGGATGTGTTCAGTAGGTCTAGTAATTTTTCCACTCAAGAGATGGTCCTCCTTAGCTTATCTGGTCCCTTGAATATCAACTAGCGCCAAGGGCTACTTCTAGGGTTTGTCCTGTCAATTTCTAATTTAGGAAAATGGGCCGCAGCAGCCTTCTTGTTCTATTTATAAATATCCAAAACTTCTACACCTTTAAACCCTCAGGGACTCATGAAAACTTCACATCGTTGTGTCTTTTCTGCTCAGATTCAAGTCTGTTAGAATCACAATTAATTTGCATTTTAGACCCTTGTGTAAGAAGATGTCACTTCCTGGAAATGTTACTAGATGACAAAGTAAAGCAAGAAGTATCCACTGCTCCCTTAGCTGAAAATTCTAATTAATTGCTCATTATGTCCCTTTACATTTGTAGAATTTTATAGAGAAAATAATTTCTTTCCCTTGTGTGTCAAAAAAAAGAAAAAAAATTCTTATATCACAGGAAAACACTTTTTTCCCCTATATGATCAGATCCCTAAATGACCTTTGCCAGCAACACTTTTCTAGTTCAATATTTTCCTTTACCTTCTTGTTGTGAAACTATTGCAAAATTCTGAAAGAAAAAAAAAAAAAAAAAAAAAAGCAAAGTTTGTATTTAGGTATACAGACAGTATAGCAGGGAAGAAAATCAACTATTTATTCTCTAATTTAACAAATACTTTTATTTCTAAATGCATTAAATATGAACTCAATTCTCATGAACTCATTAAGCAAAATACTGTTATTATCCCATTTGTTTTAGTTAGTTTTGTGTTCCTATGAATAAAAAACCTGACAAGAACAACTTAAAGGAAGAAAAGTTTATTTTAGTTCATGGTTTCAGAGATTCAGTCAATGCTGGCCGACTTCACAGCTCTGGGCCTCAGTTAAGGCAGAACATCATGGTGGAAGGGCACAGTGGAGGAAAGCAGGACCTGGTTATCAGGACATGGCTCTGCTCACTGAGGACAAAATATAAGGCCAAAGTTACACCTCCAGTGACCTACCTCCTTCAGACCAATTAATCCACATAAGTGGATTAATCCACTGATTAGTTCAAACCTCTCATAATCTAATCATTTCACTTTTGAAAATTCTTGCATTGTCTCACACATGAGCTCTGGGGGGACACCACATATGTAAACCATAACACTGTTTTACAGAGGGGATTGGTTAATATCATTAAATGGAAAGAGGTAAAAGATTCCTTATATAGCTTTAGGAAACTAGCAGAGGAAATAAAATGGTGTTTGTTGGCCTCTTCCAAGGGTTGCTCTTTCTCTCTGTGGCAGTGTTCTTAGGCGTAATCTCTATAATGAGTTGAATTCATGTTAAAAGCAGCTTCTTGGGGCTGGGGTTGTGGCTCAGTGGTAGAGCGCTTGCCTTGCATGCATGAGGCACTGGGTTCCATGCTTAGCCTCACATAAAAATAAATAAAGTAAAGATATTTTTAAAAAGCGGTTTCTTCAAGAATTTTAGTGGACAAGCTCCTCAAGTTAGCTCTAAAGGTGGACTTAACCCATTAAATTCCACACCACAGCATAGCAAGACCAGCAAATTAAAGGAGATTTCACTTGCTTTGAAGCTACCCTTCAAGTTACCCATTTATGTACTAGGTGATAGCATAACTATTGGAAAAGATAGGCAAAAGCAATTGAGATCTATTTATTCCTTGATGGACTATCCATGTGATCCTAGGTAGATTCCTTTATCTTTTTCTGGTTTTCATTTTCATTTTGGTGAGACAAGAATAGGACCACTTTTATTTCCTACTCATCTACTGAGAAGGGTCTACAATAAAAACTCAAACAAGCTGTTGTCCAAAAGATTGAGAAGTAGAGCTGTGTGCCCCTTTTCTTCTTGTTTAAGCTTATATGAGACTCTGTGGACTGCTACCACTGTTCTTTCCTACATGACATTTTGTGATCTTGATGGACAAGGAGCCCTTTTGCAGTTTGTCAAACATCCTATTACAAAGCTTTTGATAAAAGCAATATTTTAACACTTCTGACAATAGAAGTCTGCCTCTTGAGATTGTAACTGCTTTTATGTAAAGGGGATGGAGGTTAATTTCTTCATTTCTTATACAAATATTTATTAAATGTCTACTAAAAATGAATGGACAGGGGATGATATGAATGAACACTGAAGTAGAACTTATAAAAGCTGGGTTTTATTTCTTGCTTTCCCCCTGGGATACTGTCCTCAGGTACATGATTTAAATTACCCAAGATTTGGTTTTCATATCTATGAAATGAAACTGCTAATACCTCTTCTGCCTTTGAGAACTATAAATGCCATTTGTCTTATTGATTTTTATAGATAAGTGATAGTGATATTTAGAAATTAAAACAGTTAAAAGAGTGATGATAACATGCTCTAGTTTGGCAGGGGCAATAATACCTTTGTCTTTTTAACTTGAATGATGTGTTGCAATAACTAAGGTAACTTTCCTTAGGAAAGCCAGATTGTTAGTGGAAACTCATTTGTGGCCATAACAGAGCTATCCAAATATTTTCTCTGGGCTTCCAAAAATTGTCGTTAAGTTTTGATTCCTTTCAGATTTTCTTCAAAGTCCTCCAACCACTCGATGGAGAATGATCTTATTTTTTACTGTGTGTGAACTGAGGTGAAGACAGATCCAGGCTACCCTCTCAATTCTTCTTTTCCATTTATATATGTTTAAATAGGACTTACCATTTCTCTTCCAAAAAATACTTTCCTCGGCCTGGGGCTGTAGTTCAGTGGTAGAAGGCTTGCCTTGTATGTGTTAAGCACTGGGTTCCATCATCAGCACCACATAAAAATAAATTAATAAACAAAGATATTTAAAAAATACTTTCCTCTTCTAAATTTCCTGTTTCATACTCTATAGGGTGGAAACATAGTCATCATGAAACCCTTCCTGTCACTCCATTTTCCCCATGGTTATCTTTAAGTCATTAAGAAGCGTGGCTTCTTCTCTCATATTATTCAAATATCTACTTTTGCCTGTGTATAGATAGATATGCATATATGTGGATAGATTTTGAGTGAATATGAGGAATGAGATTCTCTTGGGTGAGAGCAGGAAAATTAAGGCCACTGAAATGGCCACTGGTAATATAGCCAAAAGTCAATGCTAACCATTTAACAAAATGTATTTTTCTTTAAACTTTTTGAAAATACCAGAGGAGCATGTTACTAAAACCTTTACTGACTAATGTGTGAATAAAGGCAGTTCAGGAATACTAGTTTAGTATGAAAACATCAAATAATATGTAATATGGCACTTTATGTAATTACAGACTTAATGACTACAATAAAATATTTTTGATTGGTATGTGTGCTTATTGTGTTGTATATGTAATTGTGTATAGCAAGTACTGTTGTGAGATCTGTCATTATCATAGATGTACAAATAATAGCTAACATATATTAAACATCTTTTAAAATAATATCTCAGGTAGTCCCTTATTTAAACCTCATAATAGTTTCATGAGAGGTATTATAATTACATCCATTTTGTAGATGACCACAACTGAGGCAGAGAGCAGTGGTTTGCTCCAAGTTATAGATGTCTGGTAACTTGCATAGCTATGATTCTAATCCAGAATATTCAAATTCAGAGCCTAAAACCCTTAACCTTGGAACACACTGCTATTCTGCCTCTTGAGAATTTTATTATGATCTTTTATAAGGGGGTCATACTATGAACCCATTCTGGCAGAATCATTCACTACAGGGTCTAGACTGCCTCTCTTGTCAGGGAAGTAACATACCCCTGGCTAATGTACTTTGTTGATTGACACTTTCACAATTAAATTCAGTAATGTGTGGATGGGTTGTGAGCAGTCACTGTATCTAAGAAGGACAGCTGGAAGTCAGATGTGCAACACAGAGATCTTCATGTAGAAGACTCGGGAGGCAATTGAGGAGGGGTAGAGTCGGGCTGCATCAGAGTCTACCTGGAGGCTGATACATCAACAGACCCCAAGAGATCCATAATTGACTATCGGGATAAATTTAAAGAGGGGTCTCTCACCCCACTGGAAAGTCTATAAGGTATGATGGCTGTTGTACCAAGGTGAGTGCACACACAAGACAGTGCTTCTCTATTGCGGGTAATTCTCTCCCACCTCCTGGATGACATTTTCATTGACAGAGGCATTTTTGACATCAGGACTAGGTAAGAGGAGTTGCTCTGGTGTGCAGTAAATAGAGGCCAGGATGCCATTTGACAGCTGATCATGCTCAGGTCAGTCTCCACTGACATCACCCCCGATGAAGAATCATCAGGTCCAAAATGCAAATAGTGCCTCTGTTGAGAAACCTTGATAAGGAGAGCAGGCCTTCCCCTCTTTGTCACACAGGCTTCAGCAAGTATTGTTTTGAAACAGTGCAAGTTCTGTAATTATTCATGGGAAGCACCATGAGCCATAACATCCTGATGGTCATGGTAAAGCTTACTCACGTGTCATCAATTTTATGTGGAAGAGTCTGAGAAAAGCTGGGGTATTATTTATTCAGAGGCATTGAGAGGCATTCTCTGGTGACTTTCAGAAATAGTAAGGACATCAGTGGGAAGGAAAGTCAGAAATTAATCCTTTCTCTCTCTCTCCTCCCCTCATTTAAGTTCCTCCCACCATCTATTTTTCTCTTCCCTCCCTTCTTTCCTCTCTCTCTTCTTTCTTTATCAAGTATGTCCCTTCAATTAAAAGAATTGTGCATCTACTATGTGCTTGTGAATCTGAATGGATACAAAGATGAAAAAATCCACTGAAATGGAATAGAGATGAAAAATCCACTGAAATGGAATAGAGATGTTCTAGAATGCCTGTGGTATACTTGGATTTTGAATGTTCCCTGAAGACTCATATGTTAACACTCATGCATTGCTGGTGAGACTGCAAATTGCTGCAACCTCTCTGGAAAGTAGTATGGAGATCACTCGGAAAATTGGAATGGAACCACCATTTGACCCAGTTATCCCACTCCTCAGTATATTACCAAAGGACTTAAAATCAGCATACTATGGTGACATGGCCACATCAATATTTATAGCAGCAAAATTCACAATAGCTAAGCTATGGAACGAACCTAGGTGCCCTTCAACAGATGAACAGGCAAAAAAAAAAAAAAAAAAAAAAAAAAAGAGTGATATATATACACAGTGGAATATTATTCAGCCATAAAAAGAACAACTTAATGTCTTTTGTTGGTAAATGGATGGATGTGGAGACTATCCCCCACATCCAAAGGTTGAATGTTTTCTCTGATATGTAAATACTAACACACAATAAGGGGCAGGGGGAAGGAAGAAGAATAGAATTTCATTGGATTAGACAATGGAAATGAAGGGAAGGGAGGGGGAATGGGAATAGGAAAAACAGTAGCATGAATTGACATAACTTTCCCATGTTCATATATGAATACATGACAGTGAAATTCTACATTGTGTACAACCACAGAGTGGGATCTTAATCAGAACAAGTTATACTCCATGTATGTATAATATGTCAAAATGCACTCTACTGCCATGGATATCTAAAAAGAACAAATAAAAAATATAACTTAATAAAAAGCCTCACGTGTTAAAAACTTAGTCCCTAGGCTAGTGCTACTGAGAGATAGTGGAATATTTGAGAGGTGGTACCTAGTGGGAGGTTTTAGATCATTGGGGACATGCCCTTGAAGTAGATCCTGGGAACACAGTCCCTTCCTCACTCTCCTTTGCTTCCTCATTATGATGTGAGCAGTTTTACTTTTCTGTGAGCTCCCACCACGATGTATTGCCTTGTCACAGGTCCAGAGCAATGGGGCCAAGCAATCATAAGTTGAAGCCTCCAAAACTGTGAGTCAAAATAAACCTTTTTCCTTTTTAAGTTGTGTATCTGAGGTATATTGTTTTAGTGACAGAAAGCTGAGTGATATAGTCTATCTACATAATATTTATTCATCTATCTAGAACATCATAATGATGAAACTAAGGATGCACACATGATGTCCACATGTGGAGTGGTCAGATTTGCTCAGGCAAAAACAAATACACTTTTGCTTTGAATCCCCAAGTCCAATAACCACGAGATCTCAAACATTTGTACAATTTAGTCACAAGGGGAATCAAAAAGGAGAGTGTGGATATTTCTGTGCAAACTTATTATTTTTAATAGAAAAAAATAAAAATAAAAAAACTGCTAGAGAACATTACCTGCTGACTAAATCGCTCAGATTATAGTCAGACCCAGAAAGAGAAGACTTTTCATTAAAGAACAAATAATTCACAGCCAGAAGTGCAGACATTAACCACTGTTCCTCCACTTCTGAAATAAGCCTGGGAGATTGGAAGGTGGCATAGTATTCAATAGGTAGTTTTTTCACAGATTTTTTTTTCTGGCAAGTGATAAGTGGTCTTATATATGGTTTTTTATTTTTAGGAAAAAAGTCTATAATAAATCATATTTATAAATATGCTTTTTGTAATTATCCTCCTAGAATATTCTGCTAAAACCAAAAGGAATAGTCAAAGCTCCATAAGAGGCAGTAAGAAAAGAAAAATAAAGGAAATATTTCAGCAGTGCAAATCCAAAGCAAACACTGAAACAAATGAGGTTACAGACAGTGGCATGAATGTTAATGAGCATAAAGCCATGCAGTGGAAATCTGCTAAATGCCTTGTTGGGGGAAATGAGAGGACATTTCCCTAACAGTTTGTTCCTGTTGGTTATAATTTTCAAAAAGGTACTGCAGGATGGCCCAGTTCAGTCCCAGGATCATATTATGCAGATGCATTACAATTCCCCACTGACGTTCTGTGGAAGTTGAGTCTAATTTAGCATGGCTATTTCGCAGGATATCATCAAGATCAGCAAGTGAATACCCAAAGCACCGGTGAAGGGCTGAGAAGTAACTGCAGTTTTGCAACCAAGAACGACCCTTTGGAGGTTCTCTAAATGTATGAGAAGGAGGAATGAAACCACAGATGATGGCAACAATAGCAAACTCACAAGAGCTAGTAGTTAACTTCCGACATCTTGCATTCAACTTGAACCTGTATTTTCATTTAAAAGGATGATACTGAAAGCTTTTTTTATTTTTAACTGAGGGAACAGACCACTTCAGAATCCTGTTATCTTTCTAGTCAGGAGACATCCTGTTCCCTTACAGATTTTAGATAAAAAATCAGGGAGGTGGGCTTTTGTCAGACCCTCAGTCCCCCACTGGGCACGTACTTATATTTTAGTTCTTTCAACTGCAGATTTTCCTGGGAAGAGACCTATTTCAACAATCTGTTCAATATTAACCCTTTTCACAAGGAGGAAGAATAGAATTAATTTATTTACATATTCACTATTCCTTCAACAAAGATTCATAGAATTCTTATGATTAAACAGCATGGAGACTGTTACTTCAGATTCAAAATCTAATTAAGAAGACAAATATAAAATGAATCAGTAATCATACTATTTGTTGAGACCTATAAGCACATATATGTCTGTGCCAAATGAAGTGGTTCATTCTGTCTAGGCGAATGGGGAGAATTTAGGGAAGCATTCATAAAGAAGAGGAGAGGGAGGGAGAAGTCACACATTAGCAGTATTTTCCTAGATAACGAAATCATATGTGTATGACTGAATGCTTTGCTGAGATTTTTATGAGACTACTGTTAAGGTTTGGATGTGAGGTGTCCCGCAAAAGCTCACACGTGAGACAATGCAAGAAAGTTCAGAGGAGAAATGATTGGGTTGTGAGAGTCTTGACACAATCAGTGAATTATTCCCCTGATGGTATTAACTGAGTGGTAACTGAAGGCGGTTACCGTGTGGCTGGAGAAGGTCGGCTATTGGAGGTTGTGCCTTTGGGGGATATATTTTGTACCTGGGGAGTGGAGTCTCTTTCTGCTTCCAGATCATCGTGTGAGCTGCTTCCCTCCACCACCCTCTTCTGCCATGTTGTTCTGCCTCACTTCGAGCCTGAGGAAGGGAGACTGCTGTCTATTAATTTAGACCTCTGAAACCATGAGCCTGGGAATAAACTATTCCTCCTCTACAATTGTTCTGGTCAGTCTTTTAGTTGCAGAGCAAAAAAAGCTGACAAAACAACTACCAAATCCATCCACATGCCAGATACTAAGAAACACAAGAAAAAAGAAGGGCTATGAAGAACTGCGAATATTTCTGTAAACTACCGTAGAAACCACCTCCATTTCTTGACTTCATCCTTGTCTGGATGCAACACCCAGGCCACGCTGGTCCTGACTTTGGTCTCAGACTTGATGTCGCCTCTGTGAACTCTTGTCATGGCTTGCTGTTTGTCAGTTGTGCTTTGATTCCATTAACATTTAAACTCTTTCAGTAATTTTCTAGCTGGCATTGAGGCTAGATGATCCAATCAGATAACAGAGTACTCTGAGAAGACACAATCAGCAGGTAGAGATACAACAATATATGCAAAGTCACCAAGAGGTGAGGAGCTATTGGAGTTTCCAGATCTGCAATTCCTTTTGTCTGGAATATAGAATGTGTATAGGTCAGATGAAACTGAAAACATAAAATGTTATCCTTTGCTTTCTACAAATTTGACATTTTTGTGGTTGAAAGGGACCCACTGAGAGAGAAGTGAATTAGTCTTGTATGTTAGAAAGGTGACACAGATGGAAACTGGGGTAGAAGAGGGGTATTGATAAAGAGCCACAGAACCACAAGAGAAATGGGTTTCAAAAGTGATTTAAGTAGCCTCTCGGCACTGAACTTCTTTTCTCTCCCATTCATTAACACCCCCCCCCCTTTTTTTTAATACTGATGATAACATGAGGTGTCCCCCCAAAGCTGCTGTATTGATGTAGGAATATTTGGAGGAGAGCTGTGACTTTACCAGTCCTAGTATGAACGGACTAACTGGCTGGTAACCTAGGCTGGTGGGGTGTGGCTGGAGGAGGTGGGTCACTGCGGGTGTGCCCTGGAAGAGTTCCTCTTCTCTGTGGCCCCTTGCCTCCTCCCTCTCAGCTTCCTGTCTGCCATGAGTGGAGCAGTGCTCCTCCACCATCCTTCCCCCAGGGTGGCCTGCCTCATCCTAGGCCCCTAGCAATGGAACCAGCTGACCATGGACTGAGTCTCTGAAAGCTTGAGCCAAAATAAACATTTCCTGCTCTACATTGTTCTTGTGGGGTATTTTGGTAACAGTGATGAAATCTGACTAAAACAATAGGGAACAGTAGAGGATGATTCTCAGGTTTTTAACTTGAGATAAGGGTTAGCTGTGCTTTAATTTTATACCTATATCCTTCCATCTGACATATTATCCATATTATTTAAAATGTTTATTTCTCTGTATTCCCCAATATAGACTTTTATAAACTTGGTCTCAAAAAATCTTCCTTCCTTCCTTCCTTCCTTCCTTCCTTCCTTCCTTCCATTCTTTCTTATTACATTGTCCAATTTTGCATAGTGTATGCTTAATAGAGTGAAGCACACACAGATTGTTCTTAATCAAGTTTCCCTGAGTAGATAAAGAGAGAACAGCTCTGAGCCTCACAGTGAATATACAAAGGTTGCATGATCACAACTGGAGAACTGCTTCCATTATAGATGGAATTACCTAGAGAGAAGTGTGTATTGAAAGGGAGTTCAAAAATATCAGCCCGCCATAATTGATGCACTACACATGCACAACGCCACGCACCCTCTCATTTAAGTATGTAACAATTTAATATTGCTATTTTTAATGCCATATTATAAATGGGAAAACAAAGAGGTACACAGCAATTTTGAGAAACAACAGATTTTTTTCTAAGGTGGGCATATTACAAATAGTCTGTAATGGGATAGAAATGGAATAAGCAGATTTAGGAAGAGAGTCCATGGAAGAAAAAGAGGACTAAGGACAAATCCCTGTGGAATAACATCCACAGGAATGGTCATGGAAAAGGAATGGCAGGAGCAGTGGTCAGAAAGTGTAGAAGAACTGGGAGAAAATGGAAAAATGAGTTTTAGAAAGAAAGGATTGATTTGGTAGGCAATGCCTCAGACTGTGAGAGGTCAAGTTATTTAAGGATAAAAGGAGCTTTGAACTTGCCTGTTAGAAGCTTGTGCGGTGCACTGTTGGCAGGGTGATGGTAGTAGAAATCCCAGGGCAAAGATGAGGCTGAGTAGAAGGGCAGGGGAGGGGTGGAGGTGGTGAGTAGCTGCCTTAAGGGAGGCAGCGTTTTGAGGAAATCAGTGGAGGGAAGGAGTTGCAGAGGTCAGTAACCAAAGGAAAAAGAGATTAGAGAAGTTTCCTTCTTTTTTTCTTAAGATACAAAAGTGATTTATCATTTTGTTTATATATAAAGGCCGAGGGGAAGGAGCCACAGCAGATGTTTCAGATAGAAAAGAGAGGGCATAATTGAGAGAATAATGTTTTAAAGGATGTTGGCGGAGATGAGTCATAGTACCAGGAAGGGCAAAAGAAAGCACAGCTCCTTCACTGACCCTTGTGGAGGGTTTAAGGACAGGTTTAAAACACAGGGGGGGGGGGGTGGGGGTGGGTGTGTGGGCATGAGGGAGAGAAAAATGGCCGAGAGAGCGCTAGAGATCGGGAAGCAGGCAGAGCAAAGCTTCTGGTGCTACTCCTAATGTGGAACTGGGGCAGGTTATAAAGTTTTATATATTTTTTTCATAAAGAAAAATAAATAAATGTAGTACATCTACATAATATGACTCTGTACTGAAATAAGCCTCACTATGGTGCCTTCTTCAAAATTAACAGATAGTGGCATAAAGTGTTACAGAAGGTAGTTTCATTTAATTTACTGTATTTCATTTGTTTAACATGGCATTTGCAATTGATGTTCCTTTTTGTATTATGATAACCGTCTACACATTACCATACTTTCTTCCTCAGAAATTTACCCTGCTTGAAAAGGAAAGGATTTGCTGATTCTATTGGAATTTTCCTTATTTTCAAAACTGCATATTTGTGAGCGTCACACATACAAATCTAGGTATTTCTGGGCCACTTTATGGATCATATATTAATGGTCAAGTGAAGTCAGTTTTCAACAACTACCACCGCCATCAAATAAAATAAATAAAGACAAATGAAATAGATATAAAATAGCTACTGGGTTAAATTTAATATAAAGTGAAATATTTTAGATACTTATATAGTATAAAGGGTTCATTTTGATCTCCCACCACCCCTGCAGAGAAAGTCCTTTTTTTTTTTTAAGCAATAAAATCTTTGAATGAAACGTCTCAATGACATTTGGGAATAAATAGAAATTCACTTCCCAAACACATATGGTTGATTCTTGGTATCTGTGGGGGATTGGTTCCAGGCTCTCTGGAATACTCAAAACCAAAAAGATGCTAAAGTCCCTCCTACAAAATGGCGTAATATTTACACATAACCTATACATATTCTCCTGTATACTTTAAAGAACATTTAGCTTGCCTATAATATCTGATACAATATAAAAGCTATATAAATAGTTGTTATGATGTATTACTTAGTGAATTAGGACCAGAAGAAGTTTGTACGTGATCAGTACTAATGCTTATTTTATTTTTATTTTTTTTTTGGTACCAGGGATTGAACTCAGGGGCACTCGACCACTGGGCCACATCCCCAGCCCTTTTTTTTGTATTTTATTAGAGACAGGGTCTCACTGAGTTGCTAAGTGCCTCACCACTGCTGAGGCTGGCTTTGAACTCGCGATCCTCCTGCCTCAGCCTCCCAAAGTGCTGGGATTACAGGCGTGCGCCACCGCACCCGGCTATAATGCTTATTTTTTATCCCTGAATATTTTCAATCTATAGTTGGTTGAATCCTTGAATGCAGAACACATAGAGATGGAGGGACAACTGTAATTGCAATGCAGAGGATGAGAAAAAAATATCCAACATTTGTTCCCTAAGATGTGTCAGCTTTTCTTGTATCTTATTGAATGCTAAAAGTGAGGCATTTTTACTTACAACAGTGTGGGTTGCCCACGTATATATCAATTAAAATGTAGTGATGTATTACAACTCAGTCATGTTCTGGCTACAAGACAAACCAAGCTATTTTTAAATAAGATGTAAAAAGCAATCTTTCTATTATCTGGATTCTATCATGTGTATTTTGGTAAGAAACTGAGTATTTCTCTTTGGCAATAATTTGTTTTAGGAAAGAAGGGATACTAGGATCTTACTGGCTTTCAAGCTAAAAGTAATGCCAGGGGTTTAACTGGGTGAAAAGAGCAATCTTGTGTTCTGATGGCCTCTTGGAGGATTCCAGGATGCCCCTCCTCCTAAGGACCTCTAGATCTTGGGGCCCAGATCAGTTCCTTGAAGGAAGACCACTGAATGTCTGCTGGTTGCACATTATCTCCTAGGTACCACTGTTTCACCAATTCAGCTGTCTTATTCTGGATTCACAGGTCTCTGTTATTTAAATGTAAACATCCTGGTTGTGGTGGGGTGGGGTGTTCATCTATTGGGTCACTGTTTCCATTTAGAAACCAGTTATCAGAAGTAAATTCTCACTAACAAGAATCTAAGGCTCAGAGGGTAGGGCAGCCAGTTAGGGGTAAGAAAGGGTTTCCCATGAAGTGGGCAAAATTCCCAGAAAGTGGAGCTGGTGGATTATCTGAAATAATTTTGCTTGCTCCTTTATTTTGCAGGGAGCCCAAAACACCCCTGTCTTGAGAAACACTCTGACACTGTGCTTTTTCATGTGGAAGTGCTATAAACGGACTTTCCAAGAGGCGCATCAAAGGTTTTTCATTTCTGTAAGAGTCTGTTTTCAGCTAAGTTCACTTGAACAGAATTTTTTGGCCTGCTCACATAAGTAACATGTCTGGGGTGCCTAAAAATATGACATTTTATTTCTCTCCACTCAGATTTATGGAAAGTTCATGAAAGCCAAGTTCTTGCCTTGCATTCTAGAACAGCACGATTTTGTCTTATGAATGTAATTATCAAATATACCAAACACAGTGTGGATTTTTAGAAAGTATTTAATTTTGTTGCCTCCCTAAATCTCTTAGCTAAAGAAATTGGGTTGGTTATCGTGACATTTCTACCACAGTTATTTCTTGGATGTAATAGTCTCGAAATAAGAAAAGCCTTTTTTTTTTTTTTTTTTTTTTTTTTTAAATAGCATTTTATGAACTGATTGTCTAAATCTTTGGAAGTATTCAAAGGTCTTTTAAAAATTACTTTGTACAAAATAGAGTTAGTAAAAAAGCCACTTTTAATTGGTTATATTTCATAAATATAGAGCTTATTTGTACATAAATCATTATTATTTCTTATGTTAGGCATTTAGGTACTATATTTCAGAGGCTTATAATTTTTAGCTATTAGTCACTTTTCTCCTAGGTACTACCAAAATACATATCAAATACCCCAAATTAACTTTATATTGCTGTATCCCGTACAAGAGTTTTTTTTTTTTTAATTATCCAACAGTCCGGTGAAGGAGAGTTTACTTCATTCCTGTCTTTAGATGTTTCTGCAAGGTCAGACATTGTGAGCAATCAGCTGAGACTCACAGTCAGGACGTGGCAGCGTTAAGATCTTTTCCTAGGCTCTGACTCCAAATATAGTGCTCCTTTCACCAAAAGGAAAGCCTGGTCTCCATATCTCCATGGTTTGCAGTTTACTGTAGCTGGCATGTGCCTTGGAGAACAAAAACCCAAAAGAGCATTATTCCTCATGAAGAATTTTTTTTGTTTGTACTGGGGGTTAACCAAGTTTTTCTAGTACTGAGCTATGTCTCCAGACCTTTTTATTTATTATTATTATTATTTTTTTTTATTTTGGGAGAGGGTATTGATAAATTGCTGGGGTTGGCCTCAGAATTTGCAATCCTCCTGTCTCAGCCTCCTGAGTCACAGAATTACAAGCATGCACCACAGCACCTGACAGGAAATGGTTTTAAAACCCCCAAGGAATAGAAAATTTCAAGTCCCCTTAACACACATGAAGTTCCATGACTTTCCAAGTTACAACTCTTTATGTGGATATTGTTGTCTATAAAATATAAAGTCAGTGTGATGAAACTAAGCCGCGCTCCCTCCGACAGAAGCACACCATAAGGTCTTCTAAAATCTTTTTATCAAATGCATTCTGCTGCACAAATATACAAAATCTCATCTTATCCTGAGATACTTGACTCTGAGACACATGTTGGAAATGTATGCAGACACGACTTACAAAGTTATTCTCTAGCTAGAAAAACATTTTCTTGTGGGTATTGGACTGTCATATAAAGTGTCAAGAATATAGCAGTTTGGTGGAAGAAATTCATCTCATTCTTCCTTTTTTCTTTTCTATTTTTTTTTTTTTTTTGTAATTAGTAAAGTTGCAGGAAATTAGATTACATGGTGTCTGGAAACATAAGGAAAACAAATATTTATTACTTCTTTTACTAATTTCTTTACTTAACTGTGACAATTAGACAATTTCTCACGGAAACTGTGAAGACAATTTAGGAGTGTAGGATTTAATTGGAGAAGATGGGTTTCTCTGTCAGAGAGAATTAAGGCATCCACTTTTCCATGACTACCTGGTGTAGTGTTTAAAAGCACGGACTGGATTCAGGTGTGAACAGTGATCAGGCTGTTCATTGGCTGTGTGCTTAGGTACTCTGTGCTTCGGTTTCCTTGCTTTGTAAGTAGGATCTTCATAGTAGCCACCTCATTGCATTATTCTGGGTATTGAGGAGGTTCATATTTAGAAGTATTAAAAACATTGTCTAGCATATGGAAAGTGTTTGCAAAATAAAAACATATTCATTATGTTGTTCTCAAACAGACAGAAATTTTGGGTAAAAAGGAACCAAATTGGACCTTACAGAAAAGTGGGTATTATGTGGTTGACTCTCTGTCTTTTCATGACACAATTTCTTCTTCCACTATCTGTCACTGAAGAGCTCCTGCTTTCTCAATGCCATTGTTGGGAAGTTTCAGCTTGAGGGAGAAATAAAATAAGATGCTGGGACTATTTATAAGGAATTAACTCATGAAAATCGGGCATCCCAACAAAGTCTGGTTTTATTTGCACGGTAGTAGAAAAGCCCACCTGAATTTTAAGTGTAACTATTAACTAAGAAAGCAGAGTAGTATATTTTGAAATAGCCTCTACCTGCTGGCTGTTGGTGGGCAATGGTGGAGGTACATGCATGGATCAGTTGGGTGGGACTTTAGAACACTTTTTGTCACTGGGCAGAGGGACAAAGCTGTAGAGGAGTCTTCACTCTATTCTGGCCCAGTTCTTAGCAAGTCCACCTTTAGGAAACAAGCAAAGGGGAATGTAGAGCATAAGTAAAAGATTTCAAACTCTGACATTATTTGGATCTATCACTTCTCTTTTCTGGTCTCTTGCCTTCTTTTTCTGTGGACGATATGCCCCAGCTTTCACAAAGAAGAGGGATACAGACTGAGGTGCTACCATTAAACTAAGGGTGTGTTCTTTTTCTGTCTTTTAAGTAAAAACATCCTGACTTTTTGCTGTATTAATCCTTATTTGAAGAAACCAAAGTCTCAAAATAAGTTTTATTTTTCTTATGTGATACAGGTTTTTTGATGTAATATTTATTATAACAATTTATATGTATAAAGATGATTTGTGTCTATAGGGTAATTATTTAAATCAATCAATCATAAATACCCAATTGTGTTTCAATTTACAGTTGAATCAAGATCAGACAGGTCTTATATTATAAAATTAACAAGATATGTTCCCTTGATGCCCCATTAGAAATATCCTTTAATTTTTAAAATGATTAGGAGTTGGTTTGTTTAATTGTATCATTGCTTTTTTATTTTTGTTTGTGTTCTATCAGTATGCTAATAGCTTTGTTTGCATAAATCACATGAAGAAAAATAAAAATTCCCTATGTTTCCATTTATATAAGAATGCATGTGCTGCATATTAAAACTTCAGAGGTAGTAATTTCTGAACTGAAAGGGTGGTTGCTTGGCTTTGTAGGTTTGGCTGAGGAGAGAGTGAATCTTTTGGGGAAGCCAGCAATCCAAGATGAAGCTCCAGTGGCTAATGCATACAACCAGGGGAATGTTCTGGAAAAGCAGCAGCTACAGAGGCCTTTCCATCCCAGTAGAACTTTGGAGGTAAATGGATAAGGCTAATAAACTGCCAAAGATTCACATTCTCAGGGAAGAAAGAAGCAAAAGCTTCTGTAGACGACACCTGAGGATTAAAGTGAAAGTCCTATCTTTCGTAGAAGATGCAAACATATAATGTTCTGTGAAAATGTCTTTTGTTATTTTGGTATAAATAATCCATCAATAAAAAGACATATGAAATTTGTATTAATAGTGAATTTGGTTTTATTGTAAAGGAAGTAAAATACAACGTGCTCGTGATCATATGGTCTGCAGATTCTCATCAGCTGCTTTCCTTGAGTGAGGTCCTTGAAGAATGCTGGGAAAATGATGCGAAATTCGGCAGAAGTAGGTAAAATACATGTAAAATAGCAGAGAATCCATCACAGAGTGTGTATATGGAATCAAACTTACTGGCAAACGCAGGTATTACCAACTTGAGGAAATACTTTCCTTTTTCATTTTACTGTTCCTCTGCTGTACTTGGCGCAAAGTCGTCTGTTTGTTATCTCATCATCTCAGTTACATCCTGAATCCCAGCCTTTGTTTAGAAGGCTATTAAAGGAGAGTATTCAGTGAATTACCATAGTTCAAGAAAATCTCGTGGATGGGCAACGCTTACTTTAAGAAAGAGACAATTCAATCCATTTAAGTATTTTCATAATTAAACTTATATTAATTTGCACTTTTAAATCAAATATGCCACATTTGATTTTTATATATGCACATAAATGCATGTATATGCATATAAAATATATTAATGCATATATCTGCATAAATTATATATTTATAAGCGTTATTAATTTTACACAGTCACAATCTAGGCTGTGCAAAAATGTATTGTTAGCTTACTTCTTTAAAATCCTACTCAACTCATGGGCTTTCATTTTTGCTTGGTTGTAGAAGACTTATCCAGCCATTTTAAGATAACGCAACCACATCTAATTTTTTTTTTTTTTTTTTTTTTTTTTTTTTTTTTTTTTTTTTTTGTGGTACTGGGGATTGAACTCAGGGCACTCGACCACTGGGTCACATCCCAGCCCTTTTTTGTATTTTATTTAGAGACAGGGTCTCACTGAGTTGCTAAGTGCCTCACCATTGCTGAGGCTGGCTTTGAACTCGCGATCCTCCTGCCTCAGCCTCCCAAAGTGCTGGGATTACAGGCGTGCGCCACCGCGCCCGGCAACCACATCTAATTTTGAATTTAGTCATTTTAGGTTAACTGTTCTCCCAATTCAGAGTTTACCCCCATTGTGGCTCTCTTCTACTCATTCTCATTTCCTTGGTGTTAAATGCATTTGTGGGGTTTGAGATGTACCTGGTCTGCAATGGCTTTTGATCTTTATTGGCTCCTGTAGAGGTGTAGCTCTTCCCTTGTGCTTTTGGGGGTGACCTTTATATCTCAGTTACATCTGCTCTGAAGGTCAGTACTTCTACTCTGGTCTCCAGTTGACAACTACATGAACTTTCGCTCCCCTCTTCTCTGAGATAGGGTGTCTCTTATAGCTTATTACTCCTTTTGATTTCTGTCAGGTGTCAACCATTTTGCAGTTGCCTGTGGGGGTAGAAAGGACTCTCTATAGTTGCTGCTTTCCAGAACATTCACCTGGACCACTGGAGATTCATCAGCCACTGGAGATTCATATTGGATTGCTGGCTTCCCAATATGGAGATTCATATTGGATTGCTGTCTCTCTGTCAAACCTATGAAAGCCAAGCAACTGACACCTATGTTCAGGAATTACTACCTCTGAAGTGTTCTGTCATGATTTCTATTATCTTATTCTCCTTACCAAGGACTTAAATAGTCCCAAGGATTTATGGGGAACTTCTTAGCGTCTAAAACCCCAGAGAAATCTACTCTATTTCTTTTTTCATGGTTGGTCTTTTGTGCTGTAAGAGGAAATTGTCATTATTGTTTTATGATATTTGATTTATATTCTGATTCCTCTGGGCTTTGATTCCTGATAGTTAAAGCCAAACCACTGGAATTTCTATGAACAATTTTTCTTATTCACTGATGGAACTCTAGCAGTCAAAAGCCATGGTTTCAAAACTCTTACCTCTGCTATCTGTTTGC
Organism: Tamias sibiricus; assembly: GCA_025594165.1. Classification (NCBI taxonomy): domain Eukaryota; kingdom Metazoa; phylum Chordata; class Mammalia; order Rodentia; family Sciuridae; genus Tamias; species Tamias sibiricus. Next base: position 145,009,287 of record CM046662.1, read on the forward strand.
TCAAGTCTACTTAAGATCTTAACACCCCCTAATTTGCCTCTTTGTTCTTTCCATACTATTCATATCCATATAATAGTAGAAAGGCTCTGCTATTAAGAAACAAATAGTAGTAGGGAAAAATTAATAATAAAAATAAATGATGTAAGTAAAAAACCTTACTCTATAATTAGCTATTGTACTTTGCATATAATTGTGTTTTGTACTTTGATAAATATCAGTTGTTTTGCTGCCTAGAAGACCTTCTCTCCTCTGACAACGGCTTCTTTCTCCACTTAAACAATTTGGGTTTCTATGTAGAAAAAAGAATTCATCTATGTTCCTATAAGGCCACACACAGTGGCCACAAATGATTGGTCTGAGGGGGTGGTATCTCATTATTCAGGGTTAATCAGACGTTTTGTAGAAATTTCTTTAAAGAGGGAAAATAAAAGGTATACATTTGGAGATGTAAGAGTTAGGGGAAGCTGACCACTCTGTGATCAGACAGAATGATGGCAACAAACAAAAGCTAAAAGAAGTGAAGGAGAGGGTTGTGAAGGAGTCTTGGAAAACGAGATTAAAAGCAGATCTCATTCTTCACTTTCCAAAGTTCTTTGGCTGTCAGTCCAACGTGGACACTGTCAATGGTTAGGAACACTTGTTACCTCGGTGATCTTCAGCAAGTTACTGAAACTTCATGAGCCACATTTATTTATTCTGTGAAAAGCATCTAATAGTGCCAACTATAATGGGCTAAATACGGAAAACTGGCTGCTGTTTTTCTTTGTCTTGTCAGTGAATAGAGCTGATGAAAAAACAAGCCTTAACCTTAAATTGATCTTTTATTTTCCTCATAGATGACTTCAGATCACTATTCTCTAGATCATCATACTTTTAGTGAATAACACTTCCCAGTTAGACTATGAAATTGATGTATTCTTTAATCAGAGATATGTAGGCTTAGCCAACTGCAGTCCCAATATATAAATGCGTCTTATCCTTATAGTAGCAGTGTGCATAGACAATGCTTGCACAAAACCAAAGACAAACAATTGTGGATTGACAACTTATTTTTTTTTGCAGTATTAGATTTTTTTCTTTTTTTAATATTATAGGGGGGAAAAGAGTTATATATGGCCCAATTAATTTTTATAACATTGATTCAAAAGAAATGCAATTCTCTTCTGAGTCCTATTGTATCCCTTCATCCTCTAACCATAGCTTAAATTTGCTGAAGTGCACAAAAACATTTACATTTTGAATATTTTTGCAGAAATTCCAGTGACTTCAACTTCATCAGTTTTTCGTTATGACATTGCCTTGACAAGTTGAGCAGGTACTGCCTTTTATTTTTTTATTCCCCACCAGAGGAGGAGCAGTTTTTGACTCACAGTTTCAGAGTTCTTAGTCCATGGTTGTTGATCAACTCCATTGCTCTGGACCCCATGTAAGATGACATCATGGCAGAAGGGCATTGCAGGCTAAAGCTGCTCAGTTCATGGAAACCGGGAAGCAGAGCTGTACTGTCTTTATGTAATAATGTTGAATGGGGAAAACTCAGCCAGTGAGAAATGATGGCTATCTCTTTTTTTTTTTTTTTTTTTTTTTTTTTTTTTTTTGGTACTGGGGATTGAACTCAGCGGCACTAGACCACTGGGCCACATCCCCAGCCCTTTTTTGTATTTTATTAGAGACAGGGTCTCACACTGAGTTGCTAAGTGCCTCGCCATTGCTGAGGCTGGCTTTGAACTCGTGATCCTCCTGACTCAGCCTCCCAAAGTGCTGGGATTACAGGCGTGCGCCACCGCGCCCAGCTTGATGGCTATCTCTTCAAGGTGCTTGTGGTCATTGAAAGTCTCATGTTGCTAGGCTGGACCTTTATAGTTGGTGCTTAGTTTGTGACTAAAACAGACAGATGTCGATGGAGGCTAAGGACTGAGACCATTGTTAACCTCCAAGACTACATATTTCTTTTTAAGCTGTGGGAGGCAGAATTTCTTGGTAGGAAAAACTTCAGTCTGTTCCATACCCATAATTTTATGGCCAATTGCTCCTTAAGAAGTTTGAAGTTGAGGGTTCTGATTATGAAAATAATTACATTTTTATTGTGGAAGATTTGAAATAAACAGAAAAAAATACATAACAATGAAAATCACACCTTTTACTCCACCTCCTAAAAGCAATCAGTATTTAGTTTTTTCCACATCTGGGCTGACACGAGTGAGCTCTTTCTATGGAATCAGTTTTAACTTCAGTCATTTTCACCTACTGTTAGGCAACTGCTCTCATCACTGAAAACAAAATGCTGGGAGCACAATATTTAAGCAATAGTATGCACAGTGTTTGCTGTAATATGGTGCATTTTGTCCTTGCTTAACACATTTTAAAGGTTTTTAGAATTATCAATAATGCTGTGATAATCTTTCCCCCATAAGAAGAACATAATGAAACCAAGGTGAGTTTGGGGGGAAAAACTGTGCTTTCTATTCCACTGTAATGTGTCTTGGGGGTCCTTCCTTCTGGTAGGTTTCAGCATGTGTTAAAAGAAGTATGGTATTGATATGCAGTGCTCTGATGTCCAGATCAGGGAAACAGACATAGTCATCCCTGGTAACTCCTTGTCCTGATTCTAGGAGTAAACTTCAATGTCTGTAATCCAGTGCTTGGGCTCCAGTTCTTCACTGTCTGCACTGTGGTTACCAGGTTGTTTTCTTGATCCATGAGGTACTAGGTACTCAGCAGAAAGTAATGCGGCACGAGAGCTGCTCTGCTCATAATTATCACATCTTTCACGTGTTTCAGGAGCTCTAAATGGAGAAAACCCACCAAAGTCATTTGTGATTTGAAATGGTGGTGTTGATGGATAACACCAAGGACAGAGCAGAAACATACTTTAATTAAATTCATGTCATGGCTATCAGATCCTGCCTGACTCCTTCAGTATTTTGCGGAGATATTCTGAATATTGTAAAATTATATACTTCCCCCAGTTTCTGCCATTGTTTTCAATATTTTTATAGTTTTTTCTGAGCCTAACTGCCACATGGTTGAATTAGGGGAAAAACAAAACAAAACAAAACAAAACAAAAAACAGTAGCTGAGAAAAGTAGGACAAACAAAGAAGTTTGAGACTATTTTTTTTTTCAGACTTATGACACAAAACCAGAAAAACTCGTATTCATTCTCTTTCTCGGTGGGTGGTTTTGTTTTTTTTTTTGTTTTTTTTTTTTGTGTTGGTGTTTTTGTTTTTGTTTGGGGGTGTGTTTTGGGTTTTGGGTGGTTGTTGTTTTTTTTGTTGGGTGGTGGGTTTTTTTGTGTTTGTTTGTTTTTTTTGTTTTTTTGGTTTTTATTTGTTTTTTTTTGTTGTTTTTTTTTTTTGTTCCCTCAGCCCTCCTAATTTTTTCTCATCACTGAAACCCAGAATGCTCCCAGAATTCCATTCTGAAGAAAGCCTTGGTTTTGCTTTTGAGGTCTCAGCCCTTGGCTTGCCTCTGAGCAAAGTGAGGTTGAGTGGGCAGCTTGGACTGCACAGAGAACATGGAGAGAGGTTTATTTAATTCACACTGGCTTTGCATTTACTTGGCATCCTAAAATAGCTGCATTCTAGGTACACTAGGTACTTAACAGGGAATATAATTTCAAACTGACACCCTCTTCATGTTTTTCTAAAGTCTGGGAGAGAAAAAAACAAACAAATACTAATTGCCTGAGAGAAAAGCAGTAGATTCATTCATCTATGTGAGTCAGCGATGTTCAGACAATGGAGTGTGGAGAAGAAGAGAGGTTGGAGTCCCATGTCCTTTCTATCTGAGAGCCTGGTTGTCAGGGTGAGGACTTTTGTGTGATCCATGGCACTAATATCCAATGGTCCCCTCAGATACTGATGTGAACAAAATGTGAGAACAACTGTGTGAGCTACTCAAGCAGGGATAGCAAACTCTAGGCTTCTTGGTTGAACGTAGCTTGTGGGCATGCTTTTTATTTTCTGCTAGTATTTATGAGTATGCATATACACAACACACACACACACACACAACACACTCTTTAATAGGGAAAATAAAATCTGCACGTGATCTGTGTTTCCCCGAGTGAAAAATGTGGCAAAACAAACTTGGCACATATTCCCTCTAGCAACAAGTTCCCAGAACTGGGAAAAGTTCCGTCTTTGATTACTGTCCTTCTTTTTTTTCTTTTCTCTTTACATCTGGATTGCATCATTGACTTACATAACCTGTCTTGCCCTTACAGGTACTGGAGTTTAAAATCCAGGGGTAATGTACTAGCTGTGGATTAAGCCCAAAGAATAAAGAATTAGGTTGCTGCTCCATATCATTTGACTTTTTAGAATTGATTTTCTGGATTTGTGCCGTGTCTTGATGCTGTAGTCTTGTGACATAAGGAGGTAACACTGCAGAACTCTTTTCCAAAATACTGTAGGAATATTTTGATCATTATTTTGGACATTTTATAAACTTGGTAGTTAAGAGGAACTCTGGAACCAGACTGCCGGGACTCTAATACCAACTTTTGCATCTCCTTCCTGAAACCTTAGGCCTAGCATTTGCTCTCACTGATTCATCTTCTTCATTTTTATTAAAATGTATACTGCAAAAGTACCATTTGCTTAGGATTTTTGTTAAGATCTAATTTATGTACAGTGAGTAGGATAGTGCTCAGCAAAGACAAATGTTTGGTGAGTAATAATGCTAAAATAATTACTTCTGGTCTCCAAAATAGGAATGATTGTACCTGATTTTACATTTTTTTATTTTGTGGAGAATCGAAAACTTGTAACAAATCATATTTCTACCTTTTTATTGGATATTAGAAAGTTTTATGTCAAATGCAATGTGTCTATTTGGTAAATACATCATCACACGTATTTTCCAAGTCTTTTTCCCCCTTTGAATAACTATTCATTATTTTTTATTTTTCTTATTTTGTTGTATTATGTGCATCATTACAAGTCACTTTAATTCCCCTTTGCAATGGGATAGGCCCTAAAAATAAACCTAAAACAAACTTAGGTGAACTCTCCTAAATGGATAGGTATGACCAGTGAAACTAATGATTTTTCAACATGAATTTCATGTGAAGTTTGCTTTTCTGCTGACATTCTGAGCTACCATTTATTTTCAGCCCTGTCTTTTAGCTTTAGGGATAAACTGATCCAGTCATCTTCGATAGAAACATTCCAGCAAGTTCCTGAGGTCACATTATTTCCCAGATGTCTTTGAATAGATTGCACTGCTGCAAATTGATTTTTAGTTTGTCTTTAAACCTAACATCTAAGGTTCTATGTCCATTTGGCCTTTTGTGGGGGGAGAGGGATCTCTAAAGGCAATTGTTTATTTAATAAAATTTACTATGTATGATGATATTAGTACCAGTTACATATCTATATCTTTGTATAAAATAGGGTATTTCACCAATATAAATCAACTATTTGGATAGAGTCAGCCATTTAAGACATTTAATGGAGTACTTGGGGAATTTTACTTTATCATTTGATAAAATGAATATGAGAAATTTTTATGGTCATCCACCCTGGGACTAGTAGAATGGCAGGCCTTTATTTTTGACTTCTTAATTGGGTAGTAAATGAATGAGACAATTGTGGAATCTTGTCAGCCATTTTTAATCCAAAAACACAAAGCACTCTGCTATAGTGAATTAGTTGCCAAAAAGAAGGGTGGGCTGGAGAAGCCAAAGGGATAAAGTGGCATTACACAAAACCTTATGAATTTGCCCTCATCCCCCATGTAGTTAGAATTCTTGTTTTGAATAGGACCCAAGGAGCTTAACACTATCACTAATGCCTCTGATGTCTTCCTTCTTTCTTTCTAATTTCAAGCAAGTACCTCCCGTTTGTTGGTGGAACTAAACTGGAATACAACTGGCAAGGGATTCTGGGAAGCTAATTGTCAGGCCTCTGCCTTTGGCAACTCAGGGGAGAATACTGAACATACTTCACTGTGTGGTTTTCTGGTCTCAACCATTATTTCATTGAGTCATTTTCTCCTTACATTTCTTTCATATGATGTAATATGCTAATTTTAAAACATTTCTATGAAGATTATTTCTAATCCAGGACCATGTCAGTTTTGTCAGAAACACAGGAGCCACTCATAGGAATATAACTAGAAATATCTTAGTCTATTTTTTCAGCATTTATATGTTTTTTTTTGTCAATCTTGAAGTTGTAAAATTTTCAATGAGAGAAAGTACTTAATGAATCTCTCCATTATTAAAGCTACCCAGTTCCATGTTTTCTTGTAGTGGTAGAAAACATTTAGTTCTCATGTCTGAACATTTTCTCAGCTTTATTTATTTGGATTTGATTTTTGTTTTGGTTTTCTGATTTTTATAAACATTCTTATGATTTTAACTGTCCTCTGTCAAAATATGGGCTTAAACGTTTGGCTTCTACATCAAAAACTATGGTTGATCTACTTTCATCTTGACTGCCAAAACATTCAGAAGAATTTGGATTATTAAAATGTATCAAGCAAATGCATCCAGAAAGACTCAGGCAGTCACAGAACAGAAACAGAAGTGCCCTGAACTGCGCAAGTATAGCTGGACTGGTGAGTCAACAGAATCTGAGGAGGAGGTCTCAAATTTCTCTGCAGCCCGTTGTCCCCAGAAGGGTTTCTTGTCATTCTGGCAATGGTTGACAGGACTCAGTTGAGCCCTGACATGTACTGTCTCTCCTGTAAGTGTTTCTGACATAAGTGGTATAGTCCTGGAGGCTTTTGACAAGTTTGTCAACTTAATGAATGGGCAACTAAGCCTTAAAACCAAGTAAAAGGTTGTAAGTTGTTCAAGGGAGGGCGCAAAGCCCTGGTAACTAAATAATGGTTTCAGAGTTGTTCTGCTTGCCTGCTTGCAGATGACACTTCAGCAGAAAAAAATTCTTTGAAATAAACACCTGACTTTAGTGGCATACTATAGTATTTGCCTTATAAATAAAATACATTTTAAAAACATTATTTATACTATTTTTTTTTCTCATTTGTTTATCACTTTCTTTTGTGTATGCTCTAGCTGGGATGCTCAGTTACTTTAAGCCTCTGAGGCTTTCTAGTACTCTCTGAAAGGTTTAGTTTACTGTGGTGAAGGTTGCACTCCCAACAGTGACTACTAAACAACTTTGTTGAAGTGGGGATTAACCAGAGTAATTACAGTTGCTTGGGATTTTGTGTTGTAGGAACAATGTTCTGTATGGAAATCGCCAGGGTTCTGACACTCATGTATACTAATCTCTTTGAGTAAAAACATAGTTAACAATTATGTTCAGAGTAAAGTTTGAGAATTTGAAGCAAAAAATAAGAATTGGGGCTGGGGTTGTAACTCAGTGGTAGAGCGCTTGCCTCACATGTGTGAGGCCCTAAATTCGATCCTCAGCACCACATAAAAATAAATAAATAAAAATAAAGATATTATGTCCATCTAAATCTAAAAAAATTTTTTTAAAAAGAATTGCATGCATCTACAAAGGATTAAACAATATGAAGGTATATTCTACCTTTACTATTATACCCTTAAAGATTTTCTATTTGGCTTTGCAAGCTAGGTCTACGTGGAGTATCTAAATTGGATCAGATTTTAATGTTTAAGTCCATTTTTGCTGGGGCTCAGAAAATCAGATCTTCTAACTTTGTACGTGGAAGAATATTTCCAAACTGAGGTAGTTCTGGGTAGCTTATCTTGAAGTCTGTGAAGAAACTGATATTTCTGCTGACCTGAAATGTGAGTCAGAAAGCAGTAATGATCTAATAATCACGAAGTTTCCTTAAGCTATAATGAATTTACTAGTTTATACTGTTTTCTGAAGAAACTTTAATCTTGCAAAGAATCTTAACTGGATGTAGTCCTACCTCTTGTTCCTATTTTCATTCATTGTTAATAGCTAGAAGTTGCATTAAGGATGATTATGTCCAGTGATTTTTCATTTCTTGTCTAATAGTGGGTTCAGGGTGACAAATGGAGCAGAGGTAGTGAGGTAATGGGGAAGGGAAGATGAGTGCAGTTGAACACACATAGTTCTGTGCTCCCCACATCCTCTCATATAAGGAATTTCTACTTTATACATTGGGGTGTCTTGGAATGTGTAATTTTGCTGCTAACCAGTTGCCTACATTTCAGATGAGAAAACTTGGCTCCAGAGAAACTGGGTGGTTTACTCAAGACCACAAATCTATTCCATGGCTATCCAATTCAGAATCCAGATCTCCTAGATCTTAAGGGAGTAAGAGCCTCATTTTCTAAAAAAAAATCAATCAATGGTTTCTGATTTCTTTTTTTTTAATATCTATTTATTTGCTTTTAGTTGTACACAATGCGGTTTTTACGTGGTGCTGAGGTTCGAACCTGGGCCGCGCACGTGCTAGGCGAGCGCTCTACCGCTGAGCCACAACCCCAACCATGGTTTCTGATTTCTAATAGCTTTGGAGCCAAAACAAAACAAAACTCTCATCCTTTTGAAGAGCTTACATTCAAAGAAAGAATAAATGAAGAATCATGCAAAGTTAAGAGTATTTTTTTTTTTTTTTTTTGATGAAGGCTGCTCTTGTATTCTCAAATGACTCAAAACAGGTTTCATGGTATTCTTATTTCCTTAAGGTTTTTCCTTTAAAATACTAATAAAAACATTCTAGAAATGTTCAAAGAGTTTATTATGTATGGAATTCTTACTCTATATTCATCTTTCCATAAAACAGGCTCATCTAAAGCAATATTTAATTGTGTACATGACATTTGGGTATGCCAGACATGAGCTGCTTCCCATGTGGACTTTTCATTTAAATAATTTGAATAACATGTCCTTTGCACTTCAGCCTCCAAATCCACCTAGTCTGTTGGAAGTTAATTGCTGAAAACAAACAAGTGAAAAGATTTAATTGTTTGTCCTGATAAATGACCTCTAGGACTTTGGTTTCAGGAATGGTTCAAAAAGGACATTGGTGGCCCCAAACTTTTTTCACTTCCTGAGCATGCTTATTTCTTCTCCTCTGCTGTGTGGCCACATAATTATTGGGAGATGCTGCTATGGCTCTGCCTCAGGTATGCAGAAAGTAGCATCTCTAACAAGTAAGGAAGCAAAGGGAAATGCCAGGAATTTTTAAATATTTGTCAATTACATATGGTGTTCATCTGCCAAGACAGTTCTTATTTTCATGCTATATTTTATTTAAATCAACTAAGTACAAAGTATTTTGGTTCATAGAGCAACAGACATGGACCACCCTTATCCGTAGGCCTTAGCTCTCAGACCTCATTCACTGTAAGTGAATTCAGTCCCTCACTGAGGACTGTAGACATTTCTTTCTAATGGTGTCTCTACTTTCCATGCCATAGACATTATGTTTTGGGCTGCCACAAGTTTAACCATTGTAAAGCCCTCCAAAAGATCTCTCCACAGTCACTCCACCCCCACTCCAATCTGTTCTCCACTCTCCAGTCAGAGTGACCAGCTCAAAATGCGCTTCTCATTACTACTTGCTAAGAAAATTTCAGTGGCTTCCCACTGCCTTAGAAAAAAATAGAAAAACTGAAATTGCCATCTGTGAGGCCTGGCATGGGCTGGCTTGCCCTCTCACCAGCTACTTCTTCAGGACACTTTTTTTCTGAACTCCCACCCCAATGACACTTTTAGTCCTTCTGATGTTCTCACTTTCTTCCCAGCATGGGTCATTAGTATGTGATACTGTTCTCTCTGCCTAAAATTTCCTTTGTACCTTCCACCTTCCTCTGTCCTAACACAGCATTTTTCAGATTTAGGATGTACTGTGAGTTTCTCAGAACAATCTTCTCTGAAAGACTTCATTCTTGTATCATTAATAGTGCATTAATAGTGCATAGTGCATCTCCCTTGTATCATTTATGCTGCATTGTAATTGTAAAATCACATTATAGTTGGTTAGTATCCATCTCTCCCTACTGGTTAGATGGAGAACCTAACAGGGGTTGGGCTCTGTCATCTATCTATCTATCTATCTATCTATCTATCTATCTATCTATCTGCCAATTATGTATCTCTCTATCATCCATTCATCATTGACCTATGTTTTTGCTCCTCTTTGTGTTCATGATGCTTAATACAATTCTAGGTACATAGAAAGTACTCAAATGTACATGTTAATTATATGAACAAACAAATGTACAGATGATATTTATTACATCTGATCTTAAGTTGCAGAGTTTAAGTAGTTGTGTGGCTCCAGGTAATACTGTAAAATAGGTCATTATGAGATCTCTTCATTAGAAAAAATCAATGATAAGAATTTTTTTTACCTTCATGAATGATTCCCTGAAAAAAAAAAAAAAAATCCTCACGTCTTTTATATGCTGTACACATGAGATTTTTAAGGCAAATAATTTCTAAATACAATAATGAGTTTTTCTATTAACATTAGAAACTATAAATGTATGGTTTTTGAATTCAGAAGTTGAAGAACTTTTATGGGACTATTGAATTGGTAAAAAAAAAATCAGACTTTCTGTATTGAATTTGCATTTGGATAGAAGCAAATATTATCTGGAACAAAATCTGCTGAATAGTATGTCATTCAAATAAACAATAGAAGGTTAAAATAGTAGTTACAAATTTCAAGTGATATTTTTCTTGATATTTCTTTTAAATTGTTTGATTTTTCTGAAATCATAATACTTATTATCTGAGCACTTGCAATCCAACAAAATTAAGGAACATTATTAAGGAAGTACTTTATGTCACTTATTAATTTAATGAAGAGTTGTTGGACACCTTTTACTTGCTAGCCATAAAGTTGTGTTCTTTCTTGTCAGGAATTTAGAAAATGACAAAATGGCAATGCTTGATTTTAAGGAACAAATAGTGTGGACAAAAAATAAAAAAGAGCCTAAATAAGTACAAATACGTTGTTAGAAGTAGACAGAAGGGGCAAAAAGGACATATAATAAAGGCTCTTGACTTAATATTTGTTCAAAGAAGAGGAGAACTGAGGAGGGGCTTCTGAGAAGAAACAACATTTGAACTGAATTCTGAGAGGCAAAAAGTAGCTTTTAATTGAGTATTTATTGCTTCTGATGGCAATCGTCTTATTGTAGTGAGTTGCCTTGCTATTTTCCTCCCAAACTTATCATTTTCCCCCTTTTGAGAATGGACAATACTATTTTATATTTCTAGATATCTAACAAATTATTAAACATAGAATTATGTGTGGTCTAAGTACACATGTTGATTTTTCTCGCTTGTATTAGGTAAATTGGAGCTTTGCAGGAATGGTTGTGGAGACTGTAAAAGGTACCAGGCCAGCTTCCACCAGGAGCTGTGATTTATTTAGTTTTCTTAGATCAAGCTGTCTCTAAAAACCTGACTATTTGCAAAGACTCTACATGGATTTCTCTTCCTGAGTATTTATGAGTAACACGCCTTTTAGGAAATTTCTGATTGAATTATAATTTTTTATATATTCTTTCCTCTTTGTAGTTTTTACTGAAAAGCACATTGCAAATGTTTCTGTTATAGTTCATATAACTTGTGGATATAGATAACTAAACTTTCTCTGGTCCTAAAATAGACTCACAGGAGCCAGAATTTTTGAAACAATGTTTAATTGATTCTGTCTTCAGGAAGGATGCATGGTGAGCTTTGAGAAAATTCTTAGTATTCTGGCTCACAGATCTATTTTCTCTTTTCTTTTTCCTCTCTTTAATCTGTTGTTTCTTTTACTCTCAAAATAGTCAGCAGACATTTTAAAAAATGCATGTGGATTATTTTAATTTAGAAGAGTAAGAATTTCTGATTATTGTGACCTAAATACACAAAAGATACCTTGGTTTCTAGGACCATCCTCTGAACGAATGAATGGGTGTAAAATGGATCTTGAAGGGAGACAACCTCTCACCAAGGTCATTGCTAGAGAGGGGAGCAGGAGTCGCCATATTAAGTGTACTTTTGTATTACTTCCTTGCATTTGCTCCTTTTGAATAATTCTTCATCTGACATTTATTGTAAAGATGTGGAGTTTCTTTATTTACTTGAAAAACTTTTTTTAGTTGTAGATGGACACACTATCTTTATTTATTTATTTTTTATGCAGTGCTGAGGCTCAAACCCAGTGCCTCACGCATGCAAGGCAAGCACTCAACCACTGAGCTACAACCCCAGCCCCAGATGTGGAGTTTATTATTTTGATTTTGTTATGGACTAGCAGCATCTCTGGCTGTTTTCCCTCTTCTGTGCTTTACTTTCAGATAGTCCTTTTATTTTTTTCTATTAAGTTCTTCACCTACATAAGTGAGTTTTGAGGGGCTAAACATTATCTGTTCACTTCATCTCTCTTCAGAGTTTATACTGCCAAGACCCATTATTATTTTTAGAGGTGCTCCTCTGTATTTTCTGCACTTTTTCAACTGGGTGATATCTAAACTATTTTACTATCCCAAGCACAGTTTTCTAATGCTTGGTAAAGCAGCAGTAGAAGCTCTCATTATGGACTATTTCTGTTTAATCATGTTGGGTTAGTGCTCACCTTTTCTTTTTCTTTTTTCTTTAAGAATGCAGCTCACCTCAAGAAGCACTTGGCACAAGGGCTTCCTGTAAAGTGAAGAAATATACATGTTAAAAAAGAAACACACACACACTGCTTTTTCCTTGTGGTGTTGCTAACCTGGCAAGTGTAACCATTTGAAATTTCAATAAAAACTGGAGAGCAGAAAAAGGTCTTTGAGTTGTGGTATTTTCTCATGACATAGATCCCAGAAAAATCAGTGTGCTGGGGGTTTAGTAGCCACGTTCCTAACTAGACCTTCAGGATCTTGCGTAGGGCTCTTTACCCCTATTTATAAGTAAAACTGGGTTTTCTGATTTCTCAGGCTTTCACAGATTAGCAACTGCACAGTGAAAGCCAGAGAAGAAACTCATGTGTGTTTGAAATGAAGACGATGAAAAGATGATATGTTGACAATTCTACATCATTTAATGGTCATTCTGATTATGAAAGAGAAGTAATTTGTTGATCTTTGCATTCATTTTGCCAGTAGCCCAAAGGCTTTTTTGTTAAGAAGAATGTTTTCAGTTTAGGTTCTGGGGTTCAATTTTGAAAAATAGGGATAAAATGAAATGTGAGCTATGTAGATAATTCTTTTTATTAAAAATATAATCAGAAAATATGATATATTACCATATCTCAAAGACTCTGCAGATTCAGTTATTAATTATACATAAGGTGCATTGAGTACTTATCAGCTCATTATCTTTCTTAATCCAGTTCTAGAATTATATTAAATAAGCATTCTTAACTAATCCTCTCATAGGGTACTTGGGAGAGTGGTGACAACTGTGTTATTGACCTATGGGAATTGCATTTATTTGTTTTAGAACTGATATAATATAAATAATATAAACATTAAAAGACTTATCCCATTCCATGCCTGTTATGATAATAAAAAATGTGAACATTGTAGTTCAATCCTTTGATAACATTAGTACACTTTTTAAAAGTGGTTTGTGCACAAGGGAGAATATTCTTTTATATATATTTTTTAAATTGAAATTTCAAGTGGTTACAACTGCTAGGTTAGCAACACCGCAAGGGATAAGATTCTAAGAGTGGCTTTGGAGGTGTTTTGTTGACACTTGGAATTCACAAGTGCTGGGAATGGGAGGGGCAGAAGGACCACCCACCCCCAAGTGTGCTGGTGATGCTGGATTTAATCTGTGGATCACACATCATTTCCCTATTCTCTAGTTCCACGTTTCACAGACTCTGCCCACCAACAATGTGCCAAAGACTATCTCTGATGCCACTTGAGAGAACAAAGTAACTCTTTCATAGACAGGCTTTTAAATGCTTTCATTATTACTGAATTGTGTTAATAAGGGACATATCCATGCACCTTTTGGAATTTGTCCCAGTGACAGCACACTGCAGTCTAGCTCTCACCATGCCAGATCTTCCAAGGGCACATCAACCTTTGTGCTGCCTCTATCTCCACTTCTCCATGCACTGTCAAACATCACAGTGATACTTCAATAACCTAACATGATTTTTTGATGGTTTAGTGAGGTCAATCGGCAGAGGAAGATGTGAAAACAATCTTGGCTCACATAGACATGAAGCTTAAGTGCAAATCTTGTAAATTACAAATGTTCTTGTATTTGGTTGCAATTATTAGTTCCATTTTGAGACTGGGAGTGTTGGTTTTTCATTTGGTAACTGAGACTGTAATTTTTTCATTTGGGAGTGTTGGTTTTTCATTTGGTAATTGCAAAGAGAAAACCAAAGAGAATAAGCTGGTTTTTTTCTTTAATTTGCTATCTTTTTAAAATAAACATGACAGTAAGGTGCTATTTTTGTTTTACATAGATGTTCTTCTCCTGACCTTCTGCCCTTTACCCCCCAAAAAAACAGAAAAGAAAAACAAAACCATTTAGGCCAGCTATTTCCTTACTGTAACGGCAAAAGTTAAAATGGAAGAAAACATCCTCTCTCTATTGGTTTCTTTGAAAATGAAATTCAAGAAACAATCTAGTTTGTGAAATAGTGTTTTTGATCATTAGCAGCAGTGAATTAAAATGTGTGTCCTCTGTGGCGCAGTGTGTTTTTTGATTTGCCAAGTTTTGAACCAGCACAAATCGATAAACTACCCAGTCGTCTTACACACCTGGGCAGCATGCTGCTTTCCTGGATGCGGCCCTAGACTCAATTTGGCAGAGGACAAGCCAAGAGTGGGATCGCTGTCAGCTCTGGATAATGTGTGAATGCTGCCAGTGTGTGTTGAGAATCTGAGTATATTTCCTGGAGACTCCCCAAACTTAAAAGATTTTATATTTCTCTCTTATATCGTTGAGTTGAGTTCAAAGAAGTTGTCAACGTCTGTTTGATAACAGCAGTGTGGTCTTGTCGGGCATGGCTGCATTTTAATCACTTCATGGATATTAAGGGCTTTAGTTCCAGTTTATTCCTGCCTGTCTCTTCTTTCCAAAATTCCCCTTAATCTGGCTCTCCATAGGAGGGACTTGCCTCTAGGGGACAGGCATAAGCAAAAGATAACAGGAAAGCCCACACTATGCCAGGGTGTCTTGAAACATGAAAGGTCAGACCCTACATTTCTGTAAAAATAAATCTCTTTCCACAGAGCCAGGAGAAGTGCTATCATATAAAAAAATCTTCACATTCATTTTCTTTCTTTCTTTTTTTTTTTTTTCTCTCCAGAAAAATATGCCAATATAGTCTAAACTGCTGCTGATTAACTGCTAACAGAGTTTGGTTCAAACCTCCCAAGCCCAATTTTAAACACCTTTAGAGGGATAACTGATAAGGTGTCTAGCATTGCAATAAACACAATGAAATTGCAGGCCTTTTGAAGTGCGAGTTTATATTAGCATCATTATCATTATTATTTTTTCTTCCCTTTCTTCATCTTGCATAAATTGAAATTCCTTCAAAACTTTAGCAGCGTGTTATTAAAGTATCTGTATACAAAATAAATAAATAAATAAATAATTGCAAATGATTTTCTTCGGGAAGAAAACTGCTGCCAAGGAGTCTTTGAAGCCAGTGCTTTTGTTGTGAGTCTGAGAGCCATTGTTACCCAACAGATTCATACCCTAGGCAGAGTAGCTATGGAATAGTGTGCATAAAACACTGTGAGTGTCAGCCTAGCATGCCTCTGGAAGAAATAGGACCATCGATGTCCATCAAAAAAGGAAAATATATGGGTCTCAGCATCCACTGCTTTCCTACATAACTGTAGTGGTAAAGCAAATTGCATGCACTTTAACCCTTCTGTCTGCTCACTGTCATGAAAAGACTCAAGCAAATCCCAAGTCTGCATTGTCCTGTTAAAATGTGCATTTATCTGGCCTTCAAGACCATTTTCAAGTACCACTTGAAAATAACACTATGTGTTCTGCTGTTCTGAGTCATACACACACACACAGCATATATAATCAATCTTCCTTCCTCCCTTCCTTCCTTCCTTCCTTCCTTCCTTCCTTCCTTCCTTCCTTCCTTCCTTCCTTCCATCTTTAGGGAGATATTGACTAAAGTGACTTGCTTCCATATCAAAGGCATCCTGTTACTTTAATCTGGCTAGCCTACCATACCTTTCTGTGATGATGGGCTTGGTATGTGTGTGTGTAAGTGGGGAGAAAGTGGGTCAATCCAGGGCATTCTTATGTGTGTTTGTGTTTAAAACAATGCAGAAAGTAGGCTTTCAATGTTTTTATGTCTTCAGAGAGATTCTCATACTGATTTTGGATAACAGCAAGGGTGAGGGAAGTTATAGTCACAATTGTCTGAGCCCTTAGACTCCAATCTGACATGGGTTTTCCTGGTTTTACAGTCAGTTATTGACATATCTAATAGCATTGTATTGGAAAAAAATGATATTATATAACAATGATATTATGTAACAATGCCTACTTTGGGGGAACATTTTTTAGGCTTGGTGTTATTCCTTGTTTGTAAGTTAGAAATGAAAACAGGTTTCTGTTTAACTTTGAGGTGTTATAACATAGGAAAGTGGCTATTTCAAAAGTTATATTCTTTGGGAGGCAATAAATCCAAGGTAGTTAATTACTAATGTTTTTATATTCCTAAAATTTGGTCTATTATAAGTTCCATATTTTAGAAAATTCAAATGCTAATTTTAAAAGGATTGGTATGAAAATTGTTATTTTGTGTATGACTAACCAATTAAAGAACAAGTACATATATATATAATAGGATATTATATAAATTTGTGTATTTATTTCCTAAATTCCTTTGCAACTAAAATGTTATCCTCAATGACTTGTATTTTGTAAATGTTTCATTATTTTTTTATTCAAGCTGACCAAATATCCTTCATGGAATTTTAAATGTTTAACACTGGTCCCTACTTATGTTCTTTTCCCATGAAGCATTTGATAACTCATTTAGAACTGAATCATTCACCTGTATGTTTAAGTTTTGCTTTGTGATACTACACTTGACTAATTTTAAGCATTAACCAGAATTAGAATCATTACTCAGTGAATTTCCCCAAAGTTTGAATGATTACTGGTGTGCTGGTAATATCTTTTAGAGGGTAGGTTCATTGGTTATCAAGAGTTTTTGGGGATGCCTTGACTTTAATAAAATATATACAAATGCATCTAAACATGCCTCATGTTGAAGCTATTGCCCCCACAGTGGTCAGGTCTTGCCAGTTCTCCCTTAGTATATAAAGCAGTATATTTCAGAGCCTGAGGTCAAATACATTTTAACAAAAACTGGCTTATTAATTTCCTGTACATAAAAGATACACAAACACATATGATAGATAATATTGGCTGATTCATATATAATAACGTTGTTTAAAATTGGTTCAGACCTATTCCTGAAAAGTCATGATACTTTAATTTAAATTTCAAGCTAATTTTCACTACAGTGAGCAAAATGATTAGCACATCAATTAATGAAAAGGAATTTTTTTCTTAAATGAGAAAAAAGAAATTGGTTCTTTGGAATAATTAACTCATTCCAGATTTGTCTCAGAGAGGTGAATCATAATTTCATTTTATTCTATTAAATTCTATTTTAATATTTAGCTTTTAGCTTATCAACTATCTTTTGGTAATTTATTCTTTTCTTGACCAGTGTGTTAATCTGCTGTCTTAGCAATCAGAGAAAAAACAGTTTTAATCTGTTCGATTAGGTCCAAGAAAAAACTGCAGAAAGCTTATTGAGAACATAAAGTTGTCTATTTTTCTTCTCATGTTCAACACACTTAAAGTCTGCTTCTAGTCAGTTGCAAAAATGAGAGAAATCTTATTGTTACTACTTGTTAGCAACACTGCAAATTTCTGGGTGCTGTATATTGATTTTAATGTAATGCCTTAAACTGCAGGATGATAATTAAGAAATAATAACCAAGAAGAGAAATTGCAGATTTCAAAATGATAAGAAAAACTTGGGAAGTCTTAGGTCTTTGGAGACTGAGTGCAACCAAAATTTGCTTCCTGTTACTTGCTTTTCAGGAATGTGCCTGACTCTGTTAATTGACAAAGACTGCATTGACAGAAAGCCTTCCTAAAGGTTAAATATTTTTTGAAGAAATAAATCACTACTAATTTTGCTTGTTACCCTTTGTTTTCATCTTAAAACGATTTCCCTTAGTTATTGGACTGTGTAGTTTGGGGGATTTTTGATTTCTGATTTACCTTATAAGTTAAAATATTTTTCAAATCTGCATTTTATCTGGTTAATCTCATTTATTCTGAAGAGGATAGATTAAATCCACTTAACTGTCCACTTTATTAAATTTTTGTTGTAATTTATGTTATTCTAATAGAATCAGAACAGGAGGAAATTAAATTGCTAAAAAAATACAGAGGAGCCTGTGGCTTTCATAGTCTCCTATGCAAAGTTTGAAATCATTTCATGTTCTAAGGGGGAAGAGTAGCATTATAAAATTTCTTAATGAAAACAAATGCCAAAATAACATCTGTTTCTGTTTGTAAAATAACATACTGCTTCTGTTTTAGTAGTATATTGACAAAAAAATGGGTTCTCTGGTTAGAAATTTTGATTTCCTTCTAGAATAATTTCTATAATCATTCAAAAGTTTCAAGCAGAAGACTTGTTCCAAAATTTGACATCAGTTGCAATAGGGGTAAGGATTAAACCATTTTATTTTCCAATATTTGTTCCCTGAGCAGGAATAAAATAGAATTTGTATTGGTTATCAATACAATAAATCAATGTATACAACTAATTTGGACCACTCAAGCATAAAAACAATACTCCATTTTATTCTGTAATTATTCAAGAGATTTATCTCTTCTTTCCATTTCATTTTTCATAGCCATCCTGCTTAGAAGACATATATACATGGAAGTTGCATAGATTCAGGGAGAAATGAAAAATTGTCATAGGAAAGAATTACTAGAGAAATTGCATTACTGTTATCTGTTGTGTCTGATCTGGAAACTAAATCAGTGGATTCCTAAACTAATTCACACTGCCCTGGGAACCATATGAATGACAAATCTTTGGTGTCATTGCTTGTGAGTGGTAAATTTGAATGTTAAAAATGGTAGCGCTATAGGTGGGTTTCTCACTGTCCAGATGTTTGCTAAATAGTGTGAGCCATAAACTAAGTGGTTTAGCTGCTGTTAATTAATGAGCACTTATTAGATGCCTACAGTGTAATCAAGCAGTAATCAAGGGGCTGTGTGTTGGGGGTAAAGAACATACAAGATGAACACAACCTTCTTGAGGGCTGACTGAATGTTTCAAAAATGATATGAGAACAAGTATTCAGCAACAAAGCAACAAAGTCAAATGCCCCTATGAAAATGCACATACATTGACATGGGAGAGAAGCAGGCAAGACTGTACTCTTAACACTTTTCAAAACAAGACACTGAATTCTTCTGACTTTAAAAATAAAGTTGTGTATTTTCAGATGCTCACGTAGCCTAAGCACTAAAGACTGAATTCTGTGTTCAGTTATTTGGCTGTTGTTAGCAGTGATGCATGAAGCAGAAAGAAAACAGCTTGATTTCCATAAGTTAGGCAAACTCTGGAGAGATGGGAATGGCAGGGAGGCAATTGGCTTGCAAAATAAACTGACCGAACCGGAAGCCAAAATTAAATAGAGTGTATAAGGGCACCCCAGGGACTGTCTTAACAATGTACTAGTTATGAAGTAACTATTGTCATTATTACTACTGCTAATGAAGAAACCATAGGAGAAGGCAAGCAATGCCTTTCTGATTATTGTGAGCTTCCGGTTTAACTAGCTAAGGCACTCAATGATCCTTTTAAAAATGAATTTACTCAAATGTCTTTCTGCTATTAGTGAGGATACCATTAGGCATGGTTTAGCTTTTGAAAGTATGGAGACAGTTTGGCTAATGATGGCTGAAACTGCTGGGTAAAACTACATGCTTAGACATTCATAGATTCTTTTTACCCTGTTTTGTGACTTGATAATGATTTTAGTTTGTATTATGTTTTAAAATAATGACCCAGGAAAGACATTAAATGTCAATTCCTGTGTAGAAACTTAAGTCCATTGACTTGGTAAAATCTTTTAACTGTTTCTGGTACTGAATGTTCAAGGAAAATATTTTCCCAATGATGACTTTAAGCTATGACAATCAAATTTAGTCATCAAAATGCTGATACCATAAAATAAGAATATACCATTATGAACTGTATGAAGATTTGGCTTTGTGGGCAAATAAAAACTAAGGATTAGAACAACTGCAAAAATGATTCTTTAACTCCTCAGATTCAAAAGAACTCAAAGTATTTGATTCAATTCCTATAAATTATTATTCATTAATTTGCTCATGTAGTTCACAACAAATACATCACTATCACAGGCCAAATCAGTGGATTAAAAATACATGGCTAATAAATCACAACACTACCAGTGGGTAACATTTCTCAAGATGTTAACTTTTATGATACCGATTAAAGAAATGACAGAAGGTACTTAGTGCCCTGAGCTGGAAACCCCACTCTGCTATCTGCTGATTGTCTGACGTCAAGCAAGTCCTTATGCCTCAATGTTCTTATCTGTAAAATGGAAATACAGTAAGAGCTCCCACTTCCTAAGTTTTTCATGAGCTTTAAATAAGATAATATCTTAAAAAGTATTTTGGACAGCATTAGTTTCATGTTAAGTGATATTACTAAATATTAATAATTATTCTTATTGTTTTAATTATTTCGCTTAATCTTTACATACATAAGTACAGCAAAGTTCAGTAGACTGAAGCAAATAAGCAATATGAAACAAGATGGATTATAGTTGCTTCTATAGGAACCACAATGTTGAGTTTCCATAATATAATGTCCTTGTTTTGGTACTGAGGATTGGACCCAAAGGTGCTTTGCCACTGAGCTACATTCCCAGTTCTTTATGTTTTTTATTTTGAGACAGGGTCTAGATAAGTTGCTGAGGCTGTCTTTGAACTTGTGATCCTCCTGCATCAGCCTCCCCAGTCACTGGGATTGCAGGTGTGTGCCACTGCACTTAGTGTCTTTTTGTTTTAATTTGTGAAATATATCTGCAAGTCCTTATGCTGTGATGTAAATAAGCATACCTATATAATTATTATTATTATAGCTACACAAGTAGTAATGGGTATTTATGGGTTATTTATGAATGCAGTATTGTCTACACTTTGTAGGTGAAAAGACTGTCTTAGGAGATTAAACCAGTTGCCCATTGTCAACCGATTAATAAGTAATGGAGCTAGAATTCAACAAAGGCAGTGTGACTCTTGTCCATGTTGTGTGGTGTGTTACCTGCCAGCAGGGCACATAGCTTTTTTTCCAATCAAATTGTGGAATCACTAAGAAAAAAAAATCACATATCAAATGAGACTTTGAGAGCAATTTACTCAAGGTAACCTAGTCTTGAAAGTAGATAACAGCTCCAATCTTCTATGTAAAGCAGCTGTCTCTTTATATCTGGAATAATTAATTAAAATAGGTCATCCTGATCTATAAAGATGTAGAGGATCTGAATTCTGATTGCTTTAGAGATTAACTCTCCAGACTTACTGTCATGATCATCAAAGTGCTTATGCTAATATTTCCTAGATTTGAACTTTGGGAAATCAAATGCACACCCACCCCTTCCCCCGTTATTTTCACATTGTAAACTTCAGGCAACCTTCTTGATAAAATGGAATTTAGGTCAAATCTCTCATATTCAAGCAGGTTCTTTATGTATGGAATAAGGAAGCAAATTAAGAAGGAAGAGGAAGACCTCAATTTATCTTAATCTCCTGTTGTATGAGCCTGTGTTATGTTAGATGAAAAACATACATACATATAACGAATAAAAAATTGCCCCTTGACTACAATCTCAATTAAGGGTGTTAGTGAGAACTGTGAATGTAGTTAAGAATTTCATTCTTCTCCCAGAATAATGAATTGAGTACATATTTCCCCCTTTTCTATTTTCTCCTCTCCTCTTGTCTCCACTTCTCCCTCTCTCTCCTTTCCCCTGCCTCTCTTTCTTCTTTTCTGTTAGTCAAAGATACTGAGAGGTCATGCTTGCTTAATAAAATGAAACGTTTTTTTTCTTTTTTAGTAGTTCCTCACATCAGAATCAAACAAAAATGAAGCAGGAGAAAGTCCTGGTTTTATCTCACTTAGATCCTGTGCCTTGATTCAACAGTTTGATTTGCTTGAGTGAGGAACAATGCTATCTGCTAAAGAATAATATTAACATAAAAACACAATAGAACTTGTCACAAAATGCATGGCAAACATTATAGGATGTAGTCCAACGCTTTAATTAACATATTTGTTAAATGCCAAGTCCACGAATAGACACTATCAACAAAGAAAATACTTTCCCCAACACAGATAATGTAGATAGCTCGCCCTCCCTTAAGAGATTTTTGACAGTTCTGCTATTGAGCTCTGTAATTCTGCTGGGAACCAACTCCCATCCTTATGCCACCCAGGCTTTCAAAATCAGAATGGAGGAGAAAGTCAGTAGCTTTTACTGCTCTACAATTTATTCCAAGACAGGAGCTGTAAATGGTTGTATATACAGACTTGGGAATTTGCATACTGAATGCCTCCTCTCTGTTTTCATATGCCTACCTCTGTCCCTGTCATTTACTTTGCTTTTATTCACCAATCAAGTTTGTTTTCTGGATGCCTCACTTGCATGAATGGGTAGCAGAGTAATTACAGCTAAGCAAAGTAGTTTTATGAATGAAGGCACAATTTACAACAACGATGTGTGTAGGTATCACCTTCCTTTCTCTTGTTTAATATTCAGACCTGTCACCTTGCGTGCATGCTATTGGGAAAGGCTCCAGAAGCCACAGTTATGCCTCTTACAAATCACACCAGATTGCACTGCTCTGGAGGGACATTTCTGGGGATGAGCAAAAAGGAGCCCTAAGCAGAAGCCTGGGATACAAAAGTTTGATGACTTATTGCACATAAAGAATGAAGAGTTTGGGAACTGACAGGTAAAATAAGGAAATAAGGGAGAAGTTTGAATAGGGAAAATTGCATTTTATTTTTGGTGAAAATTTAATTTTATTCCAAGTATTTGTTATACATTTCTCTCTAGAAACCCCAGGGTTCGGTCCCATAAGCACAGAAGAGAAAATTTAGCAAGAACTTTTTTTTTTTTTTTTTGGGGGGGGGCAGGACAATGAAAACAGCAAGTATCTTCAGGTGTATGTTTTTGAATGTGTTGCAAAATATTTTCTTAATCTGTTTGGGGTTGATCTGTTAGGAACTTGTTGTGCCACTCCAGATCTTGGTAATTTTCCTGGTTTATCTCACTCTCCCAATACCTTTAAGTCAGTGGTTCTCAACTGGGGGTGATTTTATCCCTAAGAGACATTTAGCAATGTTCCAAGTTGTGTTTAGTTGTCACAACTGGGAGGGTTGGCAAGGGATGCTGCAAAATATTTTGCATTATTTCACATAGCCTCTCAGAACAAAGGGCTACCTGGCCCAAGCATCAGTAATGCCAGTGTTGAGAGCTCTGTCTTGAGTCCCTCAATCAACATCCTGCTCTTTCTTACCAAAGGCCATCTTACCCCTTGACTCTGTTTGTATGGAAATAAATAAAGGTTGCTTCCCTTAGTTCTCCCTATCCGTCCACATACTTGTCTGTACTTAAAAGTCTTTCCATGGGCAGTCCCTATCTTCACTCCTAGTCCCAATAAAGGAGTCCCTCTTGCACCCCAAGGTTAATTGATTCACTCTGTGCTTTGTATTTTATTCCTTCCTGCCACCTCCAAGGATTTTTTCTTCATTCTCATCTCTTTATTCTTCTCTTTTATACAAAATCTGTCATCCTCCATCAGTTTCTTTCTCAACAGCCCATGAGCAAACACTGATCAAGACTCATCAATTACATATAACTCTTTCCTTTGATTTCAGCCTTTTTCCTTTCTACACACAGAAGTTTTCTTCAAGAACTTTATAGTTGCTATGCCTATTTTCTAATACCTATTTTCTATTAAACCCTGTGCATTCTTTTTTAGGGACAAGCCTTTGCCTGTTTATAACAGTTATTGCTCTGTGTGTGTGTGTGTGTGTGTGTGTGTGTGTGTGTGTGTGTGTGTGGTATAACAAACCACTCCAGAGTTCAGTAGAATTAAAATGAGCATTTTTTATTATTCACAAATCCACAGAGCTTCTGGGTGATTCTTCTAGTCTCCATTGGGCTCTCGATTGTCTGTAGTCAGTTGTGGTCTGACAAGATCCTGAGAATAAGTGGAAGTGGAGGCTTCAGGTTGGGACTGGCATGCTGCTGCTTCCAGAACAAGTGACAAGGCCAGCCAAATTCAAGAGATGAGAACACAGACACCTTGTCTTGATGGGAGGGGAACAAATCATATTGTAAATGGAAACGGCAGAGAATTGGGGCCAGTTTTGCATGCATCTTCAGGTCAAATTCAAGTGAGTAACAACCAAATATTCAAATCCAACTGTAGTGTCTCTCTTCATCTTCTTTGATTTTGAGGCAGGCTTTGACAACGTAGTCCCTTTCTTCTGAAAACTTCACCCTCATGCTTACCACAACATCATTGTCTTTAATTGTCCCTCTGACTCTGATCCCTCTTGGTAGTCCTTGAGTTTCACAACCTTAACTGTTAACTCCAGACTGTTAACTCCAGAGTTTCTATCCTTTGTCTTTTTTAAAAAAAAAATTTTCAATACTCATTGGAAATCTTATCTATGTTTTTATTCATCACCTATATTTGATACCCAAAGCCAAATTCCAGCATAACACATTTTCATTATTGTAGACTTACAACTCCATCTATATATTGGACATCTTTACCTGGAGACCAAACTTATTATCATTCTTCTAATATCTGGTTCCTCTTAAATTATCAAGCTATCAAGCCAGTTGTTGTTGTTATTATTATTATTATTACTTCTCTCTTTTTTTTTTATATTACCCTGCCCTGGCTTAGTGGTTCATTAAATTCTATTAATGATCTACTTAACAATTCAATTTAATGAATATTTATCCAGGATTTTCTAGATGTCAGCCATCATGAAGCTTAGAGTATATAATATATACTGTACTTACTAGTTGATAAGTGATATGGGAAGATTTAATGTTAAGAAATGAAAAGATAGGAAGTGTCAGTGGGTGTGGTTATTTTGCTAAAGGAGGTTAGGAAGACCCACTAAGGACTGTTATTTTATTGTTATAAAAGCACTGGTAGTCATAAAGAGTGCAGATCATTGAAGAAGGACAGAAAAGCAAGTTTACATCTTGCATGATGGGTGGTATAGTCTTTCGAGAGAGGACTATTGATTTGGATGAAAGTGAATAGAACTTATAATGAGTTATTTTGTAAAAGTAAATTTTATTATTTTATTAAACACATATTTACATTTTTTTATCCTTATTTAGAATCTCTTATATCCTCACCACCAGTATGACAGGAACTTTGTTTGCTCTTTTGCCATTTATTTTCCACTCAAATTTTCATATACCTACTGGCTTGATAGCTTTGTGATTTTAAACCAGATTATTATTTTTAACAGTAATATTTCAACTTAACTATTTTGCTGCATATATCATTCAATAATTTTTAAGGGATTTTTTTTGTGGGATTAACATTTCCAAATGATCATTTGGCTAGACATAAGATTCCATAATTAGAAGATTGACAATATTAATTCAGTGTTATCTCACAGAGGAGAAATTTAATTAAAGTTGCCAGATTTAGCAAATAATTATATAGGACACCCAGTTAAACTTGAATTTCAAAGAAACAATGAATACTTTTAAAAGTATATCTCATGCAATGAATAATTTGGGAGCATTTGTAATACTAGAATATTTATTATGCATTGTTCATCTGAGGTTTATATATTAGCTGGACATACAACATTTTATCTGGTATAACTTAAATCTAATGTAATATGATATTGTTTTTCTGCTTGTCCAGAAGTTTTTAATAAAATATGCATCTAGAAGATTTTAAGAAATATGTGCTTATTCTTGGAATTCTAAGATGTCACCACAATTAGGTTGTGAATATGTTTAAATTTGCATTCTCTTCAGAACTTAG
The DNA here is from genome assembly GCA_025594165.1 of Tamias sibiricus. Taxonomy (NCBI): domain Eukaryota; kingdom Metazoa; phylum Chordata; class Mammalia; order Rodentia; family Sciuridae; genus Tamias; species Tamias sibiricus. The sequence goes on from CM046662.1 coordinate 145,035,319, forward strand.
GAGGCCCTTTAAAACTTATTATTCCATTTGTCTTTATTTCCAGGATTAAAAGAGGTCTTTGCTTTGACAGTTCACTCCATGTATTTTCCCCCTCATTTCTTCCTAATCCTCTTGTTGGACAGATGTTCAACCTTCTGAATATAATTTCTGTGATATGCAACTGTCCTTTTGTCCACGAATTTCTATATCTGCTTGCAAAGATTTCAGGAAAAATGTTTTGGCTTCATACCTTCATTCAGTAAGTCAATATTTAGTATATATATTCTGCTAGTTGCCTGGTCAGTAGCTTGATTTCTGGGTATTGAGCTCCCCTGTTCTTTGGAGCCCATAATGCTGAAGTTTCATGGCATCTTTGATCTTAGCACCTGCATTTCTTCATTAGCTAGTCTGCAGCTACTTAACAGCTTAATGTGCAAACTGACCACAGTGGGAGAAAGCAATGATGTGCCCCCAAACTTCAGCTCCATTTGTTCTAGTTCTATCCACTGTCTCTGGCATTGGAGGCCTCTGCACTACTGTACTAGGATCAACTAAATTGTTTCCTTAGATGCACATATTGACGTCCTGACTCCCAATATCTGAAAATGTGACTATATTTGGAGATATACTCTTTAAAGTGGTAATTTAAGGTTAAAGGAGGTCATAGAGTGAGGCCCTAATCCAATATGACTGGAATCCTCATAGGAAAATAAATATACATTGATGATATGCCCCAAAGAAAAGGTAGTGCTATGGACTGAATGTTTGTATCCCCCTCCTTCATTCATGTGCAAAATCCTACACCCTCAGTGTGAAGGCATTAGGACATGGAGAGTTTGGGAAATAATTAGGATTACATAAGGTTATAGGAGTCGAGCCTCTATGAACAGGATTAGAGTGAGTTTGCTTTCCTTCTCTGCTCTATGCCACAGGAGGATATAATCATTGGCTTTCTGCAACCCAGAAGAGGGCCCTCACTAGAACCCACCCAAGCTAGCACCCTGATGGGAGGCTTCTAGTCTCCAGTACTGTGAGAAACAAATTTTTGCCTTTTATAAGCCACCTAATATATGGTATTTTGTCATAGCAGTACAAACTGACTAAGGCACAGCAAGAAGATAGTGTTCTATAAGCTAAGGAGTAAGGTTTCCAGAGAAATCAAACCTTCTAACAATTTAATCTCAGAGTTTCAGCCTCCAGCGCAGTGAGAAAAATAAATTGTTTAAGCCCCTGAAGCATTATGTTTTGTGATGCAAGCCTCAGAAAATGAATACACCTACCTTCAAAGAATAGTCTCTTGAGGTTTGTCTATCTCTGATCTTAAATTTTGGTCCACTACTGTCACTTATTTTGTTGTTCTTAGCTAGTTTTACGTATTCATTTTCTTAATATAATTTATTTTGGTCATTTTAGACAGGAAGGACACATGCAAAAATGCTCTGTCCACTAACATGTAAATGTCTGGAATTATCTTTTAGTAATGAAAATCATGTCAGCTAGGCCCTGATAAAAATCCTTTAATGGCATAAGATTGAGGACAAAAGGAAGTCTACTCTCCCCTGTAATCATCCCTCCATGACTTCCCCTGTTCTCTAAGTTCCTTTCGTTATATCTTTCTCTTCTCCTAATATACCACTTACAACCTAGGCTCCAAGCACGTCAAGTTATTTGAAATTCATTTTGGATGCTATGATGTTTCCTTTTTAATAAAGTGTCCCTCCAACTTTGCCTACCTGTTGGAGATTTTTTCATCATTCGAGATGCCACACAGCTGTGTCCTGTTCTGTGTAAGCTTTTCTCTTGTCCTCTTCTCAGGGAGATGCTGAGACCCACTTTCTGGTGCCACCAATGTTTTTTTCCTTCCAATACATTCCATAAAAATATTTAATTATTTCTCTGTATGTGTTTTCACTATTAAGCAGGGAGTTATTTGAGGATGGAGGCTCATTATCTTTGCACCCCCATTGAGAGAGACGTGGCTAATATTCAGAAAAATAATTGCTTAATAAATGTATTTAAAATTAGTAAATGAGAGTAAGAAAAACGACCATGAACCCTGGAGTCATTTTTTTCAATACTTAAATATTTTTAAGGATCAGGAACCAATCTTTTACAATTTCTTTGAACTTTAGCAATTTCTTTTCAATGACATTGATTCTATTTTATTGCCATGGACGACATTAGTGCCTTTTAGGTAAAATTTGGCAAGAAAACACTTTAAATTAATTAACCCTCTCAGTATTTATTAAAAACATAAGTAAAAAATGGCTTAAAACTTAATTAAAATGTGGGTCAATGTTTCTTGTACCTAATTTATTATAGCGTGTAGGTAATTGCCTTGGGACATCCAGTAGGAAAGCCGGGAAACCCATTTACCGTTTGTTCAGCTCTGTAGTCCAGAACACTCGTCCTGAAAAGGGCAACTATTCAAAGAGGAGAAACAATTATCTACAACTGAAACAGGTAATGAAGTTTTCTATGTGCTATAATTTTAATTTAAAGAGCATGTTTGAAAGGCTAAAAGACCCAGACAGGCAGATCCTTCCTTCTTCCCAGTTATAAAATCTGTCACATCTTAGAAATACTCCTCCATTGAGTGGCAATCACAGTTTTTATTCTAAAGGTTCCACATGCGTGGCATATTATGTAATGGACAGCACTTCAGAATCATCTAATGAAAGGAGAACTCTTTTCCATGCTAATAAACTTCAGATTCTGCTTGTTTCAAGAAAATGAATTCAGGCTTTGAACTGCTGAGGTCCACATAAATTCAGGTTATCCATACAGCCGTGCGGAAAATCTCCAAGATGAGTTCTTTATTAATAGCAAGTATGAGTGAGTCAGTCAGCTCGTTTAATGATCTGGCCCATAATTTGAATCCATTGGAAGTTGCCTGTTAGCACCTCTGGGAGCCGAGATCAAGCGTGACCTTGACTTGTGATGGTCTGTGTTAAATCCTTGTATGATAGTCCCACAGTAGCTTTGTTTCCATCATTTGGTGTGTAAGCAGCCTCCTTGAATATCCTCATTATTATTACAAACACGGAAATTGTAAGTGGGAGGAGGGTTGTGCTAACATGGGAGATTTATTTTGAGAAAAAAGAATGGATGATTTCCCTCCTTTATGAAATTACTGGTAGCAGACTGTTAAAAGTGATGAAGTTCACGGAGATAGTTTTGTTAGCCTCTGGAGGACATTTTGTATACATGCCTATTCATTAGACTTTCCTATTTAGTAAAAAGAATACAACTGTGATATTATTCTAAAAGGAGAGAGAAAGAGGGAGAAAAAGAAAAGGCAACTTTCTCTACCTGTGGATGATCTAGGTTTTAATCTCCCCTGGCAACTGGAATTGGGGTAGTTTTGAGGTTTCTAATCTTCACCATTTCTCGGCAATAACGTTCTATAATTTGCATCTTTTGAGCTTTCATATATGATAGAATTTTTCTAAGACTTGTATATCTTAACCATTGTTCTGCTGCACTTAAATGTATCATTAATGTTTTTCTAAGGGACCATTATATAAGTCTCAGGTGATGTGACATTTATGGTGCTTTCCCTCCCTCCTCTCACTTCATTGTATTGCTATGAAAAATGATGCAACAGAATTTCCTGAAAAAAAACAAAACAAAACAAAAAAAAAAACTGCTTTATGGGAAATTAGTGACACCAATGACACTAGATTTTCTAGTTATTTATTGGTTTTAATTTATTCCTCCTATTTAACTGAAATTTTGTATCCTTTAACAATATCTGCCCTCATTCTCTGCTTCAGCCCTTGGTAGCTGCCATTCTCCTCTCTGCTTCTGTGACCTAAACATTTAGACTCTGTGTAGTAAGTCATATCATGTGATATTTGTCTTTCTGTGCCCAATTTATTTCTCTTAATATACTCCAGGTTCACCCATGTTGTTACAAATGACAGATTTGTCTTCGTTTTTGAAGGTTGATTAGTTTGCCAGTGTGTGTGTGTGTGTGTGTGTGTGTGTGCGTATAACATTTTCTTTATTCATTCATCTCTTGATGGACACTTAGTTTAATACCATACTTACTGTGAAACATTGCTTTAATATTCTATTTTCACTTCTTTTTGAGGGATTGCTGGATCATATTGTAGTCCTTTTATTAATTTTCTGAGGAGTCTTCATGTTGTTTTCCATAAGATTGTGCTAATTTGTACTCCCATCAACAATATTACCTATTCTCCATATTCTCTCTAGCACTTGTTATCCTTTTTTATGATAGCTATTTTAATTGGAGTGAAATGCTATCTTATTGTGCTTTTAATTTGCATTTCTTTGATAATTAGTGTTCTTGAGCATTTCTTCATATACTTTTTGGCCAGTCATATATCTTCTTTTAAGAAATGTCTATTCAGGCCTTTGTCCATTTTTTAAATTGGGTTATATGTTTTCTTGGTATTGAGTTGTTTGAATTCCTTACATATTTTGGATATTAACCCCCTATTAGACCTATGGTTTGCAAGTATGTTCTCTCATTCTATAGGTTGTCTCTTTACTTTGTTCTTTGTTTCCTTTGCTTGTAGTTTGATGTAGTTTCATTTGTCTATTTCTGCTTTTGTTGCTTATGATTTTCTTGTCATATCCAAAACTCATGATTCAGATCAATGTCAGTGAGCTGTCTATCCCCTGTTTTCTTCTGATTCTTTTATAAGTTACTTTTAACTTATAAAGTAAGTTATAAATTAATATATATTTTTATAAGTTAATATATTTTGAGTTGATTTTTCCACGTGGATTGAGATAAAGGCTTTAATTTCATTCTTCTATACGTGAATATCAAATTTGCCCATAATAATTTATCGAAGAGACTGTCCTTTCCCCATTGTGTATTCTGGGAACCTTTGCTAAAATTCAACTGACTATAAATGCATGGATTTATTTCTGGATCCTGGCATTAACTTTCTTATGACTACTTTAACAAAGTACTACAGACTGGGTATCTCAGGGCAACAGGAGTTTATTGTGGGTTAGTTCAGTAGGCTCAAGTCAAAAATCAGGTGTCAGCAGGGCTACCGTCCCTCTGAGCCCTGTGGGAAATACTTCCTTGCATCTCTCTCACATTCAGTGATTTGCTCAGTCTCTGAGTTAGGTGACTTGTTGCTTCATTGCTTGTCCTCGTCTTCACGTGGCATGCGCCCTATGTCCCTTCACATAATTTTCTCTGTGTGTATATGAACCAAATTTTTCCTTCTTACAAAGTCACTGGTCATATTTGATTTTAATACATCCTAATGATGTCACTTTAGTGTATTACCTTTGTAAAGACTCTTTTTCCAAATAAGATCATATTCTGAGGTACTAGGGGTCAGACGTTAGCGCGCACACACACACACACACACACACACACACACACATATATATATATATATATATATTTTTTTTTTTTTTTGGAATGAGCACAATTCAACTCATAACAGAAGATAATTTAAAATGTCATATTTTCCATTTTTATCTATTGATTTTTGCATTAAACATTTTTATTTGTCATCTGAAATACTTTTGATGGATTTTTTCAATATAGAGATATGAATTTCTTTTTTGATAATAGCTCAGAGACAATGATGACAGTACAGTAGATATGAAGTGATTTTATATAAAAGTACATGATACCATGAATCTGACAAGTATTTCAAAAGAAAATATAAGGTAAGAATGATAACTTAAACAAACTTGAAAACTAGAAGTGATTGATATTCTAAATAAAATATCACAATTAGTTGTGGCAGGTGCCAGTGCTTTTATTTTTTGACTTTTTTTGTTATTTTTCCCATTGCTTTATACAGTATAACTGACTAGATTTTATTGAAGTGTTTTCAGTTTTTTGTATTAGTAGCTATATCATATTAGAAATGGCATGCATTTGGGAACTGTGCATTGCAAGTTGATTTATTATCATTGGACACTTTTTAATTTTAAGGATTTTCAACCTTATAACTTGAAATTTCCAACCCATTGGGGGCACTTTGAAGTGCTTTTAAACTTTTAATACCCTTCATAAAATATAGGTTCGAGATGCTAAATTTATGCAATTTATTTTTTCACTCCTGAGCTAGTAAACAGCAAAGAGAATTATTTGTAAGGAACAGGAGTTAGCTGACAACCCAGACATTCCATGACTTTCCCAACAATGTCCATTCAGATGGATTTCAATACTACAATTAATTTAAGACTGTGAAGGGGGAAAGTAAGTATTTGAAAGCAAACAAAAACCAAATAAGAATAATTCTCATATTTATGAATGTTGCTGCCAAGTGAAAATTATGGTGAGAACTTCCTTTGAGAGCAGCATACAGAGAGCTTATGGAAGAGTCTGGTATGAGATGAGGCTCAATGTGGTCAGAGGAGCGGAAACTTTAGATGAGTCCCAGTTATTACTTTTTAATGCATTAGCATGAAAGGACTGGGACCAATCCTTCTTCCAGGTTAATACTGGACTTTCTGGAGTATTATCTTATTCAATTTTGAATTCTGTGACAGGTCTGCCAAAATATTTGACCAATTTAATTAACTGCAGTTCATTAAGATAGTCTCATTAAGACAGTTGTTAGGTCTAATAAATATTGATTTTTTTCAGATATAAAATCTTTCAGGAATATCAAACTGCTCTGTGTTGTATAGTCAGAATAATAGTAAACTGAATTTATGTTTTCACATTTCTTTAATATTCAATGACCTTTACAAAACAAATATCCAACATACCTTTTTGGTTGCATTTTCAAAACATAATAACTAAGAAGCCTGTATATATGGCTTCCAAATCAATTCTATTTTGGAATCACTGTGGGATTGTAATGCACATAAATCTTTTACAAAAGACATGTATCCAGATATTATTGCTTCCTCTCTCCCCCTTCGTTTTTGAAATACATGCAACCTATTAAGTTCCTGCCATGGCTTTCAGTAGATGGTGGAATAGTTTTTCAGTTATTACACCACCAGTTTAATAATTAGTTCATGACTCTTTATGTGGTCAGTGGCAGTATTTCTAATCTCTTCTAGAACCAGTCAATTTCAAATAATATTTCCAAATTGAAATACATTAATCTTTTGGCCTGACTTCACTAAAAAGTATTTATGGAACAGGTTAATTGGTGCCACCACATCCATAACTGTGAGACAGTCATTTAAATGATGTAGGTAGAGTTGCTCATGATAGAGTATAGCAAACTCATTTTCCAGATCCACTGACATACTAACATCTGGGACTTGTGCTGTGATTGAAGGTATCCTTTGGGAATAGAATACATCACACTTCACAACTATTTACCGAAGAGAAGGAAGAATAAAACAAAGATAGAAGATGAGCACCATCCAAGTCAATGGCAGGTGCCCAACTCCGGTGTGTGTTGAAAGAAGTCAACCAATCTAAAGTGCATTGAAATGATATAATTCATTTGTCATTGGATCAATATGGGTTTAAGAGTTCTCTTTATAGAGCAGGTGTGTCCAAATTTTTCAGTAGTGGTCCTCATGATTACAGATTTATGTTGTATGTAGATTTTGACTGAAAATGGTGCCTTGACAGGGTCTATGGGTAGGGTGTGACTACTGATTCTGACCACAGCATGAATCAAAAGATTATGTAGTATTTATTTCCATCTTTTTTTCCCCCCTTACCAGAAGTCTTCATAACACTTCATGTTTCATGCTATAATGTTAGTGAAATCAACCTTAGGTTGCTCAAAATTTTACAATTGATTTATTCAGTGTTGATTATGATCATAGTCTACTATCCTGGCACCTGCTGACAGCCAGTTACACAAAGTCAGCAAAGGATATGAAGTAAATTTCTCTTTTCCATAACTTTTCTGGTGAGTGTGTTTTTCCTTTACCATTTATCCCTCCCTCTTCAGTCATAGATGGGACATTGGTTGGAATTAAGTTTGCTTCTTGGGTTGTAAATACTTTTTCCAGTGAATAGATTTTGCAACCCTATTCTCTTTTCATCTGCTTTTTTGCCTTAATGTCATTTGTTTAATGAAATTGTCTCTAAAATCTTTTGTCTCCATTTCCCAAACTCTGCACCTTAATCTTTTATCTTGGACCAGCTGAAGATGCTATGCCTATTCTGATCTTCATACTTGATTCATTCATTCTTCCATTTACTTAACAGATATTTTTGAGTGCTTCCTATTATGTTCAATTCTTAATGAATCAACAGCTGTATGCCAATAAGCCCCAGTGTTGACAATGTAAGATGTTAGAACATGTAAACACAAGAAGCATCAACAATCTTGTCTTTGATTTTTGCGACTGTAACTACAGTCTTTCTCAACTTCCCCACATAAGTAAAAATATGCAGTTGAAAGACAACTAATATAAAAAGACTCTAATATCTCGGAATCATGTGATCACGAATGGATTTGGGTAGCACTAATAATGACTGACACTTTCACTGCATTTACTGTAAGCCAGTAAATATTATAAGTATGTTGCTTTAATCTTCATAAAAACCCCATGAAAGAGGAACTAGGGATTACTATTGCTTTTAAGATGAGTGATAAACAGAAAAAGAAGTAAAAAAACCAGGACCAAATGTTTAAGAAACTTTCCAACCTCAACCAGTAGGTGATGAAGCTGCATTTTGAACCCCACTAACCTGGTTCTTTCTGTAGGTACTGGACTACTGCATGTCATGTGACAGTGAGGGAAGTCTTTCTATGCAAAAAGGCATTTCTATGGCATTTCTTTGCATCACATGGACTTGACAGGGTTATGTCTTGTTCAGTGTTCCATGTCCAGCATCAAACATGGAGGAATGGATCAGTAAACTTGAATGAATGAATGAGCAATTAAAACTGCAGTTATTATATATGGACCATAGTTTACATATTTCTGGAAAATGTAATTTTAAATCATTGAACAATATCAAACTCAGATTTTGAGGCATTATGCTCTACATTCTCTTTCGACCTACTCTAAAACTGCAAATGAAATTTCTTTTATTCCTTTTTATATGCACTGTTGAGCTCAAAGTCCATGTATTCTAGTGATCATGTCCATATGATGTCTAATTAGATGCCTCAGAACGCAGCATGGTCCAGATTTAATTTCTAATCTTCCCTCTTTTCTCCCTCAAATGGCCTATCTTGTGGCCTATATCTCAGAGTATGGCATCATTATTATCCATCTTGTTGTCTAGGCCTGGAACTTGGGCTTTTCCTCTCATTTTTCTTTCTTGCTTCCTAACACGGAGATGTGAGAACAGTTCTGGTCTATATATAATAACTGCGGTTTTAATTGCTCATTCATTCCTTCATGCAAAGATTTCCATGGCAATTGAAACTTCACTTGTATTTGTCTCTTTGCTTGCATTTTTACTAAGTACCTACTCTTAACTCTCGAAACCTAGATACAGAGTACTGTAGTTTGGATCTTAAGATTCCCCAAAGATCCGTGAGCTGCAGGCTTGATCCCAGCTTGGAAACCAGTGGAAACTCTGATAAGGCCCAGGGAGAGGTGGTCTTTATCATTGGGGGCATTGTGGGAACCCAATCTCTTCCTTTCTTTTTCTTTGCTTCCTGGCTGTGAGATGAGTCATTTTGTTCCCCCACATGCTCCTACCAGGATGTGCTGCTTTGTTATTGGCCCCAAAGCAACAGGGTTCACCAACTACAGACTGAAACTTTCAAAACTAGAGCCAAAATTAACCTATTTATAAATTTATAAGGAAGAACAACTCAAGGAGGCAAATTTTGGAATACTCCTGTAGTTAACTCTGGTTCTCAATCATTCTGGACAATAAATGTACTGAAAAAATACAGATATGAAAATTCAATCTAAGGAAAGAAGAAAAGAAAGGAGATAGGCTAAGACATAATCTCAAAACCCCAAATTACTTCTAAAAATCAGTGGTTCTAATAATTATAATAATACTGCCTGCTTTCTAGTTTTTAATTATTCTTTAAAATCTCAGGTGCATAATAGCAAAAAAAGGGCAGGTTAAATTTGGAACTGATTTTCCCAAATTAGGACACCTTGCTTTTCTAGTACTTCATGTAGATGTGAAAGTTATAGAAATAATGAAAAATCCTGAGCCTATAATTATGCTTATTGGCTTAACATTTTAACTCTGATCTTGCTTTGAAAAAGTTTTTGATCCATTTCTTCCCCATTCATGTACTGCATGTCATGATTTGTTTGGGAGCAGACAAAGGTATAGAACATGGGATAGCTTTGGATGAATATAAAAATAGCAAATTAAGTGGTCTGTGACAAGTCTTTAGGGGGCATTTGTTTTCCTCCATGTAAGTGGCACTTTTAAGTGGCTAGGCCTGTGGATCAGTAATTATCACTGTTTTTATGCTGTAGATGGAGGAGTGCTACTTCTACTGGCTCTTTCTGTCTCACTCTGTTCAAAATGCTTTATCAGAGCTAGGGAGATTGCAGGTACTGTGTGCTTGGATGATAAAATCAGAGGCATGTTTGTGGAAATTCTCCCAAAGCATCATTTCTCTTTATTTATGCACAACTTTGAGAATAGTCAGAAGAAGAGAAGACCAGCTTGTCAGAAGGCAAGCAATACATTAGAGAAGACACGAGCAAGAGAACATTGAAGAGGCCAGCCTCTGCCCCATCAGTTACTAACTGCAGTTTTCCTGCAGTGTCCGCTTCTGCCAGTTTTTCATTTTCTTGCTTGTCCCTGCCACTCCATCAAGACACTCAAAGACAATCGCTGCCACAGTTTACCTCATTGCAGTTTAATGACTTGATATCTTCTTCTCCCCCTCCTTTGTGTTTTCCTAGGTGACAAATTGCTAACCTGTATAATAGGCTATGCAGAGAGACCAGGTACTTGTCTGTTTCCAAACCAGTCTTTATCCCTCCCTCCTCCTCCCTCTCACCCTCCAGGGATATATGTCCTCTCTGTTATCTCCTATGCTGCATAAGCCTGAGGGTGACACTATGGTATAAATTTCTTCCAGAAAAAAATAAAAGAGTATGATTGGCCCCTGGCATACCATTGGGGTGATGGATAGGGTTTCAGTTCAGTACAAGCCTTACTATAAGGAGCCAACCATGTGTTATGACTGCCAAAAAATACAAATAAAAGCTAATGCAATGCACAAAATTTCCCTCAGCATTCTCATTAAAGAGTTTGCCTACAAACAAAGCTAATGATAGTTATTATACAGATTAAATTATGTTTATCAAATTATTCAAATAAATTAATAAAAATTACACCATGGTGAAAATTTCTAAGCAGTCAAAGAGAGAAAATGCAAGCTTTATCAATTGCCAGTTCTGCTGAGTTTCAGTGTGGCGCTGCTAGCAACTGAGGAGTTTTTACAGACTGCAGTAGCCTCCAAATTAAAGAAGACCTCATATTAACCACACTGTGGATAATGCTTTACCATTTTCAGAGCCTGTTCGGCACATTTCCCTGACAATAACTCTGATGGGAAAAGTAACTCCTCATTTTATAGATGAAGAATCTCAGTCTCCACATGGTTTCGTGCTAAGGGTAGACATTCCAGCCAGGTGACCAGCTTCAGATGACTGGTTTATTGTCCTGTTGTGGACTGACTGTATCCCCTTTAAATTCATTTGCTGAAGTCTTAATCCCCAATGGGATTGTATTTGAAGGTAGAGCTTTTGGGAAGTAATTAGGGCTTGGTGAGTTCAGGAAGGTGGAGGCTCATGATGGGATTAGTGCCTGTATAAGGAGACACGAGAGAGCTTGCTTTTCCCACCCCATCCCCCAGAGCATACAAAGAAGGTGTCATGTGAGCACACACCAAGATGGTGGAAGGCCTGACAGTAGAAGAGATCTTAGAAGGAAATCTGCCTTGTAGGCACCTTGATCTAGAACTCCCCGGCTTTCAGAACTAGAAGAAACATATTTATGTGGTTTAAGTACACAGTTTGTGGTACATCATATGGCATGCTGAGCTGATGAATACACCCTTTCATCTGGCTAAGTTGCTGATTTTTCTGGGTGCCCTTATGATATGAAGCACTAACCAAGACCTGTGGTGCTTTAATTTCATGATTCTTTCATACTTTTATTTTTTTCATGGAGGGAAAAAAAATAATCAGTACCTGTTTTGTGCCAAGAAACGTGCTAGATGCCAGAAATATAATAATGAACTCACCATATTCAAGTTACTCATATTTTGATAGCAGAATGACTTGCATAAGAAGATAATTATAATATAATTTGATAAATGCTATAATAAAAGTATTAAACAGAGCTTTGAAAGCACTAAAGAGCTCATTTAGCTTGGAGGAACTCAGGAAATGCTTCACAAGGGAGGTAACAGGGATGACTGTTTTAAGTGATTACACGAGATGCTTGGAACCTGTCCACTCAGATTTACTCAGGAGAATGGACTGGTGGAAGGCACGCAGGCATTTACCTAAGCAGGCAGCTGTGGTTCTTGGGCTGTGTGCCCAGTATTGTGGTGGACATCAGCTTAGCACTTCCATCCACACTGGAATCCCCCAGGGAGTTTCTGTTTAACCCAAATTCTTAAATTTTGACCCAGACCTGACCTACCAGAACAGACTCTTGGGCACAGCACTCTGGATTAAGCAGGTTTAATAAGAACCCTGCAGTTATTTTGGCACACACTGAAGTTGGAACAGCAACACACTTAGGATACAGAAGGAAAAGGCTGTCTTTTCCCTGTGTTTCAGCATGGTTGAATCCTGACATCAGTTTTCTTATGCATTCTTTTATGTTCCTTTATCCTTCAATTTTCTTATTGCAGTAACTAAATTTCTTCATAGCTCTACTTTCAAAGAATCTATGAAGTTAATTCTGCTCTGAAGTTAATACTGCTCTGTCAGTAAAATGATTTTTTTTTCTTTTCCTCTTGATTAACAAACAGAGCATCATCTGTTTTGTCAAGCTGGTACAGTTCTATTCTGCTTGTACCTATATGATCTTACAGTGGTTAGTAATAAGCAAGGCTCACAGCTCAAGGTCTGGTGCAAAATCACCATGAAAGAGAGATGTCTCTTTCTACAGCATCCTTCCTTTCTGCTCTCTAAATCCCTCCCTGAATTTCAACCACTTTACAGGCATCAATTAATGATGGTTAATTTGTTCCAAAAATAATGAACATATAATTAAGATTAAGATACTCTGAGGACATCTTCTTGCTTTGAGGCCAATTCTTCCTTCTGCTTGGAAGTATGTCATTTAACCTTTCTACCTCTCTGCTTCTATAATTGGGGAGAATCAAATTTACCTGCCCTGAAGTTTCTGAAGATTCAGCAGTGATGTTAATCAAATGTTTAGCACATGAAAAGTGCCAAGTAACAGCTATGTGATGTGCTGGGCAAAAGCTCTCTTTGGAACATCTGTGATACTTGACCCTTTCTGCGATTCTCTTTTCTTGACAAATTATGTCATATTGCTTCAATGCACATGACGGAGCAACGAGATATAATGTAAATGATTAAAGCCCAAAATTACCCATCATCTACTTGTATAAAATCGGAACAATATGCAGCAACGGTGTGCCACCATGGTATTTGATGAAATGTGAATACAAATATTTAAATGAAAAACGTTGAAAAGTAATGAAATAGCAATATGGGATACCAGTGGAAACTTTATTTCTTTATTTTTAAAGAGCTCTATGTCCCATGTGACAAAGCAAAAGAACCTGGTTTATGATCATAACTACCTTTAGGATTATTTAGAAATCTAGGAGTTATCCTTGATTCTTCTGCCTCCCTCGCCAAGCTTGTCAATTCTACCAATATCATTCTCTCTTTCCCTAGTTCCACTCTTTTCGATTACACCAGCTTCTCTCTATTATCTATTTTAGTTGTTCCTGATAGGATCCACATGTTTCCTTTTTATATCCCTTCCAACATATCCTTCACACAGTACCCAGAGCAATTCTTTAAACAGATAAATCAAACCTCATCTCTTTTCCACCTGATGCTTATAATCCCAGTGACTTAGGAGGTTAAATGAAGTTCTGTTGTACACAGAACTATATGTGTCATCCTGAAATGGGGTTATAGGATCCTGGGTGTGTGGCCTCATTTCACTCATGGCTTTAGATTCCTTTTGAGCCACTTCTTTTTTTTTTTTTTTTTCCCCTCAAATATACATTTCTAAAAGCAATTGTGTACTTTTTAGCTCTTAGAAGATCTTATGGTCTGCCCACATTCAAATAAACCCAATTCATCAGAAATGGGCTGGTGGAATCAGAGATAAAAATGAGAAAATATATGAAAATTAGTTAGGTTTTCATTGCTGTGACCTAAAAACCCAATACAAATGAGTTAGAGGCGGAAAGATCTATTTGGGCTTATGGTTTTAGAGGTTCGAGTTCGTGGTCAGCGGGCAGCAATGCTCTGGCTTGAGATGAGGTAGAACAGCACAGAGGAAGTATGTGGTGGACAAAAGCTTCTCAGCCCAGGACAGCTGGGAAAGAGAGAAGGGTGGGAGAAGGAGAGAGAAAGGGAACTAGGCAAAGAGAGACAGAGACAGAGATGTGGGGGTGGAGACAAAGGAAAGATCACAGTGACCTACTTCCTCCAGTGAGGTCCCATCTCCAAGTAATCCATTCCACCGTCAATGGATTAATCCACCCATGAGATTAGAGCTCTCATAACCTAATCACTTCCCCAAAGCTCCCGCTCTGAACACATGACTGTGGAGACATTCCAGATTCATACCATACAGTAAGTTTTCTGAAAATAAGAAAATTTGAGACAGCCTTTCATGGGGTTTAGATCGAGGTCTGAACCTATGTCATTTAGTTCTTGAGGGGCACCCAGTTCTCAGATAACCAACATACACTAATAACTAGATTACCTGAGCACTGTGATTATTCTCCACTTCGATTTCCCTCACCATTTCTTTGGAAATATGACATATTCTCAGCAATGATAAATATTTCCAAAGGGTGAGAAGAATTTCTAGAATAATATTCCATTTCTATAAGAATTCCATAGAGGAAAATTTAGAAGACTGCACAAGAGTCTATGCTGTTTCAGTGGCAAAAAGTTTATTTTATAGTTAATTTTAAGACCTAATCTATAAAGTTAGGGAAAGTTCACCAGTAATCTGGCACTAACTCTCTATCTTGCAAGCCCTCTAATTAATTGAATTATTAGAACATTTCATTGCAAATTCTGGATTATCAATGCACTCATCTAACACTAGCTAACCTATATCTTTTATTTTTTTTTTAAATATTGATTCTTCTTACTTATATGTGAGAGTAGAATCCATTTTGACAAAATTATACAAGCATAGGATATATCTTATTTTTATTTAGGATCAACTAAGAATTATTTGTCTTTGTGCTAGGCATTGAGTTCACATTTTCTCAACTGTTTACGAATTCAATAACGGATGCTGTCTTTAAATAATTAATGGAGGCTAAATGTAGGTGAAAAATCCACTCAAAACTTTCTATCTTGAGAGAGACTGGATTATTTATGAAATAATTATTTGAAATTATGTGATGGCAGCAAGTCTGACTATGGTACATAGGGGATGGAATCTAAGAGCAAATATAGTGATGTCATGTTGGAGGTTAGAAGGAAGGAGAGGGGCTTAGGGAGAGATGCTGAAGCAAAGGGAGAGTTCTGGAAATCACCACGAGTACCATTAAGAAACCTAAGAGGAGATGACTATTGTCCACCCTTTTTCAATCAGTGTTATTGGGATAAAACTGACAAAAAATATACATATATAGAGACATATATGTTTATATCCATTGCCTCAAATAGTTACTGTGTGTGTTTGTGCATGCATGCATGTGTGAATACCTAATATTATACTTAAACCTCTACTGTTACAATATTGGAGACAGAATACATCAATATTAACTATAGTCTCCTTGTTGTAATTGAAATCTCTGAAACATAATCATTTTATAACTGGAACTTTGTACCCTGTAGCTATCTTCTCCTCATTTCTTCTTCCTCCAATTCTTGGTAACTAACCCTTTACTTTCTGTTTGTTTGACTTTTGTTGCTGTTGTTATTAAGATTCCACATACAGGTGGGATCCTTTGTCTGTCTTAGCATATGGTCTTCTGGGTTAATCCAGACGTGTTGTTTCAAACAGCAAGATTTCCTTCCTTTATGGCTGAATAATATTCCATTGTGTGTGTGTGTGTGTGTGTGTGTGTGTGTGTGTGTGTATCACCTTTTTCTTATCTACTCATCTGTTTATGAACACTCAAGTTGTTTCCACATCTTGGCTATTGTGAATAATGGTGCAATAACTATAGAAGAGTAAATATCTTTTTGAGACAGGGATTTTCTTTTATTTGGCTATATGTTAGAAGTTGGATTCCTGGGTTATATTATAATTCTATTTTTAATTTTATAGGAGGTCCATATTGCTTGCCATAGTGGCTGCATCAATTTTCACTCCCACCAATAGTGTACAAAGATGCTCTTTCTTCTACTCTCTTATCAACATTTGCTATCACTTGTCTTCTTGATAACAAACATTCTAACAGATGTATGGTGTGGTATTTCATTGTGATTTCAATTTGCAGTTCCAAGATAGTGATT
This sequence comes from Tamias sibiricus, assembly GCA_025594165.1. NCBI lineage: Eukaryota > Metazoa > Chordata > Mammalia > Rodentia > Sciuridae > Tamias > Tamias sibiricus. Next base: position 145,051,822 of record CM046662.1, read on the forward strand.
TAGAACACCTTTTTATATAGACCCTTGAATGTCTTCTTTAGAAAAATGTCTGCTTAGTACCTTACTTATTTTTAAATCATGTTAGTTATTTTTCTGTTTGCTTTTGAATTGTATAAGTTCCTTATACATTTTGAATATTAACACATTGATATGTAGTTTAAAAATATTTTTTAACATTCTTTAGGTTTCCTTTTTACTTTGTTGATTGTTTCCTTAGCTGTGTAAAATCTTTTTAGTGCAACTTATTTCTTTTTATTTCATTGTCTATGCTTTTACTGTCAAATTCTAAAAATCATTGCTCAAAACCCTCCCATAGAGGTACACTGTCCCCACCTATTTCTAGAAATTTTGTAATTTCTGTTCTTATGGTTAAGTCTTTAATTGATTTTGAGTTTTTTTTTTTTTTTAATATGATGTAAAGTAGGATTAAACACCCTTCTCTTTCACGTGGATATCCAGTTTTCCCAACACTATTTATTAAAGACTATATTACCATTGCATATTCTTGGTGATTTTGTCAAAAGTTAGTCAACTGTGTATGGATGGGTTTATTTCTGGTGTCTTGATTCTGTTTCATTGGACTATACATCTGCTTTTATGCCAGTACCATACTGCTTTGGTTTTCATAGCTTTGTAATGTAGTTTGAAATTAGGAATTGCCTCCATCTTTGTACTTCTTTCTAAAAATTGTTTTGGCTATTCAGTTCTGTTATGGTTTAGATATTAGGTAGTTCCTACTGCCTCTGCTGCCAAAGCTCATGTGTGAGACAATGCAAGAACATTCAGAGGTGAAATGACTGGATTATAAGAGCCTTACCCCTCCCATGAACTAATCCTCTAATGGAGATTAACTGAGTAGTAACTGTAGGCACTTAGGATGTGGCTGGAGGAGGCAGGTCTTGGAGGGCATTCTTTGGGTTTACATTTTGTATCTGGCAAGTGGAATCTATCTCTGCTTCCTGATCATACTGTGAGCCAATTCCCTCTACTCCACTATTCCACCATGATTTCTGCCTCACCTCAAGCCTGAGGAATGGAGTCTAACTGTCTTAGGACTGAGGCCTCTGAATGAAACCATGAGGCTCCCAGATAAATTTTTCCCTCTCTTAAAATTATTCTTGTCAGGTATTTTAGTCACAGCAGTGAAAAATTTGACTACTAAAACAGGTTCTTTTGTACTTTCATACAAATTTTAGCACTGTTTTTCTATTTCAGTGAAAAATGTCATTAGAATTATGATTTCACTGAATCTGTAGATCACTTTGAATGCTAAGAGCATTTAAACACTATTAATTCTTTTAATCATAAATATGGATAATCTTTTCATTTATTTATGTCCATTTTTTTTAGTGATGTTATATAAGTTTAAATGTACAAAACTTTTCCTCACTGGTTAAATTTGTTCCAAAGTATTTTATTCCTTTTGATGTACTTGTACATGGAATTGTTTTCTTGATTTTGTTTTTGGGTAACTTGTTGGCTTATATAAACACAACTGATATTGACATTTATCCTGAAATTACATTGAATTCATTTATTATTTCTATGGTGTTTTTTTTTTTTTTTTTTTTTTTTTTTGAGAGAGAGAGAGAGAGAGAGAGAGAGAGAGAGAGAAAGAGAGAGAGAGAGATATCTTTGGGGTTTTCTACATATAAGATCATATCATTTGCAGATTCCTCAATTTAATGTCAGCAGAGTTACATTTTGGGCACTGCACTTTATTCAAGAAAGCAGAGCTATATTACAATGTTAGACTCTTAGTAGGATTAATATTACAATATTAGACTCTTAGTAGGATTCTTTCTTTTAAGAATAGGTTTGCCAAGTTTGGGATATATTTTAGTTTCTAGGACAATTAAATCACTTGGAACAACATGCTTGTACAATATATCAGATGGATGAGGTGTTTTACAGTAATATTTGAAAGTCAGTGGGTTGAGGAACATATTTGGATTGAACTCATCTGCTTTCTGTGTTTTATCTGTATGTAGACATGTGTAGTAGAAGGGTTGTCATTGCCTGGGAGCAAAACCCAGAATATGGAAAGTTAGTTCATCCATTAGTCAACACAATAATCTAAAACTTCACTCTTCTCATAAAGTCATGATAGCCTGGAGACACAGCAAGTTTTATATATTCTTTCTGATGAACAAAGAGGGATTTAGGTCCACCTTGTGATCTACTGTATCTCTAGCTATGGTAGAAGTTCAATAAATATTTGTAGGCAAAAAATGAAAAACACAATGTTCAGGATAGCTTTAACTCTGAATAAATTGACTAAACTCTTGTACTTTGCCCATTTTCATATGTAAAATGATAGAATTAACAAAAACTAGTTACAACCATGTTTACTCTTCTATAATATCTGTTTGCTGATTCTTATGTTACTGATAAATAGGAACATACTATCATTTGAATGTATTTCTCTAAAATTTACATGTTGAAATTTAATCACTGGGTGGTGATATGAAGAGGTGAAGTCTTTGGGGGGGGAAGTAATTAAGTCATGAGAGCCCCATCCTCATGACTGGAATGATTTCTTTGTACAAAAGGATTCATAGCTACCTGGCCCTTCCATGTCTTCTGCCATGTACAGAAATAGCATTTGTCCCTTTTGTCCTTTCAGCATGTGGGACACAGCAAGAAGGCACTATCTTGGAACTAGAGAGCAGCTGTCACCAGACATTAAATTTACTGGTACTGTAATCTTTGACTTCCTAGCCTATAGAACTGTGAGAAATAAATCTCTATTGTTACAACTTCCCCAGCCTTGGGTATTTTGTTATAGCAACTGAAGTAGACCAAGACAAGGAGTGATATTGATGTTATGTAAAAGAGGTATTGATTCATAGGTGTTATTTTTTTAAAGTAATTAGGGTGAGTTCTCTTACAATTAAAAAAAGGCCTTAGCCATACATAATGTCTTTATCAAAGGATCTGAAACTGTATAAAAGTGCCTCTTTTAGTGCAAACCATACCTTCTCTCTATAATGTTAAGCTACTTAAGCTATGGTGCAAGAGCACACTAGGGGGCATGTTGACATTTCTTTCCTTATATAAACAATGGATTAAAAAAAAAAAACAAGCTACAGTCTGGATATGGTTTTTTGATTTTGATGAACATATCTTTATTAGAAACAAATGCCCTCAGGAAGTACATCTCAGGAAAATGTGTAAGCGCCAGGGTTTAACTTGCAAAGAGCTCACCATGATACTAGAGGCTAATGCCAAGAAAACTTTGAATGCCCTTATGTTTTAATGGGATTGATATTGTTTTCAGTGAGTTGTTGGGTACAATGTGTTCAGGGTCCTTTGCTACCAGCCCAATTTTTTCCCTCAGAAAAAGTGTTATTTTTTACCATTTGATTTTACAGAAAACTTGTTTTTTTTTTTCCCTAGAAATCAATAAGTCTACCTTTGTGCATATTCTGTACGTATGTGTAGGTATGCACGTATACTATGATAGCAGGCATGCTTATATTTAAAACAGAAACAAAGCGATAGCTTATCTAAAAATTCAGCTCTAGAAACAAATTGCTCATGTTTAAGTTTTAGCTTTGCCTTTTTCCAGCTGAGTATACTTGGGCATGGCACTTGCTTTGGGTTTTTGCATCCACAATAGTAAAATGGTTTTAATAACGGTACCTGTCTCATTGGGCTGTTGTATAGTTACATGTGTTGAGAAAGATCTTAGAAAAGTGTCGAGCACATAGTAGGCACTCCTATTCATTATGATGAAATAAAACACTGTGTTCCCCAAAGAAGTCCCGTAAGGGAGAGTTCACCCTTTTATCTGGAGACATGGCATGATTTCATAACTGGGACCTTAATATAGAAATTCCCTGAAGCCTTGACTCATAGTTCTTCGTAGGACTTTCAGGGAGCCAGTCTGTTTTTGAATTTGTATCTGCTATTGCTGCAACTTGTTTTTTAAATTTCCTCTGGCTAGAGTCACTAGACTGTGACTTAAATTAAATTGTAAACTTGGAACTGGATTTCCTCAAGTTACTTGTGCTCCATACAGTAGAGACATCACGTATTTGCTGCTCTCATTTGACATTTTTCTCATATTCTTTAATCTTGATAAATCGTGACCTGTTTGCCACTTCTCTTTATATGTGAAACTGATACAGTGAAATTAAGACAAGATATAATATCAGTAACATGATCTATCATAAACACAGCTTAAATTGCAAAACACATGTCCAAAATTAAGTGACACAAAATTAAAGTGTACTTTTGCTTTTCTTCCAAGAAAGGCTGGTGGAAGCAAAGATTATGTAAAGAACAAAAAGTCTCTTAGTACCTCTAGCAAAGTTTACATTCCTGGGAATACATGGGAAACTGGATAGGTCTATCATTGTAGTTTGTTTTAAATATAAGATGTCTGGGTTGATGTGGCCTTTCCTGAATGCTTGGTTTTCCAATGTAGCAATTTATCCTCTGGGTTAAACAGTGCTCTCTTGCAGCTGAATATTTTGCAAAACAATGAACGCATTATACTATAGCTAGATTAAGCCTAATGATTAAACTTGATGTCAGTTTAGATAAAAATAATTCAAAAGTCCTTAGATCCTATGAAAATTCATTAATAACAATAGGAAATTCCAATAAGTGAGAACAAATTGCAATATCTATCTTGCTTTCCATTATCTTTCCATTATCTTTCCACTACCTTTCCATTATCTCCATTCATGGTGGAAAAGCAGTATCATTAGAAAACCAGGCACATTGGCAGAAAAGGTATGATATGGGTGTGATAGTTGTCTATTTTTAAATTCTCCTTTGGACAACGGGTATGGTGCTCTAATATAAATACACATAAAAATTATGATACTAGCAAAAATAAATTATATATTCAACACTTACGTTAAGCTCTGTGATTAACCTTTATTATTTCATTTAAGTAAAAATACTGAAAACAAACTAACAAAACTGTGAATTTTGCATTATTCTCCCTACAACATAGCTAAAATATCAGCAACAGAGCAGTGAAGCATGAATAAAGTCACTAGAAATCTCTTCTCTTTTCACCCCATCAAGCACTGCCTTAGGATCTTTTTATTCCTGTCCCCACGTCCCACCCGCAGTAATGCTGACATTTCTCCTAAGTCTCAGATTCATTGGGCTCCATTCTCTTTTTCTACCGGTTCTCTCAATTTTATGCAGTTCAAGTCAGAATTTTAAGGAAGTGTGTCAGGATCAGAATATCACCTGAGCAGGGCAGCTGGTTGTCTGGAGGGGGCTCAGGGTTCTTCTATCCTATGGATTCACTGCATTCCTCAGTCTAACTCAGTCTTATAAGTTCAGAACTCTGGTTTTGGGGGGGATTAATGAGAATGGATTTGTTGTTTTCCATCATGATTTCAAATTAACCAAATCCATAGATGCTAACATATAAAACCAAAATAACAATTAATTTAATTTACAGTATGAGGCAAACTAGCCAAGATCCTAGACACACATCCTGTGGCTGATAACTTTTTCTTTGTAGACAAATGTCTTAAGAAGCCACATGATAGCCACAAAATTTTTGGTAATTGTTGAGACTGGATGAGAAAGAATTAGTAATTCTGAGGACTAAGGGCATCTGTGAAATTAGCACAGAACAGCTATCTCTGACATATAAACAAGCTGCACTGATAGAGCAAGTCAAGTCCTTGGACAATGAAGAATCTGCATGGGCATGCTCAGTGCTATTTGTCTTATTTATTACTTTTCAACTTGTCTCATAAGTGCTTGGATTCTTAACAATTTTGTTTTCTGATCATCTCATTGCTCAAATTTTGTTCATTCCAGGGAAAACTTCTGTAACTTGATGTGCCTGTACTCCATATATTTCAATCCATTCTGTGTTGATTTGTTTGTTAAAATTTTAGGTGAAAATCATATTTTTCTCATTTGAAAATGAATTTTGGGTTGGATGCTGGACAGAGAATGCTTTTCTCATATTTCTGTGTATATCTTAAAGCCATAGACACACCAGATTACTTTTCAAAAGATAATGGAATTTACGCTTGGAACAGAGATGTGTGAAAGATTACATCCTTGTAAATTATATACAATTAAGGTTTAGTGAGGTATTAATAATAGGGCATTGCATTCTATTTTGCTTCAGGATTTTTTCTATTATGTTACAGATTCTTACATATGGAGGTGCTTATTCTCTGAAAATGTCTTATGAGAAAAGGCAACGGCTGCTCCAGCATGGCATTCAGGAAGCCCCGGGAAACCCTCTTAGGTCTCCAACACTTTCATCACCATCTGTTATTCACCTTTGAAACTAATTTATTTGAGTCTTAAAGTCTTTTTTTTCTTTTAAAAAGTTCCTTCTTGGAATGCAGATGTACCTGGATTTTGAATGCACTAGCTTAGCTACATTTATCAAATTGTATTGTTAAACAAGATGCAGATATAATTTTAATGTCTAGGAATTCTCCAGCATAATTTAATTTTTTTCAATTAATTTATTTTTTATTCTAAGTTGTTAGAAATGACAGCAGAATGCATTACATTTCATTTTATACTTATGGAGCACACTTTTACATATCTCTGGTTGTATGCAAAGTATATTCACAGCATTCGTGACTTCATACATGCAATTAGGGTAATGATATCCATCTCATTGTACCATCTTTTTTTTTTTCTTCTTCACCCTTTTGCCCCCTCCCATCTCCTCCCTCACCATTGGCCATTCTAGTGTTCCTCTAATCCTCCCATTTTCCCCATTCCAACCCCACTGTGAATCGGCCTCCTTATATCAGAGAAAACATTCGGCATTTGGCTTTTGGGGATTGGCTAACTTCACTTAGCATTATATTCTCCAACTTCATCCATTTACCTGCGAATGCCATGATTTTATTCTCTTTTATTGCTGAGTAATACTCCATTGTGTATATGTACCACATTTTCTTTATCCATTCATCTACTGAAGGGCATCTTGGTTGGTTCCACAGTTTAGCTACTGTGAATTGTGCTGCTATAAACACTGATGTGGCATATCTGGATCACTGGAATAACTGCCATATAAGTGAGTAATGTCTTCTAATTTAAACCCTGAATTTGTGTTTTCATTCTTGTTGGTATCAACATTTATTACTTTACTTGTCACTGGTTCATTAATAGTGGGATATAAACTTTCCTAAAAATTTAAAGTGCAATGGCAGAAGGAGTTTGACATCAGTATACTAAGTGCATGTACAAAAACTCAAATGGTATGAAAATACTTTGTGTAAAACCAATGACTTGGAAAACTGTGCTCTTTATATGTAATATGAAGGGAATTGCACTCTAAAAGCATGTATAACAAATTAAATAAATTAAAGAAAAAAAAAGAAAAATACTAAAAAAAAAAAAAAAAATCTAAAGTGCAAAAAGAGGAGAAGAGTTGAGTCCTAGCAAAGGGGATTGGAAGCAGTTTGTACCTGGCTAATTATTATCAGGGTAACTACTGATTTGAAGCAAATGGATATTTAAGTCTTGCCCATAGGGTGCTCTGATTGAAATCAAGCTTCCTACATCAATTATTTCCTGAATTTGGATTAAAGGGGATCATTTTTGCACATTAACTTGACACTTATAGGGAAAAATTTAATGACAGATTCCCAGTCATGAAAAATAGGACGCATTCCTCTATTTCATGTGATGAAGATTGGAGTGATTTTTCATCACAGAGCTACATATAACTTACTTTTTCTTTTTACAAGTTTGTGGATTGATTGCTTACATACAGACTAGGTTTAGAAGATTGTTAGGTATTGATTTAAGAGTCTCAAGCTTTATAGATCCAAGAAATAGTTTTCCTTTCTCCTTAAATAGACATATACCATTGAGCTTAATCTATCCCCTGAGCTTAGGATATCATTTGAATTTCTGGAAAAAAATAGCTAGAGGCTCTGAGGATTCTAGTTGTTGTCACCTTCGATAAGGCCCATTAGTTAATATACTAAAGTTCTGTTGCTAGAAACTAGAAACAACAGGCTCTTTGATGGAGGGTCTGTGTGAATGGACACACAGTTCTGACTGCAATAACTCTAGTCCTTACCATGTTGGGGAAACATCTATGTCTAACTACCCTCAGTGTGGCTGGGTTAGGAAACTTTCTTGGTACAGATTTTGGAGAATTTTTGCCTAGTAAAACTATGGCAAATATTCCACACCTTGCTTTACCAACTTGGTACCTTTCCCCCCCTTTTAAGTCCTTCCTTTCTTTGATTTATTTTCCTCATTCTAAGGCCTTAAATTTTTCTTGTGTTTTCTTAAATTCCCCTTTCTTCTTCCCCTTCTCCTTCCCCTTCCCTTCCCCTCCTCCTCCTTCTCCTCCCTCCTCCTCCTCCTCCTCTCTCTTCTTCTTCTTCTTCTTCTTCTTCTTCTTCTTCTTCTTCTTCTTCTTCTTCTTCTTCTTCTTCTTCATTCCTCATGTCTTGAGATTGGAAGGGGAAGAGCGAACAGGATTTGCATGGAAAGAGTTGTCATTTATGTGTATGCTAGTGGATTCATCCACATACTCTGTAAGATAGTTAAATTGAGGTCCTGAATGAGTAAACAAGGATGTTAAATAACTGACAAATGATAGAAGCAATTTTAAAATTCATGTGTCAGACAGAAGTGTCCATCCCTAGAACACTGTTTATCTTGCTATATGATCTCTCTGTATATACAACACAGATATCATCTGTTCATCTGTCTGTGTATGTGTAGGGGGCAGTAAGACAAAATTATTATTTCTTTCCTTCCCTGATCTTCCCTTCACCCTTGTATGCCCACAGGAAAGAAAAATGATTTTAAGGCCCCACATGTTTGTTAAATAGAAAACATATCTCAAAAGCTCACCGTTAGAATATTTCTATTCTGTTTTGTTCCAAGGTATATAGCGTGTACAATATTCATGGCCATAGATACAAGATACAATCAAAGCACCTAACTCCTTTCCCTTTTCCATTAAAATGCATCTTTGGCTTTACAGCTAAAAGACATGGAACAATTTTTATGTTATCGACACTGGGTAGCCTATACTGCTTGCCATCAGAATTTATATTCAAGAACAGAATTAATATTAACATTTTAGGAGGGAAAAAATGCAAAGCCACATAAAATTAAGTTCAGTTAGACATAAGGATTACAAACTCAGTGTATTTATCTTTGGGGGTAATCAATCATTGCCTGTGCCAGAGATCCATAAAAGATTGGCCTCACAACTTACTACAGGGACCTTATCCTTTCCTCTACAAATTGCTCAGTTCCACCAAAGCAAAGACACTATTCCCCACTGAGGACTAAATAAATGACAAGCTTGAAGTGGTGAAAAATAAATTCCTCCTCTGAGTTACTTGAGTAAAAAAGCTGTCTGTACAAAAATCACACATTTCTATCCACGTTATGGAAACTTTCCACGTTTTACAACACTGTAGTTATTTGAGAAGAAGCTTGGGAAATTCATTATAAGGTGACGGGTATTTGGGATATTCTACCACGCCCCCAAGTAATGGAGAAAAATGTTGGGAATAGGAGTTGCATGGCCTCTTCAACCCCCACAACCCCTATCTAGGTTATTAAAGTCTATGTACTTTCCATACATATTAAGCATTTTCTGGTAACCAGGGAACAATTTATCTATGCACTTTATTATCACTGCATGTCTATAAGAGTGGAATAAAGTAAACATTGATCTGCATAATCATATACATAGATTAAGGGGAACTTCCTGAAACAGTGTGAATTAGATCATTAAAAAATAGCAAAATTGAAGTTAATGGCTTATTTGCTGAAAGTAGGTGTTTTAATTATTCTAGATAGTTTGAATTCATGAATAACTTATTAGTCACTTATATCCTGTTTTTAATTTTTTTTCTTCCCTGTTCATAATCTTGTTGCATCTCTGATGTTTAGATCACAGTCTTAAATGCTTTATTTGAATCCTTACTAGGGAGGTCCAAGAAATGATATGGTCAATCAGAGTAGATGGAATGGTTACAGCTCACCAGGAGATTGTATAATCCACTTCTTGAAAAAGTAAGCACCAAAATATGTAATGCAGTACATTAAAAGTCAGACAATTTTTCCCACTATGGATAACATGCAAAAAATTGTGAATTATAGGAAAAATATATTTTGGTTAGGAATCATAAGACTTGGGTTTGACTTTGAACTGTATACAGGTTTTCCTTGATTACTTCTTCACTCTGCTACCACAACCTGACTCCTGCCACCAACCTCTCCAGTGTCTCCACTACTGCCACTTTCCTTACTCACTTCTCCCCAGATCTGCCTGGCTTCTTTTATATCTAGAATATACCAAATTTTTCCTTCCATATTACCTTGGCATGTTATTTTCCTTCTTTACATTTTATATAATTATCGCCCAATCATTCTTCAGGTCTTAATTAGTAATCACTATCTCAAATAGGCCTTTTTCTATTTTTTTAAAGATCACTGGGTAAGAGACAAGACCTGTGTAAGATTCTCATGGAATCATACTGTACGTTACTACCAGGCACATATCACTAATTATATATACAGGTTTAATTGCATGATTCTGTCCTTATGTCTGGATGTGGTAGGCTCTGTGTTTCATTACAGTGGGAATATTTCTACTATATTACATATACTCAGAAAAAAATTGAGAAACTAATGGATGAATAAATGCATTGGGGTAGGATAAACAAACTACCAGATGCCATGTATCTTGAGCTGTCTTTGAGACTAATGTGAATTCACTGTCTCATTTCCATCCAACGCAACTACTGAAGGAGGTTTTATTATAAGCCATACTTTTTTCTATGGTTGGAAAAGGCATTCTCTTAAAACACACTCAAATTTTCTACTTTCATTCAACATTCATACTTCCATTTATACCAAAACCCTGACTTTGCTTCTCACCATATGTAACATAAGTCCAAACTCCTTGGGATAATATGCATAAGCCCCCCTTGCTCTGCCTGCTCCTTCACAGAGCTAAGCTTCTTTTCAGTTAAGACACAGGTGACCCTTCCAGTATTCAAGACATGTACCAGAAATTATGGTCCTTCCATCCTACCCTCCTTCCTTCTTCTCTCTTTCCCCTCTTCCTTCCTCCCTTGCTTCCTCCTTTTGGTGTCATGCCTTTGCACCCACTCTGCCTACTTTCTGGAAAACCTATTCCCCCTTCCTTTTCTTTTTTCAGCTTTGGCTCATTAAACAAATTCCAGCTCAATCTTGGATATTTGGATTAAATGTTGAGTGTCTAGTCACTCTCTCGACCCTCATCTCTCCAGGAAAACAAATGATGTTATTCTGTGCATGCCTCTACTGTATCACTTATATTTCTATAATCTTTTATCTACAGAACCATTTCCCCTTAACACTGTCAATCCTTAGGCAAGGTCTGCCTTCTTATCCTAGGTCTCCTTATGCCTCATCCCACTCCTGGCAAACTGTGGACACAAATGAAGGAAGGCTAGAATTTAATGGCCATGTAGATAGCTCAGTTCATGCTTCCCAGTGCTTCAGGTGTGAATGAGAGAAACTGGTCTTCAGACTCAATTTTATTCTAACAGTCCAAGGTTTATTAATAACAGACATATCATTTTATAAAGTTAATAGCTGTGAATGAACATTTTTGGATAATTTTATTTAGAAATAATTTTATTGTTTTTCTTTGAACATTCATGTTTTTATTTCTTTTTTTTTTTTCTTTTCATTTTTCCCCCTGAAATTAAATTTAAACTAGATGGAATAACCTATGTAGAAATAGCATTCCCAAGACTTTGTTCATCATAATACTGAATATATCAGCTTCTTGTAAAGTTCAAAAGGAAGAAAATTATTTCCAACACTTTGTTCAGCTTTATGCTATCACTTTAAATCTTCATCTTTCATATTTCTTAACAAATCTTCATTGTCTGCTGATTCTTTTTCTGTATTAAGAATGCATTACCAAATCTCAACTCTTTTCAAAGGAATTTTAATTTTTTTTTGAGTAATCCATAAATTTTGTATATGTTTTCCAAGGTATTGAAAATAAAATCAAACATTTTTTAATTTTGGTTTTAATGAAAAGAAATTCTGCATTACATTATGAAATGGTACTCATTAAGTAAGTTTTCTCTTTGATCCATGGTTTAACCCAAATACCAAAACACTGATCGTTACAGTGAGGGTAAAACTTTAGTGGGCCATGGAGCTCAAGTCCGTTTGTTTCAGGTGTAGGTGCTGAGAGTTGGGAGCTTCTAGACATGTGAACTTTTTTTTTGCTGTCTATTCTGTGTTCAATCTGACACTTACCTGATAATAGACTAGAAAAATTTAATCAGTTTCCCTTTAAATAAAGATTGTGAAATATCAAAGACTTTGGAAATATAACTCAAAGGGAAAAACTCTCCTCTTTTATGTTTGTGTCTGAAAAAAAAAAAAAAAGGAAACTAATAAAGGGACAGGAGAAGACAGTTGTACAGACACATGTTTAGAAACACTCTACACACAAGTTTAAAAGGAAGGGGGAAAAATGTTCTCAATACTTTAATCGTCTTGTTTTAATTATTCTGGTTTGCTGAGGAGCTAAGTGCTAATGTGCCCTTGCTGCAGTCTGGCCTCTAAATTATTTCAGAATGAGCAGTGGCTAGAGCCTCCCCAGGCTGTGAAACAGCAGGTGGCCCCTCTGCTGCTGCCTGGGTAGCTTATGAATGGCTCAACTGCTACCCATAGGCTACCATTCCATCTCACTGAGACACAGACCACCTTGACTAAATGCAGTCAAGAAGGCAGAAGGTCTGTTATTGATCAATACAGTCCGAACTGACAAGAGAAGGTATTTGATAACTGGGAAGGATCATTCCCTAATTTCAGTTCCAAGTAACAGAACAGTTGCATAGGGTTTTTAAAGTCTGAGGGATTAGAAGGAAGACGTGAAAGGCTCTTTAGTGTGCCAATATACCCTTAGAGGTAACTCATAGCTTTTTAAGAACAAGGACACCGTAGCTCAGAAATGTCTTCAGTTCTTCCAATGGAAACAAGAAAGTGACTGAAGACTGGAGATTATACAAGTATCACACAAAATTTAAATTTCAATAGAAAGTTTTTGCACAAATATTTGTACTTCTAACTATTTATGGCCAAAATATATGGAGAAGGGAAGAGAAATTAAAGAAAGATCTTGAGTAGAAATGAATTTATACATTTTATATTTAAAAAATTTTGTTACAACATAAATGCTATCCCTGTTTTTTAAAAACATATTTCTTTAAATATAAATGCCAACTTTGGGGTAAATACTAGCCTCCTGAGCTTCTTAACCTTAGATTATTTTTACCAGCTTTACAATGACTAATATTTTGAGAAGACATTAGAATCTTTAATATTCACTTTAATTGTCCTTTACTATTAGTGAAGGAAGGAAAATAATTGACCAACTGGAGAAAATCGTATTTAGGGGACAACAGAAGGTCCCCAACTTACCAGTGGTCATTGTCATCATCATCATCATTATCATCATCATCAACATCATCAAGCAGCAGTTTTTAAACAGTCCATCTGAGCATGGCCTGGCACAGCATTCTACAAGGTTAATGAAACTGAGTGTCAAGGACTGCTATTTCAATGTCCCCATTCATGCCAGAGACAAAACATCCTCAAGAACACACACACACACACACACACACACACACACACACACACACAGTTCCACCACTTTAAAAACACTGGAAAAATACTTTTAGAGATGTTATTGGTCGTTCGTAATTGAAGAAATTAAAACACCACGTGGTTTTATACTTTGTCCTTCTTTAAGAAGGATTATCATGTAGTTGTTTGAGAAAATATTTCATAATACTGTGGTTTTGACCTACAGAGTGTTTGGCAAACTAATTTTTTCCGAAGTACTGGCATTATCATAGAATAGTTACTTGTAAATAACAAAAGCATAAAGCACAACATTCTTAATAAAAACTTTTTTGTTGCTACCAGGAAGGATATATTTATCTAGTTGTATTTACTAGAATATTTGTTAGCTAAGAACGGGTACTCTTTCTCTTCATTGAATTTTCTACTATTGATATTACATGAGATTCAGGAACATAAAAAATATATATAAATCATGATTGCTGTTGTTAATTCTAAAAGATGATTGTCATCATGTTTTTCTCTCCTAATTGGTTTTGGAATTGGGTCTTGTCCTCAGCTGTAAATGAATAAACAAAAATAAATTTAAATTTAGAGTTCATCACTTAAGGAGCACTCTTTTTGCTATTGGTGTTCACAAGCACCAATAAAAATTTCCTTGAAACTGGTACAAGTTGATCCTTCTGAAAATTGCTGCTGTCATTTCTTTTAACTAAGCTCCTTTATTTCTTTGTGAAGGGTTGTGGAAGACTGACATAAGACGGCTTTCTTGCTGATATTATGAAGACAGTCAGGTAGCAGTTGATAGCATGCCTGTGAGAGCTTGTCTTTAGCACATACAAGGGGTGAACCACTATTCTTTTTGAAAACGAAGACAAAGACTCAACTTGTGGTGCTTTAGATAGACATCATTGCTCTGTTACTCAAAGATTCTAGTAGATGACAACACTAGCTGTTTTTTTTTTTGGAGGCGGGTACTGGGGACTGAATCCAGGGGAACTTAACCACAGAGCCACATTCCTAGCCTTTTTTTTTTTTTTTTTTTTTTTTTAAGTTATTTAGAGACAAGGTCTCACTGAATTACTTAGGGCCTTGCTAAGTTGCTGAGGCTGGCTTTGAACTTCGCTATCCTCCTGCCTCAGTCTCCCCAGCTGCTGGGATTACAGGCATGCGCCACTATGTGGGACAGCTGTATAATTTTCACAATGAGTCTTTTTCTAGTTGAGAAGATGTTTTCACTAGGACTAATGAAAAATAAGGTGTCAAGGACATTATCCCGCAAGCAGACTTTAACTACTGTGGGATCAAGGACTGTTTCCAAATTTTAAGTATCACCTAAGGTTATGGGTTCTTAATGTATGCTTATCGATGGTGATAATGTCTTATTAATCAGTCTCACAGAAACACTTGACCTAAGATACTATTCAGAGGGAGATTTGATCATCCTAAGTATCACTAAATTTCTAGGGAGACTTTCTGAATGTGTGGTAGGCTGTGTTATACTTGATTTTATTCTACTGATCCATTTTTTATTACAATCAAGTGAAATAAGTTGTGCATTAAGATTTATAATAATATATTGCTTTGCTGAAATGAGGATGCAGCATAGAACAAGAGCAATCATTGCTCTGCTGGACTTCAAACCCTGGGCAAACTCTTTGGACTCAAAATGCCGTTGGTATCATTGAAAAGATCCTGAGCCAGTCATGTAGAAATGCTCCCACACAAAGACTCACAGAGATTACAGATCATTGTCAGAGGAGGGACAGTCAAATGGACTCAAGCCTGAAGAAAATGTAGTTATATAAAGAATCTAAAAGCAGTAAAAAATTTCCATTAACTATACAGAAGAGAAAACCATTACCATCCTGCCATTTAAGCAGTATGATATAAAATAATGCTCTGATAAAAATGAAAACAAATCTATAAATTCAGTCTATGTGTGAGGAGGACACATCAACAACATGATTTCACACTGCATGCTACAACTTAAATGCCTCCTCATGATGGCCAGCTTCAATACGACTGTGAAACCCAGAAACTTGGCACCCCAACAAAAATGGCTCTGATTTCCTTGGGGTGTTTTAGTGACTTCATTGATAAATCTCATGTAACATCAAGACAGTAGCTATAACATACATGGTTTTGACTAGTCCAGCAGCATTGGTGGAATATCCATAAAGTCTATGTATAGAAGGCATTTCTGTAAGATCTGTTTTGTGTCACAGATTATACAAGGCACTTTAGGGGGAAAATCCAAAGAGTAATAAAAAGAGAAAAACCAAATTATTTTAGAAATGACATTTGTACACATAACAGAAATAGCAAACCACATGAGGCAGTTTAAGACAGATTTAAAAGTTTCTGAATAGAATGTGAAGTGTTAAAAAAAAAGTAACTCATTGTGTGAACTTGGACAGGTATCTGAACTTTGTGAATTAAGTAGGTCTTTGGCTATGCATTAAAAAGGTGCTTTCTTGATCTGAAAATGTGGCTCAGTGGCAACCTGCTCACCTAGCATAGGCAAGGCCCTAAGTTCAATCTTGGACACAATTGAATTAATTAATAAGTTAGTTAATTTAAAAGTGCTTTCTTAGAATGGAATAGAGGAGAAAAGATTGGATTTACCATGGTTGAACTAGTTAAATATGTAGTATGACTGAAAGCTGGCTTATATAAACATCAATGAAGAGAACCAAAAATTCCTATAACATCATGCCTAAAAAAGTAGTTAAGATAATTTTGCCAAGTGAAAATCAAAAGCTCACACAGATGATAGGTGATCACAGTCAGAGCTACAGCTTATAGTATTAATTGAAGTAAATGAGCACAGTACCTATTACACACGAAGAATTCATAATTTTATAAATCTTTTTAAAATTGTGTTTGATGTCAAAGAACAGTTTCAAGAAGAGTATATATGCAAACATTTGCATCTGTGTTTGTATATTCATAGATGGATTCATACATATGTGAAGGTCATGTTTGCAGCATAAAGATGATATTTTAAAATAATTTTATGTTGTACAAAGTAATTAACACATGAAGAAAACACTATAGCAAAGTTGAAGTTTTAAATTATTAATTATTTGGCACACACACTAAAAACTGTGCCTTGTCGTGTCTAAGGTCAATTTCTCCACTTGCCTCCAAATTCCACAGGGATCCATCCGTTGGCCCTGTCTTTCTTCTATTTACCTTTTGTCTTTCACTGCCTGCTAGTTCTTCCAAATACTTGTTAGATATACTCATGGCTATCTCATGTTTAAAATAAAATGTGATCATACAATGATCTCAAACCACAAATGCATGCACGTTGTCAAACTAAATTTTAATTATTTTGTAAAACTTTATCTTAAAAACCTGTTCAGAAAATATTTTCTGACTACCTGAAGCAATAAGGCTATAGTAACATAAAACATTTTATGAATCCTTTGAAACACTTAGCACAAACACTATTAATTATTAATTTGTGAAATGATTTGGTTATTGAATGCTTTTTTTGATGGGCTATAACCTCCTCATCAGCTGCTCATCTTTACAGTACCCAGTGCCTAATGCATAGTTGTTCCCAACGCCTAGGTAAACATTGCATAAAAGAATAGCTACAGGATTACTACCAGTTACTTGGGACCTTCAATTATGTACCTGATGAAGGGAAGATTTGTATACCTTATACATGCCGTGAAACTTTATTATCCTTATCTTGACCCTTGATTTTCACCCTGAAATTTTTTTATGTTTAGACTGAAGAAAAGGCACTACTCAACTTTTATCCAACACAAACTTTTAGAAATGTTTCCCAAATACCTAACCCTTTAGGCTGTGGCTATATATTTATACCTTTATCAGCTTATATCAGTCCAGTATTAATATAGACCATAAGCAATAAGAATGTAACCTGGTTGATCATTATGCTAAGAGTATGTATTTAGGTTTCTCTGTGACTGTTTCTGGACCTCAAGCTTTTACTAATGGCTAGGGCTTTATGATGGAGTAACCTAATTGGGGCATAATTAATGTAGCTATTTTGACTTTTCCATCATCATGTTGTATCATACCATGTTTAGTTTTAGGCAAAATTATTTACAACAAATCTCCAGAATATATGACTTGAGTTTCCCACAGGCAGTATACTCACATCAATTAGATTCAGAAAGACACTAGACAAATATTTAAATGGACACAGTCTACATCATGAACAAAGAAGAAATGCTGCTGAAATTTCTCAGTCACCATTTCTAGGCAACAACTGTACAATCACTGGGGCAGCCAGAAAAAACACTGTCAATGCTTTGTAAGGGTGTTGTGAAGGAGAATCACAGTAGAAAGTAAACTTTAGGAAAATTATGACATTTGGTTTCAATGGCCTTATGTAGATGTTTAAAATATTTTTAAATTTTTGATATTTACAAAATGAAACCCTAGAATTTGGTACTAGTAACAGAAGGAATGCTCAGATTACTGAGGATAAAAAGACACAATTCTATTCACAGTAGTTATCCTTTGGTACAGAATGCACAGACAAAGGATAAACAGAGCTTGGAATTCCATACAAATGAGGATAGCAATTGGCCCATTTAATATGGCTATTTAAATTTTAAAAAGCAAATTTGATGTAGTTATGCATCAATGCTTCTCTGTACATCTTATTTCTGATGTCTTCTCATGTCCAGTGTTTAATTACAGAGGTTGAGTGACTTGTTCCATATGGTTGTGTTCTGTAGATTATCAAGAAACATAAAATACTTCTAATGAGCCTATATTCATATTCATTTGGCTTTAAAAACTTACCTCAGATCTTACTGAAATTCCATTGCTTTCAGTGGGTTATAGTGCAGAGGCAATCAGATATGCCTTCCAAAAATTTTGAAAAAGTATCCAAACACACTGCAATAAATTAACCTCTTGGATGGTGGTTGTCTTTTTTTGTTGTTGTTGTTTTGTTTTGTTAAACTGGAAATACCTCGCCCACCAATACAAATAGGGTTTCTCAACCAACTATGTTAGAATTGCTGAAAGTGCTTTTTAAAAATATTTTATTTATTTTTTATTTATAATATTAGTATGTATTACAATTCATAGTGCACATATATAGCATCTTTTTACATACAACTGTTTGCACACAAAGTATATTCGTACTATTCAGGTCTTCAATCATGATTTAGGATAATGATATCCATCCATTCAACCACCTTTTCTTTTCTTTTTTTTGTCTCCCCCCCTCCCTTCCCCTCCCTTCCCTTTGACCATTCTAGTGTTCGTCTAATCCTCCTATGTGCCTCCATCCAGCAACACTGTGAACTAGCCTTCTTATATCAGAGAAAACATTCGGTATTTGGATTTTTGAGATTGACTAACTGAAAGTGCTTTGGAGAATATATTTGCCCCTATATATGAAAGGTAAGTGATAAAAATTTATGAGAATCTCTTCTCTTTTAAAATAAGTCAATATCAAGGAGATGTATAGTTATTCAACACATCTGAAAAACACTTTTATCTGATGATCAAAATTAATGTAGGACAGGATTTTCATATCCTTTTTTTTTTTTTTTTAAGGCCCAAGAATGAGAAATCTTCAATCAGAGGACTGTGTAGTACCACTTCGTGCATAACTCTGCAAGATCTTTAGGGACATGTGAAGGATGATGATATCACAACAAGGAAGAAAAGCAAAAGCACACATAGTGGTTAATATGAGATAATATAGATTAAATCAGCAAAGAGAGTGGCAAAGATAATGAGGAGAAAAGTCAGCCTCAGACATCAAAGAAACTTCATGAAGGATGAAGGTAGTGGCTGGGCTCTGCAGGGTGAGTGATTCTGGGGCAAACAGAGGAAAGCTGGGTTGAATATGCTAGACCAAAGCACAGCATAGGTGAAAACTGAGAGACTGCTAAATGGCTGGGAAGCAATAAAGAGAATCACATGTGGGAGAGAAAGGATTGGGGATGCTCGATTTCAAAACTCAGTTCTCTCATTTCTTCTTGTACAACCTTAGACAATTTAATTTTCCTTGTCTCAGTTTCCTGATGTGCAAAAGAAAGTAATAATTCCACTGAGTTTTATGTATGGTAAGAAACAATGTTTAGTAACCAGATTTTTAAGAATAGAATTTGTTAGCTCCATTGTATTTTACTTGGATGAAGGAGCGGGTTTTCTTTTTTATGGAGATGGGGTACACTTGAGTTAGGTTATAGGAGACATAAATGAGCATGAGAGACATGTGAACTTTATCCATAATGGATAGACTTTAAGAGTTTTCAGGTGGTATTATGAGTTGATTAGAAAGAGTGTATTTTAAACAGATCTACCTGATAATATGCAAGATGTATAATAAAGGATGCAGATGAGTCAGAGAGACTGGATAAAGATGCATTTGATGAGGCTCAATTGTTCTAATGGATTCTGGGTTACCTTTTGTATAATTAATGAAAGCAGGAAAACGAAAGATAGTTTTCCTGAGTTAATATTGGTAATTGATAGATTCTGATAAATCTCTTGTAACAATATCTCAATTAGAGGTAAGTTTTTTTTTTTTTTTTTTTTTTTTTTTTTTCTTTTTTGTGGGGTGTACCAGCGATTGAACTTTGAACTCAGGGGCAATCAATCACTGAGCCACATCCCCAGCCCTATTTTGTATTTTATTAGAGACAGGGTCTCACTGAGTTGCTAAGTGCCTCGCCATTGCTGAGGCTGGCTTTGAACTCATGATCCTCTTGTCTCAGCCTCCCACGCCACTGGGATTACAGGTGTGGGCCACAGTACCCAGCTTGATCAGCATAAGTTTTACGAAAATCAGTTGGGGTATCAGTTGGGATCTGTTTTAGCCAGCTTTTTTCACTGCTGTGACCAAAAGACCTGATACGAACATTCTAGAGGTGGAAAAGTTTATTTGATGCTCATGGTTTCAGAGGTCTCAATCTATAGATGACCAATTCCATTACTCTGGGTCTGAGTGAGGGAGAACGTCATTGTGGAAGGATGTGGAGGAGGAAAGCAGCTGAGGTCATGCCCACCAAGAGGCAGTGAGAGACACTTTACTGTCCAGGGACAAACTATAAACCCCAAAGGCGTGCTCTCAATGACCCACCTCCTCCAGCCACACCTTACCTGCCTACAAATTCTCACCCAGTTAACCTCCATCAGTGGATTAACACATAACAGGGTCCTAAATTGAAGACACCATTATAGACCCTAATTACATGAAAAGAAATTTAACAAAGATGTAGGGTAACTCACGGACTTTCTGAGAGGTTCACAAAATTATCTGTGAAGTCTTCCTCTCCAGAAAACTATGCAAAATTATACTGTAGACTTTTGCTGGGAAAGATACCCTTTATGCCATGGTTGAGCACTGGACGGAAAGCTAGAATCTTGATAAGTCTGCCTTTGGAAACTAGTCACATCTACCTCGTCTATCCCAGCATAGATTACCAAATGTCCCTCATACATTGCAGCACTAGGTTGACAGTGAGCATTTGACATCAATGGTGCTAGGAAAATATTTATGGCGTGTGGGTCTCCAAATACAGAGGGGTGCTGTCACGAGCTGAGGTGTGCCCCTCCATGATTTCTATGTTGGAATTCTAAAATGTGGCTCTGTTTGAGGGTAGGGTCTTTAAAGGGATAACTAAGATTAAGTGAAGTTATTGGGAGCAGGCACTCATTCAGTATGACTGCTTTCCTTAGTAGAAATTAGTGCATGGACAAACACAGAGGAAAACCATTTTAAGACTCAGAGGAGACAATCTTTCCAACACCTATATCCAGTCTGTGGCCCGTTTTTTTTTTTTTTTTTTTTTTTTTTTTGTCTGTGATACTTAGTTACGGCAGCACAGTCAAGGAATACAAAGGTTAACAGGAAATGGAAAGTAAAAAATAAGGACATATGACAAATATAAAGTGTGTCTGAAAAATCTGGAATTTCGCAGGTGGGAAAACAAATGAGAAAAAGTTAAAAAAAAATAAGGGGAAAAAAAAAAACTCTGAAAAACCAAGCCTTGGCTTATTGCAGATAGAAGGCTAGAAGTTGGATGAACATAGTGTAGAGTGCTGCTTTGCTTGGAGAAATTTGAGTCTATTTGGGACATTTTCAATTTTGAATGCAAGTATGTGAGATTACAATAGCAGTGAATAAAATTTTGAATAAACCCCAAAATCTGTATTAGTGCATGGTTTAGATAAGTGCCTATAACATTATGGGTCTTCTGCAATGGGCTCAGCAGCATCTTAATTTGAAAGGAAAAAATAAAGTATGGAGTGGGACAGAGAGAAGTAAGAAGATACCCTTTTTTTGTTTTCAGTGGGTTGAGTCTATCACTAATTAGCTGTGGGATCTTGGGAAGATGATTTAATCTCCCTGATTTGCAGTTTTCTAAGTGAAAGGCAGATGGGAACCTAATTTGTGAATGCCTCTGAATATCATCATCTTTATATATGCTGTATACTTAAATTTCTGAGGCGCATTATTATGCCCATTTTCTAGACAAGAAAGGGAGGCTCAGCTAACTGAAAACACAACTTCAAGGTCAAATAGCATGCCTGGTCTCAAACCTAGCTCTACTGGAAATAAAAAAAAATCTCTACATTTCCCATACTGCTTGTTATTCTTCTAAATATTCTTCAGGTCAGACGTTACATATAATTGTAAAAGATTGAGACAGAATCTTCTTCTGTAGAGACATTTTATTCTGTTCTTACCTCTCTCTTTCTTCATTCCCTGTATTCCTACATTCTTCTGCTTATTTCAGAGTTTGGTAAATGGGCTCCTTGGCCCATCTCTGTTTTCATCACATCTGCTATTACTCTCTCCTAATTCCTCTGTCCCTTTCCCTTTTAAAATAAGATTCTGACTACCTAAAGGTAGCAGGTAATGGTCATCAAAATGCATACTCAGTATTAAGGGCAGAATTATATTATAAAAGAAAATTGTATCACAGAATGAGTTCCTTTTTTCACTGACCTCATTACCCTGGTAAACTACCGAGCTTTTCCCTTGTCCTTAGCTGTGAACGGACAGGCCATATTTCATAGTTTACTTCAGCTAAAAATCTTGCTGGGTCCATCTGTTATGTAGAACCAATTTCCATCAAGAAATCTAAAATTCTACAGCTGGAAGGGACTCAAAGATCACCTAATCATGCTAGGTCATTTTAGAATTTGGAAATTGGGTCTCTGAGAGAATAAGTGCTTTCCCCAAGGTTACAGTGAGGAGCAAAATTAATAACTGCCCATTGGAGGGCTTTCAATGAGGATCTTTGGCTTGAAGTTGCAACACCTGATCAATTATTTAGCTAGAAAGGGATGTGAATGGCTGTCTATGTTCCTTAATGGCATGCATGGTTAAAGCCACGTGTCTAAGTGGATGAGAGCATGTGAAATTCAAGTTGCAACTCGGTGGCTTTATACTGTGGAAGTGCTTTGTTCTTTGAGTTCATGGTCTTTGGTTATCATAACATACCCTGTATGTAACATGGTGTTGGTAAGTCAGGGGGAATTAATAGTTTCTTTTAAATTTTGTGAGATTTCCAAGAGAATCTTACTATGACAGGTCTATAGAAGCTCTAAGTGAATCATTACTGAAAGGAGAGCTGAGCACCTTCAAGTTTTATGTTCAACATTTCTGAGTATCAAGTACTGTCCTGATTATTTTCGTTAAGTTTTTCTTCCAGCTTAAAGGTTATCCTGAGGTTGTCTATGGGGCTCTTAGAAAGAGTTGGCAGGCAGAAACTACAAAGAACAGAATATACACATGCTATAGCACAAAAGTATGAATTATATGAAGATGGTAAGAATAAGAAACTGCTTGCTGGGTGGTGATGGAAAGGAAGTCAGCAAAGAAATTTTTGATGTTACTGAAGCACCATTTTTCCTATTCCTCCTTTTAACACTAAATAGGATCAACCAACGCATCAGTACAACTTGGTTTCCAGAAATACTTTGAAGGTTCCTAGTGAAACCACAACTTACCTAAACTTGAAGGGCTCCTTTATTGGAAGAATGAGTAGAACCCCACTTTTTTTTTTTAAAGTGAAATGTATTCCATTAATACTCAAATGCTAGATACAGGTTGTTACTATGAGGAGAAAGGATCTGCACATAT
This sequence comes from Tamias sibiricus, assembly GCA_025594165.1. Taxonomy (NCBI): domain Eukaryota; kingdom Metazoa; phylum Chordata; class Mammalia; order Rodentia; family Sciuridae; genus Tamias; species Tamias sibiricus. The sequence continues at coordinate 145,075,520 of CM046662.1, forward strand.
TGACATTGACTCAGTTTCTGTAAACTTTCAGGGCATACCTTTATCATATTAAGAAATAATAGCATCTTGGTACAGGGGTTGTGAAATTGTAGGCATAGATCATCAGTGTTACATGAGACTTTAGGATTTATATAAGTGAAGGGCTAAAACACTTGTTAAACAAATTATTAATAGAATCAGTCAAAATTTCTTAAAACATGTTGATTCTATCAGAAGATTGTATTATAACTGGGTGGTAATTTGGGGAGATGTTGTTAAATGATTCATATCAGCTTCATGAGAATTTGGGTCATATTTTAGAAAAAATGGCAAGATGAGGCCAGCAGTGTATGCATCACTGTACTCCTTTCTAAGTCGAAGTGTTACTATGACCATTTATAAAGCTATGCATAGATCTTTGAAACATTGCTCTTGGAGAGAATTTCTATTTGGGAATTTCAAATTCATTGCCTATAAGTGCCATCAAAAAGAAAAAATTTGAGGTAAAAAATAACCAAATCCTGGGCTGGGGTTGTGGCTCAGGGGTGGAGCACTTTCCTCCCATGTGTGAGGCACTGGGTTCGATTCTCAATAACACATATAAATAAATGAATAAAATAAAGGTCCATCAACAACTAAAAGAAATATATATATATTAAAAAAAAAAGAAATAACCGAATCCTAGACAACAAGCACAGGATGTCAAAAACCAGGGCATCTGGAATCCTCATCTGAGGACCAGGATGCCTATTGCTATTTGACCCACTTTATTTTTCCCTCTTCTTGTAAAATAATTGACATTTGTTTCAGTAATATATAAAAGAAGGAGAATATAAGACTTTTAATTTTCTTTGAATGTTTTAAAATCATTATTAAATCCATTCCTAAATGTCAACATTTATTAAGAATATACAACTCTCTGCAGGTAATGTAAATGGTAACTATACATGTGGGTGACAGCCTCATTAGATTGGCATTAAAATGAATGGGGACTCATGATAGTATCTGACAAACAGGATTTCTCTCTCAAACAGAATTCATAAACTCAAATGGACTATTGAGCCATTGATTAAGATATGAAAATTGTTTCTCTAAAACATAAACATTTTCTCAATGATTTACTTGTCTGACTTACTTTGTAATGTGCACACTTAGTTAAGTGACATTGGCTTTGAAAAGTAATAGCATCTTAGTTTTAATAAGTGCCACATTTTGATAATGCCAATTTATTGATCTTGATTTTTGAGTGTACATAATGTATAATTATTTTGTAGTTCTACTTAGTGTGAAAGAGATGCAGCATTTGGGGTATGCACTAAGTGGACAGATCTCTGACAGTTAAGTTGGGGGAAAAATGTGCAGAGTGCTTAAAACATGATCAGGTAGGTCAGAGGAAATACATTCAACTCGCCTTATTTCTCCAATGTAGCAAAAGTCAAAGAATTGGAAGCCCTGAGGAAAGAAAATGAGTGCATTTCTCTTTTGTGCATTCTCCTTCTCCTCTACGGATTGACTCCTTCTGTGACCAACAGAATGAAATGTTTTTCTCCTCAGCACCACTGTCCTGGTCATACTCCTCTGCAGAAGCATTGATTGCAGCAGAGACCTATCAAAAATCCTGGCCAGTAGTAGTACCCCTCAGTTTCAAATGGACACACCATATAAAGGAGCTCAAGAACTGTCCTTGGTCAGTTTGATGAGATCAGAAAAGAAGGCCAAGGGGCTGGGGTTGAAGCTCAGGGTTAGAGCACTTGCCTAGCATGTGTGAGGCACTGGGTTTGATTCTCAGCACTGCATATAAATAACTAAAATAAAGGCCCACAAACAATATATATAGTTTTTTTTTTTTTTTTTTTTTTTAAAAAGAAAAGAAGGCCAAGTTCAAACTTCCAAGCAGCTGCCTCTTACAAAGGCAAGTGATGCTGTGACACACTAGATGGCCCCTTGGTTTGGCTGAGGCGTTCCTATAGCAATTCGCTTCTCCTCAGAGTCTGGTTGATGCTCTCTTCTTCATCCAGAAGCTCCCAGAATCATGCTTCAACCAGAAAGCTATTTTTAAAAATACTAACATAGCCAATGGAGACATTTGACCTTTTGGAGTTTTATTACCTATGTGAAATGCTTGGTAAAGTAGCAATGATAATTTTCAATGAAGTATGTGTATAGAAAGAATGTCTTAGGATTTATGAATATGATGGTTAATTTTATGTGTCAACTTGATTGGGCCAAGGGATGCATAGATAGCTAGTAAAACATTATTTCTTGGTGTGTCAGTGAGGATGTTTCTGGAAGGGAATAACATTTGAATCAGTGGGTCAAGTAGAGGTCTCCCTACCAATGTGAGTGGGCTTCATCCAGTCTACTGACACCCCAAATGGAATAGAAAGAAAGAGGAAGCATGAATTTACTCTCTTTTCTTAGGCTGGGCCATTCATCTTTTGCTGTTTTGTTTTGAGAGGAACATTCATTAAGAAACCATAAAGACATTTGTACCTTAGCAAATGTTTTTACCGTTTTCACCATGTACACCAGAGGAATGAGAAGTTGCGTCCATTTGTGTACAATTTGTCAAAATGCATGCTACTGTCATGTATAACTAATTAGAACAAATTCAAAAAATAAATAAAAAACGAAAGCAAAAGTAGCTAAATTGTACTTTTGCTGCTTTTTGACATTGAAGTTGGCTTCCCTAGTTCTCAGAGAATTGCACCACTGGCTTTTCTGATTTTCTAGCATGTAGATGGCAGATGGAGGAATTTCTCAATCTCTGCAATTGGGTGATCCGATTCCCATAAAGAAATCTTATATCCTATTAGTGCTCTTTCCCTGGACACCCCTGACTAACACAGCAGATATCATTTCCTGTAATTATTTTCATAGAATTAAACATTAAATATCACTGTAATCTCATTTTCAAGGGTGGAGAAACTGAGAAACTGATATTTAATAGAATTTCAAAATTCTTTCTCAGAAACCTCACATATTTAAGCCCTTTTGAGTAGAATATATTTCATGAGGTCATTATGTGTGATATAGAATCTTATCTTCAAAGATAAGCATCAGATTCGTATTGATCTTTAGTGCTCTTTGAATGGGAAGTCTATCAGCCAATCTTCTCTGTTTTGAGTGCACTGAATGAAAGCATTGATTAGAATAATTGGTTAACCCACTGTTAATGGCAGGTAAGGGGTTGTCAGTTGGTTGGAAACTAACATGAAACCTACTCAATTGCTCAGTTGAATCAGTAATTACTTGCCTCCAGGACTGCCATCTGCTGTGAAATACTTCACTGTGCATGCTATATAATATAGCTGCCATTCCTCACTTCTGCTACATCATCCAACATAACCTACTGCTACTATGAGTGTCTTTACAAAAATCTACCCAGTAGAGACTTACTAAAAAGAACATCTAATATAAATACATATTTGTCTCTATTCCAAAGCCTCATATCCTTGCATATAGTAGGATCTTTTACTCAACCTTGTCAACAACATGTGCAAGGCATGCATGAAACGATATACAACGACCCAGGCTGCAGAGATGGTAAGAGTGATTGCATTCAATTAGCTGATCTGTTCTTTACTCTGTTTACTTTAAGAAGATTATGTGTAGTATTGTAGATGTAATACAAAATTAAAACCTGTTTGTCAGTATAATCAAAGTCGAAAAGCAAAACTTCGTTAATAAGGGAGTTCACCCTGCATATTTCCACATTAAAACAGAGCATTTGCATTGTGGGGCTAGTAGACCATCTGGTGGTTTGAGTGAGTCAGTCAACATATACACACACGTGTATTGAGTTTTACCAAGCTGACGAACGCTGACCATATTTTTTGCACAGGTCCTTCAATCTTTCAGATATTTCCTGAATACCGGGTACTCTTGTGGTGCTGGTGAGACAGCAATGTACAAAACAGACAAGGTCTCTGTCTGCGTGGTGCTTACATGAGCACAGCAGGGGGACATGGAATAGGATAAATAAATACACACAAATAATATTGTGGATAGTGATGAGAGCTAAGGATGAATAAGTGGAGGCTGTGATAGAGAATCACAGGGGGACTTGCTTTGGATTGAAGAAACCACGGGGTGTAAAGTGATAGCAGAGATGCTGCCTCTGCCCTCGAATTGCTGGCATTCCAGGGGGTGGCTGGGATGTGTACACTGAGAGTCATCACTCACTTGCATGATATTTCTCAACAGTTCTGCCGAATCTTCATTTCGCAAGACAGGTGTTAATAGGTATTTCATGAAACAATCAAAAGATTTGTGGTCAAATATATCTGGAAAGCACTGCACAGCAGTGTAGTGCCTGTTGGAAATTCACAGTGCAAGCATCACCATGCACTGAGACTCTGGGAAGCAGACAGCAAATTATAAAACATAAATTTGCTTAATTCTAAATTTCAAAAATATTTTTGAGCTTGGATCCTGATTCTCATCTGATAAGTGCCTTGCAATACGATGCATTTTTGTGGTATCCAAGAGATAAAAGTGCATGAATATTATAAGGTTTGGCATTCTAAATGAACCAGTGTATTTTGTGAATGAAATAATAGTCATGGAAAATTTAGAGATCATCATTCTTTTGTGATAGCCACCATTGTCAAATGATTCCCAGAAATATTTTCCTAGTGGAAATATGTTTTGGAATAAATTGTAATTCTAGTTGTTAGAGATATCAACAAATTTATATTTTATTTTATGTTGATCTCATAAAAATGGAAAAAATGGTTTTGTTTTTGCTTTGATTGCTCTGTGATTATTATAGAGGCACTTTATGTTAGTGATGTTTTGCAAATAAGTCCAGTCCATGAGATTCTTTTCTTTTAGTTGTTGGTAAGGTCCACCAAAAGGTCTTTAGTAGTCAGCTGGCACACAATGTATTCTTGATGTTCTGAGATGGTTTGCAAAATGTTAGCAGAGTTTGAAGAAAACAACAACAGATTGAAATACCTTGAGGCAAAAGGAAGAGGGTTCTTGCCATGCCTAGTTCTAAGCTCAAGTGGGTAGCTGTATGCGGGAATATACCTTGAGGGGTACCCTTCCTTCTAGAGCAGATGCCTAACCAGACCCCTGGGGGGCAGAAGTGGAGTGATAAACACCCTGACTTAGATTCGTCCTGTGCTCTCATTGACTACTTTACCTTCAAGAGGCAAAAAATAGCTAGAAGCAAAGGGCAGAGAGCCCTGCTGATGAATTTCACATAGGTCATCCGAAGGCCAGAATGGGGTGATGAAGGGTAAAAATTCATTTTAGATCAATATGGACTATATTATCACAGGGTCATTTTTATGTTCCCCATGATGGAACCAGACTCCAGATGGAATCCACCCATCTGTTCCCATCCCTTATTAAACATGGAATGTCCCCAGCCTCTCCTAAACCCGCCCGACTGCAGTAAGTATCGATATGACTGAGCTTTGAAAATCTTGACATTTGGTAAATGCCCATGCCATAAACAGACGTGGACAAAAAGAATCATTTTCTACATCATTGTACCAGTGAAACTCCAGTTTCTTTAAACTAAAGGTAGTGGTTTCTCCACCTTTGTCCTGCATTGAAGAGCAAACGGTAACAGCGATGTTCTGGGTAATCACTCAGAGCCATTTATTCCCTACCAGTTCCTCTTGCTATTATTCCTTAACTCTGCTAACAAGACTGTGTTGTTGCTGTGCCCAGATTCCCTGGAATCTCTTCTCCTTCTTTCAAATCTTTTGGCTTCTGTGTCTTATCTTCTGCATCTGCAGCTCCATTTGGATGACTGCCCTTGGGTACTGGACCCACAGTGCAGCTCTCTCTTGGTCAGCTCAGGCTTCCCTAACAAAATATCACAGACTGGGCAGCTTCAACATCAGAAAATTATTTTCTAAGTTTTGGAAGCAATAAATGCCAGCTCACGTGCTAATATGGTCAATTTCTAATATGGTTAGGGTCCTCTTTCAAGCTTGTAGATATCCATCTTATTGTGATCGTCCATGGTTGGGGCAGGGAAGGGAAATCTGCTCTCTCTTCTTATAAAGGCACAAATCTGGTCATGGGGGCCAACCCTCATGACCTTATCTAACCTGCATTATCTCCTACAAGGCCCCAAGTCTAAATGTCATCATATTAGGGGTTAGGGTTTTAAAGTAAGGATTTTAGAAGGACATAATTCAATTGATACCAAGGGACTGAGATGGAAGTACCTGGGGTTGTATCTCCCTGAGGTAGCGTTTAGCCAATGACTGAATTGTCCCAGAGTTTTTAAGTCTTTCCACTGCTGCCTGTCATCAGTACAAAGGAACAGGGCCTGGTTTACACTTCATAGGAATAACAAACGTGTGTTAATGAGGTTGAGGATGGGAATGAATGGAATACAGGGTACTGACTAGACAGCAGGCCTAGGTGCCCTGGCAGTGTGCAGTGGTAGGATGGAGGGGTCATGTCTTTGGATATTTGGTTACTAGGGTAGCAAGGGCACAACAAAGGAGATAAGCAAAAGAAGGCGGAAGTCCTCACAAAAGTCCTCAGAGATGGGATGTAGTTAGAGATTCTTCTTGAGACCAAGGCTTCATATATTTCTGCATTGTATTTATTGACCTACAGAAAGAGTTTTGAGCAGATGACAGCACAATTGTTTGAATGTGTCCCCTCCAAAATCAATGTTGGAATGAATCTGCATTCTTGTGGTATTAAGAAGAAGGGACCTTTTGGGAAGTGATTAATACATGAGGGTTACCTTATAAAAGGGCTGGAAAGAACTAGCTTAGGTAGTTTTTTCCTTTCTCTGCATTTTGTCGTGTGAGGCCCAAGCAAGAGAGCCTTCACCAGATATTGAACCTGCTGGTGCCTTGACTTTGCACTTCCCAGACTCCAGAACTTTGAGAAATAAATTTCTGTTATTGATCAATTACTAAGGTTGAGGTATTTTGCTACAGCAACACAAATGGACTAAGACACACGGTTTTGTTCTCTAGTTTAAATGAAATGTTTTAGAATGGAAGAAAGTCACTTTAGGATCAAAATAATCTATATAAATAATTATATCCAACTCAAATATTAATGCATATGTATAATAATAATAGATATATTTATTAGGTATCTTCCTGGATCTGTGTTGATTGATTTAAGTCCATCAACAGTTTTTTGTGTATTATATATTTTAAAAAACATGCTACAAGTTATTTTTAACCCACACTAGGCCTAGAAATTGTATACAGTATAAGATTTACCTAGAATCTTTATCTTTTACTCATTATAAGCACAAGAAAATCTGCCTTGTTTATTTTTAAGCATGTTTATAAATACTTCTATCACTAGTATTGCAATTGCATTAAAAATCAATTTTAGCCTATTTATTATACACATCTAAGACTTCACCATCAGCTGAATATTTATTGGAATCAAATTTTTTCTATCATTGCCAAAACGAACACCATCATTTCTTCAGTTTCTCAGGCTTGTAACTTTTTTAAAACTGTGATTTTTCTCCTACATCCATTGTATATCTGACTCTATTCTGCAGTAAATCTTCAACACCTAATCTTTGCCCTAGAATCTTATCTCTGAGTGACTTATTTAGCACCAAGTCCTCAGCAACCAATGCAGACATTTTTCAAATCTTTGTTATGGAATGGCGAATTGTTCTGTTAATTAAATGACTCCCAAAAGAGTCAGCATTAACTTTTGGGCAGTCTATTCTTTGTGGAGTTCTAACTTCCAACTTTGAAAGAAATTTTCTTAGTACAATTGTAAAGAGAAAACAATTTTTATTCTTCTATGGTGAGTAGATCCACCACCTGTCAGATTTTTCAAGTCTGGTCCCTAGGTTAAAGATATTTAAAGGTGTGTGTATGTGTGTGTGTGTGTGTGTGTGTGTGTGTGTGTGTGTGTGTGTGTGTTCTTTATTTTTCTTCAGCATTAAAATTAGTAGCTTTCAAACTTTTGGAAAGAAGGTAATTGAAGGAAATTTCAGCTTAGTCCATGATTAATAGAACAGCAGGTATATTACTTTACTACTTTGCCAATCAGTTTCCATAGCCCAAAAACATTTGATATTTTTGATATTTGCTCTTTTGCTTTTTCATAGCAATGATGCAGAGATTAAAGGGGCAATATTGTTCGTGGATTTGAGCTCTGTGAATCAAAGCTGCCATGACAGTATAGCTCCCACACGAAGCTATTTTAAACTTGAAATACTTCAGCCTAGTCCTTAGCTACCCAATGCCCTTTATGCTTTAAAAAGCCACCCTGCTTCTTCTGCCAATATAAAGATCCTGCCAAAGCTCTCATATTTAAAACAACCAGTATCTATGGACAGGGAATTTCTACATAACCCGTATGAAGCAACCTTGGCTCTGTATCTTCAGCAGAGGACCATATATATCATACAAAGAGCCAGAACTACAGCCATTTCACTTTTATGCAGAAAAGGATAGTGCTACAGTCTTTCTTCCAGTTACTGATGTAGAGTCTACTGCCATAGGACATGCCTCTGTTCAGTAAAAAGCTAGCTCAGTGAAAAAGTCATTTCATTTGAAGTTTCTGGTCTCACATTGTATAGAAAAGTGCTAGTGTTACAAGCAAGGTAGAATAAGAATTCCTTATTGGAAAGCAGTAACAGAAACCAGAAATGGCATGAGGGGCCTAGAGATATGATATCAGTTATAAAGCAGAACTTAGAAATGCAAGAATATGTCAAAAACGGTGAAGAGTTAGAGATCTTACATAAATTGCAAGTTAAAAAGTTAGCCTTCCACAGTTTCATAGATGCTGGCAGAAGACACAGACTCTTCAGTTGGAGACAAAGGACTTTATTATTCACTGCACAGCACAGGAGATAGCATGAATTTCATATTTCCATCAATTCTCTTTCCCCAGCAATCCCAGAATGGGGATGATAGGAATCCAGGTGGATGCTCTGTATGCAGTGTGTGTCATAGCTGAAGAGCACTGAGCTCAGGAAAACCCCAATCTTATGAGGAAGGCAAAGAAAGATGCTTAACTTTTGTCATAAAGTAAGATACCATCTTTATTATCCTGTCCAGAAACAAATCTGCTCTCTGTCCTGGGTGGAAACCCTTTCTCTATCTTCCAAGTTTGCTGTACAGATGTCCTTGAAAGGATAGTCTAGAACAGAAGCTGTCAGCACCCCTGTGCAGAAATGAGACAGACTCATGGAAGAGTGTTGCTCAAGAGTCTCTTGAGGTATTGGGCTGGCTCTCCACCACCCTCAGTTGCCAATATTCTGCTCTTTCTTGGAAGACAGCTCTCCACTGGCTGTGCTTTCACATATGTAAATGTTCTATGAAGTGCCCTGCATGAATGAAAATATTTTATAAATGACTTTAAACAGTTAATCCAAGGTCTCACTTTCTTTAGCCTGCAAGTCACTATTTTCCCCTCAGGATTTCTGTTCTGTTCAGCTATCAATCACTCAATGGGGAACTCTGCAAAGGTGGCATACCAGATAAATTCATTAACTTCATTAACCAATTTAATCCATTTATGTGTACCCTAGGAATTGTGGGGGATATTTTATTGTATTTTCAACCAAGAGAAGCAAGTTAATAATAAATTGCATCTGTCATTTCATTCAGATTTTGTATTTACTAGTTTTGGATCACTTTTGTTAGACAATTGATTTAGTCCATGATATCAAAATCCCTTGGTGACTTTTTCTCATATCCAAGGTCCCTGACCACTCCTTCAGAGGTGCTTACTCAAGGAAGTCCTGGAGTAAGTAATTTGGAAAGTTCCTACATTAAGTGAATTTGAGGGGCAGCTTGGTGGGGTTTTCGTGGATTTAACTATAATTTCACTGTTATTAACACTTAAGGAAAAAAGGTAACACTAAGAGGAAAATGTTTAATATCTAAAATGAAGAGCTCAGGAATTCTCTAATCACTACTGTATAATTTTGGGGAATCAATTATTTTACACTGTGAGCACTTTTGATGCCTTGAGGTAATGATTCTGGTCCAAGGATGGTTAGAGCAGATCCAGAGATGTGAAAGAGCTGATAATTTGGAAAGACTGGAATTACTGTGGTGGTGCCCTCAGAAGGGGGCTGTGTGACTGCGGAGGACTGTGACAGGCTCAGCAATGGAGAGCACTGATACAGCCCCTCCCCAGAGGGGTTCTGGGCAGTCCTGGGGGACTTGAGGGAAGTGGCTGAGTCTGCAAAAAAGCAAGGGACTGGGCGGACATGCAGTATTTGGAGAAGGTTTCAAAGAAAATGCCAGGCTTTAGAAGTTTTAATCCAGGAAATCTCTAGATTCGATTCTTACCTAATTCCTGAACATACACATGTTGTTATTGTTGTTGTTACTGTTATTGGTTATTTCTCCTCTCTGCCCCTGGCTGTTTGGTTGAAATGGGGGTGAACAACATACTTAACTAAGGGTTTGCAGCACTTTCCAATCCTAGTTTTATATCTCTAACCATCTTCATAATCTCTGATAAATCTATTCATCTATCCTGATTTTGTTTCTTAATCTAATTCATGAGTTCTGTTCTGTAGTTCTCATCACTGATTTAGAAATGTCCCCCCATAGCCTGATGCCTGTCCCTAACAAAAGTTTCAATAATTAAAGATGAAATGGAAAATAAAAAAATAATTATATTAAGACCTAAAGTAACATTTTTTAAAAAGTACCATTTATTCTGAGATTATGCTTAGCCTACTGTTTTGGTGGTATAACATTTTTTAAATGTGATAATAGATGAGAAGACCCTTAAAATGTTTTAAGGTGTTTGCTTCTCTGCTTGGCAAAATTAGGAAGTATCTCCTGCTGATTCTAATTTGTGTCTGTGTGCACATATGTCTGACCTGGCATGTTTCTGTTTATTTCCTGTATTCTGAAAGTCTAGGAACATTTTGGGAGTCAGTTTGGTATTTCCCCAAAAGATGAGACTGCACTGTCATATGGCCCAGCAATTCCAAAGAGTTACAAACAAAGGCTCAGATATCTGTATATCCATTTCATAATAGCAGCATTCATAATACTCAGAAGACCCAAGTAATATAGCTGAATGGACAGGCAAAATATAGTATACACTCACAATGAAAAATTATTTAGACATAAGAAGGAAGGAATGAAATTTTGGCAAATACTACCATACAGATGGACTTTAAGACATACTTAGCAAAATGTCAGCTACAGAAGGGCAAACAATGTATATTTCTGCTTTTATTAAATACTTAGAGTAGTCAAATTCACAAAGACAGAGTAAAATAGATGTTACCAGAGGCTAGGGGAGGAAGAAAGGGGGAAGTTATTATTTAATAAATACAGAGTTTTCATTGAGAATGCTAGAAAAAGTTGTGAGTATAGATAGTAGTGATGAACAACATTAGGAACGTATCTAATGCCACTAAATTTTATACTTAAAACTAGTTAAAATGACAAATACAATGCTACTTATATTTGCCATAATTTAAAAATGTCTGAAGCTACATGATCTTTCATTTTTTTATGTCCTTCTAATATATCATTATTAACCTGTTTCTGTTTAATAATATGCTGAGAGTTCTGCCTGTAGTAGATTACATGTAAAGATCAAGGACTACTGCTCAGTGATGATAAAGTTTATTTCTTATATTCCTGAAAAAAACAAAAAAGAAGGAATATCAAGTGTTTCCTGTAAATTATGGAATCTCTTTGTGGTATTCTGTGTTTTCTGAATTTTTGATGAACATTAATCTTTAAATACAAGTTGTTAATACAAAGTTCATAACTAAGTTTTAAAATTGAGTTAATGTCGTAGACAGACTATAAAATGGCCTTTACCTCTCCCTGTCTCCTGGTATTCATGTCTTTGTGGAATCCCCTCCTCTTGACTTTGGGTTGGACTTAGTGATTTGTTCTAACCAGTAGAATATGGAATGATTTCCACGCTTACATTATAAAAACTGTCACTCTTGATTTGCCAGCAGATTGGCAATTGACTTCTTGGCTTCCAGGTTTTGATGGAGCAGCTGTCAAGTTAGAGAGGTTGATGGTCTATTTTATGTGTCAAGTTGGTTAGATTGTCTCAGTCCATTTGTGCTGCTGTAACAAACTACCATAGACTGAATAGTTTATAAATAATGGAAATTTTATTTCTCACAGTTCTGGAGGTTGGAAAGTCCAAGCTCAAGGTTTCTGGAAGATTCAGGTGCCTATTGAAAGTACATTTCCTGGTTCATATATGGCCATCTTTTTACCACCTTTCAAAGACCCTATCTGTGCATACACTTATCTTGGATGTTAGGATTTCCACCAATAAACTTGGAGGTCATGCATAAACATACAGCCTACTGCAGCCATAGTACCCAGTTTTTGGACAAACTGTCTAAATGTTGCTGTGAGGTATTTTTCAGATCTGATTAAGACTTAAATCAGCAGACTTGGAATAAATCAGATCAATCTCCATAATGTGCTTGGGCCTCATCTAATCAGTCAAAGGCCGTAAAAAATGCCAGCACTCCCTGAGGAATCAGGAATCCTAACAGTATTTGCCTTTGAACTGAAGCTACAATATCAACCCTTCTGGTTCTCTAAGGCTCCACTGAAAATTTCAGACTTTCCAGCTCCCACAATTGTGTGAAAAAATTCCTTAAAATCTTCTTTCTACCTCTCTCTCTCTCTCTCTCTCTCTCTCTCTCTCTCTCTCTCATCTGTCCTATTGTTTCTATTTATCTGGAGGACAAGGAACTGAGGACAACTTCTATACAACAACCAGTGAACTAAGGAAGGGAGGGGGCTCATGATTTGGGACAGGGATCTCTTGATATTAATTTTGACACTTAGTTGTCATATCTTCTCTAAATTTTCTCACTATGTTTCTGGAGAAATATCCAAAGTGGTGATTATTGGTTTTTTTTTTTTTTCTTTTTAAAATGTGAAATGTAAGAGAGCAAGAGGAGACAAAGAGACTGAGAAAGATAAAGAAATAAAAAGTTGACTTCTTGCATAAATGAGAAAAAGTGCTCACACTTTGAATTTGAAAACACAGTAGCCTGAAAGCAGTATTTTGAATGAAAGGAGTTTAGGAGTTCTTATACTTCAGTAGATCTAGTACTTTTTTTTTTTTTTTTTTTTTGTCTTCAGGCTCAACATTCTACTTTCACAAATTTCCTGCCTTTGAGGTCATTTCTTCTCCTAATATTTGAAGAGCTGGTGATTCAAAATGAGGGCAAAAATGTCACATCATACTTTGAGCAGTGCAAAGACAGCAAACGTCTTGGGATTTATTTCTGACTCCACAAGTGACTTGCAATGCAGTGGGGCATGCGGTGGCTAAACCTCTCTGGAGATTGCCAGTCCAAAAACGTGGGCAGAGTCATAGCGTTTTGTAGGGGTAATTCACATTTGTAAATACTCCAAGACCCTTGACCTAGAGATGTGATTGAGGTGCACAGTATTATTTTCAAGCGACTGAACATCTTGCACCCATGAACTCTACAGACTAAAGTGGTTTGTGTAGTTTACTCAACACTTCTGGTGTTTGGTTTTACTGACTACTAGATATGGGGGGGAAAAAAAGCAGCAAAGACCAAAGAAAGTTGTTCTCTCTTTCTGCTTTAAGAACATCAAGCCACATAGCACATTTCACACTGAAATTGAGGGCATTCCTTTTTTAGTGTTTGTTCACTTTCCATGAATCTAAATATATCCATAAAACCGTCAAATCCACAAAACTAAGACTCTCAGGATCTAGCTGTGATTTAAAAACAAAGGTGAATACCTTAGGACTGTCAGGGTAACTTAGGAGACAGGTAAGAACTCCAGACGGTTCCCATGTCAATCCTGCACATGGATCCTTCCCCTACACCTGAAGCCTCCCGAGAGGAAAGGTAAGGCTGCCGTTCAGCAGCTCCGGGAAGGTGTCGCATGCTCCTGCCTCCCAAGTTCCCCTTCAATATGACTGTTTCAGTCATCTGGACAACTCTACCAAATGTGGGAAAGTGTGGCTTAGTGGCTTTATGTGGCAGTACACGTTGCTGACACTGTAGCTGTCTTGGGTTTGCTTCTGCTTGATCACATCTTGCATGCTGGCGGTGGTGGTGGCGGTGGCGGAGGTTTCAGTACACACAGTTCAGTGGTACTGAATTGCCTGCATCATTTCTTTTCTCCAAATTCCTCTCATTGCTGGGAGAAATCTTACTTGTTGGTGTTTTAGGATGTGCATTAAGATTAAGACGACGAGTGTGCATTAAGATTTCTTTTTCAACTTCTTTCAGGTACTATGGTTAGTTATTTGCTACATACCTCCCAGGCATTTGATTAGCCTGTATAAATGTCAGCCTGAGTGAATGGTTTCACTTTATGTAGTGTCTGGAAGTCTAACTAATGATACCATTATAAAGTGAGGAGAAGAAACAACTCTAAGAATCACAGTCCTCCGTGGAAATTGTCTTGTTCCTTCTGATTTGTGAAGTCTACCAACTGTTAAGAGCTCCTTGATTGAGCCTAACAGTCCTTGAACACAGGGATGGAGTTGGGGTTTAAGGCGATCGAGTTGCAAGCTGTGTAGTATTTCCTAGATCCACATCAATTGACGGGCCAGCAAATGAGGACTGGCAACAAACTCACACCCATAAGGTGTCTCTTAGGCTCATCGCTCTCAAGTGCTTTTTCTATCTATCTTAGCGTATTTGTCCCAGTTCCCTGGATTCAAGTCCTTGTGAAGAATTATAGCTCAGTTTTCCAATGCCACCACTGAATCACATCAGTCAGCATTTTCTGCTGTTCCCGAGCAGTGCAGGCACATGTCCTGGAGGCAGGGGTCCTATGTCTCTGGCTTCCATTTTATCACTGCCTACCAGTTTTCCTTTCTATAGATTTTTTCAGTTTCTTCTGTCTCCTTCCTCACTACCTCCTTTTCCTCTCATCCCTCAGCTGTTGTTCCCAGGATTTTGCCTCCTGCCTACTGCCTAAATTCTTTTCCTTAGAGATTTCACTCCACTCATCATTTTATAATTGCCTAAATGATAATGACTCCAAACTTATATTTATCTTGATGACTCCACTGATGTGTAGGTTTGCACAGCCTGCTCTTCCTATCCATTTGAATTTTATGGACCCTTCAAATTAACCAGGTTCAAAACTGAATTTGGTGTCATTTCATCTCTTGAACCATCCTCTTGTATTCTGATTGACAGTTAATAACACACCACCCACTGAGCCAGGTGAAGTCAGCAATCACCATACATATTTCCTTTTTTACTTTACCTGTTCATTAAATCCTACGAACCAATCAATCTTTTCATTTTTGTCTCTCAAATATTTCCTTATTTTTCATCAATTCTATTGCTGTACAGATCTAATGCTCTTGTCTTTTTTTTTTTTTTTATACACCACCACCAAGTGTAGTTTATTCCAAGGATGCAAGGTTGGTTCAGTATTTGAAAATCAATCATTATAATTACCATATTAAAGACCAAAGAAGAAAAATTATATCATCATATCAATCATTGCCAAGAAGGTATTTGACAAAATCCAATACATATTTAAGGCATGGATCATTTTGAGTTTATCCTGTTGGTGATTTGGTCAATGCTCTTGTCTTATCGGTTTTTTTTTTTTTTTTTTTTTTTTTAACTATGTCCTAGGTAGGTTCCATCTTTCCAGTTTCACCTTATCCTAACTTATGTGTGAAGTTACTTCTGCACAAATCCAATGGTACTGATGAGAATAACATTTTTTTCATATATAAACTCAAAATCAAGCCCCATAATATGACCCAAAGGGCCACCTTTGATTTCTGAATTATCTTGCACTGTCCTCCATCTCCAGACTGATCTTGTCCTCCTGCCCTTAGTAACTTTCACTCAACCTTCAAGAGTAAGTTCAAAGCATAACTCACTCAAGTGGTCTTCCTCTTTCCACTCAGACTGCTCTAAGTGCCTGTTTTCTTACCTCCCTAACAATGGTGTCACTGCAGAGTTCAGGAGATTGAGGCTCAACATTCTGGGGGTCCCCAATCCTAGCATCCCTGCCATCCTTCCATTCTCACAGCCCAGAGCAATGTCTATACCACATTTAGTGCTCAGTAAAAGTTGAACTGATCCAGAATATTCCAGGTTCAAAGATTGTTGCAATAGATCCATAACTGATTTCTGCCTCCAAGGCAGTCGACTATAATCTATTTTGGACACAGCTGAAAGAATATAAATAAAGCAACGCTCTTATGATTTCATCCCCACTTAAGGATCTGCAAAAGCTTTCTAATGCTTTGTGAAGATTTAAGATCAAATTTATCTACCCTTTCTTGTGTGAGCGGTCCACCTTACATATTCAAATACATCTATTGCTGCTCCTTGGTTCTGTCCCTATTCTCAATGCACACTGCTCTTTTTTGCCATCATCACTCATAATTCAATCATCACATATATGAGCTGGTAGAACTTACCAGAAAAACTTTCTCAATCCATGCTTATTTTCTCATCTACTAATTTTGCCCCTTCTTGGTGTCCAAATGGAAATTCTGTTTTCACTTCTGTGACACTTTCTACCAGAAAACCAATCCACAGCAATCTTTTCTTCAATCCATACATGGTTATGCTTTTTACCATACTATGTCTCCCACTCCAAAAATTTATCCCCTCTCATTGCTTTTTAATATTTAAAGCTGTACATTTTATCTTCCAACCAGTTTTACAGTTGCTCAAAGGAAGAGACTAAAAAGTGTATATATTATCATACAGCATTTTTGGTGAATACAATAGAATCTATTGGCAGGTGGTATCTATGAAGATTTTTCTCTCCTGTAAAATAAATACATTTTCTCCTCATATTTAAATTGATTCCTGGAAGATTGTTGATGTATCATAAGTTTATTTTTAGTTCTTGCAGTATTTTTGGAAAGCCTTTTAAATGTTCAGAAAAATCAGTGTTATAGTCTTACGATTTAGATGTGCAGTCTCCCCCAAAAGCTCAAAGTTTAGAGGTGAAATGATTGGGTTATGAAAGTCTTAACCTAATCAATGCATAGATCTATTTGAATGGATTAACTGGGTGGTAACTGTAGGCTGGTAGGGTGTGACTGGAAGAGATGGGTCATTTGGGGTGTGTCTTTGGGGTATATGTGTGATCCCTAGTGAGAGGAGATCTTTTTTTTCTCTCTTCTCTGTCTCTCTCTGTCTCTGTCTCTGTCTCTCTCTCTACTTCCTGATGCCATGTCCCCAGTTACTTTGCTCTATCACATACTTCCACTATGATATTTTGCTTCACCTTGGGGCCCAGAGTAATAGAGATGACCATCTCTGGACTGAGACCTCTGAAACAGTGAGCCAAATAATTTTTTTCTCCTCTAAAATTGTTCTTGTCAGGTCTTTTGGTCACAGTGAAGAAAAAGTTGACATTGATCTTTACCCAAGCTGTGAAAATTGAGATTTTGCTGTAAGATTTGTGATACTGCTCTTCCAGTCACAAACACTTTCTAATATAATCTGTTGTATGAGTATGACAACAATCACATTAGAAGATCCTAATTAAAGGAGAGGTTGAACTGTTGTTTTTTTTAACCCAGCTAGAATAACACTACCTGGTAAAAGGATGTTAGTTTACAATTCACTTTTCTTTGACTGTCTACCATGGATTTCATTTTATTTTCACACACATAAGCATTATTATGGAGAAATAATGAGTGCCTATGCCATGGAGACTAGGTCTTTACCTAAAAGAAAATAAAGCAAATTAAAAAAAAAATCGGACAAAGTTGGGGAAAACAATGATAGTTACACAAAAATAAAGTACCCTGCTCTGTTTAATGAGGTCTACTGTTTAGCTAACAACCACTTCTTCACGTGTTATAATTGGGTAGGTTTTATGTTTCAGGTTAAAGCTTCACAAGCAATCACATTCCAGAGATTTTTAAAATGTAAATTCGGTGGTAACAATAAATCCCCCCAGGGAGTCCAGTATTATTTACAAAGTCAATTGGGCTGTGACAGTGATCCTTCTTTTTATCTTTTCTATAGCTCAAACTCCATTTTCCATCTTTTTCTCAGAGCTCCACAACCTATAACTTAAACAGCATATATCAGACCCGTTAAAGTCTGCTCTTCCCATCAGGGGACTTGTGCAATTGACTTGCTGTCCTGGTGAGAAGATGAGCAAATTGGTATGGGGCAAAAGGTCAATCTGAATTCATGGTGTGCTAATGTCTTTGTAGATGAAAAAATTATAATAACCCTCCTGGATGTACCGCACTATATGCATATCTTTTTTTTTTTTTTTTTTTTTTAAACATGTGTAAGATCTTTGAAAATATTTAAAGAGAAATCAAACTGGCAATTTTGTCATGGTACTACTTACTGATGGCCTTCCACATCTTTTGGTCTCTGCCTTAGTGACCTGAAGAACCAATTTGAGAGGTACTTTCATGGGAAAGAATGTTGACCTGGAACTTTCAATACAGTCAGGACCTTGGCTAGGCAGAGGCATCCGGTAACCTTCATCTCTTTCACTTATTAATTCCATATTCAGAGGATGGTAATTTAATAAGAGTTGCCTATTATTGTTTAATTTTTAATGAACACAGCACATCTGAGTTTGAAAACGTTAAACCCCAGTATTTGTTTCCACATTCCATGTCCTGCTGTATTAAGGAGATGTTTCTAGTAAAATCAATTAATTAACAGTCAATCACAAGGGTTCTGTCATTCTGAGTCTTGAGCAAACGGGTGCCATGTAAACATGATTAATAAAACAACACCCTGGAGCAAAGGAGGTCAATTGCTGCATCATGACATTAAAAATTGGACTGTGGCATGTCAACAACTTTAATTGAGTTAAGTGTTCCATGAAAAGAACGAAAGAAGTCAAAATGAGAAACAGGGTCCTTCATTATTTCCAAGATTGTTGATGCAGGAATTTTTTTTTTCAAGTGGGGAATTTTGCATCTCTAAAAGAAACATCAAAGTGAGTGATCTCTCTGAAAAAGAATATTAAACACCTCCATCAATAGAAAGACTAAAACTTGATGTGATATTTATAGGATCTTCAGTATTCTCACTCTTTTTAATTTTAAAAAGGATAATAATAATAAATTCAACAAGAGAATTTCAGAAGGTATAATCACTTATAATAAATTCTAAAGGGATATTTTCCTTTTTTCAAGTACAGTCTACTTTGCTTTTTAGTAATCTGTTCCTAAACATTCTTTTCTAGGTTACTAGAAAAGTGATTGTTTAGTACTTAAAATAATTAACACATTAGCAAACAATAGAATCTATAGATCTTAAGTGTTCCAATTTGATCAGTTTTAAAAACTATGTACACTTCTATAAAAAAGAATGTCACTATGTTAATTGTAATAATCCAGGACCAGAAAGTACTGTGTGATCTTTCCTATATGTAGAAAAAGTTCTTCTCATAGAAGATGAGACTGGAACAGTGATTTCCAGAGTCTGGGGAGATTAGGAGGAGCGGGAGGAGGAGGAAAGGTGTTTCATCGGCACTTACATATGGTTAGAGGGCAGAAAAATATTCTGGCGTTATATTGCATGGTACAATGACTATAGATGACTACACTATATTGTATACACTTAAATAAACTACAAGAAAGATTTTTTAAATGTTTGGATCTAGCATAAAGAAGTGATGATTATTTTAAAGTATTTTTTAGTTGTTGATGGACACAATACCTTTATTTTATTGATTGACTGATTGCTTGATTTTTATGTAGTGCTGAGAATTGAACCCAGTCCCTCACATGTGCTAGGCAAGGGCACTACCACTAAGCTATACCTCCAGCCCAAGAATAGTAAATTTTTGAGGAGAGATATACGTTTACCTTGACTTGAATATTATACTTTGTATTAATGTATCAAAACATTAAGCCGGGCTTGGTGGCACATGCCTGTAATCCCAGCACTTGGAAGGCTGAGGCAGGAGGATCACAAGCCCAATCAGCAATGGCGAGGCACTTAGCAATTCAGTGAGACCCTGTCTCTAATACAATACAAAAAAGGGCTGGGCATGTGGCCCGGTGGTCGAGTGCCAGAGTTCAATCCCTGGTACAAAAAAAAAAAGAAGAAAAAAACACAAAAAAAACCCCATTAAATAGTACCCTATAATAATGTATAATCTGATGTATCTGTTAGAAATAAAAATTTTAAGAAGAGAGAATGTTTTCACTATTCCAGAAAGTTTCCTCATGCCCCTTTCCAGTAATCTCCTTACTGTCAGGTACAATCCTGTTTTATTTCTGTCACCACAGATTAGCTTGACCCAATCTAGAACTTCACATTAATGGGATAATACAATGTGTATTCAGCCCATTGTGCTTGGGATTCACCTGGTCCATATCAATACTTTTGTTCCTTTTTATCACTGATTAGTATTCCAGTGTGTGCATACAACACAATTTACTTTTCAGTTTTCCTGTTGATGGACATTTGGGTTGTTTCCAATTTTTGTCTCACATTTCGGGAAACTGTGCTATTAAATTTCGTCTCATAGAAATGCACCTCTTTCCTGCTGTTCTTCCACTTGGGCAGCCAAAGCTGTGTCTTAGTTGTTTTGAAGAGATTGGATGATTTAAAATGAGTGATGGGAAAAACAAAAACAAACCATGTTTGCTGTTGATGAAGAATTTAGCTATTGCTACTAATGACTGAAAACAGTTATATTCTTCTAAAAATAAACATAATTTATTAAAATTTTTATTGAACTAAAATATATACATACTTCAAAAATTTTAAAGATGGTGTATAAGCTGCTACAGTTTGTGAAAATAATAGGCATTTATATTACACAAAATACTTATTCCATGCAATAAGATGTCTCTAGTTGACTTAGAATTAAAAATTTCCTATTTATTAATGAATTTTAATTTTTTCTTGTTCTAAAAGTTTAAGGACGCCAGGGTATTCAAAGATACAGATCTGTGTGCATACATTTTTAGCTATCAAGAAAAAGCATGTTCTAAAATGCCATAATTATGTATAGAGCAATAACCTCTGTCCAAAGGACTATAATTACTTAGAATATAGTGGGCATGCTGTTAGCATAATTTACCTTATTGTTCAAAATAGCCATAGAAATAGCCCTACATTAGATGATTGACAACTGCTTTGAAATTCTCAAGAGATGGGCCCAAATATCAAATTAAAGGAATGCCTTAACATATTTTTTAGCTTGTCATTTTGCTGCATCTAATATTACTTCATGATTCTGATATGAAATCAAATGTCCCATTATGGATGAATTTTTTTCCTTGCCCTTCTAAACTATTAGCTCCTTGTGAACCACTTTTTCTTTTTTTTTTTTCATTCACCTGTGTCTTTCAATCCTAATGTCCAGCCCAATGGTCAGAACACAGTACAAAAGAAACATTGATGATTGAATACCTATGTTCGCCATGGCCAGACTTGATGTTTGTCCTGTTTTGTTCTGTATTTAGCAGACTAATCAAAATGATGGAAGGAACAACAAATTTTTTTTGATTTTTGATAATTTATTTAGAATAACTTTTCTTATTCCGTTCTTAATACATAGAAAGTCAGATTTTTGTTGCTTGTTATTTGGCCAGTGTTTTCAATTTTACTACTGTGAAACAACTTTTGGCATTTGTTCCTAGAAGAAAATGGTTTTCAGAGTTTGGAGCTCATGAAACAATCTACACCAATGACACTTAAAATTGCTCCAAACTGTAAGAATTCTATAACTCTTGTCTCTACTTCCTTGGCTCTCATCCATTTTCCAACCCACTTCAATCTGCTTCAGATTGCAACACTCCACAAAGTGCGGCCAAATCCAGTAGACATTCCTTTCTCCTCATCTTACTCGGACTTGTAATGATGACACAGTTGGTCATTTCTTCCCTCCTGCTACATGCTCCATTCCTGGCACTCTCCTGGTTTACCTCGTACTTGTGGTACATTTTCTCAGTCTTGATTTTGGTTCCTCTTTCCTAACACCCATCAAAATCTTACTGTGGTCCACCCATGCTTTTTCTTCCTTTTCTGCCTTCTTCCTGGATGACTGCTCCAAACTCCATGGCTTTACATTCCTCAGGTAGACAGATTCCCAATTTCCACCTTCAGTCCTGAGCTGTCCCTTGACTCTGTTCTTGTATATACAATTGCATACTTGACATTTCCTTTGAGATGTCTTATAGACATCTCAAACTCAATAGATACTGCAGAAGAGGTCTTTAAGACTTTGTCAGCTAGTGTGTGTTACCAGTCTTCTGTGGGAAATGGAACTTCATCTGCCCACTTTTCAAACTGGAGTTTCAGTGTGGACTCTAATTTCATTCTGCTTTTTCTGTACATCAACAAATACTGTGGGTTCTGCTTTCAAATTGTACCTTGAATTTATCTGCTTCTTTCTTACAATGCAGCTGTTGCCACCTTGTTGGAGGTTCCTCTAATTTTGCTCCTGACTAAAGCAATTGCTCCAAACTGGTCCCTGTTTCTTCCTTTTCTTAATTCCATTCTCTACAGAGAATCATGTAGAGTGAAATTGTTAAAGTACATTTTTATAAAACTGAGGTAGGATAGAAAGAATAAAGATAGGTAGAAAAGGAGACAAAGGGGAAGGAAAAAGAGACTGTAGCTGTAAATCTAAAAGCACCATGCTCAGACTTACTCTCCAGACTTGCCTTTCCTCCTGGCCCATCACTCTCAAATTTCTGAGAAATCTACAAATCTTAGAGTTACTGTAAACTCACTCATCTCTAAAAATTGCCTCATTTTGATTAAAACTTAAGTGCATTGTTAGCTTATACAATGTATTTTCAGACGAGAGATAAAACAAAAGGAGATGTATTCCAAGAAACCTATAACATGAGCACATTCCAAACATTATCTAGATAGAAGAGACAATGTCAGCTTGAAGATCCATAAATGTCTTATGATCCATAATCAAAGAACTGAGCTTACCAGGCTGATGTCCTTCCCAGGTACCTTCCCATACCTGCCCCTCACAAAGTTTCTTTAAGGCCCTGAGACCTAAAGCACGTCTCACTCAGGAGATAGCCTGCAGTCCACTCCTAAAATGCAGATCCTGTTCTAATAAAACTCTTCCTCTCTTTGCTAAAACCAATTCATCTTTAAATTCTTTTCTGAGACATGTAAACAGTCTGTAATATCCAAGAAGAGGTCTCTTTTGCTTCTGGAGAGACCTTGAAGCTCCTTAAGGTTGACAAAACCTTATCACACCATTTAAGATCCCTCAATGATTTCCCAATGTGCTTAGAAAAATCCAAACTTGTTATGTGGTCTGTAAAGCCATACAAAATCCGGCTTCATTTGTGTCTCTAATCTTAGCTACTGACTGCTACATCCATGGACATCTTCAGAATTTCTTAAAACTCAGTTTATGACCTATAGAATGGTCTTCTTGCCACAGAGAGAGTACTGCACAGGGCTTACCCCCCTGGGTGATTTTAGTTAATGCCTAAATTCATTGTCTCATACTATGGAAAATGAAAGAAACAAAAGTTTCATCAACACACAATTAATTGTGAATGGTCTAGAAGAGTGTCCAGCAAACCAAAGTGCTAAGAACTAGCTGTTAGTGTCAGCTTTTGGGGTGTCACTTAGCACTCACACCCTCTCTTTGCACGATTGCCTTTTCATCCTCCTGATCTCACCCTAAACATCACCTTGCTTCAGAGAAACCTCTCTTGAACATCTTAACTGAAATTAATCCTCATGTTCTGTATTTCATTTCCTCATTCATGTCCCTTATAGGACTTACCACAATGTGCAGTTATTTATTTACTTTTACTTAGTTATATTCTCATTTCCTCCCCCCCTCTCTTCCCCACCCCCCGGCCCCTCTCTCTTCTATCCTGTTGATTGCTAGAATATAAGTTCCCAGAAGACAAGAATCATACACATAACTAAGCATAAAGTAGGTGCTGAATAGATAATTCTTAATTAGTGAATGAGTTCTAGTTGTTCAGAGTACATATCCATCTAGCCATAATGGTAGTCATTGTTATGGTTGTCACCTTCTCTCGGTGGCATTTGTAACACCAGGGTAGCAATAAGTCAGGAGAGGAAAGTTCTCCATATATCCCCAATTGAGAGAACCTATGATTGTAGAATCTGCTTGATTTCTGCCTGGTTACAATGGATGAATCCCCCTGGGTGCCCATATCAACAGAATGAAGAAGTTCCTCTACATACTTACACATAAGTGTATATAATGTTTATCTAGTTTTATAATTCTCCTGAATATGAGTCCAGATTTTTATTAGGTAATTAGTTTTATCTATTGGAGATAAAATTTACTCAAATTTTAAAATATAATTAAGCAATATTTTTTTTGTTCATACTTGATTATCCAGTGAGGAGAATTACATATGGAGAGACTAAAGTAAATCACATGAAGAAAGGCCATCACCTTAAGTTTCCTATTCTTTTCTTTTTGCTTTTTAAGGATTCTCAAATTTTAAGGATAAGGGAAGGGTTTTCCAATTTATTCACTTTCTGGAGTGACGGTAATTTGATAATTTTTATGGTTCAAATGAAAAAGTAGCTAGTTCCATACAAGATCGCATCACATATTTATTCTGCAAATGCAGATATTTTTACTGGGTTAAGTGTGTCCCCCACTTCTACTTCTTTTTCTTTTTCTTTCTTTCTTTCTTTTTTTTTTTTTTTAATGCTAGGATTAAAACCCAGGGCCTTGCTGAACCCTCGGCCCAAGCATGTTCCCTTTTTAAAAATAAATTTATTTCTACAAGAATAGCATACATAGGGAAAAGTTCACAGACATTACATATGCATCTTGGTAAATTTATCAAGTGAAGATACCCAGGAAACCATCATACAGACTCCAAGGTAGAATCTCACAGTTACTGTACTTTGCTACTCTCTTCCCTCCCAGCTAGATAGCATCCTCTCCCTGCAAGCAAGCAGTCTTCTGAATTCTGATATCAAAGAAAAGTTTTTCTCACTTTTGAATTTTATAAAACTAAAATCGTACACTATGTACTTTTTAATGTCTGTCTTCCTTGCTCAAAAGTTTTAAGGAAAATAATCCATGCCATTGAAAGTAGTAGTTATTTCTTTGAAATTGACTTGCATGTTTGCTTTTATAGATATTCTATGAGGGAATATTTTAGAGCATCTATAGATATACTATCATTATCGATTCTATTGTTGAAGTTTCTTTTAGTTTTCAGTGATTGTGAATAGTTCTATTATGAATATCCATGTTCATCTCTTTTCAAGGTAGGTAGGTACTTATTTCTAAGTATATACCAGAGTGGAATATAGAATATCTGTATGTACAGCTTTCTAAAAAATTACCAAAAATACTTTAAATAGTTCCAAAAGTATTATACCAATTTGTCCCTATATCAGCAATGTCAAAGTGTCTGTTGCTGTGTAATTTAAGAGTTTTTTCACCAATGCTCAGTATTCTTAATTTTATGTATTCAGGCAAGGGATGTTTTAAAATCTATTGTGACTTCAATGAACATTTCCATGATAACTAAAGAGATTGTGTCTTTTCACATATCCATCGAGCATTTGATATACTTGTTTGTGAAGTACCCTCTAAAATTTTGTTCCTTTGTCTAATGAAATTCTTATTTTTTGGCTGATATTTTAGAATTTCTACACATACACTCTATATGAGTCTTTTGTGGGTAAAATGTCTTATAAATTTATTTCCTGATCATAGCTTATTTTTTGCTTTTCAATTTCTTGATGAAAATGTTATTATTTTTAATATATATTTGTATGTTTATCTTTTCATTTTTAAAAACATATTTATTTATTTGCTTTAGTTGTACACAATGCGTTCACTTTTACGTGGTGCTGAGGATCGAACTTGGGCCATGCATGTGCTAGGCCAGCGCTCTGCTGCTGAGCCCCAACCCCAGCCCCTATCTTTTCATTTTTGATTAATACTTTTCATGTCTTATTTAAGGTGTTTTGGCTACCCAAAGTCATGAAAATGTTCTTTTATGTTATCACTCACAATTTTGCTATCTTTTAAATTGAACCTTTAATCCATCTGTAATTATTTTTGAATATGGTTTGAGGTTTACTTTTGATGATTCACAATATACATATCTGTATATCTATAGATATCCACCTATATGTAGTGGATATATTTACCTCTTTTTCTCTCATACACATATTCTCACTTTCTCTATTATCTATAACCAGTTTACTTGAAACCATTTATTTAGAAAATCATTCTAATTCCACTGATCTCTAGCCCCCCCCCTTTTTACAAACTCAGGGTTTATATAGTTCAAGTAATTCCAGGAATATATTTTAAATATACAATATCAATCATTAACATTTCCAGTCACATTTAGCAGCTCTAGTAACAGTGATATTTTACCAGTAAATATTAAAATGTTAAACCTTTCTTGTATCAAAGTGACAATCTGATGAAAGCTTTGAATTCTGTTCACAGAAAAGTGCTCATTACACAAACATTTCTAAACACAGCTTTATAAACAGGTTATAGCCTATGCATTCTGATTTATGAACTCCTGAGTTGTAATACCTATGAATAAGTGATGTCATTTGACTACATAACATGAAAATTGCAATGAAACCTTCATAGAGAAAAGAATGAATGGATTGAAGGAATGCTTTTTTTAAACTTACATTTGTAGTTGGGAACAAAATACTTGGCTTTGTAGTATGAGCATATTACACTAAATTATGTGCATTCATTTTTTTTCAACAAATAGATATTGAATTATGTTCTATGCAATGGGAATAAAAGAATGAATGTTGAGTTCAGTGTCTATTAGGAGAAACCATACTTCAAAGTGTAATATATCTTTTGTAATAAAATCACATAAGAAAAGTAGAAGTTTTTCCAAGAGCACATATGAATAACCTAAACTGATTTTTGGATATTAGGGATGGGTGGTGGGCCAGAGTCAGGGAAAATTTACTTATGGAAACTAAATTTAGTTGAAATCTGAATCCTGAATTACTGATCAAAGGTATGGGTTAAAAACATTTCAAGCAGAGGCAGCATCAAGCACAATGTCACAAAGCAGGGAACAATATGGTCAGTTTGAGAAAACACCAGCTGTAGATGGTGGGACATTAAAAGCAAAGGAAGTACACAGAAAGGTGGAGAGGAGCGGGCCCCTCTGTCAGAGCATCAGGCATCAGTATGAGGAGACGATGGTGCATGGCTTTGTGTCCTGTAGGAGAGACCATGAGAAGTAGAGGGACATGAAGAATGTTGACAGGAGAGATTTTATAGGATTTGGTGACGGATTTGACAGATGGGGAGAGGAGGAGGGTGTTGTTCCTAAGAACTGTTTCTGGTTTACGCAATTGAACAAATGGACAAAATTCACTGAGATAGAGAAGATTGTAAGATTAAAAAAAATGGACAAGATCTTTTTTTTCTTTTTTCTTTTCCCCTTGTGGTTGACAGGAGTAGGGTGCAGACAAAAAGCACAATTTCAACTTGAGATTTGTTGAATTTGAACTGATTTTTAAATCGTGTACATGATGAGGTTCAGCTGACAATATGTAGATTGTTGCAGAGATCAGGGAAATGGTCTGGCCAGAAGGTATACATTTGGAAGTTAGTGAAATTTAGACGGCATTTGAGGCCCAGTTTGGGACAGATTGCCAAGGGAGGCCCTGAAGGACATGCATTAAGAGAATGATCTTTATCTTTTCTGGTCCAAGCTGACTCTGTTTGAAATCAGCTGATTAAATATACTTTTGCTTGAGAGCAAATATATAATGACCCTCTTGATCATTGATAATTTATCAAGATTGTTTACTAGGCTAAGAAGCTTAAAGCAGAGTAAAGAAATGGCAATTTTTGGAGTATTTTTTTTTTTTTATTCAAACCACTATTAAGCAAAAATGTCTTCTTCTTTTTCTGAAACCAAAATTTACTAATTTTAAGAGAGCATGGAAACTGGATTATTTTGGTAGGAAGGAGTGTGTGTGTGTGTGTGTGTGTGTGTGTGTGTGTGTGTGTGTGTGTGTGTGTGTGTGTGTGTGTGTGTGGTGTGGGGAGAGAGAATTAAATTGGGTGTTAAACATCTGAGAGTTTTTTCTTGCGTGCTGTCTTGTGTATTGTGTTATGTCACCTTTAGCTTTTCTATGTCAAATAATAATGATTTTTATAAATATTACTTAATATAGTAATTCAGAAACACAATATAAGACCTTCTGAATGAGGGAAATGAGTTCTGAGAAAATGAGCTTTGGACAAAAATATGCTATTCTTTGGGTTTTCATTGAAGAAGACATGGCAAGGGTACCTGGATATCTGTGAGATGATATTTCCAAATAACTCTGAAGATGCTAAGAAATAAACATGAGACTGCCTCACTGTTCTGCATGAGGCCGGTCCTGCACCTTTCAGGACCTGGCATAGGGCATCTCACTACTTGGGTAAACGTTATTGCAGTATGTCTCGAACTTGGCACTGTGGACATTTTGGTTTTGGTGATTTTTTTCTTGCGTGCTGTCTTGTGTATTGTGTCATGCTTAGCAATATTTCTAAACTAAAGGCACTCCTCCCCTACTTATGGTGACCAAAAATGTCACCGGACATTTGAGGGACAGGTAGGAACATAAATGTCCCTAGTTGAGAACCACTCACTTAGAGAACAAACAAACGTTTCCTTTCTGACAAATACTCATTATTCCAAGTCTTTCTTGTCCTTCCTTATGATATCAGGGAGGATGGAAGGGTCTTAATCCCTGAGCAGTACCAGAGGAGGAACCTCTTGGTCACCCTGTGGCGAGAGGCAGAGGTCACAGGTCAAGTCAGGTGCTGACGGGCACATTTAGTGAGGAGCGCCGAGACAGGAATGGAGGTGGTGGATTGCCTGTCAGCCAGCTGGGGTTCATCAGGGCACACATGCATGTCTATTTTCTGTCTTCTAGGCTTAGTGAAAGAAGGTTTTCACGGGACGACAGTGGAACCCTTGTGAGATCTCTTAGCTAATAGGTCAGAGATCAACTCCAGAGGTTAAGAGTTACCATTTAATTGACTCCTTTCTCTTTAGATCAAATTACTTACAAAGGACAGTCTGAAAAATAAGGGAGTGAATCTGCCATTTCATGAGCACGACATTTCCTTTGAAAACATAAAATTTAATGACCAAATAAGAAAGTAGTTATGATCCTTCAGCTAGAATTTGCTTATGTATGTGACTAGTAATGCTATCTGACATATTTCTATTCTGGTGAGTCCTATATGCTGAATATATCGGCAGACATCTGCTGCATAACATTAAGCATTACACAGCACTCAGTAGAGGCTGTGGCTCTTCAGTACCGCTTCTCTGTACTGACATCCATCCTGCACAGCTTATATTGAAGCAGCTACTGTACATGCCTGTAGGTTAAGGGTGGTTTCTTATAAGAGCTCTCCCCGGAGGAAGAGAACAATGTGTTCTTCACCAGCATTTCTTCAGGTGTCTGTGACCACAGCCTAAATAAGCATCTTTTCATAGTCCTAGAGAACACAGTCAAACTGTGTCCTGATATGACATGCCATAGGATAGCAGCCAAGTGGAAACATGTATTGTTATGACAATACAGGGATATAAAATCATGCTGGCTGCCAGCAAGAGTGGAAGCCTAGTGACCTAGATGAATTCAACCAGAAATCCATTAAATGATTTAATTTTTGGTTCATCCACCTATTGATTATACTTCCAGGGCTGAAGCAGGAACAGTTGCAACATCAACAGAGTCATTAAAGCCTGAGTAGAATTATTAAGAAGAACTAACAACTGTAAAAAGTGAATAGATGTCTGATATGAAGGGACTGGAACAACTAGAACTATAATTTTCTGTCAAGGCTGATTTATTCCCTGTGCAATAAAAAAAAAAAAAAAAAGTTTCCACAGATTGTTCATGTCAAAACATCAGTATAGAACAGGTGTCTCAACATCTGAATGCATTGTGATGTTCGACATTTTTGGCCTTTTGAAAAAAATCTAAAAACAAGTAAACAATAGGTTCATGTATAGTAGACCAGAATATCTTTCATGCTACAGAGGCTGGCAAGGTAAAAATACAGCATGAAATAGGAATGACAATATGTAGCTATTGCAAAGTTCACATTCACATTAAGAATATGAAATGTAGCAGAACGTTTTCCAGGTGAGCTCAGCTGTGTCAGATTATTTGTATAGTAACAGGGAAACATGTCTCTCTCTCTTTTTTTCCAGTGTTGTTCTATAAGCAAGCTGTAACTCTAGCTTTAAAATAAATTCTGTAAGCAAACAAAGTTCAAGCCCTTTATTTAAGGAAGTGAAAAAATAGGATTATAAAAGATTCTCATCACAGTATAAAGCATTGAGGGTAGAGAAGGGTAGGCTAGAATTCCATGGAAATAATTTTCCAGATTCACAGAAGAAGTCTTAAAATATTCACAGGACTCTAAGTTTTTACCTTTCTGTTATTTTCACTAAGAATACAACAGAGGGAAAAACCAATTCTTTGGTTATTGTGGGACCTGTACACTTATTAGGTCTCATGTGCAAAGAAAGAGGATAGAAAATAGGTTCATGTGATTATTGTGGTGTTTTTTATCAGGACTTTGAGACAGGAAAAGCAGCTGTCTTTGACTTTCAGCTATAATTAGAGAGAAAGCAGAAACTAGCAACCTACAAGCCACTAAACTATAATGAAGTACTCATTTGTGAGCATGGAGCTTATCAATTTTTGATCCAAAAATAGACGAGAAGATTTTTATAATCAACTACTTCCACCTTTTAAAAAATTTTCCAAATGATATTATTAGTCACTAGAGATTAAAGCCCAGTAAATAATTTCAAAGTTCAGTTCAAACTCCGTGGCCTGTACAGTACCTGACTTGCTTTTGCAGGCAGAAATGACCCTGGTCTCTAGTGACAGATACTTTCTGGTCCAAACCTTTCAATTTGCCTTGGTTAGATTCCAGTGTCTGAATATCAGTAACACTGACAGTAATAATAATAGCACTAGTCACAGCCGTAGACCGTGGGGGACTCCTTTCCTTTATGGAGACTACAAATTTTTCACCTCATTAATTATTTCTCCAAAGAAAAGTCAGTACATTTATAGAAACAATGAGATGAAAAGATTTTACTTTGGAAAGTAAAGAGCAAGACTGGCTATGTGTAGTGATTAAAAATTACAGTAATTAATGTTGAAGAGAGATTTTTCTGGATTCAGATCACGGTTTGCTGCTCACGGATCCTAATATCATGGGAAATGTATTTCTCCTTTCTGTCCCCCTGTTGTTGTTGTTGGTACAATGATGGTAGTGACTCCTTTCAACTCGATGGGTTGCTGTGAGGATTAAATACATTTCTTCTCTGGTATGTGGTATGTGCTTATCAGGTGCCAGCCATTATTATTTATATTTAATATGTGTTATGTCATTGGATCACATGTTTAGACATATTGGAGAGTCCTGGATTGGAACATCCTGGATGGAAACACAGTGGGGATGTTGTGCTTCCTCTTTTCTTTTGAACCAAAAATATCATATGAGGAAAAACTAAGATGTGTTGAGGTTTCTACTTGCCAGACATTTTGACACGTACCCTTTCAATTGGTCCTCACATAAAGGCCCCGGCGAAGATTTCATCATCATGTATAGATGAGAAGAACCAAAGGGGGAAAAGTTAAGTTATTAAAATATACTCATGGCAGCAGAAGAGTTTGAATACAAATATGCTGAGCAAAGGTTTTTTCTACCCCATTATCAGTGCACTCGTTCTACTCTTCATGGCTCTGCAATGTGCTTGTCATCTTGGAATGTCCCCCTCTCCAGAAGCACTCTTCCAGTCACAGAGCTGCTTCAGCAGGGATAGCTCCAGGCTGTAGTGATCCATTGCCTCTTGGTGAGGAAATTGATAGATGTGACTTAAGTGGAGCTGCTTTCCCTCCTACTTACTTCCTTGCAGGTTGCCAGACTCTATCTATGCTCACTGTTGAAGTCCAAGGCAGTGGTGCCTTATCGTGTACCTGACAGCTGTTTGATGAATTGAAGTCAATCTAGGCTTCAGAACTCAAGCAATGGTTTATTCAAAACCTCATTATCTATTTCAAAGTTGTGAGAGCTAGAAAAGTTTTATAAGGTTGTAAAATACATCTTGGAAAAGATTGCTGGACATGACTTGGTTAGTTTAAGGAACATGCATACGGTGGTACAATAGATGGGCTGATTGATTAGAGGTGGTTTCTTCCATATGTGATGGTTAAATTTGTTGTTCACTGGTCTGGATTAAGGAATATCTAAAAACCTGCTGAAACATTGTTTCCAGAGTAGTTTAGTGTGGGACTCTTGAGTGGGGAATATCCACTCTCAATGTGGGCAGGCACTGTTCAATAGAGGTGGGACTGGAGAGAACAGAGCAAGGGTGACCGTGTCTCTCTCCAGGAGCTGAGAAACATTCTTCCTTGTCTGTCCATGGGCATTAAAACTATAGGCACCCCTAGGTGTGGACTATGGGACATACACCAGTAGCTGCCTCAGGTTTCAGGCCTTTGGCCTTGGACTGAAAGTTATATCATCAGATTTCCTTGCTCCCAAACCTTTAGATTTGTTATGAACCACACTACCAGCATCCCAGAATCTCCAGCTTGCAGATGATCTGTCATGGGTGAGCTGGCCTCTATGAATAGGTGAGCCAGTTCCTCTAATAAATGTCTTCTCATGCACACACACACACACACACACACACACACACACACACACCATATTACTTCCTATTGGTCCTGTCTTTCTGTGGAACCCTGACTAATACACCATGCTGTGTTGCAAAAGGTTCCGAGGCTGCATTCAAACACAGAAAGATTGCTGTCATTAGTTAGCAATGTCCGGCATGGCCATGGGAAGGGGGATTTGTATCATTCAAGCCATTTATTTGTCATCCTTGGGCTAGAAGCAGTAATAGAATTTTCAGTCAGTTTGAATGTGACATTTATCATCCATGAATTAATTTTACAAATCCTCCTGGATGCTTAGGTGGGCTTCTTTCCCCACTAATCTTTATTCACTTCTCCTGAAGATGTGTGCTTTCTTGAAATAAGAACTATTCTTTGGTCAAGTAGCTTCATTATTCTGCCAAAAGCAATAAAAACTAGTTTCTGAGAAGAAACACCCACACAGCATTATTTTTATTTTAATGTTTTTGAGAATATTGGGAATTTCTCTTAGAATCTACACTCCATTACTAATATAAATATCACATATTTAAGGAGTGGCAGTAAATTATGAAAACATAACAACAAGGAACATTTTAATATTTAGACCTTGGATTTGAAGAATGAGTCAATATTTCTATATTAGGCGGCATAATCCTTTGAATATAGAATTGTATAAAACTCAGTTTTGCAAACAAATTCCCTCAAATTTGTGTTTTGTTTTAGTTTTACTGTTCATGGATCATTTCCAAGGAAAATTAAATGATGGAAAGATTAATGCTATGAGGAGTTTTTAAGGATTTTATTTCTGCATTGACTGATATGCACTTAACCTTGAACGATATTGATCCATATTTAATGGAGAAGTGGGTAGATTCTTTCTCAGAATATCTCAGGTTGAGTATTAGAAATTTTAAAAAGCAAATGTATAGATAATCTTTCTTTTACATTATTTTCAAATGTATTGTTTCAGTTATTAACTGTTGGACTAAAGAAAGAAATCTGTAAAAATAGATATGCACCCTCTTTTTTCTACAGCTATAATGATATTTTAATTTAGAAAGTGAATATTTGAGAAAATACAGGTACCTCCTTTGACACTTTTTTTTTTTTTTTTTTTTTTTTTAAGTAACGCTACCTTGGATTTGCTTACTCAAGCACTAAATAATTCCAAGGGAAATAACCAACTGTTCTTATTTCTAAATATTGCATCACTTACACATACTTAGATCCCATACAATTGTCTTTTCACACAAGAATATTTGAGATTTATTAAGTAGAAATTGTTGTCCCAAACTACGTCTACTGTATTCAAGTAAATTCAGTTACTCCTAAATCTTAGCACTCTGCTTTCTTGTAAATTTGGATCATCACATCTGTACACGGAGAACTGTTCTGTAATAAATAAAGTTGACTTCCAGTGTGAATGTGGCTGCAGAAGTCAGCATTTTCACCCTTCTCCTGAAAATCACAAAAAGAGCAATAAAGAATCTAGGAAGCTAAGAAACAAACACCCTGCAAACTTCCTTTTCAATTGAGCCAGGAGACAGTTACAATACAGCACTCCAAAATACAGGTGGGAACTTCCAGGACCCTCTGAGAGCTGGTGGAAACCCTGAAGGACCAGGTAAGAGAAGTAGCATAGGGAAGGGCCCCAGGACAGAGGGAAAGCAGATTGCAGAAAACAAAAGCAAATATGTACTTCCTGAAATAGCAAAAGCCCTGACCTTTGTTTTCACATTGTTGCCAAAAGGAGAGTAAGCTGGGCTCTAGATAGACGCCTTCCCTTTGAGAAGGAAAGAAGGTGGGCTTACATAGATAGACGCAGAGGTTGTAGGCAGCAGTGTTTCTCTGTGGAGATAGAGCAAGCAACAGTTCTGCAGCTGTCTGGTGGGTCATGAGGGTCAACAGGGGCAGTGGGTACTTCATAAAAAGAACTTGAATGTGACTAATTCTAGAGCAAAGATTCAAGTCAATGTACAGATTAGAGTAATATAGTATGAAATATAAACCTCAGTTGTTATAGGAGGAGGGATGAGACCCCTGAACATAATTAGGAAAGGAAGGATGAAAGAAGATGGGAGGAACTGTGTTTAATAATGTCTTCATTTGTAATAACTGACAGCCAAACTTTTATTTAGAGTTGAAAAAATGTATTAAGTAGGTCAAACTAGTTGGAATCACCATTTGGTAAACTCAACCAATCAATAATCAGAAATCTGATATAGTTCAATTGTGCTTCATTGTATCCAAGGCACTCTCAGTTGTAGAATGCTTTGTTTTAAGGTCTGCTACCGAGTACAAAACCATACCTCCAATCATAGTCATAACATAGCCTTGATTGTAAGACACATCACAAGTTTAGAGCTATCAATGTGTGAAAAAATGGGCTTCTTCCATTCAGTGAATTGTGGTAAGAGAAGAATAAAATGTAAGACATCCAAACAAAAACTGAAATAATACTATTGGAAAGTATTATGTGATGTAAGAGAAGGAAAAAAGAGGAAAGAATAAGAAAAATGCTTGTTTTATCATCTTTCATAATAGAGAGTATACAGATACTGCCTAAAGTAACAGCATTTCAGGTATGCGTAAATTATGAACTAATTATAATGGTAACCAATCTAGCAAAAAAATTATACTTTCTAAGTATCAGAAAAGCTAAGCATATAGCTTATAGTTATGTGTACAGAAAATATAAAGTGAAGCTAATTGCAAAGTTTATTTATTTATTTTGGTAGTAGGAATTGAACCCAGAGGCACTTTACTACTGAGCCACATCCCTAGCACTTTTTTTGTGTGTGTTTTAGGTAGAGACAGGGTCTGGCTTTGAATTTGAGATCCTCTTGCCTCAGCCTTCTGAGCCACTGGGATTAAAGGCGTGTGCCATCACACCCTGCCAAAGTTTATTTTTCACTCATGTAACAGACTATGGTGCACTGGTTAGTGAGGGTGCTTCTGAACGCAGCAATCCAAGTGTCCAGGCTTTCTGGTTCCTTGATGTTCTAGGGCTTCAGTATTAACTACCAGTAGCCTGCAAATAGGGAAGGACCAAAGAGGACATGCCAATTCTATTTAAAAGCCTGGCCCTGAAAAGATTATGTCACCTTCCTTCACTGTCCATTGTCCTTTGAATGCCATGGGTGTCCTCTCTGCAAGGGCGGCTGGGAAGAACAGTCCAGTGAGGCTCTCAGGAAGAAAAGACAGAACAGCCCAGAGTCTGCCACAGACTTCAACTCAAAAAGGAAGAGGGGGGATAGCAAAAGAATTTGAGCTAAACAATAAACACCAGAGAAAGATTAAAAATCAGCAATTAATACGTATGAAAAGAGAAAAAAATATGGAATTAATTAATAAACCCCCAAATCAAGGAAAATTGCATATTCTGCTACCTTTGAAGTTAAAAAGAGTGAACAATTAAGAATATTTATTTCCATGGCTTGTATAAGCACAAAACAATGCTGGGAGGATAGATACAAAACTAGTAACGGTGGTTACTAGCTGTGTTTGAAGAAATGGAAATTAGATGAGAAGACAAGGTAGAAGGATTTTATTGTATCTATTTTTGTATTCTTTTGATTTTAGAGCCATGTAAATGTTACTTACTTAAATAAATACAATATGATATAAAGAAAAGAAAATAATAAGAATTATTTAAACAAAATCAAATTAGTAAACTTGAGTCCCAGGGTTACGTTCCATAATATATTTTGAAGATGAGAAAAAATATCTTTGCTAAGGGCCTTTAAGTCATCAGCTAATGATGCACAGTCATGATTAATGACATAGATGTTATCACCGTGAGGTAGCTTAAGAGCTCTTGAGCGCAGGGGACCTCACTGTGCTGCAATGGCACCTGGTGATATTGGCACAGCGGGTGGACAAGATGCTCCCATACTCTGGCCTTTGGTGGGTTGTCTCCTGAGGCAACCTTGAGAATTATAAGACTCTCAATTTCATATCCAGCCGACACCTCATGTGATACAGTTTTTTCTGCTTTGTGGCAGTGAAGTCCAGAAAATAGGGACCCCAGTCTTGAAATTTTATTCCCTGAAGTGATTATAAGTAACTTCTTTGATGGCATAAAATATGCCTAATTCATTCTTATCTCCCCAGTATGTGAAAAAAAAAAAATCTGAGCCTCTGAATTAATGCTGAATAATTAAAGTGACACAAGCACTATTATGTCCTGCAGGCATTAATTCAACCAGAGTAAAACCAACTCAGTGGGCCCTTGGGAGGCGGTAGAGACACCCTAATGACTTCTGATGGCCTGTGGGTACATAACTTCAATGTTCCTCTGAAAATAAAATGTCTCATACTATTGGCTCTGTGTATTATCTGGAGTTGCCTTATTATTAAGAGAGAGTGAATGATGGATGAGCAAAGACTAATATCAAAGAGGTAGTCAATGGGCAAAAAAGAGAGAGAGGACTAGCAATAAGTATGCTAAAAGTACAATGTAAGTGGCTTCTTTTCTTTATATTGTACTGTTCTTTGAACCCTCTCTGCTCTTTAAATATCACAAGATGAAGATACTTTAGATAATCCATTTTTAGTTTTGTGGTTTTTTTCCCCCCTTTTCTTTGTTTTCTTAC
This sequence comes from Tamias sibiricus, assembly GCA_025594165.1. NCBI lineage: Eukaryota > Metazoa > Chordata > Mammalia > Rodentia > Sciuridae > Tamias > Tamias sibiricus. Next base: position 145,112,696 of record CM046662.1, read on the forward strand.
ATAAGCAATAAGAATTTCTTTTTAACTTGAGCATCTTTTTTATTTTTTTTTTAAATCACCCAGCTGAGATGGGTCAGAGTGACAAATGAAAGAAAAATTTTTACTGAAGGAAAGGAGTGGGTATCTTCGAGTCGATATTTTCCAACAGACAGAGGGAGAGCTGCCCTCCACAGCATGGGCCTCCATGACCTACTCAGATGTGTCTGTTTGTGTGAGGTTGATTCCCCCAAACTGTGCTTTGTTGATTCACATGAATGGTCGAGGAGGGACAATCAAATACAGCCAAGTTTGTGTCATGACCTCCTTGTCTGAGAACATAGACAGCCACTGCAGAGAATCCATGCTGTTTGAGGTCAAAGCAAAAGAAAGTCCCTGTTTGGTTCTAAGACTCTGAGGGTGGTAATTTTGAGAAGGAACCTTCTTTTGTTTTAAGAGATGCTGCTGAGTTTCTTATAGTTCTCTAGTTGATGAAAATTATGGGAATAATTAGGTTGGTCTTGTACCCTGTTTGCCTGGAATGGACTGGTTTACACCTCTTGTGGCAGGAAAATGATAAATAGAACTCTTCATTCTTGAAATTGTTCTGGTTTAGATTGTAAATCATTTAGGCTTCCTAGGAACAACCAATTTTGAGATTTTTAGAAATGGGATTTGTGAAAATAATAGTCACTATGTGCCTATTAACTGTGCCTCCACCCCACTGCTGCCTTTTTTTTCCTTAACAGCCAAATGAGTGATTGGGTCTCTGTGGATCCAACTGGGAAGAAGGCTACTGGCATGAGAATTGACTTATGGTAGGACCATGATTGGAGCTCAAAGAAGCTCCCACATTATGTATCTATATTTACCAGTGAATTTAATTGCCGTATCACATATAAACAAGACATTCAGGAATTAGTTGGAATAATATTCCTCTGAAGTTTATTTCAAGCTGGTGACTCAAGATGGTGATGCAAAGTGTTTTGTTCTTGCTAAGCCTCTGCAGCTGAGTGCAGAAGGGAGGGGCACAAAATTTGAGGCACTCTGAATCTCAGGCTCCTGCAAGTGCCAAACTTGTACTTACCCCTTGGTGGAATATTGATTTGTGCTTCAAAACAAGTCTCAGACTTTATCTTTTTAAGTAGCTTTCTTTCACTCTCCCTACCTCAAAGCTGGATGCTTCACGTATTCTCTGATGCCATCTCCTGTAAATCACAGTTGTGTTGTATATGTGTGTTGTGTGTTGTGTTTTGGTTCCTTGAGGTTAGGGACCAGATGATAATAATTTCAACAAATCAAACACATATTTCTGGACCTAGTACATGTCATGTGCTCAATGTTTGTTGAACTATAACAAGAAAATGAATTATAAGCAAGTCATTGATTGAATGAAGTTAATTAAAGTTTTTTTTCCCTCAAAAACTTTTAAAACAGCCTGAGAGAATCTAGTCCAATAATGGTGATAATAAAATCTAATATTTTCTGACCTTCATAATTAAATGATTCAAGTCCAAGTTTTGATATATTTAATGCTTATATACAGAAGAAAGCCTGAAGAAATAATAACATTTGCGGCATTGTCATGAAACGTAGAGACATATTCTCATTGGGATATCTTCTGAACACTTCTTTCTACTGAGAAATAGCATAAAGTCCTCTTTATTGTAGAGTGTTGACTTCTGACACATCCAACATGAATAGACTAGACTTTTATTTCTCCCTTGATCCGCTTCTTCTTTTCCCGAGGAAAAATGCTAAGCTATATTTGGGAAAAAATTTTTAAGAGCATGCCAAGTAAATGTGATAAAGGCCAGATATATACAAAGTCAATAAATCATTTCTGAACTCAATATTTGAGGGGTCTGTGATGTCGATTGAACTAAAATATCTTTTCATTCTGTATTTGTAACACAACTAATTAGATGCATCAAAGCAGTGTAAAAATCAATCTGGATATATTTGTGTAGGGAGATGACTAGTTTAATTCAGTTTTAAGTCTTTGATTAACATTTGAGTTTTTCCCTTAATATAGAGACAGATAAGACCTGGTATAAAACTGCGAGTTTGGAAAAAATAAAAGTACACAAAAAAAGTTAACTTTGAGGATCTCTGTAACGATTTTATATTAATATAATCTCACAACTTTAATGCACATTTAGCACGAATCTGTGACTAAAAGTTGAATCAGATAGTTGCATAATTACATATTATGTTGAATGTGTTCAGGACAATTCATCTGGAAGCAGATCACAAGGCCTCAATTACCTAGATTGGCTCTCTTGCTCAAAACCAATTCACTGCATAATTGTATACTTCTTCATCCCTTTGGCCTGATGAAACTCTCATCATGTTAGGGGTTTGGGAGCCAAATCGAACTATTTATTTTTATTTTTTGTGGCCATATTTTCCTTGGTCTCAGATTTAAATAGGAAGAGTTGGCTTTAACTAAAGTTTGTCTGGACCCGAAAGATGAGTGGAAACTATTGGTTTCGTCACCAGGTGGGTTTTCTGAATCTTATCCATCCCTGGCTGAGAAGATCTCTGTGGTTCTGCTGTTTGCTGGTGTACGCAGGTCCTATGCATGATTCCCAACTGCTCCTTGTTGGGAAAAAAAAAAAAAAAAAAAAAAAAGCTGAATGATGCTCTACTATAGAATTTCCATTTGTGCTTAGTCTGCATTTCCCTGATAACATTTACACACTCAAGTATCATTTTTTCCCGTACTAACACCCAACTTAATAAGGTATCAGAGATGAATAATATATGTAACATATTTGTGTATAATGTTTAAATATTTAAAGTATCCCAAACTAAGAAGTAATATGGAAATATTCTTCCATTGAAATTACTCAGTGGATATATTTTCTCAGTAATGTGAAGCTTTTATAACATTGATTTATTGTATCAAAAGTAAATGCAAAACTGGAACTTGGAGAACAAGACCTTATACTAAATATTTATGGTTTGAAAATAAATCTTCTCATTAGTTTTGCTGTTTGAAACATTAATTATATTGGGGAAAGATGAATTAGTTTTCATTCCTTATATATCACCAACTTCAGGAGACATAAAATCTTTATTTACCAATTTATTTAAGTATCACTGAGAATCCTGTCTCAGTACTAGAATGCAAAAACATATAAAAGTAGGTCTAGAGATATATTTACATAGTTCTCCACATGCAACAGGAGGTATGTGTGTTACGGAGAAGAAGACTGGAGATAAGGATTTGAGAGATGCCTTCTCATTTCAAGTCTGCCATTTCAGCAGGGGTTTAAATATAGTGACTTTTTTTTTTTTTTTTTTTTTTTTGTATGTAGATCCTTTATTTTTGTAGGGTGGAAGGAAATGAGATGACTGGGTTTGTTCTCAACAGTAACATTATTATTTATAATATGTATTATAAATTGTTCTCCCAAGTCATTTTTTATTCAATGTTTTATATATATATAACAGTAACATGCTTTACAATTTGTGATACACATAAAGAGCACCTTTTTACATATCACTGTTAGTATACAAAGTATATTCATATTATTCATGTCTTCAAACATGCATTTAGGGTAATGATATCCATCTCATTAACCATTTTCCTTTCCCTTTATACCCCCTTGCTTCCTCCCTTTCTCTCCCTCCCCATTGACCTTTCTAGTGTTCCTCTAATCTTCCTATGCTTCCCAGCCCAACCCCACTGTGAATCAGCCTCCTTATATCAGAGAAAACATTCAGCATTTAGATTTTTGAGATTGGCTAACTTCACTTAGCATTATATTCTCCAATTTCATCCATTTACTTGCGAATGCCATTATTTTATTCTCTTTTATTGCTGAGTAAAATTCCATTGTGTATATATACCACATTTTCTTTATCCACTCATCTACTGAGGGGCATCTAGATTGGTTCTACAGTCTAGCTATTGTGAATTGTGCTGCTATAAACATTGATGTGGCTGTGTCCCTGTAGTATGCTGTTTTTAAGTCCTTTGGGTATAGACCGAGAAGTGGGATAGCTGGGTCATAAGGTGGTTCCATTCCCAGTTTTCCAAGTAATCTCCATACTGCTTTCCATAATGGCTGCACCATTTTGTAGTCCCACCAGCAATGTATGAGTGTGCCTATTTCCACACATTCTCTCCAACATTTATTGTTTTTTGTGTTCTTAATAGCTGCCATTCTGACTGGAGTGAAATGAAATCTTAGAGTAGTTTTAATTTGCATTCCTCTAATTGCCTATTGAGCAATGTTGAGCATTTTTTCATGTATTTGTTTTATCTGTTATTATTTGTTGATTTGTTGTATATCTTCTTCTGAGAAGTATCTGTTCAGTTCCTTGGCCCATTTAGTGATTAGGTTACTTGTTTTTTTGGTGTTAAGATCTTTAAGTTCTTCATATATTCTAGAGATCAGTGCTCTATCTGACATGCATGTAGTAAAGATTTGTTCCCAATTAGTAGGTTCTCTATTCACTTCACTGATTGTTTATCTACCTCTCACCATGTACAAAACTCAACTCAAAGTGGATCAAGGACCTAGGAATTAAACCAGAGACCATGCATTTATTAGAAGAAAAAGTAGGCCCAAACCTCCATCATATTGGAGTAGGCTCCTACTTCCTTAATAAGACTCCTATTGCACAAGAATTAAAATCTAGAATTAATGAATGGGGGGTTTCAAACTAAAAAGCTTCCTCTCAGAAAAAGAAACAATCAGTGAGGTGAATAAATATAGTGACTTTATTCTAGTCACTTAGGAAATAGCCATTATATTTGCCCTGTTCACTTCAAAAACTTTTTTGCAGGGGGTGGGTATTGGGAATTGAACTCAGAGGCACTTGACCACTGAAACACATCCCCAGCCCTATTTTGTATTTTATTTAGAGACAGGGTCTCACTGAGTTGCTTAGTGCCTTGCTTTTGCTGAGGTTGGTTTTGAACTCATGATCCTACTGCCTCAGCCTCCTGAACCGCTGGGATTACAGGAATGCACCACAGTGAACGGCACCTCAAAGATTTTTATGGTAATAAAATAAAATAACATTTGTGAAGTTGTTTTATAAACTATCTAATACCTCATCAGTTTGAGTATTACTATTTTGTTAGGTTTTGGTATTTTGTAGTCGAGCCCAATTGACCGATTATGGGATTGTAAATTTCCAAGTACATACCTACTGAGAGAGTTTCCAGTGAAAAAGGCAGTCTCAATTCTTTTTTTTGATATGATAAGATTAAGAGTTGGAAGAAAGCTTAGAAATAGACTTAAAATGTTGTAGCCCCAAAACATAAAAATGCTGCTTGTTTGAGAAAAAAATACTTGCTTATTTGAGAGTTATTCGGTAGGTTAGGGGATTGCGATGAGCCGGCTAATCAGATCATGCACACACTAGGTTTCAGTGATTCTGTGTTCACAAGAATTGACCTAATGACTATTTAACTGAGGGGAGAAAATAATTCAATGAGGTACTATCAAGGCAATGAATTCTGCACACCTTCAAGCGAAAACTCATACTATCTTTTAGTCCACAGAGATTTAAGTGAAAACAAAACAAATGTAAAAGACCAAGCAATGATAAAATGAAGGAGGGCTCATCTTTCCATGTACTTTCTCCTTTTGGTTCAGAAATAAATTATATTTCACATAGAAATACTCTCTATTATTTTTAATATATGAGAGGCTCTAGTATTTGACAATGTAGACTTTAGAAATAATTTTTATTAATATAGTATTGCCTCATCAGATTGCTAAAATGCTACTTAAGTCAAATTATTTACACAAATGAATTAAGATCTTTCTATGATCATTATAATCCTTTTCTGTACATATATATTTAATAAATTTGATTTAATAACTGGATTTTCACAAAATTGTCATAACATATTTTTTACAGTGCTCAATGTGCGAGATTCCACTGGAAACATTTCCAAATAATGAATATAAATTCAGAGTGACAGTAAACATTTTGGACATTTGTTAAGCCAGGAAAATTGTCTCTTCACAGGAGCTACTTAACTTTGGTCCAAGACTGTAGTACTTCACAGGAAATCTTGTAAAATTGTGCTGTGATGCTGGAGGAAGACTACTCTGTAAACAAGTGGTTGTTCTACAAACCAGCAGGGTATTTGGTGTGCTCTGGTGTACCTGCCTTGCTTTAACATAGGTAATATTTGAAATAATTTTTGAATTAATAATATTTCACTATTTCTTATAAGACATAACCCAAATTTAATTAACTAATTGGTACCAATCCACCCTCTTCTTCCTATCCTCTTCTTAGTATTTTACCATACTCTGTATTATTACGTTAATAGGAAACATGGAAAATGACTTAGGAGAGGAAGAACCTCACCATTGCCCTTTGACCTGTAATGGATGTGGGCCTTCCCAGTGGGTGTCTGGGGAGGCTGAACCTCCTAAGGTGGATCCTGAGGAGAAAGCAAAGAAGAAGTTGTAAGTTCTGTCCTTTACTTTATATATATATATATATATCAATGGATATATATATATATATATATATATATATATATATAAAATTGTAAGCTGCCTGTCATGGCCAGCCACAGCGCCGCCGGAGAAAAACTCGGAGGCAGAGTAAAGCTCCAACCGAGCGACTGCACGACTGACTGAATGAATTCGTTCTCCTCACTCCGACCGCTTTCACCGGGTTATATACCTTTAGCTTTGCAGGTGCCTCACGTGCATTTACAGGTGCGTCACATACATATCAGGTGGAACTTATGGCTTCCAGCTAGCCGCAATAGCCCTTCCTAATTGGGGCTCCTTCATATAATCAATGGATACAGAGCCAACCCTGATAGCAAGGGTAATACTGTTTTTTGTACTGCTTGTGTGATTGTGGGCTATCCTTGTAAATTCATAAAACATCTTATTAAGATAAGTACAATTCATCTTACCTCAGTGTTTCTATATTCTCATGGAGGGCTACTCATTGGTTTCCACATTTTGCTTTGAAGTGCTTTGATGCATTAAGGGGAAAGCTTAATCTCATGTAGACCCCAGTCAACCTCCATGATTTTTTGGTCACCTTCACTCAGTAACTAAGGATTCAAAAGTCTGGAGGTGTATGCTTTTCTTACTTCAAAATATAAATCAATCTTTTTGAAGTATTTCAACATTCTCATGAATAATATCTGGTTACCCTAAAACAAGAATGAGTAGCACAATTGTTTAAATTATTTTTTCTCCCTTTCTTGCTTTCTTTGATTCCTTGTTTTGCCTCAATCATTATCTGAATCCATTCAACCTGCTAAAGTGTGTGTCCAACTGATTAATAAAAGCTCTCATAATCAGGGACTATAGCTCTAGTAATGAATCAAAACACATTGTTTTTGGACACAGTATGGATGAAGAACCCACATCTAAGGCCACCTGTGATGTACTATTGGTACAGAATTTATACTGTGTTCAAAGTAGGCTCTCATGATCCCTGATTTCACAAATTCAGATGTGTAAGGATGTGTCAATTCTAATTTGGACAAAAACTGATCACAGAGCTTCATTCCTACAATTTGGCCATTATTTTTTTCTTTAAAGTGTATCTTGGCTTGTAATAGAATTAAATGAAGTCCCGCACTCTCTCAACCATAAAGTATAATGGCTTTTTAGATATCAAGATAGATGTCACTATTTCTACAGCCCCATGCCAAAATATTGAACTGCATTGTCATATGGCTAATTAATGTGGATATACTTTCAGTAATTTCTGTGTTTCTAAAAATTAACTGAAATGTTACTATAAAATAGAATTGAAATAATATATGGAAAAATAGGCCAATCAGATTCCAAATAAGTAATAATTTGGTAGTAATATGCTTATGTGTACATTGTTCAGATTTAGTTTTCCTTTTAGGAGATTCAATGCCCATTGCACCCATAGCCCTCACCATACCTCCCTGTAGATTTCAACAGAATGAACCTAGATTAATGGACTTAAGTTAACTTCTAGATCTCTCCTGTGTGTTGCTGAAAAGGCACAAAATTCATTTTATGTTAAAAAAAGAATAATAATTTCCCATTTAGTTTGAAAACATGGAATTCAATTTGTATTTTTACCTCTACCAGTCTTCCCTTTCCAAGAAACCATGTTTAATTGAAGATTATTAATGGAACTTTATACTAAAGTAGAATCCTCTGACTATAATGGTAAAGAGAAGCAGGCAAATCAAACCTGAAATCACTGTAGTAGGAATGTCTTGTAAAATTTGGTTCTAATGTCTACGTGATCATCAGTGATGCCAGGGGACAGGCATGAAGGAGACAGAAGAGCTTGGGATGAAGGAAAACTGATTTAGTTAGTTAGCATTTAATTTTTCCCCCTTGAATGTCTCAGTATCCTTTTAACACAGCAATTTGTAATCTTAGTTTAAACACTTTCAATTTTGAGGCTCTAATTATAGTTTATATAATTCATGTTTTCCAAAGAATGCTGTTTCTTTCTACATAGAAACAGTTTTGTATTTCTTTCAGATGTTTAAATATTTTAGCATTGGTAATAGGAAAAAAAATCCTTCTAATAGCTTTATAATAGCCTTGTTGAAGGGAATGGAAACTACATATTAGAAGTTAAAAAAAAACTAATTTTAAAATTTGACTACATCATTTTAAGTGTGTTTTCATAAATGCAAAATGTATGTTTAAGCAAAAGTGTATAATGTTTGCAGGCAGAAAAGCAACAATAATCACAGCTGCATCATATTAAATTCAGAAATCATAGTGGTTATGGGTATTTGACAACCTGAAAATTGCCAATTGCTTATGGTTTCATTTTACAATTTTCATGAAGGAAAGCTTCTAATCTATTCTTTGACAATTTGCTAGAAGAGATTTTATCCTTCAGTGTCAAGTAATTTCATGTTTGCCTTCTTCACTATTTGCTATAGATACACAATGCCAACAAGAGGGATGGAGGACCACCTAGAAATCACAAGTGGCAACTGACAATGGTAGTAAAAATATATATCCCATAATACATGGGTTGACCAAAGAGAGGACTTTTGTCCCTTAGAAGAAAATATGGTTTATTTATAAGTTTATCTGTTAGGAGGAAAAAATAGGAAATTTTATTTTCTATAGCACTTTTAATGGATAAATCATCACAAAGTGTTAGTAAACTGATTTATAAGATACTTGCAGTGGTAAGAGTTAATTAATCTATTGATAGTATTTAAGCTATCTTTAATTCATTATTTCCAATATTTCCATAATGTTTCAAGATAACTATTTCTGGGTATATTATAAATATAAAGCATGTCTATATGTGTCCAAAGAGCAGTACACATAGAGAGAAATACATGAATAATGTTTATATAACCCTGGTGCAGGAACAATCTCCATTTTGTAGAAGCAAATCTAAGGTTTATTTTATGTGTATTTTTAAGTATCATAATCTACAAATCAACATAATCTAGAAGCAGTCTAGAATGATAGGTTCAGCATCTGGATTCTGGGGCCCAGATTCTCTTAGTTCCAGCTCTGGGTCTTTCTAACTGAGGGTTTTTGGACAAATGATTTAAACTTTTTGTAACTCACATTCTTTATCAGCAAAATGGACATTATCATAATGCTTACCTCATGAGGCTATTAGGAATATTAAATGAGCTAATATTTGTAACACACTTGGCACCTGGTGCATAGTAAATATTATATGAATGCTAAATAAATAAATGGAAGATGCTCAATGGATATTTTAAAACAAGATTATATTTTTCAGTAGATGGAGAGATTACATGGAGATGGCTCCAGTGACATATGACACATGGAGAGAACAAATGGTGAGTTAGATCTTGAAGGCAAAAGAAAAGCAGAAGGGTAGAGGAAGACTTTTCAGGTGGACAAAATAGAATATGTCACTCTACCTGTGCAGGCTTGGTGTAAGGCATATGGATTTTCAGCAGCAAATATGTAAGGTAGGTGAGGCTGCACAAATCAGCCCAGCAACAGGATTTACTTCTGGGTAGAAGAATCACCAATCAAACTTGAATGACTAATTGGAAGGTCATGAGGAACGTGGACATCTTTAGAGTTGGATTTTGATATCTAAGGGGAAAGGTAGCTGGGTCTTCCAGGCAGTTGTGATGTTCACTGGTCACAGATGTCAGCTTTTTGTTTCAGGATGATCAATCCACTTTGGAGCGAGACCAGCTGTTTGCCTCACATCCTCTGCTAAGTTACCAATGAGCCATGAAGCTGGCACCCACCAACAGACAAACTGGGCACACCAGCCTCCAATATGGCAAGGGTTGCACACTCTCTCACTCTGTTTCCCCTGCATGACTTTATCTCCCAGCTCATTTCTTGGTACCTAATTATCTCCGGATGCCTCCAGTTTGTTTGCAGTTTTTGGCCCTGTTTATCACCCCTTCCCCCTCACTCTTAGTGATGTCTCTGGCAGAACTTACATAAATTCATTCAAGGTAACAGCTCTTCCTAGTGGAGCTTTCAACTGTAGATTCCCACCACATAGGTTTGTCTCATCCCCTTTAGATGGAGTCCAAACCCAGCAGCTGTGGGTAAGGGAATCAGGGCCCAGGAGCTCAGCGGATCTGGATGGAAGCTGACAAGAGCTAGACAGTGGATTAGAGCTCCAGCCAAGAAAGCCAGAGCTCAGAACAGAACTATATAGTACTGACAAGGAAGTAAAATTCAAACAAAAGATTAAGGTGGAAGCTTGTTACTTGGTCATTATGACAAAGGACTTGGGAAGGCTGCAATTTAGGATCTTGCAATAGATGCTCATTTTACATGAGAAGGAATTTTATTCCCAAACTGCTTCCAATATCTACATCATCTATAGGGATTGTTTATAATTAGTTCTGGCACTAGGGAAGAATGATGCTCCCAGCTTGAGGCAATTTCCTATACAAACTGAAAGGGCCTGCGGGGAGCAGAGTCTAAGGAAGGTTTATAAACAAAAGTGTGGAGGCATATCCATTTCCATGTGCTTCTGAAATATAGAGAGTTGCAGCACAGGCAAGAGTTGACTAGGACTGGGAGACAAGCTTAGGGCCAGGAATAGCAGGCCTTTCATGCTAGGAAAGGGATTTGAATTGCTTTTTGGGCAGGGGAATGGCTGAATACTTTGAGCACTGATGTGTGAGAAAATTAGCTGGCAGTTGTCTCTAAGCTGAAATTCAGCAAAAGAGAAAGAGATGAGGCCAATTAGGATGCCCTTTATTCACAGAGACAATAGTCTGCACTTGAGCTTTTTGGTGTCTGACAGTTAGTAGATGCTTAATAAATATTTATGTAATGAAATAATAAAGTAATTAAATATAGACTTCTTAAATTAGTAGTAGATAAATTTTAGTTAGACTCATTTAACGAATCTAACCCTTCACAGGTTGTATTAACTGACCTGACAGCTTTTTTGAATAGCTGTTGTCATAGGAAAATTCAGTGCACATTGAGGCAGCACATTTTATTCTAATACTAAGAAAGTTTTGGCTTATAATGGATTGTAAGAAGAGTTAATTGTCATTTTTTTCTTTCTCATGTATGTAATGGCCACATTTTAATTGTAGGCTTCTGGTGTCATAAAAAATACCCAACCCTGGCTCTGAAGGGTCTTCCTGACCCCCATGAATTAAGCCAGGGGTCTTGCTATGCACTCCACTAGCACTTGTAACTTGGAACTGCTCTTTGTAGCAGTAGCTAGTCATTAACATCTACATTGAGGTTATCATTGCCAAATCCCCAGTGCTTAGTACAGTCCCAGCTCAAAGTAGGTGTTCTTTAAATATTCATCTAGTGCAAAATTTTCTATTGCTATTTTACAGTGTGAAAAGTTCTCTTCTAGGTGCTGACATTACAGAAACAAAGTAAAGCAGACGGAGACTCCTCTCTCCTGCAGTTTTCATTGGCAGGTGTGGGAAGAGAAAGGAGACAGACAATACACATATAAACAAATAGTAAGAATATTGCAGAGGCCATAAATGTAATACCAAAACCAATACTGGGTAAGTCACATTCCAATGGGGAATGTGACTTCAGATACAGTGTTTAGGGAGGACTCTTCATGGTAAAGTATTAGAACAGAGAGTGGCATAAAGCTATGCAAAAAAAGATAGACTAGCTCCTTGGACATCTGGGGAAAAAATTTCAGACCAAGTGTGAAAAATGATGGAGCGGAGTTGAATTCCCTGTTCCTAAGGAGAACATGATGTCTATTAGGGATGCCAACATTTAAAAATATTCCAACAAAATTGATAAAGTAAGAAGCAGGTTTGTGGTTTGATCATTGTTTTTCTTGGAAATTGGAATGAAATTGTCATGTAATTGCACACAAATGGGGGTAGTTCTCAATATTGTGGAGCTCAAAAATCCACAATTTACAAAGATATACAGTTTTGGAGGTCTGCTATAAGAAGGCATACACAAGTATTTTATTTTTATAAGTTTTAACAGATTTTTCCAAAACACTCGATCAATGAGCATACAGCTAAGTCCTTGAAGAATGAGAAACGTGTAAACTTCAGCTTCATTTGCTTTAGGGCACATCTATCTCTGGACTCAGTATGCATTTGAGAGGAAAAGAAATCATTAGTCTTTCTATTGTTTCTTCTGTTTATGACCTAATAAGGAAATGGCAGTTTGAGGTTAACCTAGTGGTTTTTCTAGGCAAGCACCTAATTAATAATTGTACAATTCTATTCCAGCATGAGAAAACCAGGCCACTTTGGTGATGTGGATAAAGCGCTTGGGTGAGATTCAAGGTTTCTAATTTTAGTTCTGTCATTTGCTAGCTGTGGTAACAAAAGATAAGCCAACCAAACAATCTGCCACTCTCTCCACTTCTCATTGGAAGGAGGTGTCTTAGAGTAGAACTTCACTGCCCACATTTGAACATCACCCATGATCTGCTTTACTTTATATTTTCATAAAAGTATTCACAGTTTTTACTTAGGTCTATTTAAAGTGGATGCATCATTTTACTATTGATTCTGAAAAATGATTATTAATACTGGAAACCGAGTAGTTTTGATAAAAACTTAACACTGTTAAACTTGGTTACATTGGTAGCTAACAGAAATCTTGGAGATTCAAGACTTTCATGTGTGTTATAAGGGGATATTAACAAATATCAAGCTGTTGGTAATGTCATACCTCTACCAAACTGAGCTTGTTTGATAATGTAGTTAACAAATTCATAAAGAATGACAAATAAATAATATTGGCAAAAATATACCACTTTCTTATTTAAGGTATTTTGAATTTGGTGTACAACTAGTGCTAAGTATATGGTATGGGAAAACATAGATTATGTAATCTAGTTTGGGGTTCAATACTTTTCTCTAAATTTCCATTAAAGCAGGGCTCAGCCTGTAGTTCAAATTTGATCTGCTGTGGCAAAAGTACCTAACAAGAAAAACCTAAAGGAGGGATATTTTATTTGGGGCTCATGGTTTCTTTGGTATGGGCCCAAAGTCAGGTAGCACATCATGGGGGGAGGGACCAGTGGAGGAAAACTGCTCAGCTTATGGTGGAATCTAAAAGCAGAGAGAGACAGAGAGAGGGGGAGGTGTCACAGGGACAATGTACCTACCCTTCCAGGACATGCTCTCAGTGACGTACCTCCTCCAGCCATATTCCACCTGCCTAAAGTTATCACCCAGTCAGTTCATTCAAACTAGATGGACTGAATAGGTTACAGTGCTTTCAATTCAATCATTTCATCTCCGAATGTTCCTGCATTAACAGGGGATTTTGAGGGACACTTTATATCTAAACCATAACTTTTATGGTTTTTGTATCTGTTTCTCCTCACCATAAATACAGGGATATTTTAAAATTTATTTATATCTTTCAAGTATCTAAGAAAGTGCCTAAAATGTAGTAGACTGCTGATATATCTTGTTCTTTGGATAAATGAATGAATCCAAGGGAGTTTAAGGGCTGGTGATGTAGTTCAGTGGTAAAGCTCCCCTGAGTTAAATCTCTAGTACTAAAAAAAAGAAAAAACAAAACCAAAACAAAAATAGGTATTTAAAATCTACCAAGTTTTTCAATATTTATTCAGATTCTCAAAACTTAGAAGTAGAAGAGATGAGAGATAGAAAAGTTTACTTAAGAGCAACAAGGAAAACTACCTTATACATGTAGGATTAAATAATTCACTTATTAAGTATAAACATCATTTTCATTTTAAGTGCTAATAGTTCTTTAAATAGGTCTCTCATTTTTTCTTAAATTTATTTGCAGCAAGTATTGGTTATTAGTTATTTACAGTATTCGTATAATTATCAGCGCCTTCTACAACCTTAAGCTTGACTCAGAAGATTCTCTTTCCGTTAGAGGACCTTCCACCTCAAGTGGAGGTTGTACTGTCTTATGCATCTCACTTACAATTGAGACGAAGGATGTGTTGTAGCTCCCCATTGCTATCCTTTTTCTTCTTTCTTGCAAAAATTCTGCACCACTGAGACCTCTGCCTTCTGGATAAATTATCCTATCCCTCATTCACTGCTGTCCCTCTCAAACTTTCTAGGGATTCCCCATTATTCCGTGAGGAGATAGGCCTGATTCACAACTTTCTTTATCAACCCAACCACTGTCATCTATTTCCTTGGGCTTGAAATCCCAGTGTATCACTGCTCTAAATCTTAGCTTCAAAATTCAGGACATCTTCCTCTCCCATGGTGGTTTACTTGATTTCATTTCATTCACTATCTCCATATTCTCAACCTTAACCTTCAAAATCTCAAATGCCAGCCAATATCACACTCTTCAACCATGATTGCCCCACCATTTTCCTTGATCAATAATCTGCCAATAACATTCTGATCTTTAAGCCAGTAGCCCTACAGATTTCTTATTATTCTGTAGTCACATTTTGTTCTCCCTTCTCTTTCAATATAACTTCTGTTTAAAAATTCATCATTGTAATCACTTTCATTTTGTTTTTACTTTCATTATTAAGTCCGTGGCCCACTATTCTATCATTCTCTTAAGACATAAAAATATTACCTTTCTCTCAGCACCATGTAAGGTATCAGTCATGGGTGAACCTGACCATTCACCTTCTCTGCTTCTGTACCCCAGCAACTGCATGACACTTAGGAGGAATTTACTTCCTCTGACCATCACCCTTTACTTAAAATTAATTATCCCAATCCTCAATGATCTCTGAATCTTTATGAGATTCACTAGCAAAATCTTTTCCTATCCCTATTTTATTGTTTCATTTGCAGCCATTGCTAAACACCTATTCAGTATTCTTTGACACTTGTCTCGGCACTAACAACCCTATGATTTTATTTAAGGCAGCCAAATGTCTTGTCAAGCTCCCATACTTCCCTGTTTCTCATTCTACTGTCAGTGACCATGTGACTGTTTAAACTAACATCACACAGGTGGAAATCTGGGCACTTCTGGGAATGCTTTGTTTTCCCCAAACCAATACTCCTTTTTCTCTTCACGTGCCCTTCTTTATGTTTCTGGAACAAAGACATAATGGCTGGAACTGAAGCAGCCACCTGGGAACCAGTGAGGAAGACCTATATGGTGTGAGGGTATTTCAATTCTCACATTTTTGAACAGTTGAACCAATACCAGCAATTGCCAACCTCTGGACTTCTCTGAAATTTGTTTAAGCCACTGTTAAATCTGGAAAACTCATAACCAAACACAATTTCTAACAGATACAACTCTCTTTTTAAATTCCCTACCCCATTCACCCACCCTACTTTTCAAAGGAGCCATTTGCTGGGGTGCAGGGGGAAGCTTCCAGTGGATTTATCTGCTAACACCAAATTTGCAGAAATGACTTCATGCATCTTATTTCCTGCTGTCCTGCTTACTTCCAATCAGAGGCTCATGCCTCAAGCATTTTACATTCTCTTTCAAGAACTTCAGGCACTCACGTTCTCTATTCTTATCTTTTCATATAACTACCCTTATCATCTCTGACACATAATTTCTCTTGAAAAATTATTCTCTTGAAGAACATATTCTCTTGAATCAATTATTCTAAAAAGTTAAATGAACTTTATGCTACAAAGGCTGCTACTCCAGTTCCCTGCTCCTTAGTGCAGATAAAGTTCTCAAAACACAAGGTTATCTATCTATAGTATATCTACTTATTCCCTTCATTTATCAGCCTACTTAAATTCGTCTTCTAATTCTGTAATTCCACTGAAGCTGCTGATGTCACAATAATCATGAAACTCCAAGTTGTCCAATCCTGTGATCTGAACTCTGTCCTCATCATTGTTGATCCTTCAGCAAGGTTTGACTTGGCTGACCTCTCCCTCACCTTCCCATACTCTTCCTGGTTTTAGGGCACCAGATTGGCTTCATTTTCCTCTTATAAATCTGGCCACATCATTGTGGTCATGATTGTTGGCTACCTCCTTTTTTCGTAGTACATCTAATATTAGCATTTTTCTATGCTTTGTTCTAGGCCTTTTATTTTCACACCTTGATGTCTACACCTAGATGATGTCATCTAGTTCTCCAAATGCCAGTACTATCTATATACTAAAAAAAAAACCTGTTATATGTCTCTGCTCCAATTTTTTTCTTCTGAGCTTAAGATAGATTTTAGTGACATCTTTATATCTTACTGTTAATGTATTTGTTCATTTGGGCAGTTATGATAAAATACCATTGACTGGGTAATTTGTAAACTACAAAAATTTATTGCACGTGGTTCTGAAGGATGGGAAGTCTAAGATGAAGGCACCAACAGATGTGGTGTATGCTGAGACCTCATTCTATGTGACCGTACATGATTTAAAAGGGGGAAAGAATGGGCTAGCAAGCTTTATCAGATTGCTTTCATAAGGGCACATCCCATTCATTGTGGGTCATCTAGTCCCAGAATCCTCCTGTCATCCCATTGGGGGTTAGATTTCAGTATAGGAATTTCAGGGGCTCACAAACTTTCAGACTATGGCAATGGTGAAGAGTTGTCTCATGTTTTCCTCCAAAATTTAATACTTCATAAATATCCCTCATCTTAGTGAATGTTGTCACTGTTTGTTCAATCCTGGACTCTTCTCTGTTACCCTTCACATTCCATCCATCTGCCAGTCCTGTTGATTTCATGTCTCATACAAACTTTGAAACCACTGGCTTCCATGCTGCATGCCCCGGGTCCCAGCCCCTATCCTCTCCTGCTTAAATGACTGTGGTAGTCTCTGAATTGTATTCTGCTCCCCTCCCACCAGAGCCATCTTTTTATAACATACATCTGATCCTGATACTTATTTATTCAAAGCACTCAGCCTCTATAATTATCAACTCTAACGGGTCTCTGCCAATTTCAACACCCTCACCTTCGACTGTTTTCCCATTCCACCTGTACTCGCATTGTGTTTATTTGGTTAACACTTCAAGGTTTATATGACTTGAGGAATTCTGTAAAAATAGTCCCTCTGCAATGCCTTAACCCTGCACCTCGCCCCTGACTTAGTGCCTTCTGCATACATGGTCTTCTCTTTTCAAAATTGTCTCATTCTCATTCATCTGCTTTTGAGTAAATACCTCCTCAAGACAAATCTTCCCACCTTACTTAATAACTACTATTCCCCTTTTGAACCCAGCATTTTCTTTTGATCTTGGAAAACTTCTCATTTCTTTTGCAGCACACAGGTGTTTTTTGTGGTACCAGGGATTGAACTCAGGGGCACTCAACCACTGGGCCACATCTCCAGCCCTTTTTTGTATTTTATTAGAGACAGGGTCTCACTGAGTTGCTAAGTGCCTCACCATTGCCGAGGCTGGCTTTGAACTCGTGATTCTCCTGCCTCAGCCTCCCAAGTGCTGGGATTACAGGCGTGTACCACCGCATCCAACTCAGCACACAGTTTTTTAATAACTATAAGTTTTTGATTATTTTACTATGAGATTTTCTCATTGTATTGAAAAATATCCATAAAGAAAGGGAACATGTATTTTCAACATGATGTGTAGTACTGGATTAGATTTATTAATTACAAATATTTTGGAAAGATAGAATGAACATATGTGTTTCCATATAGAACAGCATGACTAGTTAGTTGTATACTAAAGGTTAAGACTCATTATCTGACTGTTACTTGGCTTCACAAGTTTAATATGGAGTGCCTCATTTTAATTAGTATAATTTATTCTAAATTTTAGGTATACTACCTAGACTATATCTAGTATTGGCTTAGATTTTTTAAAAGTACAACTTAAAAGCAAAGATTATAGATAAAATTTCCTCCTCTGTTTTTCCTCTACTTTTACCTCTGAAGACATTTTGTACATCTTTTGTCTACACTCACTTTTCCTCCTTTCAGCTCTTATGGCTTTTATTCTCTGTAATGTTATTGTGGGCTTATGTTCTGTTTTTAATTATTGCTCATATTTTGATACTGTAGTGCATTGATTCCAAAAGTACAGTACACTTATCTTGCAATCCTACAATTACTTTGGCAACCAATAATTACCGTCTAATAGTCAGATAATTGCACCATCCATCACTTTATTTATACTATTTAAAAATGCACGTGGGATCACAATTATCAAGTTAAATCGGTGATAAATAATTTCACCCACATGTAAATTCACATAATCAGGATGAGGATATGACTTAGGATAAGAATATTATGGAATAATATCTTTAAACAGCCTTCAGATATTACTTTACCTAATTAGTCACCTATTTATCCATACCTGGAATTTACAGTGCAAGGACTGTTGTTTTAGACTCAGTCTCTGACAGTCAGTCATTGGGTTTTGAGGTGGTTTGAATTTGGAGGTGTAAGTGTCATTCTTGTTTTAGATAGCAAGTAGTGATCTCAACACAGAGTCTGGCCCACTAAAGGTATTCAATTACGTGTTGTCGAGTAAATATACTCCAGAAATTCCACATGCTAGCACATGACTTCAAGATGCTGTTGGTACCACACCATCACTCCTGCTACCACCCATAGCAGTAACAGCAGCAGCACACCTGCAGCATGAGAGATCCTTTGATGTTACTTGTACTGCCCGTCTCCTTTTGCATGCCAGAGAATAACATTAGAGAAAACAGTGTGCGTATTTCTTTATCTTTTGATCATCACCTCAATGATATTTGCCCGGGTCTCTCTGTTAGCAGTGACATGCCTCCATTTTGCTTCACCTATGAGGGACCTGTCTGAGGTTTGATGGATCTGGACAAGAGGGTAGCCAATTAGATAATGGCCTCCAGCAAGTGCGGACTTTATAGAAGACTTGTCTTTGAACTTGTGGAGTGGAACTAAAGCGCTCAGTTGTTATATGAATCAGAGAGAAAAGAACAAGGTTACACCTGTAGGTTGGCTCCACAGCTATATTTTCTCAGCTCAGATAGTAGAGTAATATAATGATAGCTAGTACAATACTCAGATTAATTAAGAAATCTTGACTTCAATTATTTAGATAACTCGAGAGAGTAGGGAATTATCTCCAAAATTAAAGTGTTAATTTCAGAACTAGAGAAGTTGTCTTAAAGGGACTCTATCAGGAAGTAACTCATGGGAAATCTTTTACTTAAAGACTTAAAAGTTTAATGGCAAAGAAGTTATCAGAAAGACCAGGTGTTATAAATTTAAAGCCAGGAATCCGATATCGAGTTTATTAAGTAGATACAGGGAACATGTCATAAACAAGTTTGCAGAGATTTTTTCTGTGAGGAATTGCTTTCTAACTACCTGTTTCAATCTAAACTTAGTTTTGGATGGATGCTTGGTAAAGGAATAAATGAAAGTCTGTGCAGAAATGGTATTAATATTTATTATTAAAATTTCACAGATAACAGAGAAATTTGTCATTTGTGTGGACACTACCTTTGTACTACACATGTGTACTCCAAGGCAGCATGTACACAAATAATATCCATGTGGATATTATGATTGATACAAAGGTAGTGTTCAGAAACCAGAGAGACACTGTGGACAAAGCTCCTTACTATTCCCAAGGGTATGCACATTTATCACCAGACATCTCATAATCTAATTATTTTCTTTCTTTTGTCTTAAAAATTCTAAAAATTAAAGCAAATGCAATAATCTTGTAATTATTATGAGAAATAATTGAATGTGAAAAGTCAAGTTTTTATGATGCCATTATATTTCTTTCTTAGCATTTAAATACAGTGAAATTGACTTGCTGATGGCTCCTCAAGGTCTAGGAAAATTTCTGTAAAAGTAACAATTACCTAACAAGTTAACTGTACCATGATTTTATTATTTAAAATAAATAATTAATGGAGGAATAAATGGAGCCCTTGGAAACTTAATTCAATCTTCCAATCTTGAGCAATATTGTGCAAATGAAATAAAATGTATTTTTTGTCCCTCATATTTCTTTTTAAATTGGAATTCCCCATCTTTATTATGCTCATTTTCACTATAAAGCAAATGTGTTTAAGTTTTCACAGTAATGTGTAAAGTTCGCATACTGATCATGTGAACTCATACACAGGTCAATCCAAACTTGAACATAGTTTAAGGTATAACAAGACCATATTGAAGGAAGTGAAGTAAAAGTATAAGAAAAATGTATTTATGAATAAATTAGTAGAGATTACTTTTTGTGGATATTGGGTATAATGTATCTTAGGTCATAATATACACATGTGGTTTTTTGCAGTTTGCAAAGTACTTCCATATACATTTTATTATTTGATCCCAAGAAAGCCCTGGTGGGATGGCCAGGCAGGTATTTTCATTATTTGAAATCAACTCAAGTCTTATAAAGGTATTTGATCTCTTCAGGTAGCTAATGGCTGGCAGAACCAGAATTTGATAGAGCACAGAATCACTTTATAAATACCATTACATCATCATTTCCCCCAAAGTCCCACAGTGTTATTTATAAATACTCTTAGCAGATTGACAAAAGAATACATTCCTTAAAATTTCTTCAAATTTCTCTAAATGACCTGGTAGACAATTGAGGGATAATTTGTGTAGTAAATTGTTTCTCACTAAACAGTGCTTTCAAGATTTATCTCCCTCTTATTTAACTGGATGTATTATTTCAAAGATTGTGTCTTCTGGCTTCCATTGGGGATAAGTGACAGCTGTCTATGCATTAATGAGGCACAAAGGTTGTTTTCTATCAGAAGAAGAACAGATCTTTGCTTTTTACCCTTATCCTTCCAACTACTTAATTTTACAGCCATCTGAGTCAACCTTTATTCTTTTGCCATGAGCTCTAGAATTTTAAAGGGAGAGAAGTCAGAGGGGTTCAGCACCTAAGTAGACAGCTTATGTCAAGTGTTACTCCTACATTGTTTAACAAGGTTCCTTTTGTTCTTTGGGGTAAAAAAAGGCAGTGTTTTCAATGAAAAAGTAACTTATAAATATCTCTCTTTTGGCTTAAGCGTTCTATGTTCATAATAGAATTCTTAAATTTAGTTCAGAGTTAGTTTTATTTTTCCCTCTCAGGAAATAGGTGCAGACATTTTATTCTCTGATATTACTCAAGGTGTCACTACAAGTTGTTGGTGCAATAGTGGAAGACAGACATGCCAAACCCATTCTTAAGGTTTCTTTCTAATTTATCACATGGTACAGTTAAAAAAAAAAAAAAAAAACCCACACAGTTCTCTGAGTTCTGAATGGGAAAACAAAAGGAGAATACTCCACAACGAATCTTGCTTTTATGTATAATTGTAATAAATGAAATAAAATAATAATAGAAGGGAGATCAGTAGAGTAGAATTAGTAGACTGGGGGAAGGAAGGAGGAGAGGAAAAGGGAAGATACTGAGAAATGAGATTGATTAAATTTTCTGATACGCATGTAAGAATATGGCATAGTAAAATCCACTATTATGAATAATTATCATGTACCAAGAGAAAAAAAAAAAAAAGGAGCAGTCCTTGACATTCACTTTCAGCAGGTGACCTGGCTTTCACAGCTATGTCCTGCTATTATTCTCTGACTAAACAATCTCACTGACTACTAAACACCAAGGTTACTCCAAGATCATGGTAAAAGGAAATGCAGCAAGGACATTTCCTAATTCTATCTAAGCACAGATGAAAATAGTCACTCACTATGCCACCCATGAAACACAAAACATAACCTTATTTCTCCAAAATGCATGGTAGCTACTTCTTTATCAAATACACTTTTACCTTTGGTCTACTGTCCACTTATCAATGAGGTTTATTGAGTAACCAGTGATAGATGTTCCCCTGCCTTCTGACAGAACACACTCTTAACTGAACCTTCCTTAGACTTTTTCCAAGCCACCCTGGTAAGGAAAACATACAGAGATACCCAATGATTCCTAATGCAACAGATCATAAACCAAACCTTCTTTAACTAGAGGTGTATTCCCAGTGGCCTTTGGCTGTAAGACATTTATAGACTTGTGATCTTTGTTTCAGTCTGTTGTTAGTTATTTGTGATTAAACAAAGTATTAAGGTATTCTGGTCCTTGTATTTTCTCTAAAAAGTGGAGATATGAATGTCTGCTGAGAGAATGATAAGAATATTAAGGTAGAAAATCAATATAAAATACCCTAATGGTGCAATAACACAGAAAGTATTCAAATGTTACACCAAAATCTTCAAACTTATACCATGATATATTATTTTCTCTTTTCCCTTATTATTCTGACTTTCCCACAATTCAGTAATAAGAAACTTTTCTTTCATAAGTTTTGCTGGGGATTAGAACGTTGACAATGGATTGAACAGATTTATAACAGCTGTCCTGGTTTTGTTTTATTGTCATTATCCTCTTAGGGGGTGGGGGGAAAAACTCTGCTGCCCCCAGAAATCATTGATTGTCAAGTCTATATTTCAGAGTGTAAGCTAAGCAACACAGACACAGAAATGAATCAGACATTATCCACACCACCAAACAACAGATATTCATCTCCAAAAGTTTGCCCGGCCCCAAAGAGCAACAGACCTTAGACAGGTTTCTGATCCAAGGTAGCTGAGTTTTATGATGGAGTTGTGTCATGCTGCTAAAACCAAGCTCCTTGTTGGCAAGATGGGATTCACTGACAAAAGAGATGGGATTCATTAGGAGAATAAGTAAATTAAAAAAAAAAAAAAAAAAACAACAAAATACTTAAATAAAAATCTGGTATTATAAAAGGAGAAATTTAAAATTTGGTACTTTTTGAAAATTTTAATAAATTCTAGTGGACACTTACAGATCAAGCAGACAAAAATATAAAGAAGATATGGAGGATTTAAATAGTAGAAGGAAATATCACATCTAAGGTGTGCATCTTGCACACCTGTGTGGACATGTGTATGCATGCATATACATGTGAGTAGCCTCATCTAATTAAAAAAAACAACTCAGTGTTGTTAGAGATATGAGGAACTTTTACAGAATTTGACTATTGTCAATCCACAAAATTACCAAGCTACTGTAATATATGGGTAATCTTTGATGGCCAAATTAATTTCAATTGAAAATAAGTTATTTTGGAAGCTTTGCAGCTCTCGCCAAACCCAAGAGATGTCTGGCTTTGTGTGGCTTTTGTGGCTCTGTGCTGCTTCTGTTGAAATCAAAAGCCAATGGCATAAGTATTCAGTGCATGATAACAAATAATCCACTTGTTTTGTTATCCTGTGTAAGCCACCAAAGTACTCACTGTCTAAAAGATTCTTAAAACATGCAAATGAACAAACAAAACCCAGAGACAAACCAACAGAAAAGATAGTAGACCAGTGCAAGCAATGATGAATATAGCTTTGGTTGGGATATAAAGACAGGTAATGTTTTGGGGTCTGGCACATTAGATCAGGGGTGTTGGCTAGGAAGTAGCAGGGCTCTTGATTGAGTATAAAGAAAGCAA
Source organism: Tamias sibiricus (assembly GCA_025594165.1). Classification (NCBI taxonomy): domain Eukaryota; kingdom Metazoa; phylum Chordata; class Mammalia; order Rodentia; family Sciuridae; genus Tamias; species Tamias sibiricus. The sequence continues at coordinate 145,136,450 of CM046662.1, forward strand.
TCAAATCAAACAGCCTTGGGAAAATCTACACAGGAAGGTAAGATCAGAAGTAACCAATGGACAATGAAGAACCACTTTGGTTTTTGAAATCACAAAATTGAACTCTAAGGAAACTCAGTTTGGCAATTGTACAGGAGACTGTTCTGTTCAAAGAGGAGAAACAGAACACAGGAAGGACATTTGTAGTGTAATAAGTGCATGCCACCAAAAATGCCAGTCAGGCAGGGGCACCTTAGTGACAGTGTGCACCAGTCTGAGATTTCCAGGTTCTGGTTATTGCTTCCAAAGTGGTGTTCTCAAGTCACCCCTAAAAAAAATTTAGATTTAGGCTGATTTTGCAGGCGCAAGAAGTTCACAGAGCTGTCTGAAAAGTTAAAAAGAGGCATCTGTAACAAAAATGGACAGTGAGCTATTTTATAATGTATTAAGATTCGACAATAGGAGGTCCAGCATGTCTAGCTCCTTCACTTCCCACCCTGTGAAACATATTGGTACATGGGGAAAAACTAATAATGCAAGAAAGGAACAATTCCCTCCTCTACATAGAAAAAACAGAGTGTGATGCTGAAGAGCATTTTAAATTTAACCCAATCCAACTGCAATCCTGCATTTTAGAATCTACTTGGCATTCAATGACATTTAATAAGGAAAGAAAGGAATTAATAATTTGGAGTTCCCCCCTTTAGTTTTTTATTTTATATACATTTTCCCCTGCAACTAACTCTTTATATTCTTATTTGATTGATAAAATTAGATGAAAGGGAAAATGCTATGATATTTTTTTCCTGTTCTATTTTTAAAAAATTTAAAGATCTTATAAAAGTTTAAAAATGACTAATTTTTCTGGAATTATAATGGATTTTAATTTAGTTGATTAACATATATTGAAGATATTCAAAAACACTCCAAACAACCATTTAAAATTCAGTATGCTAGATATGTTGAAAATAATTTTCTTTTAATTATATATATATATAATAGATATTTAAAATGCAAACATTATCATTTTGATTCAATCATATGTAATAAAATATAGTTCACAGAGATTGAAGGAAATTTGGAGCTTAAGGCTTTAATTTTCTTATTTATAGTCATAGATGAATGTTTAAGGAAAAATTTACTATAATGCAAAATGATCTAAATAACTTTACTTAATGATATATTTCACATAACTTCTCTTATTTCTCATTGTCCTTATTTTAAAGTATAGTACAACACACATTTCAGATATTTTCATAGCTATTGCAGCTACTAGATACAAACCACCTCTGAGCACCTTCATTAGAACAAAGCTCCCACAGCGTAACCAGCTCAATAAAAGTGGTTAAACATTTATTTAGCAAAGAAATGAAAATGGATTCTACCTTCAAAAAAAAAAAAAAAAAAAAAAAAAAAGAGCCTGAAGTATGTAGATCACCAACTTTCTCAGCTGTCACTTTTTCAGATGTTCAGAAGTTGAAATTTTCATTTAATTATCATTTGAACTTTGGGAGTATTCTATAAATTGTAAAGTTATATTAGTTAGGGTCCCAGCAGGATAAAAGATGACAGCTGATTGGGTAGTTGAGAGGAGTTTAGTAAAGAGACTACTTGCAAACATGGGCAGGATTTAGGGATATCAAAAAGAGACACCGAAGTCCTCCAGGGCTAGCAACAGTTTAAAGTAACTCTCCTGATGTTTAGGAGGATATGGGGGGGGAAGGAATGCTTCATGGAACTCAGAAAATAGTTTTATGAAAAGGGTAATCTGACGGGAGTTGTGGTCCTTGGCCAGAAGAAGTCAAGGACAGACATGGAAAATAAATATCCAGACTTCACCTTTCCCCCACCTCTGGTGTCTTGTGGTGACTCCCATTAGCCAAGGTCAAGGGTAAGCCAGAGGGCAAGGGATGCTGTTGATATACCTCATGCTGGTCAGCCTGTCTTCTAAGATGGAGCTTAATAGAGAAAGGTTGAAATAAAATCTGGAGCAAAATAGAACACAGATAACATGTGCACCATGGTGGGTAATTTAGGCAATCACTCAGAAAACATCTATTGAACATCAATCATAAGCTGTGTACTCTGCTAGGTGCTGGAGATACAAAGATGAACAGAACATAATTCTCAGAAGTAGGGAAACAATCTGGGTTTTCTTTCTCTTATCTTGAGATTTAAAGATTAAAAAGGGACCAAAGAAAACAAAAACAGAAAATAAAAAGTTTACCATAAGGGAAAAGTTATTGTAAACTATAAAATATTCAATCATAGAAAAAAATATAACAAGAACTATCCCCATCCCAGCCTCCATCTGGTCCAACAGATAAAGGCTTGTAAAAATTATTCTGGACTAAAAAATCCCCATAAATGAATGGTAAGCCTAAGTTATATGAGGAGGCACAGGGAATTGATTCATGCTTAATAAACCCTGCAATTAATAAAGTCTTGTTCCTAGGCTACTCCCTCCTCTGGGGAGCTCTCAGTATTTTATAGCCCTTGTCTAAGAAGCATTATAACTCCTCTGTGTTAGGAAGAATGGAATAAGTATGTCAGTGGAGTGGGTATTTTTTCTCCCTCTTCTGTACCTTGGTTGCTTTAATAGTGATTCAATGCTTTGCAGCTCTGTCTCTAGTGGAAAATGCTCCTTCCTATTTCATGTGGTAAGGAAAGGGTAGCTTTTCCATGCTTGTACTATGTCATGATTGCTAACATCATAATTTTCCAGTGGTTAATTTTTAAATTAATTCAAAGTATATCAACTAAACTCTGTGAGTTTTTGACCAAAAAGTTTTTTCTTAGTTTTTCTTTAATCTTAAGTTTGATTCATAATGAAATGTTCTATGACAGATTTATATGGAGTCTGAAGTGGACTATGGTGACAAAAGTGACCCACCTAATAATTGATTGCTTTTTTATTCCACTTTCAGTTGTCTAAAAAAGGGTCCAGGTGTTTCTGTACATAATCATATGTTCCAGGATTGATTATTAAGGTTCATAAAGCTATAGTGAGTTTCTTTCTTTTTTTGGTGGTGCTGGGGATTGAACCCAGGACCTTGTGCATGTTAGGCAAGCACTCTACCAACTGAGCTATATTGCAGCCATAGTGAGTTTTTCTTTAAGCTGTTACATAGGTATGTAATAGCTCTGTTAGACTTTCCAGTAAGGCTGGCAGTAGAAGCAAGAGGTTAGAGAACATGCCATTCACAGCTAGGCTAGGAAAACACTTTTACAAGACATGATAGAGTTTTATGCTCTTGAAACTCTGATGGACGGACCAATGCTCCCAGCTAGGAAATGAGATAATCATTTGTAACCTCGATGTCAACTGGGATTTCCTGACCCCCTGAGACTTGCTTGGACATCTGTTTATACCTGATGGAGGCCAAGGAAATCCCTAAGCCTTCTTCAAGTTGAAGAGGATGTGGTGTTAGGTTTTCCATACCCCTTTTCTTCTCATTTCCTCTTTTCTTACATGAAGTCATTTCAATGGCAATACTGCTGACATGAAATTGACTCTTTCTTGCCCAAACCTACCCCAAATATGCCTCCTCTTGAAATATCTGCAATGATTGTAGAATTTAAAGACATGGAAGGTATTTATAATGGAAATACCTTTAGTCTGAACGCTAACACATTAAAATAGTTTTTGGTACATCTATTTTCAGGAAGCTTCCAGTGACCCTCCCCAAGCAGATTTGCTTAAACTTTGCCAAAGCTTCTTCTACTGACACACTTATTCTTGGGGTCTTACCTTCTACACCCAGTGCCTAATCAAAGTTCTCACTAAAGAAAGATTTGATCTTTGCTCCAAAGAGTAAAGAGAATTTTATTAGAACAACAGCATTTTTCAATGTGTTGTGATGGACAGTACACTTACTAATAAGATAACCTAGAATTTCCTTTTCTTTTTCCCATAAACTTGAAAGAGAGAGGACAAATTCAGGACAAATATAATAAGATAATTATGAATTTGTCAGCTATGCCACCTTGATACTACCAGTGTATTTCTTCATAGTGTGCTGAAAGCATCATTTGACACCCTGAGCATGTATACTGTTCTTAGCTAATGCGTTAAGGACAATCTCACAAAAGGATGAGCATCAAGTAGGAAAATAGAAGATGGGATTCGGTTTTCTTTTTCTTTTGTTTTCTGAACTTTGCAGGATTTTCAACAATAGGAGAGATGATATGGTTTGTAAAGATCTGAGAAAGTCTACCTAATTTCTTACTTTATTTACAAACCATATTTTAATCCTTTTGAACAAGAGCATTATCTTTTGAGAACAAATAATATTTAGTTGAAGTCCTCAGGAAAAAAAAACAACAACAACAATAATAATGAGTGCCAGATAGGGTGGGGAAAGAAATGAGAAATAGAAATACAGAGTCACCTTAGAAAGCCTCAGCTCTTTATGTGTTGTGGGGCTCTTTATTCCCCTCTACTGCAGAGTTAATACAATTAATACAACTTCATGGTTTGTTCTCTGGCCTTTGCTATAAAGTATGTATTGAATTCAGAAGTACTTTTGGTTGATGGCAAAGTTGATGTTACATGATTTTAGTTTAACCAAGGAGAACATGGAACAGAATTCAAGAGTAGAGTCATTTTAGTGTTCTGAGTCAAGAAAAAAAAAAAAAAAAGAAGAAGAAGAAGAGGTAGCTATCAGGAAATGTAAAGGATTCGTCAGGGTCAAAGGAAAAATAAATGGAAGTTGGAGAATATGTCCATCACATACATACTTTTTCTTTCAATTTGATTTCAAAATGAATATCTTGCTACACAAACCAGGTAGAAGAATCTGCTAAAATCTAAAAATATTCTCTAGCCTAGATCATCACTGTTGTGCTTGGAGATGTTTGAACTTTACAGCTGCAAATGAAAAGTAGTGAGATGATACCTCCAAATCAGCTCAATGGACAGCAGCAGTGGCTTGGAAGTTTCTGTGTGGTCTGTCTGGAAGCAGGTCTCAGGGAGGTTTTCAGACAGGGTCTTAAACATGGTCAGTAGTCAGAGCTATTAGTGGTGATCACCCTGTTAAGGGACTGCCACATGACTTCCCAGAATCAAGCATGACAAGCTTACAGACTCTAGCTAACAGTGCTCAATATATAGTTTACATACAAGTCAAGGGAGATTGAGTTCCAATAGAATCCAAGTCCTAGCTTCTAATTGTTTCCTCTAAAATATAAATGGACCACTTTTGCATCTTCTTAACTGAATTAGAGGTTTTAACTTCTTTGCTTTCAAAGACCGTGACCTAAGAGTACAGATGCTTACCTAACTAAAAGCCTAGTGGACCACTTAGTGGGAAACGTTTTCCTTTCCTGATGCTTACTGATAGAAATCCAATAGGGTTTCACTATCTCAGCTATCACAGGCTGCTCTGAGCTTTAAAAGGTTGTCTTCATCTGTTAAGGAACATCTGCTCCACGCTCTGGTCATATGGTGGCCCTTAGGAAATAGTTCTCTAAGGCAGAAGCATATTTCATTAGATTCATATGATTTACAAACAAGGAATTTTAAGTTCTAATTAGTACTTTCAGGGTGATTCATGCAAAAGAAAGATTTCAATTTGCATGTCAATGAAAACTTGCTGCCTTAGAAAACTGTGCTCAACTATGTAATTAATCTTTGTACATAGGGAAGGATTTGTTTTTCTTATTTCCAATCCTCAGGAAGCAAATTCAGACAACCTTAGTATCTTAGAAATTTAAAACATCCATGAATATTGCACCATGACATTTCAGGTTTTGTATGTGGCATAAAAATAGAGAAAAAAAATCCCCTAAATATTCCTTTTCCTTCACCTACTATAGCCCTATTTTCTCCTCCTCCTTCTTCTGCCTTTCCTTTGTATTTTCCCTCTCCTTTCTCTTTTTCTTCTTCTACCCCTTCTCCTCTTTCCTCTGTTTTTCCCTCTCTTGCATTGTAGCATTTTTATGACCTATGCTTGCTGTGTGTTGTAACTCTAATTTTGTTAGCTTTTATCCTAGAGTCACTCATTTTCACTCTGTGCCGTCATTATTCATAAAAATGCTTTATTCTGAAGTTATAAATCTTAACTAATGGTTACCATAATAATTAAATTTCTACTTTTTTATATATTAAACTACAATATTGGGCCTTTTGGCCAGTAAGAAAATGTAGCAGAAAGAATAAAAAACAACTAGGATATGAGAGATACTGGTGACAGTAAAAATAAGCTACTTCATTCCTTGACTTAGAAGCATGATGGAGTTTACAAAATAAGTGATCACATGATATTATTTTTATATTATCATATATGATGTTTTGCCATTCCAGTACAGGGATGACTCTTTCTCTTTTTTATAGTACTTTGTAACATGGGATGATGTTGGTGTTTCCCACCCCATCAGAATCGGTGGAGACATATGATTCTAACTGCCAAGAATGAATCTTTTCTCCTTCTATGGCCATAGGGATTGGTTCTGTGATGTGCACTAAATGTACTGGTTAGAGTTTTCCTTGGGAGTCTTGCTGGAGAGACCCAGTAATAAAGGATGGAAGGTTGAGACTGACAGTGGTTACCTTGCTGCCCTAAGAAGAGGGATTGTCTGAGAGCAAAGCTAAACAGAGGTGGCTTTAATTGTACAAGAGCATGAGAAAAGAGTCCAAGAGTTGATACCCTTGACTGCATTTCTGGAGGTATGCAGAAGGACAGTATTTTATAGATAAATATGAAATGAATGGTGGAAAGGATGTCTTTAAGTGGGAAGGAGAAGGCAAAACAAATTCAGGAAGGACAAATAGAGAATGACATCTCTAGGACTTCGAGGAATGTGAATGGCTGCTGTTTCAGGACGTTGACCAGTTAGTAGTGGATATGACTTGAAAGGTTGGTAAGATGCTGATCATGGAAAGGGCCTTTATTTTCAAGATAAGCAGCTTGGATTTGATAGTGAAGGCAATGAGAAGCAATTAAAGGCATTTAAGCCGACATATGACATGGTCTGATTTGCTAGGGTTGGCCTACTTGGGAAATATAGGGTAAAGTTTGAAAGATTTTTAAATATTATCATTGCTAGTTCCCATTCAGAAGTATCAAAATAATAATGGGAAAATTTGAAGGTCTAAATATAACTCTAAAAATCAATTTTTTTTTTTTACATTTGTAGGTTTATTTTGTCATTTATGGTACTATAAAACAGCATGGAGACACTGTTATGAATATATTGATTTGATCTTAGACATTTCAGTTATATTAAAAAGCAAAGTTAGCAAATAAAAAACACCACCATTGCTGAAAATTGAATCAGTACAAATAACTAAGTTAGGATATAGAAAAGTCAACTTTATAGTGAAGTAGTACAATGAAAATGAGATTGATTCTGTGTCTTAAATCAGAAGTCCATATTCAGAAACCAAGTAAGCCATAAATGTTGTTTAAACATTGTGTATGTCCAGAGTTAATTTATTCTGTCTCAAAATTATCAAAAGAAGTATTTGATAAATGCACTGTTTTTGTTAAGACAATATAAACTGTAATATCTGTATGTCGAGTATGCTTAGATTTAAGTAATATTCTTTTCTTTTATTAGTGTGCAGGGATTTTCATTTTATAAAATTCTTTTCCATTTATGTTCATTATTCATGACCTCAATGTGATGCTGATGAGAAAACTGAGGCTGGAAGAAAATAGTAGTAAGTTGCTCATGGGAACACAGAGAAGCCCACTAAAATGAGATTTGAGCCTGAGTTTGACTCTAAAGCTAAGACTTTGTGGTTTCTCTGTTTCTACTTTAAATACTGCATCTCTTATTTTTCCAGACAGAATAACACCTAACTCAGGGCAGGTAGCTCACAGATTCAGGAATTTAGTATCCAGCCATGGGCCTGTACTGTGGATACCAGGAGAGTCTGACACAGTCATTTAGTGAATCCATTACCTGTGTTACCCTTTTGATTCTTGTAGTTAGGCTTTTGAATATTTTTTCTCTGGCATTTCAGTTTCCTATGCAGAGAGTAATTTTGCTCTCAATTTTTTGCCCTCGACTCCTTTATATTTTACCTCTTTTTGCCAGCCAACGTGGAGATTGTAATCTCTTCCCAGTATTAATGGGGTTAAATACTCAGGTAAAGGTAGTAACTGCATTCCATCCAGTGGGCTGATTACCAAGTGTCACTAGTTTCCCATGCAAATTTTGAGGCATTTCCCACTCTCTGAACTCCTTCTGTAGACTTGGTTAAATAAAATGCCAGCCCAGATCAACAGGGGCCTCGTGGACTTTTGGATGTTGCGTGTAAACGAATGCTCATTCCCCGAGGGTCAATCTGGAGCTCCAAGGAAAATAAAATCACTTATCCTACCTGGATTCTGCCATGTCTTGCTCAGGTTGCCCTAAGTACCTCTGGTCCCTGGCTAACTTCCACTGATTCCACTCCCAACTAATGCATCTCCTCTTTCCCCAAACCTTTCTGGACACTAGTGTTGATTGGGGTTTCTCTTATGTAAGTTCCTGCCTCTCTTGCGGTGGTTTTCACATTGTATTGTGAATGTCTTTTTTTCCAGAAAAAGAAGCAACATCTTGAATGAGAGTATGTGTTTTTATCTTTCTAGCTCCAGTGCCACCTACAGGGTCTGTAAAAGAGAATGTAGCCAACAAATGCTTGTCAAAATAAAAACAAACTGAGTGAAAATAGTGAAATTCTTAAATAATGAAAATGCAAATCCATAAATATATGTATTAAATGCATCTTCTAGGAATGACACATTTTTGATCACCTTAAAATGGTTTGAAGAGCCTCTTGGTAAAGTGTAATGGGAAACTCTGTACCCATCCAGTAAAAAAGGCTAAAGAGAAATAAACTAATAGTTATTAAGGGCAATGTCCTAGAGTGATAAAAACTGGTTTTTGCATATGTCATTTGATTTCATCATTGTAGCAATTCTTAACAGTAAAGGAATTTTACCTTCATATTGCAGATAAGTAACTAGGTTTGAAGAGAAATTAAGTTACCTTCAGATAACAGATTTAGTAAATGGTAAAGATAGGACAGAATTTCAGATTACAAGGACTTGCAAGTCTGATAGGCTCAAATCTCAGTGCATAATTAATATGTCTGATACTTGGGCAAGTTTTTATTCTAACATTATTCTGCTTGTGCACATTTATGTGTATAAGCACACCTGTGTGTGAATTGTGGAGTTGAGAATGCCTAAATCACAGGTTGCAAGAATAAATCAGCTAATATTTGTAACATGTGGCAAAATTATAAATATTAACAAATAGATTTTTCTCCTTGTATAGCCCAATAATTCCTGAGCCTAAAGTTGTCTTTCTCTCACTATATTATATTTCCATGAGAACAAACAAATTACTATCATATTGAGGATGCCAAGGAACAGTCTAAGTGTTAGATATCTGAAGGATGGACAAGGAAACATGCTTACAATTTACTTCTAAAATGTTTCTTGAGGAATAATAGCATCCCAAGGCAGGCCTAGAAACAAGGTGCTGTCTATAATGTACCCAGAGAGATCAAACTCTGAGGCTACATTTGAACCAACCTGACTAGGTTCTCATGCACCACAGCCTGTCATGTAGAACATCTGACCATAGTGGATTGTGTTTGAGTTGTTGTCTTAGTGGTCTATAGATATTGGAAATTGTGTTAGGGGCTTGGAATTCTTTAGAGCAGGAGGACCAGGAATTCTCTAAACTTTTCCAGGTAGAAGTAGGTTCTCTTTCATTCTATCAGTTCAGAGTTGACATTGAGATATGTATTGGGAATTGCTTTAAACAATTGCTATCTTTATTAATGAAGGGTGAAGACAAGGCTCTGAGCTTGGATTTCCCTTCTGTATTTCTTTCATCTATGAAGTACCAGCTGAGGAACTCACAGAGATAATCCACAAAAAAGAAAAGGAAAAAAAAAAAATGCCTAACTAGTAATATGACACAGAAATACTGACTATATGTGGGAAAAGTTTCAAAATGTGACTGAGTAAAAAGTCATTTTTTTTTTTTAAATCGGAGGACATTTATGAAATTAAGTTAGGGCAAAAATCAGGAGAGATAAAAATATTTCCCTGTCTATAGTGACTGTCAAGGCATTAAGCGTGTGGATGCTACTGTATTCGCCTAAAGTGTGCTCCTGTGCTTCTTAAGGCACAGAAGCTTTCAGGGCCACGTGGAACTTCACTTCACAGTTTCTTGTAATGAAGTCAACGTGAGCTCTCTGCATAAAAACACCTCAGAGGATATGGAATGCAATGAGAATCAGGTTCACCAAAAAATGATAGAAGCCATGCAGATTAATAAAAGAAATTTTACCTCAGAGCATTGACAAGGATTGTCTCAGCTCCTTGGGGAGCTCAGTATTCATGTTAGAATTTCCTTTCTGCAACTTGGCTCTTCTAAGCTTCCATAACTTGAATCAAAGGGTCATATAAAAACTGAAGTTGGCATTTTAAAAAAAAATTTCCAAGTTGTTAGAGAAGTCCCTGCAAATGAAATTAACTTTAGATGGTGGAAAACAATGTTTTGCCTATGAAACAATTCATACACTCTGATGAGCTCAAATATAATATTTTATTCGTTGAGTGGGTGGGGAGGGCTTAAAAATTGTTTTATAAAGAACTAAAATAGTTTGAAGCTTTTAAAAAAATCTTATTTCATTGTAGAAAGAGCTCTCAGGGCTCTTATTGAAGATTTGGCTGTTAGTAATGATTTCTTACCCTCACCTACAAATTCTATGATTCATTTCTGTTATAACATTCTCTGTTTTATGAAAAGGTTTTTTCCCCTTCTTTTTTAAATCTAATCTTACCTGTGATTAGTCCTGCCCTACTTTTCTATGTCACCTTCAAAAAAGCGATAAAGCCTGAGTTTCCTCCAAAAATAGACATTATTTGAGTCTCCTTGTTCTATAGCTATGGTGTCATTAGGGACTCATGTGGCACTGCAGATACTAAGAAGAAATATGTCATTCGGTTCTGAGGTCAGCTTAGTCTAGGGAGGAAAGAGCAATCTGGTGGCGAAACACCCTACAAAATAATATCTCTGATTCAACTCACAGAAAGCTCCCTGGAATTAAAAGACACCACCAACATTTTTTTCCCTACTAACCAGGACTGTATCTATCTGACCTAGATTATCAGACCGTGAAAAGTGGATATGAGTCCCTTGCAAAGTAATATCATAAAGTCTTAAGGCTAAAATGAAGTGTATAAGAGCTTTTCTTTGCAACTTTTCTCCTAATTCTTAAATTTGTCTTCAATAGCATCTCTAGGTGGTTTTTTAGTTATTCTTTTTTTTTTTCATACATTTCTTAACAAGGATCCTAGTACCCATGAGACTGTTAATTCTTTTGAAGGTTGTGGGTGCTGTTACTTTATGTTTTCTACTGTTACCTCCTGAATCTAAATAATGCCCAGTCCATATAAAATGCTTACTCAAAATTTCTTGAATAAATGAATGATTGCTCTGAAGTACTCTTAAAATAATTGCTTAGCAATGTTTCACAGAAAGCAGATGTACTTTCTTTCTGTTTCTTCTCTCTTCATCTTTAATTTTCTCCTTTCTCCTCCTTTCATCCAGTGGTTGGTATAGAGATCACTCATGCTGAAAATATGAACCTAACATTTATCTCTTTGTTTATGGAAAGTAAATATTTTATTCTTTCCACTAACCTATTTAAGAAGTCCTAGTGGAATATAAGGGTCATTCACTACCCAGGTGACCATTTTACTTAAGTTCTGTGTTTCAGTTTTTTCTATCTGTAAGTTGAGTATAGTAATTACACCTATCTGATATACCATAATGTGTACAGAGAACTTCAGACAGTATCTGCCATATAGAAAGCCCTCAACAAACATTAAAAGTTGATACTCATATGAAGCAACCTGTTCTATATTTATTCATTTTTAACTATTCTGGTTATGTTTTTCTCCATTGTCTCATTTTTCTGTACATTTTCTGACCGAGCTCAGTTGTGTGATTCTCATTTGGGTTTTGCATATGTATTTGCTGTGAGACACCAGGGGACCTGAAGGTATCTGAACACTTGCCTAGGTTGGATGTCTAGGAGTGCACACACCCATAGCTAACAATTGACATCAGGATGTTCAACCAGGTCCACATTTAACTTCTCTGTGTGACTTGAGTTTTACATAGGGTTTTGAGAAGGAATTTTTCAAGAGCAAATATTATAGGAGACCTGGCTGGAAGTCACAAGACTTATAATGATTTTACCCTAGAAGTTACATACTTTCTGTCATATCCTGTGGATCCAAGCAGTCACAGGGTCTGCCCATAACTGATAAACTAGATAAAAAGACTATCTCTTGAGCTCAGGAATGGCAAGATTACATTGCAAAATTGCATGTGATATAGGAGAAATCTTAGCTGTTATCTTTGGAAAATTTCATCAGCCACATTGACTGTTATAATTTTTTTTCTTTTGCATTTGAAATTAAATTCATTTCTCTATTATTTTAGTAAATACTTAGGATCATATAGAAAAGTTTAAACCCTCAAAGGCTCTTTATTGGGTAGGTTTTCAAAAGTTTTAAGACTAATAGTATGGCTTTAGTATTTTTCTGGATAAATATTTATAAATGCTTCAATTTTTCTATAGAAAGAATTGTTTTAAAGATTTTTTTTTATTTTGGTCTTCATCTTAGGTACTGGATATGGTAGTTGAAAGAGCCCAAAATTGGTTAAAGGAAATGTACTAGTTATGACTACTTTCACTAAATTGGGTTGAATAGACCAACTGGCATTAATGTTACTTTTTCATCTTTAAATTATCCAACACACAGAATTTGAAGTGAAATCAAATTTTTAATTATTCCGGGTGCGGTGGCGCATGCCTGTGATCCCAGCACTTGGGAGGCTGAGGCAGGAGGATGGTGAGTTTAAAGCCAGCCTCAGCAATGGCGAGGCACTTAGCAACTCAGTGAGACCCTGTCTCTAATAAAATACAAAAAAAGGGCTGGGGATGTGGCCCAGTGGTTGAGTGCCCCCGAGTTCAATCCCCAGTACCCCCCCCAAAAAAATTAATTATGCCTATTCATATCCATACTTCTAGCCTGTCTTCATTCCAACATAATAATAAGCAACATTTTCTCCTTCTCTGTTGCTCTCACAGCAAGCTGTTTCCTGTGCCTGTTGTTTCTGTCTGCCCAAGAAAGTACAGAAACTCAAAGAGGATAAAGATTATCCAACAAGGGAGTGGAGTAAATATTTGAGTTACAGGTATCTATTCCATGTAAGTTCAAATGTTCATTCATTTATCAAATTTAGGATTCTTTCATTATTGTATTAAAAATTACTAATAAGTCCCACATTTATTCCTGATATTCATGGCTACAATTATTTACCCAGTTTCCCTTATAGCTAAGCATTGCCATGTAACACATTTCTGGCCAAAGAGACATTAATGGAAGTCTCCTTGAGGACTCTGGAAAGATATCTGTTATTTGTTGAAAAGGAAAGGTGAGGCTGCTTTGTCCTTTCCAACCATGACTGGAGTCAAAATGCCCAAGACTGCAGCCTTTACCTACCTTGTCTTTTACCGTGAGGGAAAAGACATGAAAACTGCCATGGTGCTGTTCTGGTATTACCAAGCCACTGATCCAGTAGCACTAATTGATTTCTTCCAGTTTTGTTTTCAGACAAATGAACAAATACATTATAGTCAAACAAGTACTGTCTTCTTGAATTAAGCTACTACGATTTGGTTGTTGCTATCGCTGCATTTTAGCTAAAATAACTTTCCTTCCTTCCTCCTTCTCTCCTGCCTTCCTTCCTTCTTTCCATCTTTATCTTTTTTCCTTTTATTTACCAAGTTATGGGTACCAGAATATAGGAATGATACAAAAGAAGAGAGATGCTGTTATAAGGAGTTTTATGAAAATTGTTAACGGACTTTTACTGATGATTTTTTATTTTGGGGAAAAGAAATCTACAAAACCAAAACAAGGAGAATGATAAAGCACTGAACCTGGAAATGCTCTAAATGGCTAATAAATTATAGAAAGACTATCATTTTATCTTTTTAACTCACTGATAAATGTATCAGTTGGATATCAAAATTAGTCATATGTGAACCATGATATGGGAAAGATAGTTGGCAGTAATTTTGAAGTTGTGATAAGGTATACAGTGAACTATGTGATATAATGGATAGATCATGCTATTGTATGCAAAGTAGTAATTGCTGTATAAGAACCATGTATAAATACAAATCAGAAAAGGGTCAATAACAATTTCCTATCAGTTACATCTCCTGCCATTGTTCACTTTCTCTTCCAGATTTCAACTTGGAAGGTATAGAATTTCTTATTGGGCATTTGTATACACTGCTTCCTCTGCCTGGAACACATTTCCCCTCTTCATTAATCGGCTTCCATTCATCTTGCAAGTCTCAGTTAAGCCTTTTCTTACTATGAGAAGATTTTCCTGTACATAAGTCATTTTTTCACGTACTTCCATAGCCTTTTCATTCCTTAATCATAAGTTGCAATTACTTGTTTACTTGTCAACTCCTTGCTAAACTCTGTGTTTCGTGAGGACAGGGACAATAGCTTTCCTCTTTGTATCCTCAGAGCTTTGTCTGATACACTGTGGGTACTTAAGACTTTTTGAATAATTGACAGAACTTAATTACCATTTAATTTTTATTACATTTGCTTTAAACAAAAATAAAGTTTGAAATTAGTTGAAAGAAGTCAGCCTACATTATTAAATTCACTCATAGGATTTTATTTTTGTCGTTAAGACAAAAAGAAATAATCCTTTCTTTTGAAGTTTTTCATTTTTTGTATTTAATACAGACTCTTGTCTAATGTTGTAATTTCTTCTTTTACATTCTTGATATGCCAGAGAGCTATCAGTCTTCTCATTTGCCAATCGTTACTGGCCAAGTATGAATGTTCAAAGCCAGACTAATTTCCACATAACATATACTACATTTTCCTACCTAAAAGATCAAAGAAAAACACTATGCTTGACATGATTTATTTTTGACAAATATGTGTAGCCTACTTTAATATGGGAAAACATTTTTCATTAGGTTCCTGAGGGGGAGAATTATGTCTCACTGGATATATGTCCTCATTTTAACAGAGAATTACTATTTTCAATTTTGTTTTGTCTTGTTTGGTCACCTAGTATCTCAAAAAATACATTCTTAAGTATACGTGATTTGGAGATGGATTTCACAGTACATAATAGAGGTGGTTTTAAAATCTCTAACATGTTGAAGGGGTTTAAACTTAAGTTTCAAGTCCTTGAAATTTTCTTTGCAGGATTTTTATAAGAGGTGCATCATGCTAATTAATAACTAAATGTACAGGCTACACTGAAGCTCTCCTTTGTTCACCTTTCATATCAGCCAATTTACCTATATTTTCCTTTATTAATATTTTATTATCCAGTTCATTTATATGTATGTATGTATGTATATATACATATGTGTGTATATATGTGTGTGTGTTCAATGACATTTTTAACATTATTTTTAATTTATTTTTATGATAAAGTGAGCATGACAATGTGACTGTTAAAAATTATTCAGTTGTCTTTTAATAATTCAAAATTGAAACACATCAAGGAAAGCTTTTCTTCTTTATATTTTTTTGGGGATAATAATGATATATAACTCTTGCTCTCCCAGAACCCCTTTGATAACCAAAAAGCACCAGATACCTCTGGGTTGCTTGAGCAGATTGGATATATTTTTTTCTACTATTCCTTTCCATTAACTTGCCATATCAAATAAACTTCAAAATGGTTTTCAAAAATCTTTTGTATTAAGTAATTTCTCTTCTCTCTCTTGCTACTGTTCCATTGGGCTTTCAGCAGTTCCTATCTACCTTAGTGGGAAAACCTTCTAACCATTCCTTTCTATTTTGTCCTACCTCTCCCCTAGTATCTTTGCAAAGATTCCTTTGGAAATCTCACCATATTGGTTCTCTGTGTGAAAATCCATAGTGATTTCCAGTATCTCTTGGGAAGCTCCAGCTACTGAATTTCTTTCATGTTTTCAAACAAATCCTTTTCTCTCGCCTTTCTGATCTCCTGACCTTTTACATATAATGACTCCTTTGGCTGGAAAACCGTCTTCCCTAACCCCACTACCCACACTGTGTCTTCCCAAGGTTGACTTATCCTCCAGCTCTCAACTTCAAAACATTCTTTGAAGCCAGCCTTCATCCTCTTCTCCCAAGGGGGAGGTCTGTTTCCCAGTCTGTGTTTCCCATGGAATCCTCCACTTCCTCTTCTAGCTATTTGTTAAATTACATTTTCTTTTTTAAAACTAGTATTCTTTTAATTGAAATATAATTTTATACCTTCTGGAGTAAAAAAAAAATCACTGTTTTGATACACACACACACACATACACAAAATAGAATGATTAAATCAAGTCGAGTAACATTTCTATCATCTTCCTTCCCTATCACTTTTATTTTTGTGGCCAGAGATTTGAAATTTACTCTCTTAGTTATATCGAAGTGTACATTATTATAGACTATAGTTGCCCTCAAACTTATTCCTAATATCTAACTGAAAGTCTGTGCCCTTCAACTAACAACCATTCTCTTCTCTCCTTCTATGACCTTGGCCTTTTAAGATTCTACATGTAATATGTGGTATTTGTCTTCCTGTGCCTGGCTTATTTTATGTAGAATAATGTGATCCAGGATCATTCACTTTGTTGCAAATAACAATATTTCCTTCTTTTTTAAAAGGCTTAGTAGTATTCCATTGTGTTTATGAAGTACATTTTCTCTATCCATTTATCTATTGATGGATACATAAGTTGATTCTGTTTTTTGGTAATTGTGAATATACTATATGAACATAGGAGTGCAGATATACCTTCAACACATTGATTTAAATTCCTCTGTATATATATATACCCAGAAGTAGGATTGTTGGATTGTATGGCAGTTCTATTTTTATTGTTAGGAAGCTCTGTGAAGTTTTCCATAGTGGATATACTAATTTACATTCCCGTCAGCAGTTTCCACAGGCTCCCTTTTCTTTGCATCTTCACCAACACCTGTTTACTTCCATCTTTTTGATAATAGACATTCTAACAAGTATTTGGTAATATTTGTGGAACCAATAAAGATCCTAAATAGCCAAGGACATGGAGCAAAAATCCCCAAAACAAAAGAACAAAAACCAAAGCTTGAGATGTCACATTCCTTGCTTTCAAAACATAAAGCTATTTTAATCAAATGCAATACTGGTGTATAAACAGACACATTGAGAACAACAGGACTGAAAGCTAGAAATAAACCCATATGGTTATGGATGATTGATTTTCAACAGGGTGCCAAGTACATACTAGGGGGAAAGGTCATCATCCTCAGTGAACCCTGCTGGAAAAGCTGGATACCCACATGCAGAAGAATGCAGCTGGATCCTATCTCACACCATACATATAAACCGACTTGAATTGGATTGCAGACTTCAATTTAACTAAAAGAAAATGTACATCTACCAAAATAAAGGAAGGAGGAACAAGCTCCATGACATTGGTCTGGGAAATGACTGTTGTATGGGAACCAAAAAGCACAGTCAACAAAATTAAAAATAAACAAGTGAATTCGCTTCAAACTAAAAAGCTTCTGCACAGCAAACAAACAACCGAGTCAAGACAAAGCCTATGGAGAAAATCTTTCCAGACTATAGATTGGATAAGTGGTAGATATCCAAATATATAAGGAATATAACTAATAGAGAAAAATTCAAGTAATTCATTTAATAAATTGTCAAAGACCTGAAGAAATATTTCTCAAAAGAAGACCATACAATCAAGCAAGAGATTCATTAGAAAGTGCTCAGTGTCACTCATCTTTTGAGATAAGCAGGTTAGATCCTCAGTAGGTATCACCTTCCATGGGTTTTCTGACTGAACTGAGGCCTCTTGGCTGTGCCATTCACGTTACCCAGAATTCTGTAGGGTTGGACTGTCTATCTGTTCTCCCCTACCCTTTCTACCTGCCTGGAAGTTTGTAATCATCATTTATAAGACAAATTAATTCATAAATGTTGCTTCCTATACAGTTTTTGATGGGTTCCTATTTTCCATTTGGCAACATGTTTCAGAGAGAAATTCATTCATGGAGGTAGAATGCTGCAATTTTTTTTCCTATCAATGTTATGAGCTAAAAGTATTAATTTGAAGTCTATATTTTTATCTTTCTCATACCTCTTTTAGTATCTCAAACTCCACAATATTATGTCTTATGATCACTATCTTTTAAATTGTCTGTCTTGGGAAATAAAACGAGCCACTGTTTGATTTTTATGTGCACTGACAGTGACCTCAAAATGTTACTATATTATTCATAGCTCATAGTGCTTTAGCTTCATTTAATTGGAAAAGTCTAATTGTGTGATTTCTAATTCTGCTAATGTAATGCTGTTGGGCCAAGGGGAGGTACAGAGAAGTTTCAAGATTAGTTGCCATTTCTATTAATTAATAAATGGTTCAATTTTCCTTAGTAAAGATGCCATGATATCCCTTTAATTATACTAAGATCCCTCTATTATGGGGTGAAAATAATGTAAAAAGCTCTGTGGCATGTTATTTTACCAATAAAGTCTTGCACAAAGAGGTTTAGAACATTAGTAAATTGTGTTTTGTCAGTACATGAAATCACTGACTCTCTAATCTAATGGAGAATATTTTATATGATGGAAAGTAAGATTAAGCAATTGCCTCTTCAGATTCCAATTTCCCTTGATTTGAAAGTACCAATATGAGTGACCAGAGAAGTAAGTTGCATCATTCAGCATTAAGGATAACATTTTACAGCCAGCTTTTCAGAGTTGGTATTTTATTAGTAAAATTTTACAGCATATAAGAACATGAAAAATTGGATACTTGTACACTCCTTGCAAATTTGATAATTGTAAACTTAAACTAGGTTAAAAAATTCTCATAAACAAACATCTTTCTTTCCAAATTCAAATCCTTCGGGAAGATGAAATTGAATTTACTGATCCTGAATTCAGTTATCAATAGCTAATAGATGAATTAAAAAAATATGAAAGCCTTGAACTCAAATATCCAGCCAGAAAGTGGTTTTTTAGTTTTGTTTGGCAAGCCACTAGCTCACTGTGCCCTCAGATGCTTTAGTATTGCCCAGCTAAATCATCATAAACTATCTGCAGTAGTCTTTTAGCAGTTACTCATTTACCAACATCTGTTTACTTACTTATCATATCTATGTAGTATATACCTAACTGAATATGCCCATATCTGCCCTCTAATTAGCATATTTCTGTTCCCCAAAGTAGGTCCTAGATAGGCATGTTTCTGCTGTGTGGCCATTGTCACCCACTGTATTAGCTTTCTGTCACTATAACAGATACCTGAGATAATCAGCCTACAAAGAGAAAATGTATATTTAGGGTTCAGTTTTGGAGAGTTCAGTCCATATCTGTTGACCCCATTGCTTGTGGGGCTGTGGTGAGGCAATATATCATCGTAGGTAGGTAGGTGGGTGTGTGAGGGCAAAGCTGGTTATCTTGTGCCTGGGACATCAAATAGAGAAAGAGGAAGGAGATGGAGTCCTACTATCTCCTTTGGGTTAATGTCTGCAATGACCTAAGACCAGACTGCCCACTAGACCTGGCTCTTAAAGTTTCTACCACCTCCTAAGAGTGCCACTCTGGGAAGCAAGACATGAACACATGGACCATTTTTGGGCACTTAAGACTCAAGCTGTAATACCCAGCCCGGCCATGCCTGTTTTGCTGGACAACAGTATATCCAATATTATATTTAGTGCAATCTGTAGGACAGTTCTTCAGGTGTCTTTAGACTGACCCAGTTCCTCTCCTACTCTGTCTTTCTACATGTGATTATTAGAATAACTATAAAATGAGTTGGGAATGCAAAACCCTGAGATAGAGAAGAGCTGCCTGGGACAAACCAAGTCTTTTTCTTGTCCCTTTGAAATAATGTAGCACTTTGAGAAAGTGAAGACCTGCTGAGCTAGTCCTAGTTTCGCTTTTCTTTCTCCTGGAAGAAGACATCCTTCAAAGGTTTCCCAAGTGATTCTCATAGACCCTGCAGTATATAACCTGGTGAGGGCCATATTACAAGGTTCTTTAACTTTGATGCAAATTGGATACCTATAGTCAAGACTCCATTCAGCGAAACAAGATGGGTGAATAGAGGCATCCAGAATTTGCCTGCTCCTTCACAAAGAAGAACCATAGATGCCTATTGAGATGAATGATCATGGAAGAACACTGAAAATTAATAGGAGACAAAATGGAAACTTTGTAAGATCCATAGATGTGAGGCAACAGCATAGTAAGAGAAATAAATATTCCATCACCTGCCATCTTACTCTATAGATTGGGGAGGAGGAATCTTACTTCTGAAGGGGTATGGGCCAAAGAGAAAATCTCACCAAATTCCATCATCAAAGATACTGGTAATCTTAGCTCTTGGATATTTTCACAACCCTGACAGGCTTGCAGCCTAACTAGATAAGCAATCTGTGATCTGCACAATAGTCTGGCTTGGGAAAAGAAATTCACATCATTTTCCAGCAAATTCCCTGGATATTATAACTAGAAGTCATTTGAAGAATGGACCTATTACCTTTATTTGGACTGCTGTAGAGAACAGAAACTCCTGCATGTTCCCATCTCTTGGAACAAAAATCATTTCACTGCATGGGTTTAGTGGGTAGTTGCCTAATGGACCTAATATGTCTCAGTAGAGTTACTCTGACACAAGCCAGCTCAGAGTGATGCACTGTAGGGAAAAGACATTCCAATACAGAGAAAAAATGGAAGTCACCATCCTCAAGACATGGAGTTTGAGGGAGCCTGCCCTCCAAGATCAGGGGTGTTGTCATTCACACATGTTTATATCCCAGTGCCAGTACAAAAGGCATTCACTAATATGGTTCCCACCACCCCTTCCCCCAGTGCTGCACATGGATACCTGTCAATAACAAAGTGAGGAAAGGACTCTCTGATTCTGTATGTGCCCCACCCAAAGGGGTGGCCTTGAGAAATGCCATGGCTCCAGCTATTGCACACCAAACTGTCACCCTACTCCTGGATCACATAGCTTTAGAAGTTCCAGAGAGAAACTTTGCCTGGTGTCAGCCTCATACTACTCTCATTCACTCCACTGAGTACTTCAGTTGAAAGGGATTTTGTCTGGCTACATTTATAATCCACTGCTGCTCAATCCTTGGTAGGCACTACCACTAAAAGAATTGGGGAGGGAAAAGCCTCAGCCATTGTCCTGTCTTCTGGTGTACATGACTAGGGAGGTAGCCATGCACATAGTGGCAGGAGAGAACAGAACAATTACTGCTTCCAGTATACCTACACAGGCCCTGCTGTTGGCCATTCCTGCACTTTGGTCACTCCCTGCTGAACAAACTGGATTCAAATGCCACAGAGGGAGCGCCATAATTCCTGGTCTTGTCTCCTCCTGTGAATTACCAGAGCCTAGAACATTGTCCAGTCAGAGGACAAGTGTGCTATCCCCCTCTCCACTACTTTTGTACCTAGTGCTAGAGTCATAGAACCAGATTAATAGTGCCTGAGGAAACCTCCATAATCTATAGGGACTACCACTCTCAGTTATACAGTAGTTATACAGTTTTCACTCCATTTACTTTGCTGTCTACACCACATTGCCTGAACATTTAGATTATCCCCACAATTGCTTAATTTGTAGAAAGAGTGGGCCTTTCCAACTCCAATATGGTATGCATTGTTCCCAAACTTCTTAATTACAGCCAAAAAAAGCCACAAAGAGATTACAATATACTGTTCATATGAAAATAAACTCAACATTGCCTACCAGACTGATACCCTGATACTGACACATCTTCAGAGGAAAACCACTTATTAAGAAGGCCATGCCATAAAAGTGGTAGAAATATCCATTCTACCAGAGGTGTAATTCATAGGAATAAAATAAATATGAAAAAAGAAGGTAATACAACACCACCAAAAGATAATAATTTTCTAGTAACAGAGTTCCAAGATATTAAAATAAATGAAATAATTATAAATTATTCAAAAGATTTTTTTTTGTAATACTGGGAATTGAACCCAGGGGCACTTTACCACTGAGTTGCATGTCCAGGCCTTATTATTATTATTATTATTATTATTTTTAAATTTGAGACAGGGTCAGGCTAAGTTGCCTAGGTCTTGACATGTGATCCTCTTGCCTCAACTACTTGAGTAGATGGGATTATAGGTATACAATACCATGCCTGGAGAAAAGAATGATTTTTCAAAAACTAAATGAGATTCAAGAAAATACATACAAATAGTTGAATGAAATTAGGAAGAGAATGCCAGGTGTATGATGAGAGATTTTGAAAAAGAGCAAATAGAAATCTTACAAATGAAGAGCACAATAACTCAAATAAAAATTTATTTAAAAGCCTCAACAACAGACTAGATCAAGCAAAAGAAAAAAAATATCACAGTTTGAAGACAGGGATTTTGAAATATTACATTCGGACAGAGAAAGAGGTGTAAGAAAGAGAATGAATAAAAATAGCATTCAATATCTTTGCTACTCCATTAAGTAATCAATCCATCTTTCACATCATTAGCATGTGTAAAGGGGTGGAAATAAAGGTCAAGTGCATTGGCCACTCCTGCCAATTAATGAAATGATAACAGAATAACAGAGCATTCCCCTTATCTTGGGAAATTAAAAGACATAGGCTGATAGATTGGATTAAAAAAAAAAAAAGACCCAACAATATGCTGCCTTCAAGAGACAAATCTCATAGGAAAAGACACCCACAGACTGAAGGTGAAAGGATGGGATAAAATATACCACTCACAGGGACTATGTAAGCAAGCAGGGGTTTCCATCCTCATATCAAACAAAGTAGACTTCAAGCCAAAGGTAACCAAAAGAGATAAGGATGGACATTTCAAACTACTAAACAAAGAAACTGTAGAACTCAACAATACAATCAATAGCTTAGATTTAACTGATATATATATATATGAGAGAGAGCGAGAGAGAGTATATTATCCATCAACAAGTCAGTACACTTTCTTCTCACCAGCACATGGATCATTCTCTAAAACAGATCATATATTATGCCATAAAGCAACTCTAAGCAAATATAAAAAAGTAGAAATACTACCCTGCATACTACCAGATCATAAAGGAATAAAACTAGAAATTAATGATAAAATAAGAAACAAAACCTACTCCAACACCTGGAGACTAAATAATATGCTATTGAATGAACAATGCGTTGCAGAAGACATCAAAAAGGAGATTAAAAAATTCTTAGAGGTAAATGAGAACATCGATACAACATATCAAAATCTCTGGGACACTATTAAGGCAGTACTAAGAGGAAAATTCATTGCATGGAATTCATTCCTTCAAAGAAGAAAAGGTCAACAAATAAATGAATTAACATTACACCTCAAAGCCCTAGAAAAAGAACAAATTAACCCCCAAAGCAGTAGAAGACAGGAAATAATTAAAATTGGAGCCGAAATCAATGAAATTGAAACAAAAACACAATTGAAAAAATCGACAGAATCAAAAGTTGGCCCTTTGAAAAAATAAATAAAATTGATAAACCATTAGTTATGCTAACTAAGAAAAGGAGAGAAAAAACTCAAATTACCAATTTATGTGATGAAAAAGGAAACATTGTAATGGACACTACAGAAATACAGATGATAATTAGAAATTATTTTGAAAATCTATACTCCAACAAAATAGAAAATAATGAAGACATTGACAAATTTCTAGAAATATATGATATGCCCAAACTGAATCAGGATGACATATACAATTTAAATAGATCAATTCCAAGCCAAGAAATAGAGGATGCCATCAAAAACCTACCAACCAAGAAAAGCTCATATCCAGATGGATGCACAACTGAGTTCTACAAGACCTTTAAAGAAGAACTAACCCCAATACTTCTCAAACTATTCCATGAAATAGAAAAAGAGGGAACCTTTCCAGACTCATTCTATGAGGCTAATATCACCCTGATTCCAAAACCAGGCAGAGACAAATCAAAGAAAGAAAACTTCAGACCAATATCACTAATGAATATGGATGCAAAAGTCCTCAATAAAATTTTGGCAAATCGAATACAAAAACACATAAAAAAATAGTACATCATGATCAAGTGGGGTTCATTCCAGGAATGCAAGATTGGTTCAACATAAGAAAATCAATAAATGTAACTCACCACATCCATAGACTCAAAGATAAAAATCATATGATCATCTCAATTGACGCAGAGAAAGCATTTGACAAGATACAGCACCCCTTCATGTTCAAAACACTAGAAAAAATAGGAATAACAGGAACATACCTCAACATCCTAAAGGCCATCTATGCTAAGCCCCAGGCCAACATCATCCTAAATGGAGAAAAGCTGAAAGCATTCCCTCTAAAAACTGGAACAAGACAGGGATGTCCTCTTTCGCCACTATTATTTAACATAGTTCTTGAAACAGACCAAAGAAATAAAAGGGATACGAATAGGAAAAGAAGAACTCAAATTATCACTATTTGCAGACGATATAATTCTATACATAGAAGATCCAAAAAACTCCACCAGAAATCTTCTAGATCTAATAAACTAATTCAGCAAAGTGGCTGGATATAAAATCAATAACCAAAAATCTAAGGCATTTCTGTACATCAGCAACAGATCCTCAGAAAGAGAAACTAGGAAATCCACCCCATTTACTATAATGTTAAAAAAAAAAAAAAAAAAAAAAAAAAAAAAAAAAAAAAAAAACCTTGGGAATCAACCTAACAAAAGAAGTGAAAGACATGTATAGTGAAAACTACAGCACACTAAAGAAAGAAATTAAAGAAAATCTTAGAAGATGGAAATATTTGCCTTGTTCATGGATAGGTAGAACTAATATTGTCAAAATGACTATTCTACCAAAAGCACTATACAATTTCAATGCAATCCCAATCAAAATCCCAATGTCATTCCTCATAGGAATAGAAAAAGAAATCATGAAATTCATCTGGAAAAATAATCCACCCATAATAGCCAAAGCAATTCTTAGCAAGAAGAGTGAAGCTGGTAGCATTACTATTCCAGACATTAAATTGTATTACAAAACAATAGTAACTAAAACAGCATGGTATTGGCACCAAAACAGACCAGTAGACAAATGGTACAGAATAGAAGACACAGAGACTAACCCACACATCTATAGTTATATTAGACAAAGGTGCCAAAATCATATATTAGAGAAAAGACAGCCTCTTCAACAAATGGTGTTGGGGAAACTGGAAATCCTTATGTAATAAAATGAAATTAAACCTTTATCTCTCTCCATGCACAAAACTCAACTCAAAGTGTATCAAGGACCTAGGAATTAAACCAGAGACCTTATACCTAATAGAGGAAAAAGTAGGCCCAAATCTCCAACACGTTGGATTAGGCCCCAACTTCCTCAATAAGACCCCTATAGCACAAGAACTAAAATCAAACATTAATAAATGGGATGGATTCAAACTAAAAAGCTTCTTTTCAGCAAAAGAAACAATCAGTGAGGTAAACAGAGAACATACAGAGTGGGAGCAAATCTTTACCACATGCACATCAGACAGAACATTAACTTTAAGGATATATAAAGCTCTCAAAAAACTTTACACCAAAAAACCAAACAACCCAATCAATAAATGGGCTAAGGAATTGAACAGGCACTTCTCAGAAGAAGATATACAATCAATCAACAAATATATGAAAAACTGTTCAACATCTCTAGCAATTAGAGAAATGCAAATCAAAACTACTCTAAGATTTCATCTCATGTCAGTCAGAACGGCAGCTATCAAAACCACAAACAACAATAAATGCTGGTGAGGATGTAGGGAAAAGGGCACACTCTTACATTGCTGGTGGGGCTGCAAATTGGTGCAGCCAATTTGGAAAGCAGTATGGAGATTTCTAGGAAAACGTGGCATGGAACCACCATTTGACCCAGCTATCCCACTCCTTGGTCTATACCCAAAGGACTTAAAAATAGCATACTACAGGGACACAGCCACATCAATGTTCATAGCAGCACAATTCACAATAGCTAGATTGTGGAAACAACACTGATGCCCATCAATAGATGAATGGATAGGGAAACTTTGGTATATATACACAATGGAACACTACTCAGCACTAAAAGAGAATAAAATCATGGCATTTGCAGGTAAATGGATGGAGTTGGAGAAAATAATGCTAAGTGAAGTCAGCCAATCCCAGAAAACCAAAGGTAGATTGATTCTTTTGCTATGAGTATACTGAATTATAATGGCAAGGGAGGGGGGATGAGAGGAATGAAAGAATGTTAAATAGAAAAAAGGGGGGGGGAAAGGGGATAGAAACAATGGCAGAAGGAGTTGGACACCAATATACTAAGTGCATGTATAAAAACTCAAATGGTATGAAAATACTTTGTGTAAAACCAATGATTTGAAAAACTGTGCTCTTTATATGTAATATGAAAGTAATTGCACTCTAAAAGCATGTGTAACAAATTAAATTAAATAAAAAATTTAAAAAAAAATATTTTCACCATGACATATATAGTCAAACTGAAAATTACAATACAAAGATTTCAAAATCTGCAAGTGAAAGGCACAAAGTCATACTAAAAGGCAATCTCATTAGAAAATAGCCCATTTCTCAGCAGAAACCCTGCAAAACACTTCATCCATCAGCTGTAGAATAAATATTCTTTTCACTGGCACATGGAACTTGCTCTGGAATAGACCATATCTTAGACAACAAAATAAGGCTTAAAAAACTGAAATTACATAATACATTTTTTTCTGACCACAAGAAAATGAAACTAGATGTCAACAATAAGAGGAAACTCAGAAATTATACAAATATATGTAGAATTAACAACACACTTTTAAAGGAAGAGTGGATCACTAAGGATGTCAGAAGGGAAATTTAAAACTTTCTTCAAAAAAATGAATGTGGAAACACAACATACCCAAATCTGTGATGTACAGCCAATGCAGTACCAAGAAGGAGGTTTACAGCAGTGATTGCCTACATCAAAAAACAGACTTAAGCCAAAACAATCTGGGTTACATTTCAAGAAATTATTAAAGCAAGATGAAATCAAATCCAAAATTGGCATAAGATAAACACTAACGATATAACAAGTAATAGATCATAAGTAGAAAAAAAGAAATAATAAAGTTCTATTTCTAAATGAAACAATCTAAAATTGCAAAAGATCAATGAAAAAAGTTATTCTTTGAAATGATAAATAAAATTAATAAATTGTTTGGCATGCTAACTCAAATAGAAGTAAAATTAGAAGTTAAAAAGAAGACATTAAAACTCATACCACAGAAATCTGAAGAACTATATGCTACCAACTTGGAAAATCTAGAAGAAATTGACAAATTTCTGGACAAATATGACCTGCCAAAACTGAACAAAAATCTGAATAGAACAATAACAACAAATGAGATTGAATCAGTAATACGGTGTGCTTTAACAAAGACAAGCCTTCTTTCTTTTCTGGCTTCATTATTTTCTGACTGGGTTCATTACTGAATTGTACAAAACTTTTTAAAGGAGAACAAACACCTATGCTCCTCCAACTATTTCATAGAATTAAAATAGACAGAACCTTTACAAAGTAATTCTTTGAGGCTAGCTTTACCCCTTTCCCAAAATCTGACAAGGAAATGTGTAACAACAAAAACAACCCTATAGACCAACATCCCTGATGAATATAGATGCAAAAGTCTTCACAAAATACAAGCTAAGCAAACTCAACAGTTCATCCAAAATATCACCTACCATGGATTTTATTCCATGTTTGCAAGGATGGTTCAATAGATACTAATCAGTAAAGGTAATATATCACCTAAATAGAATGAAGGATAAAAATCATATGATCATTTTGATAGATGTAGAAAAGCATCTTTTCCAACATATGCTTTTGTTTCCAACATTCCTTCACCATAAAAGTCCTGAGAAAAATAGGTAAAGAAGGATCAAATATTAACATAATAGAGAATGCACATAATAATTTATAACCAACATCATACAGAATGGGAAAAAAAAAACGGAAAACATTTCCCATAAGTTTAGGAGCAAGGCCATAGTGTCACTCTCAGTACTCTTATTTAATAAAATAATATAAATGTTAGCCAGAGCTATTTGAAAGAGAAATGAAAGGCATATAGTAGGAAAAGAGGATGTCAAATTATCCCTGTTTGCAGATGATACAATTCTACACTTATAAAAATCTACAGGCTCAATCAACAGACTATGAGAATTGAGAAACAAGTTCAGTAAAGTATCAAGAAACAAAATTGACATAGAAAAATCAGTAGTTTTTCTGTAAACAAGGTACTTGCTGAGAAAAAAAAATCATTAAAACAATTCAATTTACAATGGCTCTAAATAAATGAATCAAATACCTAGGAATAAAATAAACTAAGAGTGTGAAAGACCTCTGCAACAGAAATTGCAAAACACTGAGGGAGAAAATTGAAGAAAACATTAAATGGTAGTAAGATCTACCATGTATATGGATTGGAAGAAATAATATTGTTAAAATGAACTTCTCAAAGCTTTCTACACATTCAATGTAATAGCGATCAAAGTACCAGTCATATTTTTCACACAACTTTAAAAAATTCTAAAATTCATATTTTCAACAAGAATGCTGAGAAAACTGGATATCCAAATACAAAAGATTGAAACTTGACTCCTATCAAACCCCCTGGAGATGAAAAAAAAAAAAAAAAAACTCAGAATGGATTAAAGTCCTTAATGTAAGACCCCAAACTCTGAAACTACTGGGGGAAAGAATAGAGAAGATGCTTGAAGATATTGGTACAGGCAACCATTTTCTGGACACAGCCCCCAAATTACATGACCCCAAAGCAATTATCAAGAAATGCAATTGCAACAAACTAAAAAGTTCCTGTACAGAAAAGCAAACAATCAACAGTGTGAAGAGACAACCTATAAGAGGGAGAAAATATTTGCCAGCAATTCATTTTACAGAGGAGTAATATCCAGAATATATAAAGAATTTAAAAACCTTTAAAACAAAAAAACCAATCTAATTAAAAAGTAGAAATATGATTTAAATAGATCTCAGAAAATTCAAAATTGCTAATAAATACAT
The DNA here is from genome assembly GCA_025594165.1 of Tamias sibiricus. Lineage (NCBI taxonomy): Eukaryota > Metazoa > Chordata > Mammalia > Rodentia > Sciuridae > Tamias > Tamias sibiricus. The sequence goes on from CM046662.1 coordinate 145,165,592, forward strand.
GAAAAAACTAAATATCTTTAGCCATCAGAGAAATGCAAATCAAAACTACATTGGCAGATCATCTTGCTCCAGTTAGAATGGCTCTTATATAAAAAAAAATAATGACAAATGCTGGTGGAGATGTTAAGAAAGATGAACTCTTAAACAACTGGTGAGAATGCAAATTAGTACAGCCATTATAGAGAACAGTAGGGAAGTTTCTCAAAAATCTAAACATAAAACTACCATCTGACACTATACCTAGATTCAAAGGAAATCAAATCATTTAATACATTCAATTAAGACATCTCCTACATTCAAAGGAAATTAAGTCACCACATAAAAGAGATATATACATGCCCATGTGAATTGTGGCACTATTTACAATAGCTAAAACATGGAATCTACCTGGGTTCCTGTCAACAGATCAATGGATAGAGAACATAATACACATGTACAATGAAGTATTATTCAGCCATAAATAATTAAATTCTGTCATTTATTAAAAAAAAGCAACTGGAGGATGTTGTATTAAGCAAAATAATCCATACATACAAAGACAACTATCACATGTTCACTCTAATATGTGAAAACTAAAAAAGTCAAATAGTGACTACTAGGGACTGGAAAGGGTACAGGGTAGAGGGCCATGAAGATGGAACAGTGGATGTGTATGGTCAATGCATACTTTATGTATGTATGGAAATAATTTGATCAATTTCACCCTCAAAATCTTGAATTGTCACATGTAGTCATTCCATCCCTCGTATAAAGGGGAACTGAAAACATGGAATTAGAGTTCTAGGTCTTATGGGATCCACACACTTGGAGCTTTTCTGTGTTAATAGATAATTACCAGGCTTGGCATGGGTCCTCCTGCAAAATGGAGAGTTTCTCAATTGTACATCTGAAAAATGCCCCTTAAATGTATCTTCTCTTATTCCCAAAGGCATGTTCATGTTTATTTTTACATGTCTCAAGTTTCCCTTTTGGAAGAAAATACCCAGAGTAATCTGTCTCTCATCATTGTTTCCAATTTATGAAAAATAAACAGAAATGAGAAATCCAAATATCATCTGATAATCAGAGAACTGGGGTTATTGTTTTTAACAAGGATTTATAATGTTGAAATATCAATCAAAATAGTGTTAAAGTGGCCACAATATTTTGTATTTAAAAAATTTTCCTGAGCAGGAAAAGTGAAGCAGGCGGCATCACCATACCAGACTTTAAATTATACTATAGAGCAATAGTAACAAAAACAGCATGGTATTGGCACCAAAACAGACTAGTAGACCAATGGTACAGAATTGAGGACACAGAGACTAATACATATAATTTCAGCTATCTTATATTAGACAAAGGCGCCAAAAATGTACATTGGAGAAAGGATAGCCTCTTCAACAAACGGTGCTGGGAAAACTGGAAAGCCATATGCAACAAAATGAAATTAAACCTGTATCTCTCACCATGCGTAAAATTCAATTCAAAGTGGATCAAGGACTGAGGAATTAGACCAGAGACAATACACCTAATAGAAGAAAAAGTAAGCTACAATTTCCAACATGTCGGATTAGGCTCCAAGTTCCTTAACAAGAATCCGGTAGCGCAAGAATTAATACCAAGAATTAATGAATGGGATAGATTTAAGCTAAAAAGCTTCTTCTCAGCAAAAGAAACAATCAGTGAGGTGAACAGAGAGCCAACTAACTGGGAACAAATATTTAATACATGCACATCGGATAGAGCACTAATTTCTAGAATATATAAAGAACTCAAAAAACTCGACACCAAAAAAACAAATAATCCAATTGATAAGTAGGCTAAGGAATTGAAAAGTCACTTCTCAGAAGAGGTTACACGATTAATCAACAAATACATGAAAAAATGCTCAACATCGCTGGGAATTAGAGAAATGCAAATCAAAACTACTCTAAGATTTCATTTCACTCCAGTCAGAATGGCATCTATCAAGAACACAAACAACAATAAATGTTGGAGAGGATGTGGGGAAAAAGGCACACTCATACATTGCTGGTGGGACTGCAAAATGGTACAACCATTATGGAAAGCAGTATGGAGATTTCTTGGGAAAATGGGAATGGAACCACCCTATGACCCAGCCATCCCACTCCTGGGTCTATTCTCAAAGGACTTAAAAACAGCATATTACAGTGACACAGCTACCTCAATGTTTATAGCAGCACAATTCACAATAGCTAGGTTGTGGAACCAACCTAGATGTCCTTCGGTAGATGAATGGATAAAGAAAATGTGGTATATATACACAATGGAATTTTACTCGGCAATAAAAGAGAAAAAAATAATGACATTCGCAGGTAAATGGATGAAGTTGGAGAATATAATGCTAAGTGAAATCAGTCAATCTCAAAAATCCAAATACCAAATGTTTCCTCTGATATAAGGAAGCCGGTTCACAGTATTGTTGCGTTGGGGTACATAGGAGGATTAGAGGAACACTATAATGGTCAAAGGGAAGGGAGGGGAAGGGAGGGAGCAAGGGGGAAAGGGGGAAAAAAGTGGTTGAATAAGACGGATATCATTATTCTAAATGCATGATTGAAGACTTGAATGCTGCAAATATACTTTGTATACAAACTGTTTTGTGTAAAAAGATGCTATATATGTATAGTATGAACTGTAATACATACTACTATAAATAAAAATTTAAAAAAATTTATGAGATTATCATAATTATACATAGTAGTTGGGTTCATTCAGTCAAAATCATACATATGGAATTTGATTTCAGTACCCATTTCCACCCTCTTCCCCCACCCCCACCATTCTCCTTGCTATACTCTACTGGTCTTCCTTTCAATTGTTTACTTATTTATTTTTATTGGTTCTTCTACTTAGACATAAAGGTGATATTCTATGTGGTATTTTTATATGGTTACATCAGTTCCACATTTTCTCCCCTTTCCTGTCCCTCCTTCCTCCATTTTGATCTCCTTCTTCTACTCTACTAATTTCCCTTTATCTATATGATATCCTATCCTCTCCTCCTTCTTTCCTTTATTCTGCTACATCTTGCACATATGAGGGAAAAGATTTGGCCCTTAACTTTCTGAGAGTGCCTTATTTTACTTAGCATGATACTCTCCTATTCCATTCATTTACCAGCAAATGCCATAATTTCATTCCTCTTTATGGTTGAGTAAAACTCCATCATGTACATATACCACATTTCTTAATCCATTCATCTGTTGATGGGCATATGGGTGGATCCCATAATTTGGCTATTGGGAATTGTGCTACTATAAATATTGAGGTGACTCTATTGCTATAGTATGGTAATTTTAGTTCTTTGGGATAAATTCTGAGAAGTGGGACAGCTGGGTCATATGGTGTTTCCATTTCTGACTTTTTGAGGAATCTTCATACTGCTTTCCAGAATGGTTGTACTAATCTGCAGTACCACCAACAATGTACAAGTGCATCTTTTCTCCCACATTTCTTCAGAATTATTATGTATGTTAGTGATAATTGATATTCTGCTTGGAGTGAGATGAAATCTTAGTGTAGTTTTGGTTTGCCTTTCTCTGATTGCTAGAGATGTTGAACTCTTTCATATATTTGTTGGCCATTTGTGTTTTTTCTTTTAAGAAATATCTGCTTATGTCTCTTGCTTATTTATTGATTGGCTTATTTATATATTTATTTTTTGGTGTTAATTTTTTTGAGTCCTTTATGTGTTTTGGATATTAATTCCCTATCAGAGAAGCATCTGGAAAAGATCTTCCTTCCTTCCTTCCTTCCTTCCTTCCTTCCTTCCTTCCTTCCTTCCTTCTTTCTCTTTCTTTCTTTCATTCTTCTCTCTCTCTCTCTCTCTCTCTCTCTCTCTCTCTCTCTCTCTTCTCTTTTTTCTCTCTCTCCCCCCACCTCCCAGGGATTGAACCCAAGGGTGCTTAACCATTGAGTCACATCCCCAACCCTTTTTTGTATTTTATTTAGAGACAACATTTCACTGAGTTGCTGAGGTTACTAAGTTGCTGAGGCTGGCTTTGAATTCATGATCCTCCTGCCTCAGCCTCTCCAGCCACTGGGATTATGTGCATATGCCACTACACTTGTAAGGTTTCTGGTCTAATTCCCAAGTCTTTCGTTCATTTTAATTTTACCTGTACACAGTAAGAGACAGGAATATACTTTCCTTCTTCTATATATGGATATCTAGTTTTCCCAGCATCCTTTGTTTAAAAGACTATCTTTTCTCCAACATTCATTTTTGGCACCTTTGTCAAGTATCAGATGGCCATATGTATATGGGGTTGTCTCTGTGTCCTCTATTCTACTCCATCTGTCTTCTTCTCCATTTTGATGCCAATACCATGCTGTTTCTACTACTATGCTTTGAAGTATAATTTGAGATCAGATATTGTGATGCTTCCTGCATCACTCTTATTTCTCAGAATTGCTTTGGGTATTCAGGCTCTTATTCTTCAAATTAATTTAAGGACCATTTTTTTTTCTTATTCTGTGAAGAATGTCATTAGTATTTTGATTGAGATTCCATCGAATCTGTATATTGCTTTTTGTAGTATGGCTGTTTTGACAATATTAATTCAGGGATATAAGGTTTCTGATATGCAGTAATATAAAAGAAAGGAAATGAAAAGCTTAAAATCAGATATTATGTAATATACTTCTGTCAAGTAGAATAAATTCTAAATAGAAAGATTTGGCACACAAGAGCCTTAGTTTGACCAATAATCCAGGGCTCATGTACCTAATAGAGGAGAAGAAAGAGGAAGAATCAATGAATAGGCAGGTGAAAAGTAGTGCTAGAATTTCCCCATATCTACTTCAGAAATAGTGCAGGACACTTCTTTTCCCCAAACCTCAAAATATTCTGGAGATGAGTGTCACTAAGGCAGGAATAAGAGTCATTTAGATGGAGCTGGATAATGCTTTATTGAATTGCTTGGCAGACAGTTTTAATTTCTGACAGTTTTTTCACTTAAATCTTTTCTAATCTCCCAAACTTATGTTGATTAATTAATGAAGAGATTTTAGAACTTTCAAGGATAACACGAAGAGTCTCATTAAATCCAGGGTTAATCACAGGACAAAGGAATATGTTTCTTTATTTAGAGAAATCCAAATCTACCAACAGCTTCCAAAATGTTTTTTCTCTCCAACATGGCCAAACCAATAATTCTTCCCAAAATACATAAATTTCTGGTTAAAAAAATTAAAAGTAACCTAGAAAAGTCAAATGTACCCTGCTAAAAGTATTTTATAGACTGGGGCTCTCCTATGCACTTTTGCTAGTGTGCTTACCAGAAAGTCTAGTTAAGAGTCACGTGCAAAGGGAATGCCTGAGTTCTTTCCTTGTTGTTTTATTACTTTTGAAAAAGTTTATACTTCTTGATTTTATTTTGTTTACTTTTGTTGTCTACCATGTTTTACTTTTAGTTTTATTCTGAGATGAGTCAGGGATTCAGTTGTCTTCAAGTTAACCTGGCAGTATGAAAGGACATGAGGGTGTTTCAAAGATACTAAATTGTGGTTGCCTTTGATGTGGTTAAGATCTGTCATTGTTCATGATTTTTTTGGTACCATCAAATATATAATAAAGGGAAAATTTTGATATGTAATGAAGATAACTGAGCCAGAAGTATGTAAAAATTCTAGTTTCTACTAAAAATGTTCTTCTTGAAGTTTACAAGATCATTTTCAAGGAAATAATTTCCTAAAAATATGGGACTTTGGTGAAACATTAGGGGATAAAGGAAATAAATTGAGAAAAATGCCACAAGCTTATTTTTATTGATCATATTCCCATAGGTTCACATGTTATTTTTAATTAAAATGTATCACTAAAAATACCCCTTTTATATTTATTCTTTAAAATTGCATTGTATTTTGACCTTTTAAACTTATAGCTAGTCACACATATCTGAAGAATTTAGAAAAGTTAAGTCTATGACCTACCCTTGGCATGATTAGTCATTTATTTTCTGGATAAATGATAATAAGATCTTGAAGAACAGGTTAATAGAGTTGGCATTTTTTCTCAAATTAAGCATACTAATGTTTAATTCATAAAATATAAAATAGCACAAAAATGCACTTAAAAAACCCACTACATTTTCCCATATTTAATGATGTTAATTTTAGGAAAAGATGATCACATAAATACTAAGATTGATTGAAGAGTATATGTAAAGTGTACAATTTTTACATTTGTCCAAATAATTTAGTGTAGTTATTATTGTTGGCCCACAAAATATAATAAAAATTGACTTTTTTATTGGCAACCACATGAAAAGTGTCTAAAATTTTCAGTGGAAGAATTTTGTTTGATTTCTTTTTTTTTAAACTTCTTATTTTTGTAGTTTGGCAATGAAATTCTCTAGGCATCTGAAATATCAAGATAACCTATTGCATTTTAGATAGTTTGAAGTTTGATAAGTTCTAAAATACAATTGATATATATCTCTGCCAGGTCCTGTCCTGTTTACCCTCAGTATCTGCTCCTTCTTTGTCCCCAGAAAGAAAAATTACAAGGATTGTTAGCTAGCTTCTGGCCAGATTCAGCCAATGAGAGACACCGTTCAACAACTGGAGAGCCATGGAGGGGAGGTGATTAGATCATGAGAAGGGAGTCCTATGAATGGTATTGGTGTTCTTTAAGGGAGATGTATTTGTACTCCTTCGTGCTTGTGTGCGTTTTCTCTCTCTCTCTCTCTCTCTCTCTCTCTCTCTCTCTCTCTCTCTCTCCTCTTTGTCTGTGAGGATATGATGAGAAGACAAGACAAATCAGGAATAGCAATTCCTGCAAATCAGGAATAGCACATTACCAGACACTGTCAGCACCTTGATCTTGAACTTTCCAGCCTTCAGACCTGTGAAAAATGTCTGTTATTTAAACCATGCAAATGGCATTTTGTCCTAGCAGCCTAAGGTAACTAATACAATAATAAAAAGTCAAGGAAAACAATTGGGCCATTCATCAAGATTCTTTTCTGTTATAACAGATAATTTATTTCTACATTTCTGAAAAGTACTGAAACTATTTCTACACTGGCAATAATAGTGCTACTGGTGGTGGAGGCATGAGGTGTGTGTGTGTGTGTGTGTGTGTGTGTGTGTGTGTGTGCATGTGCTCATGCAGGAAGCATTTGTTTAGTTTCCTTTAATACCATCACAGCTAACATTTTGTGTATGTTTGTTTTCTTTATCTCAGCTCTGGTAAATCCATGAAAAACAGATGAAAGCCAAACCTTTCATTATTCCTAAATCCCTGATTATCACGTTTCTCCTACAATGTGTCCCAAAAGAATGAGAGAAGCATCTGTAACCACACACAGGTTATGTTGAAGTCCCCTCAGTAGCATTTTGTCCATATGGAGCTTAATTTTGTAAACTACCTATAACTAGGTATAAAATTCAGACAGAAAATAGCAATTTATCACAAGTGTCCAGCTGGTTTCTTTTTCTAAGTAGTTATTTCCTAATCTGAAATCCAGCCATTCACTGCCCACTTGCATTTTTGAGCTATAAAATCAATAGTAAATAGCAAAAACCTTCCCTTGAGAGATGAGCCATGCATTCCAACTGGGAAGAACAAGTGAAGGGCAATGCCACAGAACTGTGTGCTTGGATTTTAATATAAGAAAATATGAAAAAAAATTGGAGTTTCTCATTTCATCAAGTTGATCAATAATGCAATGTAAGATTGAGTTTAAAATTCTCCCTAAATGTTCTTTAAAAGAAAATCTTTAGAGAAATGCTTTTCCAATTACTATAGTCTTGGAAAGATTTTTGTACATTTTACTGACTTATTGATCTTCCTTTAATATAATTGAACATGATCAGTTCAAAATACACATTTTTAGACCTCTTCAAATGGAAGTCTTGAACTCTGCCTTACAATTTTGCTCTCCAAGAAAGTGCATTATTACCTCCAAATGCACTTCCAGAAGAACTGTTTTATCTAGAAATATTTCAACTGAAAGCAACCAGTTTTTTATCTGTCTTGTTTGAGTACATGATTGTGTGAAAATACATGAATATATACACATGTATACACAAACATTTGAGTGTATATATGTGTCTGCGTACATATGCAGATGAGTATTTATGTAAATATATATTCATATAAGTATTAATATATGTATTTAAACATGTATACCAAAAAAAAACATGTGCATGCACACATATAAAATTTAGTATATTATTCAATGACAAGGTATTGACTTTCTCTCACATTCTTGTGTCTGTGGTTTATCGTTTCCCTATAAGTACATTAATAGGGAGATTAATTTAAAAAATCAATTATTACAGAAAATTTTCTATGATTTTACTCTTTAACAAAGTACATTTAATAAAACCATTTGCTCAAAGAGTTTGCTAACTAGTTGATACATAAATATAAAGCACACAAGACTGTAGGGGAATCAGTCAATAAGTACCAAGGCTATCTCATTGAGTTCTGAACACCTAGAAATTAGTTACTGCCAATTTTGCTTTAAGGATAGGAAATCCACTCATAGATAAATTTAGAAAAGATCACATTGTTAATCTGTATCTCACTTGTAATTTGACCTCAAATAGGACCATTTCTAATGTCCTTATTCTTTTCATCATATAATTCTGGTTTCTACCATAAAAACCAATACAATAAAATTAAATGTATTGGAAAGCAGCAGCAATTAAGAGACAATTGAATACAATAGAAAATAAATTAATCATATTGGGAATGGTTTATGAAATTGAGGAGAAATTTGATTTTATCTTTAAAATTAGATCATGCATGAAATAGCAGTCTTAACATGCAAAATTTGGAAAGTGGGAAAGCATAACAGACACGAAAAGAAAAGTCATTAGCTGTAGTGTAAGATCTCAAAAGTTCAGAATTCTGAGATTTTTTTTTTTTTTTTGCAAATTTTGATTATTAACAAATTCAGGGGATTTGAATTTCAGTCCATGAGATCTGAACACTAGCTTGACACAGAAAATCCTCAATAGGTATTTTTTTCATTGAATTGATCAGTTTATCATGCAGGCAATAGGGAATATTGATGGTTTTAGTGTAGAAATAAACCACAATAACAGCATTGTTCCTTAAAAAAATATTTTGATCACATTATTCAGTCCTGGCAAAATTGTAACTCGAGAGATGAGCTTTGGATATTGACTGTTTGTCAGATGTATAGCTTGTTAATATTTTTTCTTATTTTGCGGGTTTTCTCTTCACTCTGTTGCTTGTTTCCTTTGTTACACAGAAGTTTGCAATTGTTATCAAAACACCAAAGGAATTCTTCAATGAAGTATGAAAAATAACATTAAAATTTATGTGCAACTACAAAAAGATCCTGAATAGCCAAGGTCATCTTGAGCTAAAAGGAGAAAGTAGGAGGCATTATGCTATCTGAATTCAAAATATAATGCAAAGCTTTAGTATTCAAAACCACATGGTATTTTGGTGACCAATGAACCAGAAAAGAGAGCCAAAATGTACAGCTATGCCTGTACAGACAAAAATGATTTTCAGCCAAGGCACTAAGAACACATACTGTGGGAAAGGCAGTGTTTTCAATAAGTGGTGCTGAGAATATTGAATATCTACATTCAGAATAAAACTACACCCAGTCTCACCAGTTACAAAAATCAACTGAAAATAGATTCAAGGTTTAAATGTAAGTTTTGGCTACCAAAACACCTGGGGGGATGCCTTAAGACAGCAGAATGAGCAAAAGTTGTTTGTTTGCTTGTTTGGTTTTTCACTTATTTTATATATTTATTATTCCTAGAACAGCCCAAAGCACAGGGAAGAGAAGCAAAATATACAAATGGGATTACATAAAATGAAAAAGCTTTTGCACAACGAAGGAAATAGTTGGTAGAAGATTTTAAAAGAATAAATAGACAAATGTATAAGTCATAATCAGGAAGTCAGATATTAAGAGTCTCTAGACATGGAATCATTTGTAAGGTATTATTCAAATACCTGCATTGAACACCTATTAGTTGCCATATAAACAGCTGTGAAAACCAAAGGAGTTGTGGATTCAGAGGCAGAGATACAGAACAAGTGACAAAGGCCCAGGAGCACACGAGAGGGAGAGATGAACCATGAGATTAACAACAGCAGTTCCATCATACGGAACAGCCAGTTATTTTTCCTTTTTAAATCCATTTTGAGTTTTTATTGGTTCATTATAATTACACAGGATAGTTGTATTTATTATGCCATAGTCATACTTGCACATAATTATGAATTGATCAATCTCATTTCCCAATATCTTCCCTTCCTTCTCTCCCTCCCCCTGATTTGTTTGCTCTATAATCTCTCTTCTATTATTACTACTATTATTATTTGGTTTTAGAAATCATATTATTTGCTATTTATTTTTTCCAGCTTTATTTTTTATTAGTTCATTTTAGTTATACAAGATGTTAGGGTTCATTTTTTATAATTATACAAGCATGCAATATATTTTGTTCCAATTAAATCCCCAGTTCTTCCCCTTTCCTTCTCCTTGACCAATCTTTCTTCTATTTAAAGGTGAGATTCACTGTGGTATACTCATATATGTACATAGAATTTGGGTCAGATTCATTCTACTGTTCTTCCTCTTTATTTTTTTTCCCTTTTTTTTTTTTTTTTTTTTTTTTTGTTCCAGGGATTGAACCTAGGGGCACTGTGCCACTGAGCTACACTCCTAGGCCTTTTTTTTTTTTTTTTTTCTTCTTCTTGGTACTATGGATTGAACCCAGAGGCACTTAACCACTGAGCCACATTCTTAGCCCTTTTTTGTATCTTATTTAGAGATAGGGTCTTGCCAAGTTGCTTAGGGCCTCATTAAGATGCTGAGGCTGTCTTTGCACTTGTGATCCTTCTGACTCAGCCTCCCAAGCTGCTGGGATTACAGGCATGGCACTACCAGGCCTTTTATCTTTATTTTTTTATTTTGAGACGGGGTCTCATTAGGTTGCCTCGGATGGCCTCAAACTTTAGATCCTTCTGTATTAGCTTCCTGGTTGCTGGAATTACAGGTGTGATCCACTGTGACCAGCTCAAGAAATTTTTCTAAATTAGTACATTATAATTATACATAATACTGGGACTCATAATTATACAAGCATAAAATATAATTTGCTGCAAATCAGTCCCCAGTACTTCATGTTTCCTTCCACTCCTTTCTACCCCTGTTCCTTTGTTTCTTTTTCTCTGCTCTATTGGTCTTTTTTCTATTTACTTATAATTCTTTTAAATTAGTACACACACACACACACACACACACATACATATAAAGGTGAAATGTGCTGTCGTGTATTTATGTGTATGTGGGATAATTTGGTCAGCTTCACTGCAACATTCCTCCTTTTTCCTGTCCCTCCTCCTTCCCCATAAATTCCCTTCCTCTATTTTACTAATTTCTTTTCTACTTTCATGGGATTCCCCTGACACAGACCTTTAACCCCTTATTTTGGTCTGGCTTCTTCATATCAAAGAAAACATTGGACCCTTGATTTTCTGACTCTGATTTATTTTACTTAGCATGATATACTCCAATGACATCCAATTCACCAACAAAAGATAGAATTTCAATCTTCTTTGTAGCTAAATAAAACTACATTATGTGTGTATACCAAATTTCTTTATCCCATTCTTCTGTTGACCAACACATAGGCTGGTTCCATAACTTGGCTATTGTGATCACACTGCTATAAATATTGGTATGCATGTATCACTATATTATGCTGATTGTAGTTCTTTCAGAAAAATACTGAGCAATATGAGAGCTGGGTGTGATACAGTGGTCTAATTTTTAGTCTTTTTGAGGAATATCCTTACTGGTTTTTAAAGTGTTTGTACCACTCTGCAGTCCCAAAGTAGGAAATCTTAAGATTGAACATACCTAGATTTGTAAAGCTTCAGTAATTAAGATAGTGCAGGGAAGTGAGAATGAATAAGTAAAACATACAGACACAATCATTTGAATTGTGATGATGTTCCCCTCCAGGGCTATTGGGAAAGCATGCTCTTTTCAAGAATTGTTCTATATGGAGAGCAGTGCCAGAATGGGAGAGCAGTAACTGAGGTTGGGGGTCTTTGATGACATGGCTGTGGCATTCCTGGTGCATGGGAATGTTTCTGTGCAAGGGCACAGGATGCTTAGCTGCTGTGGTAATGTCCTCCACAAGGTAGCTCTGTGCAAGAGCCTTATCAGCTTTGACCTTGATCTCAGGCACATAGCTGCCAGGGATAAAGGGATTGATTCTCTTGCCAGACAACCACAATGTTTCACCATCTCTGCTACTCCTGAGCCTGCCCACTTAACAGTAACTTTAAACAATGGACTTCCTTGAGCACTACACAAAGCTTCTAATATTGCCCATTGCAACTGTGGAAAAGCTGCATGGATGTTTCTAGCTCTGTAACTTTCCCAAGTACAAAGAATAATGTTTGCATAGTCTTTAACCTGATAATAAGACATATATAAATAAATATTGCTGGCGTAACTCTACAGATCTGCTTCTCCATCAGAGAGCAGTGCTCCACCTGATCCCCGCTAAATATTGGTATGCATGTATCACTATAATATGCTGATTGTAGTTCTTTCAGATAAATACTGAGGAGTGTGAGAGCTGGGTGATATGGTGGTTTCATTTTTTTTTTTTTTTTTTGTCTTTTGAGGAATCTCCTTACTGGTTATAATCTGCGTGTGTGAGTCTTTCTCTTCTAAACCCCCATTGCCCCTTGCCAGTACCATGAGTTTAGCTGTGCTGTCATGGCAGTTCTAGGTCAACTGGATATAGGCATATGAACAAGTCATCTTGAGCCCTTCCTTGAATGGTGAAAAAATAAATCATGTCTCAGTGGATTATAAATCAAAGCGTAATGTAAAGCAACACATCTTCTAAAAAGATGACAAAGTACAATGTTCCCATGATTTGGGAAATGATAAATATTTCTTAAGTCATTACCAAAACTATGAAAATAAAATACTTGTAAAATGTACTTTATTAAAATTGTTTCTATTCATTTAAAGTTACCAGTAATAAACAAAAGACAAAAATTAGCTCAGAATGAGGCTAATTTGCCACTACATTGGGATTATGCAAATAACTTCTTTAAATCATTAAGAAAAGAAGACACAGTGAGTGAGAACTTTACAAAAGAAGATATTCTAATGTTTAATATACATGGACAAAGTTGCTCAATATCATTAGTCATCAGAGAAATTCAAATTAAGACCAAAATGAGATAATATTAAAAATGAAACAGATTGAATAAACTTAAAATGCAGGTTAAAAATTTAAAAAGCAGAAAATGGAAATTCCTGATAAGGATATCAAGCAAATGAAACTTTTATATTCAGATGATGATTATGTGAAATAAGCCAACTGCTTTGGAAGAAGGTTTGACAGTATTTACTAAAGCTTAACATTCACAAATCCTATGACCTGCCAATTCTTCCATAGGCATGCACCTAATAGAAATGGAAATCTATATGCACCAAATGACATGTACAGGAATATGCATGATGGCTGCCTAAAACTTGATGTGACCAAATAAACAGTTGTAAATTTACATAAAGTTACACTATAGAGTAATGTAAGTGAAGGCACTAGTGCTGCTCACATAATCATGGATGAGTTCCACAAACACAAGGTGGAGCAGAAGAAGAATCATAAAGGGCTTAGCACAGTAAAACTCATGCCCAGGTAGTACAAAGAGAGGCCAAAGAAGGAAGCCCACTTGTTTCCTTTCTGCAAATAGCATAACTTGGAGCAGTCAGGAAGGAAAAGATTTCTGTCACTGGAATTACATAATTTATCCAACAGAGTGGTGAATGTGTGGGTGTGCTCATTTCATCAAATTTCCTCAAGCTATACCCTTAAACCTGGATTTGCTTATAGTGTGTAGGATAGTCTTCAATAAAAAGTATAATTGATTAAAGAAGAAAAAATATCTTTGCTATATCTGTAAGGAAGAAATCACTGAATATTTTTTTTAAATATCTCAAAGAATATATAAATTTCAAACCAGAGGGTTGTGCCTCTGGCTATACATTGGATTACTAGAAAGGGTTACTTAAATTATTATTAATTTTTAATTTTTTAGTTGTAGATGGACACAATGCCTTTATTATTATTTATTATTATTATTATATTAATTTGTGTGCTGAGGATTCAAACTCAGTGCTAGGCAAGTGCTTTACCACTGAGCTACAACCCCAGCCCCTACCTTAAACTATTTTACTGATAAGTGGAATCAGCTTGCTAATCACCACAATCAGCAGAATATGAAAAAGACTACAGAATTAATAAAACCCTACAATATTCTCTATCAATTTAGAAATTGTTGGCAGGTTTCTCCTCCATTTTAGTTGTCATTCAAATATTTTTTTTTTTAGTAAAAGTTATGGACACTGGGTAATTTCCTCAAACATAAAAAAAGTTCCTGTAGATATTTTGTTGTTTATAAATTGTTGATGCTTTCTGACCTGTTTCTGGTTGTGAACTTCAGAATATAATTACATATTACCACAATATAGAGAGTACCACGGAAAGAGTCCTTCTTGACCAGAGATGTTATGATCAGTGTTCTGTGCTGTTTCTATGTAGTTTTATTATTATTATTATTATTATTATTATTGTTATTGTTATTATTATTTTATCAAAGTTGTATACATAATAGATACATTACAATTTGTAATACACATATAGACCACCTTTTTACATATCACTGTATACAAAGTATATTCATACTATTCATGTCTTCAAACATGCATTTAGGGTAATGATATCCATCTCATTCTACCATCTTTTTTTTTCCCTTCATACTCCCTTTCCCCCTCTCTTCCCCTCCCTCCCCGTTGACCTTTCTAGTGTTCCTTTAATTCTCCTATGCTCCCCAACCCAACCCCACTGTGAATCATCCTCCTTATATCAGTGAAAACATTCAGCATTTGGATTTTTGAGATTGGCCAACTTCACTTAGCATTATATTCTCCAACTTCATCCATTTACCTGTGAATGCCATTATTTTATTCTCTTTTATTGCTGAGTAATAATCCATTGTGTATATATATCACATTTTCTTCTTATTATTTTTTTGAAGATGCTATTTTAATTATTGATGTAGTACCCTGAGCATCATGGTAAATCCTTTATAATAATTAAAAATATTATTATGATAGTTTCTGGAAGGTGAAGAAATAACCAGATCTCCTTAGAGCAGAGTTCTGGAGGAAACTAATTGTACCAAGAATTCACATATTTTCCCTGGAACAGTATGGGGTAAGATTAAAAAGCACATATTTTTGCTATTCTGAACCTTCTTTCCCACTACTATTGCCTTTGTGACCAAAAAGGTTTATTTTTATTATTTTTTTATTTTTTTATTTCAGTTTGATCAGTGTCAACTCATGTCAGTCATGACATCCCACTAATCTCCATGGCAGGATCCCAGCTTGAGAAATACAAAAACATACAGTACACATATGCATTGTCCAGGCAACATTTCTTTTGAATGGACATTTTAGCTTTATTTAATGTTTGTTGCTATTATTACAATGGAACATATTAAATTTGTTATTAACTCGTTTAATGAAGGAAAAAATGGTTAAAAGTAGAGCATTTCTGTTCACTGAGTTTTATTAATTATTATCTTTTTATTATATCCTAATAGATTTTTGTTGTTGTTGTTATAAAGATGATTTTCACAGGCCTTTCATATATTTGAAAGGGAACAATTCATTAATGTTTTTGTTCATGCGTTTTTTTTTTTTGTTTGTGTGTGTGTGTGTGTGTGTGTGTGTGTGTGTGTGTGTTCAAGAAAATAGTGGTTATCCTGGGAGAAGAGAAGTTGGTGGGTGATTATACACTTTCAAACACATTCTTGTCTTTTCTACTAAAGTTCATGTGTTATTTAAGGTATTCAAACACTTCATTTGACCATAAAGGTCAAATAATGTTTATGTTCCTCCTATTATTAAGCTAATGGCTATGCATTGGGTATTATCATATAGAGACCGAACTCCTATTTTTAAGATTGGATTTTATAATGTTACCCATGAAAACAACCTCTAACTTGTATTTATTTATTCACTTTATTTCTTTTGGGAAATAGAATATGAACTATTCCAACTCATCAATTTTCACAGACTGCTTGAAGTTGAGAGTATAAAAGAGAAATTCATATTTTAAGAGACTTTATACTACAAGTAATCACATCAAGATCAACTGGAGAATATTAGAAATCTGCCAATAAATGTTCTCTGACTAGTTTTTCCATCTCTGATAATTAGGAATGACTTAATTCTATTGACAATTGCTTTGAAAACAACAAAAACCTACCACAAAATGGAATTTGCAGATTTGGATTATGAAAATGAAAAATCTCTTTATGGAAAGCATTAGCAATTAATTCTATAGTGCTACAATTTTATCCTGAATTTGTTCAAAAGATTACAGATGAGGAGTGGCAGCACAAAGTTGTGTTTCACTGAGAACACTTAATGTATAATTTTTTATTTCATACTGATGAAATGATCTTAAAGTATACATTTTAAAAAGAGTAACTTTAAAAAGGAGAATGGGATATGAAAATACATTTCCTAAATTTAATTCTAGCATGTATAAAAAGTATGAAATGCATCAATTTAATTGGATTCCTTCTGAAGTGGGAATGGACATTAACTATTTGCTGGAAAGATGGACTGACTTCACTGGGTTCTGAGACAGAGGTAAAACACAAAAATGAGAAGGCTTGAAATTTCTAGAAAAGACTCTGGGAAACAAATATCTATATTTTCCCAATTGGGGTCAACATTTTGCAAGCTATGAATTCACTTTTGCATCTTGATATGAAGAGGGGAGGTTTCTGACTGAATATACTTGTTTTTTTCCATCATGTTGTTTATTCAGTATTAGTTTAATGATACACATGTTAGTTGCATATGATCTTATGAGAGCAATGCTCTAGGAATCATTGAGCTGTAGAAATGACCATTATTCTTTTCCAAGCAGAGTTTACCATTCCCCTTTTGTTTCTGCACTATCCCTTTTACAATATATGTCACATTTTGTGCACATACTAGTATATTATGTTATCTCTTCCCACTACATTGAATAAACCATCTCTTCACTGCCTCCTCATAAATGCATACTAAATAAGTGATTTTTAAATGATTAAATGGATGAATAAAGCTTTTGTAAACCTCATTGACCCAGAGATGTGTACATAAAATCTTGGCATAAATTTTGAGAGTTATTTTAGAAGACCATTCAAGAACTAAGATTACCCATTACTTCTGGGTAGTTGGAATGCAACTCAGAAAGCAATCCCATGAAAATAATCAGAAGTTACTGAGAAGATTTGCATAACACCAACTGCAAATTAATGAACACCTATGCCTTTTGGCTTTGAGTGCATCAAATTAGGAGTAACTTCACCTAGAACCGCAGAGGTTTAACAAATACACAGATTCTATATAAGGCTGTTATGTTGAAAAATGGCTGTCAGAAATCTTAAGATTTTTTGAAAAGCTTTTCAGCACAAATATAAGGAAATGCCATGTATGTTATGCATGGTGGTTGGACATAGATAATGACTATATGGTGGACACAAAAGAACCAGAAAATTTACATGAAATGAGTATCTCCATAGACCCAAACTAGAGACATTTCTTACAGATAGGAATTTTGTTTGTTCCCCAGGACTAAGGTGCTAGAATTAATGTACGAACGTCATACACACGTATTTTCCTTTAGAATTCCAACTAATTATACTTTCGTTTTGAAACTTTTATATATGACACATTAAAGGTATTAAAGAGGCAATTTTTCCAGGCTCAGTAGCACATGCCTGTAATCCTAGAGCCTTGGGAGGCTGAGGCAGGAAGATTGAGAGTTCAAAGCCAGCCTAAGCAACTCAGTGACACCCTGTCTCTAAATAAAATACAAAATAGGACTGGGGATGTAGGTCAATGGCCAAGTGCCCCTGAGTTCAATCCTTGGTCCAAAAGTAAATTTTATTTTTTATTATTTCTCGTTTCCATACTAAGCTATTTTTTTCTTTTAAACTCTCACTTGACAGGAACAACTCATTAGTGTGGTGGTTAGTAGGAGAGGAGTCAGAAATAATCATGCTGCTCTTCGGAAGTAGACTTGGAACACATCACAGTAGGCACTGAATCAAGGCTGCTATGCACCAACCCTTGATGGGTGTTTTGGGTACATAGTGGTAGGATTGGGGCTGGCCATTCAGGCCATTTGGACATCTGCCTCTGCCTTACAGTATTACTCTTCTGTGAGAAGCTGCCAGAGCTGCCAAATCCTTCCCCAGGTTTGCATCTGGACATGGACAGGACTCTGCTTCTTGTTGTTTTATGTTTGGTCTCTTCTTCTATTATGATGTTTTGGATAAAGTTTCTTTTAAGGATCTACAACCCAAAATCTTTACTGCCTAATATCCAAAGTGCATTTCAGGATTCAACCTACCTTTAACACTCCTACATGTTCCTCACATTCTGTCATGGTTTTCTTATAACAATTATGCAACATACATATACAGAATGATGAAAACTGTAGTAAAGGGAGAAATTACACAGATCAGACAGATGAAGCCCAGACTACTTCCAATTTTCTGCGTTGGAGTATTTCTTTTCATTCTCATTTTGGATAGTTTCCCTACTTTCCATTTCACTTTTGTATTCTGGCAGGCATGCAAATTTAGCTGCAGATATTTTTTACTTTGACCTTAAGAAGAATGAATCCCAAATTTCTATTCAAACCGAAGCAGAATTTTTAAATATAGGGGTTGGAGGCAGTTGTGAACACACAATGGTAAAATGAAATGAACAAAGAATGAAAACTAGATAGTCGGGAAAAAAGGATGGGAAAAAACCTACAGAATTAAGTAAATGGAATTCTAAAGCATATGATAAGGTAGTAATTAAGTGATGTCAGCATAACATAAATTTGTAAGTTAATCGGCATCTCATCTGTTCTTTGCTGAGCGTGCACAGGTTCACTGGACATGGGGATGTACCAATTAACAGTTCTCAAACCCCATTCATCATAAAATGATTTGATGATGTATTATTAAAATCAACAATGTATTGTTCAAACAACAAAATGACTTTTCTTTCTGGCAAACTCAATAAAATAAACTGCAACAACTTCATGCTGTATCTATACAAGGAAGAATGAATGGAAATTTCTCACTCTACATTTATTTTGATCAATGTGTATAACTGAGTGAGAGAGCTAGGACTACTTTTTTACTTTGTGGCCTACAGGACCTGGTAGAGTTGTCATTTTGGTCTGATTAGAAGAGCAAATGCCAATTTGGGGGGTGTTAAATTTGGTTCATGTGTATGTTTCAGAGGGATTCCAACCTTAACAACAGGTTATCTGTTATTCAGGTTTTCTTTTAAAAAATCACATTGCCTCACAAAAATGATAAGATAAAGGAAACTAAATATGTTTGGATGAAAGGAATATAAAGAAATCAATATGATTAAGATATTCTTATATTCATAGTTAAGAATATGAAAAAGAATTAGAAAAAGCCCCTTAGTAATCTATTTTCTATATCTCTAGTATCTGTTGATTCATAATACATGGATGATACTATGCAGTAAGTACATTTCAGGTACTTGTGCACACATGCATATAGATACTATAACCCCAATTATCAGGATATTTGAAGAAAAGGAGAGAGAGAGAGAGAGAGAGAGAGAGAGAGAGAGAGAGAGAGAGAGAGAGAAACTTACTTAGTAATGGGAAGAATAATGTGTTAATTATAGGATGAACTAGGGATATGTTATAGGATACTTCCTTACAGAGAGGATTTCTTGCTAAAGTTACTAATGATAGAGATTATGTCCTAAACACTATGTACTAGGCACTGGGTTAACTCTTTGCATGCATTAATTCATTTATCCTTTAGCAAAATATAGAGACATACTGTGAACACCTCTCATTGTATATATGAGAAAACAGGTTTCAGAGACCTCTTCTCCAGAACTCCTTGGTAGAAAACATATTTGGATTTAGCAGAAGTAGTCTACAGCTGTAGTCTGACTACAGCTGAGAACTCATAAACTCTTTAACTTTAAGAGCTCTTAAACTGAGTTAAGCTAAGCAATGAAGGATGATGATCCATGATTAGTCTTCCACTGGGAATTGCACTTTGGTATCACATGATTACAAAAAAAAAAAAAAAAAAAAAAAAAAAAGAGAGGTGGATTCTAGGATGTGTGTGTGTGTTTTTTTTTTTTTTTTGTTTTTTTGTTTTTTAAGTGTTTTAAGTGACTGGGGATGTCATTCAGTGGTAAAATGCTTACCTAGAATGTGCAAAAAGATCCTGGGTTCAATCTCTAGCACTGCCAAACAAAGAAATGCACAATAGGCCAATTATTCACTAACAAGGAAATATTAATTAAATATTAAGTGAATATTAATTAAATTAATTAAATATCAATTAAAGAATCTATACAGAATGATGGGGAATACTGTAGTTCTGCTGTTTTCTTATACTGTGACCTTGAGAAAGAAGCTAAATTTCCATCTGACTTTACTTCCTTATATGCAAAATGGAAACGATAATAAGAGTAGTGAACTTATTTGTGAGAATCAAGTGAAGATATAAGAGTAACACACCAAAAATGCCAAGCACCATAGTGTTTAATAAATATTATTTGTTATTATGTAACAGATTTTCTACATAGTTAAAAGGAGTTTGCATCAACAAAAGGAAGCTCCCCAAAACAATTCTGAACATAAATAAGCAAATTGCAGACAATTGACACAAAATAATATTTAGAAAAGTGTGTTTTCATAGGGACATGTGATAGGCATGTGCACATTTAAAAGGACATCTGACAGTCTTTTAACCCCCCCCCCCCTTTTTTTTATAAGCGGCACTTTAAAGAATCAATACTGCTACTGTAACTATGTTGGTCTTTTCTTCTTGTGTTTATTTGTGTCAGAGAAAAAGTGACTTGGGTTCAAGAAAAGGGAGGAGCAGCTGTTAAAGTTACACTTTTCATTTGCTTTGACACAAATTTGTACACATATGAATATATGTATGCCTTTGGAAAATTGGGGAAAGGCCAAGTTCTGTTGTTCCATTGAGAACAAAAATACATTCTGGAAAGATTTCAACCATGCTCCTGCCAAATATGGCTTTTATTTTATTTTCAAACAAATATTGATGTCTCTTGCTAGCAGGATTCTTCAAAAGGATGTGAAGTATAAATATTTTCCTATCACTGATATATCCCTTTGGGAAATATGTAGATTTTCTTAATTTCCTGGGGATTTTGTAGTGTTATGATGGGTATTTTTGAGTAATGGGACTGTTTCTTAATCAAATCCCTTCATCACTGGGGGTATAATGGCTGCAGCATTTGCTGTCAGTCCAAATGCACTTTCTGTGTCACCCTTCTTAGGCATTAGAGTTGGTCCTGGTATTTACTGTTCTTGAAGGAGAGCATGGCCAGCCTGTCTCCTTTGATCTCATCTTTCTTCTCAAGCCATACCAATCATTTTGTTCACACATATGGAGGAGTCTCAGCAAGGTTTGTGAGAACCATAAACTATCTTAAAAGTATGAGGAGTGACCAAATTTCTGAAATGTCATGAGAAAGAAAGATTTGGGGGTGAGAGAAAAACAAGTTTTGCTATCATCTGAACTTTCAGGTGTTCAAGCAAATGAACATTTATCTTTTGCTGTTCACTCCATCACTTATTAAATGGTAAGGAGTGCAGTATTTTCTTTTCATTCATATGTAACTTTGTTTTCTGTAACTTAAAAATTATTCGCTTTGGAAGTGAATGTGCACATGGAAAAGTATATGCATATGTGTCTAAATATTTTATTTATTGACTACCTGTTTTTATCAACTTACCTGTCAAGTATGCCAATCATAGCATTTCTTAAAACCTAAAAAGTATATTCCTATTTGTAAGGTTGACAAATTTATTTTTTTAATGATGAGGAAGTCTTTTTTTTTCAAGTGTGTCTTCCCACCAGAAAATGTGCAGCACTTCTATTATGATACTACATTCATTATTATAAAAGTTTGTAACTATTGAGGTCGTAGATAACAAAAGGAAGAAATACTTCACCTTAAATATTTTTAATATAACTAACAAAATAAATGTGCACAGACTCTGCAGTTTATAAAGCTCTTTTACATTCATTTCATATTTTTGTCTTTATACAAAATTCTATAAAATAGGTCAATTGCTTTTTATTTTATTAGAGACAAGTGATTATCTTTTCAAAGATAATCAAACTTTTAAAATTAGGTGTAATTTTGTTCCAAGATTCTAATATTTCTGATAAATTAAGAAATGTTTTTAAATTAAATCATTGCTTTCTATACAGTGATAAGTTCCTCAGAGCAGAAGCCTCTTAGGTTTGCATAAATCTATAGAAAGTTCTGGCTCTAGAGTAAAGAGGCTCATCTGAATTTGTTTTATCACTGTTTCTGGACTTTTGCAGGATAATGTAGCAACATTATCTCCCGTGTAAAAGTAATTTTTTTCAATCAGATATTTCAATCATCTTTTGGGACTCTATTTAGAAGAACACTTATTTTGTTAATTGGTAGAAGTCTAACATACAAATCCCTCTTCTTAGAAAATTTAGAAATTATAGAATAATACAAGAAAAATTGGTCAAAAGTCTACTATGTAGAATTTTTAAAAGTTATTATTTTGGCTTATGTATTTATAGACTTGTACATTTGGTTTAAAAACAGAAGCTACATTGTTTCAAGTGATAATATATTATTATACTTTCCAAATCCTCACATGCATTTTAAAATATGATTTTTAAATCACATAGCGTTTCTTGTATGCTTACATCAAAATTGTTTTATTAACCCAGCTTTATTCATCATTTAAATTGCCCTCTGATTCTGCATTTAAGATCACTGCTACAATAAACATCTTTACTATTCATCATCTATCCACTTATGAAATGTGCTTTTCCATATGATAAATTCCTAGAAGATCTACTGCTGAAATAAAGACTTAGATTCTCATAAGGCATTTTCAACTTATAGCCACAATGTTTCCCCAGAGAGACTCCACTGATTTACACTGTCACCCACACCCATATAGGTATGATTACATTTTTAAAATCTTTGCCAATATTTTTGTGAATAATTGTGTGGTATTGTTACTCTAATTATATTGCTTGGATTTCTGGAGACAGACTATATTAATTGCTAACATACTTCCCACCCAGGTACTGTTTTTGTTTACTTTTCAAAACTCTCAATAACATTTATTTTCTGTAATGAAATAAATACATGTGGCATTTATTTATTTTCTATTTTTCATATTAGAACATAAGCTCTTATTTCTTTTTTTCAATTTTTTATTTGTTCTTTTCAGTTATATGTGACAGTAGAATATATTTTGACATATCATAAATACATGGAGTATAACTTCTCATTTTTTGGTTGTACATGATGTGGAGTTACACTGGTCATGCATTCATATATGAACATAGAAAAGTTATGTTCTATTCATTCTATTGTCATTCACATTCTGATCCTCTCTCATCCCTTTTCCTCATGCTCTGTCTAATCCACAAACCTCAACTCCTCTATTACCCCCACCTATTGTGAGTCAACATCTGCATATGGTTTTTTGGGATTGGCTCATTTCACTTAGCATGATAGTCTCCAGTTCTACCCATTTACTGGCAAATGCCATAATTTCATTCTTTTTTATTACTGAGTAATATTACCATATATATGACATTTTCTTTATCCATTCATTTGTTGGATGGCACCTAAGTTGGTGCCATAGATTGGCTATTGTGAATTGAGTTGCTATAAACATTGATGTGGCCATATCACTATATTATATAAGCTCTTATTTCTTATGTGGTACTGCATTGTCAATAATAGGTGGAATAGAACATGCTATGTTGTAGATTTTCAGACTGAAGAATAAATTTGTGCCATGTTTGTTATGTGAATTAACTGCTTATGATATTTATGCACTTTCTTTTGAGGTATTTCTTTGTCATGTCCTCATGAGATAGTGATGTATAAGAATTAATTATGTATTGAGGTACTTGTTCTATGTTTCAATGATTTTTAGGTTTTATTTTATCAATGAATTTTTTTAACTTAAAAGTTTTTGAAAAATTTGCATTGAAATATATACTTATTTTACTTTCTGATATTTTCTTTAATGTTTTTAGATCTACTTTTCCCATACATACTGTTGTGAGACTTAATTATGCCTTACGCTTTTTTTCTAGATTTCTTGTAGTTGGATTCATTGTAGTTGGCATCTTTGTCATCTGAGAGAAATGGAAGGTAAATTACACCAGAAAGTTACCATGTACATTAGGGCTTAAGTTACAGTTTGGATTTGACATGTCCCCAAAAAACTCATGTGTGAAACAATGCAAGAAGGTTTAGAGGAGAAATAATTGAGTTATGATAGTCTTAAACCTAATGGGATTAACTGAGAGGTAACTGAAGGCAGGTAGAGTGTACCTGGAGGAGGTGAGTCATTGGGGGTATATGTCAATGGGGGTATATATTTTGTATCTGGCAAGTGGACTCTCTCTCTGCTCTGTGATAATCATGTAAGCCGCTTCCTTCCACCACACTCCTGCCGTGATGTTCAGCCTCACCTTGAGCCCCAAGGAATGGAGTCTGCTATCTACGGACTGAGATCTCTGAACCCATGAGCCCTCAAATAAACTTTTCCTCCTCAATTGTTCTGGTCATGTCTTTTAGTCACATCAAGTAAAGGAGCTGACTAAAACAGCATATGCAATTGATTAAACTTGAGGGAATGCTGTAAGTGTGATATTCAGGGTAATTGGAAATTTGAAAAAACTAATGTCCAGGGTAACTAAATAAATATTGGTGAATATGGGGGACCTGTTGTCTAACAAAGAAAGAAAGAAATCTTATTGAGAAAAAGCACTTTTTAAATGGAATGATAATATCACATGACAGATTTTTCTTAAAGTAGAAGGTGAAAGTATGCTGAAAGTAAAGATTTGATTGTGAGGAAGAGCAAAAGATGCACTAGACCTGGAGATTGAGTAGTGGACACAAGCACTTGCATAGCATGGTGGACACTCCCCAAGATGGAAGGGGAAACCAGACAGTGGGAAGCAAACAAACTGTAAGAAGTAGAGCAGAAATCATCTTTAAAATGCAGTTTTTTAAAAATTTTTAAATTTTGTATCAGGGATTGAACCCAGGGGCACTATTTAATCACTGAGATACTGAAGGAGCCCTAATTAGGAAGGGCTGTTGCAGCTATCTGGAAGCCATAAGTTCCACCTGATATGTATGTGATGCACCTGTAGGCACCCGAAAAGCTGAAAGCGGTCCGAGTTAGGAGAACGGAGAAATTCATTCAGTCAGTTGTGCAGTCGCTCGGTCGGTCAGAAGAAGAGTTCGGGTTGGAGAAAAGAATCAGAGCGGCCAGAACGTAGGCAGAGCGGTTACAGAAGAGAAACCAGAGAGAAGAAGTAATGGCTGGTCAGAGTTAGGCCGAGGCTCTCGAGGGCTGGTCAGAGTTAGGCCGAGGCTCCCGAGGAAGAAAGAAGAAAGAAGCAAGAAGAAAGAAGCAAGAAGCTCTAAAAAATAATCTTTCTCTAAGCTAAGCTCTCTCTATCTTTCTTTCTCTCTCTCTAAGCTAAGAAGACAAGAAGACAAGAAGCTAAGCTCTATCTTTCTTTCTCTCTAAGACAGAGAAGACAAGAAGCTAAGCTCTATCTTTCTTTCTAAGACAAGAAGAAAAGCTCTCTTTAATCTTTCTCTCTAAAAATCTTTCTTTCCCTCTCTAAGCTCTAAGAAAGTAGAAGTAAAAGTAGTAATAGCTTTACTCTGCCTCCGAGAGTTTTCCTCCCGCGGCGGTTTGTGGCTGGCCATGACAGGCAGCTTACAAGATACATCCCCAGAACTCTTTTATGTTTTATATAGAGACAGGGTCTCACTGAGTTGCTTAGGCCTCGTCATTGCTGAGGCTGGCTTTGAACTCAGATCCTCCGGCCTCAGCCTCCCTAGCCACTGGGATTATAGGCATATGCCACCGTGCCTGACTAATAGAAGTTGTTTTTAGAGGCTTGCTGAGAACCTGATGAAAGCTATGACTCCTTTCCACAGATAAATGCATATTCATGCTGCTATGACAAAACCTTCAGTACATGAGATGATTCTCCTAAGCTGACCTAAGGACCATCACTCTCATGGATATATAAGTTTTCCTTCCTAAATTTGTTCCCAACCTGAAGGAGCCTTATATATAAATAGAAAAATGGAATCTTCATAAACATGATGATGTCATGATGATGCTTGGAGGGATCGAATGTAAAAAGAAAAAAGAAGTGAAGGCATGAGACATGTTCACTTTGGTTATTAATTTTTGCTTTGTCTTTGGGTATGTGGTGATTAATTTTATGTTTTGACTAGATTGGTGTATGGGGTGCCCAGATTAATAACTATTTATGGATGAATCTGTGAGGGTGTTTCCAGAAGACATCAGCCTTTGAATCAGTGGTTTGAGTAAAGCAGATTATTTTCTATTATTTTCTATTATTTTCTATTGGATAATGCGGGCATGCATTATCCAATACCTTTAGGGATAGATAGATTAACAACAAAGGAAGAGTAAAGGAATGAGGAATTCACACTCCCTCCCTGTTTGATTGAGCTAGAATATCAGTCCTCTGCCTTTAAAAGGCACAGATACAATTAGATTCCACCCTCCAGTTCTCAGAACTTGGTCACTGGGTTTTCTGCATCTCTAGGTTGCAGTGGTAGATTTTTAAGCTTCTTAGCCTCTAAAATAGTGCAAGCCAGTTCCTCCAAACATCATATATATGGAAAAATCAGTAGGATATAAGTGTGTGTTTCTCCATGTGTGTATGCATGTTGTATTCGTTTTATTTCCCAGGAGAATCCTTATTGGTACAAGGTGGACCTCTGGTCTCTTTCTTCATAGCTGCATTTCTAATGGATGTGCATGTTCCTTGACTGGACTATATGAAGTTGAAAGATGAAATAGTTCTCCCAAGATGGTGTCCACTGAAAGTCTTAAGCGAAATTTTGAAGAATGGCATTCAGTTTATACGTGTTCCAGCCCAGGTTCCTATGACAAGAGCCCAGGTAGGCACACAGCCACCAAAAGGGAACTGTGTTTAACTCATATGCTCATTTTAGCAAGGATTGCATTGAGAATTGGTAAAGTTTCATTGCTGATAAATCCCTTCTCTTCATAAAGGATTTGAAGGAAATTAACTCATCACACTATTTACTGAAAATCTTTGTCTTTTTTCTCAGGCTGTGTCTATCCAGCTGAGAAAGAACAGACCATATTATTCTCTGCTGTACTAATGCCAATATTAATGTCAGTGTGGATTTCTTCATGGTCAATTTGATCATTTCTTTGGAGATGGGCCATTCTTATAAAATAATAACAGACAAATGGAATCAATTATATTGCATTGACAAGGTTTATTGCCTTCTCTAAAATCATTTGAAAAGATAGACATAAGAATTTCACTCAGGAGAAAACTGACTTTGGTTACAAAAGTTCTTATGTTATATGAGTCCCCCTGAGAAACATTTGTATTATTAGGATCATATTTTAACTATAATGTGAATGATGTATTACATATATTGGAGAAATTCAGGTAAAAATGAAAAAAAAAAACTTGAAATAGAAGAAATGACAAGAAAAGAAATGTATAAAATGATAATCTCAAATTAGTTATAACTGAAGCGATTCTGAGTATTTAGATTTTCTCTTGTGTGCAGATATTTAGTGCTAAATCGAGGAACATTGCACTTCAATAAAAGTGAATACAGCTTGATGAGATTCCATCAGAAGTGGGGATGCAGGTGAAATCACCTATTGTAAGTCTTTATGCACTGATAAATATGACAAAAGGAAAAAATCTGGTATAGAAAAATTGAAGAGACAATGGATACTTGCTGTGCATCTACAGAAGTGATATCTATAATGTTATAATACCATATAAAGAGCAATTATTTTTTACCAAAACAATTTGATGTTTTAACTATGCATAATTTATAACTGAAAACATATGTTCTTAAAAAAAGAAAAACTTGTAGCCTCCTAATCCCCCACACTGTTCCATGTAGGATCATCAACAGAAGAATAATTTAAGCATGATATAATTTATATAATCTCTTTGGAATTCTTGAGGGCTTCAAAGAGCAAGCAAAATGGAGAAAAAGTGAATAGATTTATTTAAGCAGTGACACAAACATAGTGAAAAAAGAAAGGCGATATTAACTTTTAGAGAGATAGACTGTGAAGATCACTACATTCTTTAAGTTTTAATGAAACTCAACATTTTAACTCAGTAGCCTAATTGAAAGTGAAATATGGTACACTTTATTTCGATGTGTAAGGGCCAGGAATAAGTTTCTGATGTATGGTCTGGGGAGTGAAGGATGGTAAGGAAGGCAAGCCCAGTGCTTGAAGGTAAGACTTCTCTGAAGGACCACAAGGCTTGAAGAGTCACCACTGTGCTGTCCCCAACTCTTACACTCAATTGTTCTTTCTTTCCTTTCCCCTTAGAAGGGTCATATCTACATTAAGATTGGTCAGTTCTTCTGGTCCTTCTCTAGTTTCCATCAGGGATGCTTCCTCTAGTAAATGTCTGTACATCTAATTCTGTCCCATTATCATCTGCGAGTGCCCAAACAATGCAAGTAGTATGAGGAGTTATTAGAAAAACCTACCAATAAGATTGGCATTTGGACTTGTGTGCTTACTAGCTGGTGGGTGAAAAGGACATTGTCCTGTCTGATAAGTAGGGCAGTTATACTACCCTATAAGGTAAAGTGAATTGTGAGGATTTCAGGTGGTGACCAGGAAAGGTCCAGCTAGAGAGGAATATTATGGTAGGATATAAAGTCAGACATTTAAAAGGCTTGAGTTTATAATTCCTATGAAGACAGTAGAGATTTTTGTTACTATAAGTTGTATTGATAAACTTGGGAGTAACAAGAAATTGAGGGCGAGTAACAAGCTCTGGTATCTTACAGAAGGCCCTCCTCTTCTAACAGTGGAAATAAATGGAGCTGTGAAGCCTGAAGATCTAATAGATTGAGATGTGGAACCCCAGAGACATTTGAAAAATTCCCCAACTATGTGAAGACTGGTATACTGGTTGGGAAAATCCAGGCCTTGAAATGTAGATTGGGATATCTTGATCAATGCAGATATTGCCTCTGCATTTGCCCACGAACCCTCTGACCTTGTGGAATTCACTCCTCCACAAAGAAAGAGGTGATCATTCAGAAGCTGTTTCCTTCTCCACTTTTGTCTGTAGCCTGACAATTAGTTCCAAGTCTTGGAGAAATTATGCTGGGTTTCATAAAGAAATAAAGAAACTATATACACAAGAAAGTTGAAAAAGTAGCTACCCTGTACAGGCTTGAACTAATGAAGTGCCCCACAGTGGGATTTTGAAGGTCACAAAGGACAGACTATGTAAGCAAGTTGTGTTATTCAGCTTTCCATCACTGTGACACAATACCTGAGATAAGCACCTTATGAGGAGGAAAAGTTTATTTTTGCTCATAGTTTCAGAGGTTTCAGACCATGGTTCATTGGCTCTGTTGCTTTGGGCTTGTGGCAAGGTAATACATCATGGTATAAGATGCAGTAAAGCTGCTCATCTCATGGAATCCAAGGAGAAAAAAGTGAGAAAAAGAAGGACAAAGGTCTCAATATTGTTTTCAAACTTCAGTGATCTAACTTGCTTTCACAAGTTCCTGTCTCCTAAAGGTTCTACTATCTCCAAAGAGTGATGCAGGCTAGCAATAGAACCTTTAGCATATAGGCCTTTGGGAGGCATTTAATATATAAACCATAACAAAATTATTCTTTATGTGAGACAATTCTTGGTATGAGATACATTCTAGCAAGGACTGTAGGGGATAGGACAGTCTTGCTGCTAGGGTGACTTTTGGTAGTTTGTAAAAAGTGATGGCCAGCACTAAGTGAGGTAGAAATGCCTGAAAAATCTTGTTAAATATTAGAAGCAGGAGCATTGAGGCTTGGAGAAACAGGCATGCTGGAGTGGGTATGTCATGAGAGACCAGAAGACAGCAGACAGGTATGTTCCACAGGAGGGCCCTGAGGTCATCCTTCCCCAAGGCCATCATCATTGTGTTCATGAGAGCATTTCTAACATTCCTAAGAAATTCAGTGGGGGTTTCCTTTTCAGGCCAAGCTGATGGTAGGAGAGGCAGATCCAGTCTTCAGAGGACATTGTAGCAGAATTCAAACACTAGACAACAGAGGCCACCATTGTGGCAAAGTCAAGAGGCAGTCGAGGAACTTGGCCCAAAGTGTTGTGAAGATGGCTAATGAAACACAGCATCCTGGAGAGCTTGAGTTCTATCTAACAACAAAAGGGGAGGAAGGGACGGAGAGAAGAAAGAATAAAAGAAAGGAAGGAAGGAAGGAAGGAAGGAAGGAAAGAAGAGGGAGGGAGGGAGAAAGAGGAGGGAAACTGAGGATGGCTGCACCACTAAGAAGAAACAATCACTTGCTCAGTTCCCTGAACCAAACTGTATCTATACAGAACTGGCTTTCTGAATAGGTGCCCTACAACACAGACACGGCAGGTACACCCTGTGATGATTTCTTCATTCATCTATGGAACGTACAGTCATATATTTGAGGGACTTTACACTGGGGAGAAAGAAATAACCAGACAATCCAAGGACCATTAGACACAAATTGTGAGCTGACATTGATGCCTGGAGATGCCAAATACAATCATGGTCCCTCTGTTTGAGTAGGGATCTATGGGAGCCAGTTAATAAATGAATCTATTGTAACACTCTATACTAAAGCCTCTATAAGAAAGAAAAATACCTGAACTATTATGTTCATGAACTATCTAGAATTAACACTATCAAATCTGTGACTTTTAGATTGAAGATAAGCCTGTTTACTGAATCAGACTAAATAGTAAGAGTTTAGGTAATAAATACTTTATCCTAGGATTGTTTTTCTGGAGAAAATGGACTATGATAGCTAAACTATCCAGAGTTAATTTTGATGGAAGTGTATATTAGGGAGAAGATGGTGCTATGATACCCAGAGTAGAGGTTTTCATTAAGTCAATGTGTAAATACTCCACTATAAGGGCTGTTCTTGGGGCAGAGATTGATCACTTTTCAATATCTTCCAGCAAACTCCAACACACTTATTTTTCGTCATTTTGGAATATTGCCATTAGCAGCTAGCTCCATAACGTGATTGGAGCAGAATAAGTACTCCCATGGGGTGGACGATGATTTTAATTCACAGTCTCGCCTCAGATATAGGTTTACTCTCATTGAATGTACTGCATGACTTGGACAGTCCACAGAACCACACTGATCCATGTCAAGGATGACATCATAATGACTGGACAGGGAAGGGACAAGATGACTACTGTGCTAGAAACCTTGCAAAGTTACAAGTACTCCGAAAGGTGGAAGTTAAGTCCTATGAAAACTCAAAGAAATTGAACTTCAAAATCTGACAGGCCCTGGATGTATCAGTGATGAAAAAGACACAGGGTGGAATTTAGTCTGTACTAAGGTAAAAATGGTATATTTGTGATCACACTGGTCAGGTTCAGAGAGGCAAACTACAGACTAGGTAGGTCAGACTTCCATGTTACTCCCTACCACTGTGATGGTGCCCTTCCTCTGGCTTACTCCTATTACCATACGGTGGGTCCTCTGTTAGCAGTTGAAATAAGAAGGAAAAGGCTGGCTGGCTTTCTGTTTGCGTCTGCTCAGTTTCTGGATGCAAACAAAGAGTGCATAATGACTCCATTTCTGACACTGAAAAAGAGTGTAGAAGGAAACCTTCCCAATGGGTAAAATCACGAGTGATGTGCCTGGTATGGTACACTTTGTGTGGAAAGTGAGTGACTTGAGATAAAGCTTAAAAAAGATATTACATAATATAAACAATTAATATGTATGTATATATATTATATATTATATAATTTTTTTCCTGGGAAGTGATCAATGGCCTGATCATTTGGTAAGATGTCTGCAAGGGAAAAAAAAGATGACTATCAAACTAGGAATTTTAAAGTAAAGGCATGTGGTAAAACACATGGGATCGGGCACACATTGTACAGATTTTTTTTTAACAAATAATGTACAATAGAAAATATGTTCCCTATAGAAGGGGCACTGAACAACCAAGTAGACAAATATAACTTAGCTAGTTGGCACCAACCATTCTTCATTATCAGCTGCTCCAGATTTGCCATGATGGGTATATGCAGCGTGTCCATGATGGCAGAGACAGAGTCTACATATGGGCTCAGTGGCACAGCAGGCATCCCTTTGGCAGACCAACAAGCCGCTTGCTGCCGTGTTAAATACAACGAGCCACTTCCATCATGGAAAGGCCAACAGTTTGTTTTCAAGTATAAACACATATCCTAGACATAGACTTGCCTTTCCTTCCTGCAATCTCAGTTGACACTGATTCGAGGTTTTATAGAATGGTTGATCCACAGGCAAGGAATCCCACACAGCATAAC
Organism: Tamias sibiricus; assembly: GCA_025594165.1. Lineage (NCBI taxonomy): Eukaryota > Metazoa > Chordata > Mammalia > Rodentia > Sciuridae > Tamias > Tamias sibiricus. The sequence goes on from CM046662.1 coordinate 145,198,161, forward strand.
ATTCAACTAATGATCATACCTCACAAAGAAAGAGTGTAAGTAAAGGCTAGAAAAATACAGAATTCACTAGTTACATCACATATGGCACCACCCAGACTGAGTCAGCTGCACAGAATTCTGGAACAACTTATAAATCTAGTTCCAAGGTCTGGAACCTTCTGAACAACATTCTGAAATCATGGAGCACAATCTCTAGAATGTGGTATATGTAGTGAATCAGAAACATCTGCATGATGTACCCAGTGGGAATAATATATGGATCCGGGAACCACACAGTGGAAGCAGAAGCAATCTCACTTACCATCGTGCACAATAACTTCCTCAGGAAATTTACTCCACTATTCTCTGAAATTGTGGATTTTATAGAGTTGGACTTCCTAGCAGGAAAATGGGACATCCTCTTGCTAGGGAACACAGATGTCTCATTGAATACATGTTATAGTTATAGCATTATTTGAACTCTTGTTCCCTGAGACCACCAGGGTAGAAGGGGAAGTCACCATACATGCAGAGACAGGGGACCTACCAGCAGGAGGATACAAGTCTACTTTTGAATTATAAAAGTGGGGAGGAATCTATTTGAAATCCAGGTGGTTGCGCACATGAGTTCCAGTTAGGGAAAGTATAATTGAGCAATAACTCTGGTGCTGAGCTCTGAAATCCATCGGCACTATTGTGCTAGCCTGTTCTTCCCAACTTCCTTTTCCAGTCAATGCTGTGGACAACATCAGGGTGGGTCATTCCTGGAAGACAGGAGCTTCTCTGATGGGTTACTTGGCTCAAGTCCTTCCCATTGGTCAATGACCCTGCCAAATTGTCTTATAACTGATTTCTGCCACTCATTCTTCATTCCCTGTCTTTTTTCACAAGGGAAAGATAAATATCTGGTCTGAGGATTCTCTAAGACTCTCATTGCTCCCTCCTAATTTTTCCTCATTCATTTCTCCTAATAAATCTCTTGTTCATCTGTATTAAATTCTTTACTATAACAAAATACCTATGGCAATTAACTTTTAACGAGAAAAGTTTATTTTGGCTCATGGTTCTGGAAGTTCCAGTCTAAGATCAGGTGACCTCATTTCTTTGGATATTCTGGGAAGGGTGGCACAACAGGGTGGGAGCATGTGGCAGAGCAAACAGCTTACATCATGACTCAGGAAGCAGAGAAAAACAGGGACCAGTGTCCCACAACCCCCTTTTCACTCTTGTCCCCAGTGATCCAATGACTTCTCACTAGGTCGCTCTTCTCAAATATCTAGAGAACTTCCCAATAGTGCCATCCTGGGGACTAATCCTTAACATATGGACTTTTAGGGAACATTACCCATAGTCAAACCATAGCACCATCTAATCCTGTCTTGGCTTCTGTTTCCCTGAGATCCTGCAGTAACAAACATGTGTTGGCTGAAAACACAAGTTGAATCATGGAGTACACATAAACTGTACCCTGAATTTGGAATGCTTTGTAATATTAATGACTCCACAAATATTTCTTGATTCTTGTACACACCTGTTGACTTTCTTTTATTCACTAATAACATTTGCGCTCCTCATCCACCCAAGTTTTCAATTCTTTCCATCTTAAAATAAGACAGGATGAGTCGACAAGGACATGTGATTAAATCTCCTTACAATTAGCAGAAAAGCAGCTCAAAACAAATGCCCTTCAGATAAAGAAATATTTCTGAGGCAGATGTTTATTTGACAGCAAAGCAGAAATATGTATGAGGCAAAGAGCAATGAAAGTCAAGACTTCTTGCTTCAATATTCTGATTCGTTCACTTCATTTAGTCTTTTAGTTAGTTTCAAATTCTAAAAATTCCTGTCACTAATATTCTTCTGTAAACCATTTCGTGTTTTCTTACAAAATGAGTACTTCACCCATGAGTCTGCTGAAGAGAAAGCATATGTCTTATAAAGTTAATGAATATCAACAAATAGATGTCTATGATTGGACATATTTATAAATTAATGTTTACATTACTGGCATAAATATTTCATAGCACCTATTATAGCAGGTTCCAGAAATATTTGGAGGTCTTCAGAAATATTTGTGGATCTAAAATGAAAATATCTCTGAGGAGTGGGTTTGATTAGAAGCAAGCCACAGAGGTGAAACTGAATCACGAACTGGGTGTGATAAAAGAAAGACTCGGCCAAGGTGCCTTCAGCTGGTTCCTTCTGGTTCCATTAGTGGAAGAAGCACAGCACTGCCAGAGAGGCTTTGCCTGTGGTGATTATAACTGATGGGCAAGTCGCCTAAGTAAATATGGTGCAGTGGAAACACAAACTTGAATGCAGAGGATGTGTTTGAAGGTACAACTCAGGCAGATGTCTCTGCTATGTTCAGTAAGATCCAGGTTTCTGACTAGGTAAAAGGCAAGACTCTGGCGTTGGTATGTTTCTGACACTCTGAGAAAGAAAAAGTTCTCCAATTTTATCCCATTTACACTCTTCACTCATCTGTACCTTCCAGTGGAGGTAAGAGGAAGTTAGTTACAGAGAACTTCTATTAAATACGGGAATAGATAAAGAATAAAAGGGAAATGATGGCATATGCCAAAATTAAGGGGACAAGAATCCTTTTTGAGAATGTGTTTTGAGGAATCCAAACAGTTTTTGTGACATTTTAGACAGGGAAAGTGATTTTATACTGAAGTAATGTAGGGTTGTGAAAACCTTCATATCAGCTGATAAAGAAAAATATTACTTTCATAGGTTCACACAAGAAGTTCAAGTATTTCATCTCAGCTTCGATTTTTAAGCCATTTTCCTGCAAACTGGCAAATTTCTGCCTGCAGCAAACTGATGAAAATTCATGGATGTTTTCATTCCTCTAGTTTAGGGCAGAATAGTAAAACTTTTGCCTTAGATCAAACTTTTGAATATTTGAGGGGAAGGAAGAAAAAAAAAAAAATCACTTCTCAAATGTGAATACCCAAAGTGAAATGTGGCCGTTTCTTACATTTTTAGATGCCTGGAAGTTTTCCACAAACTTCTATAACCGTCACTCTGCAGGCTTCTGCTATAAATGTTTCAGAAACTATCTAGGGAAATATTCTATTGAGAGGGAAAGCAGGATTATCTAGCAGATAGAGCGTGGAATTTGGACTTAGACAACCATCTGAGACCTGCACCTGCCTCTTTCATTGCCTTATGGTGAAACGCTGTATAAATGATTCAGACTCACTTTGCTTATATTTTTCCCTGTGGCAATAGAGGGAAATGGGCTAAGCATTAGCCCCTTCACAAATCTCTGAGAATACCATGAAGGTAAATATGACATTGCCTTTAAAGTGCTATGACCTCTAATACAGGTAAGTAAGTAGTGCAGACACGAGAGGCTTAGAGACGTCATGGAATCCCAGCATGGAGGCCTGTGGAGCCTTTGCCTCGCTTCTGTGTTCAGTCAGGGGTGCCTGTGACACCTAGTTAACAATTAGTACTACCAACTGCTAATTGCTCCAAAATAGATCTTCCCTTCAGCATCGGCGACATATCAACCTCCCTTTCACAAATTCAGTGAGGAGAGACAACCCCTAACAGCCAATCAACTTGCATCTATTAACTGTCTTATATGCAAAACGCATTGTACTGAGCTTTAGACCCCTAATGAGAGTCTATTTGAACTATAAAGATTTATAAAGCATACTCACTCTTCTCAAAACACTTGGGATCATGATGTTTTAAAAAAGGAATGTCTCATCATGAAAAAAAATCATATGTGAAAGTCCCACTTAATAGTTGATAGAATGATTCAAAGGAGTTTAAAGGAGGAAAGGTATGATGACAGAGGACTCTTGACTACCTTTTAATATGACTTTTGTTTGTAATTAGGACATATCAAAGATACAGAGGGAGAAATGCATATATACTCACAAGTTTAAAAACATAAAATTTTATCCATTTAGTCTATTTTGTTGACCTGTAACCAAATAACTGAGGTTGAGTAATTCACAAAGTAGAGATAATATGGCTTATGATTCTGATGGATGGAAGGTCCAAATAGTTTGTCTTAGAGATGGCCCTCTGGTTATCTCGCAATATGGCAAAGAAGCAAACAGGGAAACTGCCCCATGCAGAAGCACCAGGCAAGCAGTGGGGGTGATCTCACTTTATAACAACCTGCTGTTACAGGAATGAACTTTTCCACCCCTGTAAGTCCTGAACCACTCCTCAGAGCCTGCATTAATCCCCATGACCTATTACCTTCCACAAAGCCCCATCTCTTAAAGGCTCCACCCCCTCAACACCTCCACCCTGGGGATGCAGCTTCCAGGATATGAACCTTTGGGAGACAAACCATATCCAAACCACAGTGACATCCATAGAAGTTATCATGGTCAAAATGTGATCAGTTACTATCTCTTGCTGCCATATCTGATTTCACCATCATCATTAATTTTAGGCTATTCGAACCCATCCACAGCTTATTTCTTTTTGTGTCAATTTTTTGAAATTTTGATTGCGCATTTGTAAACACCAGTTCAGTAAATCAATAGGACGTGTCTTAGGAGATAACTTCAGAATGAAAAGAAGATTACATGAAATATTGGGAAGATAAGTGGTTGAGAAAACACTCAGATCCCACTCTGGAACTGTTAGTCCCTCATTTAACCTTCCTAGAGTATTTTTTGTTTCATTTGTAAAATGAGGGGGTTGGGCTAGATTTTGTGGGCCAGTTTTATAATTCTCTGGAAAGGGCTGCCTAAAAGTTGTGTCTTTCCTTGTGCTTCTGAAAAGCTCGTTTTGCTTTTGTATTCTGTCAGAATCTATGATCACTTCTTGACATTACGATCAATATCTCAATTTTATAGACCGCGGATGCTTTGGGTAGAGAAGAACCAGATGGTAATATGATGCTTTCAAAACACGCTCTAACTGTAATTCTTAATTTAATCATAGTTAAACTGGACTTTCCCAAGCTCTATTAAATTTTAATACTCAACTCAGGAGAGCTTTGGTCTTGCCTGAAAGTACTAACTTAGACAAATAGGCTCGTTCTTGGTATTAGATCTTGTGTGGCAGAAACCCATGCATCTGTAAAACAGAGCAGAAGCAGATTGTCCTTGAGGGGTATACTGACACTATACCTCTATTTTACAGCATAATAGTAGGGCATTTGTTTTAAATATGATAGTAAGTAACACTGAAAGCATTAACAATGTCAAAACATCTAGCCAATTCAGACACAATAGTAACCCAACTTTTAATAAATTATGAAATATGTCATATGTCTTACATGAAAAACTGAAAAGTGACTTTGTTTTAAGCAGGCAAGTTTTAGTGTGTCTTATAGACAGCCTATTAGAAAAATAAAATAAAATTAATCTGTGCCGTGTGGTATAAGTAATGTAAACCATATTAGTGTATTGAAAAAGAAAGTCAGCTATGTTGAGCATAAAGAGAAAATTATTTCTCAAGGAAGTTTTCTAGAATTTTTAGAAACATGGTTTTAAATAATAGTATAGATGGAAGATAAATCATTGTGACAAGAAACAAGTTTTTTAACATCTTATGGAATATTTCCATGTATTTACGTGGGGAACTTTGTTGAATGTCTGTAACATGTTATGCACAATCTAAATCAGTGTTGTCCAAGATTAATGTACTGTGTAATTTTAAATTTTTCAGTTTTATGCTAAGAATAATAGAAAATACATAGGCAAATTGTATTTTATGTACTCTCGTAGCATGCATGTAGAGTATTAGCATTTTAATATAAAAATTAATGTTATATTTCAGATTTTACTAAGGCTTCAGCATTCTATATGTATTTTATTCACAGTGAAACTTAACTCCACCTTGACACATTCACGTGTATGATAGACACATGTGTCCAGAGGCATTTGACAGGTAGGTCTAGATGGTGAAAACACACAGTAGACAACACACATACAGTCAGTACCTCCTTAGTGTTGACAGTCTAGTATGGAAAATATACTTGGAACCACAAATCAAGTGTAAAACTTTAAAATATGGTTTTTTAAAAGCATTGCATAAAATCAATATCACTGGGTATTGAATTGAAGCAAATTATATTCCATGCTAATGTTAAAAAACTAATATCACCGAATACATTCCCTGCATTTAACAAATTTTTATTTTGCATATGATATAGATAATGTGTTTTTCTCTGTGGGTAAGATCACTCCACATTTTTAAAGAAATGTGTTCTGAATTAACGGGCTGTTGTAGTCTATTACCATTCTTTTATCTCTGTGCCTGCCTTTATTCCTATATCAGCATTACATTGTAAGTTTGAAATTAAGTATGAGACAGGAATATAATAATTCTTTAATTCAGTTACATATAATTAAAAAATTAAAGTAGGCTGATATGAAATAAAGAAAAGTTACCAGAGGAACTTTATCCCAATATGAAAGAACATTCAATATTTTTTCATGCACTTTCTTTAATTTTATAATTTCTGTGATTTCTACTGACGTGTTTGCAAAGACTTCCCACAAAGAATTATAGTCTATCTTTAGGTTGATTATATAAGTAGTTTCTTTCTAATGAAATCTTACAGTTATACCTAGCTTATATGTAACTACTGATGTGAAGAAAGTACTTTAAATAAATGAAGTATAATAAAACAAAATGTGAAGAAAATATATATAAAATAGTTTTGTTTAAAGATGTGCGTTAATTGATTCCATGTAGCTCTGGCTTAATTGTGGATGGTGCTGAGGATGGTTGTCTATTTATTGAGATTTGAAGCGTGCCAAAAAGCACAGATGAACTAAAAGTTTAGTGTTCACTCATCTAACTAAAAATATATGTCTTTTGCCATGTTGCTTCTTAAACTAAAATTGCTATAGAATTTCAGAGGAGATTATATGCACTAGAGAGGTAACTCCATGAGAGAAACTTCCCTAAACTGGAATTTAATGATTAAAAAATAATAGATATGGATTGCTCAGGAAGGAGGAAGAAGGTCTTTATTATTTGGAAAAGCAACATAAATAAAGTAAGAAAGTGGAACTTGGCAAGATTTGTAGGGAGAATAAAGTAAATGGCCTTAGTTTGAGACACCATGAAAATTAAAAAAAGCACAGGCAATCTAAGGCTGGCTCAGGGATCCTCTAACACTTGATTCAAAAGGTAATATGGTACCAACATAGTGTTAAGTCAAAGAAGTGGCATAATGAAAATGGCACATTTGGAAGAGTCAGCTAGCAGAGGTGACAGGATTGATTTAAAGATACCAAAGGGAAATATCAAGGAGACTGAGGTCAGAGATCAGATCCATGAATAGATTTGGAAGATTTAAATGAGACCTCTTAAAATAGGATTCCCAAGATTTTTTTTTTTTTTTTTTTTTGACAGCATAGGATATGGAACTAGTAAGATAAGGATGAGGGCAAAAAGAATAAATACAGAATGAAGTTTGGATTCAGGGCTGTGGTGTGGAGTGGGTGGATATAAAAAGAAGGACAGATGACTCTTACACTGTGTGACAGCACAGTGTAAGGCCATGTTATTTTGAAGGTGAGTTCTCTAGAGTTTCTTGGCTCATGGTAAAATACAATGGAGTTACATTTTCTATTATTATTCTTAGACCTCATTCCTCAGAGCAAAAGTAAATTGAAAGTTGGTTGAGAAATTACTAAGTGAACTATGGCAGTACTTCCATCTCCTTCTGAAAGCATACATATTTTGGTTTGAATTATTTAGGAAGTTATGAAACAAAACAGGATTTATGTTCTCCTTATTTTGACGTATGGTTTACATTTTGAAAACTTTGCCCTAGGATGGCATTGGATAAAATTATGATGATAAAATCGAGCATAGCCAAAGCAAAAATCACAAAATTCAGAATAGTAATAGACTTTATAAATCTTGTAATTACATGTGTAAAAACACAATAAATATTTTTTGAGTATCTATCAGTTGTCAAGCCTGTCAAGAACATTGGGTATATAGATTTTTTAAAAAGTAAAAGAGAAAAGAAAAACTGTCCTTGTGAATAATTTTATGGTCTAGAACAGGAAGTGGCCATTAAACAAATGAACAAACACATATAATTATAAATTTTGATCAGTCTTTGGTATGAGTTAAATTTTCTCCTAAAAATCCATATATTCAAATCCCAAGCCCTACCTCCCCAGAATGTGATCTTATTTGGAAATAGGGTCATTGCAAATGTAATTGGCTAACATGAGGTCATACTGGAGTAGGGAGGGCGTCTGATCTAATATGACCAGCAGACATCCTTATGTAAAGGGGAAATTTGGACAAGGACAAATAACGTGCCCATACAGATGAAGGCATAGATCAGAGTGATGCTTCTCCAAGTTTTGGAGTACCAAAGATTATCATCAGATTACCAGAAACTAGGGGAGAGGCATGGACCTATTGTTCTTCACAGCCCTCAAAGGAAGCAGCCCTGATGACACCTGGATCGCAGACTTCTTGTCCCCAGAACTGTATCACAATAAATGCTACTGGTTAAACACCACCATTTGTGACATTTTGTTACAGGAGTAAATATAATGATACTAAAATAATGATAAAAAATGAAAATTATTGGGAACACTGCATGTAAATAAAAACTCTCATTGTACCAAATGAACAATGGAGAAATGCTCAAGGAAGTTATAATTAGGGTGATACTTACAAGATGTGAATAAGCCAACTATGTGAGGTATGGAGGAGAAGGGATCTGGGGATTTCAATTCTGGATATATTACACGTGAGATGCCTGTGGGATAACCAAGTAGAGGCACCAAATGAGCAAGCTGTTGCTTCCAAGGAAGTTCTAAGGCAGAGGCAGAACAAGGAAAGTCGAGGGTTTATGTGCAGCCATGACCAGGTGTTAAGAGCACAGCTTAGACAAAGCAGAAGGCTCCTGATTCCCAAGCCAGTATTCTTGCAAGCTCCCTCAAGTGCCCAGTTAATGACTTTATAGTATTCTTTTATTAAATAATAAGGGATTCATTTTTTTGGTTATATTGACAATAATTCACAAGCACCTGTGTAGTGAATAAAAAGACATAGTGACACAGTGTCAAGTACACAGAAATAAAATTAAGAAGGCTCGGAATCTACTTTTAGCCTTGCCACTAATTAGTTTAATTGTGTTTCAGTAAAAAGCATATGTAGTATCAGCCAGTCAATCTCTAAGATACCTACTAGTTATAAGATCTGTGACTCTCTAGAAATTGAGCTTCTGAGCACATAGTCTGATTATTTTTGTGCAATGTGTACAAGGACATACGTATAAAGATTCTTAATAAATCATTGCTAAAAACAGAATTTAAAGGAACTTAAGTATCCATCAACAGAAGGAAAGAAATAAAATGTGCTGTTTATGTGACAGGCCATTCAGTGGTTTAAAAGAATGAACTAGCTCTACATGTGCATAGCCCACGCTTCAGTTTCACTTTTATGGTTCCAGTTACCTTCAATCAATGCAGGCCCCCCAAATTAATGGAAAATTCTAGAAATAAAAAATCCATACATATTAAATTATCCCCCCCCCCCCCCCCCCCCCCCCCCCCCCCCCCCCCCCCCCCCCCCCCCCCCATTCTGAGTATCATGATGAAGTCTTACTGCCCCACTTCATCACTTTTCCCAGTGCATCTACTCTGCATATATGCTCTTTGTTCCACAGCAAGAAAGGAAGAGAAAGAGAGATTGATCATATTGCTATAACTTTTATCACATTATTTTGTCATAATTGCTCTGTTATTATTAATTATTGTTATTAATATGTTATTGTTATTTACTTGTAAATTAAGCTATGTCTTAAGTATTTGTGTATAGGAAGAAACTGTACATATAGAGTTCTGTACTACCCACGGCCTTAGGCATCTACTGGGGGTCTTGGAAAGTGTCCTCTGAGTATCAGGGGAGCTTAGTGTATAAAAACATCACACACAGGTCAAATGTTAGAAGAGTTAGGTCAGGTGATACTTGAAATACCTTAGCTTTCCTAGCTGCATGTGTATGTATGAGTCCTAAAAATAGGAAGGATGAAACCTGGCTGATTATTGGAATCTCGGAGGAAACAAACTAGGTAAGAGAAATACAGCTTCAAACTCAGTGTTAATGCAGATAGCAGGAACTAATAGCAGTTTATTATATTATTCTTTGTATACTTATACTTATTACATTAATTGTACTCTTCCCTAAGTAAGTTTAAACTTAATATTTTTCATTTCATATTGTGGAGAATAAAAAGTTTAATTTTAATGTAGTGATTTGAATATTTTAATACAGCATCATTAATTTCCTAAGATTAAAGGTACATTTTGTACCTTATAATATTGTTTTAATTTTTTCCTTTTTCAATGTACACTCCAGTTTTATTCAACCAACTATTATGTGTGTGCTTCATTTGTTTTGAACACTATCATGTTCCTAGAAGTTAAAATCTTTTCCAAGATCACAGAACTGGTCAACAGAAGAGATAAAAGTTGAAATTCAATTTTTAGACTCTAGGTTCCGTTCTTCCTGTTAGACTATGACTGACAAACATATCCAAGGTAAACATGCAACATGAACTTCATGAAACCTGATTTTCATAATTCCTTACAAAGTACGAGGTTCACTCAGCGAATATGTAGTCTAAATATATTGAATATAGTGTTCGAGTATTTTGCATATAAATGCTGTAAAACTTCTAGAAATATACATTTCTACATGAGTGAAATAGGTAACATTAGGAATTTCACCTTGTTTTAATTCCATCTTTCCATTTTGAAGCTCTGGTTCTGCTTTTCTGAATAGCTTCATAAAATTTTTGTTTCTCTTTTTGGAACCTTGATAATATATTGTTGCTTTTGATGTTAAAATGGACAAAAATTTCACTGTATTTAGGAATCAATTTATTCACTGTTATGGGTTGGGAAGTTTCATTGGTTGATTTTCTAGAAAAGAAAGAGTATAAGGCAACTTCAAGGAAAACACTGGGACATAATCTGACAAGACGTTCATAAATGGAACGTTACCGTCATTCACTCTTTGCATCTTTCTTTCTTGTTTTCTCAAGCCTATTGTCCCCGCTCTTCATCATAAAATTTTGTGTTATATCTGAGTGAAGAGCCCAAAGCACAAAAAGCTGTTGTTTTCAACCTTTATTAATGTTTCCCAACTCATTTCCGTGTTTGCCTGCTGACAACCTGCCAAAATCGCCCTCTGGTGAATAGTAACGAGATTGGGGTAGCAATCGTGGGACCCAAAACGTGTTGCAGATAATTAGTAGATCAGATCTTTGTCACAGCAGATACTTCACTACCCACACATCTCTATTTTTAAGCCCTGTGTGTCACACAATGTGTGTTTATTGTCTGTTGTAGGGTGAGGAGCACCTCTTCTCATTGCATATAATAGAGCTGAGTTGAATGAGAAATTCCATTATTCTTTTGTCGGTTTGTTTTGTCACTGGTTAGTATGAGATATGTGTATATGGTGAATAATTGAAGTCACCTTTGACTTCCAAATAGCTTTAGGAAGGGGAGGGATTATCTGTTTTGTTATACACTGAAATAATTCAGCCACCATAGACTTTGTTTCCAATAAAGACAAGAAACAAAAATCTCCTTAGATGATCACATTTGTTTTCATGATAATTAGTTCTGACTATTTAATTGGCAAGAATAGCTGGCCAGGCAATTAATTCTGGAATTGCGTGCATGTTCCCTCTCTCTCTCTCTCTCTCTCTCTCTCTCTCTCTCAAATGCCTGCACTTGCACGTGCATGCACACACACAAAGCTTTTTTAGTGTAAGGAGTGATAAGTTGAGGTAGAACACAAAAACTAGATTTGGGGATGTGAGAATGCTAAGGTAATTTATGGGTTCTCCAAGTGATCCATCAGAGAATTTTAGATAGTGAATTATTATCTAGTAATCTATTATTTAAGGCATTAATGGCATGACCTCTGTGCACATGCAAGAACATATATGTGTGTTAAACAGATTCTCTATGTTGTAGTATCAAAATAAATTTATCATTTCACATATATTCAGTGGCTCTGGTCTCAATATATGAGGACCGTATAGCCATGACACAGTGCACTGGATGCTGTAACATTATAATCAGGATTGATTTAGTCTTTGTATCTTTTGTTTTATTAGAGTACTGGAGGTCAAACTCAGGGTTTCACATGGGTTAAGGAAGTACTCTACCACTGAGCCACATCCCCATTTTCCCCCACCCCTTTTTTTATTTGATTCTAAGAAAATCTCACTAAGTTGCCCATGTTGGCCTGACTTGCAATCCTCATGTCTCAGGAATAATTGGGATTGCAGGTGTGCACCACCATTGATTTGTTTATTGTTAAAAGAGTAATATCATCAGTCTGAAAGTTTTTTAAAAATGAGAAGAAAAATTATGCTTTGTCTCATATCTAAGAAAGTTAACTTGGAGAAAGCATATAACTTCTAAAAATCACAGGTTCTGAAAGGATACTCAGAGTCTACACAAAGCCCAAAGACCACGCCAAGCCCCCAAATAAAGAGAGAGTCAGTAGGAAGAAGCAGAGGCGTCCCTCTGTGTTCTCTTATACCAAATGAGGAAAAGCTAACTGCTCTGGGAGTCGTCACTGTCTCAGGACAACAGCTGGGACTAAAGCCCGTAGGGGTTTTTGGTGCCTGGCACCAGGGTTTTTGAACCCAAAGAGTAACTGAGACAAGACGTAGAGAGAGAGAGAGAGAGATCTTTTTCCAGGGGTGAGATCTTCTGAACTTATGGTAGGGACCAACCATAGCTCTGAAAGTCATGGTTGGGGGTGCCCCCAACAGAATGGGAACCCTGGGAGTGGGTCATTTGAGTTGACCGAAGGCAGGGGACTTACCTGAATCAGCTGGTGGTGGATGAGAAGTCAAGTGCTTGGTGAAATGGAAGGTGAGTTCAAGGTGAGGGTGGCCTAGGACCAAGTATAGGATCCCAAAGCAGCTCAGATCCTCATAGGGAGAGCAAGGTCAATGGGAGAGCCCATCCCAGTCAGGACACCAGTGAAAGGACACTTGTAGAGTCCACACAAAGTCCACACATGTTTTTTATCTTTAAAATGGGCATGAAAAAACCTACACTATTTACCTCACAATACTCTTATTAGGCCCTGCTCAGTGGCAAACACCTGTAATCCCAGGTACTCATGAGGCTGAGGCAGGATGATGGTAAATTCAAGGCAGCCTCTGTGACTTAGCAAGACCCTGTCTCAAAGCTAAATCAAAAAATGGGCTGGGAATGTAACTTAGTGGTAGAGTACTTACCTAGTATGCATCATTAATCCCCAGTACTGAAAAAAAAATGATTCTTATCAATAAATGCATTGATATAGGTAAAATCTCTTGGAAATTTCTGGTGTCTTACCTATTTAAGACAATATTTAGATAATAATCTAAATATTGACACTTAGAAAATATTCTTTCCTAAATTGGAATTCACTCTTTTATCACATATGAATAGTTACCTAAATGTGTTTCAATATGAATGATTATGGGCATTAGGAAGACAAATGTAAACAAAACAGACAACAATTTCTACCCTAATAGACTCTACTTTAGTGAATCAAAAAACAATAACAGATAAAGCCTATAGTATTCCAATAAGAGTTACATGCTGTAAAGTAAAATAATACAAAATGGTTGTTTTAAATATGAGTCATCTGAAGAATAACTTGGAAGAGACAATGGCCCAATCAACCAGTAAAGACCACACTGTGTATTGGAATTCTAGCTTAAATAAAACATTTCTACTTTAATGAATGGTCTCTCATTACTTAATTAAAGCCATGTATATCATTTATGAATATTTCATAGTAAACTCAGAAAAGTGATTTGGCAGTTAAAAATTACTTCTAAACCCATGCTTTTGTATTTGGGAAAACTGTTTTAAATGAATTCACCTTATTTTGGAAATTTTTTGATAGTCACACAAAAATTATTAACACAAAGAAAATGAAAGTTATGATTATTATGTATAAGGTAATATGAGTGAAATCTCAGAAAAATTAACATGATAGTAACATAAGCAAAAATATAAGTAAGAATCTATTATCCAAAATAATAAAATACACTTGAACGTTTAAAAAAACTAATGTTGGATTAATGTCATTCACAAAGTTAATACACAGTGTCTTAGCACATGTTGTTCAGAAAATATGTCTGGAGGCCAAAGCTCATTTACTAACATTTCATTAAGGAACATGATACTAACAAAGCAGGCAAAAGGAAAAGGGGGGAATGAGACTGATAAGGAGGGAATGTATTATGAAATTGACCATAAAGTCTTAGGCATGGGTGATTGCTCAGTGTCCTCAGGAGATATTTTCAGAGAGTGTGTGGTGAATCACTGAACCTTTCCATAGTCCTCCTAGTCTATTGAGGTGGTAGCTGAGGAGTAATGAAGGATTTCCTATTTCCCATTGAACTTTCCGTGGGGCTCTTCTGGAATGGGCCAGAGCTAAGATCTCAGGGGCCAAGACAGCAGCTCTCTTGCCACTGATTCAGCATTACTAGTTGTAGCATCCACACCTGCCTACCTACAGCCTGCAATTTCATGGGCATGAGGCAGGCTAGGTGAGCCAGGGAACTTGCCAGGGTGCTGGGTAGGACCCAGAGGTCTCATCTCTTAGTGGTAAGAGGGAAGGCCATTACAGGGGGCTATGGAATTCTGCAGTAGGAAGTAAGGGGCCACTTCACTGAGCTCATGAGAAACAAGAGGAACCAGCACAAACTTATTTCACACCTGGTCTACAAAGCTGATGAAGTGTAGAACAGCTTGCTCCTACCAGGTGGTGATGGAGCTCAATGAACTTTTTATCTGAAAGTCTTAATTTATCCTTCCTAGCCTATGAGAATGTGCTTGATGTCAGGCAATTTCAGCTGGGGATGGGGGGAATTGGTACTAGTATCACTAAGCCAAAACTATGACCTAGTCATTCCTGATGGATCATATACTCATCTGGACCATAGTATTATTGTACCATTTTATATTATACAGATTATCTTAAAAACCCTAAAGAAAATCTATAAAATAGAAATTAAAACAAAAAGATGAAGTTTACATTTTTTAAAATACCAGTCAAATTAGTTAATATAAATTAATAAGCTGTACAATATTTTTGTTTTGTAGAATTAATGTATTTTCCTAAAATGCTAATGATGTAGTAGCTAATTCAGTTTTTCTGGAAATATGTTCTATTGTTTAAGATTATTCACTGCTTATGTATGGCAGGAATTCTCTCTCACACACAGACAAACACACTCATATAAAAAAACCACATTTGTGGATTAGAGTAAGTCAGGTATTTCTCAGAAAGTGTTCCTACAAGTTGCAGGAAAAATATGCCAAACGTAGCTCAGCATTTTTTGGTTCTTTGGTTCCTAGTTGGGTAACAAAGTACAGCTGTCCATAGTGCAATATGTGAAGAGTAGGGCCCTTCCAGTTTGGGAAAGCTCACTTATTACATGCAGAGTCTCCTTATGTCCCTGCAAACCAGAAATGCAAGTGAAATCTGTACTACTGTCTGTATTATAGTACATTTTCATTGGAGCACAGACACATTCATTTGTTTATGCATTATCTGTGACTGCTTTCCACAGCTGAGTAATTGTAATAGGAAGGTATGTTGAAATATTTATTACCTGACCCTTTACAGAGAAAAAGTTTGCTACTCCTACTTACTTTATTGGCTTGCCTGAAAATTCACAAAGACTTCATAGTCACAAACAATGTGCACTCTTAACTAAGAGTATCAGTGGACATTTAAAGCATTCCTGAACTTCAAACCATTAGTAAGATCCCATCCTCTTTGAGGATGGGTCAGGTTTTTAAGTTTCCCAGAAAACTCATTTTCACATAGTGTATTCTCTGATTCCAACTTAATATCTATTTTTACTGTGTCATTTTAACTAATAACTAATGAAATAGCTAATCTCTCACACATATACCTGAGAGGAAATAGGTAAAATACCCTATGTTCCAGGAAATTCTTCTATAAATGTATACTGAAGACTTATTTATGTATAATTTTGCTATAAGTTTTTTTTTAATTTGCATACCATTTATATAAGGGAAATAAAAACAATTCTAAATATTCAAAGATTGATAAAATAAATTCTATTTTCTTTATATTGTAATTATTATAAATTATACTATGTGGCATGTAAAATGGCAAAATATTGTAAGTGCATAGAGGATAATCACATTTTTTAAAACTATTTGTAAATAGCAAAATAGTGTTTTACGATATAATTGACACCCTTTTCTGTTCATGATAACTATTTTTTACCCCTCCATCTCTCTGCTTCTAAACTTATTGCTCTAGGGAGATAATGGTCTTAAATCATCTTTAAGATATTTAATTATTCTTTCAGCTATTAAAATAGTTTTTCAAAATTCAAATGCCAAAGCAATAGTCTGCAAATCAAAGCACATTTGGTACGTAAGAACTAGGGACTGAAGATAGAATCTTTGTTTGGAAGGTCTGTAAGATGTGGATTGGAAGATTATAAGACAAAACTGGAGGACTCAGACCAGGGCAAATGAAGGAGCCCTAATCAAGGAGATAGCTAAAGATTGCGGTTAGCTGAGAGCCATAAAAGATGTTCTAGTTTCCACCTGATAGTAATACATTATTCAAAGAATCTTTGTATGCCCGTGAACACTGTGTGACGCACCTGTAAGCTCGAGCTGTAAGCACCTGTCCTTGTTAAAGCTATATGTATATAACTGGGTGAGGTTGGTTAGGGTGTGTGGGAAGAAGAAGAAGGTGGTGGTTGGAGTTAGAGCGGTTGGAGTTGGAGAGGTTGCTGGAGCTGGAGAGAGAAGAAGAATAAAAGACCTTTTTCATTTTCATCCTGCCTCCGAGTTTTCTCCCGCCGCATTATAGCTGCAAGCAACAGAATCAGGCAGCTACAAGTGGTGGCCCATACGGGGAATTTGGCTGGCAGGTAAGAAATAAGAACATTTTAAAAATGGGAGCAAAAATAACAAAAGGTCGGATAATAAAAGCAATGAATGAATTTTTTGACATTGCAGACTCAGTGGATAGTGAGGAAATTGAACAAGAAAGCATAGCCTCTGACTCAGTTGAGACCAGCAAGAAGAGTAGTAATGTAAATTCTAAAGTAAGAGCTGCAAAAGCCATCAGAAACTTATTGAAATTAGCCGAGGAGTATGTACTCTCCTTAGAAGCTGAAACTCAGGATACTGGTAAAAGTGAAAGTAAGGCCTCCTCCACTAAGCCGGTTAGGAATTATGAAACTAGTAGTGAAGAGGAATCAAAAAGCGATTTGGGGAGCACAGTCTCCAATAAAAAGAACAAAAAGAAATTAAAAAGGAGAAAAGACCGTCAAATAGAGGAACCACTAGTGCCCTCTGCTCCCTCATGGGTAGAATACCTAACAGAAACAATAAGGAGTATTGATCAGAATGTACGTGCCCTTGAGGTAGAGATTGGCGGCCTTTCTGAGTGCTTATATGCTCTCGAACAACAAAAACTGCCGGAGCACATAGACCTGCCAGTATTTCAAAATGAAGAGGGACAAAGGTATCACCAGTCCCTAGACTTTAAAACAATAAAGAATTTTAAAGAGGTGGTAATGACTTATGGGCCTCAAGCTCCGTTCACATAAAGTATGATAGAGTCACTTAACACCCTAATCTTAGCCCCCTCAGATTGGAAAAGTCTATGCAAAGCGGTACTAAGTGGGGGACAATACCTAATCTGGAAAACTCAATTCCAGGAACTTTGTTCATAAATAGCAAAGATAAATGCTGCAGCATGTTTCCCTCAACACAATATAGATATGCTCACAGGGGAAGGTCAGTTCGCCGAACTACAAAATCAGCTACAATACGATCCCAGTGTGTATGCCCAGATACACACAGCAGCTGTCAAAGCCTGGAAGACAATATCAGGCACAGGGGATCTGCAAGGCAGACTATCAAAAGTTATACGAGGACCTAACGAACCTTACGCTGATTTTGTAGATAGACTCTTAAAAACAACATCTAGAGTTTTCGGTGAAGTCGAGCAAGCTAAACCCCTAGTTATCCAATTGGCATACGAGAACGCTAATAAATATTGCCAGGATGCAATGGAGAAGTAAAAAAGACTTGTCAATTTATATCAGACTGTCCAAAGACTTTAACGAGGCTGTTATCACAGGCAACGTAATTGCTGCAGTGATGAAAGGTTCCTCCCCTCAAAATTCCCAAAGGATTTAACCTAGAACAGGATATTCCAGACAAAATTATTATAATCAACCAAGATATGCTAAGCAATATCCCCCAAGGGTAATAAGATCAAATTCATATCGCGCTCCAGGCTGATGCCCCAGGTGCAAAAAGGGTATACATTGGGCCAATCGGTGCCATTCCAGATATGATATTTATGGAAATGATTTGTCCAGAATTTCAAAAAATGGGGCACAGGGCCCAATGCCCCAGGGCCCACAAATGTACGAGGCACTAGAGGAGGAATGCCCTCAGATCCAGATGATTCCTCATCACAATCCCTCCTACCCATTAACTCCCTTATCAGAGGGACAAGAGGAAGTGCAGGATTAGATCTCTGTTCTACTGCCCTCCCGGATGGTCCTGACACCTGAAATGGGGGTTCAGCTGATTCCTATGGGAATCAGGGGACCTCTCCCCTCAGGAACTATGGGACTAATCCTTGGGCATAGTTCCAAGAGCTTATTAGGCTTTAATGTTATACCAGGGGTTATTGATTCAGATTATAATGGAGAGATTAAAATAATGCTAAGTACACACAGGGGCATCATCTCCGTAAATCAAGGAGACAGAATTGCACAGCTGCTCCTCCTTCCCAGTCTCCATAATTCTTTTAAAAGCATGCCACAAAATAGAAATAGCAGAGGATTTGGTTCCACTGGCTCAGGACCTATGGCTTTCTGGGTTCAGGATTGTTCATGGAAGCCTATGTGCAAAATAAAAATTCAAGGTATAGAGATGGAGGTGCTGATTGATACAGGAGCTGACTCTTCCATCATAAATCTACAACAATGGCCTAAGTACTGGCCTCTACAGAAAGTCTCAACCAGTTTAAGAGGCTTGGGATATAGTAATACCCCAGCACAAAGTGCTGTAATCTTAAATTGGGAAGATAATGAAGGGCATAAATGAACATTCCAACCTTATGTATTAAACAGCTTGTCAGTTACCCTATGGGGAAGAGATATTCTATATCAAATGGGGATACACCTAGCAACCAAGCCTGCAGGTGTTAAGAATAAAAATCCTAATCATAATAAAAAAGGCAAAGGACATTTTTTCTAGGGGCCACTGAGAAAACAATTTTAAAAATACCATGGCTTTCTAATAAGCCAGTTTGGGTCCCTCAGTGGCCCCTATCCGAAGAAAAATTGCAAGCGGCCCATCAATTAATTAAAGAACAATTAGAAGTAGGACACATAGAGCCTTCCACCTCTCCCTGGAATTCTCCCATATTTGTAATTAAGAAAAAATTGGGAAAATGGAGACTATTACAAGACCTAAGACAAATTAACAAAACAATGCAAATTATGGGCCCTACTCAACCTGGACTTCCTAATCCTGTAGCTATTCCAAAAAACTATTACCTTATAACTCTTGGTATAAAGGACTGTTTCTTTTCCATTCCCCTACATCCTCTGCATGCCCCCAGGTTTGCTTTTTCAATTCCTTCTATCAATAATAATGGCCCTGATAAAAGATATCAATGGAAAGTATTGCTGCAGGGAATGGCAAATAGCCCTATAATGTGCCAACTATATGTGGACAGAGCTATACAGCCCATTAAAAACAAATATCAAGACCTCATGTGTCTACACTACATGGATGATGTTTTAATAGCTCACCCTAATCAACAAATCTTATTTAATATATTTAGTGAAATAACAAAAAATTAAAAAAATATGGATTATATATAGCAGAAGAAAAAGTTCAAAGCAGATCACCTATACTATATTTAGGCTTTAAAATAATGGATACTTTTGTTAAACCCCCCAAAATTCTAATATGTTGGGACTCATGTCTGCCAAGGGGAAGGACTTTGGCTGCTTACCACGCCCTAGTAGGACTGGGGCTAAGCAAAGGGGTGTGGCTATGACGTAGTGTGAGAGACCAAACTGCCCTGCTGGCTGATTGGTTAGTTCTAGGCCTATTTAAGTTCAGCACCTTGCCAATAAAGTTTGAGTTTCTGGATTCTCGCTTGCTATACAAAACTCCCTGGGTGTGGTGTGGTTTCTGCCCAGCAGGCGGATAGGAGACACTCAGCTATTTTTGTCCTTAAGCCCATCTTCGCCCGGTAAGTTACTTCCTTTCTGTGGGCAGGAAGGAACCCCCTTTTAGGGCCCAAAAGGGGGGTAGCTTTAGACCGCGGCCCCATTCATAACTCAGCAGCCCTGGCACTAATAAGTAAAGAACATTTGACCACCCTCAATGATTTCCAAAAACTACTGGGAGACATTAATTGGCTTCGCTCTACACTAAGCCTCACTACTGGACAATTAAAACCTTTATTTGACATCCTTCGCGGGAACCCTGATCTATCCTCACCGCAAACTTTAACTCCTGAGGCCAGGAGAGCTCTAAAATTAGTAGAACAGGCCATTAAAAGATCTCATTGTGATAGATTTGATTTTGCTCAACCACTAATATTGATTATTATTCCTTCACAATATACACCCACAGGAGTATTTTGGTAACAGGGACCTATATTATGGATACATTTGCCTGTCTCTCCTAAAAGTACAATTGAGTCTTATACCTCCATGGTGGCTAAACTTATTCTTCAAGGACTTAAGACCTCTACTAAAATATTTGGAATTCATCCCACTACTATTATTACGCCTTATTCATTGTCACCGGTTGAATATTTGTGCTTCAATGATAATGATTGGGCTATAGCTAGATGCTCTACTTCTGCAAATTTTGACAGTCATCTTCCTAAATCTCCTATACTGTCCTTTTGTATCAATCATCCTATTATATTTCCACAGGTAATAAAAAATCAACCCATTCCTAAAGCATTTAATGTATTTACAGATGGATCCTCTAATGGTACTACTGCAGTAGTCACTCAAAATGAAAATATGATTCATATCACTAATCAAAAATCAGCTCAATTAGTGGAACTTGAAGCTATAATAATAGCTCTGGAAAATTTTAACGAACAGCCTATGAATATTTTTTCAGACAGCCACTATATTGTACATGCTGTCCCTAAATTGGAGCTAGCAGGTCCAATAGCACCACATACTCCAGCTTTTAAATTGTTTTCTCAAATCCAAAATCTCCTATGGCAATGAAAAGAACCTTTATTTATAGGTCACATAAGAGCTCACACTAATCTGCCTGGTTCTCTCCATGAAGGTAATCAAAAAGCTGATGCCCTCACTAAAACAATATTTATATTTACTACAGTACAAAAAGCTACTTTATTTCATTCCCAGTTCCACATTAACAGCACTACCTTAAGACAAAAATTTAAAATCACAAAAGAACAAGCTCGTAGAATTGTAAAAGAATGTCCATCTTGTGTAACGCATTTGCCCAATCCACATTATGGGTTTAACCCACGAGGTTTGATGCCCAATCATTTGTGGCAGATGGATGTCACTCATGAGCCAAGTTTTGGAAAATTACGATTTATTCATGTCACCATAGATACATGCTCAGGCATGATTTTTGCTTCCTTACATTCCGGAGAAAAAGTTAAAGATGTTACATCTCATTGTCTGCAAGCTTTTGCTACATTGGGCATCCCCAAAATGCTTGAAACAGATAATGGCCCTGCATATACATCCACATCTTTCAAACAATTTTGTACAAAATTCAATATAATCCACAAAACAGGTATCACTTATAATCCTCAGGGATAAGAAGTAATTGAAAGAGCAAATCGGACACTTAAAAATATGTTATTAAAGCAAAAAGATGGAAACTAGAAAAATCCTAAGGACAGATTGGCAGTTGCCCTGTTTACCCTAAATTTCTTAACTTTAGATTCTAATGGATATTCAGCTGGAGATAGACACTGGAACCCACACCAACAACATAAACCTTTGATTTACTGGAAAGATGTTCTTTCAGGTACATGGAAGGGTCCAGACCCAGTATTAATTTGGGGGAGAGGATCTGTTTGTGTTTTTCCAAAGCATGAATCCTCTCCAATATGGATACCATCTAGATTGATAAAGCAGGTACAAAGTCAAAAGGATCAAGATGAAGTTATTGAGGAGTCAAGATTGAATAAACAAGTACAAAATCAAAAGGACCAAAATGAAGGTATGGAGTGATTCCCTTAAAAGAGTCCTCCAATAAATTCACAACTTAAGTTTCATTCTTCCTGGCCGGGACAAGAAGATCTCTCTTTAGTCTATACACAATTGTATTTTTTTCTTTTATATATGTCTTTATGTCTGTGCATTTGTCTAAATTTCATGTTAATGTGATGTCACAAATATATGTTTATATGTGCGTCTGTCTAGTATGAGGTTACAAATAACTAAGCGCTTATGAAAAAAAAAATAGATAGATATAGATCCAAATAATGTTAATTCATTTAAGTTTAGAATATTCTAATTAGATAATCTATATATATATAGATAGATAGTTATTCATATAAGTTTAGAATATTCTAATTAAATAATCAATTATAATGATAATCAATTTTGATTTATAGTTGTCTCCGGGACTTCTCTTCAGCTGTGAATATGACTAATGTCGTATAACCTGATATTTTGGTGTTTTGACATAGGATTGTTTATTTGTTATTAACTTCACTTATCTATTAGCTGATTAATTTGAATTATTTCAACAGGTATAGGATTGCTGTATATACAGAGACTCGAGGATTCCAGCTAACAAATTATTTTTCCAAAGTGCCTTTAATTTTTCCTTAATCTATTTTTAATGCAGTAAACACCCTCAGTTTCTCTTTGATTATTTCTGAATGTGATATTTTGCCAGCTTATGTTTGTGGGAGCTTAAGCAGCAATATGTGTGAGCAGAGATCAACTTTAATTTTCTACTCTAATAATTCTATTTTTGAGTCTGACAGCTCACCACGTGATCTCAGTGCTGGAATAGCACTGCCTTTCCCTTAATAATGGATGCTTGAGTTTTTAGGTAGCGGGCCCTGAAGATTTGCTGGTGGCAGTGTCTAGAAAAAAGATGGCTGCTATTACAACTGCAGGGACCGTGGTCCCTACAAGCATCCCTGCTGCTCAAGCATCGAACAACCCCACCAGCAGTGTGGCCTCTGCTCTGCATGCATGGGGCCTCCTGGATCTATGTGTTTATAACTTATGGACATTTTGATTTTCCATTATTTTGGGACATTATGGGACAATGCCTTGCAGGTACTTATCTAAGAGAACTCAGTGCATTACTTGATGAAACTAAGGGCAGGTGATTCGTTTTAAAGAACTTGATACGCTACGGAAACTTGGCTTGTCAGCAGTAGGCTTGCCGCCTTAAAGCCGCAGCATCTCCTAAAAATTGGACGGCTGTTAGTCAACACACAGTCGATCCTGAAGGGCTCGATTGGATGGCTGGTTAGCCTATGATGGGTAAGATCCCCAGAAGGGGACAACCTAAGACACAGCACAGTCACACGGGACAGTCTAATGTGGCCAACATGTCAACCTAAGCCAGGAGTCAAGGACAGCCTTGATTCCCATGACGGGTAAGAATGTCGGTTGCACATGGACATCCTAGAACATCCCTTCTTTTAAAACTAAAGGGGGGAAATGAAGAAGCCCTAATCAAGGAGATAGCTAAAGATTGCGGTTAGCTGAGAGCCATAAAAGATTTGTCTAGTTTCCACCTGATAGTAATACATTATTCAAAGAATCTTTGTATGCCCGTGAACACTGCGTGACGCACCTGTAAGCTTGAGCTGTAAGCACCTGTCCTTGTTAAAGCTATATGTATATAACCGGGTGAGGTTGGTTAGAGTGTGTGGGAAGAAGAAGAAGGTGGTGGTTGAGTTAGAGCGGTTGGAGTTGGAGAGGTTGCTGGAGCCGGAGAGAGAAGAAGAATAAAAGACCTTTTTCATTTTCATCCTGCCTCGGAGTTTTCTCCCGCAGTGTCATAGCTGCAAGCAACAGCATCAGGAAGTTACAGGCAAATCCTAGCACAGTCATGGAGCCATGATAAACAGTGACAATGATAGTGCTCCAAGTTCTTCTCATGTACTCACTTGATGAATCCCTAGAATGTGGTGCTCTATATCATTGCCATTTTAGAGACGGGGAAACTGAGGCACAGGAAGGATAAGTAACTTGGGTAAGATTATAAA
Organism: Tamias sibiricus; assembly: GCA_025594165.1. Lineage (NCBI taxonomy): Eukaryota > Metazoa > Chordata > Mammalia > Rodentia > Sciuridae > Tamias > Tamias sibiricus. The sequence continues at coordinate 145,222,431 of CM046662.1, forward strand.
CAGCTGGTAAGTGGTAGTGTTGGCAGTTTAGTGCAGCCACTCTGGCTCCAGAGTATATGCTATTCACCTCTATTTAACACAGATTTTCCAAGATACAATCATATTTCTATGGAAAAAGGGAAAAATAATTTAACCACGTGAAGGCTCAGGGATGAAAAGAATCAGAGAGGAGATCAAGAGAGAGAGTGTAGGTTCATGAAAGTGATGGATCATTAGCTTTGAACCCAAAGGGATGGCTGGTAGGAAGGCATAAAGACCACTATTTCTATTGGAAAAATTCTAAATAAAAACCTAAGAACAAATTCACTTATAAGACCATGTATCTCCATTTCCCAGGACAGTCCTAGTTTTTTTTTTTTTTTTTTTTTGTACCAGGGATTGAACTCAGGGGCACTCGACCACTGGGCCACATCCCCAGCCCTTTTTTGTATTTTATTAGATACAGGGTCTCACTGAGTTGCTAAGTGCCTTGCCATTGCTGAGGCTGGCTTTGAACTCGTGATCCTCCTGCCTCAGCCTCCCAAGTGCTGGGATTACAGGCGTGCGCCACTGCGCCCGGCTCAGTCCTAGTTTTTGCCTACTCTTGTACTATTTAAATTATCAAGTGGACATTTTTTTCCCTCTCAAAAGCATTCTAACTTAGACAATAAATTGCTTGGTATCCCAATTTATACTTCAGTGACCATGTGGAACTCAGGTAGGAGGCTGACCTACAGAGCACCGGCCTCGTACAGGGGCTGGGCAGCACAACCAATGACCAGGTAGAAAGGAATCCTGAGACAGCCAGCCCTCCCTCTGTGTCAGTCATCTATTTCTGTATAACAAACCATGCTACAAAATAATGGCTTTAAACAAAGTCATTTTTTTTTTCAGCTCTCGCTGCTGTTGTCAGTGGCTTGGTCTGGTCTCAACTGGATTCCGTTTTCCTCTGTAGTTACCTTGTAGTTGTGCCATCAGTGGGCAGATGGATTTGGGCGCTGGCTGTTCTCAGATGGCCTCACTCACACGTCCAGCTATTGACTCTCCATTGTCTGTGGCAGCTCAGTTCACAGAGTGTGGCTCCCTGCCCTCCCTCAGGCTAACTGGAGCTTGTTCAAACTATCTAAGCAAGTGCAGAAAGACACACCCCAGTTTATTTAAAAATTTACTTTCTTCTGCTTGATCCATTTTTATAACATTCTAATGGGCAAAAGGTGACATCATTTAGCCCAGAATCAGTCAGGGGAGACACAGAAGTTCCCATGTTGGAAATGACACATTAATAATTTAGAGTTTATTTGAACATTCAGTGATTCATGAATTGGGCAGCACAAGACTGTAGGTGGTCCAGGCTCCCCAAGAGGAGTAGAAGGGATCTTTTGTAGGGTGAACACGAAAGGAAAGTAAAAATTTATTTGATTCAAGTGGACAGTAAGTAGCCTTCTTTGGGAAGCAGCTTTCTTTTCCGTGAAAAGTCTTTAGTTAGGAGTTAGTTGTCAGTTTCTGGGAAGTTAAGCTTAAATTTCATTTTGATATTTATGCTGAGTTGGGTTTTTGATTGACTTATGTAGCAGTCCAGGGCTCTGGAGCTTCCTCAAATAATGGCCAACTCAATTACTTTGTAATACATGGAAGAGGGAGGTCACCAGAGGGAGGGGAAGAATTTGCAGTCTTTGGGCATGGATAAGTTAAGAAGTTAGATTTGTCCCTTGCTATCTGAAGAGGATTGTTTCCAGATCACTCTGTATATGCCAAAATCTCCAAGGGCTTGAGATTCTTATTTAAAATGACATGGTACCTCTGTATAACCCACAGACAGCCTCCCAAATTCTTTTAATAATCTCTAGATTGCTTGTAATATCTAATACAACATAAATACTGTGTGAATAGTTGTGCTGTGTCATTTAGAGAATAAATCACAAGAAAAAGTCTGCATATGCTTGGTACAGATGTAAATTTTATTTCTAAATATTTTCTGTGATTGGATGAATTCAAGAATGCCAACCCATGGTTAAGGATAATGAGGGCCAATGATTGTACCCCATTGCACAAATGGGAGTGTGTGGAAAATAGTTGGGTGTCTATTCATTAGGGAGATCGCTTTGAACACTGAGCAGAGGGACCGTTCACACTAGGACCTGAATGGGACTGAAGCACATTTCAAGAGATCTGGAAAACAAAACAAAACAAAACAAAACAAAACAAAACAAAACAAAACAAAACAAAACAAAACAAAAACTAACTTTGTAACAAAGAAGGCCAGGAGCAGCTGCATCAAGAAGAGAAACTTGTACTGAAACACCTCTCAAGACCTCTCAGCTAAGGGCTAAGTCTGTGTGTAAACCCCCTACCATGCCATCATATCATGGAGAGAGAGAAAACACAAAAAGAAGGGGATGAAACTTTGAAATAATGAGAGTGAGCTAATGCACAAATGATTAAACTAAATGAGTATTTCAATCCCTTAAACAAGAAAACTCATTAATTTCCCACTACAAATGTAAATGGGAGATTTGTGAACAAGCCCACAAATAAATAAATCCACATCTGTACTTCTAAATGGTGACATTAAATTTTAAACCACAAATATTTTATGAACATATAAAAGCAAAGAAAATTTAATGAAAACAAGTATATTTACCCAAATATAAAGATTAATAATCCCAGGTAGTGAGGTTGTGGATTACTTCTAATTTTTCTTTACTCTTAAATATTGTCTAAATGTCTTCAAATGCACATGTATCAGCTTGGCGATAAGAAAGGAAATTTAGTTTTAGGACAGATGCATTTTTGCTTTTGCCCATTCTGTGCTCACTGAAGCCTGTTAATCTGAAAACCATTCCACCTTCAAGTGTTAATGAGCTAATAAGTCATTTCAGGGTGAATTTCTTTTCAAAACTGCTGAAATCACACCTCTAACTGCACTTATGTTCTTTCTACTGGTTGGAAGGGCCTGGCTATTCCTGCTGCAAACTAACATGAGAAAACAAGATAAAATAAGCATAGATTCTTATAAATATCTAACTAATTGAAATAGTCCCACTTTAATAAGTTAACTACCCTTTGAAGCCATTCATTCATACATGTGAGGAATTGACAGAATAAGACTTAATCTTTCATAAAGTAGTGATAGAGTTCAAATTTACCCCCATGCATTCCAAGATATTTTGCCAGATGTTAGTACATAGTTTTAAATCTATTCAGTTAATTGGAATCTGGAAAAGATGAAATATAAGCCAAGCTGTGAAGAACTGTGGATGAAAAGCTTGTAATGAACTATGATTATAATATCATATCTATGCTCCAGTTCCTGTAATATAAAGCTTATACCTAACCATAATGTTAGAAGACACACAGAGACTACTGGATCTCAATGTGCAAAATACCAAGTGATGTAATTTTAGCTTTTGGAATGATTGACTTACACACTGGTGGCACACATGCATGCATATGAACACACACTCACATTTAGTCAGACACACACACAAACTAAACAACAGAAAAAAAAGTTCTTCAGTTTTCCCCTTCCTGTATTTATGTATTCCACTGAGTTTGTCAGAAAAATTTGATTTAGTCTCTTTTCTATTTATTCTTTGATAATTCTTATAGAATTCCCCCCCATTTAATTTTTTCTTTCTCTAATAATTATTGGCTACAAAATGAAGGAGGTTAATTTATAGGGATTGCATATGTAAATAAAATGAAGTTAATGATAAATAACTAAAATCATGAAAAAGTGCTAGAGTTAAAATATCAAATGGTTAAGTAATTTTTTATCTTTTAGAGATAAAAAATCTTGGTGCTATCCCATTCCTTGGTTTATACCCAAAGGACTTAAAATCAGCATACTACAGAGATGCAGGCACATCAATATTTATAGCAGCTCAATTCATAATAGCCAAACTATATAACCAACCTAGTGCCCTTCAACAGATGAATGAATAAAGAAAATGTAGTATATATACCCAATGGAATATTACTCAGTGTTAAAGAAAAATGAAATTATGGTATTTGCAGGTAAATGAAGGGAGCTGGAGAATATCATGCTAAGTGAAATAAGCCAATCCCCCCCCCCAAAAAAAAAAGAAAAAAAAATCTGAATGTTTTCTCTGATATATGGATACTAAGGGGGGTTGGGAAAAAATAGAGGTACTTTGCATTAGACAGAGGGCAGCAAAGGGAGGGTAGGTTGTATGGGGTTAGGAAGAATAGTAGAATGAATTGGACATTATTACCCTATGTACATATATGATTACATGACCACTGTGATTCTACATCATGTAAAACCAGAAGAATGAGAAGTTATACTCCATTTATATATGATGTCAAAATACATTGTACTGTCATGTATAACTAATTAGAACAAATAAAAAATCTTGGTGTATAGGTTGGAATGCTTTATGTTTCAAATAATGAAAAAATGCAAATTTGGTATCATGATTAATTTTATGTACCAATATGAGTGGGCCATGGTATGCCTAACTATTTGTTAAAACTTTATTCTGGGTGTGTGTGGGGGGGTGTTTCTGGGGGAGATTAGCACTTAAATGAATAGGTTGAAAAAAGCAGACAGCCCTTCCCTGTGCTGGTGGGCTTTCGACTCAGAATGGACCTGTATTATTAACTTGTAGCTTTCAGCTTTTAGGTCTTAGTCTCCATAACTTCTAGCTCCTTGTAATCAATTTATCTATCTTTGTTTCCCTGTTTGTCATCTATCTATCCATTCATCCTATTGATTCTGTTTTTCTGGACAACATTGACTAATACACAGGCACAAAAATTAAGGGAGATTATTGGCTCAAACACCAAGAAATCTATAGTTAAGTCAGATTTAGGATTATTTGGTTCAGTATTTAGAGAATGTCATTAAGGGCCAGTTTCTTAAATTCTCGAATGTTCTACACTATGCAGTCAGTTTCATGTAAGCTGGTTATATTGGTGGTTAGAAGTTAGAAGTTTCCAGTAGTAATTGAAGCTGCATATTCCCTTGTTAATGACTGGCATATTGGTACAGTTGACTATTGCCTTGGAACTAAACTGATGACTGCATCCTGGGGAATGATAGCAGACAATTGCACAAAGCCTATCAGTTGCACAGCTGGAGTTGGAGGTAGTATCATCTTCACAGAAATATGTGAGTGGAGTTTAGATAGTACCTCTTTAGAAAGCCTGGAACAGGAAGCTCTCAGATTTGAACCTAAGATTAAAAAGTATTATATTGTAGTATGTGCTTACAAAACTGATTTCTTATGGAAAATAAAAATATTATTGACATGATTTTGCAGAGAAGTTACCAGAATTTTTCAGATACTTAAGCTTCTTGACATGAAAGTAGGGAGTAGTGGATTGATAATTACCATTCAAATTAAATATCCACAGTGAGGGTGCTGGTGAATAAGAGGCTGTTTCTTCTTTTCCATATTCTTCACAATTTCTCTTTTCCTTACTCATTTCTCTTTATCCTTTATAAACAACAAAACTCAAATGAATGGTGAATCATGAAAGAGACAGATGCCTGGAAAGAATCAATGGGTCAATTTATTTTTATGTATCAGTTTAGTATAGTAGGAAATTTCAATTACAAACAAACAAGGCAGAAATCTTAATTACTAATTCTGCTCCTGAAGAAAATAAATGAAAGGAAATATTATTCATGGACACTGAGAAAGAACAGACTCAGTTTATCGGTGAAGAAAAACTTCATTTATTTTCCCCCATGTGTGCCTTTTAATACATTTTATAAAATTTTTAAATTGTGATGGATATCATTTCTTTGAATATTTTAGGTGAATAAAGGATATGTCAAAATATCACCAATAATTAAGAAGATTTTGTGTATGTGTATACATAACTACATAAGTACATTTCATTCTTCACTTTTTATTTGGATGAAATTTTTCATAATTAAAAGGTTTGTTTAATATGAAATTTTTATATGAGTTAAAACATTTGATTTATGAAAAGCCTGATTAAAATGAATGGGGTGTAAGTATACTAGGAAAAAGCACATGGTGGCAGGTAAGCTTTGGAGGTACTATCGAATATGTTAGCTTTAGGAACATCTGACATGACATTCTATTTCCCTTTAGCCCACACAGATGCTGTTTCAGTTAGCTTTTCATCACTGGGACCAAAATACCTGGCAAGAACAACTTAAAGCAAGAAGAGTTTAACTGGGGCTTGCAGTTTCAGAGCTTTCAATCCATAGACAAACAACTCCATTGCTTTGGGCCCAATATGAGGCACCACATCATGGAGGAAGGGCCCAGCAGAGGAAAGCTGTTCAACTCTTGGTGGGAGTAGAAAGCAGAGAGAGGGAGAAAGGGGAAGGGACCACAGGTTAGATGCACACTATGAGGGCACACCCCTAGTGACCCACCTCCTCCTGCGTGCCCCACCTGCCTATGGTTACCAGTCATTTAGTTCATTCAAACTAAGATCAACTGTTTAGATTATTATCTAATTACTTACCTCAGAATATTCCTTCATTAACAGAGATTTGGGGGGACACCTCAAATCCAAACCATTACAGTTTTGTAAGGAGAATTAAGTTATCCTAAACCCTTGAAGCTTATTTATTTAAAGTAGGAGCAAAATGTAAAGTCTTCATGACTCTTGTATTAGAATTTTCTAGAAAAACAGAACTATATAAGCTAAATATAGATATATAGAAAGATATTTAATGTGAAGTATAAACTCAAACAGTTATGAAAACAGAGAAAACCTTCAATTTGCCCTCTGCAAACTGGAGGCCTGGGAGTGCTGTTGGTATAGTTCCAGTCCAAGCTTGCAGGCCCAAGAACCAGAAACAGAGATGGCCAAGGTCAGGAAAAGTGGATGGCCCAGCTCAAAAAGGCATTGTGAATTTGCTCTATTTATCCTTTTGTTCTATTTAGGTCCCCAAGGGATTGGATGATGTCCACAGTTGTTGGTGAGGGTGATCTTCTTTATTCAGTCTACCTATGCAAATGCTTGTCTTTTCCAGGAAATCCTCACAGACACATCCAGAAATAATGTTTTCCCAGCTATCTGTGAACCTGTAAGTTTAGTCAGTTAAAGTTCTCTCTTTCTCTGGCTCTTGCTCTCCCCCTTTCCTTGTGCCATCCTTTTCCTGCCCTTCTGCTATTTGGTATGGATTTTATAACTTAATTAGTCTTCTATTAGGAAGAGATTTACTTGATTTAGATCATGGCTTGATTTAGAGTGTTCTGATTTTTCTTCCAAGAAATCTATGGACCTCTCTCAGTTAGATGGATCTCCTACCAAAGAAAGTAGACTTTGTATGTCTCAGGGCACAAAGCCTTAACAGACACCCATTCTTATTTGTTGTTTCAAAGCAAAGTAGGCATTTTACCGGTCTTTTTTTGTTTGAGGCTTTTACTAAGATGTGGGAAGTAAGCAGAGTGGTATAACATCAACTTTCTAAAATCAAGTTGTTCAATCTATTATTAGCCCAATGACTCTTAATAATGGAAAAAGCTTAGAAGAACATAACGATGGTTAGGCTAGTTGGATTCACAGTTGATTTTTTTCGAAAGAGAAAAATAACTAAAGCAAAGAAAACTAAACAAAAATAAACAACTCCCCCCAATAAAAAATCCCAAACAAATCCTGGACCTAAACTTAAAAGATAGCAAGGAAATTTTGGTTCTAGCTTTAATTTGTGAAGATCTTGAAATTTCTTGTAGCTGATGCTAGATGACCCCCTCATAAAATATTGAAAATACTAAAAATCACTTCTTTTAGACTCCTCATTGAACTGAGGTGACAGGACAAACTTCTATCCAGAAATATGGAGGCTTCTGGTAAGGGGAACCCCACAATTTTGTGGTTTTCACCTCAAGGAACCTCACCAAACTCTCACATTTAAGGTCCTTGAAAAATGTACAATGGCTCTGGTGGAGTAAAGGAAACATAATCTGAGAAATACATGAAGAGCTTGCTCCATTAAAAATATCTACTTTCTAGAGAAATGATCTTATCAACTCTTTGTTCCACCTGTAAGTTAATTTCCCAGACATCTAGTCTACTGGCTCCTTCTAGACCACTGGTCTCACATAATGGTGGAAAAAGAGCTAAGAAAAACTTGTGAAATTCATAGTCCAGTATAAAATCTTATAACAGACTGAAACTTGGTCTTAAGCTTACAACATGCTTCCACCACTATGTCAATAGGAACCCTGTATATTACAATCTAGTTGATTACAGTTGAAAAAAGGCTGTAAATTGCAGACTCTGGGACACAGTTCTTAGGTGAGCTTAATATCAAGAGGAAAGAAAAAAGCAAGCACACTAAAGAAATTTGAAACCTTTAGCACCTAAACATATAATAAATCTTAAACATAAAAACCTTGCATAAAAGACCTATTTATATCAGTTCCCAAAATTTAATGTTATGCCCAGCTTTTGATAAAAAATTATAAGACATTCTAAAGGGAAAAACAAATAAGCAAAAGAAACAAAACAAAGTCTGAAGATATATATATATATACATACATATATATATATTAGAAACAGATTTAGATTTAATGCAAAGTTGGAATTCTCTGACAGGGAGTTCAAAATAGCTGTGATTCATATGTTGAGGATTCCAGTGGAAAAAGAATACCAGTGCAATGACATCTATTGTAGTAATACAGAGAGAGGGAAATTAAGAATTTTTTAAAAAATATGTTAATGGGAAAACAAAACATAGAAGAATAGCAGAATGCCTTTGAAAGGCATGTCAGAGGACTAGACACTGCTAAGGAAAATGTAGATCAGTCGTAGTAACTTCTTCAACTGAAATGTAAACAGAAAAACAAAGTGATAACACATCCAATAACTGTTATTTGAAAGTTGACTTACATTACTTAAAATATATATTATAAACTCTAAGGTAATAAATAAAGTTTTCAAAAGTATAATGGATATAACTAGGTAGAAATGTAATCATGTAATGATCAATTAAAACCAGAGAAGGCAGAAAAAAAAAGAGGGAAGGAAAAATATGTGTAACTATAGGAAACAATTATAAATATGATATATATTAATTTAACTATGTAATAATATTTTTAAAGTTAAATAGTATGCCATTTAAAACTAAAAAAAAAAAAAAAATCAGAGTGAGAAAGAAAAGGAGATCCAGTCACATATTGTTTGCAAGAAACCATGTTTTGTATAAAAAGACTCAGGAAGTATAGGGAAGGAGAAAGATACACCATTCCACATTAATCAAAAGAAATAAGAAATAGCTATCTATATTTAGACAAAGTAGACTTTAGAACAAGAAAAATTATGAGGGAGAAAGAACAACATTACATGATGGTAAAGGAATAAATTCTTCAAGAAGATATACTCTTTAATGTTTATGTTCATAGCAACAGATCTTCAGCGTATATAAGGCAAGAACCTACAGAACTCTAAGGATAGACAAAATTGTAATTTGTAATTGGAATGTCAACATTCTTCCCTCCGTAATTGATAGGTTAATCAGCAGAAAATCAGCAAAGATATTGGCACTAAAAATCAATTTCATCTAATTGTCATTTATAGAATAATTCATCTAACAAAAGCAGAATACACCATCTTAAACTTGAATGGAAATTTCCCCAATATATGAAATATTTTGTTCTAAAGAAAACATTTTCCTTTCTTTTTTTGGGGGGAAGGGGTACTGGGCATTGAACTCGGGGAAACTCAACCACTGAGCCACATCCCCAGCATTATTTTGAATTTTACTTAAAGACGGTCTCACTGAGTTGCTTAGAGTCTCACTTTTGCTGAGGCTGGCTTTGATCTCTCCATCCTACTGCCTCAGCCTCCCAAACTGCTGGGATCACAGGCATGTGCCACCATGCCCAGCGCATTTTAACAATTTTTAAAAAACAAAAATCATTGGAAGTATGTCCTTAGCCCACAGTAGAATTAAACTAAAAAGGAAGGACAGAAAGATAGCTGAAGAAATTTTAAATCCCCAAATATTTGAAATTTAAACAATATACTTGTAACTAACATACATGTCTGAGAAAATGTCTCAAAATAAATTTTTAGAATATTTCTAATTAAGCTAAAATACAGCATTTCAAAATTTATGGAATGGAGCCAAAGCAGTGTTTTGGAAAAAAAAAAAATTTACAGAATGAATGCCTGTATTAGAGAAGAAGAAATTTCTAGGATCAATAATGTATGTTTCCATCTTAAGAAGAGAAGATGAAGTTAATCCTAAAGCAAATAGAGACGTTACTTGTAAAAGAAATTAAATTTTGTTAAAAAATCAGTGAAATTGAATACAAAAAAAAAAAAAAAAAAAAGAAAGAAAGAAAGAAAGGAAAGAAAAGCAAGACAACTTAAAGATCGTTAGTCTTTTGGAAAAACAATTAAATTAATAAGCTCCTATACCAGTCTAAGAAGAAAAGAAAGTTGGTACAAATGAACAATACCAGAAATGAAAGAGTAGTAGTTACCAATGGTCTCACAAACATTAAAAGGACTTCAAAAAGTTACTATGGACAACTGTGATAAGTCATAAATTAGATAATTTAGATAAAATGGACCAATTCCTCAGAAGACAAAAAATACCAAGACTCCCACAAAGGAAAGAAATAATCAGAATAGATCTGTATCTAATAAAGAAATTGAATCAATAATTAAAAACCTTTCGAAAAAGCCCCAGATGATTCAACTAGTGAATTCTTCTAAACCTTTAATGTAGAAAGGATATTAGCTTTATCTTTCACAGATGAAGGGAATACCATGCATCTCTTTCTATAAGACCCATGTTCCTTTATACCAACCCCAAATAGGTACAATGTTCCCTTATACAAAATCAATTAAGTACATTATAAAAAAAGGAAAATTATTGTCTGTGTTCATAACATAGATGCAAAAATTCTCAAGAAATGCTAAGAAATGAGTCTAATGATGTAAACAAAGATTTCATTTCAATAATCAAGTAGAATTGATTCCAGGTACACAAGACTAATTTAATATTCAAAAATCAATTAATGTAACTCACCACAACAAGCTGAAGGGTAAAAGTCCCATGATCACAGCAATTAAATAATAAAATTTTTTAAAATGACAAAATTACAGTATTCACACATGATATAATCTCTCAGCTAACTAGGAATAGAAGGAAAGGTCATCAACTTGATAAGGAACATTTATGAAAAGGTACAGCCAATGTTGTACTTAATGGTGAAAAGCCTAACGCTTGTCCTCAAGGATCAGGCATAAGACAAGAATATTCTTTGTAGTGACATCTATTCATTCCATGGTGGAAATTTTAGATAGTGCAATAATCCAAAAAAAAAAAAAAAAAAAAAAAAAGAATGAGAGGCATATAGATGCAGAAGGAAGGAAGAAAACTTTGCTTACAGATAATCTGTCTATGTAGAAAATCACAAAGAATAAACAAAAAAATTCCTGGCACTAACAAATGAATATAGCAAGATTGCAGAAGCCAAAGTTAACATAAAAAAATGGATTTCCTAGATATCAGCAATGAATTGTTGAAATTGGGAATAAAAATAATATTTACAATTGCATCAAAAATAACTATAGATAGAAATCTAATAATGTATAGAAAGTATTATATGTGAAAAATACAAAACTGACAAAAGAAATAATAGAAAATCTAAATAATGGAAAGACGTTTGTGGATTGAAAGAATTAATATTTCTATGATAGAAATTCTTCCAACAAAATCCTAATCAAAATCCCAGGAAGTTATTTTGTACATATTGATAAATGCATTCAAATGTTTATATGGAAAAGCAATGGACTAATAATAGACAAACTAATCCTAAAAAGGAACAAGTTGGAAAACTTTTACTTTCCTATTTCAAAACTTAGTATAAAGGTATAGTCAAGACAGCAGTTGGCAATAGAATGGACACATAGATCAATGGTACAGAATACAGAGCCCAGAAATAGACACACACACATATATAGTCAACTGACCTTTGAAAATTGAGAAAAGGAAATTCAATAGAGAAAGGACAATCTTTCAACAAATGCTGATGGAAAAATTCAACAACTGTATTAAAAATATTATCTACACACAGACCTTAAACCTTACACAAAAGTTAACTCAAAATGGATCATAGACTTAAATATAGTACAAATCTACAAAACATCCACAAGAAACTATAGAAAACAATCAACTATGATTTGTCAATGAATTTTTAGATCTAACAACAAAAGCAAATCAACAAAAAAGATATCTGGATTAAGTTGAAATTAAAAATGTTTGCTATGTGAATTATTTTGTTGAGAATGAAAAGACAAGAGAACTGAGAAAAATTATTGGAAACACATATCTGATAAAAGACTTGTATGTGAAATGCAGAGAATTATTTTAAACAATAAAGAATCAAATGGCCTAATTAAAAATAGGCCAAAGATCTGAACAGATGTTACAGAAAAGAAGATATTGAGATAACAAATAAGGATATGTAACAAAATGCTGAAACTCACTTTCCATCAAGTAATTACACATTAAAAACAAACCACTAAAACACCTTTCGGAAGAGCTAACACCCAAGAAGCTGACAATACCAATCCCAGAGCGAGAGGAACTTTCTTTCCTATGGGAATGCAAAATTGGACAACCACTTTGGAAAACAGTTTATCAGATTCTTACAAAACTAAGCTTGCCACATTAGAAAACAGTTTAGCAGCTTACAGATCTTCTGTTCCCTAAGATGAAATGCCCCAAATCATGGAAAAAACTCCAATGGCCAATGCTGAAAATTTTGAACAGCAAAATGAAGAAATAAAATTTGGATACTATCACAAAGTATAAAATTAATGTCCCCAAGTTCATACTCACATAAATTAATAAATAAGTGGAAAGACAACTTTCCTACTCAGAAGAATTTCAAATAATGAATGGAGATACTACACCCTCTCAGCAGGAGGAGCATAGCGCCCTCCCTTCCCAAGGCAGTACTTGGTAAAGAGTACAGTAAGAAGGGGGAAATAAAGCAGGAAGTTTACAGTGGAGAAATCCGACAAACCCCAATCTGGGCAAATGATGAAGTTCAGCTCAATGATGATAAGTCATGCTGATGGTATATGTTTCAGTCACGACTTGATGAAAACATTGCTGTCCCACTGTGGTTGTCCTCCCCACCCTTCATACCACCAGAACAATCATGGTAATTCTCAGCACAGTTATCAGACAAACCTTAAGGGACATTCTCAAAAATACCTGAGCTTTCCTTGAAACTGTCAAGGTCATAAAAACAAGGAAACTGAGAAACTGTCACATCCCAGAGGAACCTAAGGAGACATAACTAATACAACATGGGTGGGACTTTGGAATAGGAAAAGGACATAAGGTAAAAGGTGCAGAAATCTGAATAAATTACAGTTTCAGTTAATAGTAATGTGTCAATATTAGTTCATCAATTATGAAAATTGTGCCATATTAGTGTAAGTTGTTAATAAAGATGGAAACTAGGACTGGCTAAATATGTATTATTATCTTTGTGCTTTTTTTAAATTTTTCTGCTAACCTAAGGCTATTCCAAGAAATAAACTTTATCTAATAAATAATTATTGAGAAGGAAATAAAAGTGGATTCAGAAAACTAAATAATTTTAGAATAATTGATTTTTTATTTGGAATTTTTTATTAGCCTTCAAATGTGGGAGAATAATGGGTATAATTTTGAAAAAAAGAAGGGCCTCAGAAAATTCAGCCCTTATGGGACCCTTTTAATTTCTTTTCTTTTTGATTGATATGTAACATATATATCTGGGGTATAATGCTATGTTTTAATTAATACATGTTGTCCTCAGTGAAACAATTAAAATAATACAAAACAGATAAATTTTGATGTTAAAAAACAGCAATGTGAAGAAACAAGTAAATTTGTAAATGAGACTAAAAATGTTTTGATGATAATATGAAAAAAAAGTCAGCTTTTCCAATGTGCTATGTAGCTTTTGATATACTCTAGGTTTAATTATATGCATTAAATATTAAGGGTTTTCAGAGGTAGAAATGAAAAAGGATATGTACCTTTCAAAGAAATAGGAGCAATATAAAACAACAACAGAAAGCTACTATATCAATCAAAGTAAGAGTGAAAGAAAGAAAATGGACTTTTTAAAAAACCATCAAAAGTAGAATACATAAAGTAAAATGGCATAGATACCTACGAGTGTCCATTAATCAAAAAATATTGAATTAAATTCTAATCTTAAAATACAGATATTCTTGGAATGTCTTAAACATTCCCAAAACAAAAATCCATTGCCAAATGACAGCCATACTTGAAATTAAAATACATAAAAAAGATTGAATGCAAAAGGGTAGAATAATGCATTACCAGCAAATATTAATCAAAAGGAATTGGAAAAAATGTATTATCAGACAAAAAATAATTCAAAAACAAATGATTTATAGGAGGCAAAGGGAAATACTTCAGACTGGTAAAAATAACCACACTAAGGTGATATGACAGTCATGAACTTTTGCATGTACACAGTTTCAAAATACATAAAGAAAAAATGTAGAAACCAAGGATAAATCCACAAATAATAACATTAAAAGATTTTAAACCTGTGTTACACACTAGCAGAGAAAATAGACAAATAATCATTATAACAATTGAAAACAACATTTTTTTCAAGCTTCAGCATGTGTGTGGATGTTTGTGAATACAACCGGTATCTGTGGTATCTGTGCATAGGTGTATATATTCTCAAAAAGGATAATAAATGCATCTCTTCAAATATATACAAAATGTTCAAAAATTCACTCATTGTGCATTAAGGTACATAGAAGGAAATTTTAGTTGCTCACCTAACAAATCCAAATACTTCCTACCTCCTCTTTCTTCTTGGCTAAATAAAACAACAGGGGCTTTTCATTTCAAAAAAGGATGTGAAAGGAATTTATGAAAGTAGAGTCCCTTGTAGAAATCACACAATATAATTTTAATATGATAATGGAAAGTAGAAACATTGAGAGTATGGGGTTATAGAAGATGTTTCTTTCAGGTGGAAGACAGCTCAGACTTTCATACTAATAAATGGACTCTGGCAGGAAGACTAGCAAAGCCAGGCTCTAAGAGGGAACTGCAGTGAACTCTTTCAGAAGGCAAGGGAAAAAGAACCCAAGCATAGCAAGAAGTGGGGGTGTTGACAAAAATGGGCAAACTTCTACTTTTAATAAAAGATAGACACCATTACTTTGAGATTCAGTTTGTATAAAATACAATTTCAAACAAATGCTTGAAATGGAAACCCCAGTTTAAGTCACTACATGGCAAAATTAAAATGTTGGGAAGTCAAAAAGTTTATGAATTAGAAAGAAACATTAAAAATTCTTAGCATGTTCATTGAATCAAGTAATTAATGACAAAACTGTATTTTCCCCCATAAATTTTGATTTGTTTGGTTGATAAGTATTATCAAACAATGTATTTTTATCATCTGAGTAGTGACAAGAAACAATCTTCTGGCAAGGATTGTAAAAATGCTATTAGAGATGAATATAAAATATCTGGTATTAGATTAATTAAAATAGAGAAATGATAATGAGCTATTGATTTGCAAAAGGTTTTGCTGAAAATTATTTCTGAAAAAAAGAAATATATCAGTTGGGGTTAAGTAGTAGAAAGCATTGTTTGCAATTTAAACTTTCCAGATTGTGGAAAAATACTTCATGTTGGTTTTATCAAATAGCACTGTCCCCACCTGGACAAAGACATGGAGGGAATGGTTGCAAATCTTTCATTCCCATGACTACTTTTGTGCTTTTCCTTTCAAATGAATGTGAAAGGCTCTGTGGAAATGAAAGACAATGAACAAAATGTCTAAGAGATGAATTTTAGATCCTATTCAGGTCAGTTTTCTAGGAAATGTTACTCATTTTGCTTTTTTTTTGTTTCTTTTTCCTCCCCCCCCCCCCATTTAAGGGAATAGGTTATAAAGCACAAAATTAAATAAATTACATAAAATCTTAGACTTGGATTTCTCTGCAATGTTAACTACTGAATTTGGCAGTTTGAGTCTTCATAGAATTACTTATTTGGGGAAGGGGGAGGGGAGGAGGGGAGGAGGACTTGGCTGGGAGGAGAAGGAAGAGGAGGTGATCATTTCAATTTAATAAAAACAAGTTTTGATTTGTGAACTCACTCAGACATGGCATGCTTTCCAGAATTAGGCTAAAAAAGTGTACAAGGGTCAAAGAATGAAATAATGCTTGGATGGGGCTTTGGTCTATTAAGCTTTACATTGTCTGTTTTTCTCTGATGTAAAATTTCTCATTTTTCACAAAATTCTTTGAATCTTCCTACTTTGAAATAGAATAAAGTTTAGGGAATGGACAAGACTCACCTCTTGCATTCAACCAGGTGATGTTAACATTGTCCTCTTCGACTGAAGTCTTTCAGGGATGGAGAACAAAGATGAAAGTGCAGTAAAAAAGGGGAAAAGTTGCTAATACAAGAAATGATACTAAATTGAATGAAAATTGAGGTATTGTAACTAAACAGGAGACTAGAGAATTGCTGACCTTGCCACTCTCTGAGAGACTGCATACTATCCCGCAAAACTCTGTGAAGGCAAACTTCTGGATGTAAATAGGCAAAGAGATTGTGACAGAGGGTAAAGATGTCCCAGGGGACTTCAAAAGAATTTGGAGAAATTTAAAATCATGTATACAATTAACATGTTAATTTAAAAAATTAAAAGAAGTAAAAAAAATGACACTTATTGTAAAAAAAAAAAAATAAGAGAGTGTAGAGGATGATGTTGGAATCTGGTCCAGATTTAGAAAGAACTATGCAAATTCACCAAGGCATAGGAAAAAAAAATGCTCGTTGCATATGGTAAATTATAAGATGAGAAGGAAAGGTAAACATTCTTCAAACTTTTGAAAAGCTGTTGTTTTTCCCCACAAAGCAAGCAAACACATGAATTCTCAATGTTTTAAATTACAGTGCACAAAGTAAATATTTTTCTTTTCCCTATGTATTTGCAACTAGAAATAAGAGAATTTTAAGGATTTGGAAAAAAAAAAAAATTAAAGACCACAGAATGATCATAACCATTGCCATTAAATTAAGATTTTTTTTTTTTTTTTGGCGTGGTTTCAGTTCATATGTTCACTTTTATGGTTTCACACTGCAAAGAAGGGACTGCTTGTATATGAAATAAAGCCATCTGTTTCAAGTTCATTGTGAAGTTTGAAGAAGAATGGTGTCAGAAAATGCCAGCTGACTTCCTTCAGCACAAGGAGATGATTTAGGGTGAGAAGAGATGAAGATCATTGAATATTCCCACTCTTAAAGGCCAGAGCAATAAGGTCCTACACCAGTGACCATGTTTCTCACACCAAATTTTGACTTAACGATTTTCATCAGGACCTGACCACAAAAATCAAGTTGACTTTGTGGATTAAGTCTAAGTGTAACAAATAAGTGAGAGCTGAAGAATTTAGTGACCTAAAGGTAAGGACTAATTTATTATGCAAATCAGAACACTATTGAGAGTAAAATGGATGCTAAAATTAGTTAAAACTGTATAATTTTTGAAATTGACCAATGAATCAATTTTATTAATTTAGTAAAACTAAAAAATGATTCTGCTCAAATGTTATTTTAAATTTTTTTCTAGAAATAAAAATACCATATATCTTTGTAAATTAAAGCAAACCTTAAAAAATACTTCAAATTTAATATGTAAATACTAGAAATTGACATAAGCAAAATAATTTAACTTGGTACATATTCCTACATTCTTTTCTCATTTTAAAAATTAAATCAATTTCCAATAAGATGCCACCTTTTTTGGTATAGAATAAAACTTGAAAATAAGTCTAAATTTTTCCTAAAAACAACTATTGTCAAAGTTAGTCTTTGGGAGTAACACCTTTAAAATTGTTAAAACCTTTTAATTAACATCTATGTAGATTATAATATTTTAAGTAAAAAATGCACTATAGTTGCTGAGCTCCCTGATAAATATATGGCTTTTTCTATCAAATGGAGGCTATTGTAAATAGAAAATTTTTAATTTAAATATTTAAATATTTTATCTGAAAGAAGTTCACTTGTTTTTCTTTCGTAGGAATGTTCTTTGACATATAAGGCAAATAAGTTTTTCAAGTAAATTCTTACTTTTATGATTCTTTACTACTTATGGTTAAAATATTATGTTCTTAAGTCATAGGGCATTTTCAGTTTATTCTGTTATACAAATTATCAAATTATCCAATTAAAGTTATGGGGGGAGGAGTTGGGGGGGAAGAGAAGACAGAGGGAGAGAGAGAAATTCCCATAACTATAGCTCAATTTACATGGGTAGAGTAATGCAGTTTCTTGGGATTATGAATTGTATCTACCAAAATTAATTCTAAGAGCATATGGCTATATAGACATCTTAATTTAGAAAACAAACACACAAACAAACAAACAAAAAAAAAACCACTCCTGTATCTTGATAATGTACTCCGTGAACATTTGTATTCTTATTATTTTAGTAAAATACAATGAAAAAAATTTTAACATTAGTGCTCAATTTTTAAACTAAATTAAAATAGCATTCATAATGATATCAAAGAATTACCTTCAACTGAATTTGTTTTTAAATGTTTATAGTACATTATTTGAGTAAAAATATCTAAAAAGTGTTGTAAATAACTGATTTTCTATTTAAAAGGACTATTTTTAAAAATCTATTATCTTTAACTCTTTGTAGAATTTTTTTTTCTTTGTAGAATTTTTA
This sequence comes from Tamias sibiricus, assembly GCA_025594165.1. Classification (NCBI taxonomy): domain Eukaryota; kingdom Metazoa; phylum Chordata; class Mammalia; order Rodentia; family Sciuridae; genus Tamias; species Tamias sibiricus. Next base: position 145,241,135 of record CM046662.1, read on the forward strand.
TGGTAGTGGAACCAACCCATTATAGTTATAGCTTTGTTTAGAGTATGCATAAGAAAATGTTACATAGAAAATGAGGTATTAACTTAGAAGACTTACTTGATCTAAATGAAAAGTTATGCTTTACAAAGCAATAAGTAAATACATTTTAAAATAACATGTTAAATTGTTATTATTCATTCCAGACTTCTTAAATAAAATAGTGTAGCTATTATATTTTTAAGTGACAACAGATTTTTTTTTTTTTTTTTAGCTTATTTGCTCCTTCGGATTCTTATATCCCTGTCTCCCAATGGACTAAAGAAGAGAGTAAATGTCAATAAATATTTTGTGAATATTATCTGTCATAAATGGAAATTCAGTACTTCATTTTTAACTTGCACTTTGATTTTTCAAAGCTCATTCACTTCATTGCAAAATGAAAATGTGAATTAAAAAATTAACAAAGATTTATGGCATCTAATAAAACGAAACGTGTAACAAGGGGTTTTAAATACTCTCTATGAGCTGCGCAATGGGTCTATTAGACCTTTATTTGCTGCATATATTCATTTGCTACCCCTGCATAATTTGCACTTTGGCCACTGGTGGTCCCTGCAGCTTCAGGCAATGTGGAGTTTAGTGCTTCTCCCACCATCACCTGCGACCTAAAGGTGCTCTTTGTCTCTCCGTCCTCAGGTGCTAACTCACTTCATTTTATCAGTATCCTGTATTTTGTCTTTGTACATGGAAGGGGAGTATTAATTACTGTGTACATGGTAAGGAGTAGGTAAACAGAATTGGCTTCTTTCAGATGATGAAACATTAAAAGTGAGACAATTTACAAAAATAATATGTAATTAAAAGTGTGATGAATTTATGTGTTAGTCAGTTTTTTGTCCATATGCCCCAAATATGTGACAAGAACAATTTAGAGGATGGAGTTTATTTGGAGCTAATGGTTACAGAGTGGTCAGTCTAAGGTTTACTGATTCTATTGTTCTGGGACTGAAGTGAGGCAAATGTCATGGCAGAAGGGTATGGTGGAGGAAATCTTCTCAGCCATGAAGCAGAGAGTAAGAGGGGAACCAGTGACAAGAAATAGTATAAGGGCATGTCCTCAGTGACCGACTTTCTCCAGCCATGTCCCACTTGCCTACAGTTTCCAACCTGTGGTCATTAAAATTATTAATCCATGAAGTGGGTTAGTCTAGTGATGAGGTTATAGAACTCCTAATTTAATCATTTTACCTCTGAACATTCCTGCATTACCCAACCAATAATCATGGTGGGGGACATTAAAAATTTATAAAGGAAGAGAATAGGGTATTAGGAGAAAGATTAACAAGAGAGATGATTTAGAATAAAGATTATAGAATGTTGTGATGAAGCCTTCTCAAATATGTAAAATATTCCCAGTATCAAAAAATGTTGAATTGAAATAAAAATTGAGGGAGACAGAGAAAGGCATTTTTAAGGCAAAATGTTCCATTGCACAATGAAGAGCTGCCATGCATCTCTACATATCAAAGACTATAACTGCAAAATAAAATTTAAAGACTGTAGGAATGACAATAAAGAAGTCTGAAACACTGAAAAATTTAAAATTACCACTGAAGACTTAAAAACCAGGTTGATGAACATGTGTTGATCTACAATAATGGGAAAATGTAAATGAAGTCTAAAATAGTCATTAGCTACTAGCAAGTTGGATGTTTTAATAATTTTCATGATAATCAAATGTTCTTGATTTAAGTGAGAAAATCAAGATGCATAACTATGCACACCAACTTAGCTATGAAAACATACATAGATCTATATCAAATGAATGTACAACATTTTAAGAAAAACACAATTAAATTACTATGGGTAATTTTAAAAATTTTCTTCTCTTTTTTTCTCTATTTTCTATTCTATAGCAAATGACTCATGATCAAATTAAACACCAGGTTAACTTTTATTTTTAACAGAAAGATTATAACAGTTAGCTCCTTTGATAAAGCATGGACATAAGAAAAAAAGATTCTAGAGTTCTGTATCTGCATGGTACATTCGTTTGTAAAAGGATCTAATTCTCCACACTTCTCTTTATTAACATCCTTCACAATCTGTCTTTGAAGCTCTTCCCATTAAGAGGTACTAACTACCTTTAAAGATGCACTGGCCTATCAGTTAATTTTAGCAGACAATAAACAGAAGTGAGGGAACATTATCCCCCTCACCCAACCCCACATGAGATTTGAAAAGCCTTGCGTGCTTTTTTTTTTTTTTTTTTTTTTTTTTTTTTCTGTCCTTGGACCTTGAGAGCCAGCCTGGGCTAGCACATTGGAGGATATAAGAGGTACCTGGAGAAGAGCAGCCATCAACAGTCAGCCAAACCCACAGATTATAGAGAGAGCAGTCAAGATCAGCCAAGCCCACAATCTGACTCAGCTCACTTAGACAACCTGACAACAGCTCACACAGACTTATTAGTGAACACAAGGAAGCACAAATTACCAGACTTATCCAGAGCTTTGTGTACAATAATAAATGGTTTAAGACCATTAAATTTGGGTGTGATGTTCTGCAAAATTAAATGGTGGCTGTTTTAGTCAGTTATTTCACCTCTGTGGCTAAAAGACCCAACCAGAACAATTGTAGAAGAGGAAAAGTTTATTTGAGGGCTCACAGTTTCAGAGGTCTTAGTCCATAGAAGGTCAGCTCCATTCCTCTGGGCTCAAGGGGAGGCAGAACATCGTGGAGGAATAGTGTGGTAGAGGAAAGCAGCTCACAAGGTGATCAGAAAGCAGAGAGAAAGACTTGACTCTACAGGTACAAAATACATACCCCATAGCCACACCCCCCAATGAACCATGTTCTCCAGTCACAACCCACCTGCCTCCAGTTATCATTCAGTTAATCCTATCAAGGATTAATTCACTGATTAGGTTAAGGCTATACCCCAATCATTTCTCCTACAAATTTTCTTGCATTGTCTCACATGTGAACTTTTGGGAGACACCTCACATCTAAATCATAACAGTAGTAAATAGTAGCTGAGGTAGAAATTTACACTTCAGAGAGAATGTTGTCCTAAAATTGGTCTATGTAGTTCAGGGAAAACTTGAAAAATATGGCATTGACTTTCACTATCTGAGGCACTGTGAAAAATATTGTAAACTATTAATAAAGGCTAGAAGTATCGTAAGGAAACTAATAATTGGGCCTGGAAAAGTGATGATGCATGTAATGTCATCACAAAATAACTGACAAAACTATTGCTGCAGAAATTCAGAAGATAGAAAATGTATCTAATGTACTTTTGGATTTGCCTGAGGAGATCTCGAGGCACAGCATTGAAAGTGTCAGCTGGATTTTCTTAATTGTGTAGAATATGGCAAGAAATTGATGAACTACAGAAAATGCTGGCCAGTTTCTAAGCAGAATTTAGAGGATATATGAGGGGGCCAGAGTTATGGGCTATAGAATAAAATTGTTTCTTTTCTTCATTCCCTTTATTCAAGAAAATATTATCAAAGTAAGAACAGCCTGGGGTCATAGATTAAAAAAATCAATGTAGATTAAGACCTTTTGTAAAAACCTCTGGAAGAATTAAAAAGGAGCTTATCTGCTCCTTATAGGTAGACAGAAGGGCTGTTAGCAATAAAGGGGGTAAGATATGCTCCATATGAGTGTGCAAAAAGGATTTGTTGAGTGGAGTAGATGCAAATCAAATGAGTTGAAAGTCCACAAAAGTTTTTAAGAGAATGCATGGACAAAAGTGTTATTATCTTGGCTTCAAAGATGGTGAGATTGTTTAAAATGCCAAAAGTCCTCAGAGTCCCCTTCTTCCATGCATAGTTATCTACTGAGAAAAATATTAAGAGGGTATAATTTCTCCTAACTTCTTCAAAATGGAGCAGGAAAGAGATGGAAAAACAACGAAGTCTTGAGAGGGGGGAATTGTAGAAAATAATGATCAGGGAGCCTGACCTAGGGAGAAGAGAGGCCAAATCTGGGAACATTCTCTTTTCACAGAATCAGAGCACCTGGAAATATTTACCCAGTTGGATTCCAGAATTCTTAATGTCCAGGGAGGTCTATGTGTCTTCCATCTTAGTCTTTTTGAATGAAGCTTCTGGTTAATTAAAATTCCCTGTCTTGTCTCACATGGTATTCTGGGCAGTGATGGTGGAATGCAGATAACTTGTTCATTTAGTTCACAAGTCTCTGAATCAAAATGTGCTTCATCTGAAGACTTGTCTCCAGATGTGTAGGTTATAGAGTGCTGGACTTCAAGGGCAATGTAATAATTGGAAAAAATTTGGGGTGCCTTGTAAGGAAGTGAGACAATTTGTCTGTGAGAGTGGTACAAAATTGGGGTCAGAAGATGGGATGGTGTAGGTTGATTGGAAACATAGCCTCTAATTCTTCACCCCTCACTGAAACCACATCCTCTGTGATGTGACTTTGAGCTCCTCTCATCAAAAGGTCAGTTTCATCATTGTTTGAATGTTGGTAGACCTTGTGACTTGATTTTGTAAGTGAAATACTGCATAAATCATTGTAAGCAGACCCTTAACCTGGAGTTAAAGAGGTTTTGTATACTTCTACCTTCCCACCCTCTCTCAGATCTCTATCTCAGTGGAAGACTATCCTGGGCTAGCTTGATGGATAGATATCACAGTATATAAAGAAGTGTTAGACCAGCAAACACCTAGCAACCACCACAAATTTGTCAGCCAAAATTAGAAGAATGATCTACCTAATTTGTAACTGATAGTAGGTATGGGAGTGAGCCTAGCACAGGTCAGAAGAACTGCCAGTTGTCTTAGCATGCTGGGGATGCTGTAATAAAATACCAAAGACTCAGTGGCTTATAAACAACAGAAATTTCTCTCAGTTCTGGGGCCTGGAAAGTCTAAGATCATGGTGCCAGAGCATCTGGTGAAGGCCCACTTTATGTTCATAGTCTTCCTCAGAGTGCTCATGTGGTGAAAGGGGCAAGGCAGCCCTCTGGAGACTTCTATGAATTTGCTAATCCCATTAGTGAGAACTCGACCTTCATAACTTAATCTCTTGCCTAAGGCCCCGTCTTCTAATACTATAATATTGGGATGGGGGCAGGATTTCAACATACATATTTGGGGAGTAGAGCATCGATATTTAGTCTATAGCACCAGCTTATCTATAGACAGATCTATGAACAGTAGTTTGGGGTGATTTTATAAATAGCATTAGCGTGAGAATAGATAACAACTGTTACAAACTGCTGTAGTAATTCTTGGTGATCAATTTAAACAGAGTATTGCAAATTTCAAGTTAATTTCTTCACTAAAAGAGGGGATGAAAATTAGATAAGAGAATTACTCTTCTCTGATTAGAAAACCACAATTCATGGGGTTTCTATTGTCACTGTACTCATTCAGGTGACATTGATTCTTCTTTCTATTCTGAATTCTGTCTAGTTGCTTGGAAGTGAGAAGAATAGAAGGGAGCTGGATACCTCTGGGGAATTGTGTTGGTAGCCAAGCAAGAAAGACACTGAGATAGCAGACAGCTGTCACTGTGATGGAAGCTATAGGGACTTTAATACCAAACCCTGACAATCTGTTTACAAGGCCAACAACTGGTGACAGGTGAGAGTCATATTTTCACTCATTTTTTTTTTAAATAGAAAAGAATAGAAGAATCAAAAGAAGAGAGTTAAGGCAATTTCCCCAAAGAGGAATATTCATAGCTGTTATATGAAAAAAGTGTTCAGGTAAGTTTGGAAAATATTGGGCCAAACAAGTGAAACACTTTTATTTCTTTTATCTAAAGAACTTCTAGGACTCTACTATTTGTATTGTGAATCCCCAAAAGGGACATATAGTATGCAATATTCTTCAAGTTTATTTGACCCTAAGACTTTTTATTTTAAGAGCACTTTGCAGGATTATATTTTCACAAAGCACACTTTGGGGAATGCTGAGTTCATGGTTTCTAAAGTGTGTAATTTTTATTTCTAATTTTCAAGTTTAATTTTTTTCTATAAAGATAACCATTTTACCAGTATGTTGTAACATTCACATTTACATGATTTTTAAAAAGTAAAAAAAAAAAGTGATTTAACCTAGTGAAAAATCACAGTATTACTTTATATATTCAAATATGTTTTTGGTTCTACTCTTCTATAACATGATGGCATGTCTTTTAATACCTGCCTTTAATTATAGGTTGAATATAATGGTAACAACTGTACATTCACATGTAGAAAAATTACCATGTGTCACTATACCAATTACATGTCATCATAATTGTTCATCAGAAAAACTCTTATGATTTCAGTGCTGCTATACTATTAAAAACTATAGTTACCTATTACTATAGTACACAGTATTGCTATTGGTGTACTATAGTAGTTATGCTGTTTAAAAATTATGAAGTTGAGATTAAAGAAGTATGGCCAACTTGTGAATTGACTTATTTAAAAGTGACAAAGCTGAGATATACCTGTAGTTCTACAGGATGTTAACAACTGTTCACTCAGTGAGTGCACAGACTTTACCAGTAGGCACACTGTTCAGTATTTAGAAGAACACAGCTCTGAATCACATTTTGCTATTAAACATATATCAAGGAAGAAACAAAAGTTAGAGCAAGTAAGTGAATGGGTTATTGAACCTAATGAAGAAGAGCATATATGAAGAAATTTCAAAAAATACTGAGATTAGAAAGTGATATTAAAGAATATGAAATAATCTATTTTGACTCCACTGTAACAACTTATTTTTCCCAATTCAAGGTTTACAATGTCTTTATTAGTGATTTTTACAACTAGAAATTCGTTTTTTTGTTTTTTTTTTTTTTGTTTGTTTGTTTTTTGTTTTTTTTTGGTACAAGGGATTGAACTCAGGGGCACTCGTCCACAGGGCCACATCCCCAGCCCTTTATTGTATTTTATTTAGAGACAGGGTCTCACTGAGTTGCTAAGTGCCTTGCCATTGTTGAGGCTGGCTTTTGAACTCGCAATCCTCCTGCCTCAGCCTCCCAAAGTGCTGGGATTACAGGCATGCACCACCTCACCCCGGGAAATTTGAGTTCTGATTTAAAAAAAAACATAACATTAAATATGCTCTAATAGTAAATTACCAAGATATTATTATTGTGAGTAAACTTTGGGCACAGAAACAAAGAAGCATTTGCAAAGAAAGAAAAAATGGGTGTTGTATATAAAATATCTCAGGACATGTGAGCCCTAGTTGAGGTGCCCTATAATACATGATCAAGTAGTAACATTTTAAACAGCTTTATAGCCATAATTTTGGTATATAACAAACTGCACACATTTATAGTGCGCAATTTGGTAAGTTTTGACATATACATTCACTCATAAAATTGTCATGCTGCCACCTCTCCCCATACACCAAGTACTGGGCAACCACTGATCTGTGTCAATGTGGATTATTTTAGATACTCTATAGAGAATTTCATATACATAGAACCATATAGTATATACCCTTTCTTATTTCACTCAGCATAATTATTTTGAAATTAATCCATAAGTTAATATTTATTATCCATAAAATATCATTGCTATGTAACATTCCATTGCATGAGGGAGTTTTCTAGTTTATCTTTTAATCTATTGATGGACATATATGTTGTTGTCCATATTTGACTATTACACACAAACCTGAGATGAAAATAAGTGTCTTTTATTAAAATCTTTTCTGCTTTATTTTATTAGAAGTACAATGGCAACATAATATGGCAGATGCATTTTTAACATTTCAAGAAACTGTGAACTGTTTTCTAACGTGGCTTTATCTTTTTACATTCCCATCAGCAATGTATGAGAGTTCTCCTTCCTCTCTATCCTTGCCAACACTTGATAAGGTCTAGGTTTTAATTTTCATCATTCTTGAAAAATCTCTATTGTGTAATTTCATTGTAGCTCTAATTTGAACTTTGACTAAACCTGTTGGACATCTTTTGATGTACTTACTTGCCATTTGTATAATTTCTTTGATTGAACTGTCTCTTCAAATCTTTGCCCATTGTCTTTATTGGGTTATTTGTTTTCTTATTAAATTTTAATAGCTTCTTATATATTCAGAAAAGAAGTGCTTACTAGATATATAATTTGCAAATATTTTCTTCCTGTATATTTAGAAGTATTATTCCAAATACACAGAGTATTTTCATCCTGGTAATAGTCTTTTTGTTATTTTCTTTTTCTTTCTTTCTTTTTTTTCTTTTTTGAGGAAAAGATATTTTCATTTTAATAGTCTAATATTCCAGTTTGTTCTTTTATAAATCATGTTTTTGGTACTCTAAGAAATTTTTGCCCAACCTATGATATAAAGATGTTCTAGTGTGATTTCTTGTAGAAGTTTTATAATTTAAGTTTTAATTTAGGCATATGTTCTATTTCAGGTTAAGTTTTTGCATATAATATTTGGAATGGCTGAAAGCTTTTTTTTTTTTGGAATATGCACACCCAATTTTTCTATCCCCAGTTTTTGAAAGGTTTCTATGTTTCCCCTAAATCTTTTGTCAAAAAATAGCTATTTGCAGATATGTTTTTGACTCTCTATTCTATTCCATTTATCTATTTGTCCATATTTATGTCAATATTATGCTGTCTTTGTTCCTATATCTTTATAATGTTCTTGAAAAAAAAGTTTGCCTCCAAATTTGTTCATTTTCAGAGTTGTTTGGCTCTTCTAGATCTTTTGCATTTGCACATGGAATTTATAATCAGTTTGTCAATTTTCATAAAAATCCTGTAAAGATTTGGTGTGTGATTATGTAGAATCTAGAGAACAATTGAGGGATGATTATCATCTTAAAAACACTGAGTCTTTGAATCCATTATCACAGCATCTCTTTCCATTAATTTAAATTTTAAAAATTTCTCTTGGCCATTTAATAGCTTCAGGGATGAGGACTTTCACATATTTTTCTACATATTTCTAAGTATTTTTTCCTAAATTGCAGCTTCTCAGTGTTTTTTTAAAACATATAAACAGAATTATTTTTGTGTGTTAATATTTTGTTCTGAAACCTTGCTGAATTCACATTTTAGTTCTAGTAGCTTTAATATGGATTCCATTGAATTTTCCATGAACACAACAATGCAATTTGGGAAGAAGGTAATTTTAATCCCTCCTTTTCAATCTGGATGACGTTTATTTCTCTTTCTTACAATTTTACGGAATGGAACCTTCAGCACCACGTGGAATAAAAGTGAGAAATGTGGGCATTCTTGTCTTGCTTCCAATCTTAGAAAGAAAACATTCAATCTTCTAGTATTAATTGTGATGTTAGCTTTTGTATTAACCCAAAAGTCTTTATTTTGTCTTTGTTTTGAATATTGTTTTCACAAGCTAAAGGATTCTACGTTCACAGTTTTTTTTTTTTTTTTTTTTTTTCTTTTTCTTTTTGTGCTTTAAAGATGTTATGGTATCTCATCTTAGACACTTTTTTTTTTGTGTGTGTGTGTGTGGGGGGGCGTACCAGGGATTAAACTCAGGTGCACTTGGCCACTGAGCCACTTCCCCAGCCCTATTTTGTATTTTATTTAGAGACAGGGTCTCACTGAGTTGCTTAGCACCTCGCCATTGCTGAGGCTGGCTTTGAACTCGCAATCCTCTTGCCTCAGCCTCCCAAACCCCTGGGATTACAGGTGTGTGTCGCTGCACTGGCTCTTTTACAGTTTTTATGAGGAAAAATTTACTATTCTCTTCAGGCTTTTTGCTCTCTACATAACATGTTCTTTTCCCTCTGACTGCTTTTTAAGATTTCATCTCTTTCACTGATTTTGAGTAATTTATTTTGTACTTTGAAGTAGTTTTGTTTATGTTTCTTATGTTTGGGGTTCATTGAGCTTCTTGTATTTCTAGGTTTATAATTCCTCATATTTGTAAAATGTTTGACCTATTTTTATTCAAACATTTTGATTTTCCCCTTTCTTTTCATCCCTTGGGTACTCCAATTACATAGATAGTAAGCACTTGATGTCTTCCCATAAATCACTATTGTTCTGTGCATTTGTCTACCTTTGCTTCCTGTTTTTGATTTTATAAAGCTTCTATGACATCAAGTCCTCTAATCTTTTCTTCTTTAATGTCCTAAATCTGTCATTATTCTGATCCAATGTATATTTCAACATTATAGTTTTATCTCTGGAGTTTTGATTTAGTCTTTCATATACTCTCCATATGTGTACTTAATTTTAGACATAAAACACATGATGTAATCCTTATTTAGCATATTTATCTGCTAGTTCTAAATCTGTATCATTATGTGTCAGTTCCACTTAATTTATTTTTCTCAATGTTGGCCATATTTTATTGATCCTTTTGTAATATTTTATTGAATGTTTTGGATGTTTTTTCCTCAGAGTTTTAAATTTCTATATTATTGATGTTTGTTCTGGCATCTAGTAAAGTTTGTTAGGAACAGTTTAACTTTTGGGGTCTTGCTTTTAAGATATATTGGGTAGGACTGAAACAGTGCTCAGTCTGTGGCTAGTTATGTCCCAGTACTGAGGAAGTACCTTGTATGTCCTCTATCCAAGGCCTTAAGAATTGTGAGTTTTGCTATCTCAATGGATGAATATGGAGTCTTCTCAGTCCAGTGTGAGCACAGGACACTGTTCCTTCTAATCATTTAGGGTGGTTCTTTTCATAGTCTCAGGGAATTTCCTCAGATGCTGGACAGTATTCAGTTGAATCATTAAGGGCAATTTTCTTCAGATCTCTCTAATTCTCTCTCTGTACAGTTATCTTCTCTGGTACTTTGTCATATGAACTTGAGGTGCTTTGGAATCCAGATTCTTGGTTCCAACTCCTTAATTTAGAAAAGAGCTGCACCACTGGAGTTACCTTTCTATGACATGCCCTAGAAATTCTTTCAAGGTAGCAAGCAGTAATGAATGCATAATTTTTGTTCAATCAGTAAATAATTTTGTTGTGTTTGGTTGGAGGGTATACTACTCTATCTCACCCTTATTCTTCTATCTTGTGTAGAAGCAAATGTCTTATTAACAGGTTTAATTTTATTTATGACAGTGATATTTATTTTTAAATTTATCGATTTCTATTGTTCACATTTTTTTTGTTCATCAAGCAAGGATTGATAGTTTTCATTTTGCTTTCTCTTATATGTTTTACATTCATTTGCTTATTTTCTTATCTATTTATTCAAAATATATTTTCTTATCTACCATTCAACCAATGTTATGATAAATGCTAGTTACAAATATAAACAAGAGTTCTTGGCTCTCTATTACAGCTTATTTAGAGAGAAAAGCACAAGAATAAGTAAAAGTGATAAGGTTTGATAAAGGGCTTGCTTTGAGCCTTCATGACTCCTAACAATTAGTATTTGCTTTATGTGTTTTAGGTAGAGACTATCATGTGGAGTCAAAACTTCCTACCAAGCACAATGTCTGGAACCCAGCAGTATTCAAGATAAATAAGTTATTATGATACAAGAGACTTGTGTTTACTATGATTCCTTCTTTATCCTTAACAATTGTTATTTAAGTGTAATAATTGTCTTATTCAGTGTTCAATGAATGAAGCGTTATTTGGATATCTAGCAGGGAGAAAGATGATTTCTTAGGCTGAGAACTTAGGAAAAAATGTGAAGAAAGTGTCCTTGGATTGATTCATGAGAGATGAGAAGAACTTCTCTAGAGGGAAAAGGGTAGAAGTGCATTTCAGCAAGCCTTAGATGAGGGAAAGGGGTGATGTGCTGAGAACACTGTGCAGTTCGAAGTAATCCTACAGAGGATATGCTGTGTGTGTGTGTGTGTGTGTGTGTGTGTGTGTGTGTGTGTGTGGTGTGAAGAGACTTTACAGCGTAGAAGAATTGGGGATGGGACTGAGCAATAAGATTGAAAAGAAAATAGGTGGTACATTTTAACCTGTCTTGATGCCATAATGAGTTTGACGTTTGTTACATAAGGAAGCAAGCGTCAACTTGAATCCTAAATAATGATTTTTGTATACAACAGGTGATAGATTAGTGGGAAGATTGATTAGCAGGAGATGTGAGTCAAAAGTTCAGCTAGAAGGCTGTTGCATAGAAAATGCATACATTAATAGATTCATAACCAAAACCTACCTAGGATATCATATTGAAGAATAGCCTGGCCTAACATTAAGCAGAGCATTAATTATATGGTTGGAGAAGACTAAAGTAGGCCATGCAATAGAAACGCACTTAGAATGGAAAGGGTATAATTTATATGATCTCAGAAGCAGAATATCTTGATCCAGTAAATATGTTTTTCTTTCCATTTAAGGTTATTTAGTGTGTGCAGTTTAAAACTGTGCCATGCCTTGCTACTACAGAAATATTGGAGTTTATATGGTAGAACTCTTTTATTTTACATCTTCTCCACACTGATGCAGCAAACCTCAGTACCATCTTACTCTTTCATTGTTTTAGATATACATGTGAATATGTATATTACCCAAGGAGATATACACACATTACACACACATATGAAACTAACCTTTTTTTATCCATCTCCTACAGCATGTTTATTTTATATATACATTATAAATTATTAAAGAATAGTATCTGATTTAAATAATACTTATTTGAAGAATCACAGTATACTATGTTTGCTTCATTATGCTGCCTTGATTTATCTAAATATTCTCATAAATATTGTCAATTCATGATTTCTCCTAATTTTTTGTATTAAGGCACATGTATTTTTATATATATTAACCATTATTAGTTATTGAAGATTGCAGGTAGTTGGTCACATGAAGTTGCAATGCATATGTTTTTAAAATTGTTTTTAGTTGTTGATTGAAGGAGCCCCAATCAGGGAGATGGCTATTGCGGTTAGCTGGAAGCCATAAGTTCCACCTGATAATAATCATACATTAAGTATGCACGTGACGCACCTGTAAATACACGTGACGCACCCGCAAAGCTAAAGGTATATAACCGGGTGAAAGCGGTCAGAAGCGATTCATTCGGTCAGTCATGCAGTCGCTCAGATGGTCAGAAGAGTTCGGGTCGGAGAAGAAGAAAAGAGTCAGAGCGGCCTGAACGTAGTCAGAAGAAGAAATAAGAGTCAGAGCAGTTAAGAGTTCGGTCAGAAGAAGCTAGAGAAAGAAATGAGAAGCTAGAGAAAGAAAAACTAGAGAAAGACAGAGACTAAGAAATGAGAAGCTAGAGAAAGAAATGAAATGAGAGTTTAGTATAAGGAAAAGAGTTTAGCTAAGAAGAGAAGAAGAGAGAAAGGGAAAGAAATGAGAAAAGAGTTTAGTAAGAGAAGAAGAGATAAAGAGAAAGACAGAGACTAAGAATAATAGATTCCTGCCACCGAATCTCCTCCCGCAGTATTGTGGCTGTACGTCAGGCAGCTACAGTTGATGGACTTTTATTTATTTATTTTATTGATATGTGGTGCTGAGAATCAAACCCAGTGCCTCACACATGCTAGACAAGTGCTCTACCACTAAGCCACAACCCCAGCCCTGCAACACATATATATTTTATATTTATTTATTTGCTTTAGTTGTACACAATCTCTTTTTATGTGGTGTTGAGGATCGAACCCAGGCCGCCCACGTGCTAGACGAGCGCTCTACCACTGAGCCACAACCCCAGACCCTGCAACATATATTTTTAAGAATATATTCTTACACAATGCATTTCTTATAATTTTAAAATTAGCAGATAAATGTATAAAATTATACATTTAAATAATTACTGTTATAATATTTAATTACATTGGTTTAACATTATGTTTCCTTAAAATTGTTAGGATTTTTCAGTTACTTATTGCTGATAGATTCGCCTCAGTGTTTATGATAAATAAGATAACTTTAAGAACCCTGAAAACTGACTGTTGTTTATACATATTCAAAACCTTTATTATATAGCTTCATTATTGAATTGGTACTGAGATTTTTTAAGCTCATTTATTTAATCATTTTTATTGCAGTGAGAAAGTCTTTGGTTTGGGATTAACTTGCATGGTCCTTCTACACAGGGAGATAAGGTAAGGCCTGAGCATCTGGCTTGTTTTGTTGGTCTTATTTACTGAATTGTTCCTTGGATCCTCACCATCTGGGCTTGAATATTTGATAATCTGTAGTAGTTACCTCAGACACTTGAGATTAAAGTCCAACTGTCTAAAGGGTTAGGCTTTAGACCTAGACCTTAACACTTGCTTATAAAGACAAGCAGTATAACTGAGAATTAAAATTTTGTTCAAAGATGGTGGATTAGAGGAAGCCGCACTTCAGGACAGCTCCGTGGAAAGAATCCAACAAGCAGATAAATTGCCTTTCATCATATATATATAGGCTGAAAATACCGATCTCCTGGATGGTTTGATTACCACTACCAGAGAGAGAAAGAGACAAGCTGTCTGCAGTGGCTGGAGCCGCGAGGCTCCTGCAAAACCACCTGGGTGGTGCACAGGCCGTGCGAAACAAAGTCAGTGTGGGGAGACCGCGCTACTACTGCAACCCCAGCCAAACTCACGGCACACCAGCGTGAAACCGGCGATAAAAACCAGCGATAACAGCCGGCGGGTTTGGTGCTGGGGAACCACGGGAGACCACGGGTCCACAACACCAGTTCAAATTCACACTCTGCCTGACGCGACCCTCAGTAGTGGGGCCCCGGACAGAGCGGCGCAGAGATCTGCGATCAGCAAACAGGGGCAGAGTGGAGCGGGCCACAGTCTGAAACAGCGCTGTCTGCACCACAGTCACAGGTGTGGCTTCCCGGTGCTACTTCGGCAGGGAGACATCCACCCAACAGCTTTGAAATCGATCGGCGAGGATACGGGAGTCTGCGGAGCTGCTGTTGATTGGAAGGAGAGCACCGCCATTTTTGAAAGCTGCAGTGGCTGATCCAGACAAAGGGGAGGAGACGGAGAGCGACGGCTGCAGACATCCAGGGACCCTCCAGCTCTCTGAAGACAACGCACAATTGGGTGAGACTCGGGTGGTCAGCAGGGGAAGGCGTTTCTGAGGCTAGCGCAGCGGCAACAAGAGGCTGCAACTGTGGGTGGGCTTGGGGAGGGGGTGCCTTCTGGAAGGTCCCCTTCCCGGTGCCATTCATCTGCTGACACACACAAACTCCCTGGGCCACTCCTTCACTGAACCGTGCAGCCACTGGCCTAAGATGCAGCCTTGTTTCACTAACAGGATCACAGACTGTCTGGACGTGATCCAATAGCAATTGGTTTGAACTGGAAAGGAAAAAAAAGAGGGGGGCTTCCCAGGGCCTGTTTTGTCTGAGACTTGGAGTTCGACTTTTTTTTTTTTTTCCTTTTCTTTTTGTTGGTTTGCTTGTTTTGTTGGATTGCAGGGAAGTTTTTTTTTTGTTTGTCTGTTTGTTTGTTTATTTTTCTTTTTCTTTTTTTGGCTTTGTTTTGTTCTGCTTTTTTTTTTTTTTTTTTTTCCTTCCGCATTGATTGTTAGTGTGTTTGTTTGCTTCCACTCCTTTTTTCTTTCCTTCTTTTCTTCCTTCTCACTCTTGTATCTTTTCTTCCTCCTTCATCTTTCATGTTTACATCCTGCCAGTGCATACTAAACAGAGGCAAAAACAAGTTTATACGCAGAACTTGGGATTTCTAGAGCCGGAGCAATTGAACTGGGTAGCAAAGTGGTGTTATATATAGTTTACTCTCTATTTCCTTGATTCTCTCTCTCCTCTCTCTTACACCAATTCCTACTCTTTTATCATTTTTTTCTTTTCCAACTTACTTTATATATAAATTGATATTTTCACCTAATTGTCAACCCCATTCTCTTTCTTCCATCGTCTACTGATACTAAACCACTTCCACTAAACCACTTCAATAGATATCTCCTTTCATACTTTCTAAGAAAGAACAATTCAAGACACTTCCTTCTTCCTAAACATAACACCTCTGTATCCAATACTTGAAGCTATAAAACCCTATCAGAAGCGTACAGAGTAAATTGGAAATAATATCTGGGTTAACAAAATCTGTACATTGTGATCAAACTTGGATTTTCTGAATAGAAAGTGTTAGGTTTTAAAAGTGTAAAGGAATTATAAGGTGATCTGATAGCATTGTACTACAGGAACAACATAAGGCTTTAAGGTAAAATCGAAATAGTCAAGGTCCCACAGTGCAGGAAGAATAGACACACAAGCAACATGAAAAAACAAGGAAAGAAAATGACACAAACAAATCAAGATACCTCATCGGTAGATGTCATGGCAAGCACAGTCGGTCAAATGCCAGAGATGGAATTTAGAAATTACATATGCCAAATGTTTATGGAACTTAAGAATGAACTAAAAAATGAGATGAGGGAGCAGGTACAGGAAGCAAAAGATCATTTTGACAAAGAACTCCAAAAACAAATACAGGAAGTAAAATATTACTTCAATAGGGAAATAGAGGCTCTAAAGAAAAACCAAATAGAAATTCCAGAAATGAAAGAAGCAATAAACCAAAATAAAAGTTCAATTGAAAGCATCTCCAACAGAGTAGACCACTTGGAGGAAAGAACCTCAGACAATGAAGACAAAATATATGTCCTAGAGAAGAATTTAGAACATACAGCAAAACTTGTTAGAAATCAAGAACATAACATCCAAGAATTATGGGACAGCATAAAAAGACCAAACTTAAGAGTGATCGGCGTAGAGGAAGGGGCGGAGTTTCAAGCCAAAGGAATGAGTAATCTATTTAATGAAATAATTACAGAAAATTTTCCAAGCTTGAGGAATGAAATGGAAAACCAAGTTCAAGAGGCATACCGAACACCAAACAAACAAAATCTCAACAGATCCACACCTAGACACATTATAATGAAAATGCCTAATACACTGAGCAAGGAGAGAATACTAAAAGCCACAAGAGAAAGGAAGCAAATTACATATAGGGGGAAACCAATCAGACTATGTTCAGATTTTTCAACCCAGACCTTAAAAGCAAGAAGATCCTGGAATAGCATATTTCAAGCTCTGAAAGAAAAGGGATGTCAACCAAGAATCTTATATCCAGCAAAATTAAGCTTTAGATTCGAAGATTAAATAAAAACCTTCCACGACAAGCAAAAGTTAAAAGATTTCACAACTCGAAAGCCAGCACTTCAGAGCATCCTGGGCAACATTTTTCATGAAGAAGAAGAGAAAGATGATAACGAAAATCACCAAAGGGAGATATTAAACTAAAGGAAATAACAACCAGAAGAGAAACCAAATCAAGCTAAAGACCATAATTCAAATAAAAATGGATGGGAATAAAAATCACATCTCAATAATAACCCTGAATGTTAATGGCCTAAACTCGCCAATCAAAAGACACAGATTATCAGAATGGATTAAAAGAAATGACCCAACAATTTGCTGTCTCAAGAAACACACCTCATAGAAAAAGACATCAACAGACTGAAAGTGAAAGGCTGGGAAAAGTCTTATCACTCACATGGCCGGCGGAAGCAAGCAGGGGTTTCCATTCTCATATCAAATAAGGTAGACTTCAAACCAAAACTAATCAAGAGGGACAAAGATGGATTTTCTTATTACTTAAGGGAACCATCCATCAACAGGATATAACAATCATAAATCTGTATTCCCCAAATAATGGAGCACCTACATTCATCAAACAAACGCTTCTTAAGTTCAAGAATAAAATAGACCACAACACAGTTATTCTAGGGGACTTCAACACACCTCTCTCACCAATGGATAGATCATCCAAACAAAAGCTAAACAAAGAAACTTTAAGCCTCCTCAAAACAATTAACAATTTAGACCTAATGAACATATATAGAATATTTCATCCCTCAGTAAAGAAATACACATTTTTCTCAGCAGCACATGGCTCCTTCTCCAAAATAGACCATATATTATGTCACAAGGCAACTCTCAGCAAATATAAAAAAATAAAGATACTACCCTGCATGCTATCGGACCATAAAGGGATGAAATTGGAAATCAATGACAAAACAAGGAATAAGAAAAACTACTCCATCAACTGGAAGCTAAACAACATGCTACTGAATGAACAAGGGGTTGAAGAAGACATCAAAGAGGAGATCAAAAAATTCCTAGAGGTAAATGAGAACACAGATACATCATATAGAAATCTCTGGGACACTATGAAGGCAATAGTAAGAGGAAAATTCA
Organism: Tamias sibiricus; assembly: GCA_025594165.1. Taxonomy (NCBI): domain Eukaryota; kingdom Metazoa; phylum Chordata; class Mammalia; order Rodentia; family Sciuridae; genus Tamias; species Tamias sibiricus. The sequence continues at coordinate 145,259,240 of CM046662.1, forward strand.
TTGCACTGAGTTCATTCCTTAAGAGGAAAAAAAAAAAACCAACAAATAAATGACTTAACATCACACCTCAAAGCAATAGAAAAAGAAGAACAGACCAACACCAAGAGTACTAGAAGACAGGAAATAATTAAAATCAGAGCAGAAATTAATGAAATTGAGACTAAGGAAACCATTCAAAGAATTGACAAAACTAAAAGTTGGTTCTTTGAAAAAATAAACAAAATTGACAGACCCTTAGCGATGCTAACGAAAAGAAGAAGAGAAAAAACTCAAATTACTAACATTCGTGATGAAAAAGGGAATATCACAACAAACACCTCAGATATACAGAATATAATTAGAAATTACTTTGAAAACTTGTACTCTAATAAAATAGAAAAATACTGAATGCATTGACAGATTTCTAGAGTCATATGATTTGCCTAAACTGGATGTTGAGGCTATACACAATTTAAACAGATCAATTACAAGCAAAGAAATAGAAGATGTCATCAAAAAGCTACCAACAAGGAAAAGTCCAGGACCTGATGGGTTTACAGCCGAGTTCTATAAGACTTTCAAAGAAGAACTAATACCAATGCTCTTCAAACTATTTCAAGAAATAGAAAAAGAGGGAGCTCTTCCAGACTCTTTCTATGAGGCCAATATTACATTAATTCCAAAGCCAGGCAAAGACACATCCAAAAAAGAAAACTTCAGGCCCATATCTTTAATGAACATAGATGCAAAAATCCTCAACAAAATCCTGGCAAATCGGATACAAAAACATATCAAAAAGATAGTGCACCACGATCAAGTGGGGTTTATCCCAGGGATGCAAGGCTGGTTCAACATTTGGAAATCAATAAACATAATACATCACATCAATAGACTTAAAGACAAAAATCATATGATCATCTCAATTGACGCAGAAAAAGCATTTGACAAAATACAACACCCCTTTATGTTCAAAACACTGGAAAAACTAGGAATATCAGGAACATATCTTAACATTATAAAAGCTATTTATGCAAGGCCCCGAGCTAACATTATCTTAAATGGAGAAAAATTGAAAGCATTCCCTCTAAAAACTGGAACAAGACAGGGATGCCCCCTTTCACCACTGCTATTTAACATAGTACTGGAAACTCTGGCCAGAGCAATTAGATAGATGAAAGAAATTAAAGGGATCAAGATAGGAAAAGAAGAGCTCAAATTAGCACTATTTGCTGATGACATGATAATCTACCTAGAAGACCCAAAAAACTCTACCAGAAATCTTTTACAACTAGTAAACGAATTTGGCAAAGTTGCAGGATACAAAATCAATACACATAAGTCAAAGGCATTTGTGTACATCAGCGACAAAGACTCTGAAAGAGAAATGATGAAAAATACCCCATTTGCAATAGCATCAAAAAAAAAAAATAAAATACCTGGGAATCAACCTAACGAAAGAGGTGAAAGACCTCTATAACGAAAATTATAGAACACTAAAGAAAGAAATTATAGATGAACTCAGAAGATGGAAAGACCTACCTTGCTCTTGGATAGGTAAAATTAATATTGTCAAAATGTCCATACTACCAAAAGCATTATACAGATTTAATGCAATTCCAATCAAAATCCCAATGTCATTCTTCAAAGAAATTGAAATAGCAGTCATGAAATTCATCTGGAAAAATAAGAGACCCAGAATAGCCAAAGCAATCCTGAGCAAGAAAAGTGAAGCAGGGGGCATCACCATACCAGACTTTAAATTATACTATAGAGCAATAGTAACAAAATCAGCATGGTATTGGCACCAAAATAGACTGGTGGACCAATGGTACAGAATTGAGGATACAGAGACTAATACATATAATTACAGCTATCTTATATTAGACAAAGGTGCCAAAAATGTACAATGGAGAAAGGATAGCCTCTTCAACAAATGGTGCTGGGAAAACTGGAAATCCATATGCAACAAAATGAAATTAAACCTTTATCTCTCACCATGCACAAAACTCAATTCAAAGTGGATCAAGGACTTAGGAATTAGACCAGAGACAATACACCTAATAGAAGAAAAAGTAAGCTCCAATTTCCAACATGTTGGATTAGGCCCCAAGTTCCTTAATAAGAATCCTGTAGCGCAAGAATTACTACCAAGAATTAATGAATGGGATAGATTTAAACTAAAAAGCTTCTTTTCAGCAAAAGAAACAATCAGTGAGGTGAATAGAGAGCCAACTAATTGGGAACAAATATTTAATACATGCACATCAGATAGAGCACTAATCTCTAGAATATATAAAGAACTCAAAAAACAAATAACCCAATCAATAAATGGGCTAAGGAATTGAGGAGACACCTCTCAGAAGAAGATACACGATTAATCAACAAATACATGAAAAAATGTTCAACATCGCTGGCAATTAGAGAAATACAAATCAAAACTACTCTAAGATTTCACTTCACTCCAGTCAGAATGGCAGCCATCAAGAACACAAGCAACAATAAATGTTGGAGAGGATGTGGGGAAAAAGGCACACTCATACATTGCTGGTGGGACTGCAAAATGGTGCAACCGTTATGGAAAGCAGTATGGAGACTTCTTGGAAAACTGGGAATGTAACCATCCTATGACCCAGCCATCCCACTCCTGGGTCTATTCCCAAAGGACCTAAAAACAGCATATTACAGTGACACAGCTATCTCAATGTTTGTAGCTGCACAATTCACAATAGCTAGGTTGTGGAACCAAACTAGATGTCCCTCAGTAAATGAGTGGATTAAGAAAATGTGGTATATACGCACAATGGAATTTTACTCAGCAATAAAAGAAAAGAAATTAATGGCATTTGCAGGTAAATGGATGAAGTTGGAAGACATAATGCTAAGTGAAGTTAGTCAGTCTCAAAAATCCAAGTACCAAATGTTCTCTCTTATATAAGGAGGCTATTTCAAAGTATTGTTGGATGGGGGTACATAGGAGGATTAGAGGAACACTAGAATAGTCAAGGGAAGGGAGGGTAAGGGAGGGAGCAAGAGGGGAGGGTGGGGGAGAAAAAAAACAAAAAGGTGCTTGAATGAGATGGATATCATTTTCCTTAATGCATGATTGAAGACCTGAATTCTTCGAATATACTTTGTATACAAACAGTTGTATGTAAAAAGATACTAAATATATGCACTATGAGTTGTACATATTAAAAATTATAAAAATAAAATAAAAAAAAATTTTGTTCAAAGTACAAGATAAAAACCTCGTGTACTGATATTTTGTGCCAGGGAAGAATCATCTTTAGATACCTTTAATTTTTATGTTAGGTTCATATACTAAATAAAACATATTTTTTAATGTATCAGATTTTGATAGTTGCCAAGGATAGAAAATTTAAACAAATTATTGCTAGATATTCAAGGATATACATGCAAGATATTTGACTCTAAAAAACATGCATTTATTATGTTAATAGAGTATGAATTCTAGATAGAAATAACCAAAAACTGGACAACTCTGATTTAATACAAAAAATTTAAGAACTATATCTTTAAACACATATCATAATTTGTTTCTATTATTCCTAAGTCCACATAATCTTTTCTGGGGGCAATGCATTTTATATCCTGTTTTTGTTTTTTTGTTTTCATCTGGAAAGGTGAAAGAGTAGTGGATGGTGGCCATTTTCCCTACCTCAGCTAAGTTACTGATTTTGTGCTTGTTGGTCTTATGTTGATGCTTTTCTTGGCCATTGTACTTGGCTTCTGTCTTCTCTCCAATTTATAGCAGTTGAGGTATTGACAGTGGTGGTGAGTGTGTTTATGTGTATGTGGGTGTTGATGAAGTACTCAGATATTAATAAAAATTCTCTGGAAATTTTCACTTCTTATTTAACCCTCACTACCACTTCTCGGGTGTGGATCTGGAGTTAGTATCCAAGCTGCACTCTGCCATTATTTTCTATTTCTTTCCTTTGCTACCATTTCCTGAGGTTTACAGCATGAGTTGTACATTGCATGGTTGTTAATGCTGAATTATAGGTTCTTTCTCCCTTTTTGCTTCTGTTGTTGTTATTCATTCAATAACAATTGAAAAAGGGACATTATTTGTTTCAGCTTTACTTTTCCATCATTACCCAAAACTCTGGACTTGCTTCTGAAATAGCCATTACATTTTTGAGCAATTTAAACCCTGACTTGAAAATAATGGAACATACTTTTTTAAAAAATAGACAAATTCTTTTGATTTCTCTACATAAGGAGTCCTCTAAAGGAAAGCATGCTCCAGAGGAGGGCAAAAGAGAAAAAGAACTAAATTTCTTTTCACCATATTGTGACATTAAAGTAAAAACACCATATATTTAATCAAGCAAGCAGGCATGCATATAGAATCAGGCTGCCAACATAGAATTAAATTATGTAATAACCTACATATAAGACATGGTTCTTATTATTAAAAAGAGAATTTTCTTTTATACAAAATATATAATCCTATCAAGAAGTTTTTTTTGGAAGGGTGAGTCCTCACTCAAGTCAATGAATCAGATGAAAATGATTTTCAAAGCTTTTGTTCTGTCTCCTCATGTAGCTCTATCAGTCCAGGGTTACCTGTGCTTTTGAATGCTGCTGCCTTACTTTGGCTTAGAATACTGTATTGTTGTGATTGCCAGTTCACTAAATGCTACCATTAGGAGTAAATGAACTGAGGCAGAGATCTGATAAGAAAGAAATTATAATAACAGGGAAGAGAAATGGAAATGAATGTTTGTAGGGTTTATATTTCAAATACTCATGAAATCATCTTTTTTTAAGTGTTCTGAAAATAAAATTTTGCATAGAACTTCTCATGAATAAGCTTCTGGTCATACTTTATGTTTAAATAATTCCTGGATATTGTAAAATTTTAAATAAAGTTTCTAGTCAGAATGACAGAATATTTCAGTTGTACTTCTTGTTCTTATGGAATTTTTGTTTCCCTTAACTGTGTTGGTTTTTAACCCCAGGTGAGCCTCCAAAGTTCAATTCTTTGAAAATGAACTAAATGCTTTCCACTGACAACTCTCATTATTAGATATACATTTGCTTTTTTCCAGGAAAATATTTCACTTCCATAGATATAGATTTGCATTTGCCCTTTCAATCAATTATATAATAATTGAACAGATGTTTATTGAATATTATTTGCACATGATTGTGTGAGACATTGTGGAAAATTTATAATCTAATTGAACAACATGATGTCATTTATACAAAGAGATTTAGTAACACCATATGTAGAATTTTAGAAAAGAAAGCTTTCACTTTGGTATGGTGGAGTCTGAGAAGATCTGTCTTCTTTTTTTCTTAAATGCAGTGCTGGGGATTGAACCAAAGGCCTCCTACATGCTACACAAATGCTATACCATTGAACTATAGCTCCAGCACCCACTCTGGGAATTTCTTGGGGAAAGGCAAAGATTGAGTACAGGAACTCAATAAATAAAATGTCACTGGAGGGTCAAATGGTAATGGAAACTCTAGTTGGAAGAAGGGGAAAGGGCTTTGGTAGGAAAGCAGGCAAGGTAACTGACTTACAAAACAAGATATGCTGAGGGGCTGAAGGAAAAATATCTTTGACTACAAAAGATGAGTCTTTCAAGTGAAGGACAAGAAATGCTATTTTATGTGGGATAGATTGAGTTTAGAGTTAATTTCAGGCTATAGAGTTAGGGTTTTAGCTTGAGGAAATAGTAGTAAAGGAAGGAAGGAAGAATGAAAGGAAGGAAGGAAGGAAGGAAGGAAGGGAGGGAGGGAGGGAGGGAGGAAGGAGGGGAGGGAAGAAAAGGAAGGAAGGAAAGGAAGAAAGAAAGAGTGAATGAATTAATTAAAATTATGAGAGGACCAAATAATAAGCCTTTGTTAGCCTTTCAAGTAACTAGACAGAGTTTAGAAGGCAAAGCTAGGTATAGGAATGACAGGTGGGGTCATGGCTTAAATGTCTCATCCTGACTTTTCACTGGGGCCGCTGGTGGGAGTAAAGGGGATGTTTAGAATCCAGTGCACCTTAGATGAATCATGTTCTGATTGGGGTCATTCTGATCATGGAGATGGCAGTGAGCAGGCTGTGCCCCACTCTGAGTTATTCCATGATGTATAGTAGTTCTCAGACTGCCTAAACCTGTGTTACTTCATTTTATAAAGCAGTAGTTTGTCATAAGTTACTCCATTTTGAGTTAAAGTGCTGAGGTGGAAAGACTATACTTTATTTATACAAGTAAACAACCGCCATCAGCCTAGCATAACCATAAAGCGCCAAATGATAAACAAATTAATTTTGCTAATAAAAAATGACCACCTGTGGACTTACCAAATGAATTAGAAGTACACAGATGTACGGGCATATCAACCTCCTATCAGAAAATCAGGCCCATGAGCTTATGGAATACACCAGACCACCAAAGGAAGCAACCCACTCCCTCAAGGCCCATAAAAGGAGGAGCACCCCAAGACAGGACACGGAGGCACTCTGACTCCATCACCTTGTCACCGTCATGAGTCTTGCTCAGGAAAATCACCACAGGGATAAACCTCTGAATTTCTGTCCTCTGGCTTTATCAGATTGCGGTTTCTCTGGCCCGTAATAAAACCACACACAGCCCACTCCAAGCTGATATTTCAAACTGGCTTTCCAAGCTGATACTCTGAAATTGTGGTCTGAGAATGGCCTAGAAGAAGTTCCTGAGCTTTAACAGCTCAGCTCAGTGCCCTGAACAAGTTCTTGATTGGTTCACAGTTTACCTGGCCACTTACAGTGACTCTTTGCATTTGGGTCTGCTCCCAGTTCTGCTTTCAGTTTATCCTTCTGAACCCATGTGGCTGCCTTAAGCCTTTGTTAGCCTTTCTGAAACCTGTACAGATAATTATTGTAAAGTGTCACGTATGACTCGAGTGTTGTAGATATTAAAAATTAATATTGGGATAAAAGAAGTTGCATTTGCCTGACTTATGACTACCAGGTGACACACAAGTATTCAGTGAACTGTCACTGCTGAAAGTGGTGTAGTGTGTGAATTTACTGTTCTTCAATAAATTCTTACACTATGGAAAGACACAAATGTGTTTAGTCTATGATAATGACAGAGATATAAAAAATGGTGGAAAACAGGAAAAGAGATGATTTTTTTTCTCTCTGTGTAGAAAACAAATGTCCTATGTAGTGAAGTGAATCTTAGGAGATATAAGGGTTTAGGAGTTGTCTAAATAGCAATTATTATTGTCTTGATACTCTGCTAAATCCTTTACATTTGTTATGTAAATCAAAAATAGAGTGGTTTAATAGTGTTTTGATTTTAATCAAACATAAATATTTTCTATCAATTTTAAGTAGATATTAATTACTGTCCCATTGTTGTTTAAGTCATTAATCAATTGTCTCAATACCATTTTTTATGTAATGATCCATTATCTTTGATTTAAAATATTGTTCATGACTATATTTAATTATATTTGATTCCTAGGCTAGTTTATTATGATTTAACTGTTTTGTATATTGTTACTATAATAAATTTGTTATTGTGATTTCGAGTTAAATAGGAAATTTATTGACTTTTTTGAGGTATTATTGTGTATCTGATTAGCTTACAAAACTTGGAGAGTAATCATAGTAATTTTGAGTTGATTTTCTTGGGGTTTCAAAGCAACAACTCAGATCCTCAACAAATAATGTGGAAGTTTAAATTTTCAAAATGAAAGTTTATTCATTTTTGTTTCATTAACTTGACTAAAACTTCCAAAATTGATTTGAATAGTGAAAGTATTAGTAGGAGCTGGATGCAGTGGCCTAACTCTATAGTCTCTGCTACTTGGGAAGGTGAGGCAGGAGGATCAGGATTCAAGGCCAGATTGTGCAATTTAAGAAAAAACTGTCTCAAAATTAAAAAAAATTAAAAATGTCCTGGGGATGAAGCTCAGGAGTAGAGTGCTCTTGCATTCAAACACCAGTACTATAAAAGTAAGTAAATACATAAATAAGGATTAGTAGGAATTAGTTTCTATGGAAATAGTTACATTTTAAAATAAAGCATATGGTTGGTTTTTAAGAATAATATGAATTTTGAGATGTTAGAGTTTGGTTTTGGTATTGGGCATTGAATCCAGAGGTACTTTATCACTGAGCTACATTCCAGTTTTTAAAGTTTTTATTTTGAGATAGGGTCTCACTGAGTTACTTAAGGCCTTGGTAAATTGCTGAGGCTGGTCTTGAACTTGTGATCCTCCTGCCTCAGCCTCCCAAATCGCTGGGATTATAGGTATACACTGATGAGAGTTTTTTAATTAACAAATGATATTTACTTCCATCATATGAAAGTATGAGTTTTTGACCATTAACAAAATGATTATTTTTCTCTTCTATCCTGCTGAGATGGTTATTAACAATATGTATATTGCATTTCAAATTTTCTTGAAATAAAGCCAACTTAGCCATGCTGTTTTAATATTTTAATGTGTTGTTTGCATTATATCTAGAACTGAAGGTTTCTCTCATTGAGTTCTATTTTTTTTTTCAGATGATGGCATCAAAATCACACTAATGAAATGAATCATGAAGCTTGCTATCTTGTGTTCTTTGGAATTCAAAATAAAATATTACAGGTTTGAAGGAAATAGTTGATAAATGTTTCTGGATCTACTAACATTTTTTTGTAATAGACTCACTGACAAAACTTTTAAAATGACTTTCGGATTTCTATTTTTATTGATTCACTTTTTGGTTATTGACACATTCTCACAAAATATCCAGTTAATATTAATTTTTAAATGTATTGGTATAGTATTTTTTCAGTTTTAGTCTGTTTAGGATGCTTACATTGTCACTTACAATTAGACTTTTGACAAGATAGTCTATTTTATTGGACACCAGTAACTGTTTTTAAAATTTATTTCTAATTCATTAATTCTTTTAAGTCACGCTATTTCTGGAATTATTTAGTAGGTATTATTCTTCTAACTTCTTATACTAAATGTTTAGCTCATCTATCATTTTCTTTCCTGTCTACTAACCAAAACATTGAGAAACATAATTGTTAAGTATGTTTTTCTCCTGAAACCCATACAGCTTAGTATATAGTTTTTAATTTTGATTGCCATTTTGATTCCTTTTTGACAATTTGATGAGTACATTTCAATTGTCAAGTGTTTTGATTTTTAAATTGAGTAACTTGTTATTCAATTCTGATAACTTTAAAGGTTACAGCTTATGTGAATAGAAGTTTTTATTTTGAAAAAATAAATCATTCATTCGTGTAGATATTCCTTAACAAGAAAGCAGAAGAGAAGACTGGATGAGTGCTTCTCACACTTTATTGGACACCAGAATCACTGAAAGTCTTGTTAAATCCAGTTTGCTGGACCCATCCTTTTTCTGAGTAGGTGCATCTGGAGTGAACTTGAAGAATTCGCACATCAAACAATTCCTGAGTATTCTGATGCCACCTGTGTGGGGACCACACTTAAGAACCAAAATTGGGCTGGGCAATATGGTGCACACCTGTAATCCCAGCGGCTCAGGAAGCTGAGGCAGGAGGATCATGAGTACAAAGCCAGCCTCAGCAACTTAGTGAGACCCTAAGCAACTCAGTGAGAACCTGTCTCTAATATATATATAAATTTTAGTAATTGGAGATTGGAAGATAAAGGGAGGTGTTCAATGAAAGCAAATTTTTTGGTAGAATACATTTGAAAACAGATAAAGAACAGTTTGGATGGAATTAATAGACTGTAAAGCTGAGAGAAACTACCTATAGGTATGGACTTTTCCAAGCATAAGTCAAGCCAGCCATGAGGAAAGGAGAAAGAATGTGAAAGACATTGAAAGAAAACTTCAGCAGATAGTTGTTCTTGGATGCTGTGATGTTGTTGGAATATAATGAGATAATCAAAGGTCCTAGTAGGCGGAATCTTGGGCTGGATGAGGGTGAGGAAAGGTAGGCTTTTGGACACACAAGTTAAATATACATGTCCTCACCTTATTCACCCCTTGCCCTCTATTCCTGGACCATGTTTTATCCTAGTGAAGGCAGTGACTACTTCTAGGGCCACAGCAGGGCATCCTAGAGTTGAATTTCTATTGCTATTGTAACTATAAACATATTCTGAAAATGTCAGCGCTGGTAACAGTGAAATCCAAGGACTAAGATTCTATAATTTTATCTTCAAACTTCTCAAGTTATGCCTGGATTGCTTTAATCAATCAGAAAAGACTGGTGGGATGCAAATTTTTTTTTTAATTGTGTCCACACATCAATGAAGAACTTACAGATCTAACTTGAATGCTGAGGATAAACAGTTCATTAGGGTGAGCAGAGGCTGTTGCCCAGTGGTCCAGACACTAGCTAATCACAGGGGAAGCAAACTGGGCACCAGGGTCAGTTGCATAGACACAGTGGCAGAGAGGAGGAAGTTACCATCATAACAGTCCGACTTCAGGTGGGGTGGTTTCCACCTTGGCAATTTCTCAGAGACAACTGGTGTTCCATCAGAAGGGGTCCAACAGGAAGGTGCAATGCCTAATGTCCCAGGAGAGGATGAAAACACTAGGCCTGTTAACCTAAATTATGGCACAAGCCTAAATGTCCAAATTTGCCCTAAGGCTTGCCTTAGGATATTGGAAGAAGTTGTATAATGACATAACTTACATGCATATTACATTCTGCAAAAGATAAAAGCAAGGGATAGTATCTAAAAAAGAAACATTGTTTTTTTTAATTTTGCTCATTAAATCATTCCTTTGAACATAAATAAATAAAAACTAAATCAATGAACAGAAAGTATAAGTTGTTGTCAAAGAATATGCTTGCCCTATATCTTATGTAAGTATATTATATTCTTTTCAGCAAAGTACCATTTGTGTTAATGCTATCCCTTAGAAATATTTCATTTCTGAGGATATACATCTGGTAAGAAAAGCTGAGTCAATGACTTTCACATACACAAAAAATTCATTCTTTCTTTTAGAGGCAATTTCTGTCCAGAGGTTCTCATTGGAAAGAAAATAAATAAATAAATAAATAAATAAATAAATAAATAAATGGAATTAAAATAAAAATGGAAAGTAGAAAAATTGGAAGACGTAGTCCAAATGACAGTGAATGTTAATGGTCTGATCACACACACAAAAATTGTCCTTCAAACCAAAGTGTGTATTAAATAGTAATGGATAGATACACTTCTCAGTGAGATCTGATTTGTCTAGCAAATCCTTACTGACATATACTCTCATTTACTACTATATAGCCTTTTGAAAATGCCATTCCAGCAGAGCATAAAAAAGGTTATTTAGATTAAGTATAGTTACAAGATAAGCAGTACACTGAGTTCATTGGACTTCATGCGCACTCATTTAATTTCCACCGCTCCATTACTCTGAATCAAACTGTCCCTGAAAGAACAAGAGGAAAGAAAAGGGCATTAAAAAACACAAATCACAAAGTAGAGAACATTCTTCTTAAAAACGAAATGGTCTCCATGTGTTACCATTTAATACCATGGAAATACTTTCTTGACTTTTATAGCATGCAAAGAAATTGCACCAATCTATTAAAGAATGCAATAAAAAAAGACTTTGAGGTGGGTTAACATTTTCCAGGTCTTTATCATTCTAGATGGGCTTGGAACTTCACAACACTGTAAAATATTATAAATGGTGTCCATTTGCATCTGTGTGCAGCTGATGGCATAATGAATGCCTGGCCACTTAACCATTTATTGAATACAGGAAGAAATACGAGGAGACCTTCAGTGATATGTTTTAAAATGAGGCCCAAAGCCAGATTTTAAAGACAGTGTGCCAAAACAGTTTGTCTTCTCTTTTTCTTTTAACTTTAGTCCACTAAGTGCCAGTATAAGGCCTTTCAGACGTCATCTGAAATCCCAGTCATTAATGGAGAAAATAATTTTTTAAAGGATAAGCTATTGTGATAAAGTATGAGCAAGAAAGGTCTAAAATTTAGAGGATGTGAAATGACAGAACTAATCCAAAAGTTATACTGGATGATTCAAGTAATTGTTCAGACCTTTCACATGTTCAGTTGCATTTGACAGTGGCTGAACTTTATTAGCCTTTAATGGCCTTCATTAAATTCCATTTGGTATCTAGGATGATAGGCATGGAATGGGGATCATGGAGAAGTTCTTTATTTACATATCTAGTCCCACTAGGCAGGTATGAATTTCCTTAGGAGGGTTATTTTAGGGAATCGTGCTTTTTTTCCCTTCTGACAGCAGACAAATGGTAATTTTTATAGATTTTTCTCTCCATGGGCTCCTTTCCAATAACATTTAAATAGCATTAAAAAAAAGAAAAAGAAAAGAATAAGAAAGAAATTCCCTCCATTGATTCTTCATCCACCTCCATTTACTGCCCTCTTGTTATTGTTCTTCATAGCATCTTCGTAATAGGAAAACATTATCTGCACCTTCACCTTCAACGTTCTCCCCAACCTCTATAACCTGGCTCTCCATAACCTTCCCCTGCACAGCTCAGACCAAGGTCATTTGGAACTTCCATGTATAAGTCAAGTTTATACTTTTGGTTATTCTCTTATAAGTCTTCCTTAGTGGCTACAAAATGACTTTATTTTATAAAGAAAAAAAAAAAAAAACTCTTCTTTTCCCATGTGTTCTACATTCCTCTAGTTCTCCTCCTAACTCATGGAACTTTTTCTTAGACCACCACACATCCATTTTCTATTGTTTAATATGTGAGCTCCTCAGGGTTCTTTCCTAAACCCTATTTTCTTCTCTCAAGGTTATTCAGTCTAGCTTCAGTCAATGACACCAAAATATGTACCTATGGCCAGGTAATAAAACACAACAGGATAACATTATTGACTACATATATACAACACCAAACAGTTGCTGGCATTTAGCAGGTTGTCAGGATACATCTCTCAATCCACCAGCTGATATTTCTCCCTTCTGTTCACCAATCCACACAGCAAACTATTTGGAGGATATTTTTAATTCAATATTTCTCTGTTACCTGGAACTCAGAATCTCTTATAGTGAATTTCTCTTGTCCACAACCTACTCCCACCACCACCTCATCTTTCCCTTCAGGGTGGAGGGTGGCAACTGACCTACTCCTATTTTAGGAAGTAGTGCTTCCTAATTTACATAATGGTGCCACTAGCCACCTAGCTGCCCAAATAAGTAACCTGAAAGTCCTTCTTAACTCCTTTCTTTCTCTCTTTTCCACTGAGCCATGATATTTTCTCTTTCCAATCCTTCCTTTCTCTCCACCACCATCATATATAAGGCATGTCTACTGTTTTGAACTTGGACTTCTTCATCAGCCTGCTAACTATTTTGATAATATTCAGTCCTAATCCAAACTCAAGCTTATTTTTTTTTCCCTTGTGGGTAAGTATCTTTTCAGAAATGCAAAAATAATTCTATCAGTCTTCAGCTAAAATCCCATCAATTACTTCACACTGTTCTTGGGGGAAGGGAGAAACCTAATTTGTTAGCATGAAATGAAAGGTCTCAATATATCCTTCTCTCACCCAGGCCCCTATCAATCCCCATTTAAATAATACATTTTAGTTTACTTCCAAAAAAATTATATGTTTTGGAATATATAAGTACAATTTCCATTTGGTGAATTACCCTTTTTATTCCAGCTTTATTGAAATATAATTGACAAATAAAACTGTGTATTTTTCAAGTGCACAATGTGAATGCTGATATACATTGTGAAATGATTACCATAGTCAAGCTAATTAACACATCTATCACCTCACTGTTACTATTTTTGTGTGTGAGATGACTTAATATCTACTTTCTTAGCAAATTTCAAGTGTCTCAAGCAGTATTATTAACTGTAGTCACCATACTGTATACTAAATACTTCTTCATCTTCTATCAGAAGTTTGTACTTTCAGTACAATGCCTACCAATTTCCCCAGTCCCCAGTCCCTTGCCACCACCTTTCTACTCTGTATTTCTATGAATTAAAATTTTTTATTTTAGATTTCACATGTACATGATACAATATACTACTTGTCTTTTCTGTCTAGTTTATTATTTCCCTTAGCATAATATCTCCCAGGTTCATCCATGTTGTCACAAATGGCAACTGATACTTTTTCTTTGTACTGACTGAATAATACTCTATTGCATATGTGTTTCACATCAACTTTTGTCTATTCATACACTGACAAGACATTTAGCTAGTTTCTATACCTTAACTATCGTGAACAATGTTGCAATGAAGATGAGAATGAAAATGCATCTTCTAAATATAATTCTTTTTCCTTTGGATAAATTATACACCCAGAAAAAGAATAGCTGGATCATATGGCAGCTGCATTTTTAGTTTTCAAGGCCTCCACTGGTTTCCCATGATATTTTCCATATTGGTGGTACCAATTTGCATTCCCACCCACAGTATTCAATGTTCCCTTTTCTCCACATCTTTGCCAAACATTGTTATCACTTGACTTTTTTCACAGTAGCCATGCAAAAAGGTGTAAAGTGAATGTTTTTGATTTGCATTTCCATAATTAGTTATCTTGAACACCTTTCCATGTACCTGTAGGCCATTTGTATATCTTCTTTTGAAAAGTATCTATTCAGTCTCTTTTATCATTATTAAATGTTATGCACACAGAAATAAACACATATTTGCTATTGACTTGTGTGAATTCATTATATATTTTAGATACAAACCCGTTATTAAGATAAACAAAAGAATTTGTTACCCTAAGAGAGAAGTGTTGGAGTCAAGAGACACGAATGAAAATGAAAGAATTTGGGCAATATGTATGGTTTGCACATATGTTCTTCCATTCCATAGGTTGCCTTTCCTCTTCATTGATTGTTTTAATTTCTTTACAGAAGCTGTTTATTTTGATACAATGCCACCTGCTTATTTTGCTTTCGTTGCCTGTGCTTTTGGTGTCATACCCAAAAAATCATGGCCAAGATCAGCGTCAGGAATCCCTTTGCCAGATTTTTTGTCATGGATTATATTTTAAATAAATTTCTCCTAGACAAGGAAGCCTACTTTGATCTATAACCCTGATATCCACCTTAACCCTGCTCTATAATGCCACTCATTAGTATTATAGTATGGCATGCCTTTCTTTTAAGGTAGTAAGTAGTGCCATACTATCAATATAATAAACATAATACAGTTATTACATTTTTCCTTGATCATCTATCTCATACACCATAAATTCAGTGAGTACAGAAATTATATGTATCTTATTCACTGTACCTAGTACAGAGTAGGATGTTGCCTATTCTCAGTAAAGGTTTGGTGTCTTAGAGAACTTTGGATGGTAGGAATGAAAAACCCTGAGTTCACGATGGTCCACATTAGGGGAAGTTTCAACCGAATTTTTTTCCTTTGTAAAAGGTTCAGTCTTCCACAAAGAGAGGAATCCTATGTACTATTTATAGAGACATGGAAATTGCTCTGTGTGTAAAGTATCTATATGATCTTTAATTTTCTTGTTGATAATGACAGGACTCCTTTCCCTACCTAGTCAAGTCTGCTGTGATCTCAAAGATCATATTTTTATACAATAGATGTAATAATGGCAATGTATTATTCAAACTTTCATTAATTTGCCCAAATTTTTTCGTTTTAATTCACATCTCTGACTTCAACAGTTCTCTCTCATGGTAACAAATTATTTTATCTTAATTCTGCCTTGCTTTTATTTTATGAAGCTCTGCTTTCTGTGTGTAATTTGATATTTGGCAAAGGAAAACACAATTCCTTTAAATAGTGATACAAATTTACATAGTGCTCAGAATGGCCCCTCTTCATTTTCCAGAGCTCAAGAATCCGGTCCTGTCTTTATATCAAAGCCAATATTCCATCCATTCCTGCAATTATTTTACTTATCTTCATCTCTGTGTTTGAGTAACTGTCAGTCCTATTCTATGCAATGGATGTTTCATTTTTCTGCTTCACATTGGGAGTGGGGAAGGAGAATTCTAAGAACCTCATAGAACACATCATTTTATACCTGTAATTTTTGCATCATGCTAAATCTTAATAGAGTCAACCTATGTCTTTTTGGTGGTCTGCTTGTTTATTGGGTAGGGCTATAACTACTTGACTATTCCATTTTTGTGCCCTTTTTTCTTCCTAGGGAATTTCCAATTAAATTAAAAGGACTATGATGAACTCCCAAATTATTAAACATTTTGGCATTTAGTTGGAGGAATTTTTCTTGGAATACTCTACTCAACTCAAGCAAATCCCTACTTGCCTACATATGAATCTGCCTTTCCTGAGTGTTTGTGTTTGTAAAATGCTTTACTCAGCTTTTTTTCACTGTGTTCAAAACACCTTGCAAGAACCATTTAGAAGAGAAAACTGTTTATTTTGGCTCATGGCTTTAGAGCTTTGGTCCTTAGTCAGTTGATTCCACAACCTGGGCCTGTGTTGACATAGACACATCATGGCAGAATAGCATGGAGGAGGAAAGCTGCTCAAAACACAACAACCAGGAAAAAGAGTGAGAGAGAGAGAGAGAGAGAGAGAGAGAAGAGAGAGAGAGAGAGAGAGAGAGAGAGAGAGGAAGCGCTCTGCTCAGCAGGGACAAAAGATAAACTCCAAAGTCATGTCCCCAGTGACCTACTTCCTCTAGTCATACCCTATCTGACTCTAGTTACCACCCAGTTAATCCATCTCAGTGGATTAATCCACTGATTATATTACAACTCTTCCAATCCAACCATTTCGCCCCAGAACATTCTTGTATTGTCTCACACATTGGCTTTGGGGGATACTTCCTCTCCAAACCATAACATAAAATATAGTATAGCAGCACAGACAAGAAGTGTCTGCTCTTTTAAACTGGCTTTGTCTCTCTACAAAGTCACTGATTCATTCTAAAATAGTTAGGCTTGAGGCCTGAGGCAAAATAGCTCATGCATAGCCTATAGAAATATTTAGAATTTTAAGACCAAGGCATTTTCAATGTAAGAAATCTTTTAACTGAGACATGAGCCACTTGGATGTCCCCCAAGTCCTTGGCTAGCTTAAATAGATATAACCTTTAAGCTATCCATAAAATGGTGTCAAGTGCTTACCTTGCCTGCGGTGGAAGCCCAGGCTACCTTCCACTTTCTCCAAGGATTTAAAATTTATTTGTTTTTATGTTGATGAATATGAATTTTCATGTATTTATGGTATACAACATGATATTTTAAACTATGTATACATTATGAAAGGCAGAATCAATCTACTTAACATTTATTACCTCACATACTTACCCACTATTATGATGAAACACTTAAAATCTACTCTTTTAGCAATTGTCAGGTATATAGTACAAATTTTTCTAACTGCAAGCACCATTCTCTTTAATAGATCTCTTGAGCTTATTACTCGTAACTGAAATTTTGTGTTTTGACCAACATCTCTTCAGTTCTTCCCTATACCCAACCCCTACCCTAAAAGTGTTCTATTCTTTGCCTCTATGAGTTCAACTTTCCTTTAGATTCCACACATAAAGTGAAATAATATGGTATTTGTTTTTCTATGGATTTTCCATAGATTTTTTGGTGGCACTTAAATTTCTGACAACAATAATTTATTTATTTATTTATTTTAAACTGATCTTGGGAGTGTATGTCACCGAATGGATATGCCGTTCCCTTTCCTTCTTGCATACCCTGGATCACCCCACCCAGTCACTCCTAAGAACTAAGTAAATGGGCCCTGGGTATTACTAAACTTCCTAACCAACAGAGAAAGGTTATTTAACAAAAAATCCACACTACTTTTGAGTGAAGTGGGTGTCATTGATTACGCAGTGATATACCCTTAATGCAGTTTAACGTGTCAGTCTTTATCAATTTCTAATCTATTGCTTTTTTTCCCCCTCAGAATATAAAATCGGTACATTTTTTCCTATATCTTAAGATTAAATGTTGAAATAAAATTAGTTGCCAAATTAATGGAAGTGGAGAATCAGTATAGTAGTTAAAAGTAATTTAAGTAGCATTTTTCAGAGTGTGAAATATTTGGGGGATATTATTGAATATGGGAATTATTTGGGGATATAAAAAACTGTCATTACTAAAAATAACTGCTTACATATATGTGAATATATCTTTGTTTATTCAATAGTTGACAGAAAACAGATACTTAAGATCACATTTTATGCTTTCTGAATACGGTGTTTTCAAATAGTGACAGAGCATGACAACTTTTATAATGCAACAATTTGAGAATAGAATTTCATGTAAACCTTCCAGCTCTTTTTTGAATATACATGCATAAAGTTTTTCAAAAAGATTTTCTCTCCAGGAACATGTAGAAATCCCAAAGCACTTTGGCCTTCCTGTTTGTTCAACTGATGAGCTATATAAGCATCTGAGCCATGCCATCACATGTGTGCAGTTTAATGACAAAGGTAAACCATAGTATGTGAAATAAAATTCTTATGTAGCATCTCAGTATCAGTCAGCATTATTAAGAAAAATGTGTAAAAACATTTTTTTCTTCAGAAAAAGAAAAAAAAAGATGAATTGCAATTTGATATAGAAAGTGTTTTAATTTTAAGACAAGTAGTTTCTGCATCTAAAAATTTTGAAGTTGCTTACTTGTGATTTCTACATCTTTAACTCATATCTTTCCTTTAATCACATACATGCAGAAATGGCCTTGGGATAATTTGAGTCTCATGAGTCATAATAAAATTAGGTTTATTTTTATATTAAGATTTTTTAAAAATTTGGGTAAAGAAAATAGCAGCATCTTTCATTTTATTTTATTTATTTTAAATTTCTATTATTTGTTTATTTAGCAAAGCATAATTTGCGCAAAGAACAGTTCATGAGAAAGACAATACACTCAGAGTCAGGAGAGGTTCAGACAGCTCAACTCAATGGTGCAAGCAATGAGCTTTCATGAGCCAAACAAGGTAGATGGGTTAACCTTTTTATCCATAGAAAATGTTCTTTGTCTCCAGTACCATTTTTCTATGAGGGTTAATTTGTCTTTTATGAGTCCATCATGGAAACAAAGTAGAGGAATCACTTAAATATTTATAGCTAGACATCTGCCTCATCTGGGCATGACATGATGAAGCATCTGGGCATGGTCTGTCCTATTGGTCACCTCCTATTGCTGACGCCTGGCTGTTTGAGATGGGCTGACACCCAGGTCAGGTTTCACCTTGCTTATGCTCTGAGCTAAGTTGCAATTTGTGACATTGCAACTCAGAGTAGAGAAATAGTCTCAGGACAATATTCTATAGCTCATTTAACAGGTGTAGTTAGAGTTTTTATTTTTATTTATTTATTTTTCTTTTTTTTCATTTTTTATTCTAATTTGTTATACATGTTTGCAGAGTGCATTTCATTTCATATTACATATAAAAAGCACAATTTTTCAAGTTGCTGGTTTAATATAAAGTATTTTTACAACAATTGTGTCTTCATACATGTATTTAGGGTAATCATGGATAATTCAGTCTGCCATTATTTCTATCCCCTTGTCCCCTCCCTTCCCTCCCCCCTCTTTGTTCTATATAAAGCTCTTTCATTCCTCTCATTCCCTCTCTCTTGCCTTTTTAAGTTAGTATCTTCATATGAAAGAGATCATTCAACCTTTGGTTTTTTTCGGATTGGCTAACTTCGCTTAGCATTATTTTCTCCAAATCCATCCATTTACCTGCAAATGCCATGATTTTATTCTCTTTTAGTGCTGAGTAGTGTTCCATTGTGTATATATACCAAAGTTTCCCTATCCATTCATCTATTGATGGGCATCAGTGTTGTTTCCACAATCTAGCTATTGTGAATTGTGCTGCTATGAACATTGATGTGGCTGTGTCCCTGTAGTATGCTATTTTTAAGTCCTTTGGGTATAGACCAAGGAGTGGGATAGCTGGGTCAAATGGTGGTTCCATGCCACGTTTTCCTAGAAATCTCCATACTGCTTTCCAAATTGGCTGCACCAATTTGCAGCCCCACCAACAATGTAAGAGTGTGCCCTTTTCCCTACATCTTCACCAGCATTTATTGTTGTTTGTGGTTTTGATAGCTGCCATTCTGACTGGCATGAGATGAAATCTTAGTTTTGATTTGCATTTCTCTAATTGCTAGAGATGTTGAACAGTTTTTCATATATTTGTTGATTGTTTGTATATCATCTTCTCAGAAGTGTCTTCTTAGTTCCTTGGCCCATTTATTGATTGATTATTTGTTTTTTTTTATGGTGTTAAGGCTTTTAAGAGCTTTATAAATCCTTGAGGTTAGTGTTCTATCTAATGTGCTTGTGGTAAAGATATGCTCCCATTCTGTAGGTCCTCTATTCACCTCACGAATTGTTTCTTTTGCTGAGAAGAAGCCTTTTAGTTTGAATCCATCACATTTATTGATTCTTGTTTTGAGTTCTTGTGCTATAGGGTTCTTATTGAGGAAGTTGGAGCCTAAACCAACTTGATGGAGATTTGGGCCTACTTTTTCTTCTATTAGGTGCAAGGTCTCTGGTTTAATTCCTAGGTGCTTGATCCACTTTGAGTTAAGTTTTGTGCATGGTGAGAGAAAGAGATTTAATTTCATTTTATTATATGAGGATTTCCAGTTTTCCCAACACCATTTGTTGAAGAGACTGTCTTTTCTCCAGTGAACATTTTTGGCACCTTTGTCTAATTTAAGATAACTGAAGGTGTGTGGGTTCGTCTCTGAGTCTTCTATTCTGTACCATTGTCAACTGGTCTATTTTGATGCCAATACCATGCTGTTTTAGTGACTATTGTTTTGTAATACAATTTAAGGTCTGAAATAGTAATGTTACCAGCTTCATTCTTCTTGCTAAGAATTGCTTTGGCTATTCTGGGTGGATTATTTTTCCAGATGAATTTCATGATTGCTTTTTCTATTTCTATGAGGAATGACATTGGGATTTTGATTGGGGTTGCATTGAAATTGTATAGTGCTTTGGGTAGAATAGTCATTTTGACAATATTAGTCCTACCTACCCATGAACAAGGTAGATCTTTCCATCTTCTAAGATCTTCATTAATTTCTTTCTTTAGTGTGGTGTAGTTTTCATTGTAGAGGTCTTTTACTTCTTTTGTAAAGTTGATTCCCAAATATTTTATTTTTTTAGAGGCTATAGTAAATGGGGTGGATTTCCTAGTTTCTCTTTCTAAGGATTTGTTGCTGATGTACAGAAATGCCTTTGATTTATGGGTATTGATTTTATATCCAGCTACATTGCTGAATTCATTTATTAGATCTAGAAGATTTCTGGTGGAATTTTTTGGATCTTCTATGTATAGAATCATATCGTCTGCAAATAGTAATAATTTGAGTTCTTCTTTTCCTATGTGTATCCCTTTAATTTCTTTTGTCTGTCTAATTGCTTTGGCTAGGGCTTCAAGAACTATGTTAAATAGGAGTGGGGAGAGAGGGCATCCCTGTCTTGTTGCAGTTTTTTAGAGTATGCTTTCAATTTTTCTCCATTTAGGATGATGTTAGCATGGGGCTTAGCATAGATGGCCTTTACAATGTTGAGGTATGTTCCTGTTATCCCTATTTTTCCTAGCATTTTGAACTTGAAAGGATGTTGTATTTTGTCAAATGCTTTCCCTGCATCTATTGAGATGATCATATGATTTTTATCTTTGACCCTGTTGATGTGATGAATTACATTTATTGATTTCCTTATATTGAACTAACCTTGCATCCCTGGAATGAAGCCCACTTTATCATGATGCACTATCTTCTTGATGTGTTTTTGTATTTGATTTGCCAGAATTTTCGCATCTATATTCATTACAGATATTGGTCTGAAGTTTCCTTTCTTTGATTTGTCTCTGTCTGGTTTGGGAATCAGGGTGATATTGGACTCATAGAATGAGTCTGGGAGTATTCCCTCTTTTTCTATTTCATGAAATAGTTTGAGAAGTATTGGTGTTAGTTCTTCTTTAAAGGTTTTATAGAACTCATCTGTGTATCCATCTGGTCCTGGGCTTTTCTTGGTTGGTAAGTTTTTTATGGCATCCTCTATTTCTTTGCTTGAAATTGACCTATTTAAATTGTGTATACCATCTGGATTTAGTTTGGGCATATCTTATGTCTAGAAATTTGTTGATGCCTTCATTATTTTCTATTTTATTGGAGTATAAATTTTCAAAATAATTTCTAATTATCTTCTGTATTTCTGTAGTGTCCATCGTGATATTTCCTTTTTCATCATAGATATTGGTAATTTGTGTTTTATCTCTTCTTTGTTAGCATAGCTAAAGGTCTATCAATTTTATTTATTTTTTCAAAGAACCAACTGTTCGTTCTGTCAATTTTTCCAATTTTTTTTTTTTTTAGTTTCAATTTCATTAATTTCAGCTATGATTCTAATTATTCCCTGTCTTCTACTTCTTTGGGGGTTGATTTGTTCTTCTTTTTCTAGGGCTTTGAGATGTAATGTTAGTTCGTTTATTTGTTGACTTTTTTTTTCTTTTGAAGGAATGAGCTCCATGTTAGTACTGCCTTCAGAGTGTCCCAGAGATTTTGGTATGTTGTATGGTTGTTCTCATTTACTTCTAAGAATTTCTTAATCTCCATCTTGATATCTTCTGCAACCCATTGATCATTCAATAGCATATTATTTAGTCTCCAGGTGTTAGTGTAGCTTTCTTTCTTTCTTTTTTTTTTTATCATTGATTTCTAATTTTATTCCATTATGATCTGATAGAATGTAGGGCAGTATCCCTACTTTTTTGTATTTGCTTAGAGTTGCTTTATGGCATAATATATGGTCTACTTTTGAGAAGGATCCATGTGCTGCTGAGAAGAAAGTGTATTGGCTCATTGATGGGTGATATACTCTATATATGTCAGTTAAGTCTAAGTTATTAATTGTATTATTGAGTTCTGTAGTTTCTTTGTTTAACTTTTGTTTGGAAGATCTATCCAGTGGTGAAAGAGGCATGTTAAAATCACCTAGAATTATTGTGTTGTGGTCTATTTGATTTTTGAACTTGAGAAAAGTTTGATTGATGAATGGAGGTGCTCCATTATTTGGGGCATATATATTTATAACAGTTATATTTTGTTGATCTATGATTCCCTTAAGCAGTATGAAATGTCCATCTTTATCTCTTTTGACTAACTTTGGCTTGAAGTCTACTTTATTTGATATGAGGATGGAGATCCCTGCTTGCTTACGTAGACCATGTGAGTGATATATTTTATCCCATTCTTTCACCTTCAGTCTATGGGCATCTTTTCCTATGAGATGTGTCTCTTGAAGGCAACAAATAGTTGGGTCTGTTTTTTTTTTTAATCCATTCTATTAGCCTATGTCTTTTAATTGGTGAGTTTAGGCCATTAACATTCAGGGTTATTATTGAGACATAATTTGTATTACCAGTCATTTTTATTTTTTTATTATTTTTGGTATTTAGTTTGACTTGGTTTTCCTTTGTTTGGTTTTTCCCTTTATTGTAGTTCTTCCTTTTGCAGATTTTTATTATTATTTTTCATTTCCTCCTCATGGAATATTTTACCAAGAATGTTCTGTAGAGCAGGTTTTCTTGTTGTAAATTCTTTTAGCTTTTGTTTATCATGGAAGGTTTTTATTTCATCCTCAAATCTAAAGCTTAATTTTGCTGGATATAAAATTCTTGGTTGACATCCCTTATCCTTTAGAGTCTGGTATATGTTTGTTGTTCCAGGCTCTCCTGGCTTTGAGGATCTGAATTGAAAAATCTGCTGAGATGCAAATTGGTTTTCCCTTATAGGTAATCTGACTTTTCTCTCTTGCAGCCTTTAAAAGTCTATCTTTATTTTGTATGCTAGGCATTTTCATTACAATGTGCCTTGGTGTGGACCTGTTGTAATTTTGTACATTTAGCATTCTATAGGCCTCTTGTATTTTTTCAAATTCATTCTTCCTGCTTGGGAAATTTTCTGAAATTATTTCATTGAAGAGATTGTTCATTCCTTTGGTTTGAATCTCTGCACCTTCCTCTATTCCAATAAATCTTATATTTGGCCTTTTGATGGTATCCCATAGTTCTTGGATATTCTGTTCATGGTTTCTTACCATCTTCACTGTGAGGTCAACTTGATTTTCAAGATCATATATTTTGTCCTCATTGTCTGAGATCCTATCTTCCAAATGGTCCAATCTGTTGGTGATGCTTTCTATTGAATTTTTTAAGTGGCTTACTGTTTCTTTCATTTCAAGGATTTCTGTTTGTTTTTTTTCCTCAAACTCTCTGTTTCTTGAAGTAATCTTTTGCTATCTGGATTTGTTCTCTTATCTCTTTGTTAGTGTGATCAATGGTTGCCTGTATTTGATCTCTTATCTCTGTTGGAGAGATCCATTTTTGTCTGTATCTGATCACTTAGGTCATTTTTTAAATCCTTTATCATTTTAATTATGTATATCCGGAACTCCTTCTCTGACATTTCCCCTACTGTGCTTTCTATGGTTTCCATTGTTGTAGTATCTTGATTTATTTGGGGCATTTGCCTCCCTTGTTTTCTCATGATGTCTATGTATTTTCCTCTCCTGCAAGGTAAGCCTGAGGTATTACAGCTTCTGCCCTTTTGTCTTATAAGGTCCCTCAAGGTTACCCAGAACCTCACTTTTTAGGGAAATATCAAAATTAAATCTTTCAATGTACCCAATGTGTGCCCATATATCAGTTGATTTCTATTTTTATATTTACAGTTTTGTCGCTATAAACAGAAATGTTGAGATCAGTTATCTTATACTATATAGTCTCTATGTTTGTGTGGTGGTTTACAGTATCTAATGATAGAAGGGGGGACTTAGAGGTTGGCTTAAATGTTTATGAAGTAAGATGTGAGAAAATAGAGGTATTAGATTATTTGACTAGTGAGAGTATAATCATTAGGATTTGGCTGTTAGTAGAAGAAGCCAGAGATAGACAACCCCGTGTAAGATTCCCTGTTAGTTCACAACATCATAACTGGTTGTACCTTCTGGTGCATCCTGGTCTTTAGGGACCTTAGTGATGTCTTACCCGGACCTTTTTGTTGTTTCTTGTGGCATAGCTAACTCAGTTTTGTGGCAGTGGTAGCCTCAGGCCTATAATTATATTGGTGTTGGGTTGAGTAGCTACAGGATCCCAGTTGGGTGTGTCTCTCCAGGCAGACGCAGGTTGCCTCTCCAATTTGCGGATTTTCGAGTGTGGAGCACGCCTCTCTCTAGGATCACCTCCTGGCCGTAGTGTGGTGGAGCAGGCAGTCTGGCTTTCTTCTCCTTACTCTCCTCCTCCTGGACCTCCTCCTGATCTAGTGGGGGTTGGGCACGTGGGCAGCAGGGCCCTTCCACAGGGTGGAGCCTGCAGTTCTTGGTCCTGGTGATGGCCTGGGCCAGTGGTCAGGTGGGCTGGTGGCTGGGGCGCTCCTTCAGGCTGGTGTCTACCTCTTGTTCTGGTCGCAGCTGGGAAGGTCGAAGTTCTTCAGGGAGTGGACAGGGCTTTTCCTCTGGTCGGGCCCTGCCTATAGCAGGGAGCTGCTATTCCCGGCCCCAGCCCCGCCCCTGGATGCCATGTCTGTGTGAGCTGGCAGCCTGGCCAGAGTAAACTGGTGGCTGGCTAGTTAGAGTTTTTAAAGTCTTCTATTGTTGATCTTCTGCCTATTTATTCTATCTAATATTGAAAGTGGGATATTAAATTTCTTATTCATTATTGTTGAATTGTCTGTTTCTCTTTTTGATTCTTTCTGATTTTCCTTTATATATTTTGGAGCTCTCTCATTAGGTTCTTACATGACTACAGTAGGTATGTCTTCCTGATGGGTTAGCATTTTTATTTTTTTGAAATGTTCTTGTCTCTAATGCCAATTTTTGTCTTAAGGTCAAATTTGTCTGATCTTGGTATAGCCACTCCAACTCTGTTGCTTACTGCTGGCATAGTGAACCTTTTCCTATTTTCAAACGTTTAAACTATTTTTGTCTTTTCTGCACCCATCACTCTTCATTTAACTTGAAAACTCCAAAATTTGCAAATAGTGGAAGAAATGATTAAGAAAAAATCTGAATGGTCACATTACTTTAAAAAATAGAAACCTGGAGAGACAAACTTACTATAACTTCCTTAAGTTGTATTTAAAGGTTTAAAACACAAACAAAAATAGGATAACATAGCATACACAAATTTACCCAGTAACCTGGCATTATTTTTTTTTCAAATTTTTATGTTGTTAAAAGTTGAATTTTTAATAATTTTACCAGTTTGTTTAGCTTTTGTCTCTGGAGGCAATAAATATATATATATATATTTATTGTATTTATTTATTATATATTATAATTATATATATTATAATAAATATATATATTATATTTTATATTTATTTATTGTATTTTTATTTTTTATATATATATATTTATTTATACATTTATTTGTTCTTATTAGTTATACATTACAGTAGAATGTATTTTGACATATTAGACATATACAAAGTATGACTTCCCATTCTTCTGGTTGTACATGATGTGGAATTACATAGAGGCAACCAATATATTTTTGATCTTTAACTACAAATGTATGTCTTTGTGATTTCTATGTCTTATGTGTTTCATAAAATAATAGGATCATATAATTTTTATTTGCTTTTATCACTCTATACAGTATTTCTTTGACTTTTTTTTTTTCCTGTACTGGGGATTGGACCTAGGGTGCTTAACCACTGAGCCATATCCCCAGCCCTTTTTATATTTTATTGAGAGCCAAGATCTCCCTGAATTCCTTAGGGTCTAGCTAAGTTGCTGAAACTGGCTTTGAACTTACAATCCTTCTGCTTCAGCCTCTGGAGTTGTTGGGTTCAACATCTGTAGATTAATCGATTATGTAGATATTTATGACCCTATTTTATCTAGTTGTTTGCTGCAAATATATGTATGGTGAATATGTTTGTACACAGTTCACAGTACAGCAGTGCTAGTATTCTTCTAGGGTTCAAACATGGAATTCCAGGCTCACAGGCCTCTCACAGATATTACCAGCTTTACCTTCAAAGTGGTGATAAAAAGCATCAATGTCAAAGGCAAAAATTCTGTTCATGCTTTCATGTCCTCACACACTAATTTTTCATATCTTTAGCCCTTTTAAATTGTCTCCCCTTCCTTGTTTTTTGATTTTAATTTTACATTACATCAAATTTATGTTTAATTTTACATTATACAATTAAAATTTTAATTTATATATTATAAAGTTCATTAAGATTATTTAGTGATAGGGATATTTGACTTTGGTCTTCATTTTGGATAGATGTTGATATTAGCCATTAGATAATCAACCAAAATATGTATATATGTATCTACTGATGTATATGTATATTGACTTAATATCCTTATACATAAATATGCATATTAAAATAAATAAAAAGTGAGCCAGGCTGGTGGTGCATGTCTGTCACCCCAGCAGCTTGTGAGGCTGAGGCAGGAGGATAGTGAGTTCCAAGCCAGCGTCAGCAATTTAGCAAGACCCTAACCCACTCAGCAAGATTTTGTCTCTAAATACTCTAAATATACGTTTGTGTGTGTGTGTGTGTGTGTGTATTATATTCACACATATATACACATATGTACATATATATATATATATGGCTGGAGATGTGGCTCAGTGGTAAATCACCCCTAGGTTCAACCCCTGGCACCAATAAATAAGTAAATAGAAAGTAGGTCTTTAATGGGAGCTATCTGTCCTACCCACTAAAACTTGGAACAACCAATCCTAAAAACCCAAAGGCTGAATGCTCTCTCTGATAGGCAGATGCTATCTTATAATAAGGAGCAGGGAGTAGGGAAGAACACAAGTACTTTAGATTAGACAAAGTGGAATGAAGAGAAGGGAAGGGGAATGAAGAGAAGGGAAGGGGAATGGGAATAGGAAAGAGAATAGAATGAATCAAAGATAACTTTCTTATTCCATATATGAATACATAACCAATATAATTCTATATCATGTACAACCAGAAAAATGGGAAGTTATACTTCATATATGTATAATATGTCAAAATACATTCCTCTGTCATGTATAACTAATAAGAACAAATAAAAATAAACATTAAAAAGAACATAGAAACCTTGGAACCACAGGCAGTATGTAGTCTCAAATTTATTTTTTTTGTTCATTCAATAATTCATTCTTTTCCTGGATCCTCTTTTGAATTCAATACCATCCATACCTTATAACATCTGTGTACCTTTCTGTTGCTATAACTAAATACCTTATACTAGATAATTTGTAAAAAAGGTAAAATTGATTTTTCACAATTCTGGATGCTAGGACATCCAAGATCAAGGCACTGACAGATCTGAGGTCTGGTAAAGATTCACTCTCTGCTTCTGAGATGACATCTTGTCGCAGCATACTCTGTCTGAAGGGGAAGAACATGAAATGTGCACATCACAGATGGGATGAAAAGGGAAAAAAAATCACTCTTTCAAGCCCTTTTCTATGTCTCTTGCCTCATCCCTATTGCATTGGGGATTAAGTTTCCAACATTTGAATTTTGGAGGGCCACCTATATTCTAATCATAGCGCATACTGATCATCAATAAAATAATCATAAACTTGCACCTGGAGATATAATACAAATTGAAGATGATTCTCCATCCTCTTTCTTCAATTACTTAAAGGTCATTTTAAATTTAGTGTGTTCAACAAGTGCATTAAAAAAAGAAATCTGCTTTTCTTTAATTAGCTCTTGAAAATGCTGGTGACGGTACTTAAAACAGTATGTGATTTTTTTTTTATGTCAGTTAAGTGTTCCTTTCTGATGAGAATTTTTTAAATGGCATCATTCTATGGAACCGTGTCTGTAATGAAGGCTCCTGGTTCCCCTTTGCATGTCTTCTTATCTACTGGGGTAGGAGAATGTAAAGGGGAAAGCAGCCACATACTTGCTTTTTATGACCCCCTAATTAGTCTGAATAGAAACTATTTTATTTCAAATACTCTAGATGAAAATGAACTTTGTCTTTTTTATAAATTCCAGGTGCCACTGCAGGTTACTTAAAAACACTTTGGCTTCATTATGAACTGAACTCATGAATTGGTCAGAAAAAAAAAATTTAAAATTGTATCTGTATTTCAAAATAAAAATCTAAGCATTTAGACATGCATCCAATGAGAAAATGTGAAAAATCTTTTCTGAGAGGTATAAAAATAACAACCAATAGTAGGAATAAAAAACTCCTAACATTTATTAAATGATCTTTCCATGGCAGGCACTGTAGTCATCTCATGAATTCATCACCACAAACCTTAGGATGTAGGTGATATTTCTATCTCCATTATACAGAAGAGAAAGCTGTTTCTTTGTACCAAGTTTATACAGCTACTAAAGGATATATCTAAGATACAGATCTATGTGACCCTAAAGACTGTTATCTCCTTCTTCTGCTTCCCTTTAAATTGAAAATACCCAGAAAACATACCTGTTGACTTATCTAAAAGCTATAACATGTTGAATGTAGTGATGCAATGGAATAAATTAAACTTCTCAGTTTTATAATTAAGGAAATTGGTACAGTGAATGTCAGTGATGTGGACTAAATCCTCCACAAAGGTAGAGGCCTTGACTCCACTGCATATTGAAAGGGTTAAAATATGTTATTTTGGCACATTGACTTAAAGGCACTTGAAAAACAGCAAGTGCAAAAAGGTCACTCTGACCTTAGTGCTATTTCTTAAAAACAGACCACAAAAATTCCCCATGTGAAAGACACCTTCCCTGTACTAGAAAGGAAAGTAAAATCTTTATCTTCAAAAAAGAAAAGTCAAAATCAGATAATTCTGTATAGGCTGTGTTAAAATAACTCACCTTTTAAGCCTCCCATGTAATTTAGTTGCTTGCTTACAGCTGTGTCCAATCCAACATATAGTGACTTCTTCAGGTCTTTCTATCTCTATGAAGGCTTCTGTAATACATGAAACTTTATATAATTTACATAATTTGTTTTTATTTTTCCTATTAACGTATCTTATGTCAATTTAATTTTTGGTTCAGCTGGGACCTTAAGAGAAAAGAGATTGAGTTTTTCACTCCTATAACCTATTGTGCAAAGAATATTTTTATGTAATATTTCTTCTAATTCTACTTTGCCTTTATTAATTTACTAGAATCACATCACAAGATTGATCTAGCTCACGATTTTATTTGCACAGCCTTGGTCCTTACATTCTTCTGACTACAGTACTCCCTCTGGTCTAGAGATGGTCTTTCCTTCTTTTGATGAGATTCTGGCCTAAGTGATTACAAATTATGGTTTTCCAGCTCCCACTGAGGTACAGGTGGCCAGGTGATGCATACCTGAGTAATTAAAGCTCCATTATCCTGGCCATTGTTATTAGTCCAGAAATGGACACAAAGCCCAAGACAAATAGATTCTAAGAGTTTTTATAAAGGCATTAAAGAAAAAGGCTTTCTCTTTATTCAGTAGTTTCTGACCTTAGTTGGTATAAGTCTAAAACTCTCTTCAGGCATTTGCTCCAATAAATAAGAATAATATAAACACACATGATAAATCATGCTGAAAATTAGGAGATGCTAAGTGGTTAAGGGAGGATAGAGAGAGAGAGACAGGGATTTAATAATTCCTGATAGAGCTCTATTCCCTGGATTTCCCATTTATTGAGGTGAATTGAATGAATTTTACTTAAACTAATTTAATTAAAAAAGGTTGTGATTAGAATATCTGGATATAAACTTGAACTTGATACAGACATATTTTATACTTATTGTTTATTTCTTACTTTATACAGATGTTTAAAATGCCCTTCAGGAGGAAAGGGTAAGGCCAACAGACTTGTTTTCTAGTATTGTTTATAAGTATTCAATCCAGTGTGTTTTGTCAAACAATACTAGAAAGTTACTGTTCTTCAGATTTTTCATTTATTATTAAAACCAGATGCCATGTATGATTACAGAATGGAATAATTATTATGGGAAACAATGATTAAGAGTAATAACTATATTAGTGAATTATGAATTGGTTGTTTTGCTGCCTTTTCATGATCAAATTAATGTTTCTCCTTGTATAAAGAATAAGTTTTGATTTTGTTTTTTAATGCTGGTAGTTTGCTATGTATGTTTTTTCCTTTGTTGTCTGAAATAATATTTTTGTTTAGTTTTTTAAAACTTTCTCATATTTTCATTTTTATTTTATTTTATTTTTTGTGGTGCTGGGAATTGAACCCAAGGCCTTGCGCACATGAGGCAAGCACTCTACCAACTGAACTATATCCCCAGCCCTCATATTTTTATGAACGTAGTATTTCTCAGACACAATTATGCTTCACTCAGGATATAAAAGACCCTTTCTGAATATGTGGACTGTTTACGTGGATTTAGTGCTCAATACCACTTGAATGATGTTATCCACATTAAATAAATGGTAGAATTCCTTTCTAAAATGGGTCATTATTAAATAAAAGCAAATATATCAAAATTTAAACCAAGAAAGAACATTTATGCCAGAAAAGTTTAGACAATGTGTGTAAAGTAGGTGATTATTCCACATTTTGGCATTACCAAAGTGATATTTCCTGAATCCACTTCCCACAACTGCTGAAAAACAAGATTTAAATTCAGAGAAATGCTGAGTATGGAAAAGCAAGACTTAAGTTCAGAGAAACGCTGAGTATGGTGACACAAGTCTGTAATCTCAGCAGCTCTGGAGGCTGAGAAAGGAGGATCACAAGTTCAAAGCCAGCCTCAGCAATTTAGCAAGCCTCCGAGCAATTGCAAGACTCTGTCTCAAAATAAAATATAAAACATATAAAAAGGGCTGGAGACGTGTCTCAGTGGTTAAGTGCCCCTAGGTTCAATCTCTTGTACAAAAATAATAATAGTTAATCAAAGAAGCATCAGCTTGATATCATTGTTAATATTTATTTATAATTTTACTACTTGTTTTAAGCATCCTACTTAAGACAAGCAGTGAATTATTTTATTGATATATCTTATTTATTCTTCAAAATCCCTATGACATAATATAGTTTGTGACTCTGTTTTAAAGAAAGAAGATGATGTTATAGAGAAATGATAATTTGATATTGGCAGAGTCCAGCTAGAAGTGAGGTCTCTTTAGTGACCACACATTTAGCCCCTAAACAACACTGTGGTCCAGACATTAATCTCTGCTTTTAACTACCATCATAGATCCTAGTTTTACTCATAACTTCTCATCAAATTTGGCAACTAAAGAGCAGTTATTTTCTTTCCATCTAAGCACTCTACCTAATTAAATAAATCATTCTCTAACATTCACATAGGTACAAATGTATGTGCATGTGGAATGGTGAATATACATCCTTAATACATATTTTTAACTTTTAAAAATGCATATCAAAGAGTCCATCACTTGTATAGGAATAAAAATTGTGACACTGGCCATTATAAAGTATTAAAAAAATTCATGGCAACTTTTGAAAAAAGGAGGAATGTTATTAACCTTGGTGTCTTGACCAAATTACAATTCGAGTAATTACATTTGTCTTCCCTAATCTCCTTTTCAACTTTCAATTGGATAGTGTATTCTTAATGGATTTCATTACCCAGCTTCCCTTAGGATTTAAAATAGGACTTATCTTCCAAGACTGGGTCCACTCTAAATTTATGTTCTCTAACTTCAATTGAGCTGTCACTGAGACTCTTCAATTCTCTCTCTCTCTCTCTCTCTCTCTCTCTCTCTCTCTCTCTCTGTTTAATTAATCCTTCTTTTCTTGTTTTTGGCTATTTGCTTTCTCACCTTCGCTCTTCCAAACCATTTCCTTTCTGCTCAAGACCTGAGATACACATTTTAGCTCAGCAGTTTTGAGTATCATGTGTACAACACTATCCCGTGTTCTGACATATCATGGCCAACCAGGCATTGTTCTCTACTTTCCATCAGTTTCCACAGTTTCCACATCAGAAAATGCTGCTCTTTCACACTTGGGTGGATGGACTCACCTCCTATTCACTGAGAAAAGTGAAAACCATTCAGGTTGCACTTTTGCAGCCTCTCTTCTTTGTGAAAGTGTCCTATTGTGACCACACCCTTGCCTCCAAAACTCCCTCATTCTGTCTTTTCTGCCTGGTTTTGAAGGAGAGCATGTGCCTTT
Organism: Tamias sibiricus; assembly: GCA_025594165.1. Taxonomy (NCBI): domain Eukaryota; kingdom Metazoa; phylum Chordata; class Mammalia; order Rodentia; family Sciuridae; genus Tamias; species Tamias sibiricus. The sequence continues at coordinate 145,292,308 of CM046662.1, forward strand.
TATCCTAAGTCCCTTCTCTACTGCCTTCTCTCACTCTTAAACCAATCACATTCCATAAACAAATAAAAAAAGTTTTCTCTTTAAGGGTTAAACAAAACAAACATTGTGTCTTGGTGTTGTAGACAGTTACATTCTCCTTTCATTCTTTTAGCACCATATCCTGTTTCCATAGTTTTCATCAATTCCACACAATATCATTTCCTCTCCTGCCACTCTGTGAAAACTGCTTTTCAGAAAAACTAGCCAATTAAAAAAAAAAAAAGCCAATTTCAAATTGCAAAATCAATACCCTTTTCTTAGCACTGAAAAGTCTTATTTCTCTGTTGACTCTAATATTGTTGACTGTTCCTTATTTATAAACTCTGTGCTTTCAACTTCCCAAACATTCTGCTCAATTGATTTTTCTCCTTCTGCCTTTGTGACTCTTTTGCCGATTTCTCTTCATTTCTAAAATTGTAATGTAAGATCTTCCCAATATTTTGTCTTTGGATTTCCTTCCTGGCTGAGATCAATTTATTAGTGTCTAACTAGCACAATTGAAGGAAAATAAGGAGGCATGAGGAAAAATATGTACCATGTACCAACCATTGTACCTAATAACATATAAATAATTTTTATTCATAAAATCAAAACCAAGAATGTTAGCAATAGTTTACATATAAAAATATTAAGGTTGGGGTTGCAGTTGTTGCTCAGTGGTAAAGTGTGTGCCTAACACGTGTGAGGCACTGGGTTCAAGCCTCAACACCACATTAAAAAAACAAAAAAAACAAAAAATAAACCTATTGTGTCCCTCTACAACTAAATTTTTTTTACTAAATTATTTATTTAATCTAATTTGTTATACATGATGGAAAAATGCAATTCATTTACTATTATACATATAGAGCACAATTTTTCAAATCTCTGGTTGTACACAAAGTATTTTCGCACCATTCGTGTCTTCATACAAGTACTTAGGGTAATGATGTCTAACTTATTCCACCATCTTTCCTACCCATGCCCCATCTCTTCCCCTCCCTCCCCTTTTACCCTATCTTTTTTTGTGTGTGTGGTACCGGGGATTGAACTCAGGGGCACTCGACCGCTGGGTCACATCCCCAGCCCTTTTTTGTATTTTTATTAGTGACAGGGTCTCACTGAGTTGCTAAGTGCCTCACCATTGCTGAGGCTGGCTTTGAACTCGCGATCCTCCTGCCTCAGCCTCCCAAGTGCTGGGATTACAGGCGTGCGCTACCGCGCCCGGCTCCCTTTTACCCTATCTTAAGATCCTCCATTTCTCCCATGCTCCCTACCCCCCCAACGCCATTATGAGTCAGCATCCTCATATCAAAGAAAACATTCAGCCTTTGGTTTTTTGGGATTGGCTAACTTCACTTAGCATTATATTCCCCCAAACCATCCATTTACCTGCAAATGCCATGATTTTATTCTCTTTTAATGCTGAGTAGTGTTCCATTGTGGATATATACCAAAGTTTCCCTATCCAATCATCTACTGAAGGGCATCTGGGTTGGCTTCACAATTTACCTATTGTACATTGTGCTGCTATAAACATTGATGTGGCTGTGTCCCTGTAGTATGCTGTTTTTAAGTTCTTTGGGTATAAACCAAGGAGTGGGATAGCTGGGTCAAATGGTGGTTCCATTCCAAGTTTTCCAAGGAATCTCCATACTGCTTTCCATATTGCCTGTACCAGTTTGCAGTCCCACCAGCAATGTATGAGTGTGCCTTTTTCCCCACATCCTCACCAACATTTATTGCTGTTTGTGTTCTTGATAGCCGCCATTCTGACTGGAGTGAGATGAAATCTTACAGTTGTTTTGAATTGCATTTCTCTAATTGCTAGAGATGCTGAACATTTTTTGTGCATTTGTTGATTGATTGTATGATTGTATAGTCTCTTCTGAGAAGTGTCTGCTCAGTTCCTAGGCCCATTTGTTGATTGTTTTTTTTTTTTTTTTTTTTTTTTTTTTGGTGTTAAGGTGTTTGGGGTTTGAGTGCTTTATATATGAGGCCTAGAAAATGGAATGAGTTGGTCCTTACCATTTATTGGCTTAAATTTTAGCATCTCCATTCTGAGCTCAATGAAAAATGGACTCTCCAACTGCCTATAACAAAGGCTGTTGGGAGGAACTGCATGGATTGCATTTGGAAATGCCAATGTTAGAGGAGATTTTCCAATCTCCTAAAGATTAGTGCTCTATCTGATGTGCTTGTGGTAAAGATCTGCTCCCATTCTGTAGGCTCTCTATTCACCTCACTGATTGTTTCTTTTGCTGAGAAAAAAAACTTTTTAGTTTGAATCCATCCCATTTATTGATTCTTGTTTTTAATTCTTGTACTATAGTAGTCTTATTAAGGAAGTTGGGGCCTAATCCTACATGATGGAGATTTGAGTCTACTTTTTCTTCCATTAGTCACAAGATCTCTGGTTTAATTCCTAGGTCCTTGATCCACTTTGAGTTGAGTTTTGTGCATGGTGAGAGATATGGGTTTAATTTCATTTTGTTACAGTGGATTTCCAGTTTTGCCAGCACCATTTGTTGAAGAGGCTATCTTTTCTCCAATATATGTTTTTGGTGCCAACTAAAAGTATTTTTAAAAAAGAATGTTAAGGCTGAATAAAACTTAAGGTACAAGCTATATAACTGCTACTGTGTTTTATTTCTTAATTCATTCAGCAATCCTAGAGTTAGATATCATTATTTCCATTATTTGTAGTATTTCAGACAAAAGATGATGAACAAACCAACTAATGATTCATAGCTAAATTTATGATAGGTCTAAGGTACAAACATGTGTATATTCAAGTCTAAAATTTATGTTGAATCCATTACAACATTTTGTCTTGATATATATTACTCTGTCATCTACACTATCAGTTATAAAATCTCTCTGAATTATCATGCCAGTTCTCTGATAAGGCATTAGTCATGTTTATATAAGGTAACCTGCTATTATTACATATTTAACATAATTAAATAGGCTAAATTTTAAATCTTCTGGGAAAACTCAATTCTGTATATGATATCACTGAGTTTCTGTGTCCCTCACGATGACTTGCTTTTTGTATCAATACTTGCATTTCTATTTTTCATTCTTTCTCCTGTAACTTCACTTAGGAACTCATGACCATTTATCACTGACACAAAGACCCAGAAAAAGAGTTCAGTGACGGTGATCTAAGAATTAAGAATTGGGAATACTTAGTGATTTAAAAATACATATAAGTGGTTTAAAAATACACTTATCACATTATAGTGTGATAAGCTGGTAAATTCCAATGATACTTAAAAATACCTTATGATTAAATCATTGTTAAATATATTGCTGTATGAGTGCCTTAAGTTTTTATTTCCAAGGGTCTTCATTCTTTGCACAAAGAAACAGGGTATTATAGGATGAATTGTGTTTCTGAAAAAAATCTTCATGTGAAATCCTAACCCCAGTGTGACAGAGACTGGGTCCTTAGGTGGTAATAATGTTTCAATGGGTGGAACTTTAATCCAATAGGACATATGAGGAGAGGAGAGTGTCCCTCTGTCTCTCTTTCTGTCTGTCTCTTTCTCCCATGTGAGGACATAGTAAGAAGGTGACTGACTGCAACCTTAGAATAGAGCCTTTTAACAGGGTGTGGTGGTGCACACCTGTAATCCTAGGGACTTCTAAGGCTAAAGAGGATCTCAGATTGGAGGCCAGCTTCAGTGGTTTAGTGAGATATGTCTCAACATAAAGGAAAAGAACTGGGAATATAGCTCAGTAGTAAAGCACACCTGACTTCAATCCCCAGTTCTTTAGGTAACGAATCAGCTTATACCTTGACTTTGGCCTTTCCCATCTACAGATCTCTGAGAAAATACATTTCTGTTGCTTGAACTATCTTGTTTGTGATATTTTGCTATAGCATCATGAGTCAACTAATACACAGGACAAATGGTACATTTTTAGGGTATTTTAAGTACATTTAAAGACTATAGTTAAAGAGCTAAAATCAGGAACAACCAGAGACATAAATCTATGACATAAGCTATCTTGTGCATAGCTGTCTTTCAGCCTCAAGAGGCAACATTCTGTTTGAAACTCTTATAAAAGGATACAGAGCCCAGTGTTATCTATCACTGTTATTCAAAACAGAGCATGATAACTGCTATATTAAATATTTAAGGGCCAGGCACAGTGGGGCACACCTATAATCCCAGTGGTTCAGGAAGCTGAGGGAGGAGGATCACATGTTCAAAGCTAGCCTCAGCAATGGCGAGGCACTAAGCAACTCAGTGAGACCATGTCTCTAAATAAAATACAAAACAGGGCTGGAGATGTGGCTCAGTGGTCGAGTGGCCCTGAGTTCAATACCCCATACCCAACTCCCACCTAAAAAAAAAAGGTCTAAGGAAAGTCTTAAAGCTCTAGCCCATATTCAACTTCAAGGGCCAAACATTCTTGAATAATAAAAACTATTAACATGCACGTCATGCTTCCTCTGTGCAAAATTTAAGTTTTCTTGTAAAATGTTACCTGATCTTCACAACGTACCCTGAATTTGGAGTATTATCTCTATTGCATGTCCATCTTAAAAACATGTTCAGCTAGATACCTGGATAGACTTGGAGCTACACATAATTATAGTCTAAAATGCACTATAAGTTTCAAAAAAGCTTTTGAGCAAAGTGATCTTTCAAAAAGGTAAAACATTTCTCATGCTAGAAAGAAGGCGAAGAAGTTGGAGCGATAAGTGGAACCTGCTTGCTTTTGTACTTAGGCATTTGCCCAGCAGTTGAACCTGTGCTCTTGGGATTTCATGTTCTCAGTTAATACCCAAAATATACATTGAAAGTTAATCTTCTCAGCTGTCTGAGATCCAGCGACACTATACTCTCAGGGTAAATTCATATCTAATCTGCCTTCTCTCCTTACAGAGGACTGCAACAAAATTAGCTTCCCTGACTCCAGCTAGGAAGGGATGAGTAGGGAATGTTGCTAAGGAGTTGAACCACAAGGTGTCCTGAATGGGGATTTGCTGCCTCAATTTGAGCTCTAGTCCAAAAAAGCAAACTGAGTCCCCCTGAAAATCTATCCTTTATATATCAGTCTTCCATCTCTCTATCTGAAGGAAGAGTAGCAAAAACAAAACAAACAACAAAACAAAACAAAACAAAACCCAAACTAACAGTAAAAGATAAAAAATTAAGTTACCATGAACAAACTTCAGCAACCAACACACTTTAAATACCAGAATTAAGCACAGAGATTCTAAAATGATTGCTTATTGTCTTTGATGGCATAAAATCCAAGTTTGAACTGTGTGGGGCATGCAAGAACTAATGATGAATGATCAAGGATACTTTTTGAAATAAAAACTTGAACAATTAAAATGGCAATGATTGGACAATATTAACACAAATTCATTATGGAATTAACAACCCAGAAAATAGATTTAAAGAGAAAGCATGCACACGTGCACACGTGCACTCACAGACACACACACACACACAAGAGAAGAATGTAATAGATATCATAGTGTTGGTTCATGAAGATCAAAGTAAAAAGGATCAATATCCATTTAAGTTTTGTCTTGGACATACAGAAGAAAGAGAATGTAACACTGAAGATATTTGAAAATATAAGGTTCATCTGGAACTGATGAAAACACAAACACAATCAGAAAGCTCAAGCAGAATATAAAAAAAAGCCTACCAATAAATATGCATAGTAAAAGTATAAAACATCCCTCAAAAATGGATCCTCAGAACAGACAGAGTGAATCAGAGTTGCTTGTAATGGTGCAATGGTTAGATTAACAGTCTTCTTTGTCAATATGCAACAGTGGAAATCAGAAGACAGTGGTACTGTATCTTCAATGGACTGATGGAAAATTTCTTTTTGACCAGAATTCTATGAGCACTGAAAATTTCTTTTAATAACAAGAGCAGATTAACAAAAATTAAGAGTTTTCTCTTTATAACAAAATAAATTCTACAGTATATGCTGAAGAATGAAGGAAAGTGATCTTGGAATGAAGATACAACATTCAAGAAATAATAAATAATACAGAAAAGAGAAACATAAGGGATTTTTTTCAGTATAATATAATTATTAACCATAAGCCATAAATTTGAGCCAAGAATATTGATCCCTAAATCTCATGATTAAGTCCTATATTTCTCTAAGTGAAAGAATAAATGAATGGATGAATGGAAAGGATAAAATCCATTTCAAAGAATTAGTGAGCTAGACAATAGATGTGAAAAAAAAAAAAAAAAGAATACAGGAGAGACAAATAGTTAAAAAATCAAGGTCCAAGATTTGTGGACCCACCATCAAATTAACTGAGTAAACCTGGGTAAGTTCATTAATATTTCTGACCTCAGCTTCATTATCCATAATATGGGAATAATATCTGTCTCCTGTGCTGAAGCATTGAAAGACAAACAGCCGAGTGGCTTTAGGAACAGAATGAGAAAATAACACAGTTCAATCCTCACAGTGGTCGAATGTTTGTGATTTCCTCAAATTCATATGCTGAAGTCTTCACCTTCTGTGATGGTATTATGTGTTATTCTGGAGACTTTAGTAATGATAAAGTCATGAGGACAGAATCTTCATGAATCAGATTAGTACCCTTATAAAAAAGGCACTTTGCCCCTCTGCCACGTGAGCACACAGAAGGAAGGAAGTTGGTCATCGAGGAGCCAGAAAACCCCCACCAGGTGCTGACACCCTGACACTAGCCTCAATAACAGTCAGAAATTAATTTTCGTTAACAAAGTACAACATTCGTGGTATTTTATGGTAGCTGCCCCAGTGGACTAATATCTCTTTATATCTTACTCACTGTTCAGCACATGCAAATATTTCAAAAAGTCGAGGACCCTACAAGGGGAACAACAGCAGTGAATGAAGATTGGCAGAGAAGCAAGTGCCCGGTTCCCTTCTCACTCTTGGCTTTCCTACAGTCTTCTTAAGGGTGAGTATAGATGATTTTGAATGGAGTCCTACTAAGTCTCCTTCTGTCCTAAGCTACTCCAGCCCTCCAATATTTTAATATCCTGCAGTTCTGAGGGGAGAACACCAGTAATAGAATCAACCCAATGAAAACAGTTCTCTTAGCTGGCTGAGGTCCTCTCAGATGGTTAAGTTCATTCCCTTCTTTCTCCCACATTCTTGATCTTTAGAGTAGTGGTTCTTATCGCTTCTCCATCTCTCCAAGCACATTAGTTGGGGATTAATTCCCCCTGGACAGTGGCACAGGTGAATGGCATAGTAATTTGTTCATTTATTTGGAACATATTGAGCTTTGACCACATGTTGTTCCAGGTGCTAAGGATACACCAGGGGACAGAATATACCAAGACTCCTACCCATGTGGAGCTTGTATTCAGGAGGACTGGCAGATGATTAACAAAACAAATAAATATTAGCAACAGTATCAAACACACCTTAGTAATTGTGTGTGTGTATGTGTCGGGGGTAAATGGACAAAAAAGAAAAAAGAAAAATATAGAACAGGAAGGGGCTTCAAGAAATTGAGCATTAGGCAAGTTGACATAAGAAAAACATTCAGATAAGCCCTCAAAGGCTAAATTGAAATGCTTTATTTTACTTACTGGATCAGTGTTTTAAACACACTTCGTGATTCATAATTACATACTACCTCAGTATCAAAGTAGAAAACCTTTTCTGACTCACCTTAAAAATTTTATGCCAAAGCAAACTCAAAATGAATAGAGATATCCTCAAAAGGACTGCATTCCTAATTTCTGAGGAGATATAATTATAAGCATTTTCTGTGGGAAATTTCCCACTCCCACAGTGACTTGCTTCCCTCTTTGCTCTTTGCCACAAGGCTAGATAACCACAAATAAAACTGGAATATTATACATGGCATCAAAGAAAATGATATGGTTGCAAATGTGTTTTGTGAAAAAGCTTATGAATAACTATAAAATGAAATGCTTATTTCAATCTGTAGAAGGGTCTCTCTATATATCTCTATATTTGTAACTTTTAACAATTCATACAAAGAATTTATGTACTTGTGTTTATGTGTGTACACACACACACACATATAAATTAATACATGGTAATACTCAATGTGAACTGAATAAATGAATAAGTAGATCTAATCACCTGTGCCAGATACTGGAGAAAATAAGTTCTGAACAATGTGCTCAGAGAGCTGGAGAAGTGAGAAAAATCACTGTTCTGAATATCAAAGAATGTGGGAGAAAAGCTGGATGCAGTGGTGCACACCTGTAATACCATCCACTCAGGAGGCTGGAGCAGGAGGATCACAAATTTAAGGTCGGTCTGAGCAATTTGGCAAGACCTTGTCTCAAAAAAAAAAAAAAAAAAAAAATGGGGATATAGCTCAGTGGTAAAGCATTCTCAAGTTCAATCCTCAGTACCACAAAAAGAAAACAAAACAAAGAAACAGAGAGAGGAGAAGAGGGAAAATTAACATTTGAGAGGGACTGTGACTGGTGTAATCCACACTTTTATTGCAATAACACTATTATTGTGGTATCCCCTGTAAAAACACACATACACATAACCACACACATTCTTTTGGAAGATTCATTAGTAATCAATTACCCCAAACTGGGTGGCTGAAAATAACAAAATTGACTCTCTCATAATTTTGGAAGTGTTGAGTTCTAGATGAAGGACCATTCCCTCTGGATGATGAGGGGTGCATCTCTTTTTGCCTCTTTCGTGGTCTGTTCTGGTACCTGTCCGTATCTCTTGACTTCCTTGGCTAAGGGCCACATCACTCCAGTTTCTACCTCCATCTTCTAGCCTCCCTCTGTGCACCATTGTCCTCTTATTTTTGTGTGTTTTATAAAAGCACTTGTCAAGTCAGGCCTGTCTTGATAATCTAGGAGGATCATCACACCTCAAGATTTTAGTGGTCCTATAGCTCAAGTCAATGCCATTGTTTCTAATAATGGTCCATCAATATATGCATTGAAAATATTCCAGAAAGTAAAACACAGAATTACAATATTATTTTATATGCTGCAGTTTGGACCATCTTAAAATATTGACTAACCTTCATAATCATTTATAATTTTTTTAAAACAAAAATATATCTTTGAAATCAACTTGATTTTTATCACTCCTGCCATAAATCCATTAGTGTCTTAGAAAACTCCATGGTTCTGTATAAAATTAAGTGTTAAAGAAAATGTCACTAGGAAGTGAAAGGTGAGAGTAATATGTTTTGTTTGTTTGTTTTTGCCCAAAGCACACACATAAGAAAAAAAAGGAAGAGGATTAGAGAAAATTGAAATATCAATTAAGAAATGAGACTGAAAAAGGAAACAATTTTATTAGAAAAAAGAAACAGTTATTCAAAATCAGAAGAATTAAAATAGAAAAAATGTCCCTGAAAAAGGACAAAGAAAAAGTGAAACCGGTATTTGAAAACCTGATGAATGTGTAGTCTATTTCTCAGATCTTCTGGCACATTCTATTTCTCTCCTGATGCTCATATGTCTGGCCTCACTGCTGGGTGTTGGAAAACTCTTTTGCCACTCTGTGTATTACAGACCTCTTCACACCTCAAGGACAACCATCTATTACATACCAGTGGCCACTAGTATGAACACAGAAGACCCTCTGCCAACATCTGCTTATAGCCGGCTACACTGCTCTGAGCCGATCATTTCCTTCACTCATAAAACTTGTCTTTCAGAGCTGCACTGAGGCCGATTTTCCTCTCTAAGGAAGCTGTAATGTATTTGATCGAATCCCTTTCTGCTGAGAGTGACCAGTGTAGATTTATCTGTTCCCTCTCTTTCTTCCCCTGTGGTAGGTTGCAGAACTTTCTGTTTGAACCATAAAATTGGACTCTAGTTTTTTGTTCTCTCTGTTTCTGAACAATACAGAAATTTTCTATCTCAATTCAATAACAAATTTCAAAAATAAAAGCAAAAGCAAACTTGCTTATTTAAAAGTTATCGTTTTTCCATGCTTTTTTATTTCTTTCAAAATAGATGGACTGTTCTCTGGCAGAAAATATGCCATCCCAAGGGGTCGTTGGGCATGGTTAATGAAACCAGCACTGTTTGATCAATTGGCTTCTGCATAATTGAGAGGAAAAGCTTTGCTATTTTTCCCATCCAGGTTTTATGACACAACTCAAAAAAAGCATCATAAAAATAAACACTTTAAAATTATATAGCCAAATCCATAGCATCCTACTTCCTTGTCTGTATTCAATAAAGGTTTAAATGAAAAATGAAAAGCTCGTTAGCCACTTTTCATTCTCACTTGAAATCATTTGCTTGTGGTAAATTCATTCTATGTGGCAGGGGGGTTTTAGTGGAGATTGGCTTATCTTGAGGCCACTACATCAGAAGTAAACAACCAACTATAGTCTACTAATGATTCTACAACTTGACTTTGATTTTTCCAATTTATATGTTATGCATAATTGCCACATTTTCATCTATCAGTCGGTGTTGGGGTACAATTTGCCAATATGAAAATGTAAGGTATCCAACAATGTCTGGGTGGCCTGGAGAAAGTTAGTGTAACTTGATATTATATTTCAAAAAGAAATGTTTCTTTTGGAAGTTCAGATGAAGCATGTAACAAGATGCGATGACCTTTGCAGGAAAAACCCAATCCAAATTCAAGGGGGTGTTATCTTAGGCTTGAAGCTCTTTGCAGATCTGCTTTAAATATTTAGCTATTTTGTTAGGTAATAAGAGTATTACAGCTCTAATCTCTGCTGTGATTTCAAAAGGAAGAAAGAAGTAGTGATCTGTTTACAGTACATATTAACTAAATGCATTCATTTGCATAATACCTCTTTAGGGATGGACTGCATTATTCAGAGATTTCTATATGTGGAACTGCAGGGATATTTTAGGCTTCGGTGACACTTAGGTCTTAACTTAAAGTCTATTAGATTAGCACGACAACCATTCCTGATTAAAAATTCCCATTAGTGGTAAGACAACTTCGGAGAAGCACTTTTTACCTTATGGTGCCAGCAACAGGGGAGAATAAATATTCTTGTTTGTAAGTGAATTCCATACAGGAAAGATTGAGGTTGCTTTCAAAGGTATAAAAATAACACTTTTTGATGCTGGAGGAATTTAAATGTTCTAGAGAAAAAATATACCACCCAGAACCATGCTTTTGAATATTTAGATTCCAGATTCCTATGGGCAACCCAGGGTCAGTGATTTTAAAAACACTAATTTGGTGGCAGATTTCAATTTAGGCATGTTTATTAAAAAACAAAAGTGTTGAGACTTAATCACAAAATACCAGCCTTCCTTTCAACACATATTGTAGATTAAATTATCTTTTCCAAATGTTCCCTACTCTTCCTTATGAAAGACACCCTCCCTCTTTCTCCATAATCATGCATGATCAGGTGGTTTTCATTGTTCTTCCTGGGAGAATTTGACTACTTAAGCCTCTGACTGCAATCCCACTATATTGTCTAATCTTGAGACCAGAAGAGATATGTTCCCTCTCCAAGGGAAAGTTCAACAGCTATTGGTGAACTGCTAAAGTTCAACAGCTACTGGAATCTCTCTTTCTACCATGGAAATGGCAATGTTCTAGCCAGTTCCCTTTTTCCAGCCTGGATATGAAGCAGATAGAACTACACTGGCATATATTGCATAACACAAAAATGTTTGTTTACTTCTAGAGAGATAAGTAAACTTTCGTTGTTGAGATCATTGATATTTGTGGGATTGTATGTGTGATGTGTGCTCTATTTGCTATTATGTTAATAAAACAAGAATTTAGAGAAGGTTAAATTATGTAACATTTTTAGAAATTTGAAATTATTATTCCAACTCTCTGGAAATAAAGAGGAATAAATAAAGAGATTTTTTTTATTATAGAGGAAAGAAGAGAAAAAAATCAATACATATTTCTTTTTCTCTCTCAAAGTTATATAATATACTTATTGGATCAGTCTTCTACCATCTTTATCTCTTACATGCATCCATGAACCAAATTGTTATAGTTTACATTTTCAAATACAATACAAAGAATAAATGCCTCAAATAATTATCTATTATTCTTTTCTGCTCCTCTTTTTCTATGCCCTCAACTTCTCCTTTAAAAATACTGAGTTCAAACCCCGCCTCAGCAACTCAGCAAGGCCCTCAGCAACTCAGGAGACCCTGTCTCTAAATAAAATACAAAAAAAGGGGGGGGGGGAGGCTGGCGATGTGGCTAGATGGTTAAGCCACCCTGGGTTCAATCCCTGGTATCAAAATAAATAAATATATTAATTAATTAATTAATTAAGTTAAAAAATACTTCTTGCCAACAACTTTTAAATGCCTCCATCCTATGGAAATAATGCACTTGATAATTTAATCTTCTTTTCCCTATGTAGCAAGGAACTTCTATATTCTTTCCTCTTTGCTTCTACTTGTCCAAACCAAAAGCTTTAAAATAAGGAAATTAATGTGCTTTATAATTCTAGTTTGAAGATATTCCTAAGAAGGTGCAGATTACCTGAAATTTGGCTACATGTAGATATATTCTGTATAGAGAACTCCACTAGTTTGGAGGACATATAAAATGAGATCAATTTTGATCTGCACCTGTGTGTGTGTGTGTGTGTGTGTGTGTGTGTGTTTAATATTGTGCAGTCCAAAAGACGTTTAGTTGGGTTCCTCCTTAAGTGTGTAGTTTATGAACCAAAGGAGAAATAAAATATTTAAAAATATATTTTAAAATATAAATAAAGCTGTTTGACTAATGCTACCAAATATACTTTACATTACTGGAATAAAAATGAAAACATTTGCAAGAGAAAATCTAAACAGTGGTAAAGAAAGTCATAATTAAACTTAAGCCATAATAAGGCAAAACACATAATTTGTATTATTTGTTAGTATTCATATCAGAATATCTTCTTACATGTTACCATCATTTAAAGAGTGCAAGTTTTTTTTGTTAATTCATAAACTTTGTTTTCTTTTGTTTTTAAATAGAAACTGTGAAAATTGTGCTTATAGCAACTTTCTAACTATAACTGAGTGGGAGCAAAACTTAATTCTTACCTCATAAAAGATAGGGCTGTCCCTACTACCTTGCATACAACCACTCTATGGCAAGTGTTAACCTCTCATTCTAGTCCATTACTATCCATTAGATCAAGAGCATAATATTCCTTAAGACAGCATTTAAATTATGAGCAAAGGCAGTGATGTTAGAGGTATAGAGAAAGCTTTTCATATGTATTAAAGGATGGAGTTATCTACCATATCATACTGACTATTCTGAATTTTCAATTATCTATCATATATGTCTATTTATTTGATATATTTGGTTAAGGTTCTTTGCTCTTATTCATAGGATATACTATATTAAAAAAAAGACAGATTCATAGCATCTAAATTATGTTGCTCCAAAGTGAAATAAAAATGAAGAAAGTCTTCTGTGAGAAAGAATTAGAATCAGTTATATTAGACAGAAAGAGAAATGAGAACTGAAAGGGAATATAAAATCCAAAGAAACAAGAAAGAATTGAGAAGACAAGGCAAAGAAAGAGAAGAGACAATTTAAGCCATAAATGTCTTGGTCAGGAATTTAGAGTTTTCTAGTGAAAGAAATTAAAAGCCATGGCCAAATGTTGAACAGATGCCTAATTCTGAGAACATAAATAAAAGGAACTTAGATAAATTTCAAATCAAATAAACCAATGTGGGTGTGAATGTGGCTAAACTAGAGAAAAAGGGATGAAACCAAGAAACTGCATGGCCCTGTTCTCCCCCTCAGCTCTAGTCTTTCAGGGCATGCTCTGTGGAAGAGCATGAGGGCTGTCTCCATTCCTCAGGGCTCCAGGTGAGTAGAATATCATGGTGGAAGAATGTGGCAGAGGAAATCAGCTCACATGATGATTCTCTGCCATCTGAAATCTTTAAGCTATGCATTCCAATGTTACAGAATTCAAGTGGGAGTTCTTGGAGGAAAAGTCATAGTTGTTCCCTACATTGGCCTAGACTAAATTTCAGAAGACATTTTAGTGAAGTTCTTGAACAAGGTCAATTGAACATATTCATGTTGTCCCTCATCTTCCTTATGTGTTTTTTTTTTTTTTTTGGGGGGGGGGGAAGATGCAATGGGTTGGGGTCTGGGACACAAAGTCCATTTGATTTTGTCCAAAAAAAAAAAAAAAAAGCAAAACATATCACAATTCTCTCACTTCTCCTTCTAGCTGTCATCTGCTGTCCATTTACAGGTGTGGGGCGTGGACAGGGAGGAATGTGTTGTGTAGAAGCCCTGATTAAAGAGTCTGCGGAGACCATTTGTTTACATCGGAAATGCCTTCCGGATCTCGCTCGCCTTAAAATCTCACGGGACTTGATACGAGATAGAAAATCAATAAATGGGCTAAGGAATTGAGAAGACACCTCTCAGAAGAAGATACACGATTAATCAACAAATACATGAAAAAATGTTCAACATCGCTGGCAATTAGAGAAATGCAAATCAAAACTACTCTAAGATTTCACTTCACTCCAGTCAGAATGGCAGCCATCAAGAACACAAGCAACAATAAATGTTGGAGAGGATGTGGGGAAAAAGGCACACTCATACATTGCTGGTGGGACTGCAAAATGGTGCAACCGTTATGGAAAGCAGTATGGAGATTTCTTGGAAAACTGGGAATGGAACCATCCTATGACCCAGCCATCCCACTCCTGGGTCTATTCCCAAAGGACCTAAAAACAGCATATTACAGTGACACAGCTATCTCAATGTTTGTAGCTGCACAATTCACAATAGCTAGGTTGTGGAACCAACCTAGATGTCCCTCAGTAAAAGAGTGGATTAAGAAAATGTGGTATATACGCACAATGGAATTTTACTCAGCAATAAAAGAAAACAAATTAATGGCATTTGCAGGTAAATGGATGAAGTTGGAAGACATAATGCTAAGTGAAGTTAGTCAGTCTCAAAAATCCAAGTACCAAATGTTCTCTCTTATATAAGGAGGCTATTTCAAAGTATAGTTGGATGGGGGTACATAGGAGGATTAGAGGAACACTAGAATGGTCAAGGGAAGGGAGGGTAAGGGAGGGAGCAAGAGGGGAGGGAGGGGGAGAAAAAAAAAGGTGTTTGAATGAGACGGATATCATTTTCCTTAATGCATGATTGAAGACCTGAATTGTACGAATATACTTTGTATACAAACAGTTGTATGTAAAAAGATACTAAATATATGCACTATGAGTTGTACATATTAAAAATTATAAAAATAAAAAAAATAAAAATAAAATTAAAAAAAAAAAAAAAAAAAAGAAAAGAAAAAGCTTTTTACCAGAGGAAATAACTGGCAGGCACCATTCTTCTCCTGCCGGACCACATGATAGTGGGATCTTGCCCGGGAGAATTAAATTAATCTTTTCTTTTCTATTTTGTCTTCAAGTTCTTTCCACAGCTTCGCCGTAACTTGCCCGCAGCCAGATACAGTTGGTGGCCCATACGGGGAAGCAGGCAGCGAGTTACGCAGAGGTGCAGCCGGCAGGACCCAGCACGGCGGCGGCTGCAGCGGCACAGGTGAGCAGCGCACAGAGATTAACTATAGCGTACAAAAACCAGGCTCCTTCAAACGAAGAAGCCGCCGGGCCTGCACAAAACAGTCAGCTCCAGTGCCCCCCGGTAAGAAAAGGTATCCTCGGCAGGTAAGAACTGCCTAAACATGAAAACAAATGTGTCTAAGAGCCACATAATAAGAGCCATAGATAAGTTTTTCGATATAACAAATTCAATATATAGAGAAAAAAACGATCAAAAAAACATAACCCTCCGATGTAAACAAATGGTCTCCGCAGACTCTTTAATCAGGGCTTCTGCAGTGTTGAAAATATTAGTGACATGCTAAAAGGTGAACATTTTACCTGGCATGGAATAGGCAGTTGCCAGTCAATATGGTCAGTGTCCAAATTACCTGGAATAACTGTACTAGTGCTCCTAGACAGAAAATCACTTTTGAACTTGTCAACAAAACCATTAAGCTGGCACAGTGAGAAGCTGGAAGAAACCCATCAAAATGGCTCCAATGTTCTCAGATAATTTGTCTTTACTTTTTCTTCTCAATTCTAGAGGAAAAACACTTTGGACTCCTTTGTCATTAGCCTACTTTATCTTGAATCAAAACAATAATTGATATGAAATGGAATCACTTAGTCATACATCTGTGTGATTTATACACTTGAACCAGGTTTGGTTTATCTAGTGACCCATTCTCTGGAATTTCAGAAACCAATCAATAAGAACCTCAATAAGAGGAGGAGTGGGCAACTTTCCAGAGTAACTGTCCAAACCTGAGGCTATGCTGCTGAGGCCAAAATGCTTCCCTTCTGAAGGCAGTACCTATTAAGATCATGTTTTAGTCAGCTTTTTTGTTGCTGTGACTAAAGGACCCAACTAGAACAATTTAGAGGAGGAAATTTTTATTTGAGGGCTCATGATTTCAGAGGTTTTAGTCCTTAGAAGGCTGTCTCCATTCTTCGGGGCTCAAGGTGAGAAGAACATCATGGTGGAAGAGTGTGGCAGAGGAAATCAGCTCACATGATGATCAGGAAGCAGAGAGACTCTACTCTTCCAGATATAAAATATACCCCATAGCCTTGTCCCCAATGAACCACTTTCTTCAGCCACACCTCACCCACCTCTAGTCACCACTCAGTTAATCCTATCAGGGATTAATTAGCTGATTAGGTTAAGGCTGTAACCCAATCATTTATCCTCCAAACCTTCTTGCATTGTGTCATTGGTGAGCTTTTGGGGTACATCTCACATCCAAACCATAATAGGTCATGAGGATGGTCCAGGAAACTGGAATATCTGGATATGACCTTGCCATTCTGTGTAACCTTGGCAAGCTATTTAAATGGCCCATGCCTTTACTTTCTCATCTGCGAAGGAAGAAATTATGTACTATCTTCTCCATCAGGCTTTTGTAGGCAAATTAATTAATATATATGTGTAAACAATATTGAAAAGTACCTAGCACTTAGCAAGCACATGTACATAGAAATTTCTATTATTTCAGTAATAGGGGTACAGACTCTATTTCCTTGGTGTTTTGCCTATCATTGCTCTTTTCCTGCTATTCTTGCCTGTGGACTTGCTAGCTACAACTTCTTTCATCGAGTAGCCTTACAATAAATCTTCTAGCTATTAGATGAAGGACAGAAAGCAGATGTTCTATTGAAACATTCCCCAGAAAAGGGAATTTGATAAAAAGAAGACCCATGGGAGAGGTCCCAGTTCTGGGACATTTTAGGAAGAGAAAGTACAAAAATTCTAGATAGGTGAAGCTGGGTATTGTTGAGAATGTGTTGGTGTGAGGGTTTATGATTCTAAATGAAAATGAAATTGCACAAGGAACGAGGAAAATTATCAAAGATGGTGTTTATTTTAGAAATTGCCAAACTAAATGACATCAGTGTAGAAACTCATATCTATGTTTATTATATTATGATTCAAAGAATTGTGTCATGCTGTCTTTAATGTAGGACTGTTAATAAAACACAGCCTTTCATGAGTGTTTGATTTCTTATTCATAACACTTTTCATGAAATGAGAGCACTTACTACGTTGGTCTTTATTTTGCCAGGGTGTTCCAGATTTCCATCTAAAAGCACATAGCACCCAGGGTGACTTGCTCTGCTACTTCTTTTAGAGACCGGTTTCTCACTTTGGCAGGAAATATAGTCAAGTCCCATATGACACTGAAATATATTTCAAGAAAGTTATTTTTAAAAAAGGGGAAGCATATGACTTGGGAAAATTTTCTCTTTCTAAGATGCTGCTCCTTGTTCTCCTTAAGTCTACATTGCTAGTTATTTTTATTCTCCTTCCTTTGTTTCTTTTCTTCTCTTTTTCACTTAATATAGATGTTAATTTTAGATAGCTTAGTCCCGTCCTTTTAAACACTTCCTGCATGTTATCTCATCCTATGATGGTCCTTCTCTTGTTTTCTTAATAAAATAGACAGATGCTTTTCCAAGAGTTTTGAATGTCAGAACAAATCTGAATAATTTTTCTGGGAAACAGAGGAGATACTTCAAAATCCATATAATAGAGACATCAATAATTGGTTAAAACACTGATCTCAGAAGTAGAATTTGAAAATTCAGGTGATTCTCTTTATCAAAAACCTTGGAAATATTTTTCCTATTTTAAAAAATTGTGTTTAAATGATTGATTAGTGACTTTTGAGTTCTCTAACTAAAGCAGTTTATTTTAAAAAGTATAATCTGTGATTAGTAAAACTACAAATGTATTTAAATATCTGGATCTCCTAATCTTCAGCAATAACCAAAAATATTTGAGGTAAAAAAGAAAACGAGAATTTTCTTGCAAATAAATAGAAAAATATAAAAGTTAGGAGACAATTGGGAAAATTTTGCAAAACTGCACAAGGGAGCCAAAGGTGCTCTCAGAAGCTTCATGTTGTTAAGCCAACTGTTTCTTTGAAGTTGTCCCAACTTTTGGGGATGGAACATCAAGAGTAGTTTGGAAGGGGAGATGACACATAGCTTCAAATTGATCCAAAGTCTGGGAAGACATATACACACCATCCCTTAGCTGCCTCTTGACAGCTGAGCAGGGTGAAGAGATAGAACCAACCATCAGATTAGAGGATGAAAATAAGTCCAGAGAACAAACTTTCCTTGCAGATTGTTCCAATAGCCCATGGAAGTATGTAACTGCATAGGAGGATCCAAAGTGATTTAGAGAAGACTCTGATGCCTAAAATATGTGGATGCACCAAACTCAGCATCAAGTATGCACATTTCTAAATATCTCCAACTACATCTAGGCTTATTTCTTAAGTGTCATGGTAGAAGTATGTAGAGTGTTTTTACCACTGCCAAATATTTTTCAACCAGAATAAATTGTTTTGTTCTCAGGCAAGCACTCCAAGTCTCTAAATAACTTCCCCAAACATGCTAGCTCTACATAGGCAAGCTTTTAAACAAAACAAACTGATTATCACACATGTGCTCCAGTAATGAAGCACACACTAACAATTACAGTGGACCAGAATGGTAAACTGAAATAGATTCAACGAAGATACATAAGGAAGAATGGGGGTTTTGTTCTTGCCTTATTTTACTAAATCTCCCCCACTCACATTCTTAATATTCTTACCTCTTCTAAATGGCAACCAGTAGAATTAGTATAATCTGAGACATACAGATAAGAGACTCCCAATGTAAACCAGCTGCAAAATATATTTTTGAGAATCACTGAAGAGAAAGGTTCAATCCCCAATAATTAATCACTTAAGGAACTGTGCAAATAACCATTTCGTTATAAATATGATTCAGGCAGAATTTGGACGTGTGTATGTGTGTGTGTGTGTGTGTGTATGTGTGTGTGTGTGTGTGGTCCACACACACACATATATAAATATCATCACTTCACATACATTAAAGTTTTCTAGGTGCAAGTATTATGTTTTTAAGGATAAGAATATAGCTTCCATAAGATCTTGAATACTATTAAAGAGGAGATTTGACACAAATGCAAATATCCAGAATACAGAGCAAAATGTAGATAACATAAGAAGTTTTCTTATTAACTGAGGGAGATGTACATTTGGGAAACCATCAGAAACAATGGAGATAATCATACCATAATTTATAATAAAATTATAATATCTATTATCAAATGTCTACTATATCCCACATAGTGCTCTATGTGTTAAGTCACTATTTCTCACAGCTCTCTAAAGCTGGTAGTATCACTCACTCTGCTCCTCCATGTATTAGTGGGAGTGCTATGAAACAGGGATAACTTGTTAAAATTTATATAGTACATGGGAGACAGAAATTTGAATACATATCTAGATGCAAATTTGAATTCTTTCACTTCTGTTTGCTTCTTTCTTAAGGTTAATTGTTTTGCAAGGTAAGACAACAATGAAAAAAGCATAAGGGCTATTTATATTTAGTTTGCAAGGATGTTTCATTTTTAGGTGAGATAGAGAAGGGGCAGCTCAAAAGGTTAAAAACCTAGTAAGAGAAATAAGATAAGAATCACACATTTTGGGGCTGGAGTTGTGGCTCAGTGGTAAGAACACTTGCCTATCATGTGTGAGGCCCTGGGTTCAATTCTCAGCACCACATATAAATAAATGAATAAAATAAAGGTCCATCAACATCTAAAAATATATTTAAAAAGAAAGAATCACATGTTTTGTGCATCATTTCATGGCAAGAAGGAGGATTCTACTTTAGGGAGTAAAGTGAATAATCACAAAAGACACAAAGGGTATAGATGAATTGAAGGTAAGGGCAATTCATGTGGTAGAATGTACATTTATTTCATTGGCAGGGGGAGACACATTTCAAGACACATTAATGCAATTACTGTCAAAGCAGTCATTCCTAAATGACCTTATGTATGATCATAAGACCTTTAGAAACCTGTGGAAGCATTATCATTTTCAAAGAAGGTTCTTAGTGATACACATGCCAATTTTAACCTTTCCTAATAGAACAAGCCAGAAAAAGACTACAACAGAGTATGAACAATATGATGCTGAAATTTTGACTGTGATGACATTTAAAAGCAGAAAAACATCAATGAACATTTTTCATATAGTGTGTTTCATTATTCTCAAGAAAGAATCATAAAGCCCTAATAAATTCCCCCAATATGGCTAGGTTTACACCAGCAAACTTATTCATAAAACGGTTTGTTTTGAAATGTGTATGTCAGTAAAATCAGATGCACACACACACACACATGCAAAGTTTTAAACTTATGATAAATCTAGAAGTTTCATCAATACTCCAAATACCTGTGTTATGATCAGAATCCAAGGCTGTACAGAAATATGGCTGATTTGTAGCATCAGTTTGGCACTCTTGTCTCATTTTTCAAACTGACCCTGTAGAGTGGGTACCCAAACAACAGATGGATTTTAACAATGGTAGCAACATTGCTGTCACAGAGACAAGAGATGGGCTAAATATTTTGCTCTGTTATTTACTGTCTAGTGAGTGTGGGAACCAACTTTATCTCACTATTACTCAGTGGCTTCATGTATAAAATGTGGATATTAAAAATGATATTGGAATGAAGTTTATGGCATTATTTGTGAAAAATTATAGAAATTTGCAAGTACTTAAAAACACAAGCTTTTATTACAAATTCTGCATACCAGTTTCTATTTGGACAGGGATGCTGTTTATATAAATAAACCATGGCCTTATAGTGATTATTTGAAAAACAAGCCTAACTATGAGAAAATCCTTTTCTATGCATTAATTTTATTTATTTATTTTTTGCTTATGTAGTAGCTAAAATCTCCACCAAAGTGAAAAAAAAATAGGTCAGTTGGATAACACAGATTTTTATTAAAGCAATAACACATCATAGGAAAAAAACCTTTAGGGTTATGGGATCATTTTTTATTCCCAATAGAGTTTTAATTTAAGAGTTTGTGTTATTTTTTTATTGTTTTTCAGAATCAGTTACTCAAACAGTAAGACTAAAACTCACATAGTAGCCAAATTTATAAATAGAGTACAATTGAATATGATTTTTTCCAAAACTATGTATGAATTATATCAAATCTTATAAAAAATCACTCCAATCAAAGTTTTTTCTTACATAACAGAAAGAAAGAAGCCCTCACAAAGTGAATTTTAAAATTTCCTGTTGGCTGTTCCATGCTTGAGTTGCTGTTGAATATTTCTCCCCTGCAAAATGCAGATTCACGATGGGAAATTTCATTGTTTGACTTTCTATATACCTTACTGAATTCAGTATTCTTTTTTTTTTTGTCATCAAAATAAAAAACACTTAAAGAACCATTTTATTTCATTATATACAAGTGAAACATGATCAAATATCACCACAAAAAAAATCAAAAAGAAGTAATCAGTTAAGGAGAGTGAAGACGAATTTGAAGAATTTAAATTTCCTTATATGTAAACTAGTTAGTAAACGATAAACAATAAAAGATCCTAGCAATTCATAGAGGTAACAGAAATTGTAAACAAATGTAAAAAGTGTTTCATTGTATTAATATGAAAGATACAGAACTTAAGGCACCAACAAATGTAATTCTGTCACTATCACAGTGTCAAAGCTTTTTTTTTTTTTTTTCAGTTATCAGTATTCTTAATCATTGCATTTTACAGATTAGATAAGAATTCATCCTTGCATTCTCTTTTCTTCCAGCAATTTAATATTGTGATTAACTTGCACACTTATAATTAAAAAGTGACTTATGAGGGCTGGGATTGTGGCTCAGTAGGCAGAGTGCTTGTGTCACACATGAAAGGCACTGGGTTCGATCCTCAACACCACATAAAAATAAATAAAATAAAGATATTCTGTTCATCAATAACTAAAAAATAATATATACATGTATATTTTTTAAAAAGCGGCTTATGAAAATGCACCATAAATGAGATACTTGCCCCTCAGCAACTGGGTGACCTGATGCAATAATGATACAATGTCAAATGATATGATAGTTTCCATCATTACTCCTGTTTTTCTTTCAAAAAAATGGTTAAACATGCAGTTCTATTTGATATTGCAGGCAACGTGCTGCCTGGAACAGAAGAAAGGAGAAATGATATTAATGTATACTGCAACTTTATGATGTGAATAAAAAAGTGTACCCTTCTTTAACCATCTCCCAAAATTCCTTTGTGTGTTTCCATTTAGTTTTCGTGGGTTCTTAAGGTAAAGAATTCCTCTCAATAAATTTTATTTCCTCTATACTTTGGAACTGCACTGAACTCCAAAGTTCCTAAAGGGAATCATATAGCAAATAGCAGTACTGACCTGAGTCAGTATTGGGGATTATGTAAACTTTGTCTTCAGTGTGCTTAATATGCCATGAGATTCCAAGCTTTGTGGACGTCTTCTTCATACTTCCCCCCCTCCACCCCTAGTACTGGGGATTAAACCCAGAGCCTCATGCATGCTGAGCAGGTGTTCTACCACTAAGCCCAAGCCACAGCCCCTGTGGACTTCTTCAGGCACTAAAATTTTTTATAATCTTTGTTTCTGGCTCCTTGTCACTGCTTGTCTGTCTTTCTCTCTCTCTTCTTTTATGAGGTCATATCACAAATAAAACTTTTTCCAGGCTAAAAACAATAATTATACATCTATGCATCTGCCAGAAATGAAACTGGATAACTGACATTGTTTTAGCTCAAAAGCAGTTAACAGCAATAAGGATACAAAAGTATGAACAGATACAAGACAATCAGAAAGGGGATGTTCTGAGAGCTGGAATGGGCAGTTCTATTATGACCCAGAAAAAATGGGATCAGCTCATCTTTGGAGTAAATTCATGTCTGTATCTTAAGGGGAATTTTCCTTTATAATAAGCTCCAATAACCAAATTTCTTGTTTATCAATAAAATTAATAAATATGTTTAATAAGTTTTATAGGGTATAAACATTAACTTTCTAGTCTGAGCCAGAGAAGACTAAGAGAAGGAGACATGATAAGGGGTCTAAGTGTGAAGCACTCAAGAGGAAGGGCAAAATTCTGACTTGCTTTCAGAGTCTGGTTCTGGGTTTTAAGCCTCAAAGGTAGGTGTGGTGTCTAAAGATGGAGAAAGATTGGACAATTCTAGAAATGCTTTATAAAATGTTCCCAATTTTGAAGAGGGAATAGATCACAAGAGTTAAAAATTAAAGACATAGTCAAAATTGGAGAAGAAATAGGTGTCTGATTTTCCATATCACATATTATTTTTGTAATTGGTGGCAAAACGTGGTTACTGTAATATTAGAGTCTAACTGGGACACTACCAGAGAAAAAGGGAATATATTAGTAATTAAATCAGGACAATACAATAGGCCTCTTTTTCATACAGTTTTGCTTTCTGTGGTTTCCATCACCAGTGGCCATGTGTGGTCTGAAAATAATATTTTTCTTGACTTTTCTTTCAAGAGGAAGAAGCCATATTCATATAACTTTTATTTTAATATATTTTTATTATTGTTCCAATGTTAGTTATTTTTGCTAATTTCTTACTGTGTCTTATCTCTACGTTAAATTTTATCATAGGTAGGTATGTATGATACACACACACACACACACAACACACACACACACACACTCACATACAGGGTTCAATATTGTCTGAGGTTTTAGGCATCCACTAAGGTTTGTAATTCATCATAGTTAGATAAGGAGAGAACTCCTATGATAATAGAAAGGAAATGACCTGTGAGGAAATGATATACAAAGCCAACTTAAAAAACTTCAAGTCCAAGCTGGGCACAGTGGCGCACACCTGTAATCCCAGCACTTTGGGAGGCTGAGGCAGGAGGATCACGAGTTCAAAGCCAGCCTCAGCAATGGCGAGGCACTTAGCAACTCAGTGAGACCCTGTCTCTAATAAAATACAAAAAAATGGGCTGGGGATGTGGTCCAGTGGTCTAGTGTCGCTGAGTTCAATCCCCGGTACCAAAAAAAAAAAACAAAAAAAAAAAAAACTTCAAGTCCAAGTCCAGGCCCAATGTGCAGTCACCTGTTTTGGCTTTTCCTGTTCTTCTTCCTGCCTCCCCTGAGTGATGATAAAGCTATAGTTATGTTGAGCACACCTCTATCTCTGGGGAGCACATTGAGCTAGAACTGCCGTAGCTGGCTGGTCCCCTGTCCTCTTCTTTACAACCTGTTCTCATACATGGAATTATCTGAATGTTGTGATAACAGTAATTCATGTTTTATATTTAATTAACCATATTAAGATATAAAGTGTTAGACCTACAGATTTTTAGGGGAAGGAATAGCTCAGGAACACTGTTAGGTTGGCACTGAATAAGAAGGTCTGCTATTCCAACTCAAATGTCTGGTTATTTACTTTCCTTGGTACAGATTATCTCAGCATGTCATGAATGCCTTCCATCAGAACGTTCTATACAACTTCCCTAAAATCCAGGTTCCTAAGCCATATACAGATCCTCCGAGTCAGAATCTCTGGGTAAAAGTATTAGTATCTGTACTTTCTATCAAAGCAATCCTGATAGCTTTAAAGACTGACCGATATAAAAAGTTTTGTTAAATTTTTCATCCTAGTTGAAAAATGCCATCAAGAGGTCAGAGGTCAGAGGTCAGAGGCCAGAGGTCAGGAGGTTGTTGTTAAAAGCAGGTTTCCTCAGCAGGTAGGACCTTAGCTAAGGTTAAGGTTTCCTAGTTACTAAAGCAAAAGACTTGGAGTGGATGAGAGTAGCTCATTAGGAGCAGTGCAAATCATTAGCTGATCAATAGGCTTAATCCTGTTTGTCTTTGGAGGAATTGAGTAGGCTGGGCAAGGATGGCCCTTATCTTTCCCAGGGTGGAGGTGGATCAGATGCTGTTTCTGAAGGAAATGAATGCCTCTGATGAGCAAACTGGGGTAGTGTCCTGTGGGTTGGACACTTCTTGCAAATCTTTCCTCCAGGCATCTCCTCTTCTGATGCCAGTAGCCTTATGCACCCTTAAATATCTGAAACAATGATAATAATACTTGCCTCTGGTTTCTTCTCAGCCCTATAACAACACTTCAGTAGTTTATTTTTTTCTAATGTTTCCTGTAATGCCTACTTATTCACCAAGGCTCAGTACTATTTTACATACATAGAATTTTATAAATCCTAACTGCTTTCTTTGCCTCCACTCTGAATTCCCATCTCCATAGATCACTTTGACCATATTAATAATCCTATATGAAATATTCAGAGTAAAATCCCAAAAAACCCAAGGCCGAATTTTCTCTCTGATAAGTGGGGGCATAGGGAAAATGGAGGAACTTTGATTGGGCAAAGGGGAGGGAGGTAAGGGGAGAGAATATGGGGGCAAGAAAGTTGGTGGAATGAGATGGACTTCATTACCCTAGGTACATGTATGACTGCACATATGGTGTGACACTACATCGTTTACAACCAGAGAAATGAAAAGCTGTGCTGCAATTGTGTATGCTGAATCAAAATGCATTCTACTGTCATATACACCTAATTAAAATAAATAAATTAATTAGAATTTTAAAAAGCTGTAAAATATATTCAGGGGAACATGCTAAATCTAACTCACATTCCTCAGACCATAATCAATATCAATATTAGAACCAAGAACAGAGGCTGACAACTGAGTTGTGCTGGAATGAGTCACTTTAAGAACATAGAGAGTGTAACTGTTTCTATTAAAGAAAAAAACCCACAAATATCTTATTTTTCTCAGGAGATACAGAATTATTGACCCTAAAGACACTGAAAATAGCATTCCTCAGGACAATGTGTGAGTAGATCCATTGTCCAAGGGAAGGGAGTTACATAGTCCACTTTATGTTTGCAAGTCTAATAGGTAAAGGGCTCCACCTTTTTTGAGATCTCAGAAAAAAAATAACCAAAAGCTATTCCATAGAAAGTGACACTTAGAGACAGACTCTGTACAGCAGTCATGGGGCCAATAGAACCCTTGGAAGTATAGCAACCCAAGGTCCCATACATTGTAATAGGCAACCCAAGAGGCCAAAAATGAGGCAAATTGGCTGAACTTAGCTCTGAAAGAGTAGGACTATCCAGAACATTATCACAGCAATGCTTACCACTTCCGGTTTCACATTGTAGATCTATTTGTGAGTCTGGCTTTCAACAGTGAGAACTTGACCTGTCCCCTTTCCAAGCCAACAGGTTTCCAGATTACATCATTCCTCAGGGTCATTGAAAACATTTAAACAGAGGGAGGAGGAATCTTGACTTCTTGCCAGTAACACAGATGTAGATGCAATTAATTGGGAAAATGAGAGAGATGAGCAAGTTGTCCTCTTAATTTTTTTATCAGGATATATTCATAAAATAGAAAATGTTTTGCACATATAAATCTGCATATATTTTTTATATATAGATATGATCTAATTTGAGTAAAACACTCCAAATTTTAGAAAGGAGAATTGGACAACTAAGAGTTTCAAAACAGGGAAGGATATTGCAGATCCTGGACTAGACAGGAGAAGGAAAGAGATTATAGTCTAAGGGCTTAAGGGGTTGGGTTACTCAGAAGCAGTAGATGGCATGATGGGCTCATAGGAGTCCTAGCCATTGAGAAGAAACAAACACTGCCAAAGATAAATCCAGGGACAGATGTGCTACCTTCCTTGCAGATTGTGTCTTAATTGTAACCCGAAATTCAAAGAGGTGATTCCCTTTGTGACACTGAAAACAGAAAGGATGAATGGCAAACAAGCCAAAAACTTTTATAATTTGCATATTATCTAGTTTGGAGAATAGGGATTCATTATTAAAGACTTGTTTAAATTCTTTTCTTCATTCTTAGAGTTCTCTACTTCTTTTTGTAAAATGGACTACTTGATATTGATGATATTCAACCAATCTTGTCTTACCAGACTACTTACCAAACTACTTTTCCAGAAGGTTCTACTTAAAATCATTCCCCATGATATATTACCTAATACCCACAACTAATGAGCATTCATAGCATGTTAAGTAGAACCATCTGGAAAAGTATATATATATATATATATATATATATATATATATATATATATATATAATAATATAGAATAAATATATAAATATATATATATATATAACAAATATATATTGTATATATTATATATAATATTCTTAATATTCTTTTAGCATTTTGATCTATGGGTATAATAAATAGGTAACTATATTTAGGTACTTAGAGTTCAACTGGGAATGTAGCTCAGTAGTAGAATGCTTGTCTATCATGTGTAAGGTCCTGGGTTTGGTGCTCAGTACTAAAAAATAAATAAACAAATAAAGTTTGGGTTTATTTTCATACTTGTATGACATAGAAGTTTTTAAATATCCAATAGTGTATATATGAAGATTGAAATATCTAAAATTGTGTCTGATATATATTCTGTATGTCACACAATCATGTTGAATTAGGTTTCTACAGATGCAGAACCAATAGAATATATGCAAGTATATAAGAGGATATTTATTATGGGAACTGGCTTACACGATTGTAGAGGTTGATAAGTACCCAAATACTCCAACTGCAAGCTAGAGAACCAGGAAAGCAGGTGGTATAATTCAGTCTTAAGTTTGAAAGCCTGAGAACCAAGGGAGACACTCTATAACACACATTTGGAGTCGAGTGTAAAGGGAAACACAATCAGAGCTCTGCTTTAAGAAGGTGCCACAAGAAAGGTAAACAAAATCTCTTAGACCCCTTTAAACTTTCACACTGCATTTTCAATGATTTGAATTTTGGCAGAATATATAGAAGAGTTAGACTAAGGAAATTCTAGCTGCTAAGGTTTCCTGGGTGTTACTGAGTGAGTTCCAGAGCAGGGGCAAGAGTGTGTTTGTTTCCATAGGGAGAATGGCTAGAAAGAAGTTTCAAAGCAAAATAGAGGTTGGTGCCTGCTAATATAGGAAGAATGTAGGAATGGGAGAATTAAGAGGGTTTGAGTTTCTTCCACTATATTTGATAAATTTTATGGAGAATTTGAGGTATGTAAGAAATGGGATCAAGAAGGCACATTTTGAAAATTTAAATTTAGACATGTTAATGTTTAGATGCTGGCAAGACATGTGATTCAGAAACCTTACAAAATAGGCTTGTCTCTGAATCAAATATGTGTACATAATTTAACATGGTATCATCACTGTGTACAGAAAAAGAACATGCAGAACACAGAGGAGGGAGCCCATCATCCCATCATCTTAGCAGAACAATACAGATGAAGGATAAACCTGATAATGAATCAGGTGCCAAGAAGCAAGTTGTTAAATCTCATGAGAACCAGAATCCCAAACTCTGTATGAATCATTGGCAGAACATGGTAGAAAAAGCAAATGAGGTGAATTTTAATATATAACTATGCAAAGGATTTTGAAGGCATTATTCCCATGAGGTCCTTTTTGAAGCCATATGCTCTGTCCCAGTATGCATCTTCTGTTCTTAAAGAGTAATTACCAGAATTCCGCTGAATAAAGTTCAAATATTAGAACTATCACAGAGAGGATTGCTGAGGTAGGTGGATGTTTGAATTAGGTTATTAATAAAAACCACAACAAAGTTTTATGGTTTTAGAAATTCTTAGTAATGTGATGAGCCAGATTCAGACTCTTTTGATAATAAGAAATTCCTGTTAGAAAAGAAAATAGATGTCCAATTCATCCAGATTCATTGATTGATTATTTACAGAGTAAGGATAGTTTTAATTTATTGATGCTTAAAAGGAAAA
The DNA here is from genome assembly GCA_025594165.1 of Tamias sibiricus. NCBI lineage: Eukaryota > Metazoa > Chordata > Mammalia > Rodentia > Sciuridae > Tamias > Tamias sibiricus. The sequence continues at coordinate 145,321,527 of CM046662.1, forward strand.
ATGCATAGAAAACACTGTACATTACATGGACGTACACATTTTTAAAAGAGTGGAAATTAGCAATATAACATTATTATTATCATCTTGGTTTATATACTTTTTTTTTTTTTTTTTTTTGGTACTGGGGATTGAACTCAGGGGCACTCGACCACTGGGCCACATCCCCAGCCCTTTTTTTTGTATTTTATTAGAGACAGGAACTCAATGAGTTGCTAAGTGCCTCACCATTGCTGACGCTGACATTGAACTCGCGATCCTCCCGCCTCAGCCACCCAAGTGCTGGGATTACAGGCATGCGCCACTGTGCCTGGCTATATCCTTTATTAATAGCACAGATTGTATATCCTGTGTAAAGGTTCACATGTCCTGGTACTACTTAAAATAATTTCATATTGTGAGACTAGAAAATTTCATTTTAGGGACAATATAATGGACAATTGTTCGCCTCTATTTATTAATTATAGAACTATAGAATGCAGGAAAAATAATCAGTATGTGTATTGTTTTACAATTTCATGAAATATAAATTGCATTCTGCCTAATGTTCTTTTTTTTAATATTTATTTATTTACTTTAGTTGTACACAATGCAATGCATTTATGTTTACGTGGTGCTGAGGATCGAACCCGGGCCGCGCACATGCGAGGCGAGCACTCTGTCGCTGAGCCACAACCCCGGCCCCCTGCCTAATGTTCTTGATACTTCCAGAACATTATCAGAATTTATTCTGAGGAATATCAAATAGGAAGGAGAAGCACCTTAGAGATGAATCAATAATACAGAGGTAGATAATAATCACTTTTCAATATATTCTATTTACCTGTAATGAGAACCAGAATCCCATCGATATGTTTATATTGATACATTTATAAATATTTATGCATGCACAAAATCTAAAAACAAGGGACAGAAGAGAAGTGGTCTTTTTACATAAGAATTATAAATAGTTGAGATCTTTTGGAAGTAATGAAGTTTTTTTAGGCTTTTTCTCAGTTTTCTTGCTGTAATCTTGTGATAGCTATTTTTGGAATGAATGCTCCTTAAAAAGTAGAAAAATTACACTTGTTTTTCTTTAAAACATCCATATTACTAAAAGCTCAAATGTCCAATAATAAACTTAGTGAATGATGTCAACAAGATGGAGCAATAAGAAACCCTGGCCCTACTTCCCCCACAAATATACAGAATTAGTAACAAATTTATATACAAATTCCCTTTTTGAGAAATTTGGAAAGTAATTGAAAGACTCCAGTACCCTGGGCTTAAGCAAAACCAGATTTATCAATGTGGTTAAGGAGAGTTGGGATACCTTGTTATCAGAACACTATCCCCAGCACAGTGTCAATGAGCAGGAGGAGACATCCTTACTACAGAATGTTTATAGAGAAGGAAGGGTATTGGCTTATAAAGTACAGCACAACGAATTCTCAGAGGAATACTCCTTAGAGGAATGGCTTCTGATTTGTTAATCTTCACATTCTGAGGCAACCAGCGTAATCTAGGGGAAAAATTATTGTAACTAGGTGGCAGCGTGGTCTGGTCAACATCATAGGTCCTTTTCCTCCTCAGTATAGTGTGAGCAAAAACACCTATAGATCTCTGCTCCTCCCTGGAGAGGGAATAATTGGTGGAGAGCCCCAGTATCTCTCACTGGGTTGATCTGCATGGTCTTCTCCTCTATGTAGCCAGTCCTTGAAGACTATGAGAGATGGCTTCTTTGTCTAATACACAGATACTAACAGAGAGAGAGAGTTAAGGAAAATGAAGAATCAGGCAGATTTTCAAACAGGAGAACTGTATAAATCTCCAGCATTGGACTCTAATGAAATAATTTATATGATTTATCTGAAGAAGATTAAATATGGTTCTGATAAAGATGCTCACATATGAGAATTTCAACATATCTAAACATAGATATAGACATCAAAATCATGGAGATGAGTAACACAGTAGTGAACTGAAAAAAATTATTGAAGGGTTTCAATTGCAGACTAATCAGTAAGAAACAATCAAGGTCGTTGGTAGTAAAACCCAGAAGAGAAATAAGAAGAAAGGAAAGGGGTGGAGAGGAAACAATCAAGTGAAACAATATTTATATTATGGGAGTTCAACAAGAGACCCAATGGACCTAAAAGTCATCTATAGAACATTCTATGCAACATGAGAAAAATTTGTGTACATTTTAAGTGCACATGGAAATTTCTCCAGGATAGATGAGATGTAGGTCATAAACAAGTTAACAAATTTCAGAAGACTAAAATCATACCAAGTATCTTTTCTAACAATAATGGAATGAAATGAGAAGTTGATAGCAGAAAAAAGAAAAACCCAAAGAATCGCAAATATGTGGAAATAACATACTCTCGAATAACAACTGGGTAAAAACTTAGTCAAAAAAGGAAACTAGAAAATACCTTGAGATAGACAAAAACAAAAATACACATACTAAAATTTATAGGATGCAGAAAAAGCAGTACTAAATTTATCAATAAGCACTTACATTAAAAAAAGAAAAAAGGTTTCAAATAAATAGCCAAATATTTCATATTAAGAAGATTGAAAAAGAAGAGTAAACCAAACCTAAAGTTAAAAGGTGAAAAGAAAAATCAAAGATTGAAATAATTGAAATTGGAAATAGAAAAACAATGTGAAAAAAAGCAAAAAAAACTTGATAACTGGTTTTTAGAACACAGCAATAATACTGACAGAGCTTCAGCTGGAATAAGGGAAAAAATGATAAAATAAAAAAAAGTCAATAAAATCAGGAAGTGAGGGACATGTATTCCAGAAATAAGAGGGATAATAAGAGATTACTATTAATAATTATGTGCCAACAAGCTGGATAACCTGGAAAAATGGGTATATTTCTAGAAACATAACCTACTAAGATTAAATTATGAATAAATAGAACATCTGAACAGATCTGTTATCTAATGTAAAATTGAGTGACTAATCAACAACCTCTCCACTAAGAAACTTGCAGGTTCAGATGACTTCATTGGTGAATTCTAATAAGCATTGGAAAAAAATTAATTCCAAGGCTTCCCAAGATCTTCAAAAAGTTGAAAAGGAGGGAACACTTCAGTATTTGTAAGCTTTGCATTTTTACAATAAAATACTCTGGGCAACAGGATATTGGAGGTTCAAAGTCCAAGATCATGCTAGTTTGCGTTTATTCAGTCTATGGTGTGAGTTCATGCATAAAGAAGCAAATAGTCACATCTTGAACTGAAGAAGAGACAGACAGACACTAGGGTCCCACAATTCCCTTTAAGAACAAAACCCCTGGGCTGGGGTTGTGGCTCAGTGGTAGAGTGCTCATCTAGCACATGCATGACCAGGGTTCGATCCTCAGCACCACATAAAAATAAAGGCATTGTGTACAACTAAAAAAAAAAAAAAAACCCAATGATCTAAAGACCCCTACTAGGTCTCACCTCTTAAAAGTCCACAGAACCTCATAGTACTTTTGTTCTGGAAACCAAACCTTTCTATGTGTATCTTTGGGGAGACAATATTCAAAACATACCAACTTCCAAATTCATTTGACAAAGTCAGCATTACCCTGATACTCAAACCCGAAAAACACCACAAGAAAGAGGACTACAGAAAAATATCCCTGATGAATGTGGATATATAAATCCTCAAAAATTAATAGCAAATCAAATCTAACAATACATGAAAAGGATAATACAGCATTATCAGTGGTATTTATCTCTGATATGAAAGTGTATTTCAACACATGAAAGTCAATCAATGTGTTAGGCCACATTATCAGAATAAAAGGGAAAAACACATGATTTCAATCGATACAAATAATTTGACAAAATTGAATACCCTTTCAGGATAAAAACCTTCAGCCAATGAGAAATGTAAAGAAAGGACTTCAACATAATACAGACCATATATGACCAGCTCATAGCTTACATCATACCCAATGGTGAAAATTTAAAAGCATTCCCTCCAAAATCAAGAACAAGGCAAGGAAAACCATTCTTACCACATCTATTCACCATAGTATTGGAAATATTAGCCAGAGCAATTAAGCAAGAGAAAGAAATAAAGGCTTTCAAATCTCAAAGAAAAAAAAACTTGTCCCAGTTTGTAGATTACTTGATTTTATATAAAGAAAATTCTAAGGACTTTATCTATATATAGATAATTCTAAGGACTGTAAAAATACATTTTTAACATTCTCACTATAAAAAAATCACAAGTTCTTAAGGTGATAAATATCTGATTAGCATGATCATTTCTCTTTGTAACATATACATAGATCAAAACATCATATTTTATCCCATACATATACACAACTTTTAATTAATTAAAAATAAAATAAAAATAGAAATCTATAAAAAGAACTAGAAGTTGAATTCATTAGTTTCAAGATGCAAATGGAACACACAATATCAGTTGTCTTCCTATTCACCAACCACAAACTATATGAAATTGAAATTGGGAAAACAATTCCATTTAAAATACCAACAAAAGTTTAAAAATACTTAGGAATAAACTTAACTAATAAGGTTAAAAACATTTATACTGAAAATGACAAAATATTGATGAAGAAAATTTAAGAAAACATGAACAGATGAAAAGACATCCTTTGTTCATGAATTAGAAAACTTTGTATTGTTTATATATCCATACTACCAAAAGGAACTTATAGTCAATGCAATGTCTACCAAAATCGTAATGGCATTATTTTTCTAGAAATGAAAAAAAAAATAAATTTACAATTCATATGGGACCACAAAAGACCATGAATTGACAAGTCAAACTTGAGAAAGAACAAATTGCAAAGTATCATAATTCCTGTTTTGAAATATATTAAAAAAGAGTAATCAAAACAGTATGATGCTGGTATAAAGACAGACACAGGGCTGGGTTGTGGCTCAGTGGTAGAGCACTTGCCTAGCATGCATGAGGCCCTGGGTTCGATCCCCAGCACCACATAAAAAAAAAAAAAAAAAAAAAAAAAACTAAATAAACAAAATAAAGGTATTGTGTCCACTTACAACTAATGTATATATATACGTGTGTGTGTGTGTGTGTGTGTGTGTGTGTAGACAGGCATATACGTGAATAAATAAGGAACCCATAAATAAATATATATATATATATATATATATATATATATATATATATTCATATGTGGCCAATAGATCTCTGAGAAAAGGATCAGGAACACACAATAAGAAAGGATAATCTTTCTAATATATTTTGTTGCTAAAACTGGATATGTACATGTGAAAGACTGGAAATGAACTCATAACTGTACAGCAAAATCAATGCAAAATGGATCATATATAGATACAAATGTAAGCCTTGAAAGTGGAAAATTTATGAAGAAAAACTGCATGACTGTTATTCTTAGCAAAGATTTTATGAGACTGACACTAAAACAACAGGCAACAAAACCAAAAATAAACGAGACTATCAAACTAAAAAGCTTCTGCATGGCAAAGGAAATAATTCATAGTGTGAAAAGAAAATCTATGGAATGGGTCAAATAATTGCAAACCATATATCTGAAAAATGTGTAAAGAACTCCATATGACTCAATAGCCAAATTCCTCTAATAGCCCAATTTAAAAATAGAAGAAGGACTTGAACAGTCATTTCTCTAAAGAAGACATATAAATGAACAATAATTACATGAAAAATGCTCAGTGTCACAAAATGTCATAGAAATGCAAATTTAAAAACCAGAATGAGATACCACCTGTCACCTGTCAGGATGGTTATTATAAAATAAAAACAATTAATGTAGGCAAGGATATGGAGAAATTGGAACACTTGGCATGTTGTTGGTGGAACTATAATATAGTGTGTCTGCTATTGGTGAACAGAAGGAACATTCCTCAAAAACTTAATAGAATTACAAATTGTCCAGCAATCTCATTTCTAGGTATTTATCCAAAAATAATTGAAATAAGAATCTCAATGTGCATCAAGTGGTTTTATGTTCATTGCAGCACTTTCACATTTGCTGAAATGTTGAAACAACCTAAATATCCATTAAGAGATGAATAAATAAATTTGCTACATGCAAATAATAGAATATATTATGCTTTTAAAAATCAAGAAATCCTAATATATGTGGAAATATGGATGAAAATTTAGTCCATTTTACAAGTAAAATAATCATGGGAGGAATGCTAGTCGGTGGGCATAAAGTTCCAGTTAAACAAGATGAAAAAGTTGTAGTGATCAATTGTACAATATTGTCCTCATAGTCAGTGGTATTGCATTGTACTCTTAAAATTTTATTAAGAAGGTATATCTCTTGTAAAGTGTTCTTATCACAATAAAATAACTTTTAAATAGACCTCAATAAATAAATAATGACACACACATAATATATTTAAGAGGATGGCAGAAAAAATATCTAGCCATTTAAGAAAATATTTCAAATATTAATTAATATTAAAACTATATTTACTTAAGTCTAAATATGCAAGATAAAACAACACAAACCTATTTTTGTAAAGAGAGAATTGTATGTATTTGAATAAAAATTATTTTTAAGATCCACCTCAAGAGTTCATGGGTAGCATGATTACCAATGTTTTCTGTTTTTTTTTTTTAATTTCTTTTTATTTTCATGTTTTTTGATTGTACCATGCTCTAATAATGACTAGTTTATAATAATAAAAACAGAATAAGCATTGCTTAATATATTGACATACCTCATGTCCACAAAGCATCTTAAATTCCAACTTTATGGATATATGTGAGCATCAAACTAATTTGAACAAGATACATTATTCTCCCATATTTTCTTATTATATTATGGATATGATTTTCACAATGCAAATAGTCAATAAGTGTGGCTTTGTAACTACTTACATCTATAAAATCAATTGAAAGCTATTTCCATGATCTCTGGCACAATATGATAATGTATAAGTATTAAAAATGCAATGATATTGACTCAATAGAAACTAATCATGAAAAAATTCACTTAATGTCAATCTAATTCAAAGAAGGTCTGAATTTTTATGTCAATAATGATTAGGGATTTCTCAAAATATAAAAATAAATATGAAAGTAACTGCATATTTAAAAAATTTTAATTTATAATAGCAGTTATGAATAAATAGAATGAGTAAATGATAATTTTTTATGATATTCTCCTATTTAAAAGTCCTATGGAGAGCTTTATTTGCATTTCTATGAGGCTGCGTCTTAAATTCCAACTTTATGGATATATGTGAGCATCAAACTAATTTGAACAAGATACATTATTCTCCCATATTTTCTTATTATATTATGGATATGATTTTCACAATGCAAATAGTCAATAAATGTGGCTTTGTAACTACTTACATCTATAAAATCAATTGAAAGCTATTTCCATGATCTCTGGCACAATATGATAATGTATAAGTATTAAAAATGCAATGATATTGACTCAATAGAAACTAATCATGAAAAATTCACTTAATGTCAATCTAATTCAAAGAAGGTCTGAATTTTTATGTCAATAATGATTAGGGATTTCTCAAAATATAAAAATAAATATGAAAGTAACTGCATATTTTAAAAAATTTTAATTTATAATAGCAGTTATGAATAAATAGAATGAGTAAATGATAATTTTTTATGATATTCTCCTATTTAAAAGTCCAACATTATCTATTATTGAGAAGTATGACTCTTATCTTTCATATGATTCTTACAAAGAGAACTTGCTATTTTGCTGTTAAAAATTTTAATACCAAAATGAAATTTGGTGGAGAGAAATCCACACAAAAGAAATGAGAGTTTTTGTCAAGTTAGCTGTATGACACTGCGGACTTGAAATTGATTGTCATGTTGGGGACTCCTTTTTTTTTTTTTTTTTTACACCTGCCTACTAAGTTTGTTATTGGTATCTCCTGAGTTTAAGGCATTTAATTTGCATCTGAGAGTTCTTGTGATGTGAGTACTATTTCCTCTGTTATTTTTGAGTAACTACTTGATTTTCAAAACAGAGATTGAAAGGTGACCAAGGAAGATTTCTTTAAGATCATTCAGGTTGTTATTTGTTTTAGAGTGATAGAGTTTATATTTCTTTCTACTTTCCTATGTTAGTATAAAAGCCTCCAATGATCACACAAATGGCAAACAAAATACACAACCATTAAAGAAAAGCACCCTGTTATTACAGGGCAGAAGTTGGTCAACCATGAATATGTCTTAGTCATTTAGCACTTCTGGCACCTCAACAGGCTTGAGTACACAGTGGGCTGATAGTTTCATGATAAAACAAAATTTGAGATGACTGTAAAGCAATTGCTTATATAGGAGGATTTTTAACATGTCCTGACAGTATTACATTAATTGTGTCATACATTTTCTTTAGAAGACAGTCATTTATTATAAATGGATTAATTTGAGGCAATGCAAATTCCTTGCCAAATGGCAAATAGCCATTCAGAGGTAGCCATCCAGATTTCTGACCTTCTATTCTCTGGTAAGAGTGACTTTCCAACTATTTGTCAGTTCCAAAATTTCTTTTTTTTTTATTAGTCTTATTTCTGGGATAAAATAGAATTAGGGATTATGATCTCCAGGTTTCATTTTTTTTAATTGTAAGACAATTCATTAAATAAAAAATTCTGTAATGATATTTGCAGCTGGGTGCGGTGGTGCATGCCTGTAATCCCAGCACTTGGGAGGCTGAGGCAGGAGGATCGCGAGTTCAAAGCCAGCTTCAGCAATGGTGAGGCACTTAGCAACTCAGTGAGACCCTGTCTCTAATAAAAAAAAAAAAAAAAAAAAAAAAAAAAAAGGGCTGGGGATGTGGCCCAGTTGTCGAGTGCCCCTGAGTTCAATCCCCGGTACCAAAAAAAAAAAAAAAAAAGAAATGATATTTGCATATTGAAATTCAATCTTTGGGAGCACATACCCCAATAGTAAGAATTAAAATGTTTTCAGTATGAGTCAGTTGTGGAAAAGTAAGATTTAAAAAAAGTTCTGCATGGCAGGCACTAGTGCCTGACACTGAAAACACTTATTCTGGCACACATACCCAGCAATTTGTCTTGATCTACATAATCCTAGTATTTACATGTTTCTTACATTACTTGCACTAATTTTATTTCTGTTGAAGAGATTCTTAATCCTGAAGAATCAAATATTAACATATTTAAATGTCACTGACTATCTGGAGACAGTAAAGTCATCCTCATCTCATTAGCATGACTTACCCTTCCTATGCTTACAAAGATGGAAACCTTAAAGAAAGCCCTAACTAAATCAGGAAATTTCAACTCTACAGATGAAACTGAATTTTAACATATATAACTCTGCCTGTGGTTGCGGAGTTAATCTCATAATACTTATGTCATCAATTATATATTTATATGCTGTTTCTTAAGAAACATTGATTTAGATATAAAGTTGATCATGAAGGTTATTCTAGAATGTATAGTAATAATTTTATAGTGACAATAAGTATATGTTACCTACTGTTTAATTCCTTTTTTTTCCTTCTAAGAACTGCTTCTAAGAACTGCTTTAATTTGAAGTTGTTCTATGTAACAGTAGAATGCATTACAATTCGTAATACACATATAGAGCACATTTTTACATACCACTGTTTGTATACAAAGTATATTCATACTATTCATGTCTTCATACATGTACTTAGAGTAATGATATCCATCTCATTCTACTGTCTTTTAAATTTCTTATTATAGAATCTAAAAGTACTTTGTTAATAAAAATACATTAAAGTAATTGTCTCAGTGTGGACTAGAATCAAAAAGGAAAAAAAAATTGAAGAAGTCTCATGTTTTTGAAATTTAACTGATAAGGCTTTATATAAATCTAATGAAACTCTCAAGCATGACATTATATGGCAGGCAAAGTGCTCTTTCTCTCGGGAATGCTATAGAGGACATTCATTATCTGCTAATGGTGTCAGATTCACAGGGAAGACTGTAGATATTCCACTGAAACAAGAAAACTTTTAAGATTACATAATTTGGGTTTGGAATAAAATGTTCTATTCTGTTCCATGAATATCTATTTTAAAATATCTTTCAGAAAAAATTTAAAATATACTTAATATAATTTCAAATAGATATGACTGTATGTCAAAAAATTGATAAAATGTTTATATCACAACTCAGTTTTTTCTCTTTATATCATAAAGCAGTTTTCTAAACAATGGCAAAAAAAAAAGTTTTAATAGAAATTTTACTGCTGCCAAAATACTTCAAGGATGAAGGCAGGTGCTTCTTGAACTGTTTGTTCTGATAAATGCAGATAAGTGTCCTTTGCTAAAAAAAAAAAAAAAAAAAAAAAAAAAAATTGTTTATGCAATAAGTAAATAAGTATAAAGAATGCCAAATTGAAAAAAAGTTTTCTGATTCAAAATCTTTAGAAAAGTCACTATGGTTACTTCTCTCTAAAGTTTATATTCCTTTATTTATTTGGAACATGTGATTGAACCCAGAGGCCCTTAACCATGATCTCCATCTCCAGCCCTTTTTAGTTTTTCATTTTGAGGTGGGGTCTTATTAAGTTGCTTAGGGCCTTGCTAAATTGCTGAAGCTGACCTCAAATTTGGGATCATCCTGTCTCATGCTCCCAAGTTGTTGGGATTACAGTTGTGTAACACCATTCTGGGCTGTTTTGTTTTGTTTTTGAATGGAATGGGAGAGGAGAAATTGTTGGGGGGGGGCGGTAAAAAGAGCTGAGTAATAAAAGTGATGCGTTTCCTAATTCCAGGAAAAGGCAGCAGAAAAATGTGTATTACTTTATTGAGACCAGCATGGTCCCAGCACTGAGAGCCAGTGGTCTTCTTGAAGGGCATATAATGAAGGGTATGGTAGTGGCCTAAGTGGTGTAATAGGCAAATGTCAGGCAGGGAAAAAGACATCTCAGAAAGAAGACACTACCTTTGTTAGGAAATGACCAACCAGATAAGATGTACCTACTACCTCTGAGTGCTCAAGTGGTTGAGACTGTTTCTGCATTTGGAATACAGGCTCAAAAGAGAGTCGTGTGTGGTAAAAGAAAAGTGAAGAAAATTACATTCCTTGCACATCTGAGTCTGTGGCTGGAATTTGTTTTGACTATAGCAACATTTCTTTGGACTAGGATTCCTAGAATATACTTTAGAAAACAGTAATCAAGCTAATTAATTCCTGGCAGTATGTATCTCATACTTACTTAGCTGAGCAAATTTATCTTCAAAATACAAATTACTTAATAGGCTTGATCTACTTAAGCATTACACTAGATGAAGGTATGGAATATTGATAATTATCTTAATCAATGAAGAAAAAGAAAACAAGTCATGTCTAAATGAGCACTTTCAGACTCAAACTTGGTTTATCTTAGACCTTAGTTCATGCTGTTCTCAGCCTGGTAACCTTTGGTAGGGCTAAACTTTATCAAAGAAAAATACTTATTTTCATGAAACAATGTATTTTTCAATGTAAGATACCTTTTCAAATGATCCTTGTTTTCATCTAAAAATTGTTGCAATCAATCAAAACAATATTGTGACACTTTAAAAATTATTTATTGTATTTATTGGTGCTATTTTGTAAGCTATAATTAAAACTCTATTTCACTTCTTCAAAATCACATGTACTTTTAGATCAAACATAATATTTTAGATCAAACAAAAATATTCCATTATTATTATTATTATTATTATTTTGGTAAAAACTTGTACCATCAACAATGTATTTAAATTGTCTGTTTTAGCTTTCCCACTTATTTAAGACAGAGATTTTAAGTTACACAAACAATTATAGGCAAAATATTAAAAGATACTACATATAATAATGTCAAACATATATACAAATGTGCTGAAAGAACCAATGGGTGATTATATGGTATCTGACAAGAAACAAAAACAAATTTCCAAAGCATGAAATGTAGTGATTTCAACAAAGTTGCAAATGTGTGTATGTATGTGTGTGTGTGTGTGTGTGTGTGTGTGTGTGTGTGTGTGTCTGTGTGTGTTATAGCTTCCTCAGGTAGCTGTTGGGTTTACTTAATATATGAAGGATTTTAGAGAATTTATCTGCTTATTTGTTTTTATTTATTAGGTTAGCCATGGTATTAAAGTGGAGACTCCATAGTTAGGTTTCAAGGTTCCATGAAAAGTGCCAAAATATATGCTTAGTTAAGATATAAATGTTTTTGGATAGTTTCTTGGGTGGAAATTGTGGACTTTTTAATCATACCATCATTTGGTTATGATTACAAAGTCAAGGTATTGATCAATTTCTATGTTTTTAAATTCCATAATGTACAATTGAAGATTTTAGTAATATTTCTGTTTTTAAAAAACCTATCTTATTTGCAATTTTGCATTTCAATGAATCAATAAATATCTTGGGTAATTATGAGTTTAGCAATAGGCAAATGCTGAATAATATCAAAGAAATATGACTTTAAGAAATGAAGGCTTTAAAAGAATAAGAAATTTCATAAGTTCAAGGTCAGCCTGATCAATTTAGGGTAAAACCAAATCTCATAAATAAATAAATAAATAAATAAATAAATAAATAAATAAATAAAAATAGCTGGTGATTTAGCCTAGTGGTAGAGTGTCTCCAGGTTCAAATCCCAATGCCATTCATATATATGAAATCCCAATGTCATATATATGTATATATATAATATATATCAAAACAATATAAAATCACTATAAACTAGTGATAATCTGCAGAACAAATGTTGAATATTTTTGGAGTTCAGAAAATTGAAACCTTTATTTCAGTGTGTGTGAACTGGGGAAGTCTTTGCAGAACAGTGGAGACCATAGGGACCTGTATTATAAGTCAGGATCTGAGTAGCGAGCATACTGAAATAGGAGAAAAGCCTAGAGCTAACTTCAATTGTGCTTCTCAGACATTGAAAGTTATCCTTTATTCAAAGACTCTGACAGAGGTTTAAATAGCCTAGAATAAATTTCAAAGTTGAATGTAGAGGTTATAAAGATGGTGGATCAGAGAAACTTACCATATAGTAACTGCTCTCTGAGATTAAATCAAAACAAAAGTTCTGTTGCAACTTGATGAGGTAGGAAGGCTATGGGAATACACTCAGAGAGCAAGAAGATAGGAGAAAACTAGAAATGTTGCTTTTTAGACTAGAAAGAAGATCCATAAAAGGAATAGATGGGGCAGTGTCTGGAACATGGTAAAATAGTGGGGAAGGGGAAGCTCACCTGCAATGACCAGACAGAAAGTTTCCCAGGGTGTTTAAGAAAAGCAGGCTCCGCTATTCAACAAAATTGCAGTCTGAGGAATAATGCTCAGATTCTGTGAATTGAGCTGGCACTGGAGAGAGTCCTTGCAATTCTCAGCAGTGAAGTGGGAAACTATAACAGCTGAAAAAGATTCTTTGTTTGGATTTTCTGAGAGGCTAGAAATCCCTTCAGTTTTCCTTCCCTATTTTTATTTTTGTTTGTCCTATTCTTGGTTTGCTTTCTTTTTGTGCACCCAAGACTGATCAATCACTCTGCTTCAATTTTCTCTGGATTGATGGGAACCCAAGCTGTAAATTAATCTGGGTACAATAGTGAGACTAGCATGAATTTAGGGGAAGATCGGGGCAGTGACAGCAGCCACACTTGTCAATCTACAGGTCTACACAGTGGAGACGAATGAAGGGTGCTTTCCCATTCTCCCAAAACCAAAGGCCAAATGTTCTCTCTGTTAAGTGGATGCTGATTCATAATGGTGGGGAAGCATAGGAAAAATGGAGGAACTGTGATTGCAAAGGGGAGGGAGAAGAGGGGTGGGGGAATGGGGGCAGGAAAGATGATGGAATGAGATGAACATCATTACCCTAGGTACATGTGTGACTGCACATATGGTGTAATGCTACATCGTGTACAACAAAGGAAATGAAAAGTTGTGTTGTAATTGTGTACAATGAATCAAAATGCATTCTGCTGTCATATATACCTAATTAGAATAAGTAAATAAATATTTTTTTAAAAAAGGATGAAGGGTGCTTTCATTTAAAATTGGAGATATAAACTCTGTGATAAGGAAAAAGGCCAATGGGGAGTATTACTGGGTTGAGTTAGGGTTGGGTGGAGAGTGCAGCCAGCACAATACTACTGTGAGCACAGATACCTCCCTGTGCTCAGAAGGGTCTGGAGGATCTTCTGACATAAACTAGGCACTTTCCATACATCTGGTCCCAGCAAACAGACTAAAGATCTCAGAACCAGGAACATGGTTTTATCCAGATCTATCAACAGGCTGCCCAGGTGAGAGGGCTCACCAGAAGCTTCTGCTAGGGTTCACTCCCATCACAGATACAAACACAGAGCCATATTGAGGGTGAATTGTGCTCTGCAACAGATGATGCTGTCGTAATACATACTGGCAGACGGGGAGGGGGAAGAGCTTAGCAGACAGACTCCCCTAGCAAGATTGGTTTAGGAGAGAACTGAGAATGAACAAATAGTATCCCACAAATAATGGCATAACGGGAGGTTCTAAATTTGAACCCTAAAAAGAAATATTTCCATTTTTAAAAAACTGAGCAAGGGGAAAATCAAATATTTTCATGATCATTGTAACATGAGATATTTTACATGAAATATTTTGTAGCATCTTCCTCCCTTATTTGTTCCTTGGTACTAATTTTACATAGTTTGTCGGTTACTTGACTTTTTTCCTTTATACTTCCCTTTCTTATCTCTCTTCCCTTCTCTTTTATCCTTCTTTCTCTTCTCATTTTATTATCTGTCTCTCTTCCTTCCTTGACCTCTTTTTCTTTTCTTTATTTTTCTCTTCTTTAAATACAATTTAGTATTGAGTATATGGATCTTAAAACTTGAATTACCATCCTACTCTGTGTTACTTCTCATTGGTTAATATAGTTATAACTATCATTAGTTCTAAGTTTTAAAATATAGGTTAATATGTGGTGCTCCTTGAAGTTATCACTGTTAATACATGACAATTACTCTCTCCTCTCAAAGTTATACTGATGGTTGAATTTAGAACCTTGAGTATGCTGTTCTGGTGTTGTGGTGGTAAGATATACTCTATCTCAGGGAATACTGCATAGATATTGCTCTTTATACTAAAAGATCATCACATGTAGAAGAAGAAGAATCTTAACAGATGTGCAAAAGCAGAAGTTCTGAAAAACATGAATGAACAAGCCAACAAGATACTTCAAAAGTTTACAACTCCTAATAGGTGAATCAGACACCAAAATGGATGAAATCCTTGACAAAGAATTCTAAAAGTTGATTGTTAAAATGATTATTAACTTAAAGAAGATCGAAGGAACGGACTAAGGGAGAAAATACAGGATATGAAAGAACATTTAGAAGGAAATTCTGAGAAAGAAACAACCAGAAATTGTGGACATGTTGAGGAGGCTATTTTTTCTCCAATGTATGTTTATGGAGCCTTTGTCTAGTATGAGGTAAGTATATTTTTGTGGTTTGTCTCTGTATCTTCTATCCATTGGTCTTCTTACCTGTTCTGATGCCAATACCATGCTGTTTCTGTTACTATAGCTCTGTAGGATAATTTAAAATCTGGGATTCGGATGTCTTCTGCTTGCTTTTCTCACTAACATTGCTTTGGCTATTCTGGGAATTTTAAATTTGCCAATTTGCCAATGGCTGCTTTTTCTATTTCTATGAAGAATGTCATTGGAATTTTGATGGAAATTGCATTGAATGTATATAGCACTTTTGGTAGTATGGTCATTTTGACAATATTAATTCTGCCTATCTAAGAATATGGAAGTTCTTTCCATCTTCTAAGGTTTTCCTAAAATTCTTTCTTTAGTGTTCTGTAGTTTTTATTGTAGTAGTCCTTCACTTATTTTCTTAGATTGATTCTCAAGTATGGTTTCAGTTTTTTTTTTTTTTTTTTTTTTTAATGGGATGGTTTTTCTAATTTCTCTTTTGGCTGACTTGTCATTGGAGTAGAGGGATGCAATTAATTTCTGGGTGTTAATTCTGCATCCTGCTACTTTGCTGAATTCATTTTTCTTTGCCACCCCCACCCCAGATAGAGTGCTAATTTCCAGAGTATATATGGAACTCAAAAAACTTAGCACCAAAAAACAAACACACACAAAAAATCCAGATAACCCAATCAATAGATGGGCAAAGGAAGTGAATAGGTATTTCACAGATAAATTTAAAAAAATGTTCAACTAGCAATTAGAGAAACGCAAATTAAAACTGCTCTGAAATTTCATCTCATTTTAGTAAGAATGGCATTTATCAAGAGTGCAAGTAATAATAATTATTGGTGAGAATGTGAGGAAACAGGTACACTCATACATTGCTGGTAGGACTGCTAATTGGTGCAACCACTCTGAAAAGCAGAATGAAGTGTCCCCATAAAACTGGGAAATGGAACCACCATTGGACTCAGATATTCCTCTCCTTGGTATATATGCAAAGGATTTAAAACAAGTATCCTTCAGTGACACAGCCACATCAAAGTTCATAGCAGCTCAATTTAAAATAGCTAAGCTCTGGAGGCAAATTTGGAGTCCTTCAATAGATGAATGGATTAAGAAAATGCACTGTATATGCACAATGGAGTATTACTCAGCTATAAAGAAGAATGATTCTATGACATTTGTGAATAAATGGATGATCTGGAGACTAGCATGCTAAATGAAATAAGCCAGTCTCCAAAAGCCAAAGGTGAAATGTTTCCTCTGATACGTGGATGCTAACCCACAATAAGGTGGTGGAGAGGAAAAATAGATATTCAGCAGATTAGACAAAAATGAATAAAGGGAATGAGGGGAGATAGGAAAAGGAAATACAGTGTAATGAATCCAAAATAATTTTCCTATGTACTTATATGAATATTCCATAGTGAATCCCACCATTTTGTACATCCATAAGAATGGGATACTGATTAGAATAAGATACATTCCATGTTTGTATAATAATATAAAAAATAATTCTACTGTCATGTTTAACTAAAATGAACCAATGATATAAAAATAAACCCACATTTAACATAAAGTTTCTTGATGAAACACACACATATGAACACACACCCCAAAAAAGAAACAAAAATATAGATATTACACCAGACATCTCTGAAATCTAGAGTAACATTAGGGACTAGTTTGAAAACTTATATTACAACAAACTGCAAAATATAGAGGAAATGGATAAATTTCTAGACACATACAATCTACCAAAATTGTACTAAGAATATATAGAAAACCTAAACAGGCCAACAGAAAGCAATGAGATTGAAGTAGTGATAAAAAGTCCTCCAACAAACAACAAACTAAGAAGAGAGGGGTTCACAGCTGAATTCTACCAGACCTTTAAAAAAGTAATGTGAATGTTTCTCAAATTATTCCATGGAATAGAAAGAGAGAGAACACTTCAAATTGCAATTTAAGAAGCCAATATCACCCTGATATTTAAACCAGGTAAGGCTACTTCAAGGGAAAAGACTATAGACCTAGATCCTTGATGAACATAGATAAATTCTTTTTTTTATTCATTCAGTGTTGTTATATATATAACAGTAGCATGCTTTACAATTCTTAATACACATAAAGAGCACCTTTTTACATATCACTGTTAGTATACAAAGTATATTCATATCTTTCATGTCTTCAAACATGCATTTAGGGTAATGATAACCCTCTCATTGTACCATCTTTTTAAAAAATTCTTAATAAAATGTTAGCAAATCACATTCAACAATGCACTAAAAAGATTGAACATAGTGATCAAATTGGTTTCAAACCAGGAATATAAGGATGGCTCAACAAATGCAAATCAATCAATGTAATATAACACATAAACAAAATCAAGTACAAAAATCACATGATAACCTCAATAGATATAGAAAAAACCCTTCAATAAAATTTAACAGGCATTCACAATAGAAACCTTGAAGAAACTAGGGATAGAAGAAATGTACCCTAACTTCACAATAGCTATATATTGACAAACCCAAATAAAACTCTATACCACATGGTGAAAACTGAAAGCATGTCCTCTAAAATCAGAAAAAGAAAAAAACATCCTCTCTCACCACTGCTAATCAGTATAATATTTCAAATTTTAGCTAGAGAAATGAGGAAATAGTAGGAAATAAATGAAAGGAAGAAGTCAAATTGTCCCTCTGTACAGGTGGTATGATCTGTACAAGATGCTAAAAGTTCTACCAGAAGTTTTTACAGGTGATAAATTAAACAAAGCAGCAGGATAAAATATCAACAAACTAAAATCAAATTATTTTCTATCTATGAATAATAAATCAACAGAGAAAGAAATCAGGAAAGCAATTCCATTCACAGTAATCTCAAAAATAAATAAAAACATGTTTAAATAAATAAATAAACAAGTAAATAAAATGGCTAGAAATTAATCTAAGCAAAGAGCTAAAAGGCCTATTCAAGGAACATTCTAGAATGCTGAAAATGGAGATCAAAGGAGACACCAGAAGATGGAATGACCTCCCATGTTTGTGGACAGGCAAAATTAACATCATTAAAATTGCAATATTACCAAAAGTGACATACAGATTCCATGCATTCCCAGAGAAGTACCCATGATATTCTTCACAGAACTAGAAAAAATGGCCCTGAAATTTATATGGAAGAACAAAAGACTCAGAATAGACAAAGTAATTTTGAGCAAAATGAGTCAAGTCATAGGTATCATGGTAGTCAACTTCAAATAATAGTAGTGAAACATGGTTAAAAAAAAAAAAAAACCAACACAGATTGGTGCTGTCTGCTGTCATAAAAATAGACTCATGAACCAATGCAAAAGAATAGAAGAAACAAACCCACAGGGTTACTGTCATGTGATTCTTGGCAAAGGTGTCAAAAACTTCCATTGGAGAAAAGACAAGTCTCTTTAACAAATGGTTGTGGGAAAACAGGATGTCTACATGTAAAACATCGAATAGAGAGCCCTTTTCCACCCTGCACAAAAATCAACTTAAAATGGACTAAAGATCTTGGGATAAAAATGGAAATGTTTCAACTGTCAGATGAAAACATAGGGGGAACACTCCAAAACAGTGGCACAGGCAGCAACTTCCTGAATAAGACTTCCATAGCTTAGGAAAGAATCAACAAGTGGGATAGCATCAAACTAAAAAGCTTCTGTAGAGCCAAGAAGGCAATTAGCAGTGTGAAGACAGGACCTACAGAATGGAGAAAATATTTACCAGTTTCTCTCCTGACAATGGATGAATACCCAGAATATATAAAGAACTTAAAAAAACAATCCAGAAAACAAATAACTTCATCAATAAATGGACCAATAAATTAAATATAACCTTCTCCAAAGACGTACAAATGGCCAACAATTATGTAAAAAAAAAAAATAAAGAAGATTCAACATGTCCAGAAGTTACAGAAATGCAAATAAAAACTACATTGATATTTAATACCATTGAAGTTAGAACGGAAATCATCAAGGATATGAATAATAAATGCTGGTATGGATACAGAGTAAAAAGATCTCTTGTATGCTGTGCAAATGTAAAGTAGTACTGACACTATGCAAATAGGTATGCAGTTCCCTCAAAAGAGTAGGAATGGAACCGTCATATGATTCAGCTATACAAGTCCTTGGTAAGTCTGCATACGTGTGTATGTATGTGTCTCTCTGCAGAGAGATGCTTATCACAACAGAATTCACAATATCCCAGCTATGGAAGCAGTCTAGGTGTCCATTAAGAGAAGAACGAAAAAAGCAAATGTGATATATATACACAATGGAATCTTAGCCATAAAGAAGGAACAAAGTTATTTCATTTTCAGGAAAATAGAAACTGGATAACACCATGTTAGCAAAATAATTCAGACTCAGAAAGTCAAGGCTCATATGCTTTGTTTCATATGTGAAGGTTAGAGAAAAAAAGGGGAAAATTGTGTCTTTTGGAAACAGAGTAGAGGAAAGGAATCAGGAAAGCAAAAAGGAAAGGGCCAGGAAGTGCTGGAGAATAAAATTGACCATAGTATGTTCTGAGCATGTCTAAACATAACATAATGAAACCCACAGTAATTATAATTATGCACTAAAAAAGTCTGAATTTATAATATTATTAGCTGGTGATCATGATATACTACAAGTTGAAAAAAGTGTTGTATTGTCTTATGATAAATATACATTACCTAATTATCAAGAATATTTTGCAGAGCCGGGTGTGGTGGCACATGATCCCCAGCACTTGGGAGGCTGAGGCAGGAGAATCATGAGTTCAAAGCCAGCCTCAACAATGGTGAGGCACATAGCAACTCAGTGAGACCCTGTCTCTAATAAAATACAAAAAAGGGCTAGGGATGTGGCCCAGAGGTCAAGTGCCCCCGAGTTCAATCCCCGGTACCAAAAAAAAAAAAAAAAAAAAAAATTTGCAGGTTCTAAAAACTTGAATGTATTTGTAATCAGGTATCTTAATGTTTTTAAAATATTAACATAAAATAGATTCTATCCATAAGAATCTTTTCTTTTTAGTACTTCTGATAATTGATTCTTTTTACAGTTTTCTTTCCAGCAAGTTCTTAAAAATTCAAATACGCTGTAAAGTTTCTTATTTTCTATTTGAGGACTTTTTTGTCAGATAGACTTTTCCTATGATTTTATAGGATCATTATATATAAAATTAGTAAAGGCCACTTGTCCTTAAAAGATATTGTAGGTTCTTCATTAATTATGGATTCCTGTGCTGAGTAATGTCAGGTTACAAAATGTTAAGCAGGTTCATTTACTGGATTTTCAGAGATTTTTTATATACTAAAGTGTATGTAAATCTTTAGTGTAAGATATATTATTCATCATCTATTATTTAATCATAAATACCTATGAATTCTTAATAGAACAAGTATTATGAGATACATAGTAAGAGGAATGCTAATTTAAACCAAATTCCTGAACCCCCATCCCCAGATGGAGAATTAGGAGCTAGATCATTCACTGGTCTTAGGCAGAACAAGTGTTTGTAGTCCATCCTTCCTGAGACTTCCTCACAAGGAGAATGAAGGGAAACAGTAGAAGAAGGGGTGACCTATATAAGAGGAAATGGAGTAGAGAAAAGGTGGCTGGAATATGGGGCCTGCTTAGCAAAACCGGCATAGGCTCCTGGTTCAGAGAGAAGGTGGAGGTCAGAGTTACTACTTAGGGAGAAACAGAGGAGGAATTCAGGTATCTCCAGGACATAGTTCCTTCTCCTCACACTGCATAAGAAAAAACAGAAGCTGGGTGTTTACATTCTCACCAAATAATTCAAACACACCCATATTCAAAAGATACATCTTACAAACATATTAGTGACTACGAGATGGCACTTTAGTTAGTGTGGGTATTTGTGCTGCCAAATAAAGCCCTTTCCATTCTAGTTAGGATTCCCTCATGTCATAGTTGCCTAGCATCTATTCCCATACAAATCTGCCAGTCAACAACACCCACTAAGCTACTGAGAGATACCAGCAGCCTTTCTATTGCTTCATTCTTAAATACAGATGGATAGAAATTTAAAAACAAAATGTGAACAATTTGAAGAAAAGGGAAAGACCAAGATAAGCAGAAAACAGGCCCTGGTGCAAACAGATAATGAAAAGAATGGAAATAAATTTGAAGAATAAAATCTTGTGAATGCAATAAATTATAAAATGATGTTTTTGGAGAAAAGCAAATAGGAAAAATAATCCATACAAAATGTATTATAACCTAGCTATTTAACTCAGTTAGAAATATGAGTGGAAATACAGAGTACATGAGGGTTCAAGAAACAAAGTGTAATCAGAGCATACTACATGACACCACATTGAACCATATTATTAAATTCCCAATAATTCCTAGTCAGACTTAAGTTTTCAAAATTTAAAACCAGCTAATGGACAAAGAGCAGACTAATTACAATTATGCAGCAGAACATAAATTTTATCCTTAATGTTATAAAATGGTGACAGAAAGAGTCCATTGACTAGTGTATGTATTTATTTATTGCCAGTTTCTTGTTTTATTGCACAGTGACACCCAGGCTTTGACAACATACTTGCACTGAGGGTACAGCCTCTCTGTACACTGTTGTTTTGCGTTTTCAGGTTTCCTTCCTGCTTTTTGAGCCAGCAGCGCGCAGCTCCTGTCTTCTTGGGCCACAGTTCCAGGGGCTTAGACACCAAGCCTCCTGTCACTTTGGTGATATGCTGCTGGGACAGCTCCACTTTCAGGTCACCCAGCTGTTTCAGGAGCTCCTCCTCATCCTTGCCAGGAAGGTCCTGACCCTTAATCTTGGCCAGAGCTGCATGATCCACCAATGTCTGAGCTGAGGGAAAGAGCTAATATATTTATATTTGAAAGTGTTTTAACAATTGCAAAAGAATACTGGGCTATTTGAAAATAGCCTTCATTAAAATGAAAATGCATAAATAGGTAATAGTGGGTCCTCCAGTAGGAGTAACAGTGAGTAGTGGAGAAGGAAACAATTGACTTTTATTTTAAGCTCATAAGATTTTAAATTATATACATGTTTTACTTTAATAAGAATAAGTCAAACTAAAAATAACATCTAGCAAACAGATTAAAATATGGATCTCTTCTCAAAAGACTCTGGAAATAAATATAAGAAGCCTTAAGATCTTTGTGTTTTAGAGATTGGAAATTTTTAGCCCTCACTTTCTAGTATTTCAAATTTATAAGGCTCATTATACTAAGAGTTATGAAAGCAGGCATGTTCTTAAGTTATCTTTGGGTCTCCAGTTTCAGACAAGTACTTTCCATAGAGTGTATCCTCATGTGATTGTACTTTATATAGAGTAAGCATTGCAAAGAGCAGGGACTCAAATGTCGGTAGTACACCAGAAGACATGATCAACTGAAACAACATTAATGTTCCCTTAAAATATCTTTTTACCTAGATTAGTAATTAAATAAAACCAACCATACTGCTAAAATTTACAATGTTTTTCCATATGAAGTTCTTTCATCACAAACAAACATACATAATTCACATTTGTTCAAATTTAAAAATATTTTAGATTTGGATACATATATTAATCTCATGTTATTGTTCTATTTATAAAGATTAGTCATTGATCCATTTTTAAAAAAATCTAACAAAGGAGGCAATTAAGCTTCCTATTAAAACATTTGAAAATTTATAATCTTTCATTTGTGCACACTAAATATTTTGTCTACAATTTACTTAAATTATTAACCTTGGTCTTTGTAGAGATAGATGTATCAATAATGACTCCAACATTACCTGAATTCTCACAGAAAATCTGATTATTTTCTTTATTTTTGCATGCTTAGTTATGTATGCTAATATTTCGGTATACCTAAGTAAGCACAAATATATAGTTATTTCTTTGAGTTTGTTCTATATTTTTTGGGGGGATGCTTGCATTGTTCTCAAATAATGTTGATCATTCACTTTCTTATTTGTGGATTCTGAAAATTAATGGTCATAGATTTCCTGAACCGTTGTCTTTATATTGTCTAATATTAAAAGCCAGAATTTTGTCAAGTTCTAAGCCATTCTTTATTAACAGGTTAAGCAGATTTGCATATATAAGATGAGTCTCACATACTTCTGTCTTTTAATACAAATATTATTTTTGCTTGGATCCCACTGACAGGGAAAGTTTTTAATCTTGTTGAGATTAGGAAAGATAGGAGCGAGAATATGTTGTGAAGATTAAAAGGAAAAAATATTTTCTCACTAAGCCATTAAATTTAGATAGTATTGTTTGATGGCATGTACATGCAAATAAGGTCACTTGCTATTAACTTTTATTTTTCGTGAGCCCTGCTTGTTTGACTTGCAATTCTCTATCACTACAAGGCTATGCCTTTCCGAAGGGAATTTCTGCCTCTTGTTTCACAGGAAGATTGAGGTAGGAAAATAGTTTGTAATAAGAAAAGAAGTCAACCTTTGCCCTAAACACACAATAAACCTTCAGCATACTTTCTAAGGCTCAGCAAAACTTTGATACATTGTTTAAAAGTAGGGGCACAGGTGAAACTTTATAATTTTTAATCCTGTCTGGGTCTGGAGACAATCAACGTGAAAAATGAGTAGAAAACCTGGTTCTGGAAGAAAATTTCAGTCTATGTGTAGGAAAGAATATGTGAACAGTGTCTGAACTCATGTTTAGATTAAGTAAGATTCTTCTCCTTTCCTCTGTGTTTAACAAGAGAACTAAATAGCCCAGAATATAATGCGGACTTTTCCATTCAACCCCTAGACTGTAGAAGAGATGTAAAAAATTGGTTACACACTTTTCAATTTCAGTTCAGTGGATGAACTTATGTAGAATCCAGATATCCAAATCTATTCTTACTTAGGGAATAATCCACATTACTTAGTGAAAAGCTCTTATTAAAAAAATGTTCAAATAGATTTTTATTGTAATATAGAAATCATATGTAATTTTCTCAAATGTGGGTGTCAGGTCAGCAAACATGATATATGAGTAATTAAAAATGAGCAGAATAATAGTATATACGGAGATAACTTCGTCCATATTGTTAAGAATGATGCTCTTACATTTTCAGCATATAAATACATACACATATAAGTAGCATAAACATATATTGGATTAAAATCTAAGTTAATGTTTAATTAAGGTAATCAATTTATTTCTTAAATTAAAAATTTCTCATCATTTGATGTAATTTTATCTGGAGAAATGACAGTAATTTAATTTATGAAAAAATGGGTCAGCTTCTGTAATTAGAATTTTGTGTAAACAGAGGGGGAAAACATATATATTCATCCCTCAGTATCCATGGTGGATTGCTTCGAAGACCTCTTGTGGATACCAAAAATCAATGGATGTTTAATTGCCTTATATAACATGGTGCTTGCTATATTTACTTGTCACCTATGCACATCATCCTGTATACTCAAACCATTCCTAGACTATTTACATGCCTAATGAAATTTAAATACTACATCAGTTGTTACACTGTAGTGTTTATGAAATATTGACAAGAAAAAACATCTGTATATGTTCATTGCAGACACAATTTTTTTCTGAATGCTTTTGACCCTCAGATTATTGACTCTGAAGGTGTGGATCCTGAAAATGCATAAGGGCACTAATTGGAATAATAATAATATTGGGAATAATTTGATGTTAAGAAATAGTGCCAAATAAAGAATTTAAAAATATGAATAGATGGAGAATGAATATGTCCCATTCAATGATTTTTAAGATGAATTGCCCATTATCTAGTTCTATTTTCTTTTATTGTTTTTTTTAGAGTTTCATATACAAAATCAGATAGTAATTTGCTTTGGGTCTGGCGTCTTCCACTCAGCACATTACTTTTAGATGAATTCATCTATTTCCATGCATTAGCAGATTGTTCATATCATTTTATTTTTGCTTTTTAAAATTCTGTAGTATTTGTGATTGAACCCAGGACTTTGCTTCTGCTAGGCAAGTGCTCACCACTGAGTTATATTCTCAGTCCCTTTGGTTCTTTTTAGTATTGAGTGACATTTTATATTATAGTTAGCCTATGCTGTGTTTATCCATTTACTTATTGAGCATTTTCATTTTTCCAGTATTTGACTACTAATAAAACTGCATTGAGTACTAGATTATATGCATTTCTGTATTGTGTATTTTCACTTCGGTAAATACCTAAAAGTTAAATAGCAGAACTTTATGTTAAGTATACATTTAACGTTTTAAGAAACTGTTGAAGTGTTATCCAAAGTGGTTTAGTTGTTTAACATTTCTACCCCAAATGTCTAAAATTTCTACCCTTCATAACCTTGATAATTGTTGGACTTGCCCATCTTTTCAATATTTTAATCATGCAAGTGTGAAGGTAATGGTACGTACTTTGGTTTCACTTTGTATTTGTTTAATGAGTAGTGATATAAACATGATTTTATTTATTGTTCATTTTTATATTTTGCCTTGCAAATCATCCATTCAAATCCTTTAGTCCTCTTGAAACAGGATTTGTTCTTGTAAAAGTTAGTAGATAATGCTTTAGTATACTATTTAAGAAATATCTTTATAAAATAAGCAAGATGGAAGACTGGGATGCTACAGGCCTTCCCTTCCCCTTTGAAGACTTTGAGTAAACAACGATGTATGAATCAGAACACCTCTGAAAGAACATGAGAGATCAGTAGTGAACCTGAAGCACCCAGAGTAGGGTAAAACCAAGAAAGGATTCTAGCAAAAGGTATAGAAAATCTCTAGTATTTGGTGCCCCTCCATATATATGGCATATCATGAATAAATGGGAAGGAAACATCCCCAACATCCACTATGATTTCTCCCTTGGGATCAGGCACAAAAAGGTGACCATGCACCCAAACATCCTAGGTTGTCTAGGGCTTCTAGAAGAACTAAATTCTATCTGCCTGATTCTTAATGCATATTTCATCTGTGCCAAAGTTGGGAACTT
Organism: Tamias sibiricus; assembly: GCA_025594165.1. Classification (NCBI taxonomy): domain Eukaryota; kingdom Metazoa; phylum Chordata; class Mammalia; order Rodentia; family Sciuridae; genus Tamias; species Tamias sibiricus. The sequence continues at coordinate 145,347,913 of CM046662.1, forward strand.
GTTGGAAACAGGAGAGTAAAATGCAGAATTATAGTTATGCCAGCAGTCATAAAGATGAACAACAGATCAGAAAATGTAGAAGTGCCTAGAACCTCCAACAGGGCTGATCAGTGAGGTCTTCCCCTACAAAAAGGAGACAAGCAAGACTGAGACAGATGGCTGTTTTTAAAATACCCCAAACCCAGCAAAATATTACAAGACTGACAAAAGCCAAACGGGATATAAGAGCCAATAGAAAAGAATAAAATAAAACTCCAGAAACTGATTCTACAGAAATGCAAATCTATGGGCTGCTTTACAAAGAATTCAAAGCAACTTCCATAACTGCTATAAAATAACTGCCCAATGAGTTAAAATAGAACACACATAAACAGCTGAACAAAGACAGAAATCAATCCATGAATAAAATTAGAATATCAACAAATAATTAAAAACCACTAAAACAAATAAACTAAAAGACATACATGTAGAAATTCTGGAGTTGAAGAATACAATTGCTGAACTGGTAAGTTCATCACAGAGGTTCAATAGTAGATTTGATCAAGCAGATGAAAAACATCTAAGTCAGTAAACTTGAAGAGAGCTATCTAAAACCGAGTCAGAGGACAAGGTGGGTGTGGTGGCACATGCCTATAATCTCAGTTACTCAAGAGGCTGAGGCAGGAGGATTGCACGTTTGAGGCTGACAGCAAAAACTTAGTGAGACACCATCTCAAAATAAACAATAAGGACATGGGATGTAGCTCAATGGTGTAGTGTCCCTGGGTTACATCCCCAGTACCACAAAAATAAATAATAAAATGGAGTCAAAGGAGGAAAGAAAAAGAAATGAAGGAAACTGAAAACATCTTAAGAAACTTATGGGACTCTGTCAAGTTGAACAATATGTATATTATTAAACTCACAGAAGGAAAAGGGAAGAGAAACTGAAAAGGAGTTGATTTGAGGAAGTAATGACAAAATCTAATAAAACCAGAGTAAATAAAAGGACATATGGATTTAAGAATCACAAAAAGACCAATTACAAGAAATACAAAGGGAAATATCCCAAAATTTGTTACAATCAAACCACCTAAAATTGAAGACAGAGAAAATCTTGAATTTTACAAGAGTTTAATCACATACAAGGTATGTGATAAAAGTTATCAATAGCTATCTTAGAATAAAAATTGCAGATCAGAAGGGAGCAGTATATTATCAAATTATAGAAGAAACAACCCTAAACCAAGAATACTGTATTCAGAAACACTTTCCAAAACAAAAGAGAAGCTTGTGCTTTCCCAGATAATCATAAAATGAGAAAATTTATAAGGCCCAATATAAATGAAATGCTAAAGAAAATCCTTTAAATGGAAACAGGACATGTCCTTTATCTCTAGATGACTTTTGATATTTACTACAATATAAATGTTATATAAATAATTATTAAATTGTTTAAATAATAATGAAAAATTTAAAATATTGCATGTTTAGTACACACACAAGTTATTTTGGATATTTTTAATCCATGGTTGGTTGAATTCATGGATAAGGAACCCTCAGATTCTGAGGGCCAACTGTTTTAAGTTTCTCCAGTAAAAGTAATCATAAGGATAAATACAGTAACCTGTACCCTTGTAATTTTGATGAATAAAATTGAAATGATAAAAATTTTAAAAAAACAATACAAATATGTTCACGGGTATATAATATGTAAGAATTCAATTTAGGAAACAAAATAAAATGTGCATGAGAAGGAGGAATTTCTATGCAATTGAAGTTGAGTTATTATAGAGTGCTACAATTTAAAATGTTATACAATGTAATGGTAACCCCAAACAAAATACATGTAGAACATGAGCAAAAGTAAATGAGTGGGATATCACTACAAAAACAAAATCCTAAGAACCAAACCAAGCCCAAAATAAACTCATGCTGTGCAAAGAAAAACAGTGAGACAGAAAAGAATAACAAATTATAAGACACACCAAAAACAATTAACAAATGGCAATTGTAATTCCTTCTCTAATAGTAATTTCTTTAAATGTAAATAGACTAAATTCCACAATCAAAAAATATAGAGTGGTTGATTGGATTTTCCAAACCACAGAATCCAACAATATTTTGGCTCTGGAATCTAGAGATACACATAGGCTAAAAATGAAAGGATTAAAAAAATGATATTTAACACATGGTAATCAAAAGATTGCAGTGATTGCTTAAATCACGTATTAAAAATACTTTAAGTCAAACAATTTAAAAAGATACAAGATAATATATAAGGGTCAATTCAACAAGAAAATATAAGAATCATTAATATTTGTGTACCCAACTTCAGAGCTAATAAACATATGAAGTAAATTTTGACATAATAGAAGGGAAAACTAGCAACACCACAATTTTAAACCTCAGTAGTCCACTTTCAATAGTGGCTAGAACAACCAGATAGCAGATCAAAAGGAAGTAGAGAAGCATAAGAAAACAGAATAATTTGAACTAACAGACATACACAGAACACTCCATCCAGCAACAGGGAAGTGAACATTCTATCCCAGTGCACATGGAACACTCTTCTGGACAGATCACATATTAGCCACAGAAACAATTCCTGACGAATCCAGAAGATGGAAATCATAAACAATATATTTTCCAATCAGTATGGGATGAAACTAGAGATGAATAGCACAAGGAAAACTAGACAATCCATGAATGTGTGGAAATTAAACAATGTGCTCTTAAACAACTAATGCACCAAAGCAAAACAAAACAAAAACAAAACAAAGTCACAAGCACAAGGGAAACCAGAAAATGCTTTCAGAAAAAAATTAAATAAAAATACAGCTTACCACAACTTATGGGATGAAACAAAATCAAAACTAAGAGGAAACTTTATAGCATTAAACACCTACATTAAAAAGAAATATCTCACACAATGCAAATACAACTTTATACCTTATTTAACAAAACAAAACAGCAAAGCCCACTAAAAGCAGAAAGAACAAAATAAAGGTCAGATCAGACAGAAATCAATTGAAAAGCAAAGAAACAATAGAAAAAAATATCAGAACTAAGGAGTTTCTGGTTCTGAAATAATAAAATCAACAAACTCTTAGCTAGTTTAAATAAGATAAAAAGAGAAAAGTTTCAAATCACTGAAACAAGAATGGTAAAAGAGTGAGTTATAGCACTTGTCACAAAAATAGAAAAGGATTATAAGAGACTACTATGAGAAACTGTATGAAGACAAATTGTATAACCTAGAGGAAATGAATAATTCCTATAAACATATAATATGATAAGAATGAAACATAAAGGAATAAAAAAAAAACCTAAATAAACCAATAACAAGAAAGGAGATTGAATAAGTAATCAAAATTCTCTCCCTGCCACACAAGTTCAAGACTAGATAGCTTCACTGGAGAATTCTTTTCTTTTCTTTTAATATATATTTTGTAGTTGTTGATAGACCTTTATTTTATTTATTTATGTGTGGTGCTAAGAATCGAACCTAGTGCCTCACACATGCCAGGAAAGCACTCTAGTGATGAGCCACAGCCTCAGCCCCTTGGAGAATTCTGACAAATATTTAGAGAATATTAAAGAATAGGCATCCTGAAACTCTTCCAAAAATGAAAACAAGGGAACATTGACATGATCATGCAATCAGGACAGCTATATCCTGATATGACATCCAGACAAAACAGCAGACTAGTACGCCTGATGAATATCAATGTAAATATTCTCAAGCATATATTAGCAAAAATTGAATTCAACAGGATATTCAAAGCCCTATATCTCATGATCAAGAGGGTGCATTCTTGGAATGAAAGGATGGTTCAACATAAGAAATTACCCAGAGTAATAATGTACCACATTAACTGAATGAAGCACAAAATATCAGATATTCATGGATTGAAAGACTTAATATTGTTGCTTCTACAATTCAAAGTGATGTTTAGGTTCAATGCATTTCCTCTCAAAATCCCAGTGGCATTTTTTTGTTCCTTTTTCAAATTTTATTTATTCATTTAAAGTAGATACTTATGATAGCAGAATGCATTTTTATTCATTGCACATAGTTGTAGCACAACTTTTCATTTTTCTGGTTGTACATGATATTGTGTCACACCATATGTGCAGTCACACATGTACCTAGGGTAACAATGTCCATCTTGTTCCACCATCTTCCCTGCTTCCCGGTCCCCACCACTCCCCTCCCTCTCCTCCCTCTCCTTTGCCCAATCAAGAAAAATTCATCTAAGAGTGCACATAGAGCCTCATGAGAACCCAAATAAATGTTCTTTTCAATAGTAAATAGTTCTGCCTTTTCTTTATCCAATATGATGAGATCTAAATTTTAATCTATGTATCTAGATTATTTACATGTAATATAACTATTGATATTTAGGTTTTTAAATCTACCACTTTGGCCTTTGTTTTCTATGCATTTCCTCTATTATCCACTTCTTGTTTCTATTTTCCTTCACTGTTAAAAGATTTTTTTAAAAAAACTTTGGTCTTCTCACCATTATTTTGTTCCCCTAGGGGACTACACTGGCTCCTGCATATGGAATAATAGACCCATTACAGCTATCTTCATTAATGTTATACCATTTTAAGTACAAATGTATTAGTCCATTTTACATCATTGTAATGAAATACCAGAGGAGGGATAATTTTTTAAAGAAAAGATGTTTATTTAGCTTTCAGTTTGGAAACTGAAAGCCCAAGATTGGGCAGCCCCATTGTTTTGGCTTCTGGAGAGGGACAATGTTGGCATCATGGCAGGATTTTCTGTATAAAGGAGATATCACTTCATCAAACAGGCATCCAGGGAGTAATTCACAGAGTGTGTTCTCATCTTATAACTCACTCTTGTGAGATCTCAGGGGTCCCAAGAGAACTGCTTTAATTCCATTTCAGGGCAGCCTCCCCAAAGACTTAAGGGCTTCCTACTAGGCCCTACCTCTTAAAAAGTCTTACTATTTCTCAGCACTGTGACACTAGGAATCAAGCTTCTAACAGGTGAATTCTTTGTGGATAAACCACATCTAAATTATAACAATAACTTAGAAAACTTATAGAAGTTTAATTTCATTTCTTAGTTATCATACTTTTATATATATTTAAAATCCTAAATATGTTACTTTTGTTTTATTTTAAATACTCAATTGCTTTTTAAAGAGACTTTAATAAAAAAATGTCTTTCCACATATTTACCATCTCTAGTACTCTGCATTTCCTTGTATATCCAAATTTTCAGCTGGTATCATTTTTTTTGTTGCCTGGAGAACTTTTTGATATTTCTGAAAATACAGTCCTGCTGAAGGTGAATTCTCTTGGCTTTTATCTTTCTGAAAAAAAATTCTTATATTGCTTTTATTTAAAAAATATTTTCACTGGATATAGAATTCTAGGTGTATAGGACATTTTTTCTTTGATCACTTTAAAGAGATTATTCCCCTATCTTTTTGCCTGCATGGTTTCTGAAAAGAACATACTCTTTACTATTTTAGTGTGCAATATGTCTCTGTTCCTATCTGCTTTAAAGATTTTTCTTTTTATTGATGGTAATCAGAAAGTTGATTACACTATGCATTCATGTGGTTTTCTTTGTGCATCTATTACTTAGGGTTCATTGAGATTCTTATATCTGGAAGTTGGTCATTATTTCTTGAACATTTTTTCAGATCCATCCTTCCCAAGCTGGGATTCAAACTACAATGTGTAGAATATACAACTTACCCCCACAGATTACTGAACCTCTGTTCTTAAAAAAATATATATATATATTTTTTTTTTCAGCCTTTTCTCTCTGTGCTCAATTTTGGACATATTCTAATGCTATGCTTTCATATTATTTTCTTCTGTAATATCTAATCTGCATTTAATCACATATAATAAATTTTTATCTCAGGTAATAATTCTTTTTGTTTCCTTATTTTCTACTTCTGTTCTCATCATGGTAATGAAGAAAAAAGTCTTTGAGCACGTTGAGCCTAATCAATTATAATTGCTTATAATTATAAAAGCTTATAATTGCTATTTTAATGCTCTTATCAGCTAACCATCACCTTTGTCACTGCTGGGTCTTTCTCATTTTTCCCTCTGAAACATAAGGTCCATATTTTTTCCGTTTTTCTACATATATGGTATTTTTATTGCTTTAAGATAATAGTTTATATCTTTGAATTTTGAATTTTGTTGTTTTTCTTTAAAAAGTCTTGTTCTCTTAGGAAAAAAAGTTTTGGGCAGAAAAGTTTGCTCCTTTCAAAAATTTTTTTTTTTTTTTTTTTTTTTTTTTTTTTTGGTACTGGGGATTGAACCCAGAAACCCAGAGCAGTTCAACCACTGAGCCAAATACCCATTTTGAAACATGGTCTTCCTAAATTGCCTATAGACCTCACTAAATTGCTGAGTCTGGCTTTGAACTTGTGATCTTCCTGCCTCAGACTCCCAAGTCGCTGGGATTATAGCCATCATCTGACTCTTTCAACATTTAAAAACAGACATTAAAAGGTGGTCATTAATAATCTATACACTTAAATAATTCTGCCCACAACTCAGGCATGGCCTTTGTGTGGATTCAACTGCAGTCCACCTGCTCTTAACAAGGTTTCTCCATTCTGGCTACTGAGAATTTAACACTAACTGGCTGTTAGCATTTTCCGTCCATTACTCAGCTTACAGCTGCTCTATAGTTATTCTTGTCATGAACGTCATTCTTTGTCCAGCATTAAGGAGTTTCAATTTACACATACATAGACGGAATTTAAGTGAAAGATTCAAGATAGTCCCTATGCATATGTACAAAGGACTTTCACAGATTATCTCTTTCTTTCCAGTACCTATAGCCTTACAAATTTAACACTTTCACTATTAAGGTCTTAGGTGATGATTTCATCTTTATACTTTGTCTTTGAACCTCCTTCTGATTATTGTGTCTTTATTACTAGCCCGCTGCTTTTGTTTTCTAGATCATGGAAACATTTTGAAATGATAAAAGCAAGCTTTTGTGGGATCTGTCATTCCATCTCTCTACCTACAGTCATTTGAGCAGGTCCACAGCCTTTCGTACCATTTCTTTGGGTAAATGATCTGTGCTAGCCCCAATGATTCATGCCCATACATATGCACTGGAAGACATCTCCTCTCACCCACTCAAGGGCACTGCATTAATTTTTTAAATTTCTCTTAATTCAGCAGTTTCTCCCTCTACCAGTTCCCTTCCCCCCATCATGTAGCTATACAGGGTCTTTAATAAAAAGCAATCCAATCATCTTTTCAGGAGCCAACAACCCCTCTATTAATTGCTTCTATTTTCTGTTCCTTTATGCAGATAGAATCCTCAAAGGATATCTATACTTGCTTTTCTGCTTCCTCTCATTTCATTTTCCTTTAGAGTGAATCCAATCACATTCGTTTACGATTCCATTGCAGCAACTTTCTCTGAAGCACCAATACCCTCTGAATTGCCTTATCTGATCTAATCCAACCTAATCTAATCCTTGCCCACCTGGTATTCATCTATTGGTAACAGTTGGAGCAATTGATCACACACTTTTCCTGGAAGCATGTCCTTTACTTGGTCCCAAATATTATTCTATAGTCTTCCTCTGCCTCTCCTTTAATTTCTAATAGAACCCCATTTGCTGGTTTGTCCTATTTTTCTCATTTTTTCACCCTCTGAATGCTCTGTGGCTTAGTTCTGGAACTTCTTCTCTATCTATTCTCATTTTCTAAATCGTATCATTTTATTTCATAGTTGTAAATTCTATGCACATGCTGATGGCTCCCAAATTTATAACTCAAAGCCAGACTGCTTTCTTAATTCCAGCCTTATATAAATTTGTCTACCCAAAAGATTCATTTGAATGTAAAATAAACATCACATAATGAATATGTTTAAAAACAAAGTCTTGATTCTGCTTCTTCTCTTATCTTTATTATCTCACAAAGGATAATTTAACACATGTAGCTCCCTGGACCAAAGGACTGGGAAGTATCTTTCATTGTTTTTTTTTTTTTTTTTTTTTTCCCTCACAACCCAAACCCTTATTGCATTTTGATGGCTGTATCTTTAAAGTAAACCCCAAATCTGCCCTCTTTCCTTCTGCTCCTGCTGCTGCTCCTTTGAAGGATACCACGTCCTTTCTGCCATTCAGTTGAAAAGACTCTTAACTTGTTTCCATACCTCTTTTCCCCCCATCCTTTCTTTGACATTATTTTCTGTATTTCAGCCAGACATATACCTTAAACATGAGTCTAACTTTTCATTATGCCAGCTGAACAGTGTTCTTCTTTGTTCATCCCTGTTTGGTGGACCTGCTACCTCTTGTTCTCCCCATCACTTCCTTCTGTTTGCTCTTCCTATCTACTTATTCTGTTGATAATTACCACACATACCTTCCCCTCAGTGCACCTGCTATTCTTTCTGCTAGCTTGATTAGGCACACAGTAACCACCGACTAAATAAAGGAATAAACCAAAGTAGATGGTCTATGCAAAGGCTAGTAAAATATACCAAGTTTGGGGCAGATAAAGGACTGAAACCTAATCTCTTTTTCCACAGTGAAAGTGCTCTAGTTATCTACAATACAAAATTCAAACAGTGAATATATCTTCACAGTAGAAATATGTTACACATTTAGGCAGGTAAAGGGTTTGTTTTTAGACTTTCTGAATTAGTTCTATTTTATAACCTATTTATTTTCATAATGTTAGTTTGTAGAAATCTATCCCATATATAATCATCAATGCTATTGAAGTTTTTTCAGATTTCTCTTGATCATAGCAATAAATTTTAGTTGTTCTAAATTTTTATCAAAACAGTCAGCAACAATGTAACAATCTTGCTATCTAAAATTTCACTCTGAAAAACTTTCTAAAATGAAATATTTTCAAACTGTGCAGAGTATTTACAATTGTGGATTAAAATAAAAGAAACTCATCCAAAATGATTAGTGTAATCTTAGCACATATGCTGTGGGATATTTTATTATTTAACTTCTATAAAAAGTAAATAGTTCTTTTGAATGAATACAATTATTTCATTATGGATTCCTCCCTAATGCTGTACCTCCAGCTGAAAACAAATTGTATTTCAGTGAGAAAGAAATGGCTATCTTCTTCCTCACTTTTCATGATTCAGTTTCCTCTGCTGACTGCTCCAGTCTGCTCCTGACTGATGGTAGGCGGCAACATATGGTGGCACAGGGAGAATTTATAAAGAAGTCTGCTCGTGGTAACAAACAAATAAACATTCGGGAAGACCAAACAGTCAGGAAGAATTAATAAAGGAGGAAAATGCTTGGTTAGTAGAGCTTCTTACAGTGAACAATGCCAATTGTCTGCAAGTATTTCAATTGAGTTTCTCTCATCAGGTCAAGCATGTTAATTTGTAGGACTATACTGAATTTAATATAGTTGCAAATGTGAGTACTTGTTACTGCAGCTTCCAGATTTCTTGCAATTTGGTAATTTTTTTTTTTTTTTTTTGAAACTGAGCCTCTGAAAACCAAATAGGTAAATTGTGATAATCTCAGTAGAATATTAAATCTAATTATTTCTGCTATGCAATGCAGAAATTTAAAAAAAGCTTTGTGAAAATGTTTAAAGGTAGAATATCAAAATTGTGCCATTGATGTCTTATTAGTAATAAGGAATTTTAGGTTGCTAGGATGGCTTTCTATATAGTAAGGATAAATGTATGTTTTGAAAATGAATTTTCTTATATCAAGTCAGCTGCCAAGTCCTGTTCTGCCTTTGAACGCCAAGTATTCCCTTAACATTTTTTCATTCTTGTTAACATATTTCTCAAAGAATAATATTAAAAATTTCTTAATCAAAGAATATGAGGAGACAAAGGAAAATATCAATAGTTTTAAAAACTAGATTTTCTTTTCTGATTATATTCCTTCAATTTTACTTACATCAGATTCTTCTAGATTTTACAGGTTAAAACCATGGCTTATCTCTGAGACCCAAATCAGATGGTTCATTTCAAAAGTGGAAAGTAGATACATTTTCTTTCAAACATTGCGATGCTTTTTCTTTCTTTCTTTCTTTGGATACCGGGGATGGAACCCGGGGCACTCAACCACTGAGACACATCCCCAGCACTATTTTGTATTTTCTTTAGGGATAGGGTCTCACTGAGTTGCTTAGTACCTCACTGTTGCTGAGGCTGGCTTTGAACTCGTGATCCTCCTGTCTCAGCCTCCCGAGCCTCTGGGATTACAGGCGTGTGCCACTGTGCCTGGCTGTGGGCTTTTTCTTATGTGGTTTTTTGCAATGTTTGTGATGTAGAATTCTCTGTCATGTTTTTCTAGTTTTTGTATGTTTGGTTTTTGTTTTGTTTTGGTGCTGAAGATTCAACCTAGGGGATTTTTTTTTTTTTTAAACTACTGAGTTACATTCCTATCCCTCAAAAAGCAGTTTTTAAAAATATTTTTGGGTTGAGACTGTGTCTCACTCTGTTGCTTAGGACCTTACTAAGTTGCTGAAGCTGGCCTCAAACTTGATATCCTCCTGCCTCAACCTCCCAAGTAACTGGGATTACAGGTATGCACCACCATGCCCAGTTTCTAGTTTTTAAATGTAGTTCTGGTCTATTTAAACTATTAAAGATTCATTTATTTAAATATCAATGATTTTATTCTTTTTTTTTTTTCTTTGGAATGTCTAACAAACTCAACTTCTCCTTTCATAATGAAGGAAAGGATCATCAGTTGTTCTAAAACTTGGCTTCATATGTTAATCAAGAATAGAATTTAAACAACAAACAGTGAACAAAAATCTGAACTTTTATTCCACTGTACACAAAGATCAGAATCTCTGACACTGAAATCAGTTTTGAGTCTCCAGCCAGTATTACAATCTACTGGTTTTGAGATTGTGATCATAGTTCCTCTTCCTTTTCTCTATCAATGAAGAGGACTCCTTAGAATTTTGGTCGTTTTAAGTTGTTCACAGTACACAAGAAACCCAGTGCTTCCTCATATCCATTACCATGTTTGGATTTCCTCAAGTCAAATTCCCCATTCACAGCCAGCTGGGGAGGAATGTATTTGGGGAAAATCAAATCAACCCACTAGAATTCATGGGGATCCCTGGATAAACATTTCAGAATTTTGGCCTGAGCAGATATGGAGCTTTGAGAGTCCTTTGAACCTTGGCAGGTATTTAACACTGTCTGGCATTTCATCTCAATTTTCTTCCCTTATAAATTGCATGTCAGATTCCTCTATTCTACAGCATTCTCCTACATACATTTTTTAAAAACCACTTTATTAAAGTATGATTGACATATATTTCTTATACTCCTATCCTTAAATTGTCCTTTGTTTCATTATCTGCAGGATAAACTGTAAGGTCAAGAGGTTTAAGGCAAGAAAGACCCTTTCATAAATTTATTTTTTCCACCTAAATATATTTTCTAGCTTTATGGAGAAGATAGTAGTTTCTAATTCAAGAACTATACAAGGTAACTCATAGGAAGTACTTAATATATATTGTTTACATGTAAGATAATGTAATGAATAAAAATAAAAACACTCCTCAAACTTTCCTTTATAATCATCTACATCTCCTCATATATCCTCAGAAATATAAATCTTTCATAAACTGATTTATCCCAACTTGAATAATTTTTCCTCTGTCTTATATGTTCCCAGTTACCACCAGAAACAAATTGTTCTCATAGATTTAAAGAACTCCATTGTCTTCCTAAGGGCAGAAAATGCATGTTCCCAGGTCCTCTTTGTAACTTGCACATTATATTTCCTCGAATGACTATTTAAACACATTATAAACTTATAACAATATTATAATTGTTATTTTTTTTTTTTTTTTTTTTTTTTTTTTTTTTTTTTTTTTTTTTTTTTTTGGTACTGGGGATTGAACTCAGGGGCACTCGACCACTGGGCCACATCCCCAGCCCTTTTTTGTATTTTATTAGAGACAGAGTCTCACTGAGTTCCTAAGTGCCTCGCCATTGTTGAGGCTGGCTTTGAACTTGCGATCCTCCTGCCTCAGCCTCCCAAGTGCTGGGATTACAGGCGTACACCACTGCATCCAGCTAACAATATTATAATATTTAAGCATATTATATTATGATTCCAACAAGCCATGCAATTGAAACCACTAAACAGGTTGGACCACCTACACTTTCACAGGCTCTATTCAATGAAGAGGAGATACTGCTTTTTGTTATACTGGAATTAAATTTGGGAATTAAATTAGATAAAGAACTAAAGTGCTTCAAATGGCTAGCATTCAGAAGATGAAGAAGAAGAAAAAAAGATGGTAGAATGAGATGGATATCATTACCCTAAGTGCGTGCATGCATGAAGTCACGAATGGTGTGAATATACTTTGCATACAACCAGAGATATGTAAAAATGTGCTCTACGAGTATAATATGAAATGTAATATATTCTTCTGTCATTTCTAACAACTTAGAATAAAAAATAAATTTGGAAAAAATAACTACAGGGTTGTAACAGTACTCCTGATTACATTTGTCTTCAAAACTTAATATGCTTTTATTCCAAGTCTATAATTCCATGGATTTTCTAACATAGCCATTGCAATGAATTTATATATTTGCAGGATATCCATCTAATGCTTCTCCCTGAAAAAAGTTCATTCTCTGGTTACTAAAGCCATTTTGGGTTGAAAAGTCATGCTCTACTTCATGACATATCCCATCCATAAAGGTGGGCCAAAGGGCAGCTGAGGATGCTAACGGCGAATTCCCTCTCTGGGGAGTAATTCTGTAATGGAGTAGAAAAGCTGACTATACACTGAGTCAGAAAACTCACAATTTGATTTGGTATTTCCATTACTTGGCTGTGATAACTCAGATCAGTTAACTTCCAGGGCCAGATATTTTTCATCTGTAGCTATTCATGTAATGTGTACCTTGTGCCCTAAATGCCACTAGAGACTACAAAACACATAAATAAAGCTTCAGGGTCTTATGGTTTAACTGAAATGAAATCTTCAAACATGACACAAAGCACAAAGTAAAATGGGATATTTTCATTAAATCTATTTGCTTCTAGATTACGTATTATTAAAACACATTAAAGAGGAAAGTCACTGTTGGCTGTTGTAGTTGGTAATTACCCACAGACCACCAGAAAAATCTGTTGGGAGAATTAAGTTGAACAAAGGGTAGCTACACATTTTAAAGTTCAGATATGTGATATCTTTAAAAAGATATCTTTAAAAGGCAGTCATATGATTGAATGCTATATTCTATTAAGCTAGAAATCTATTGTTGATATTTTTGTGTCAGACCCATAGTCATTTCCTTTGGGTTGAAAATGTATGGAGGCAACGCACCAACAAGGTAGCCCATCTTTTGTTATCTGTTATAATCCCTTAAAAAGCAGGTGGCTTTTATGGAGATTTATGGCCTCCTCAAGTTTTATGCCATGTGCTTTCATCACTCACTTCCTTTAACCACTAATCTACCCAGGTTCTTTTTCTTTGGTATAAATTTTTTTATCTTTTCCATTAAACAGGAAAGTTCATTTGACAGCCAAATTTTGGACAATGCTCAAATACCATTCCAGGAAAGCTACTGACATACTGAGGAAGGAACTGAAGGTCTGTAGATTCTTCATAAATGCTCAAAGCCAGATCTGTGATGGAGTTGATTATGGTTTGCATTTGCACTGGGTATTTCAGGCTGTAAATTCAAAGACTTGCACACTTTACCTGTCATGAGGTATAAAACAATTAAGAACATAGCAACTGTGTGCTGTTGTGCCCCACGGCTTGGGACCCCCAAGAAGACCACTAGAGTCCTTGGTCAATGTAAATAACAAAGAGTCATTTATTAGCAAGCTCCAGCTTGGTCCTCCATGCACTCAGTAACCTGTGACGCTAAGAGGTCCCGGGCCCAGATTTAGCAGAGTTTTTATAATGAAATACATGCAAGTTAAGGGGGGCTTCACAGCACTCTTTTGATTGGTTAACATATAAAGTCACGTACAAAGCATTATTTTTGAGTCTTGGGTTAGCCTGACCGCTAGGGGAAGGGTGATCAGCCACCCAGTTTTGCAAGCTAGACAAAATAAGGAACAAGAATAAGTTTTGGGTCAGTCTGACCGCTAGGGGAAGGGTAGTTTTTCCAAAAAACTGAGGACAGTTTTGGGAAAGACATATGTTTACACAAGCGTTTACATTTTTCACCTTTTAGTGCTGGTGCATAGGGACTTGATAGAATGAAGCATTATATTTAATTGAAAATATAAAGAAATGTTAGGGAGAGTACAGTTATATGAACTGGAATAGTTCTAGGCCTCTTACTGTGTGTTGGGAACATTATGGACTACCAGGAAGTGACCAGATTTTTGGTACTAAGGCTCAAGTGTGAAGGACACTACAGAGCAAGTGCTCACTAGGGACAGTTACATGGCAAGAGTGAGGATTTTATTTCTTACAGTGAAATGGCCCTTGTCTAGATGACAATACAAGAACAGGGTGAAGTGACCTAGAGAAAAGTTCCTTGTAGAGCATGTTTTCTATTTTCTTCATTTGTTTTTAAAACTCTCAGAACTTTAATGTGAAATTTGGCTTTCATTTTACATGGAGAACTATTGTCCACATAAAAATAATAGCATAAATGATTAAGGAGAGAATTCTGCAGAACTAACTACTTCAAATGAAGCACACATATTTCCAATTGGGTATGTATACTTTAAAGGCTAATTACTCAGGTGAAAAGATTGGTAAGTTCATTTTGTATTTTGAAGCTGAATAAAATACACATGAAAGAGTAAAGAAAAGTATAGGACTACAAATTCATACCTTCATGTAAACCATGATCCCAAAAGCACTTTTATTGTATTAATATTTTCATTGCACTTTTCCATTTTGCAATTTATTATTGCATATTTGTATTTCCTTTTTCAGCTCTTTGATTTAGCAACAATAAAAAATCACATGAACCAAGTGAAAAATGATTGTAATAATGTGATTTTACACATTATTTTTATTTCATTCATAAGTAAGCAATAGAAGCTGGGGGTTAATTGATTGGTAAGTGGCAATAGTGTTTAAGACCCAAAGATTAGGCTCTGTTAGCTTTACACTATGCACACACCTTTTCAAATCATGCTGATGTATTGAGAGACATTTTCTACCTATAAAATTCTTTTTATTCTTAGGTACTCTTGTAGGACACATGTGCTGGGGATCTATTTGTAGTCTTTCATTAATACTTTTCTTATTTCTTAATTATTCCTTATGAGTTATTGCTAAAGACTGAATTGTACTCAATTGTACTAAAATAAATAAATAAATAAATAAATAAATAAACTCATGTGTTTAAGCCTTAACCCTCAATGTCACCATATTTGAAAATAGGGTATTTAGGAGATCATTAAGGTTAAATGACAGCATAAAACTGCGATCATAATCTAATAAGAAAAGACTTTTAAGAAAAGGAAGAGAAAAAGAGAGGTCTCGTACTATTTCTTTCTCTTTCTCTGTACTCCCAGGGGATAGGCCATCTGAAGACATAGCCACCATCTGCAAGTTAGGAGGAGAACTCTCCCCAAAAATTGATGTTGGACTTCCCAGACTCCAGAGTAAATTTCTGCTGTTAAAGCTATGCTGTATATAATATTTTCTTATGGCAACCCAGCAGATTATAAGACCAATTGCCACAGATATTCCTTCCTTCCTTACCCTTGGTCCTATTGCAGCTATTTCCAAAATCACATGTCACATTATTTTGAAAAGTCACAAACTGCAAACAAGCATCTCAGGCAAGGTATGAACTCTCAGTTGAATACATAACGCTTACCAGTGTTTGCCTCTGGTCTGGATGCAAATGCCCCAACAAGCTTCTTACCTTTTCTCTCTGTTGGGTCACAGGATTTCAGTGGTAGAAAAGAAATAGGAATGGGTGTGTTCCAGAACTGAAATAAATCTACAGCAGGAATCGTAATGCCCAGAGCACGGACCCCAAAGACCACCAAGGAATCTGGAGTGCATGCAAAAACAAAGAGCCTTTATTGGGGCTTAAGCTTGGACTCTCAGATCTCACCAACACAGTGGATCTGTACTGAGAGCCCCGAACCCAGGAGAGGCAAGTCTTTTATTGTGGTTGAAGCAAGGAAAGGAAGGGTGTTTGCCTGATTGGCTAGGGGAGCCCGTGCGTGACTAAGGAGGTTTTCACTGGTGGAGGCTATCCCCAGAACAATGGAATATGCTGACTGTTCATTGCAGGGCCTTGCTTTTGCCTTATCTTATCGTGTGTGGGCTAGCTTAACATACCTGGGCTTATTCTTGCCTTGTGACAGAAGACTTGCAACAGTTTGAGGCAGCTGATAACAAAATGGAGTCACAGCAGTTTGGCTTCTATTATCTTTAAGCCAAGCATTTTACAGAAGCAAAAAGAAGCAGTTAAACTGAAAAGAGGAGTGGGGCTAAAAAGGGGGGGGGTTCCACAGGAATAGCACATGCTGTGACAGAATAACATGTGCTGAACTGCATTATGCATTCTCACTATTTCCAGGACACGCTGTGGGAAGTGTATACAGCACCTTCTCCACTCCTCCTAACATTAAGTTTGGTCATTGACTTATTTGACTAATAAAGCATAGCCAGCCTACAATGTTGGAGGCCACTGATACTTAGGACTTTATTCTCATAGACTAACTTATTAGATGATGACTGATATTGTATACTATGAATAATTTAGGAAGCTAGATCAGATCATTGAGGGTGTTATAAATTCAGAGTTTAGATCTTCTCTTATTAGCATTAAAAAAACACTGAACGTTTTTAAGGAGGAAAGTATAAGCTTTAATTCACCTTTCTTTCATTTATTTGCTCATTTTTGGTTGGGAATTAAAATGAAATAACAAATGCAAATAATTAAAAATTAAACAGTACAAAATTTTTTATAATAAAAGAATTTAAACCAGAGTTTGGGATGAAACGAGAGTCTCCATTTCTGCTGGCAGGTAGGGTCTGTGTACTGCAGGCCTCTGCTTTAGGGTTAGTAACTAATCACAGCAAGGGATGCCTGCTGGTGTCAGCTCAAAGGGTCCCAGCTAGCAAAGCCAGATTTTTCTCCACTAGTATAGAATGGCATGTTACATCTTTTAATGCTGGGCCATGCCCTCCAGTGTCACACTATACCCCAACAGCTCACTGCCTATATTTTTCTGGGTTCTTATTTCACAAGCTTGGAGAATAATGTCCATGAACAATAAATGAAAAGCAAAAATGAAAGGAATAGGATCTATTTAAGTGAGAGGAAAAAAAAAAAAAAAAAAAGAGGGAGAATTTCTGCAAGGTGAGAGGAGACGTGATAGCTTGTTTTTTTCTGCTTAAATGTACTTGTCCAGGAGCATATATAGCTTCTGGGTAGGGGCATTGATTAAAATCCATGCTAAACCGGTATTGGAAAAGTGTTAAAGCTACTGGTTAAATTTTATGTTAAACAGGTATAAAAGAAAATATCAAGGCTTTTGACTCTGCCCTTGATCTAATTGGGTGTGCCTTTTTAGCTCCTGAGTTTGAACTTTCCTGTAACTTCCACTTGGATCTGTCCCCACTTTCATTTTTTCCCAGCTTTGCTCCATGACAAAGGAGTTGGCTGGAATATTTGGAATGTTTCTACAAGTTAACTAATTACCTGGAGTGACTTTACAGTTAAAAAAAAAAAAAAAAAGAGAAAATTAAAACAATAAGCATTATTTGGGATCCATTAACTATCCTATCTTATTCAGAATGGTGCCTTAACACATCTTTCCCAAACTGGAGGCAAAGAATTTTAGTTGTTTTGATAACTTGTTTTACACATTACATTCTATTTCCTGTATATTTTTAGAAGATTTTATAATAATTTTAAATGATTGATTTTAAGCATTATTATTATTATTTTACTTAGATGTAGCAAGTATTTTTTAAAAATGATTGTAAAGTCTCTGAAACTCCTCCCATTGAAATGGGTTCTGGGTCCCTTTCCTTTAAATCTAGACCAATCTATGACTTGCTTTCAGCTAATGCAGTAAACAGAATGTGCATGACCTTGAGGCTGGGCATGGCTACATGAGAATACGCCTCTCAGTTCACCTGTAATGGGTAACATGACCAGGAGACTAACCCAGAGGTGCACTAGGGATTCATCCTACATTCACATTCTTCACATTCATATTCACAGAGGACCACTCTTCCCACAGGCTACCAATGACTGATGTAGCCAGGATACTAAGGCAGCCTTGTCCTACCAGAATCAGGACACCTTTGTTAGGTAAATTTGGCTCAAAGACTATAAGTTTGGCTGAAATGTCCTTAGAATTGTCCTGCGGTCTAAGACCCTGCCTAGTAATCTTTTCCTCCATCTCTTCTTCCAAGGAGTCAAACGCGCATTGTCAAAAGCCCCTTGCTGCCTCCTTTGACTTCCTTCATTTTTTCCTCTCACAGAAGTTTCACCCAACTAATAATCTTTTATACAACTGATGTCTGCTTCTCAAACTCAAGCCAACATAGTAGGTCAGAAAGGGCAGGGTATCTTTTCCTTGTCTACTAACCGTACACTTCTGAAGCCCTGTTATACCTGTGAGAAATCTGACAGTACTGACAGTGTTATTTGTGGAGGAAGCCCCCACACATGGAGAGACTGGGTGGAAGTCCTTCACTGACCCCGGTAGGCGAGGTCTCAGTTGATACCTGGGCTTACTCCCCAGCCATGTGAAACCAGTCAGGCTTCCACATGATTCCATCCCCACCCATCAAGTCAACCGTAGCTATTCAGTCTTCCCATCAGAGACTCTTAAATAAGAGTAAGCCATTCCTGCTGACGCTCCTGACATTTAGAAACAATATAATGAAATTATTTTTTAAAACAACTAAATTGTTATTGTTGCTTGTAGATTGTCAGTTTTTATTTAATTGCATTTAATTTTATCTATAGAAATTCTTTAGGCATAGTATGAAGTTATGTTTTCTGAGAAATTTTGTAGTTGTATTTTGAGTACTTTAGGTGTGTTTAAGGGGCTATCTTGATGTTATTTTTCAGCATGTAGTTTCTCAGAAAATGAAAATATATGAACAAATGTATGAAGATGCTTGTTATATACATACTATATATATATATATATATATATAATTTTTATAATTATTTTAATGCATTCTTCCCACCCTGACCTGTAAATCCTAGAATAGTTTCACTCTGAGCCAACATGTTCACCATAGGGTTTTTAGTTTTTTTTTTTTTTTTTTTTTAAACTGGGAGGGTTTTCAAATAATTTTTTTCTCATATTGGCAGACATAAAAGGATTCACTTAACTTGTGAATTGAATGATCAATAAACTTTTGATTGAAAAACATTTTCTCTCAGAAATCATTGTTCTATTACTTTGTGATAAGCACTGCTTGAGAAGTAGATGGAATTTTGATTTTTCAGAATTTTGGTATGTAAATTTTGTTTTCCCATTTCTAAAACATTTGAAGGTCTTAGCCTCACATGTATTGTAGAATTTTTAACAGTATCAGGATTCTTTTCCTTCAATTTTTTTTGTTTGTTTTTCTGGAATAGGTGGATCCTTTCAATTTGGAGAATCTTATTCACAGACACTAGCCATCACTTCAACCTTCACTCCTGTGTTATAAGGTGGAAAATCTTTTTCAGTCCATTTATTATGTCTCTTTCTCTCTGGTTTTCTATGAGTATAATCCTGAATTCCCAATAAATTTTTAAGTTTTTTTTTCTTTTATTTTCAATTCTTTTTTTTTTTTTTAAAAAAAGTTAAATTTAAAACTACTTCTTTGTTACTCTGGGAAATGTTTCCCTGACCTTGTCCTTCAGTCCTGAAGTTGATTATTTTCTCAGTTATGACAGTTTAATTTAATAAATCTCCTTCATGTTGCCACTTTTTCTTCTCTTTTCCCCCATGGTATTTTCATACTTTCTGTGGAACCAAAATTATTATATGGATATTTTCCTCTGAAAACCCCTAGAGTTGTTTTTTGTATTTTAATGTTTTTTGAAATCTCTTATTATAGTGGAACATTAAAAAAAAAACAACAAAAAATAACCTTAGGAAACAAATTAAGAAAAAGAAGTTTGATGGGCAGCTATAAAGGCTTAGGTAGATTATTTATCATCAGTTAATAATGTAGAGAAGTTGTACATTTGGAGACATTAAAATCTGGAATTTTTTCATTTTCATGTTCTATTGGAACAATATCAATGATTAAATCATAGTATCTAAAAATGATTGGAATGAGTCTTAAGTAAATTTTGAGGAAAAGTGGTAATAGGGAAAATTGATAAAAACAAATAGAGGAGTCAGATGTAGTGGGCATGGTTTTAATCTCAGCTACTTGGAAGCTTACACAGGAGGATCACAAGTTGGGGCAAGCCTCCACAACTTGGTCAGACCCTATCTCAAAATAAAAATTTTTAAAAAAGGTTTTGGGAAGTTGCTGAGTGGTAGAGCACTTGCCTAGCACACACAAGGTCCTGCATTCAATCCCCTATATTGAAAAAAAATTATTTAGAAAGTTAGAAGAATCACCAATTTAGAGTTGCTGATGAAGTTGAAGAATAAGTATGTTGGAGTCGTTTAGAATTAAAGGAATAGAAGATAATGAAGAAAGTAGTTGCTATGATTTGGATGTGATGTGTTCCCCCAAAGCTCCTGTGTTAATGCAGTAATATTCAGAGGTAAATTATTAGGTCATTAGAGCTGTAACCTAATTGATTCATTCTAGTTTGTAGGCAGATGGAGCATGGTTGGAGAATGTGGGTCACTGGAGGTATGCACTGGAATGATTCATTTTCTCATGGCTGGCCCCTTCCTCTCTCTGTCTCAGCTTCCCAGCCAGTATGAGACAAGCAGCACTCTTCCACCATTATCTTCTGCCATGTTCTGCCTCAATTTAGGACCAGAACTATGGAATAGGCCCACCATAGATTCAATTTCTGAAATGGTGATCCAAAATAAACTTTTCCTTCTCCAAGTTGATCTTGTCAGATCTTTTTATCACAGTGACAAAAAGTGGGCTCACGTATTAATACTCGATGGTATTTTTTAACTTCGGAGGTGGAATAAATTTAGGTCATAATAAAATTAAGATTATAGGTAGAAAAGTGTGTGACTCTGGAATTAATGATCTCAGAACAGTTAAAATTGGAGGAAAAAAAACTTTTCCTGTTTGGCCAATAATAATATCCAGTAGGAAAACACTGTGCAAGGTCATCAGTGAAGTCAATGAGACAACAAGGTGGTCAGTGGGTAGCAGCCTTGAATAACTGTGGAGAAAGGTCGGGGGGCACATTGATTTGGTTTCATCCAAATCTACTGGAATACTTTCTGATGGATGGGTCTGAGATTCTGTGCACATTCACTTGTAATGACTTTTTTTTTACATTTCATATTATAGAGCACATTTTTACATATCTCTGGTTGTATACAAAGTATATTCACATCATTCGTGTCTTCATACATGCACTTAGGGTAATGATATCCATATCATTCTACCATCTTTTTTTTTTCTTCACCCTTTTGCCCCCTCCTTTCCCCTCCCTCCCTATGGGCCATTCTAGTGTTCCTCTAATCCACCTATGCTCCCTGTCCCAACCCCACTGTGAATTGGCCTCCTTATGTCAGAGAAAACATTTGACATTTGGCTTTTTGGGGTTGGCTAACTTCACTTAGCATTATATTCTCCAACTTCATTCATTTACCTGTGAATGCCATGATTTTATTCTCTTTTATTGCTGAGTAATACTCCATTGTTGTATATATGCCACATTTTCTTTATCCATTCATCATCTACTGAAGAGCATCTATGTTGGTTCCGTAGTTTAGCTATTGTGAATTATATTGTAAATTGGTTATATATTCTCAGAAGAAGATATACAATCAATCAACAAATACTTGTAATGATTTTTATTGGTGACTCTATATGGGCTAAAGTGTGTGCCTCCCCACGCCAATTCATATGTGGAAGCTCTAACCTACAGTGTCACAGACTGTGGCTGTATTTGGCGATAGAGTCTGTAGAGAGGCAATTAACTAAAAACCAGTCTGTTATAGTGGACCCTAATCCAATCTGACTGGTGCTTGCATAAGAAAAGGAGGTTAAGATTCAGACAAAAGGAAGGCCATGCAAAGAAAAAGGAATAAGGTGGCCATCTGCAAACCCAAAAGAATGGCTTTAGAAGAAACAAATCTGCCAATACCTTGTTCGTGGACTCCCAGTCTCCATAACTGTGAGAAAATGCATTTCTTTTATGCAAGCCACTGAGTCTCTTGAGGTTTGTTGTAACAGCCCTAACTGATTAATAGACTCCCTTTACAGAACTATCCCTTAAGATATAGTAGCTGCTTTTCCCTGGTCAGACTGAAAGCTGCAAGACCTTGGCAGTTTATGATGCAGGGGAAGGATGTGGGAGGTAGGGGCAATGAAGGGAGAATGTGGTAGTCCAACTCCATTGCCTAAGGCAAATTCTGGCTCATAATTAATGCTTGAAAGTTGTGATATAAGATTACATTGGAGGATGACCTTGAAGTTGGCCCTCTTGGCTTCTTCACCTTCCTTGGGCCATTTCCTCCATTCTCTTCATCATTTTTTCCTAGAAGCCTGTCTTTAATAAATCACTTACATACACATCCAGTTCTCCTTGTTGACTTGTTGTGAATCACACCCAAGCTAGGTGGTAGAGTCAAATGTTTTATCCTCCAAGAAACACACGTTTTCCAATGAAAAGCCACTGACATTCAGAGAGGTCACTGAAGTGCTTTTTATCCTAAAGTATGTGGAGGATAAGAACATAAAAAGCTTTACTTGAGAGGGCCAAAGAAGAAATGGATTTTTAATTTTAAAAATTGTATCCTCTATACCCTTCTTTCAAACACCTGTCTTTTCCATGATTTTTTTTATGTCCCACCATCCCATAAACAGTTGGATACCCATTAGCTTTTGTTCTTGTCCCAACTTCTGTATAGCCTTTGAATTCCAATGAGGTATTCTTAATAAGGTAAACATATTGCAAACTCTAATCAAATTATTCAGTGTCTTGCCTTTTATTTATCAAATAAAAGATCACAGGTTTCAGACACAAGAAATTTATTGAAAGGCTTTCTTGTGCACCTAAACACCTACTACTTCATTTTCCCCAGGACATTAATCTTTCTATTTGTCATTGTTGCTTTTTCATATGTTTAGACCCTGGCATCTTATCACAAATTCATAAGAACACAATAAAAAAATGCTTGCTAGTTCATGTGCTGTAACAAATTGCTACAACCTCCCCCAAGAAGAAAACATTCCAAAGATGCTACTTCGAAACTTTTTTTCCCCAGTAATATCTCTCACTTGCAATCATCTTCCTTTTATTCTCAGTATTCATAGTCACATATGGAGATATCAGGCCCACTGATCATTAAAGTTCCTGCTGTGCTAGAAAACTAGTTCCTGACAGCTCACAGTCACTTCTGGGGAGAAGTCTAGGGCTTCCAAACTCTAAGCAATGCTCCATTAAGAGGGAAATGCTTCTGTTTTATTTCTACCATCTTGCAAAAGTCTCACTGCTAATAAAATACAGAAAGAAGACAAATGAAATGAGAGTTCATGATAACCTTTAGGTACCCATGCTGATATCTCAGTGGGTCATATTTCCCACCTGCCAGGTGTTCCATTCTACTCAAATACCACTGAGTTAGGGAATTTAAAGAAGAACATATGACCCAGGGATGAGATTAGTAGTAGATTTTAGATGGCCATCTGACAATCCCACACTGAAAAATCTCTGCAATGTCTTTATTAACTTGTGTATCTGATCCACCCACTTAGAAATGTCTGTGAATGATGAAAGTTGAGATAACAGAATGTGTTCCCTGCTCCCTAGTTTACTAGGAAAATTTCTCAGCTGTATCAGAAAGCCTTCTAACAGGTTCTCATTTTAATAAAACCATATTTACATCAAGAAATATTGTTTATAATCTTTCTTTAGATTAGAATCATTTTTAGTATCCTTTGAGATTTGATAACAAATACTTACTAAGGCTTCTCATTAGAGGAAAAACATATAGTTATTGGCAAATTTCCTAAGCATTAGGAAAAGTGAGAATCTCTTCTTAGTAATAATTACATATAACAGTAATTAATGGTCTGGGACTTATGTGATTAAGTAGATTTCATACCCAGATTCTTTTGTAAGTCAATACACTTGAGTATTTCTAGTTACTAAACATATCTACTTCCTTAATTCATATCGACCCCATTTCTTTTAGATTGTACCTTCAAGTGTTTGAAGTTCTACAGAGCTTATCTGTTTTATCCTCTTTCCAATTGGCAAGACAAGACATGTCAAGGTAATTAACTGGGATAACCTATTTTGCATAAAGTTATTATAAGTGACTAAAGAGCAAAAAAACTTTATAGAAATTCTCCAAATTCCTAAGTCTCTAAATTAGAGCACATGAGGCCATCTTTGAGTCGTGAATTCTATCCATCTCGAGTAAATAAATCGGGGTTGAGATAAGTAAAATGTTTCATTTTCTAAATTATTTAATGAAGCATTTTTTTGTATAAATGATAATGAAATTAATCCAGAGATGGGCTTAATTATCACATTTTAATTGCATAGATTAAAAGTAATTACTTTTCAACCAAGGATCACCTATAATTTCAATTGTGCTAATATTTTCTAAGGTTATACATGATTTGATGATGATGAATCTAGTAGAAGAGATCTCACTAAGTTTTGAAAAAGCTCTTGGCTTTTGATTACAAGGCAATTATTTTTAGGATTCTGCTTCATAAATTTGTATTTTTACATTTTTTATTTCCAATTGATGAGGCTTTCATGGGATGTATTAATTCAGATTGGAATTTCTTGCTGACTGACTTCCCAGATATTAAGGGAAAAAATAGAGTTTTATCTTCAAGCACATTAAAAGCATTTGTCAATATTTAGAAATGTTCACAAAAGAATGTTAAAAGGCTTGACTGAGGGGACTGTCAGATAATGACCAGCCCAGGGATAATGCTGTAGTTTATCTGTTCATGGAGTCCCAATAGCTTTGGACACATTCTTCTTGGACTTCTGTATAATAACTGGAAAACTAAATTATTCTCTATGACAACATAAACCATACTAAAATGTAAGCTTTTTTTTTTTTTTTTTTTTACCCTCTGGGTTTAGAGCATTGCTAGGGTTTATCAGGTGACAGGAGGGATCATCTCCATGTGCTAGCAGAAAAGACTGATTGGAAAATCAAGCCTGAATGAATTTTGTTCTGCCAGAACTTAAAAGAGAGAAGAGGACATTGATATTTTGTAATGAGACCCTCTAGGATTTTTTTTTTTTTTTTTTTTAACAAAGTTAGATAGTAGATCTATTTTTTTAAGGAAAAAAAGAAATCTATTTGATGATATCAGTACAAATTGACCAAAACTAAAAATATGCATGACTGTTGAAACTTTGGATGAATATTGAATATTGTTCTTGATATTTCTGTTAGCCAGATGTACTATATATGAACCTTTAGTATATTAAATCTGAATGTTACATAAGAAAATGTCCTTCACATAGCTTTACTTTGCTTTAAAAAATCTTTAAAATTAATAAAATATAAAGCATTTAAGTTATCTAGGATAAATAAAAATAATGAATTGAAATTACCTAATGTCTGCTTTAAAATTTAAGAGTGCCTATTTACATGTACATGACTCTGCCAATCTGAATGTATTGCTGTTACACCAAGTCAATTGTTAGAGACAGAGTATTTGATGATCTAAATTAAATGAAAACTTTAATGTCTTTTTAGAAAAGCTATTTTAGCATGACATGCTGCCATTTGGAGGAAGGAAGAAGGAAGTACACAGAATTTGTTGCTAGCATTCACCAACATTTGGACCTAAATTCCTTGCATTTTTGTTTAAAGCTGTTCCAACTGGAGGCATGAATGAGCTGGATGCATCATCTGAGGATGGCAGCTCTGCAGGCATCCACCAACTTGCTAACAGGCTTTGTATGTGTTTGTTTATTTTTGCGATTGTATTTGTCAGCTTAAGAATGCTTATCCAGCACCAGCTTTCCACAACTGGCAAGCTAAAGTGAATGCACATAGCGATTGTGTGTGTGTGTGTTCTAGACATATTGACATACTTTATTGGGAAAATAAAAATCGTTTGTAGATAAAGGCTGGGTGGGAGAAGGATATTTCAAAACATAAAAAGGATTAATCAGATATGCTTGAATGAATCTGGATATTGCCTAATACAGATAACTGAATGCAATAACTTTTAGTGATGGAAACTTACTGTGTAATATACAAGCAATTTGTTATGGGAAAAGATGGTATCCATGTGTTAAAAATATCAATGTGAAAATGAGCTAGATGGAGCTTCCTTTTCTGACCTCTGAAAAGCATATACAAAGAGATTGGGTTTTCTTACTTGATGTTTGTTGACTTATTTATGTTATCCTATAGACATGATCATAAGTAAAACTAAGCAAATTTAAGACATTAATAGGCAGACATCAACAGGAATTGTATGTATGGAACAGTTAAAAAGCTTGTTGTCTGTGGTGAAGATTTCCATAGTTTGAAAAAAAAAAAAAAATCTGCAGAAACAACAGGGTAAACATGGTGGATTAGCCATGCAGGCAGAAAAATCTTATGAAAAATTTTAGCAATGCTTAATAGACATACTCACAAGTATCACAATTCTCATTAGTGATTTGTTGTGTGATGTAAATCTTTTTTCTGATATTTGTTAGAACTCTGACTTCAGCCTTTTCTGACTCTGGTCTCAGTTTTCCCTCCCAGTTTTATCTTTTACCTCTTGCTGTGCTGCCCCCTACTCCTGAAAGACTGATGTGATTCATGATTTCTAGATTCACTTACATCTTGGGTCAGGTTCCTTGCCTAGAAAAATGTCTTCTGTTATGTACCGCTTTCCACTTATTTAAGCATCCTTCAGATCATATCCCATAGTTCAGATATTTTCCTTGAACTCCTGGAAGAATTGGCCTATCTGTTCTACATATCTTCCCTCCCATCCTTTTTCTTAATTGTGTGTGTGTATATAGTGTGTTGAGGGAATGTTGGTGTATTAGTTTTCTGTTGCTCTCAGAACTAATTAGCACTCATTTATGCAGCTTAAAACAACACTTATTATTATTTCACAATCTATAGGTCAGCAGTTCAGGCACGGAGTGGCTCAGTTCATTCTCTGTTTAAAAAGTACCAAGAAGAACCTCCAGGAACATGGACACAGGGGCATTCTTCCTGGGACATTCTGGGGAGGGGTTTGCCTCCAAGTTGACTGTTTGTGTTCACAGAATTCACATGTACATGGTGCTGATAGGACTGGGGTTTCTGTTGCCTTGCTGGTTGCCAGTCAAGGTTCTTCTCAGGGTCCAGCAGCTGCCATATCCTTTGGAAGGTGGTTTCCTTTCTCCATCTTCAAAGCTACCAAAGCAAAATTGAATCCTATTCAAGCTTTGAATATTTTTGACTTTTATAGCATCTCTTATTTCTCCAGCCAGACAATTTTCTCTGCATTTAAGATTCTTATGATCAGTTGAGGCCCACCTGGATAATCCAGGTTAATCTCCCTAAGGACCATAACATTAATTACCTCTGCAAAAATCCCCTCTGAGCAGTTCCTAGAGTAGCATTTGATTGAATAGCTGAGGGATAGGTATCTTGGGGAATATCTTTAAGTCCTGCCTCACCACGGTCAATGTCACTCAGCAGGCCTCCACCCTTTGTTACCTTGCTTCTGTGGTATCTATTTGAATTGGTTTCCTATATTTCCCTGAGTTTCCTATATTTCCCTGGAGTTAGTGTCCTTGGTGTGCATCAAGTTGTGGTGAAGAAATCCTTCCTGTGGATTTGAATGGTGCAAGTTAGAGGCAGGCCTTCACATATCAGCTAGTAAGTATTCATTTTCCTGCATCGGATTCTGGTATTCATTTTCATATTTCCATTCATCAAAACAAACAAAGGAGACAAAAAAATCAAGCAAACAAAAAAACCCAGTGGTGGTTCTATTGGTTTCTTGACCTGACTCCATATTCCCTGGATTACGGCTTTAGTTACTTAATCCTTACCTTCATGTGGTCCAGCACGCTCTGGTAGTGGTGGCAGCAGTAGATGCTAATAAAATTGTCTCAGCTGTGGTCTCAGAGGAAGTAGATTCATGATGAGCCAGTTCTCTGTTCTTGGAATTTTTCAAGAAACTGAGGCTTAAATATGCTTCTACACCCATTACAAGATTTTGTGAAAGACCATAAGCTTGCCTTCTTCTTTACACTTAAAATCCTTGAGAGTAGTGACAGTTTCTTTCCTCCACTGAAACCTGCTTGACCCACTATTTCAAATAAAAAATGAATGGATCATAGCAAATCTCTAAATCTCTTGACTTGGCCTAAGTGGTTAGGTAACAAGAGCAGACAATCTTATGTGACAAGTTGGGACCTTGCGAAGCCTTGAACAAATGTTTATTCACACTGTTATCTACAGCTACTTGTTGAGAAGTAGTAATAAAGGGATCTAACCTTTTAGGTGACTTCAAACATCAAGTTTTTATAACACAAAACTTGTAACTATTTGCATAATAAGCAATGTGATTATTTGGTAGCTTCCACTTTTATATTTGTTACAAACTCAGGCAACTAAGATTCAACGTACAACACAGTACAGGTAAATTAACATGAGCTTTGACACTACTTTTGGAAATTTGATTAATAAACTTATTTTTATTATGGTAATGGAATATCTTCAAAAATTCCTGAAATTATTATTGAAGTTAACAACAACAATAATAATATCTGCAATTCAATAACTACTATATAAAGGTATGTTGGGCATACTTAATAGATTATTTATAATCAAATAATGCTCTAATATTATTTTAAATGTCATAAATTAACACAATTTAATACTTGTAGAGATGCAATATAAATATTTCAAATAAAAATAATATAATAAGCATTAAAAGGAATGAGAAACTAGGAAGAATAAGAAAGATACTTACTCATGGACAAAATATACCTCAAGTTTATGTTTCTTTGTAAGGTTCTCTCATTATGTATTCCTCATTTTATGTATTTATAAATGTAATATGTATTTCAGATCTTAATTAATTTTATTTTATTTTTTCTTCTCAATTTACCACTATAAAAAGTTTGAACTAACTAAAAGTAGAGAAAATTGTACAGTAGACCCCCATAAGTTACAAAATTTATCAACATTTCATCAGTTGTGGTTTATCTACCTCTTCCAAATTTCCCTGTTCCTCCATGAGTGAAAATAAATCCTAGACATGTTGAAAAAATCACCAAGCCAAATTTAGTGACAAGATATTAGCAGGAATTAGATATCTGTGTAATCATGTAGAATCATTTACACATCTCATAAAATTTGGGGGGATGGGATACCTGGGAATGAACTCCGTGGCACTCAACCACTAAACCACATCCCCAGCTCTATTTTGTATTTTATTTAGAGACAGGGTCTCACTGAGTTGCTTAGTGCTTCACTTTTGCTGAGGCTGGCTTTGAACTTGCTATCCTCCTGCCTCAGCCTCCCAAACTGCTGGGACTACAGGCATGTGTTACTGAGCCCTGCTCATAAAATTTTTGAGAAGAAAAATTTTTAAAAGTTATTTGACCTTGAAATTCATCATTCTTTTCTTTCCCTTGAGTAATTTTACAGTTGAATGTAGTTAATATCCTCCATTCCTCAGTGTTTACATTTGAATATTTATTTCTCCTTGATGTAAAATGTGTCATTTAAATCAGGGAGAAAAGTCTCATTCCATCTCCAATTCTATGTTCCCAGAATCCCAGGATAAAAGATGTGTTAAAATGGAAGGCATTCTACTCAATTCTTAGGAATTGGAGAATTTTTCTCACTTGGGTAGTGTCAATGAATTTTAAGGAAATCGACTGATTATAAACCAAATGAGTAGTTTTACCTTCAGTTTGCATTCTAATGATTATGACATGAAAAAAAATATTTATCTTTTTCTTATGAAGTATATGGATAATAGAGTAAATGATTCATTCCAAAACGTTTATTTGCACTCCTGCTGTGTCATATAGTTAGTATATATAAAAAGCAAACTGCTCATTGACTTCCTCAACAAACACTGGGACACAGTGCTGAACAAGTTCTGCTACTCTCCTTATAGAATGCGTGGAATCAAGTCTAATAAAATACATTACGTATGTGTTAATGCTAGGAACACAGTGCTGTGGAGTACAAACAGTTAAGAGAGTCACTGATGCTATAAAAGAGAGGGAGTGGAGGGGATGGTGAGGGGTAAAAAGAGATTTAGGGAAGAAACAGCCAAAGCTCTATGTGATTCCAGAGGCAGAGAAAATAGTATGGGACATGAACAACTGATGTGTTGAAACTAAAAAAAAAAATATATATATATATATATATAGTGTTATGAAAATATTTTGGATAATAAAGAAATAGAATTGCATGGTAAGGAAGTTGCATTTCAATGTATAGGAAAATATTTTAAGAAAAGCAATTACATGATCAACTATAGTTAATTTAACCATAGCTCACATGCCATGTAATGCCAGATAACTAAGTTGAAAGATGTGTATCATTTCCTAAGCTAGCAGACTCAATTTAACTCCGGGTGAAAAACTATATAGAATCTACTATCATTCAGCATGAGCTCCCTGTGTTGTTGCTTTTGAAGTCTATGACCACATTTAAAACCCCAAAGGGAGGGCAAGCATTTTCCTTTCTCCCTCCTTGACTCTCTGCTCAACTCAGGTTTATTCTTTAGTAAGAAGACAGAATTGCTGGTCGGCACCCTGCAGCCTTGGGCACAGCTGGCATCTGCAACACTTTGGTGCGTGCCCAAGAGCCATGCAGAGAAATGACATAGAGGGGGTTAGCAGTGCTTCTCCACTCCTTGGAGAAACTCCTACTCAGTACAGTGGCAGGGGGCCCAAAGTGGGGCTGAAAGAGATTCATTTCTACGTACACACACACACACACACACACACACACACACACACACATCAACTTGAACTAGGTATTCCATCCCAAGGTTTAAGATTGGTCTAGCATCTAATATCTAATTTCTTGGGTCAATGTATCAAGTCTGTCTCTCTCTTTTCCCCCACCCTGTAATTACTCTGTTGATCATAGATAGTATTTGCCTTAAGGACTCATTCACGTTACCCTCCTTGGGCAAATCGATGGATGTATTTACCCACGCTTGTTTAGAAAAGGAAAAAAAAAATTCCATATGCATTTAGGAGTGTGGCTTGTGAATGCTACACAGTGTAATTCATTGCTCTTGAGTTTCTGTGGTGAGGACAAAATTTCATTTGGGTGTAATTTTGTCAGAGCCCTGGGAACTACTTACCACTTTTGACATGTGAGACATCAAGACTCTGGGAAAGAGCTGATTACATCATTTCATATTTGTTATGGTTTTCCAGGTGACTGGGTATTGCTAAAGAACCCTGCCTCTTACCCAGCTTTACTCAAA
The DNA here is from genome assembly GCA_025594165.1 of Tamias sibiricus. Taxonomy (NCBI): domain Eukaryota; kingdom Metazoa; phylum Chordata; class Mammalia; order Rodentia; family Sciuridae; genus Tamias; species Tamias sibiricus. Next base: position 145,379,416 of record CM046662.1, read on the forward strand.
CTGTTTCCTTTAGAATATCGAGTCTACACTGCACGGCAGCAAGCAAGGACGGCTGCCAGTTATGCAGATAACTTCCACTTCATAATTAGGAGCTCTCAGGAGCCAGTAGAGTACAGAGGCTCCACTCAGTGATGGCATCTGAGTGTCCTTGGAACAGTCATTCTGGAGCAGTGTAACTGTGGGCAATTTACTAAACCTTTAAATCTGATTTCCATAACCTATAATGTGAAATTAACAAGACCTCCCTCATAAGCATCATTTATAATGTTTGAAGTTTTTTTAATGTAAAATATTTAGCCCAGTATCTTCCACATAATTGCCTCTCCATAATTGATAGCTCTTATTGATGATTTTCACAAATCTAAATATATTTCAGATCTTTCATATAATCTGGTTAAATATGCTGAAAGAATAAGAAATTTATAAGGTATCAAATACTTATTTATTTTCATTTTCTTCTATAAAATTAACTTCCACTTATTTGCATTCTTCACTTCTCAGAAAGAAAGCATATCATATCTGTGGTCTTATGTGGAGAATCAATGTATTTACATTCATTGATTTTTTTTTTCCAAATAAAAATCTTTCACACAAGTGGAAAATTTTTATTTCTTTTGCCCAAAATGCAGTTGACAATTAGTTTTAAATTACTTCCCTTGATAAATGGAAGAGTAGATTTCTAAAATTTTAGCAAACAATTACACCAATTCTAATCCATTAAAATAAGTCGGGGCTTTATTGGAACAATCTCTTAAAGACCACTGCAAAACATTTGCTCGATTGCTATCATTACTATTAATTTTGCTATCATTTTGATATAAAGCATGGGGTGTCTAGAACTTGATTTTATTGATGAGGTTAGGAGCAATTTACTTTTGCAGCACATTGCTCAATCCATGAATTTAGAACTAGAGGGCTTACATTTCTTATGTAAGCCTATAAACCTATGGGAGTGTTTAAGCATTGAGCCTTTAAATACAATTAACTGGTTGGCAAGAAGTTGACAGGTTTTGATTTCAACAATCACTTATTTGTTTATGTATTTCCAATTGGAATTGTACTGTATCATACTGAATGATATCGATCAAGTCAGTTGGGTGACTGGTACACGTTTCTATAAATAACTCACATCCCGCTGCTTAGCACTGGGTCATTCATCACCGTGCATAGAGCGGGAACGTCTAAGATTATTTTTGCTGGTTTTTTGAGTGGTAGACAGTTCTAAATTAATACAATTAATACAATGGTTAGAAGGAAATTATCAGACCACCTGGGGAATGTCATTCTCAACATTTCTGAGTAGCTCAACTCTAGTTTGAATGTTCCCCCAAAAAACACGTTGGAAACTTGATCCACACAGCAACCTTGCTGGCTGGCAGGTGGAGCCTGTAGAATAGGGTAGTAGGTCTTGAGGGCTCTACTCCATGATGGATTAATGCTGATTATAGAAGGTCTTGAGGCTGTGAGTTTCATCTCTTGCTTTCTCTTAACCTATCTTTGTTCTGTAATAGGATGACTTAAGAAGGCTCTCATCAGATGTTGTCTTCTCAATACTGGATTTCCCAGCTCCCTGAACTACGAGCTAATAAATTTCTGTAGATGTATAAGTTATGTAGTCTCAGGTATTTGATTATAGAACCACAAAACAGACTAAGGCAGTCCTAAATAAGGAGTAAGCAAATGATTGTGGAAATCATAATTACGATGATATAAATAAATCTTATTTTAGAATAAAAATCTAATATAAATACATATACATATACACACATGCACAATATATTATGTATGTATAGCAAAAGGAAGGATTTAGGTTATATAAAAATTAAGCTAATGAGCCAGCTCCAAAAATACAATGACTTTATTAGTATCAGTAACTTAAGAGCCAAATACTGTGTTTTTACCAAGCACTACATAATTCATTAAAATAATGGTGAAAATTTAGAGAATACAATTACTAATATTTTTTGTTGTTGTTGTTTTGTTTTTAAGAAAATATCCCTGATCATAAACACTCATTTACAATGTAGGAATGATAATCCACCCCATAGGATAACTGAGAGTATTAAAAAAGAAAACACATATCACATGCCTGAGAGATGGTTACAAAGAATGCTGTTTTTTTTTTTTTTTTCTCCACTGGGACATGTGAATCTCCAAAAGGGAATTTAGCAATGCTTTACTACTTAAATTTTACCACACATGATTTTATATTCTGAATGTCTATTAATTTCTTAAAGAATTAGTTATTTTATGGGACACAATTTTTAAAACATAGACTTAGTTCACAGTCATTTGAGAGAAATCCTTTCTACATCTCTGCCTGGTTAATTTTTCCAAAATTGGGGAAGATTTTATAATTCCTTGGAGTTCTAATTGAGTCATAGAGCCCTAATTTAAATGATAACAACATGAAATAAATTTCAATTAATGAAATAACGAGCATGGATATCAAAAGTAGATTTCCATTTATTTTTAAGCATCTTTAGTGGACTAAACCAAGTGAAATTACACTATGAATTAATGAAGTCAAGTTTTTACAGAATTGACTAGCTACCAAGAATGAATTTGAATGTTAGTTGAATTATGTTCCCAAGAAAATGAGAACTAAGTAGAAATATGCCTTAATTGTCCAAATGTATCTTTTTAAAGTTGTATGTTCTTCATGAATATATAGATAACACGAATGTTTTGAAAACAAATGTAAATTTACCATAAGGAAACATTTGCATCTGGACATGTCTCTTCTATCTGTCTTTCCAACTATAAAATTTTCGGGAGACATTAAGGATGATGTCAGTTTTTTATTAAACGGTATTTATAATAAAAATACACGAACTTATTTGAAAGATCAGAAGAGAAACGATTTAGAGTATCACTTCAAAACCTGGGCAATTGTTTAGATTGCAAAAAGATGCTCTGGAAGACTGAGTGGAGCTGCCAGAACCAGGCACATTTGAGAAATCTCAGGGGAAGCTATGTCCTCCAGAGACTTGGCGTTTGCTTTTCACTTCAAAGCAGTCAGGCTCAGCCTCTTGGTAATAAGCCAACGTGAACATCCAAACATCTGTAGTTTCTGCCTTCATACTCGCAGTCCGTTTGCCGGTATGTCAGAAGCTGGAAATGTGAATTATAAACAAAATATTACTCTTCTATTTATGTTTTAACTTTGGTGCATCCTTTGCTGAGTCTAATGATCGTACTTTTGTTACTTGTTCAGAAATAACTGTCTAAAGCTCAATAAGATATAGCTTTGGATTTTGTTAGTTTGCAGAACATAAATTGGGGCCCAGAATTGCTAAGTGACTTGCTTAACGGCACACAGTGGGTAAGCAGATCAGCTCTGCACTCTCAAGTGCGTGCTTCTGCTTCCTTGAACTCCTCTCTCCTTTCAGCTCAAAACTTGCATATTGGACTCTTGACATCACAGCTCTATGTTGCTGAACTCTGTGGGGATGTGACTCTGTACCAGAGCAGTGAATGGGGCACTTATATGTCCTTTAACCAGGTGAATATTTGGCACATAGTAAGGTCTTTTATTTCTCAAAGAGTTTTAGATATATGTTTGCTTATGACAGAGAACAAAGGCCATGACATTGAAATAATTCGATAATACAAATAAAATACCTAAAATAGTGACTTGAGGGTGATTTTGAAAGATTCGTCTCATAGATGTTTAATTTACATACCCTAAAACGTTCAACTGGATATATACTTGTGTATGCATACATATATATGTATTTAAATCTAATTCTATATTGATTTTATTGATATCTTTATCATTTGAAGCAAGTATAGACATGCTTCTTCACCCCAAATATTTGAATATGAATTTTCCTAAAACAAAGATGTTTTCTTTTTAAAAAATTTTTTTTTTAGTTATACATGGACACAATATCTTTATTCTGTTCATTTACTTTTATGTGGCGCTGAGGATTGAACCCAGTGCCTCACATGTGCGAGGCAAGTGCTTTGCCACTGAGCTACAAGCCCAGTCCAAGATGTTTTCTTCATTACTTCCGTTTTACACTTTTAGGATGCTAACAAACATTTAAAAACCAAAAACTACCTATGATACTCAACTGATAAATATTGGCGTTTGTATTGCTTTTTTAACATAAATATATGAAAAACAGATATTTATTTGAAATTATATATTATACTGCATTATTTAAATATATACAATATATATTTAATTACATATATACTGCATTATTTGAATAGATCTAGTTAACTGTGAAATTAGTAGTAATATTAAGAATAAAACAAATGATATAAAAGGAAAATCTAACAATATTTTATAACTTTTCTCTTTTAATACAATAATGTTTAGAATTATTTAAAATATTATTTATATTTTATAAGTTCTATTATGCATTCTTAGGAAGGCATAATACATAAATGTAAGATTTGAAGAAAATAATATAAATACAGAAAGACTAGGTATTGTCTTTACTTAATAAAAGGAAAAAAATGTCATGTTTCTTTCCTTCTAATGATGCAGTGGGATATTTTTACTCTTCCTGTCTCCTTTTCTAATATTAGATTTCTGAACACCTGCAGCCTTTAAGACAAGTTCCTTTACTTTTGTTCTGTGGAAAAACTAAACACTTACACACAGTGTGTTCTCTTTGACTTGCAGCCTACTTTTGTGAGTCCCATGTTGCACTAATACCTGATGTCAGACCATTGTGGTGACACCAAACTAAATATCCTCTCAAGAAGACCATTAGAGCATGGACTATTTAAAATTTTTACAAGGAATTTCATTAAAAAAAAAAAAATTCACAGGCTATAGCCATTTCAAGGTGTGCAACTCAATGACAATAAGTACATTCACAATGTTGTACAACTATCATCCCTAGTTTGAAAATATGTTCAACACCGGCAAGACAAAACCTATACCATTAATCAATCTTTTATGGTGTCAGCCTGTTGGGGTCTTTGGCCATGTCCTAACATGGCTAGTTCTCTGAATCTCTTTCATAAGGGTACTAACACCATTTGTGAGGGCCCTGCCCTTATAATCTAATCACTTCCCAAAGGACCCACACCCTAATATTTTCAATCTGGGCGTTAGGATTTCAATATATATTTTTAAAAGTTATGATCATAGCTATTATAGTGGTGTCTCATCGGGATTTTGATCTGCATCTTCCTAATGGCTAATGCTGTAGCACCTGTTCATGTCCTTGTTGATTATTTGTGTCATGGTCTTTTAAAGAATGTCTGTTTAAGTCCTTTGACTATTTGCGAATTGGATTGCCTGTGTTTTTGTTGCTAAATTCTAAATTATTTATGTATTTTGAGTATGATACCCTTTATCAGTATATAACTTGCAAATATTCTTACTCTTCCTTTCAATTTATTTTTGATAAATAAAAAACAAAAATTATACACATTAATGTTGTATCATATGACATTTAATTATATATATACTTTATGTAATCAGGTTAAACAAACCTGTCTTCTGAAACATTTATCTTTTTTTTAGGTGAAAACATTCAAAATTCTTCCTTCTATCTTTTTGAAATATACTGTTTACAGTTGGTATTTATAGTCCCCTTACTGTGCAATAGAACACTAAAACTTCTTACTCCTATCTAACTGCAAATTACTGCCCATTAATTGACCTTTCCCCATACCCCTCATCCTGCCCACCCTCTGGTAACCACCCTTAAACTCTGAATATTTATGAAATCAACTTGCTTCTATTTCACATATAAGTAATATCATATGGAACTTATCTTTCTGTGTCTTGCTAATTTCACTTGATGATCTCAAGTTCTATCCATGTTGTTGCAAATGGTAGGATTCACTCTTTTTCACAGCTGAGTACTATTCCTCTGTCTGTATATACCAGATTTTCTTTAACTATTCATCAATGCATGGGCACTTAGGTTGCTTCCATTTCTCAGCTACCCTGAGTAGTGATTTAATGAGCATAGAGAAATGGGGAGTACAGGTATCACTTTGACATGTTAATTTTACTTCCTTTGACTATACCCAGAAAAGGAATTGTTAGATCATATGGTAATTCTCCTTGTAACAATTTTGGAATCTTGTAATATCTTATTGTGGTTTTGATCTGCATCTCTAGTGACTAATGCATTTTATTATATGCTTATTTGTCGTTTCTATGCCTTCCTTTGAGAAATGGCTAGAGAGTTTACTCGTTTTTTATTAGATTATTGTTATTATTACTATCATTTGTTGTTGAGTTTTTGGGTTCGGGGAGTTACTCGTATGTTCTGGATATCAACTACTTGTCAAATACATAGTTTGTATATATTTTGTCCTGGAAGACTGTCTCTTCATTTTGATGATTGTTTTCTTCAGTGCGACAAATATTTTTAGTTTAATATAATCCCATTTGTCTGTTTTTTGTTTCCTGTGCTTTTTGGGGTCTAATCCAAAAATATCATTGTCTATTCCTGAAAAAAAATTCAGAGGCACATCTGCTTTCTTTTAGTTGTTCCATTGTTGCAGGTTGTATATTTAAGTGTCCAATCTGTTTAGACTTGAATTTATAACTGGTAAAGATAGAGGTGTAGTTTCATTCATCCATTCATATGGCTATCCAATTTTCCCAGTGACATTTATTGAAATGACTGTCCTTTTTCTAAGGGAAGAATGTATGTTCTTAGCATCTTTGTCAAAAAGTGGTTGGCAGTGAAGGAATGAAACCACCACAGAGAAATCTCTATGCCCATATTTATTGTAGCACTATTAACATAGATAAGACATTAAATTAGTGTAGGTGCCCATCAACAGATGAGTGGATAAAGAAATGTGGTATATGTATGCAGTGGAGTAGCGTGTAGTCATAAAGAAGAATGAAATCCTGTCACTAGCAAAATCATAGATGGAACTGTAGGACATTAAGTTAAGTAAAATAAGACAGACTCACAAGGACAATACTTAATGTTCTTTCTCAAATGAATAAGCTAAATAATATTGACCTGAAAGTGATTACTAAAGATTGGGAAGGGTGTGTATGGTGATGGTTGTGGGGCATAAAAAAAAAAGGAGGTTGGATTTTATCACTGCAAACTGTATATTATATAAATGGAAATATCACATTGAACCCCATTAATAGGCACAATTCATATGTGTTAATAACAAAATATTTAAATAAAAAATTAATAATTAGTTGGCTATGTTATAGCTTAGATATGAAGTGTCCCCTGAGAGTTCATGTGTGAGACAATGCAAGAATCCTCAGAGGTCAAATGATTAGATCATGAGAGGTACAAATAACCACTTTGTGGATTGATCCAGTGATGTGGATTAGCTGGAAGATAAGTACAGGAAGGCAGGATGAGGCTGGAGTAAGTAGGTCACTGGGTGTGTGCCTTCGGGGTTTATATTTTATCTCTGGTGAACAGAGCTCACTCCCTTTTCTTCCTGGTTGCCATGCGCTGAGCTGCTTTCTTTCTTTACGCCCTTCTGCCATGATGCTCTGCCTCACCTTGGACCCCGAGCTATGGAGTGAGCCAACCAGACACCGAACCTTTGAAGCTGTGAACTAAAAGAAACTATTTCTCTGCTATGTTGTTCTTATCAGGTCTTCAGGTCACAGTGATGAAAAAAAGAAAAGCTGACCAAAACAAATATGGATACATTAGTTCACTTCTAGGGTCTGTATTCTGTGACTTAGGTCTATGTGATCACTCTCTTAATAATATCATTAGATATACAAATGTTTGAATTTTATGAAATCAAACATATGTTTTTATTGCTTATTGCCAAATCCAGGGTCATGAAGATAATACACTCTTTTCTTCTGAGAGTTTTATAAATTTATCTCTTTCATTCAGGATTTTGATTTATTTTCATGTTAATTTTTGTATATAGTATGAGGTAGGGGCAATACCTAGGATATTATTTGTCCATAACAGTAGGTTTTTGGATTAGTAGAAATTAGTTTTCAGTTTACAAAACATGTCCAACCTCTGTGTATATACAAGCTGTTTCTTGGTTGGGTTTATCATATCCATAAACTCATAAGCTCAAAGTCTATCACCTACTGTGACTAAAATATCTGATCAGAACAATTATGGAGAAGGAAAAGTTTATTTGAGGGCTCATGGCTTCAGAGGTCTTAGTTCATAGAAGGATGGCTCCATTCCTCAGGGCTCAAGGTAAGGCAGGACACCATGGTGGAAGAGTGTGGCAGAGGGAAACAACTCACATGATGAACAGGAAACAGAGAGAGAGAGACTCCACTCTCCAGATACAAAATATATACCCCATAGCCATGCCCCACAATGCTCCACCTCTCTCTAGCCACACCCCACCTGCTTCAGTCACCACTCAGTTAATCCCATCAGGGATTAATTCACTGATTAGGTTAAGGCTATGACTCAATAATTTCTCCTCAAAACCTTCTTGCATTGTCTCACATGTGAGCTTTTGGGGGACACCTCATATCCAAACCATAACATATACCATGATGTCTATAAGTCAAATCGGTATTTCTCAAGAAAAATGACTTTAAAGCATAAAGATAATTTTAAAACAAATTGTAGTTGTAGATGGACAGAATGCCTTTATTTTATTTGTTATATGGTGCTAAGGATAGAACCCAGTGCCTCACATATGCTAGGCAAGTGCTCTGCCACTGAGCCACAACCCTAGCCCTGCATCAAGATAATTTTAAGCTGTGAAATTGAAGGTAGGTTCCAAAGAAGTTATAATTTTAGTAAGGAAATCAAGAAAGTCCTTTTTAAATTGGCGTGTATGTTCTGGTGTCTGTTTTGAGTTTTGAAGCAATCTTATTTCTAAAAAGTGAATCATTTTTGTTGTATTTTTGTCATAACCTACATATAACATTGAAAAGCTAAGATGTAGTTGGTGCAGTCTTTTATAAGATCAAAATGGCCTCTTCAAATATCATCAAGCAATTTTGGAGAAAGAAAACATAAATTTTCTTTCACTAGAGTCCTCTTAATGGTTCTTATCCTTAGTGCATTTCCAGGTTAGAAAAGGACATTCTTGTCCCACAATTTGAAAATATGATGTTACACCAGGACAATTTATTTGTTTATTTATTTATTTTATTGTTGGCAATGACAGCCATCTTGTAGGTACCAGTCTAAGGAGTCTATCTACTTCAATTTCTATAAAGTCAAACATCCCATTATATACTTCTGCACAAATTGAGGAAATTGAAAGTGACTCAAAAATATGAAGCCTTCAATATTACAGGTAGGCAAATGACACTTTTTTTTTTTTTTTTTTAGCAGTATTGTGTGCAAGACATATAGAAGGAAATATATAATTTTTGGCAAGAAGTTTATAGTGTGAATGAAACTGACCAAAATTTACATTTGTATTATCTGCAGAATATGAAAATATTTGCACAAAGTCTTATTTTGATTTGGAGAGAAAACTTACAATTCTCTGTTTTGCATTTTCTATAGTTTTATCATAATTTTTATAGATTTTAAGAATGTAATTTGAAACTTGACTTTCCTAATAAAGTACCTGAAACCTATGGGTGACTTTTGCTATTGCTGTATGGTGGATCCCTTGGTATTCTGTAGAAAACACAATCCTTGTAAGATCTGACAGAATCAATCCTTCCCTGTAAAGCACTAACAGACCAGTTATCGAACTTCTCCTCTGGTTCACCGATAGAATGTTAGTTACATTCAGCAAATGCGAATTTACTCAGTTTCAGAGAATCAACTAAGGGCATGATACAACAAAGCCCAACGTAGAATTCCCAAGTTAATTCAGAGCTTCTATTTCCAACTGAGCATTACCATCCTTTCCAGAGATGAAAAACAAAATAAAACAACAACAACAAAAACTTTTTGCTTGGGTTAGAAAATATTTTCTGCCTTATCTCAGATTTAGTAGAATTTTTTCCCTACCCATTCTTCAGTATGCCTTGTCCAATTGTTTTCTACATATTGTGCAGCAGGTCTTCTTTTGCCTATATACATCCCTAACCCATTGTGATGTCCTTCTATCACAAATGAGAATAGTGTGTTAAATGAGATATGTGTAATGATGGTATTGATAGTCTGAGTATTATAATGTTCCTTATCTGAACAATTACAATAAGTAGTCTAATATTCAAAACGCTAAAAACATTGAACTATAGCTATCTCAACACAATGCACAAAGCTTAATTCACAATTTTAAAGATGAATTTTGAAACTCATGGTTATAATCCACATATACTACATACTTAAGGCAGATAGTCTGAGCTGTACTCATTTAATAATAAAATCATGCTTTTTTTTTCCTCCTTATTATCCACCCATAGTGGGAGTTTATTGAAATTTTCCCACCAACCTTCTGTATCTATCATGAATAAAAGTAAGGGCATTGTGGAACTGAAGAAAGGTTTCCCATCTAACTGGACTTTCAGTGGATAATCCTGGGCATACTAGGTCAGCTGGTCACTCTACCTCTAGATCAGAAGATCAACACTGATTCAACACTATTAAATTACCAGATCTCATTTACTTTTGCCCACCTGTTTTTATTTATATACATGTGGACAGCATTTCTTTTTCCTTTTTGGTCCTGGATTCAATGCAGGATCATGCTCGGCATTTATTTGCCATGTCATTCCTGTCTTCTCTGATGTGCAAAGAAGTTGCTTCTTCTTCCATGACCTTGACAAGGCTTTAAAAAATATAAACTGAGATATTTGATGTTTTCCTGAGTGATCAAACTAAAGCCATACATTATCTAAAGGAATACCACAGAAACATTACTGTGCTAGTCTCAGTGCATTATATAGGGAGGAACAATTTTGCCAATAGTGATGGTAACCTTGATAGCCTGACCAATTTTGTGTCAACCATATTTCTTCACTACAAAGACACTTTTCAATTTGTAACTGGGATAAGCATTTCACGGGAAAACATTCCAAATCTAAGCCAATATTTTGTTCTTCCTTAAACCTATGTGAATCAACTGCCACTACATTTGTCAATTATTGAATATTGATTTTCTTCATTTTCTCTATAGCCTTAGTTACCTTTAAAAACATTTTATTAGGTTGTAAATGGACACGATACCTTTATTTTATTTATTTATTTTCATGTGGTGCTGAGGAGCAAAGCCAGTGCCTCACACATGCCAGGCAAGCACTCTACCACTGAGCCACAACCCCAGCCCAGTTATCTTTCTTTTTCTAAGAAAATGCTATCTCTTCTCTTGAAGCTATTCTTTTTTTATTTATATCAATACAGAACAATGGGATTGCTGTTTTAATGAATGAGTTGTTGCCTGTTACTATTATTATTAAGTTTGATGCTTAATTTTTTTCCTAGATCCAGTGTATGATCCCTTGAGTCTCCTTTTGACATTATTTCTATTATCTTTTTTTGAGGGGGAGCAATTATGTTTTCTTGCATAAGATTTTCCATACTCATACTTTTTAGTTTTTATTATTTTGGTACTGAGGAGAATTGAACCCAGGGGTGCTTAACAACTGAGCCATATCCCCAGCACTTCTTTATATTTTACTTAAAGAATGGGTCCAGCTGAGTTGCTTAGTGCCTCACTAAATTGCTGAGGCTGGCTTTGAATTCGTGATCCTCCTGCCTCAGCCTCCTGAGCTGCTAGGATTATAGGCTTGTGCCATCACGCCCAGCAACTTTCCTTCCTGAAATAAACCATTTCACTCACAATCTGTAGCTTTTTTAGTTAAAAAAAAAAAAAAAAAGGCATTTAGGAGTGAAATTTTGATCACTGCTAGAGAAAAGGAAACATTGTCCATGTGAATATAAATAAAAATGGAGAAAAGTAAATACATCCTGGGAATTAAATAGTGTTGAATTGATGTTGGTCTTCTGATTTAGAGGTAGAGTGACTTCTCTAGGCATTACTGTTTCTAGATCCTCTCAGCAGAAGGAGAAACAGAGGTTAGATTTGCGTGGTGCCTGCATGGTACCTCAATTGCTACCTTTTCCTCAGCCATCATAAAGGTAGTTGCCTCCACATAATCTCTGTGTTACCATGAGCACTTAAGTCTGCTCAAGATGCCTCAGGTCACGGCCCACAGGTCTCTCCTTCCTGCCTCTAGGTAAACTGCCACATCTGCACAGCCATCCTACAGTGTGGAGATACTATGAAAATTAGTACAACATATTTTGCATATCATCATTTATTCAATTTACCTATAACTGTTCCTTTTGTTTAAAAAGTGGGTAATGCCATGGAAACAGGCAACATTTATTCAAAGTTACTCAAATAGTCTCAAATTTAGTGAATGATCAATTAAAGCCTTTTAATTATTCATTTTACTACCTGTGATTGTTGAATGTTTAATTAATTAGTTAAATTACTTGCTTATTTTCTCTTAAGGAGATGTTCTTTTCTTTCAATTGGGAGATGATGGGAAAGTGATAGTAGTAATCTTTTTAAAGAGTATTAGTTTTCTCAGGTTTCTTCTATCAAAGGAAAAATATTTTTGTTATACCTGGATTATATAAGGTTAAAATTAGTTGAACTGTTTTCTAACCAACTAGACTTATAAAGAAAACTCAAGTTGGAATTATTGAATGCAAAAAATAAAGTAGTCCATATGTTTAAAGATATAAAGAAGATTAACATTTTACAATATAGGCTTTCAATTGCTTCTTGTTATAGTTGTGGTAAGCTATTTTGAAAAGAAATTTCCAATGTCATTGGCTGAAATTTATTTTCATTAATCACTGTTTTTAATTGTGAAAAATGCTTTTCTGGAGTGCGATCAACCTTGTTAAATGTTTATCCATGTATTTGTTTTTTAAAAGAAAATGCTTTTGTCCTTGTTGGTTCTTTCTTATGTATTTACAATAATTCTGAATAGATGTAACATGGACCACTTATGAGCTATGCTTTAGTGTGATCAATTATTATATTGTCTGTGATATGTTTATCAATTGGTCTAAATTGAGTTTTATGCCCATCCTTCTAAGATTATATACATATATAATAATATGAATTATTATACATGCAATAATTCATATTATAATTAATAATATTAATAATAATAATTCATATATAATAATATGAATTATTATACATGCAAATGTACCTATCATGTTTGAAGTTTATATCAAAAAACACTATAAAGGTTATAATGATGATGAGAATGTATTCTCTCAACACAATGGACAATGCAAACTTTCTTAAGACTTACAATACCTATTTTAAGAAATGTGAGTGATCTTAAGTGTGTCTTGTAATATCATAAACAAAAAATGTGAATTAATCTATATAACTTAATATCTATGTTTATGTTTCTGTCCATTTATAATTGGTTTGTAAATTTGTCAATAATTATAAATGTAGTGTCTAAGTTATAAAATACTTTTATAGAGATCCATATTAATAAGACTAGGTAATCACAGTGCCACAAGAAAATAGCCATTCTGGATTGTTTATGCCCTAAAACACCTAAGAATAAGTTATCATATTAAATATTGGAAAGAAACTTGAACCAGTTTTGACTATGACTAAGTATGATGAGGATTACCTTGATAACTTTCTAGGAAATACTGTCAAGTCCCTAAATAGAATTTATTTTCCAAATTCAGTAAGCATATTCCTAGTATTCAACATTGATGTAATAATAGCTTAATCAACATATCTTTAAGAATGGTTAAGGGTTAATAGCAGTGATTTCTTAGCTGAATTATGGCATATTACAACTGAATAAAAATTTAAATCATATAAATTTATTGTGTGATGTCTAATCATCATTTTTTAAGTCAAGTGAAATATTAATTAAATAATGCTGCATGCCATTGTAGACTCAGTCACATTAGGAAATTTAGAAGCTCCTTTTTTTTTTTTTTTTTTCTGTCTTCATTATAGCAATTACCTGTTTTGCTTCATTAACTTCCTCCTGCACTTTCTGTGAAAATTGTCTTCTTGGCCCAGAGCTTTTGAGACAGTTCATAAAGTGAGAACTCATTAAAACATCTGGCCTCAACATTACCAGTATTGAGAACAACACTTGCACAACCTAAATTTCTTCATCAAATTGGTACCATTCTGATCAACTTAAGATTTATATTTTATATTATCTAAACCAAATATGACATGGGTCCAACTTGAAACTAAATAGTAAATTTGTTATTGATAGACCAGGTGAAATTCTGGATTTATTATTGTTTTCTATATAGAGAGTAAATCCCTCTAATTTTCTATGTAAAGATATGGGAAGATTGGAGTACTCACCATATTCTACTATATGCAAATCTGTATCATATGTGATATGTCACAAAACTCCTTTATAATGCAGTAGCAAATGCTTTTGGCACCTTGCCCAGGTCCTTTGGCCTTTACCTTCTCAGGAAACTCATTTGATTTCCAGCTGCTACGACCTTCACTTCTTTTCCTGAGAAATTCAGAGTCCCCTGGGATGCAGAATGTCCTTTGGTACTATGTGGTAGGCTGGGGATGCTGGAGAAAGGGCTCCCTAGGAACAACTGCCACTTAATGATTGGCAGGGGCAGTTTATCAATGTCTTGTCTCCCTCACTCATTGGGTTGCATAATTTTAGGGCGCATATTCTATAATTTCCCTGGAGATAAAACTGTTTTTGTCCACAGTGATAACTTACTTGATGACACTTCTTCAGATTCCTGCCCTCCTTTTTCTTTGAGATTCTGGGATTGTCTGAAGAAAACTTTACATGGTCCCTTAAATAAAATGATTTTACTTAAAATTTTTCAATCTCATGATGGTGTCGAAGCAAGATGCATTCATTAGAAACAAAACTTTGAATTTTGATCTTTTCTTGGGCTTAGCAATGTGTGTTACCATATGTTCTCCTGGTGAGCCATAGCTCCCTGTCAACCACGTGGCCACAACGGTGAACAACAGATACACTACAGAGTACTGTGTTGTTAAAGTGTTCAGGAGGTTTGGTATACTAAATTCATTTTCAACTCATGATATTTTCAATTTTCAATGAGTTTATCTGGATGTAATATAATTAGAATTTCCAAAGCATCTATCCTCATATTTGAACCTGTCTCTGGTTTTGTGCTGCAGGTAAACAAAACTGTGACAAATTCATTTGTTCAGTAAACAAATATTTATGAATAGCCTAGTCTGTAAATGAAATAGATAAATATCCCTGCCTCATGATGTTTCTATCCTAGAAGAGACAGGGCAAAAATTTGTGTGTGTGTTTATATATATTCATATATGTATGTGTGTATACACATATATGTGTACATGACATGCATAATTACACACACATGCATATATGTATATATATGTGTACACACACACACACACACACATACTCTTTAATACCTCATATTGAATCCAGTTATATCAAAATGTCCTGCTCTGAATAAGAAAATCCCCCTTCCCTCAAATAGCCTGGATTTTAGAAATATAAACAAAATGATACAAAAATTTAATTATTTCTAAGGAAAAGAAAGAACTTAGAATAATAAGATCAATTGATGAGAGTACAGATCAAAGGCATTTTTAAAGAGTCATTGGTATACAAATAGCATACTGAAGAACAATCTAACAAGATAGGGTAGTTTGGATTTGGAGAACAGTAGGCATAGTGCTGTGAAATCATGTGGCAAATGCTTCATGTTAGTGAAGAATTGTGAGATCACACATTTTGAAGATTTTAGATGAAAGGTGAGGCTAAAGAAAGAGGTGGAGTTCCTATCACAAAAAGACTTTTGTGCCTGGCTCAAGGGCCACTGAATACCTTGGAGTGTAAAGGATGACATCATTAAGTTTGTGTCAGGAAAAGATTCCTCTGGCTGCAGTGGGGAATATGAATTGGAGGGAGCACAAAAGAGACTAAACACAAGGTCAGGAATTTGAGCATTCAGTCATGGGCAAGCCAAAAACAGATTTGAGGTGCATGTGAGAAAACCAATAGGATTTGAGTAGAGGAGTTAGCTGAGTGACAGAGCAAGTAGCTAGATGACGTTCCTAGTTGGATGGGGCACCCATCTCAAAACAGAATGTGACCTCACTCTGCTTCTGCTTACCTCTCACGTTATTACAGTATTTTGTTCCTGGGTATTGGAACTAAAAGGATTGAAGTAAATTGCATAATAACATAATTGTACCTTCAAAATGAAACTTCTTTTCATTTAATACCAAAAATGGCAGGTTACCTTTGGCTATCCCAGTGTTAGCGATTACTGCAAATTTATATCCTTAAGAGGGACAAAATTAATTTTGATTGTCAACATTGGGCACTTTCCAACATTGCATCCTTCATCAGAATCCTAGGCAACAAGACAATGCTAGTTTATAGGTGAGAAATTCAGAATTTTTGCCATTGTTCTACATAAGGACTGGGAGATTCAAACTCTCCTGTCTTTGAAACTAAAGTCCCAGGTTCCTCCACAAGAGGGAAACAAAAGTTCAAAAGTAAATGACCCATCTATCATTTAGATATCTGATTATAATTACATAACATATATTTGTATTTGTGGCTAGGTATTAGATTATAAGGAGCCATTGAAACTCCATTTTAAGAAAGTTATTATTTTAATCAGGAAGAGTTCTGATTGAGAATAAGCTCATGAACTCTGACACTATTATATGAAAAGGCATATTAAGTTTTATATTTAAACTTGAGAGGACGATACCAATGAAATTTTTGGTACTATTTATTTATATGTTTATTTTTGCAGTACTGAAAATTGAACCTAGGTGTGCTGTACCACTGAGCTGCATCATCAGCATTCTTTTTTTTTTTTTTTTTTTTTTTTTTTTTTTTTTTGAGAGAAGGTCTTGCTAAGTTACCGAGGCTTGCCTTAAACTTGCAATCCTCCTGCCTTACCCTTCTGAATAGCTAAGATTACAGGTGTAAGCCACCACACCTGGCTGGCATTTATTGTTTTTGACATGATACATTTGGTTTTTATATTCTAAATCAAAAGAAAATTAGGAATTTTAACTCAAAAGGAAAACTTTGAAACAAGATTTAGTGAAGGAAATTTTATATAGAAATATAAGACAGAAATATATCACATGTATTTTTCATAAGATGTATGCAAAATTTACTCTATTTAGGTACACATGAGTATATGTGTCTATATTTTAGTCAGCTTTCAATCATTATGACAAATACTTGAGAAAATGAACTTATAAGGAGAAAAACTTTATTTTGGCTCACAGTTTTAAGATTTCAGTCCATGTTCACTTCACCTCAATTACTTTTGGGTAAAGTGGCCCATCGTGGCAGGAGCACATGACAGAGCAAAACCATTCTCTTCATGGTCCAGAAGCAAAAGAGATTGAGGAGGGACCTGGGGATCCCACAATCCCCTCCAAAAACACACTCCCAACAACATAAAGACCCAATAGGTCCTACCTCACAAGGGTTCCACCACTCTCTAGTGTGCCAACCTGGGGAACAAGAACACATACATTCACACTCAAACACACACACATTTATATATGTATTTATCATATGTAGTCATACCTCAGTATTCTTGGGAAAGATTGGTACCAGGACTTCCTCAGATACCCAAATTGGCAGGTGCTCAAGTCTCTTATGAAAAATGATGCAGTAATTCCATATAACCTATGCTTATTTTCCTGTATACTTTAAATAATCTCTAGATTACTTATAATACCAATTCCAAGAGAAATACTATACAAATAGCTATTATACTGTATTTTTTTAGAGAATAATGACAAGAAAAATGCCTGTTCATGTTCAACATATAAATAATATATTTCAAAATATTTTCATTCCATGTTTGGTTGAATTACTGGATGTGGAAGTCAAGGATATGGAGGGCCAATAGCAGATAAATGTTGCTATTTAATTAAATTCATAGTAGCCAAGAGAATATCCCGAGGGCCCTACTAATACTGCTAAGTGTTTACTTGTTTGCTCACAAATTTGTATTGACAGAAGCATAAGCAGCTGCCAATTACATGCAAATAAAATGCCACAGACTCAAAACCATATTCTATTTTAATATATCCCTGAGAATAATTTTAAAAAATAAAGAAGTTTAAAATTAATAACCTCTTATGTGCTTTTAGTACTGAGTGGCCAATGCCAATGCTATTAACAGAGGACAAGGTTGATATCTCACATTCTTATAAGGTTATTAATTATTGTATAGAAAAACAAGTACTAAATGCTTTGGAAATCAAACAAATAACTTTGGTGAAGAAACAAAGCCTAAACAGTCTATTTTCAAAAACACTTGCACAATCAATGAACAATGCATAGGAGAATTTTGGTTTTAATATATTGATCACTGAAGTAACTATACAGTTATAATAGAAATGGAATTTAGAAGAGAGTCAAAAGTCATTTTCCTTATATTTCTTATCCATATGTAAAATATGGGTATGTTCCTGCCAGGGCTTCACAAACATGTCTGTCAAAGTCACTGTTCGAAGATCAAAATCTAATCATGCCTTCTTCCCTCCTTAAAATTCTTCTATGTATTTTTTTATAATCTCAAATTCCAACAGACCCTCAAAATTTCCAGTGTAATCTCAAGTTCATCTTGCCCTGATCTTTACCTCCTTCAGTTTATTTAAGCCATTTGGGTTTTCTGAGGTCCTAGAAGCCTACATACTCTTACCCATCTTGGGATTGTCATGTTTTTTCTCTGACTGAAACACCCTTGTCTCTGCTCTGCCCCTAGGTAAACTTAACTGTTTTTCCAACTTGAGCACCATTTTCTCCAGACATCCTCTCCTACACCCACAGTTTAGGGTGCAGTCTCCTATGATACGTGATCTTGTAACAGGTATCTCTAAAGAGCATTTTGCAAAACTGAATGAGTTGATACTTATTTGAAAGTAATTATTTTATGGCTATTTTCTCCACTGACAACTTAATGTTTGAAGCAGATGCTAGTGTTTCTACCCTTACACGCACAGTGCCTGACATTTGGTGGTAACATAGAACATAACTGTAGATTAATGAACTTCTGAAAGGTACTTTCATATATGAAAAGTGTTTGAAGATTTTAAACTACTATTATGTGGCTTCAGAGACTTTTATTCTCCAGACAGCCTCACTAAAAAACAACAAAGTAATCTTCCTCTTTTGACATACCTGTGACACCTTTTGCCCTTTTGGTTCTCTCCTCATCTGTAAGCACTCATTCATTACCATCTGTTTGTAAGAGTGATATCAAGATACACTGATGAAGTTGCAGATGTAAACCACTGGTGCTCTCTGGAGGTGATTTTGTCCTTCAGGGGACATCTGGTAATGTCTGCAGGCATTTTTCTTGTGATATTTGTGGGGGGGGGTGCAGAGTGGAGAGGAGTGTTATTGGCATCTAGAGGCTAGAGATATAGCTAAAATCTTACAATACAGTGAAAACACTCAAATCAAATAAGTATCCAGTCCAAATATATAGAGAGCTGAGATGGAAAAATTCCAATGTAAAGAATTAGAATCTTAATTATTTGGTTCTAGATAAATGGTAGTTTCTATAATGTACCTTAGGAGTGTCACTTAGTTTAATTAATTTATTTTTGGCACTTGCATAGATGTGAAGAATGTTCTTGTTTCATAATATATACCTTGCTTATTTAGAGTTTAGTGCAAATAACTTTCCCTACTAAATATATTATCTTGCACATTACTGACATTCAATAAGTTTTTGTTGAATTGAATTTTGACACATCATTCTAGCTTGTCATGATCATTTTGTATCCAAGACATGATGTCTAAATGATATTTAACTTCCTAGTTTCCAGTCAAGCACAGAGTTGATGAGTGTGGCATCTATGTCATCAGTAGAAATAGTGAACAATGAAATACCATACTTGAAGACGAAATTATTTTATGAAACATAAACCATTTAAAAAAATCTCTTTCATCAATGTGGTATGCAAGACCTTTTGACACTTGTTTCCTATAAATTTGACATTTATAATTGGAAAAGGGTGATTATATTTTCAAGAAAATTTCATAGGTAAGATAAGGAAAATTTTAAAAATGGATAATATTTTAGAATTATGAAAAATGATCAATATTTTTAATATATTGAAACATTCATACAAATTGCTGAAATAACATTATGTCCTAAAAACATAAGCAAAGATCAAGAAAAAAACTATACAAAATGAAATTATGTAATATTAAAATACTGTTAATTTACAAATTAATATTCATTACATACTGAACACTACTTTTCAATCACTGTGCTAAAGCTATATATACACACACTATCTGTGACTCTAAAGTATGTATTACTTTTTTCCATTTCTGGTGAGCTTATCAAGGTTAAGTAATTTGTCAAGTTTCTGATGTAGGAGATAAAATAAAATGTATTTAAATTCACTACTGGTTAAACACTTTCAAATTAAAGAACTACATAAAAGATTTTGCATAATAGATTAGGGGAAATTAAAAATGTGACACTATTCAGTGCTGTAAACTTGAAATAAAATATGCACACATAGATGGGTAAAGCTGATGTGCTTAACTCAATGGAAATCAAATTGACAATACTTCTCAAGCATCATGAAAATGTTTTATATACTAACTTACAATCCCACATATGGTTATTTATTACAAACAAAATAATTCTAAAAATAATTATTCATATATCCAAATTTATTTATTTAAAACATCATTATTTGAAATGATAAGAAATTGGACTAAATATCCAGAATAAATTTTAATAAATTAGAAAACAGCAATTGATGAAATACTAAGAATGTTATTATCTTTGAAGACTACATTGCAACCTAGGAACATCTTCTTTGTATAGTTCTAAGAAAAACAGAGGCAAAGTAAACATTCTCAGTTTATCAAAATATGCTAGGCAGCTGGGCATAATGGTGCACACCTGTATTTCCAGCAACTCAGGTGGGAGAGACAGGAGAATCACAAGTTCCAGGCTCACCTCAGAAACTTAGTGAGACCCTGTCTAAAAATAAAAATTAAAAAAAAAAAAAAAAACCTAAAAGTTACAGGAGATGTAGCTCAGTGGAAAAGTGCTCTTGGATTCAATCCCCAACATCAAAACATTTTTTTAAAAAATGCCTACTTAGGAGAAAATTGAGAAAAGAACATGTAAGAAATAAAAATAAGTACATAAGGTAGGGATCACAGAATTGAGATAGAATTGAAATAGTAAATGTATTTTATTCATGTCCATGAATACTAAAAATAAATTAGTGATCCCCTAGGCTATCATATAGAATTTGTCCATAGTCCAAAATCAAGTAATTTATCATCATTCTTCCTATATTGTGGCTTCTCACCTTTGGTAATATTGATATTTGGGGCAAATAGTCTTTTTTGGAGGGGCATTATGTGCAGTCAAGGATGTTTAGCAACATCCTGGATTCTAACCACAAGATGCCTTTTAACACCCCCTATCTTATCTGACAGCCAAAATAATGCAAACTACCTTTTTAGATTATTTGAAAAAATTCTCTTCTTATATAATAGCATTTTGTAAGGTAACTCTGGAGCTCTTCTTAAGTAGACTCTGTTTTCCTTTTTAGTCTGGTCTAGCTTTGTGTCTTGATTTGGTCAATACAATAAGCTGGCAGTTACAGGTCCTAATTCCAAGCCTAGGTCTCAAGAAGCCCTGCTTAGATTCACTTGTTTGTTTGTTGATTTGCATCTGTCTCCCTCATCTGCATAAGTCTACTCTGGAGGGGCAGAAAGGAAGAAAGTCAACATAGATCAGAATGGAGTTGGCCAGATATTGCACCTGGGTTTCCAAACCTGTGAGAGACTCCAGTCAAATTTATCAAATAACAACTCATAGGTAACCCACATCCAACCACAAATGTGTGAGGAAAACCACCCTTGAGCAAAAGAACATCACCACTGAGCCTGCCCCTAATTCCCATACCGTACAATTGTGATTCTAATAAATAGTTGTAGTATGACACTAAATATTGGGATGCCCTTTTATTCATCTTCTGAAAACACTTCATTGCTTTTGGAAAATATGTCTTAATGCCAAAATTCTGTGAAAGTAAGTTCTATATCTTAAATATTTATCCATCTCCCTTAGTTTGCTCACGGGAGCTCCAACTGGAATACATGAGTGTTTTCACAAAATGATTGTTTAATTTTCATTTAAGTACAGAAGGCATCAATTTCCTGTGGTTGGACTTATATATTTTTAGTTTTACAATGGTGCAGAAGTGATACACATTCTGTATAGACCATACTTTATTGCTCCTTATCTGTATGTTAATGATGAGTATCTATATAAGCATTCTGTTTATCACTTTCAGTATGATATTTATCATAAAATATGCTTTGTGTTGGATGATTTTGCTTAACTGTATGCTAATATAAGCATTCAGAGCAAAGTTAAGGTAAGGTGGGCTAATCTATGATGTTCAGTAGGTCAGGTGTACTAAATGCCTTTTTGACATAGGGTGTTTTCAATTTAGGATGAGTTTATTGGGATATAACCCTCTTATGAGCCAAGGATCATGTGTAGTAGAGAGTATCCACATGTTATAGGTTTTGAGTACATAAATAGTTAGATTTGCTCTAAGATATAATCTGTGTTATTAAATTAAAACTAATTCAGCTTTATTTAATTTACTTCATACATTTTTCAATTAGTGTATGCTTTATGAAAGCAATGAAATTGCAAGGAAAAGCAACCTCTTACTTCAAGATACAAATATTTGCAAGAAGTAAGTTGAAACTGCTGGGATATTTTTGAAAATAATTAGGTTTGCAGATTAATGAAGTAAAAATTATTGTAATTGTATTCTAGCAGCAGGGCACTGCAGAGGCTGAGATTGTTTTACTGAAGTCCTTGTGTTGTGTAAACTCTCCACCCTTTCCTAGCAAACTCAATGGAGATTTTTCTCCTCTCACAATGAAGTGCTGACAATAATTGAATATAAGATTTTATTTTATGTTGGTTTGGTAATTGATACTAGTTTTTGTTTAAAGAGTTTTCAGGATCTTTTCCACAACTTTGCAGATATGGAAGTGCAGAAACATTTCTAGATTTTAAACCATAACACTTACGTTGTGGTTAAGAATTTTTCAATTGGAATCCTTCAAATTTTAAAATTTCTCTCAGTTTCCTTATTTGAAATTTAGATATTGTGATCAATTGATTATAAAAATGATCTTGTCTGTTTCCTCCCTTTCCCTCATACATGTGATTTCACAGTTCCTTCCATCACAAAGTAGAATTCATATTTTCCCCCTCTGAATTTTAAGTGACTCATGATTTACTTAGGCCTGCAGCATGTGAAGGAAGTAATGAGGTGGTAGGTCTGAAGGGAGGCCTAGACGCACATTGATTTTGCTCATTTTCTTGGACTCTGCTTAAAGTCCATGGTGGTGAAGAGATCACATGGCTCAGAGCCAACAAATCACTCTTGTGAGGTCAAGGTACAATAACCAGCCTCATTTGACCTACCAGCTTATTGAAAATGTGTGAGCAAACTCAGCTGGGATTGGCCTTGTGCAGCACAGATAAACAGAACCACCTAATAGACCTGAGTTCTCACTGGCAATACTAATTATTTTGTTGTTTAAGCCACTATGTTTTGGATTGGTTTGTTAGGCAGCAACAATGAACTGTGGTGTATAGCAAATAGGCAGCAACAATGAATTGTGGCATGTAGCAGATATTCCAATTTTTATACTTGATATAACACATACACACAGACAGACACACTTATAAGCATATGCATGTTTGGCAAATAGTATTTTCACTGATAGGTAGAAGCTAACCTGCAATAATGGGGAGAGGAGAATAAAAGTTCTGTAGATTAGACAAAGGGGACTGAAGCAAAGGGAGGAGGGATAGGAAAAGGAAAGACAGTGTAATGGATATGACATAATTTTTCTATGGACATATATGAATACACTGCAGTGAATCCAACCATTGTTTATGTCTACAAGAATGGGGTCCTAATTAGACTAGATACATTTCATGCTTACATAATTATATCAAAATTGATTCTACTGTCATATGTAACTAAAGAGAAACAATAAAAATAATACAAAATAAAAAAAATTATTTTTAAATTTAAATTATATTGCATTTTAAAATAAAGAAACTGCTTAAATTATATATGTGTAATAACATTTCAGTTAATCTGAATCCAGGTTTTTAGTGATTCTTTGAAATTAACCATAATAAATGGGAATACTTATTCAAATTTATTCTGCATGTCCTTAAAAGCATTGATTGCCTTCCCACCTGGGAAAAATCTTATTGTTATGAAACTATTTTAAAGTAGCAAATCCATTGAAATATTTTCTTTAAAAACTTCTTAAAAATCCATTTTGATGTATTAAAAGTATACAGAGATTTATCATTCAAATATAAAGTAAATACAAGTTAGAAAATAAACTAATCCACATTTAAGGGTGTTTTAAGTTTTTTTAATTAGACATTTAAAGATTTGATTATTTAAAATATTTATCGAAAATAAAAATGGGTGAAAATTATAGCTTCTCAAAATGAATTAGAAAATTATGCTTTTTACTTGAATGAAATAAGTGTGAACAGTTTAAGCCTCTGATAAATGACAGCATATTCTCTGTAATAGGATGTGTTTACCCTACTCTGATAAGGATAGCTTTACTGTAATTTTCTCCCATGAAAGAGCACATATGGGAGAATAACATTTACTGTGAGTTTATTGACTTGGCTCAGGAATTGTATTATTAGTACTGACTGCTGCTAGGAAATTGTTTCAAAATTCCATTGCAGTCCTGTATTGGGCTACGGTTTACATGCTAACTTTTTGCAGGTGCTCTGCTTTCTAGAGGCTTCTATGAGCTATTGGCTTTCATTCATTTGTCCTTGTTTCAGCTGACATCGTCATTCATGACTACACAGGACTATAAATGATGGTCTCATGTCACTTCACTAATTACTTGGCATCTCGCAGTAAAGTTTAATCCTCCTGGGTCAATAACTGCTCTCGGCTTGGCATGTGACAAACAAGCACAGATATGTGTATGAGTATATCTATGGGGGACAGGAGTGTGACTGGCATTTTAAGGCCTTACTAAGTGTGCATCTTTGATAAATCCTGAATGAGCAAATTTTTTGATTTATTAGGTGCAAGCTTTAAAATAATTTCACTTGAATACAGCTGGATCTGAACCAGAATGGGCCACATGAACATGATTTATGAAAATGTGATTACCTAATATTTTAGCACATTTGATTAGTTGAACCACACCCAATTTCTTCAAGAGAAGTGTTTTTATTGTTTCCTTTTAGTAGATGAGAAAACTGAGATGTTAGGCAGTTTGCCCAGTTCCACACCATAAATCACCAGCAGGGCTGGGATTAGCATTCTGTGAACTCAGACTATTCATAAATCCATGTCCCTGAATCCATAGGTCTGTGATAAAGAGCTTTTAGAGGCTGAGTTATCATTACATTCAAAAGAACGCAGCTCCCTTAAAATTACATTGGCTTTAAGTAGTCTAAGGAAATAAAATAGACACAAAATAGAACAGAGTTTAACACCATCTCTTATTTTGTTGGGAAAACATTTTTAATAATAGTTTCATCAGTCCATTAAGAATGACAGACAGACTCAGGTCACCAGGATTCATAGCAATTGGTAGCTTTTACTTTAAATATCATATTGGTTATAGATACATTTTAACTAATTTTTAGAAATTATTTAATGCTTCGGGAAAAGGACTATGTTCAATGATTTCTTTTTAATACAGTTGAAGCAATTCAGAGAAAATAATTTGTCCTTTTATAACCTCTATACTTCATTTTAGACTATGATCAAGTCTATAATATTAAGATCAACATAAAGTATAGTTTACTACATGGGATGTAAGGCAGGATATAGAAGTCTCCATATAAAAATTCCTCTAAGGATGGATTTCTTGCTATTATATTGCTTTTCTGCATATAAGTGAACATATTTCTTATAGGCTTTTATTAGAAATTTTTAGGTGAAGAAGAAATCTTCTGAATTCTGTACCCAAATACATTCCCTTATTTTCACTTTTGCAAATTTAACATTGGTTTTGAAATTCACCCTTGTGAGGTATGTTCTCTTTTTTAACATGCAAAAGCCAGAAGGAAACAAATGTTTTCAAGAAAACTCTTATACATCCTTGACCACCTCACATGAGCTGCTTACTTCTACTTGGAATGTCTCTTCAAGACTTAAGACAATTGAGTCAGTTCAAATTTTGTACAGGTTGTTAGTATCGTTTATGTTCTCTTTTGAGCTGGGTAGTAGAAAGCAGGTAGAGATGCTGAAAGCATTTCTCTCTAAGTCAGGAAAACCCACTCTCCTGGCATAGGGGAGTCAGCATTGTGTTGCTCAACATTTACAAATCCTTTCTGTGGAATTACAATGCCTCAGAACTTGGCTCTATATCATTGTTCTTACCTGCTGCTGAAAATTCCTTTATAGATTACTTCCCCCACCCAAATTTCACTGGCTTCATTAACAACATGGGCAAAGCCTGAATGCGATAAAAATTGCTCTTCTCTCCATTCTGCAGTAACACTACGATATGATAGACACAATGTGTGAAATGCCGGAAGTCCCCTTCCCCTTCCCATTAAAAGTTCATGAAAAATCAGTAGAAAAAAGTAAAATTAAAATAAATTGAAGCTCATGAATTTTTTGTTCCTGGTAATAAAAATATACCAGACTCATAAGAAACAATGCATAAGCATTCCAAATACCAATCCAAGATGCTGATTTGCAGTAATTGGCTCATGCCTTCATTGACTAAGAAGGCCTAGGTTTCTAAAGGGGAAAAAATGATGATGTATTCAGGTCCCACCTCTCTTGCACATAATTGGGTCTCAGCACCCCTGTGCAAACTGGGTTTTCCTTTTGGAAATTTTAGCTAAATAATTTTAGTATTTTCACATGTATATCACCAAGAAAACAAGTAAACAGGAGATCTCCATCATTTGTTCCTCTGAGAAAGGTGAAGAACAAGATCAATATAGCAAAATCTGGAACTCTACGCTTTCAGACTTATTGAATTAGGGAAAGTTATATTGACTTGATAGATTTATTATGACTTAAATGACTTAGGACACAATATCATATTAGAACTGAAAAAGTTAGATGGAAATCAATCACTGTATGTGTGTGTGTGTGTGTGTGTGTGTGTGTGTGTGTGTGTGTTTGTAATATATATGTCCAGTATTAATGAAGCATCTATTATAGAACAGGTCGTAGTTGCACACACTGGTAATATAATCAGGAATACAGGTTGTATTTTGTGAATTGTTGAAGGAAAACTAGAATTGAGTTCAGAGTGAGAATAGTAACGGTAGAATTTAAGACTCAATTAAAAAAATGTTTCTTAGAGGTGAAGATTTAAATTAAAGTTTGGAATTTTAATTTGTTTTAGAAAAATTACTTAATAACAGTATGATGATAAAACAATGAATTGTTCTCAGGTACAGAAAGCCTAGGCAATGAGGAGATGAAATGCACTTCATTCTAGTATGTACAGGTTTCCTTGGCTGTGGTAGGAGCTGTAGCCTTCAGACTTTAATAATGCTACTGGCTAGTAGAAATGGCTTATGGGGTGAGCTGAATTCTGTTGAAAGTGACCAGAGAGCAACTTTATTTGTTTATTTTTGTCTATAGCTTTCTTCAAATTTGCCTTGCTGAGTCACTTTTCCCTGTCCCTAGATGAGATAAAAGCCTGCACAGATACTGTGGGTTATGTGATTACCTTTCAAGATATTAAAATAGACCTGGTTAAGCAGTGTTAAGACTCCAGTTGCACCAAATTAATGTTTTCTTTATCACCTTTCCTCTCCTTTCCTTCACCCAACTTTTGCTACATTCAAAAATCAACAGTGGATTTAATTATTAGAGTTTTGGACTATTTCATAAAGCTCTTGATGTTCAAATCTTAGTTCTTTTTTTAAAAATATTTATTTATTTACTTTAGTTGTACACAATGCAGTGCATTTATGTTGTATGTGGTGCTGAGGATCGAACCCGGGCTGCACACGTGTGAGGCGAGCGCTCTGCCGCTGAGCCACAACCCCAGCCCACAAATCTTAGTTCTAATATATTTTTAGACACAATGACTAATATTTGACATACATAGAAATTCTAAATATTTTTGCCCCCCCCCCCCCATGAAAAATCCATAATAATAGAAGAAAAAAAGAAGAAATACATTTATACCTAAATTGGATACCAGACCCAGCTGGTTTGACAGATGTCTAGTAGCTAAGCACTGGGAACAGCTCATTTCCAGGCTACATAAAATATTGCAAATCACAGAATAGGATAAGAAGCAATTTCATTTGTTTTATGAGACTAATATTTCTAATATCAAAACTTAGTAAGTCAAGATTAAAAAATACAAATGTAAAGGAAAACAAATTAATACAATTTAAATCAAGCAAGCAACAACAAAATAAATCTAACACTCATGTCAATCTCTTATATCCATGTTAATGTATATATCCTAACTAATACATTATTAAAATAAGTCCATTAGTATACTGTAAAAATATGTTTATAGCCAAGTAAGTTTCCATTAGTTCCACAATAACAAAATTACTCAATATTAAACACAATATGGGGCTGCAGTTGTGGCTCAGTGATAGAGGGCTCTCCTGTCACATGTGAGGCACTGGGTTTGATTCCTCAGCACCACATAAAAATAAATAAACAAATAAATAAAGGTATTGTGTCCATTTACAACTAAAAATATATTTAAAGAAATGTTGTAGTAAAAATGTTCATCAATAAATTAAAGAGAAGATGTATTACTATTAAATGTCATCCTAAATATACTAAAAAAAATCCAACATCTTTTTTTTAATTATGTCTCTGTGTGTATGTGTGTGTGTGTATATATGTGTGTGTGTGTGTGTGTGTGTGTGTGTGTGTGTGTGTAGTTTTAGGTGTTGATGGATCTTTATTTTATTTAATTATTTTTATGTGGTACTGAGAATCTAACCCAGTGCCTCACACATGCTAGGGTAGCCCCAACCCAGCCCTAAAATCCAGTGCCTCACACATGCTAGGGTAGCCCCAACCCAGCCCTAAAATCCATTTCTGATGTGTGTTTGCTAGTGAGAATAAAAGACTGTCAGCAAAACTCACACACAGTGAAAAACCAATTAAATTAACAATTTGATAAACAATTGAATTAAAAATAATTCAAATTAAGTAAAAACGAGACAAGAAGTCTGCCTTCATTAATATTATTCAATTAAAAGAGGCCACAAGATTTCTACTGAAAGACAATATGAAAAAGAAATAAAAGTATAAATACAAGATAAATACAAATATTTTATTTTTGCAGAAATATGATTATCAGTCTAGAAATTGCAATATGATCAGTTGAGAAACCCTAAGACAATTTAATAATATTATTAGATATACTATTAATATCAAATTATTAGGTTTATTCTGCATTAGCAACAACATTAAAAAATAAAATAGTAAGAAGTTTTTATCTAAAATTATAAAATAAATTGAGGTAGAACTTATCAAAATGTATAGATTTTGACTTTACCTATCTCTATACAAAGAGAAATGTAAAACTGTACTAATGAATGGAATTTGTGAATAAGTGGAGAGAAATACCATGTTTCTATACAGAAAATGTTCAATTTTATATTTTGTAATTTCTTCATTTATACATAAATGTGGGGCAGTTATTAAGAAATCAGTATGGTGTTTTCATGCAACCTACAAACTCATTCTAAAATTTACATAATGGGAAAAGCAGTTAGAAAATTGCCAACTTAATTTTATAAAACTTATGAAAGAGTGGGCTTAGAAAGTGCAAATTTACTATCATAGTGGCCTTTTGAGACATTGGTAAAAGAATGAAGAAAGCAATGAATCATTTTGAGATAAGTGGCTATTTGAAAAATAGCAGAGGTAAATCTTGAACAGAGTAGTCACCTGAGTAGTCGCCAAAACAAATTAAATTTCTGATGAATTAAAAAAATAGACAAAGAGTTTCAAATATTAGAAGTATACATATTAAAGAATTTTTGTGACATTTTAATTGCAATGTCATCTTACATACAATATGAAATGCAAATCAGATGAAAAATGTAGGTCACATTGATGTATTATAAACTTCTGATCCAAAAAAGAAATTACCTAAAAAAGTTAAAAATAGCTGAGATTGACAGGGAAAATATTTCAAATATTCATAACAAGTCAGAAATAAAAAGGTAAACATATGAATAGAAATGAAGTAAAGCACTAAAGAATTTACTAAATGACATTCTAATTATTAGTAATACATGAAAACATGTTTGATTTTGTTGGTAGTTATGAAAATAATAATAAGGCATATCATTATTTGCTCATAAGCATGACAAATAAAAGGAAAAGTTTACGTATATTAAATGTAGGTACCATCTACTTAATATAAATGTTAGAGGAGAAATGGATAGGCATGTTAGAGGATCCTTTAATATTGCACATTAAAGTTCTGCATGTTTGCATATCTTCACTTTAATACATAGTTAAGGCAACTTTCATGAGCTGAGCATACAGTGATAATAGGATTTGAAATAGTCAAAAACTCAAATAAACATAAAATTCATCTCAAGTAATTATTTAAATAAATTACATAGATACACATTCTACCAAACATAGAAAATATTAAAATATACTGTCAATGCATTTTAAAAGTTTATTAAAAATAATAGAAGACATTTTAAAAATATTGTCTGTATATTTTAAAAAAACTAGAATAATAGCTAAAATTTTCAGAATGCTTCTATATGCTAAACATTGACCTAAGCTCATATCATATTAAACACAAGTAATACTCCCAAAAATGTATGAGGCAAGAGTATTATGATACATATCTCAAAGATGAAAAGATTCAGGAAATTTATGTACAATGGAAAAGAACCACATTATTACGTTTTTCTGTAGATTCTTTTAAAAAATATATAACTTCATTAAGTGATCAGGAAAAAGAGAAAACAAGTTGAAAACAATCACCTTCTAAAATGGAGGAAGTTTGGGCATGATATTCAAGGGAAATTATGTGCATTGATTAAATATTCTGTTCAACTAAATCAATTGATTAATTTAAATGTTTAATGTATGTAATGCAATGGATGTAGATCCATGAAATTATTAAAGTGTATCTTGGAAACAAAACTTTTAACTGGAAAATAGTCTTCCAATTGATCCTAATTGGAAAATACTCTTAATTATATTTAGCTTGAATATCTTATTGTCAGACCATGGATATTTAAAAATTTTCAAAATCCTATTGTTACTGAGCATTGAAAATATCATAAATGTGCATGCTATGTATTTTAAAATTAATCACAATATATGCTCAGCGTAAATAAAAATAAATTATTTCTGAAAAGATGTAAATATTAAAAGTCAGATTAAAATATATCTCAGTACAAATATCTTGGTACCTGTAGACATCAAGTTCTGCTTAAAGTTTACACAGACAAAAAAATGAAACAAACATGTTAAGTGTCATATTTAGGGAATACCACTTTCTGCTTATTTAAACTGACCTGGTGTCATTTCTTGTATTGGATAGTCCATTTCTTCCTGCCTTGTAAGAATAATCACATTTTTTTTTTTTTTAAGAAATGATTGATGAAGTGCTCCAAAACCAAACAAAGCAAAACAACACACACAAAATAAATAATGAAGACATGACAAAGCAACACAGGAACCTACCAATCAGTTCTCAATAGCCAATCCCCCAAAATGTATGTGTCCTATAACCCAAAATGTAAAATACGTACCCTTTAAAATGGGCCGAACTTCGTTCTTTGCTTCCAAAACCAGAGTAACATAAGGGGAAATCAAAACTTTGTTACAAACAAAACATTAGGGTGGCAAAAGCTCCAAACTACCTTAGCAGGGTTATCAGGTAATACCTCAGCATTATAATGTGTTGAAATACCTATACTTGATATGAGAATGTCACTCTCTCATCTTTCTGCCTAAAACCTATCCATCATTTTTGCTTTCCATGAGACAAACCCAAATTGAGCAGTCTTCTACAAAATATCTGAACAAAGTTCCTCAAAACTCCCACTGCCATTGAAAGCCTGGAGAGTCTGAGAAACTGCCTTGCCCAGACACTGGGGACATGTGAGACTAAATGCTGTCTAGTAAAAACAGAATGTTAAGAAAAAACGAATAGAGCCCAGATAAATATGGTGTTCAGTTAATAAAAGTGTTAATCTCTTACTGAAAGTTTTTATAGATACTTTTTATAGATATAATAGCTATTTACATTGCAATTACATTGTATTTAAAGTCATATGGGAAGATGGACAGTCCCCAGGTAAATGTTACTCCATTTTTATATAAAGGACTTGAGTATCTGTGGATTTGGTCTCCCTGAAATTTGATGAGTCCAGAAAACAAACTTCTGGGTATCAAATGGCACACATGAAACATTCATGAACTTGGATACATAGACATTCACAACTTAAGTAACAGTTCTGTTTACTAAAAGTGTTGGAAACTGCAAACCCATCTGTCCATGCATTTGCTTCGCCCTTTGTGGACCACAAAATAGATCTAATTACTCTTACTAAAAATTCTAAGATGACTAAGAAGAGAAAGACCAAAAATTATTTTGGAAGTAATCTGTTATTATTAAGTAGTATGTAAATGTATAAATAGAAAACTAAGTATATTATGGATATTTACACAGAGAGAAATGTCAATTTTTCTGTGAAACTCTGAAATTCTAGAAAAATAAAACTTGTCCTGCTTAAATTTCTGGTTTATGGAAATTTTCTCACTTGCCCACTGTTAATTTAACAATGAAAATAAAATTAGGTTAATATCATTATGAAATTAGCAAGAATTTTACTCTTCTCCATAATCTAGCCCTCATCTTTTTAATAATCTGCTGACCTCTGCAATATGGAAGTGTGCATCTATTTGTAAATAAGATAAGATACACTTACAACACATGACAAAACAAAAAGATGCTGATTATTTGTAAAGTTCATCTTTGTCATCCTTATAAAATGACAAGATGACATTTAGAAGACAAAAAAAAGGCCAGCTGAATTACTTCTTTCTCTTTCTCAGCCACTTATGTGCTGATATGCAGCATTAATGTATCTTTTTTAGATGTTATGAAGCTGTTGCATAAATGCTGAGCTCTCTGCCCATAGTATCTGTACCTCACTGTAACAGCCTGCAGTGGGATTCTAATTGCCAGAAAGTGCATCTTGGGGTCTGAGGGCTTTATCTGAAACCCTCTCTATTTCCAAGTTCATATCCACATGTCAGGGAATTATGTTCTTGGGGTACAATCTTAACTTCTTGAGGATCAGTAGTTTTTATTCAAATACCCCAGGTTCTTCTCTTCTTGCCCCCAGTATAGAAAAATACTGAGACATGTGTTTATATCATTTCCCATGGTTTCTCATGTGATTAAATTCTAGATAATCACTGTGGTTGCTAGCTTCCAACTCTTTCTTCATTTCATTTCTTCAATCTCTGGAAATTGTTTTCTACACTTTCCAAGTAAAACCCTGATGCTTGAATCCTTATCTTGGGATTTGTTTTCGGAGGAGCAGACAATAAGAAAGGTGGCCTGGTTGATTACAGAGAACAAAATAGAAGAGAATGAGAAATGGCTTGCTTCCAATTACATGAAACTTTGAGATCTAGTGACTTGCATAAGGTTGTAACACTAATTGAGCAAATTTCCCTGTGTCTTAATCTAATGTTTTGAATAATACTTTTCTGACAGGTGAGCACCTTTGTTTTTAGGATAAAATCAAAAGCAATGCATGCTTTGATGAATAAACAAT
This sequence comes from Tamias sibiricus, assembly GCA_025594165.1. NCBI lineage: Eukaryota > Metazoa > Chordata > Mammalia > Rodentia > Sciuridae > Tamias > Tamias sibiricus. Next base: position 145,413,138 of record CM046662.1, read on the forward strand.
AGATTACAATAATCTCATTAACTATGTGTCACCAAAGGCTTAGAATTGCTTTAAGGAAAAAAGGAAACAGAATATAGCAAGTAGGCATGAAACAGGCCCTGTGTCTTAGAACTTTCAAAGGAAGAGCCCTTCGTGAGTAATTAGTACATTGGTCCCAAATTCATCCCTTTCAGAGAGTGAGAGACTTCCTGGTCCAATTCAGCATGAAGGGAGGTTATGAAGCAATATTTCTCAGGTGACTTACTTCATTTTTCAAACATTTGGTAGATGTGATTGGTGTTTTGCTATTTTATAACTGCATTCTAATTTATAATTTGAATATTTAAAGATGAGGATATATTTCCAACTACCAAGTAAGGATTGAACACTTACTAATTTCAGAAACTTAAAAGACCTCATATTTTACTTTTGCATAAGTGTGGAGCAGAGACTCTATCTCTTCTAGATTATTATTGTTGTAGGTTAAAAGCCCAACACACTGGGTTTTACAGAGTTCAGAAAAGAACTATAGGAAATAATGAAAGACAATTTTGGCAAGGACTAAAGGGGATGTTGGGACAGATGTAATAATGATAATAATAATGGTAGTAATTTCATAATAATGAAAGTGTTAACGATAATTATGTTAATAACTTTTTTGTTTATTGTGCAATGCATGAACAGACATTCTGCAAAGCCATTTACATATGTTATCTTAGCTAATTGTCAGAATAACACCATTTTTTCCATATGAGAAAACTGAAAATCAAAGTAGTAAACAAATTTTTCTAAGATAATACAGTAAGTTCAAAGAAGTAACTCAAACACGCTTGCATCTAACCATAGTCTATACACCTTATAATGCTTGCTACCTGGTGATCATTTTGAAGTTAAAAAATTTATTAAAAATAAAGCAGCACAGGCTGGGGTTGTGGCTCCTGGCAGAGCGCTTGCCTGGCACATGTGAGTCACTGGGTTCAATCCTCAGCACCACATAAAAATAAACAAAATAAAGATATTGTTTTCATGTATAATTTAAAAAATACTAAAAAAATAAAGTGGCACATTCGCATATTCTGAGTAAGTGATTTTGAATAATATAGGCTACATGATGGAAAATTTTTTCAGAACTGGGGATTAAACCCAAGGTCCCACACATCAGGAAAATACTGTACCACTGAGCTATACTGCCAGCCTCAGCTTTAATCCCCAGTTCTGAAAAAATTCTCCATCATATTCAAATGTTACCCTTTAAAAAAATCACTTACTCATTACCCTAAGTATATGTATGAAGACACAATTGTTGTAAAAATACTTTATATAAAACCGGCAACTTGAAAAAATGTGCTCTTTATATGTAATGTGAAATGAATCACACTCTGAAAACATGTATAACAGATTAGAATAAAAATAAATAAATAAAAAAGAAAGAAAAGTAATTCAGATTATAAAAAAAAACATTATTATTCTACAGATGATTTTCTTCCTTGGAAATTTAGTAGTTTTGGGGTTCAGTACATGTTAACAGTGGGAACATAGAGGTAATATGTGAATTTTAAAGAAGAAAGCACATGGCCGCTGCAGTGCTGCCTGCCGCTGCTGCCCCATCCCTGGACACTGCCACCTCCATCTTAGGACACCAGCTGGGGCCTGGAGGCACAGTGTTGGGGTGCCTGCAGATTTGCTGCTGTCACTGATATCTCGGAACAGAGCTGCCTCTGTCTGGGACAACGACCAGGGCCTAGAGGTACATTGTCAAGGTGCCTACAGGTTTGGTTACACCTGAGGTCTTCTTGCTGGGTGTGCTTGCAGCCAACATCTTGCTGCAGAGGCTGGAGAGGGCCAGGACTGCCTGGGAGAAAAGTGCCTGGCATCTTAATAGGAGCTATTTGGTTTAACACTGGATATTGTTTGCATTGGGTGCTTTTAATATAGATCTCCCTCTTAAACACTTTGTACTGGAAACTTTTAGGGAAACTGTAAGTCTGCAGGGTAGAAACTGTGCTGCCAGATGGGAAGACACATGAGCAATATAAAAAAACAAGGGAACAAAGCACCCTAAACAAACCAATATGCTCCAGTGATGACGTCCATTGATAACACAGTAGAAGAGATGTCAGAGAAGCAGATCAGAATATAGATAAACTGATCCACAATATAAAGAATGATGTAAAGAGTGAAACCAGAGATAAATTTCAGGAGAAAAAGATCTCTTCAGTAAAGAGAGAAATTATGTAAATAAATCCAGCAGAAATCCTCAAAATGAAGTAATCAACAAACCAAATTAAATATTCAATGGAAAGTATTGTCAATAGACTAGAGCACTTGGGAGACAGAACCTCAGGCCACAAAGACAAAATATACAATCTTGAAAATAAACTTGACCACACAGAGAAGATGGTAAGAAGCCATGAACAGAACTTCCAAGAATTATGGGACAACATGAAAAGACCAAATTTAAGATTTATTGGGATAGAGGAAGGCATGGAGATGCAAACCAAAGGAATGCATGATCTTTTCAATGAAATGATATCAGAAAACTTTCCAAACCTGAAGAAGGACATGGAAAATCAAATACAAGAAGCTTACAGGACTCCAAATGTACGAAATTACAATAGACCCACTCCAAGTTACATTTTAATGAAAATGCATCGAATACAGAATAAGAATAGAATTGTAAAGGCTGTGAGATAAAAATATGAGATTAATATAGGGGGAAACCAATTCAAATATCAACTTATTTCTCAAACCAGACCCTTAAAGCTAGGAGGTCCTAGAACAACATATACCAAACTCTGAAAGAAAATGGATGCCAACCAAGAATTTTATATCCAGCAAAATTAAGCTTCACATTTGAAAATGAAATAAAAACATTTCATGATAAACAAAAGTTAAAGAGTTCACAATGAGAAAGCCTGCACTACAGAACATTCTCAGCAAAATATTTCATGAGGAGGAAATTAAAAAAAAAAAAGTGAAAACCATCAAAGAGAGTAAGTACTTCCAAGGAAAGTACTTTCTAAAGGAAAAGATAAAGATAATCAAAGGGTCTGGGATTGTAGCTCAGTGGTAGAGCACTTGCCTTGCATGTTTGAGGCACTGGGTTCCATCCCCAGCACCACATAAAATAAATAATAAATAAAGGTATTATTCCTATGCATAACTAAAAAAAATAATTTTTTAAAGAAGATAATCAAAGGATAAACTAAATCAAATTAAAAACCAGAAATAAACCTAAATGAAAGGAAATATAAATGTTATCTCAATAATAACCCTGAGTGTTAATAGCTTAAACTCATCAATCAAAAGACATAGACTGGCATATTGGATTAAAAATAAGACCCAACAATATGTTGTCTCCAAGAGACTTACCTCATAAGCAAAGACATCTGCCAGCTGATGGTGAATGAATGGGAAAAAACATATTACTCACATGAATCACATAAACAAGCAAGGGTTTCCATTCTCATAACAGATAAAGTGGACTTTAAGCCAAAGTTAGTCAGAAGGGATAAAGAAGGACATTTCATACTGCTTAAGGGAATTATATATCAACAAGTTATAGCAATTATAAATATCTATGTCCCCCCAAATGGGGCATTTATGTACATCAATCAAAGCCTTCTCAATTTCAAGAATTAAATAGACCACAACACAATAATACTGGGTAACTTAACATACCTCTTTCATAACTGGATAAATCTTCCAAACAAAAGCTGAACAATGAAAATATAGAACTCAATAATACAATCAATAATTTGCACTTAATGGACATATATAAAATATTTCGTCTATCAATGAGCGAATATACTTTTTTTCTCAGCGGCATATGGATCCTTCCCTAAAATATACCACATTTTATGCCACAGAGCAACTCTTAGCAAATAAAAAAATTGAAATACTACCCTGCATTATTTTTTTGTGGGGGGATATGAGGGATTGAATTCAGGGTCACTTGGGCAATGTGCCACATCCCCAGCCTTATTTTGTATTTTATTTAGAGACAGAGTCTCACTGAGTTGCTTACCACCTCACCATTGTTGAGGCTGACTTTGAACTAGTAATCCTTCTGCCTCAGGCTCCAGAAACACTGGGATAACAGGTGTGCACCACCATGCCTGTCACTACCCTGCATTCTATCAGATCAAAATGAAATGAAATTAGAAATCAACAAAAAAATAAAAAATAGAAGCCACTCCAACATCTGGAAATGAAATAATATGCTATTGGATGACAAATGGATAGCAGAAGAGATCAGGGATGAAAAAAAAAAAAAAAAATACTTAGAGGTAAATGAGAACACCAATATCAGAATTTCTGGAACACAATAAAGGCAGTGCTATAAGGAAAGTTCATTGAATTGAGCTCATTCATTAAAAGAATAGAAAGTCAATGAGTAAATGACCTAACATTACATCTCAAAGCCTTAGAGAAAGAAGAACATATCAAGACCAAAAGCAGTAGAAGACAGGAAATAATGAAAACCAGAGCTGAAATCAATGAAATTGAAATAAAAGAAAAAATTTTAAAAATGGACAAAGCAAAAAGGTAATTCTTTGAAAAAATACATAAAATTGATAAACCATTAAGCCACAGTAATGAAAAGAAAGAGAAGAAAACTCAAATTACTAAAATTTGTGATCAAAAAGGAAATATTATGAAGGACACTACTCACATATAGAATATAATCAGAAACTATTTTGAAAACTTATACTTTAATAAAATAAAAAGTCTTGAAGATATTGACAAAATAGAGACATATTACTTACCCCTGAATCTGGAGGACATACACAATTTAAACAGATCAATTTCAAGCAATGAAATAGAAGATGCCATCAAAAGCCTACAAACCAAAAAAAAAAAAAAAAAAAAAAAAAAAAAAAAGGCCAGATCAGAGTGATTCTGAGCCCAGTTGTCCAAGACTTTCAAAGAAGAATTAACACCAATACTCCTCAAATTATTCCATGAAATAAAAAAAAAAAAAAAAAGGAGCCCTTCCAAACTCATTCTATGAGACTGATACCAAAATCAGACAAAGACAAATCAAGGAAAGAAAACTTCAGACCAATATCCCTTATGAACAGAGATACAAAAATTCTCAATAAAATTCTTACAAATCACATGCAAAAACAATTAAAAAGACAATGCACCACAATCAAGTGGGGTTCATCCCAGGGATGCAAGGTTGGTTCAACATATGGAAATCAATAAATATAAGTTATCACTTCAATAAACTTAGAGACAAAAATCATCTCAATAGATGCAGAAGAAGCATTTGACAAAATACAGCATTCCTTCATGTTCAAAACACTAGAAAAATTACGGGTATTAGGAACATACCTCAACATTGTAAAAGCTATCTATGCTAAACCCATTGCCAGCATTATTCTAAATAGAGAAAAATTGAAAGCATTCCCTCTAAAAACTGGAACAAGACAGGGATGCCCTCTAACACCACTTCTATTCAGCATAGTCCTTGAAACACTGGCAAGAGCAATAAGACAGATGAAAGAAATTCAAGGGATATGAATAGTAAAAGAAGAACTCTTGAAAAACCATCACTATTTGATGATGGCATAATTCCATATTTATAAGATGCAGAAAATTCCACAATAAAACTTCTAGAACTAATAAATGAATTCAGCAAAGTTGCAGGATATAAAATCAACACTCATAAATCAAACACATTCCTATACATAAGTGATAAACCCACTGAAAGAGAAATTTAAAATCTATCCCATTCACAATAACCTCAAAAAATAAAAACAAACAAACAACAACAACAACAAAAACACCAGGAACTTGGGAATCTAACAAAAGAGGTGAAAGACCTCTATAATGAAAACTGCAGACCACTAAAGAAAGAAATTGAAGAAGGTGAAATGATCTCCCATGCTCTTGAATAGGCAGAATTAATATTGTCAAAATGACTGTATTACCAAAAACATTATATAGATTTAATACAACTTCTATTAAAATCCCAATGGCATTCTTCATAGAAATAGAAAAAGCAATCATGAAATTCATTTGGCAAAATAAGATACATATAACAGCCAAAGTAATACATAGCATAAAGAGTGAAGCAGGAGACATCACTATACCAAACCTTAAACTATACTACAGAGCCATAGTAACAAAAACAGCATGGTATTGGCATCAAAGCAGACATGCAGTCCAATGGTACAGAATAGAAGAGAAAGAGACAGACCCACATAAATATAGTTATCTCATACTAGACAAAAGTGCCAAAAACATTCTTTGGAGAAAAGATATCCTCTTCAACAAATGGTGCTGGGAAAACTGGAAATCCATGTGTAGTAAAATGAAATCAAACCCCTATTTTTCACCATGCACAAAACTCAACTCAAAGTGGATCAAAGATTTAGGCACCAGAACAGAGACCCTGTACCTCATAGAAGAAAAAGTAGGCCCAAATCTCCATCATGTCGGCTTAAGAACTGACTTCCTTAACAAGACTCCTAAAGCGCAAGAAGTAAAATCAAGAATCAAGAGCTGGGATGAATTCAAACTAAAAAGATTCTTCTAAGCAAACAATCAATAACATGAAGAGAGAGACTACAGAATGGAAGAAAATCTTTACCACATGCACCACATATAGAGCATTAATCTGCAGGTTATATAAAGAACTCAAAAAAACACAACAGCAAAAAAACAAATAACACAATCAATAAATGGGCTAAGGAAAAGAACATACACTTCACAGAAGAAAAAATAGTCGATCAACAAATATATGAAAAAAATTATTCATCATCTCTAGCAAATAAAGAAATGCAAATCAAAACTAATATTTCCTCTCAATCCAGTCAGATTGGCAATTATCAAGAATACAAATAAAAAATTTTGGTGAGGATGTGGGGGAAAATGTATACTCATGCATTGCTGGTGGGACTGCAAATTTGTGTAACCATTATGGATAGCAATATGGAGATCCCTCAGAAAACTTGGAATGGAACAGCCATTTGATCCAGTTATCCCACTCCTAGGTGTATACACAAAAGACTTAAAATCAGCATACCACAGTGACAAAGCCACATCAATGTTTATAGCAGCTCAATTCACAAGAGTCACACTATGGAACCAACCTAAGTGGCCTTCAACAGATGAATGAATAAAGACAATGTGGTATCTATGCAAAATGGAATATTGCTCAGCCTTAAAGAAGATTGAAATGATGGCATTTGTAGGTAAAGGGATGGAGCTGGAGAATATCATGCTAAGCAAAATTAGTCGATCCCCCAAAACCAAAGGCTGAATGTTTTCTCTGACATGCAGATGCTAATTCACAATAAGGTAGGGAGGTGGTTAGGGAAAAGTAGACCTGCTTTGGATAAGGTAGAGGGTAGTGCAAGGAGGGGAGGGGATATGTAGGTAAGAAGGATTTTACAATGAATATGATAGTATTACCCTATGTACATACATGATTACATGACCAGTGTGATTCTACAACATGTTTAATCAGAAGAATGACAAGTTATACTCCATTTATATGATGTGTCAAAATGCATTCTACTGTCATGTACGACTAATCAGAACAAATTTAAAAAAAGAAATCTAAAAAAAAAAAAGGACCAAAAAAGGAGAAGAAGGAGGAGGAAGAGGAGGAGGAAGCACATTAATATAATTTTCTCACTTGGCTGTAGAAGTATTTATCAAACCTTACCTCAATATTAATTTGTACCTTTTGAATGCCTAACTTGTGAGTCAGGTGACTTATTTGCAGGAAATAAGAAAATTAGTTCTCTTTATTGTAAAAATGACTTCTTATACTTGGCAGTACAAAATAACCACCCTTTTTTCAGCCTTATTTACTACTTGCAGTCTAAACCATATGTTTAAACTGCACCTTATTAAGGCTACATTTATACATGACTAAAGCATCTTTATAATTCTTCTGTCACAGGGAGGTGTTTATTAACTTTATTATTTCTATATTTTTGTACTATTTAAACTTCAGAGAATTAGTCTGTAAAAATCTTTAGGATTGTATCATTTAATAGAAATTTCTGTATGCTCATTTATATTATTTTATCTTGGTTGATTCAATAACTCATTAGGGAGAGCTGTATTTGGAGTTGCTAACACAGAGAAAAGAAATGAGAGAGAAGAATTACCCCTGAGTAAAAACCTTATTAACAACTATTCAATGAATTTAATTCTTTCTGGAAGACTGCCACCGTTTGTTTTTTGGCATGTTGACTTATATTAGATTTTATACCAGTCATTTTCTTGCACACTTCAGAAACATTCTTCTAATTATCAAAGCACTTGGGAAAATTCAACCTGATCTGACCCGAGCTCCTGCTATAAAAAGGAATGGGATATAACATTAAAAGTTATCAGTCTATCATTAGGAGATAAAAGATGCAAGAGAGAAACTCGTAAGTGAACTAAATTACACTCATCAATGATTAAGCAGCCTTAATTGCTACCAATGATTATTGTAAATAAAGAGACACTGGGAGAAAGATATATCAGTTGCTTCCATCCAAAATATTAAGGTTTTTTTAAATGACTAATTAATAAATGTTGATGTGGAACTGAAAATTTAACTTGAGGATAAGCAGTTATATGCCATTGAATTCCTGAGTTCATAGAAATGTGTAAATAAATAAAATTGTATGTGTAAAACACTACTCATGAAACATATGTGTTGAAGAAATGAAGGTTGGATGAATAAAATGGAGAAGAAACTTTTTAGACAAATTTGATTTATTAAAATAAATACCATCTATTAGCAAAGCACAATGTTGAGTGTTCAATTCAACTCTAGCTTCTGGGTTAAACTGGGCTATAAGAAAAGTTGAAAAGTAAAATACAAAGCATAATATAAAATAAAAATATCAATAAAAATATACAAACCCATTCTTATGCCTACTCAGACCATTTAATTTAAGCAATTTAAATCAACTCACTTGCATTGTCTATAAATGTTTGAGAAAGGAAGATTACATTTATTTTTGGAGAACAAAGAGCGGTAATCAATGAAATAACTAATTTTGGGATGGAACTGGAAGGAAGGCTGGTAGCGAAATAAGAAAAAAAATGGAACAAAAATATTCTAGGAAGAGAAACATTGAGAAGCCTTTCTGAAGTTTTGCTGAGCCATATTATGCTTCTAAGGGAGTTGGAAACTTTGTAGCTACATTTCATCACCCATAAATTTTGATATATTTTGGTTCCACTTTATTTTCCAGAATGTCTGCAGATTTACTTTGTATTTCCCCTGATTCAAAATGTCATTTTTATTCACCAGTGGAAGGGCCTTTTCATTTCCAATATGTTATTAATATGTGGCTTTATTTCATTGTAGTCGGAGAATGATACTTATGTTATTTGAATCTTTGAGAACTAGTGAGTGTTATTTTTTTGGGGGGGGAGGGTGTCTTTATTTTTTTGTGGTCTAACATGGGGAATTCTGAAAGACTAAAGAATTTGAAAAAAATTATATTTTTGTCACGGTTCAAATATATATCCATATCGTATAATATATACACACTTTTGGTTATGCTTCTTTAATCATCTATACTTACTAATATTTTGTCCAGTTAAATATGAGAAATATTTTAAAATCTTCTGTAACCAGTGGGTCTCTCTCTTTCCTTCCCTCTCTCTCTCTCTCTCTCTCTCTCTTACTCCTTTTCCCTTCTTGCATTACTGTGGTTTTAGTTCCATGAAAGCAGTTTCCATGTTTTGAGGGTATAACTATCAATCACTTATTATTTGTCCTTTACTAACATGTAACGTGCACACAGGTATATAAACATATCTTAAAGGATAGTGTTGAATTAAATTTAGCAAAGGGAGAGCAACCAGGCATCATGCAGTCAGTCCACAAATAGAACATTCACACGACCTAAAAGATTCCAGCCTCCCAGTCATCAACCACTCCCCTTAGGTAAGCATATACAGGTTTTGAAAATCAGGCTTGGCTTTCCCTGCTTTTGAACTTTACATAAGTAGGATTATGTTATCTAATTTTTTAACCTCACATGATAGGTTTAAGATCCATCTGCATTTCATATAATAATAATTTGTTTATTGTCATTGGATCCAAAATATTCCATAAGTTTTTGATATGGAGATGGGCTTCTTGGATGTTCCCTTGAGGAGTATTTCCTGCCCAGGTACAGGGAGCAGCGTCAACACAGCCTCCAAGCATCATCTCCTTCAGGCTCTGTTTCAGTTGCAGGGAGCCCCTCACTTCCGTTATGTATCCCTGGTAGAGTCCACATCTAATTGCTGAACATGACAGGTGTTACAGAGACCCAGCTATTTCAACCCCATTTAGACAACTGTCAGAAATTCTTCATGTCCCAGATTTGTTGCCATCTAATGTTTTGTTGTTCTTGTATCAAAGTTCAACTTGACTCTGTTCAGGACTTCTTCTCCCTTCCTTTTACAGATATCGATCCCTAAGTATCTTGCCCTCCAAATTCCAACTCAGTATGTTCCTCCAGAGAACGTAGCCTGTGATCCCACTATAGAACATATTTCTCTATTGTCCTCCAAAAAGCCTTCTGAGCTGTGTTCACTGTATGCTATTTCCAATACTGAGAGCTGTTAGAAACATTCTTGGACATTTCCCAGTTTGGGGTATTTATTCAGGGATGGAATTGTTACATAGAAGGGTCCTTGTTCCCATTGCCATTGCCTACATAATTTTATAAAATACTTATTCCAATTTACCATTTTTGCGTGAGAGTTTCACTTACTCAGCATATTTATCAAACTCTGGCATTTTTAATCTTTTTTATTTTAGCCTTTTTTGGTGAGTGTGTGGTGGTTTCTCACTGCAGTTTTAATTAACATGTTTCTGAAGACTAAAGCAATTCAGCAAAATTTCAAATGTTTATTGGATATTTGGACACACACATACCTTTTACTCTGTGTTCTAGTGGTTGCTGAAGTCTTTTGCCAATTTTAATTGAACTGTCTGTCTTTTTCTTATTGATTTTAGAGTCCTTCATTTTTCTGGATGCAAATCTCTTTTCAAATATGTGTATTGTGAAAGCTCTCTTCTAATCTGTGGTTTACTTTTACATTCCCATAATGGTGATTTTGATTAACAGAAGTTCTTAATTTTAATGTAGTCTAATCACCATTTTTTTCCCTTTAAGCTAATGGTTTTTATGTTCAATTTAACAAATGTTTGCTACCCACGGCGATGATGATATTGTTCTGTTTTCTACTGAAAGTGTTTTGTTTAGCCTTCCACATATGTGAGGTAGTTATCAAGATCCATTTTGTTTTCTTTTTGAAAATACAGTAGATCCAGCATCATTTTTTGAAAGCCCCTCTCTTTACCCACTACTTAGCTGTGCAAGCTTTGTCATCAAGAACTTGACCATGGCTATGGCTGTCTAACTTGTTGATTTCCTATCTTTCCACTGTAATTCTCTATTTTCATGTTTAATTATACAAGTATTCTGTTTTTTTAAAGACCTTGTCTACTTTTATGTATTTACATTTATATATGACATAATCAACTTTTCAATTTCAGTAGAAGAACAGGTGGTCTTTTGATCAATAATAGCTTTAATCTATAAATTTGGATGCGGTATTTATTCTTTAGATTCTTGAAAATTGTATAGTCCTTCATTTATTCAAGTTTTTAAAATGGTATCCTAATAACATTTTATGATTTTCTTGCAGAAATTAAAAATTAAAATGGGTTTCCTGGGTATTTGATTTATTTCATTGCTCTAACAAATATGATAGAAAAATCTCATTGCCTATTTTAATACATTAATCTTGTAACTAAGGGCATTGATAAATTTAAGTACAAATTCTGATAATTATCTTATTATCTTAGAATTTTGGTTTTTTATGCATAATCATTTTACCTGTGAATAATAACAGTTTCCTTTCTTTCTAATACATACATTGTTCAGTTTTCCTTATCATTATTGTTCTGAGTAGGAAATAAAGTACAATGCTGAATAGAAGTAATGACAGCATGCATTTTTTAAATTTTTATTTATAGTAGTATGTATTACAGTTCATACTATACATATATAGCATCTTTTTACATAAAACAGTTTGTATACAAAGTATATTCGCAGCATTCAAGTCTTCAATCATGCATTTAGAATAATGATGTCCATCTTATTCAACCACTTTTTTCCCCCCCTTCCCCCCTTGCTCCCACCCTTCCCCTTCCTTCCCTTTGACCATTATAGTGTTCCTCTAATCCTCCTATGGACCCCGACCCAACAATACTGTGAACCGGCTTCCTTATATCAGAGGAAATATTCGGTATTTGGATTTTTGAAATTGACTGATTTCACTTAGCATTATATTCTCCAACTTCATCCATTTACCTGAGAATGTCATTATTTTTTTCTCTTTTATTGCTGAGTAAAATTCCATTGTGTATATATATCACATTTTCTTTATCCATTCATCTACCAAGGGACATCTAGGTTGGTTCCACAACCTAGCTATTGTGAATTGTGCTACTATAAACATTGAAGTGGCTGTGTCACTGTAATATGCTGTTTTTAAGTCCTTTGGGAATAGACCCAGGAGTGGGATGGCTGGGTCATAGGGTGGTTCCATTCCCATTTTCCCAAGAAATCTCCATACTGCTTTCCATAACGGTTGTACCATTTTGCAGTCCCACCAGCAATGTATGAGTGTGCCTTTTTCCCCACATCCTCTCCAACATGTATTGTTGTTTGTGTTCTTGATAGCTGCCATTCTGACTGGAGTGAAATGAAATCTTAGAGTAGTTTTGATTTGCATTTCTCTAATTGCCAGCGATGTTGAACATTTTTTCATGTATTTGTTGATTAATCGTGTATCTTCTTCTGAGAAGTGTCTTTTCAATTCCTTAGCCCATTTATTGATTGGATTATTTGTTTTTTTTGGTGTCAAGTTTTTTGAGTTCTTTATATATTCTAGAAATTAGTGCTCTATTCAATGTGCATGTATTAAATATTTGTTCCCAGTTAGTTGGCTCTCTATTCACCTCACTGATTGTTTCTTTTGCTTTTTAGCTTAAACCTATCCCATTCATTAATTCTTGGTATTAATTCTTGCACTACAGGATTCTTGTTAAGGAACTTGGAGCCTAATCTGACATGTTGGAAATTGTAGCTTACTTTTTCTTCTATTAGGTGTATTGTCTCTGGTCTAATTCCTAAGTCCTTGATCCACTTTGAATTGAATTTTGTGCATGGTGAGAGATACAGGTTTAATTTCATTTTGTTGCATATGGCTTTCCAGTTTTCCCAGCACCATTTGTTGAAGAGGCTATCCTTTCTCCACTGTACATTTTTGGCACCTTTGTCTAATATAAGATAGCTGAAATTATATGTATTAGTCTCTGTGTCCTCAATTCTGTACCATTGGTCTACTAGTATGTTTTGGTGCCAATACCATGCTGTTTTTGTTACTATTGCTCTATAGTATAATTTAAAGTCTGGTATGGTGATGCTGCCTGCTTCACTTTTCCTGCTCAGGATTGCTTTACCTATTGTGGGTCTCTTGTTTTTCCAGATGAATTTCATGACTGCTTTTTCTATTTCTTTGAGAAATGCCATTGGGATTTTGATTGGAATTGCATTAAATCTGTATAATGCTTTTGGCAGTATGGACATTTTGACAATATTACTTCTACCTATCCAAGAGCAAGGTAGGTCTTTCAATCTTCTGAGGTCTTCTACAATTTCTTTCTTTAGAGTTCTATAGTTTTCATTATAGAGGTCCTTCACCTCTTTCATTAAGTTCATTCCCAGGTATTTTTTTTTTTTTTGAAGCTATTGTAAATGGAGTAGTTTCCATCATTTCCCTTCCAGAGGCATTGTCACTGATGTATAAAAATGCCTTTGACTTATAGGTATTGATTTTGTATCTTGCTACTTTGCCGAATTCATTTACTAGTTGTAAAAGTTTTCTGGTAGAGTTTTTTGGGTCTTCTAGGTATATTATCATGTCATCAGCAAATAGTGCTAATTTGAGCTCTTCTTTTCCTATCTGGATCCCTTTAATTTCTTTCGTCTAATTGCTCTGGCCAGAGTTTCAAGTACTATGTTAAATAGCAGTGGTGAGAGGGGGCATCCCTGTCTTGTTCCAGTTTTTGGAGGGAATGCTTTCAATTTTTCTCCATTTAAGATAATGTTAGCTTGAAGTTTTGCATTGATAGCTTTTATAATGTTGAGATATGTTCCTATTATTCCTAATTTTTCTAGAGCTTTGAACATAAAGCAGTGTTGTATTTTGTCAAATGCTTTTTCTGCGTCTATTGAGATGATCATATGGTTTTTATCTTTAAGTCTATTGATGTGATGTATTATGTTTATTGATTTCCGAATGTTGAACCAGCCTTGCATCCCTGGGATAAACCCCACTTGATCGTGGTGCACTACCTTTTGGATGTTTTTGAATTCTATTTGCCAGAATTTTGTTGAGGATTTTTGCATCTATGTTCATTAAAGTTATTGGCCTGAAGTTTTCTTTTTTGGCTGTGTCTTTGCCTGGTTTTGGAATTAATGTGATATTGGCCTCATAGAAAGTGTTTGTTAGAGCTCCCTCTTTTTCTATTTCTTGAAATAATTTGAAGAGCATCAGTATTAGTTCTTCTTTGAAGATCTTGTAGAACTCAGCTCTAAACCCATCAGGACCTGGACTTTTTCTTGTTGGTAGTTTTTTGATAGCATCTTCTATTTCTTCACTTTAAATTAATTTATTTAAATTGTGTATAGCCTCCTGTTCCAGTTTGGGCAATTCATATGACTCTAGAAATCTGTCTATGCTTTCAGTATTTTCTATTTTATTAGAGTACAATTTTTCAAAGTAATTTCTAATTATCTCCTGTATATCTGAGGTGTTTGTTGTGATATTTCCTTTTTCATCACGGATGCTAGTAATTTGAGTTTTTTCTCTTCTTCTTTTCATTAGCATTGCTAGGGGTCTGTCAATTTTATTTATTTTTTCAAAGAACCTACTTTTTTTTTTTTAATGAAGGAATTCAGTGCAATGAATTTTCCTCTTACTATTATTGCCTTCATAGTGTCCCAGAGATTTCTATACGATGTTTCTGTGTTCTCATTTACCTCTAGGAATATTTTAATCTCCTCCTTGATGTCTTCTTTAACCCCTTGTTCATTCAGTAGCATGTTATTTAGCTTCCAGCTGTTGGAGTATTTTTTTATTTCTTGTATTATCATTGATTTCCAATTTCATCCCATTATGGTCTCATAGAATGCAAGGTAGTATTTCTATTTTTTTATATTTGCTGAGAGTTGCCTTGTGACATAATATATGGTCAATTTTGGAGAAGGAGCCATGTGCTGCTGAGAAGAAAGTGTATTCGCTTACTGAGGGATGAAATATTCTATATATGTCCATTAGGTCTAAGTTATTAATTGTTTTAACGAGGCCTAATGTTTCTTTATTTAGCTTTTGTTTGGATGATCTATCCATTAGTGAGAGAGGTGTGTTGAAGTCCCCTAGAATAACTGTTTTGTGATCTATTTTACTCTTGAACTTGAGAAGGGTTTGTTTGATGAATGTAGGTGATTCATTATTTGGGGCATATAGATTTATAATTGTTATATCTTGTTGATGAATGGTTCCTTTAAGTAGTAAGAAATATTCATCTTTATCCCTTTTGATTAGCTTTGGCTTGAAGTCTACCTTATTTGATATGAGAATGGAATCCCCTGCCTGCTTCTGCAGTCCATGTGCGTGATAAGACTTTTCCTAGCCTTTCACCTTCAATCGCTTGATGTCTTTTTCTATGAGGTATGTTTCTTGTAGACAGCAAATTGTTGGGTTGTGAAGGAGCCCTAATTAGGAAGGGCTGTTGTAGCTAGCTGGAAGCCATAAGTTCCACCTGATATGTATGTGACGCACCTGTAGGCACCCGCAAACCTGAAGGTATATAACCGGGTGAAAGCGGTCCGAGTTAGGAGAACGGAGAATTCAGTCAGCCGGGCAGTCACTCGGTTGGTCAGAAGAATCAGAGCGGCCAGAACGTAGGCAGAGCGGTTACAGAAGAGAAACCAGATAGAAGACAGAAGAGAAACCAGATAGAAGAAGTAATGACTGGTCAGAGTTAGGCCGAGACTCCTGAGGAAGACAGAAGACAGAAGAAAGAAGAAGGAAGAAAGAAGAGAGAAGAATGAAGCTCTAATCTTTCTCTAAGCTAAGCTCTATCTTTCTTTCTCTCTAAGAAGCTAAGCTAAACTCTATCTTTCTTTCTCTCTAAGCTAAGCTAAGCTCTATCTTTCTTTCTCTCTAAGACTCTAAGCTAAGAAGCTAAGCTCTTTCTTTCTCTCTAAGCTAAGAAGACAAGAAGAAAAGCTCGCTTTAATCTTTCTCTCTAAAAATCTTTCTTTCCCTCTCTAAGCTCTAAGAAAGTAGAAGTAAAAGTAGTAAAAGCTTCACTCTGCCTCCGAGATTTGTTCCCGGGTTTCGGTACCAGGCAGCTTACAGGGTTGTTTCTTTAATCCAATCTGACAATCTGTGTCTTTTGAATGGTGAGTTAGGCGATTAACATTCAGGGTTATTATTGAGATGTGATTCTTATTTCCATCCATTTTTAAATGTATTATGTTATTTAGCTTGATTTGGATTCTCCTCTGGTTGATAATTCCTTTAGTTTACTATCTCCCTTTGTTGGTTTTCGTTGTTATTTTTTTCTCTTCTTCTTCGTGGAAAATTTGCCCAAGATGTTCAGAGGTGCTGGCTTTCGAGTTGTGAAATCTTTTAACTTTTGTTTGTCGTGGAAGGTTTTTATTTCATCTTCGAATCTAAAGCTCAGTTTTGGTGGATATAAGACTCTTGGTTGACATCCCTTTTCTTTCAGAGCTTGAAATATGCTATTCCAGGATCTTCTAGTTTTTAAGGTCTGGGTTGAAAAATCTGAGCATAGTCTGATCGGTTTCCCCCTATATGTAATCTGCTTCCTTTCTCTTGTGGCTTTTAGTATTTTCTCCTTGCCTAGTATATTAGGCAATTTCATTATAATGTGCCTTGGTGTGGATCTGTTGTGGTTTTGTACGTTTGGTGTTCGGTAAGCCTCTTGAACTTGGTTTTGCCATTCGTTCCTCATGTTTGGAAAATTTTCTGCTATTATTTCATTGAATAAATTACTCATTCCTTTGGTTTGAAACTCTGCACCTTCTTCAACACCGGTCACTCTTAAGTTTGGTCTTTTTATGCTGTCCCATAATTCCTGAATACTCTGTTCTTGTTTTTTCACTTCTTTTGCCATGTCCTCTACATTTTTCTCCAGGATATATATTTTGTCTTCATTATCTGAGGTCCTTTCTTCCAGGTGATCTAATCTGTTGGTGATGCTTTCAATTGAGCACTTAGTTTGGTTTATTTCTTCTTTCATTTCCAGAATTTCTGTTTGGTTTTTCTTTAGAATCTCTATCTCCCTATTGAAGTAATCTTTTGCTTCTTGTATTTGTTTTTGGAGTTCTTTGTCAAAATGCTCTTTTACCACCTCTATTTTCTCTCTCATATCATTTTTGAGTTCATTCTTAAGATCCATAAACATTTGAAATATGTAATTTCTAAATTCCGTCTCTGGCATTTGACCAACTGTGCTTGCCATGGAATCTACTGAGGGGGCATGTTGGTTGGTTTCAGCCACTTTCTTCCCTTGCTTCTTCATAATGCTTGTGTATCTATTCACCTAGCACTGTGGGACCTTGCTATTTCGATTTCACCTTATAGCCTTATGTTTCTCCTGTGGTACAATGCTGTTAGGTCCCCTTACAAATACCTTACAATTTAAGCTCTAACACTTTCTTTACAGCAAATCCCAGTTTGATCACAATGTACATATTTAGTTAACTCAGGTATTGTTTCCAATTTACTCTGTATGCTTGCGTTGGGGTTTACAGTTTCAGTATTGGACACAGAGATGATATGTTTAGGAAGAAGCAAGTGAGGTTACTGAGATGTTCTTTCTTAGGAAGTATAAGAATAGAATTCTATGGAAGTGGTTTAATATCAGCAGACAGGAGAGAAAAGAGAATGGAGTGAGCAATTTAGAGGAAAGACGATTTATATATAAACCAAACTCATTTAGCCTTTGAGAGAAGAAAAATAAAGAAAGATGGAAAAGAAAAAATAAAAAGGAACTATGAGAGATAACAAAGAAGTAAGAATTAGTGTAAGAGAGAGGAGAGAGAAACTGAGTCAAGAAAAATAGAGAGTAAACTATATATAACACTGCTTTTCTGTATATTTCAATTGCCCCAGGCCTAGAAGTCCCAATTTCTGCATATACCTTGTTTTCACCTCTGATAAGTACACAATGACAGGGTGTAAATAGATAAGATGAGGGCAGAAGAGACTAAAGTGAGAAGGGAAGAAAGGAAAGAGGAACACAGACACACAAATAATCACACTATCAGAACAAAAACAAAAACAAACAAACAAAAAACAGAGTCGAACCCAGGAACAAATCTCAAATAAACAGGACCCTGGAAAGCCCTTCTAGTTTAAGCCAGTTGTCCTGGACCATGTCCAGACAGTCAGAGTGCAGTCTAGTCTGCAGCTTTGGCCAGTGGCAGATTGGCACAGAGGAATAATGGCTGGGGGGTGGGGGGTGTCAGTACGTGAATAGCACCAAGAAAGGGTTCATCCAAAAGGCACGCATTCCCCACGCCCGCCCCCAGTTATAGCTCTTGTGGTTGCTGCGCTGGCCTCAGGCAGGCCCTTCCCCAGGTGTGTGCTGTTCTCCAGGCCCTGGACCGATTCTTGGATGTCTGCAGTCAGCTGCAGCCCTCCTCCAAAATGGCGGTGCCTTCCCCGGTCCCAACAGCAGTACCCCGGACCTGTGTGTCACTCCAAGGCGTGCAGGTCCCGTTCAGCAATTTATGCAAAAGAAGTCTGTGAGGCCGCTGCTCGAGTCTGGCTTTCTTTCTATTCTGCGCTGTTCGAGGCCGTGGTCTGCACTTCCCGTACTGCAATGCTATCACGGCAGCTGCGCCGCTAATGCCAGTTCGGTTTGTGGGCTGCTGGCACTGGACTCCATTCGTCGGCGGTCTGGAGAACGTTGTATTTCACCATCTAGATGTGCGCGGATGTCTCATCTCCCTTCCAGTTGCGGGAGTGTTGCTAGGAACGTGTTCAATCTTCCCGGTAAGCCTCTTTTAGTGCTGGTCTCCCGAGAGTGCTTCTCTGCTGTCCGCCATCTTTTTCCTGAGTCGCAACCTGCCTTCTCCTGCATTCTTGTCTCTTTTCTAATCTCAGAATATTTCCAATCTCCAAATGCAAGACTTCAATGATCCACAGTTAAATGTAATGTTTCTTACTGTTTACAAGTATGTCCTCAGCAGATTTGGGACGTTCCATTCCATTATTGATTGTTCTTAGTGTGATTATGGTTGGGTCTTAAATTTAAGCATCTTTTGAGATTATTATCTTTTTCCTTAAAACATGTTAATATGTTGTGATCTATTAATGCAATTTATTAGCCAATTTGTTGGGACCTTATTACATGTTGTTTGATTTAGTTCCACTTCCACCTAAAATGTAGAAAGTAGAAGAAAAACACTGTTTCCATTTTGAGAATGAGAGAAAACTAAATGATTGCAAATGAAAATTGTTCTGAGCCCAGAAGAGAGATAAGCAAAACAATAGCCAGAAGTCCAGGGAGGCACACTCCACTGGGAGTCAATGTATTAGGAATGGCTCACTGGGCCAAGCACATGGGAAGGGTCACTGGTCACCATACTAGTAAGTTAAAAATCAAATCAGATATAATTTTAATGAATTACTTACAGTTTAGTTTAAAGTTCAAAAGAAGGATTGAGGGAAGAGTAGGAGACCAGAGGGAGCTACCTTGAGTGGTACAGGCTCGGAGGTTCTGCATGAATGACATAAGATTGGGTACCTATTCCTAGACATTCTCATTTTCACTTCACTTTTAATGGAAGCAAATGCTTTACACCACTGGGAGGGTGGCTGTAATTCTGCCAAAGACACAGATTCTGACTCATTATTGCAGAGTAATAGAAGAAAAAATATTCCTTGTAGGAGAGGAAGAAGTCATCTTAGGTCTGTGATCTTATGCCATCACCATTATTCTGATAGGAGAGTTTCACATGCCAGACCTGACACACTACAGGTTTGGATTCAGCAGAGAGCAGAAAGAGGAATTTTGTGAAAGTACTGTCCCTATTGACCAAGCCCATGTGTTCTACCTAAGACAGAGGTGGTGGAATGTGGTAAGTGGCCAAGCCTCCTCTCACCAACAGCCTAGCCAACTTCAATACCAAGAAACAGAATCCTAACACTGAGAGGGAGGAAAGAAAGAAGAAATTGACACTGAATGTGGTACAGATATACAGAGATGGCTAAAATCTCAACATAGAACGGAAATAATGAGAGACGTATTCCTGTTAGGGGCCGCCATGAATGGGAGCTGAGTGAGCATGAAGGAGCTAAGCACAGCCCTTAGCCTTGAGCGATGCAATTGTGGGACTGGCTTCTGCTGGCAGCATGGAAGCAGGTGGACCTCAGCTCAGCTCAGCAGGGGAATTACAGCTTTGGGAGTGGGCTATGCTCCCCTGAAGCCCAATCCCTTGCCTCATTTGGGTGGAACTTTCTCGAGTGTCTCCCCCTCAATAAATAGGGTTTCAGGCGTGCTCTCTCTCTGTCTTTCCAATGGGCCCTTAAAGTAGAGAGCCGTCCCTGATTCCTGCAAGCAAAAGGTATTTCTGTGTATTGCGTGCTTTTTTTTTTTTTTTTTTTTTTTTTTTTTTCCCATTTCCTTAGTTATTGATGTGGTCACATTTTGGGAACCCAGGATAGGTCACCAGCCCAGCTTGCTGGCGATATATTCTATTAATATAGCCCCAATGCTGGGAATAGAAAGGGATCTTAATATAAATCCTATGTTAAAGGACATAGTGGAAAGGTGGACCGCATTAATAAGCAGTTGAAAATTTCAACAGGAAGACAGAAAATAAAAGATTGAGTCAAGTGGAATGGTTACAAATGAAATAGAGATGCAAACATGGCATCAGATATGGAGATTCCTTTAATGGGCTTTTAGTAGATAAAACAGAGCAGAGGCAAGACTTACCTACAAATGGATCACTAGAAATTATTCAAAGTGAATTTTTTTAAAAATAAAAAAAGGTAAACAAGCAAACACAGTTGTGTCTGGACTTCCAGAAGGACTAGAAACGAAAATATGAAAAAGAAGAAACATTTGGAGAGAGAGTGGTTGAAAATCAACCACCAGGAAAGAACAACATGGAAACCTAACTGTATAAACTTCAGAGTGTCACAATCTGAATGAAAACAAGACAACAACAAAAATATGAAGATTAAAGGTGAAGAGGAGATCTTGAAGGTGAATAAAAGTGAAACAACAATAAAAGATAAATCACGAACAAAAGAACAGAGAGAAATTTCACCAGACTTCTCAACATAAACCATTCAAGCCCAAAGACAATTAAGTGCCTTCTTTGAAGTCCTTTCCTGTTCTCTCCTTGGTTCAGATGACACACATGTTGAATTTGATACTGTCAAAAAGATCCCAGGACTCTTGTTTGTTTTCTGTCCATCTTTCTGCATTCTCTGCTCTTCCTTGGATAATTTCCCTGTCACTTTCTCTGAGTCTCCCCTCTGCTGCTTCATTCTGCTGTTCCCTTCAGTGACATTTGGTTTATTTTTAATTTCAGAGTTTATTTCCGTTTTAGGATTTCTCTTTGATTCTTTTTCATTGCTTTCATTTCTCTGCTCATGTTTTC
Organism: Tamias sibiricus; assembly: GCA_025594165.1. Lineage (NCBI taxonomy): Eukaryota > Metazoa > Chordata > Mammalia > Rodentia > Sciuridae > Tamias > Tamias sibiricus. The sequence goes on from CM046662.1 coordinate 145,434,866, forward strand.
CTCACTTTGCCTGTCATTTCATTTATTATCAGATGAATTTGCTCCATTTCATTGGGAATAGATGCGCTAGACATTTAGAAACAAAAGAATACTTCCAGTCCACCTCTGCGTCAGATTTGTTTTTTCACTGAAGCATACATGTATTTGTAGTTCTCGTTCTTCTTCAAATACTGAGATATTTTGAATCCTACACCAGACTTTCTCTGATTATTGTTTTCTCTTCATTTGGCTACACATTGCATTGGTTGGACTTGAACTATACACTCTGGCCCTCAGTGTCATCTTTGGCAGTAGTTGAAATTTTCTCTTTTTAACTGATACTTTTTTGAATACTTTTGTTATCAGTCAGACCTACAGGGAAAGAGAATTTAGATATTCCTTCTTTGTTTTTTTCCCCTTTCAGACTCTTCCATCATTTTCAGTATTCTTGAATTCTTGGGCTTCGTTTTTCTGATTGTCCTACCCAGAAAATTCATTCTTATCTGTTTAAACCCCTGCTACTTTTTCTGTGCTGCACTGGCTGCATTTAGCTATAAACTCAATGCCACAAAGACTTATATTATGTAATGCTGCTCCCTCCAACTGTCCTCCAATATGTATGCTTCACTAAAATCTGTCTGCTTCTGTCCACACCCCAGCACTTTTAGGTAATTGCTTTTGTATTTTGTCCATGTAGGAGAGCTATTTTTTTGCTGAAGAGTTATCAAAGAAGCTCTTCAGTCCATCACTCTCAGATGAGGAAATTATTATTATCTTCTTAATGATCAAAAGCTCTGTAGTGGTGGTGTCTTTTCATTCATGATATTTTTAATCTATCATTTTCACCTCCTATTTATACTCTTGCAATTATCTGACTTTATTTTTAGTTTCTTCACTCATAACTTAAAATGCATCTTGGGTTGTTTTAATAAAGATAAAACTGAAAAAAAATATATATAAGTGATTTTCTTTTAAAAATTACAGGTAGTACTTAAGAGGTTGTTTTCCTTCAAACTTTTTTAAGACCCATCTTCTTGATTTTTAAAAAGGTATCTCACTTAAAGCCAGGCGCGGTGGCGCACGCCTATAATCCCAGCACTTTGGGAGGCTGAGGCAGGAGGATCGTGAGTTCAAAGCCAGCCTCAGCAATGGTGAGGCACTTAGCAACTCAGTGAGACCCTGTCTCCAAATAAAATGAAAAAAAGGGCTGGGGATATGGCCCAGTGATCGAGTGCCCCTGAGTTCAATCCCCAGTACCACAAAAAAAAAAAAAAAAAAAAAAAAAAAGGTATCTCACTTAAACTGGGTTCTTTGGAAGCAGATCCTTCCAGGATTAACTTGTCAGTAATGAATTTGGGAAACACTTCCAGGTAAAACTAGTAAGGAAGTGGAGGAAAAGATAGAAGCAGAATATACCTGCAAAGTTGCAGTTCCTGGTGATCCCCAGCCTCAGCTATAAATTGCACCAGACATTTCTCTCTGGCTCTGACAATGGGATCTGAGCTTATTGTTGCATTCATCATTTATTTACTAAGGACTGCCTCTGTTCTCTCTGTTTGCTCAAGAGAATAGGAAGAGGCTTTCTTACCTAAAGGACAATATCCCACAAAAACAATTGCAGATGAGTGCTTGCTTACAAACACACTGTCAAACTAGGCAAGTGTCACAGAGATGAGGTCCACAAGGGATTTGAGGAGACCTGCAGTGGACATTCTTTCCATTACACTAATTTTACCTCTGCAACTTCTATATCCACACTCAATTTATGCTCACAAATAGACTCACATATCTTAATGAAAATTTGGGAACGCAAAGGTTGTGAGAAATTTATGTTATTAATATTTCTCTCTCTCTCTCTCTCTTTTCAAATATATGGATACTACTGAATTCAAAGAGGCTTAAAATGTTTAATTATATCATTTTAATATATGTAATTAATTCAGTATTTAAGTTTAGTATTTTGACATTGTTGAATTAGCATCACTGTTTAATAACGTAACCAGACTCTCCTAATGTTTTCATTTAAAGAAAATGTGTTATATTTTAACAAAATGAAATATAGAGATCTTGATGATTTGATAAAATCTTTTTTTTTTTTTTTTTTTTTTTGGTACCAGGGATTGAACTCAGGGGCACTCGACCACTGGGCCACATCCCCATCCCCTTTTTTTTTTTTTTTTTTTTTTTTTTGTATTTTATTAGAGACAGGATCTCACTGAGTTGCTAAGTGCCTCGCCATTGCTGAGGCTGGCTTTGAACTCGTGATCCTCCTGCCTCAGCCTCCCAAGTGCTGGGATTACAGGCATGAGCCACCATGCCCAGCTGATAAAATCTTAATATCTCTAAAGTAGACAAACTAGTGAGTATCAGGACCAACTAGTTTGTGACAGGATTATATAAATTTAGTGAATAATTATTTTCTTTGTTCTATGCTTCAATCTTTAATACCAAATATCTATTGCTGAAACCATAACACCTGATATCTAGCCATTGAATGCTTTGTGTGGTCATAGTATAGCGCATATATATAACACAGGATGTCAGAATGTACTGACTTCTATGACAGGAATGAGTTCCTTAATGCTGAGTATAATTTGGCTAGAATAGGTCCTTTTGTTAATATACCTGTGAGTTATTTTACATTATCTATAATGTTTCAACCCATTTTGATTTATTTAAATAAAACCAGCAGGATTTTATGATTGTATTAAAATTCTTTAACCTACTTGAAACTGAATATGATGACTCAACAGTAAATAAGGGAATTTTCCTACAAAGATAGCAATCACTGGAAATTTAGCAGAATTTCACTAAACTATGAAACTTTTCATTTTGAAAGTAGGCCAAGAATGTGTCAAGATTAGATTTTAATAAAGGATTGCAAATACCATATTTCTCTAAAGTTTCATGCAGTTAGCAAAGCTGTAGGAATCTAAAAAATGAAGAATATTTCCAAATAAAGCTATCTGATTATTTGCAAATAAGTAAGGTAAAAGAAGCCTTTCCCTGAATATATTTAAATATTTCAGAAGACATTTTATTTTACCTACATCAGTTCACATATTTCTGGTTATCATTGCATATTTCTTCTATGATTCAAGGGAAGAAATATACTTATCAATTTTTCAAATACATTTGAAAGAAATCTTTGAATTATATTTGTTGACTTTTAATCATTGTAGAGAGAACAAGAAATGCCCAAGCTTCCCCAATGGTGGGATCCCAATCTAGGTCATTCATACTATTATGAAAATCATGCATGTTGTCACCTGTTACTGGCCTTTTCTGTTCTTCAGCTATGACCTCCAGATATAAGAGGAGGCTATTTTAATGTATGGATAACAACCTTAGTTGTTTACATTGACTATGACCCAGTCAGTAGGAAATGTAATGATTCTATCACAAGCCCCCAAATATTGAACTTACTGACTCAGTATAATCACTCCTAATAAGAAATCACAACTGTTCCCTTGTATTTTCAACATCTTTCCTGTGAACAATAATTTCCAAGTTCTTCCCTCTTCCTTTCAAGTGTTGATCTCACTGTCCATGCATGTTAACTATTTATTTTATGTGATTTTGAGTTTTGGACAATATAAGTGAAAATAATGTAAAAATTTGAGGAAAATATAGTGATTGTAGAAATTTCAAAGTAAGTCTATCCCAAAATGGAAAATCAGTGTGTTTAACTTTAACTAAATTTATAGGAAATGAAACACTCTTTCACTTCTGATTGGGGGAAACAGTAAAGGACAGGTTTTATAGGGTTTCACATAGAGACCATGTTGAAAAGATGTGGCGTGTCTTTGAAGTAGCAGAGAAGGAGAAAAACTTTTGATTATGCATCTCACCACCTTTTAATTGTCATAAGTAATCTGTAACTATATAGCCCAAGAAAATCCAACTCATTTAATAATTGAGTTTTTAAAAGGAAGAAAACAACTGAGCTGGTACCCTATGGGAAACTGTAGATAAATTCCATAAAATTTATCAAAAGAAAGGATCACATCGTTTGCACATGCATCATAGAAAATATTAAAATTGGGGTCAAATGTTCTTCTTTAAAAAAGTAACATAAAGAAAAGAGGAGAAATTATGTTTTTGAAGGAGATCCTTGAAGGAAAATTTCTGTATTAAGTTGGTGTTTTGGTCAGATTTTTTGCTGCTGTTACTTAAGGACCTGATCAGAACAACTATAGGGGAGGGGGATTTATTTGGGGGCTCATAGTTTCAGAGGTCTTAGTCCATAGAAGGCCAGCTCCATTCCTTGGACCTTGAGGTGAGGCAGAACATCATGGCGGAAGAGTGTGGCAGAAGGAAGCAGCTCATGTGGTGATCAGGAAGCAGAAAAAATCTCCACTTGCCAGATACAAATATATACTCCAAAACCAAGCCCCCAATTCCCACCTCCTTCAGCCATACCCCACCACTTGAGGTACCACTCAGCTAATCCTTATCAGAGGATTAATTCATTGATTGGGTTAAGACTCTCACAGCCCAGTCATTTCTCCACTGAACCTTCTTGCATTGTCCCACACATTAGCTTCTGGGAGACACCTCACATCCAAACCATAACAGTAGGCTATCATGAGACAAAGGTAAAATGTGAATTATGTAACCCAAAGAAAGAAGTTGAAGAAAATCTCCCCCAAATTAAAAAACAAACAAACAAACAAACACAATTTGAAAGACTAAGAAAGCATGCATGCACATGGCAAAGATAATAAGATTATGGAGAACAGAAATAAGAAGTTTCAGTAACCTGCAGAAGGCACACTGGAAATAGCCAAGAGAACCTCACAGATGTAGAAGAGAGCAAGCTAATACCAATACATACACAGTTCAAAGGAAGATGATTGAAATTTGGAAAATTATAATTATTATAACATAATTTTAAGGCACTTTTGAAAAAAAAATTTAAAGAAAACACTTTTTTATTTTGGCACTTAGACTTATATTTTGTTCTTATTAAGTCCTCAACATCCAATGTGACCAAAGGTGACTGTTCTTTCTCCCACCAACAGCTTCCAGATATTTGGTCAAATATCAGCCAATGGTATTGAATAAAGCAGGCAGACACCCTTTCTTTTAAGAACACATATCATTTGCCCCTACATAGTTACCTCAGCTCTAAATGTGGATGTCCATTCATCTTTTATATTTTGGCAAGGCTGTCATAAGTCCAACTAAATATATTTTACTGAAAAAAAGGACTAGCTACTGAGATGACCTAGTGATCTCTATCATGATGCGTTAAAAATATACACAAGTATGTACAAGAACAAGACACTGGGGAGGTGGGGAGTAGAGAAGAAAACTAGGGAAATGAGAAAGAAATATGAACAGAAATTCCAGTAGGGGCTGGGTTGTGGCCAGCGCTCGTAGATACCTGGGTTTTCAGCACCACGTAAAACATAAATGCATTGCATTGTGTACAACTAAAGTAAATAAATTTTTAATTCCAGTAGATACTTTTATTGATTTTTTAATCATGTAAACACATTATATATACTAAAACAAAATTTATTAATGTGTGGCAATTTAACTTACAACAAATCACAAACTGTGTCATTAAATAAATATAAAATAAGAATGGCTATGTGTGGGTGGGCTGAGGAATAGGATAAAGATAATTGATGTCTGTATTAAGAATGATTAGTAAAACTAAATGTCTTTTAATATTTCTCTTAGATTTCCTGTTTGAGTAATTTCTCTGTTTTGTATTTTCATTTTTTTCTCTGAACTATAAATATGTCTGGAATATATTCAATCAGTAAAACAAAAGAACAAATGTAAAATAAAACATATTTATTTCTTGAATTTTCCATAATCTTTAAGGTTTAGTATAACATTGGTTATATAAAAATATATGTAACGTACTAAATTTCAAGTTATTTTGTTTTGAACTTTATGCTTATAGCCTATTACTTTGAAGATTCTAAGCTGAATTAGCTACTATTCTTAATAAACATGGCCATTTGTGCTAAACAAATTTCTCAACTATTTCAATTTTTTAATTAGTATAATCAAATTAACCAGTTTGTTTTAAGTTCTCAGTATTCTGTTTTAAAATTTTATCAATGGAAATAAATCAGCACTATATGAATTTCTACACATATATGAAATGAACTGGATCCTAATATTGTATTAGTAACTGCTTTTATTTCTTGTCTGCAATGGTTGATTTTATCTTGCCAATTTGGCTATGCAACAGCACCTAGATATTTGGTCCAATATCAGTCAAGATGTTGTTATAAAGGTATTTTTTATGAGATTAACATTCAAATCAGTAGGCTTTGTATAAAGCAGATCAGCAGTCATAATGTGGGTGGGTCTTGTTCTATTAGTTGAAGGCCTTGAGAAAAAAAAATAAACCCAGATTCCCTAAGGAATGGAAAATACCTTTTCCAGAACTGTTTTTGGAGTTGAGCTGCAAAATCAGTTCTTTTCTGGGTCTCCTGCCTGCTGGCCAACTCTGCAGAGGTTAAACTTAGCCTTTGCAATCTTGTGAACCCGTTATTATCATAAGTCTCCCTTTCTTTCACACACACACTCAGACATCCTGTTGGTTCTGTCTCTGGAGAGACCTGATTAATACAATGTCCAAATTTAAATTGGAGAGAGACAAAGCGCAGGAAGCTGTTTTTATGAAAAACTATAAAGTTGTTCTATTTGTATTTGATTTGGACTTCTATTTTCATCTTCAGTTTCAATAAGTTGAAATATGCTTTAACCACACTAACAGAATAAAGTCAATTTAATACAGTTCAATTATTGACAACAGATTATTTAAGTTTTTTTAAAATAGTGTGTCATATAAATGTAACTAATTGGTGCTTTGAGTACAGAGATTACTGGATGATCTGATACTTTAGCTTTGTCTAATTTCTAATACAAAAAATAAATGCTAACTGAAAAGATGGGATTGCTTCAACAACACAGGGTTTTCTGAGGGTAGATATTAAACTCATGCAGAAAACATGAAAAATGAGATAATACCTTGGGGCTCTTGTCTGCAAACATGTTTTTGTATGAAATGTACACATTTGGTTAACATAATTTTTATCCTTGGTTAGAAAAACCTTGATTTTATTGCAGTGATTTTTAATAAAAAATAAATGACTTCAAACTCCATTTAAGGAAAGGTAAGATATTTATGGAGAAAGGAGCTTTAGGAAAGCTCAAGGGGAAATGTCAGTACCTGCTCAAGAAGAATGGAAATGTCATTTTGCATTTTAAAAAGCATGATTATGGCTTTGCTGTGAAATTCACAAAACCTTTTATGGCAGGGGAAAACTTTACTTGATTAAGTGGCACCAGGCATAGATGTATATAAAATTATAACTAGAGTGCCTACCAGAGAAACGTTTTTTTGACATCCAGGGAAGGCAAGTCCCTTAATATTGCCCTGTGATTTGCAATTGCATTGGAGTGGGAATGCATCACAAGGACCACAACATTAAACTCTGTCAATACTTGAATTGCAATTGTCTGCATGAGTAAGCATCCTCTCTTAATAATAGCAGAAAACCTGTTTTCATTTGTGAATGCTTTTCCTTTTGATGAAAAAGTACTATTTATGTCCTTAAGAATTGTGAATACCCCTTGTAAATTCCTCTTTCCCAGTATTTAGTTACTTCAAGGCTACATTTATGGTCAAGAAGCTAAACAGTTTGGTGTAACAGTGCATCCAAAAGAGGGTTTTGCAAAACATGGACAGTAAGAATGAATTAATGATAATGAGCATGTGAAATTATTTTTATTTGTTGTATTTTTGGTACCAGGGATTGAACCCAAGGGCACTTAACCACTGAGTCACATCCTCAGCCCTTTTTTTCTTTTTTTTTTTTTTTTTTTTAATTTTGAGACAGAGTCTAAGTTGCTTAGGACCTCACTGAATTGTTCACTTTGAACTTTTAATCCTCCTGCCTTAGCCTCCTGAGCCACAGGGATTACATAGACATGTGCCCAGGTTGGAATGTTATTTAAATAAAATTTTATTCATTATTTATTTTATATATTTTTGCATTAATCTATTGTCACCATTCAATTAAGGATCCCTAATATTATGCTCCAAAGAACCCTGCCTAAGATTTTCCTTAGGGAGTACTATTTCAGGGTTTCCTAAGGAAACTGCATTTGTTATAATATTTGTCTTCAGAAGTTACTTAAGAAGAGATAGTTTGAAGCAAAAACAGCAAAAAGCAATACTATTATGAATGACTTGAGTAGCATGCCCTATAATTTTGTGGCACCTGATATAGTATAAAAAGTTCTCTTAATGGGACACACACGAAATTGCACATTACTGTAACTCTAAAATAAAAAGAAATTGGCCTTGGTTATTAAGTAAACAATAATCGAATGCCCTTTCTCACATTTGAAAATACTTTCATGTGCTCATGGAGCCAGATAACTCTGTAGTTAAGAATGTGTTATACTCCTTTCACTCATGCCAATTAGGATTCAATTCAAACACCAGAAACTGAAGGAGGAGTGCAGGGCAAGTTTGGTGCTTTCTTAGTGGCAGGCATTTAGAATCCTCTTCTGTAGCAGTGCTATGTGTGGATACTATTCCAAGTTCACCCAATGGTCCAAGAAAGTCACACTAGCAGGAAGGAGAAATCATACCCCAAAATGAGGCAATCAGCAAATATCAGTCATCTCAAGAAGAACACTGATGGATGCTTCATCCACAGATTCATTCCCAGCATTTCTGTGTGCCTATCATTGTGGGAAACTTAGTCACAGAAAGCCCATGAGAAGGTGAAAAATGCACATTTTGATTGCCCAAATGCTCAGCTAAATATATATATAAATTCAGAAGAAGAAAGATAGCATGAAGTTCGTTGGTACAATTTATTTTTTCTGTTAATATTTTCTCTAGGGATATTGGTAATAGGTTTGGTAATATAACTGTAAAAATATTTATTAGTTATTATTATTAGTTTATTAGTTATTTATTAGTTATTACCTCCACTTCATGAGGTACTTCTCCAAGGATAGAATTTTTTTTTTAAACAGCATTTTTTCCCCCTCAGTGCATAGCAATGTGCATTAATGTTAACACATTTTCAAAAGTCTATTGAATTCAATTAAGTTTATTGTTAAGTTTTAAATAGAAACTTAATTTTCCAAATGAAAAATATTCCCAAAAGTTCTAACATAGTAAGTAGAAAATGAAACATTACTCCTTTCCATAACAAATAACTTAACTCTTTGTATTTTTAGTTGTTTTGATGGCTATCACTAACTTTCAGATAATATGCACATATCAGATGAGGCATTTTTATTTACTTAAAGCTGAGGCTAATTTCACTATTACAACAAAGTTCTTTAAATTATACTTTAATTGTGTGTGTGTGTGTGTGTGTGTGTGCACGCGCGCATGTCTGTGTATGTGTGCATGCACATGATGACGGGAATTCAACCCAGGGTTTTGTATATAGTAAGCAGGCACTGTACCACAGAGCTATACTCCCCAGTCCTTAACTTTAAATTATAGCCTGTTTACTAACACTGCAAATTGGGTTTTCCATACAGCAGTTTCTGCAATGGAGATTAGTGTGTAGGAGGCTTATTGGTGGATATTCAGACAGCCAAGGTCTATGGAACAAGAGAAGGTGAAAAAGGTGGAGGGGGGATAAGTTAGGGTCCTAGAAAGTCTTAAAAGAAGCCTAAGACTCTTTGAAGAGCTCTGGTATCTGATTGGCAGTTCATGGTCTTTACATGTATGACACATTTGCAAGTTTATATATATTTTTAGTTTTAACTGATAGCAATAACTTATTTGTTCAAACTAATTTTTTATATTTTTTCTTTATTATGTGATAATGTAACGACTTTAAATATTATATTAAAGAAAATTTAATAACAATTATGAAAAATAGTTTGATGTATTATATTCTGCTTACTTCATTTACAAATACATATTTAACACTGTATTTAGATAAAAAATATTTTAAGCCCTTGCATCCTCAAATTTAACAGTTTATATTTTACTCTAAATGTAAAAGAATTGTAAAAAAAAATGCAATTCACTCATGTGAGATATATTTTCAAATATGAACATACAAAAAGCCAGAAACTAATAAAATACTAGGAATGACTATAAGTTAAGGAGGGAACCACTAAAACATTCTAGTTTAAAAATTCTTTGATTATAAAATATAAATGATAATATAGATAAATAGCAGAAAATGAAGGAGTATTACTAAGGAAAAAAGGAATAATGTCCCCAAAATAGTTTTCTGAGCATTTGTTCATTTACTTACTTAACATTATTTCATTGCTGTTCAATATATGTAAGGTTTGCCTTAAGTGGGAGCATACCAGAGGAAAAATTGAAATACTGAATTGTATTTAGAAAATATGGCAAAGTGAATAAATAAATAACTGTCCAAAGAAAAAGGACATACGCAGATATCCTCTTAATTAAAATAAGATGAAACATTATATACCATTTGTCAATTATTAGAATAGTTGTTAGCACTACACCCAAAATTTTCTCATGGCCATGGAACTGTGAATTTTGTCAGCTAAGAAGTGACATTCCAAAGTGAGAGATATGAAGTAGCAAAGCATTCATAGGAAAAGGATGAGTTGAATAAAACAGAACAATAAAAATCTAGGAATCTAACTATTGAGGAAGGAATGATTTAATTAATCTTCAAATACATGAAGAGCTTTGTGAGAGCATGCTGCTCAATATTTTTCTTATACTGAAAATAGAACAAGTGAAACTTGGCTTAAGTATGACAGGTTTGAGTTAGCAAGCAGTAAAATACTTTCTGACAGTGAGGAAGTCATTGTGGATTCAAAGGTCATGTAAACACAAATGGATTTTCTTTTCTGTGATTCTCTCTGCATTACCTGACTAGTAATTGAATAATTGGACAAAATGGTTCATTTCCACAATATGATTTCCTTATATAAAATATGGATGAGTATGAAATGTCATTTTGAAAAACCCTCCCCAAAACTTGGAATGTAACCACCATTTGACTCAGTTATCCCACTCCTTAGTATATACTCAACTTAAAATCAGCATACTACAGTGATGTAGCCATATCAATGCTACAGCAGCAGCTCAATTCACAATAGATAAGCTATGGAACCAACATGGGTGCCCTTCAACAGATGAATGGATCAAGAAAATGCATATATATACATAATAGAATATTACTTGGTCACAAAAAATAATGACTTTATGAGTTTTGCTGGCAAAACTGAAACTGGAGACTGCCATGTTGAGTGAGATAAGGCAGTCCCAAAAAACCAAAGGCCCAAAGTTCTCTCTGATATGAGGATGCTAACTCACAATAACCAGGGATGAGGGAAGAATAGAAGTTCTCTGGATTAGACAAAGGGGAATAAAGGGAATTTGGGGGGGGGGTAGGAATAGGAAAGACAGTAGAATGAATTGAACATAACTTTCCTATGTTCATATACAAATACATGACTAGTGAAACTCCATGTATAGCCACAAGAATGGGATCTTAATTAGAATAAGTTGTACTCCATGAATGTATAATATGTCAAAATATACTCCACTGTCATGTATATCTAAAAGGAACAAATAAAAATTAAAAAAAAAAAAGAAAAGAAAAACCCTCCCTCAAAGTTAAAATTATCTTGTCATAGAAAGTTCATGTTAAAATGACTTGGAATGACAATTTTATTTAGTAGGATGGGATTCTAAGTATATAATTTTTAATATTTGCAACATCCCTTCTTGTTCCAGTTTTTAGAGGGAATGCTTTCAATTTTTCTCCATTTAGGAGGATGTTGGCCTGGGGCTTAGCATAGATGACCTTTACTATGTTGAGGTATATTCCTGATGACCTCTCTCACCATTCCTATTTAACATAGTTCTTGAAGCCCTAGCCAGAGCAATTAGACAGATAAAAGAAATTAAAGGGATATAGATAGGAAAAGAACTCAAATTATCACTATTGCAGATGATATGATTCTATACATAGAAGATCCAAAAAAGTCCACCAGAAATCTTCTAGATCCAATAAATGAATTCAGCAAAGTAGCTGGATATAACATCAATACCCATAAATCAAAGGCATTTCTTTCCATCAGTGACAAATCCTGAGAAAGAGAAACTAGGAAATCTACACCATTTACTATAGCCTCAAAAAAAAAAAAAAAAAAAACACTTGGGAATCAACTTACCAAAAGAAGTGAAAGACCTCTACAATGAAAACTATAGCACGCTAAAGACAGAAATTAGTTAAAGGAGATGGAAAGATCTACCTTGTTCATGGATAGATAGAATTAATATTGTCAAAATGACCATTCTCCCAAAAGCACTATACAGTTTCAAGGCAATACCAACCAAAAATCCCAAGCAATCATGAAATTCATCTGGAAAAAATAAGAGACCCAGAATAGCCAAAGCAATTCTTAGCAAGAAGAATGAAGCTGGTGGCATTACTATTCCAGACCTTAAATTGTATTACAAAGCAATAGTAACAAAAATAGCATGGTATTGGCACCAAAATAGACCAGTTGACCAATGATACAGAATAGAAGACACAGAGACAAACCCACACACCTACAGTTATCTTATATTAGACAAAGTTACCAAAAACATACATTGAAGAAAAGACAGCCTCTTCAACAAATGGTGTTGGGAAAACTGGAAATCCTCATGTAACAAAATGAAATTACATTTCTTTCTCTCACCATGCACAAAACTTAACTGGTCTAATTCCTCAGTCCTTGTTCCACTTTGAATTGAATTTTGTGCATGGTGAGAGATACAGGTTTAATTTCATTTTGTTGCATATGGCTTTCCAGTTTTCCCAGCACCATTTGTTGAAGAGGCTATCCTTTCTCCACTGTACATTTTTGGCACCTTTGTCTAATATAAGATAGCTGAAATTTTATGTATTAGTCTCTGTGTCCTCAATTCTGTACCATTGGTCTACTAGTCTGTTTTGGTGCCAATACCATGCTGTTTTTGTTACTATTGCTCTATAGTATAATTTAAAGTCTGGTATGGTGATGCCACCTGTTTCACTTTTCTTGCTCAGGATTGCTTTAGGCTATTCTGGGTCTCTTATTTTTCCAGATGAATAGTGTTCCACAATGGAACATTACTCAGCACTAAAAGAGAATAAAATCATGGCATTTGCAGGTAAATGGATGGAGTTGGAGAAAATAATGCTAAATGAAGTTACCCAATCCCAAAAAACCAAAGGTGGAATGATCTCTTTGTTATGAAGATACTAACTTATAAAGACAAGGGAGTGGAGATGAGAGGAATGAAAGAACTTTAAATAGAACAAAGAGGGTGGAGGGAGGAGAGGGTGCAAGGGGATAGGAATAATGGTAGAATGAGTTAGCCATCATTACCCTAAGCACATGGATGAAGACACAATTGTTGTAAAAGTACTTTATATAAAACCAGCAACTTGAAAAATTGTGCTCTTTATATGTAATATGAAATGAATTACACTCTGCAAACATGTATAACAAATTAGAATAAAAATTTAAAAAATTTGCAACATCAACAGAGCTATGAAGAGACAAAAAACGAATGTGTGAAACAAAGGACAATATCCCCTAATGTTGTTCGCCTGAAGCGATGGCCGCTTGGAGCAACGAAGCCGCGGTAAGAAGTTTAGAGGCAAACTGGAAACAAACAGCTTTTTATTTTGATAACTTTTCTCTCTGGCTCTAACAACGACTAACACGCGCCACACACACCACCAAAATGGCGCTGACCCAATCAGCAATCTCAGCCAAGTCACTCGAGATCCCGGGCCAAGTCCCGTGAGATCCCAGGCCAAGTCCCGTGACACTACGGAAGGCAGCTATGCCCAAAACTCCATGGCCCATAGTCAACCGCAATTTAAGCCATCTCCCCAAACAGGGCTCCTACACCCTAATATGTAGCAATAGTTAAATACATTAATAATCCTTATAGAATCAGGATAATTCATACTAGTGAGTTTCTGGCCTATTGAAAAAGTTAATTATCTTTTAACAACTGAATTTTTAAAAATTAACTCTTTTAAAAAAGGTGAATTTCATTTCTTAAAATATATATTTTAAGAATATATTATAAGATATATATATATAAAATATATATATATAAGATATATATATATATATATATACATATAATTCTGAAAAGGTAAACTGTTTGTGCATAAATTAACAACCTGTATCTTCATTCAGTTCAAAATGAATGGCTTCTTCTCTGAGACATTCTTGAGCTGTTTTCACTTAGAGAGAAAACAAAGTACTTCCTAAAGCTTTTTCACATACAACCAACTCACCTGGAAGGAGATTCTTCATACCACTCCATGATGTCTACCCCTACAGTGGCTGCCAACTTTGATTAAACTTTCTAGAATCAGGATATCCCTGAGCAGCCTTCTGTAGCTATAAGTTTTAATACTAAAAATGACAGGATGAAGATTACCATTGTTCATCTAACTTAGGTAATAAAATGGCTCCTATTTATTAAATTTTACTTCACAGAAAGTAAATATGTCTTTTGGTCTTAGGTCACTGAGAGTAGATTAGGCTGGATGTGGGTAAAGGACAAGAAAAGAAGGTTGGTGGTTTAATTTACTTTAAACTCAATTACCAGAACTGAATTACAAGAACTTTTTAAAGTTAAGTTTCAAGTCTATAAATTGAATCACTGAAATATCTTTACATATCATAATTGCATGGAACATATTTTTCAGACTGTCTGCAAAAAAAAATAATAATTTTGTTTATCATCCTCAAGCTAAGTTTTGCTTTGTTTCCTTTTTGGTTAGGAAAATTCTCATAAACTTCCCATTCTGACTTAAAGAGCTTTCATGAGATTTAGGCTTTAGGCATGATCGATGATGTTTCAAGAGACTGGATTTTAGCTTTCCTTGATAATTACTTCCAAAAAGCAATGATTAATTCTATCAGTTTTCTGAATAGGGTGTAAACCTTGATACTATTAGGTTATTTTTTCTGCTGAAACACTAGATTCTTTGCTTTAAGAAAGAAAAGCCAAGAATCCACTTTCAGTCTACTTTAAGTATTTAGTGGCATTCATACATCTTCCTTTTTTCCTATCTGTAAACACAAGCATGCATAACAAAGTTCAATTTTAAGTTTAAACCCTCCTAACAATGCTGTCACCTCTGAAATTCAAAGACCTGAAAGGAAATATGAGAAAAGTACTGTTTAGCACTAAAAAGGTAAGCAAGGGCAAAATAACAATAATTTTTAGAGTGTGAGAGTAGAATCAAGAAAGTAAATGCCCACATAGGTTTACTTTGGTACAGCCTGCATAAAGCATGTGGCTGAAAGTCAGGGTCTTTGCTGCCCATGACTAAGAGAGAGTGGGCATCAATGCAACAGCACAGGGGACAAGCTTTGGAATGCCCAGCTCAGGCTAGGTGGCAGTTTCATAGATGGATTTGTATGTGATCCTTTGTCAAGCTGCACACTTCTGATTTGTTTCGGAGAGATAATTTTCAATACATAACTTATCCTTTGATAAAAAGCTTTTTAAACACTCATTAATAACATTAGAAAATTTTGTGATTTGTATACTAGAGAATTATTAAGAATAGTAGAGTGATATCTGTGCATATTTGAGGAAAATATAATTTTTAATTATTTGCATTGCAAAATTCAATTGGATTCAGACACTATCAGTGAATTTCAACTAAGAAAGTTTGATAATACATTTGTGAACAAATAGAAATTCAAAGTGTTAGTTTTAAAGTATGGCTACATCTCACTGGGTATTTGATTATAGGTGGGTTTTTTTTTTTTTTTTTTTTTTTTTGTCCTTAACATATTTTCATGTAACAAGAAATTTGGGAAACACATACTTGTTGTTTTATGTGGTAATTCTTTGATCATTTTTTGTTTCAAATGTTTTAATATATTGATTTATCCATTTTGCAATTAACATGTATTTGAGGTGTTTCTAATTTTTCCTGCTATGAAAAATGCTTCTAGGAATGTTTTGGCACATTTTAGTTTTTTTGTTTCACATATACATACAATCGTGTGTAACTATGTGAAATCTTTGGTTGTAAGGATGTGCATTTTTTTTTTTTAAACATCAGAACATAATGCCAGTTTTCAAAAAATAAAAAATTATACAAAAAAATTCAATCCTATCAGTACTGTTTATAAATTCCTATTGCCCTAAGTTTGCTGACCTTGGTATTTTCCAAATTAACCTTTTCAGTGTCTGCATAATGTTATATTTATATTACTTAATTAGATTAAATTTGTGGTTTAATTTTATATGTAGATAGTCTCTCAGTGAATAAAGCAAGATACAATCAGATTGCTTTTTCTGTACTACTCTACAGCATTGCCTGTAATACAGTGTTTCATAGTATTCATTTACTATGCCAAATATTTTAGGAGTTTATTTTAGATTGGTTTATTTTGATGTGCCATTGTATAAGAAATAATCTTTTTTTAAATCTTCTTCTTCTTTTTTTTTTTTAGGGACTTTTCACTGCTGCTGTTAACTATGAACAGTTGAACAGTTACTAACCTTTTAATAGATTATTTTAATACAATAAAAATGTCCATGCCAAATGAAGAGTTTTACTCATGATAAATGCATTATTACTTCAGGAATAGCCTCACTTAGCTGAAATATTCAAATAGGAAGGTCAGAGAGAGGTGCTACATGGCATGGCTGCTGCAGAGCTGTTTTCTGTTAGTGAGTGTTACCCATAAAAATCTTACAAGCATAATAAAAATGTGAAAAATAAGAGTACATGGAACCAAAAGCAAAGCTAAATATTTTAAATGTTCACATGAAAAGAACTTCACTGATGATTACAAAGGAAAATTGAGTGAAGTTAATACTGCCTCGGATGATTAAGTGTGTTACTCGGAGAGGCACGTTCATTGTTATAAATGCTACAGAGATTTCTTTGGTGGTGGTTGCTAAAAATAAAGACTTAAAGACCAAAATAATTTTTAAATACAGAATTTCACAGGGAAAGCAACACATATAATATTCAACCATAATACAAATGTACATTTTCAAATGTGTGAAACCAACCATCTAAATCTCTACAAATTTGATATGAACAAGAACACCATGGTACTGTGGTTGAATAGCTAGCCTTCTTTTATCCAGTTCTGAAAGAAAGAAAGAAAGAAAGAAAGAAAGAAAGAAAGAAAGAAAGAAAGGAAAAGAAAAGAAGAGGAAAAATAGGTACATTACTATATTGTAATGTCATAGAAACTATTTTTTAAAAATATTTTTAGTTGTCAATGAAGCTTTATTTTATTTATTTATATGTAGTACTGAGAATCGAACTCAGTGTCTCACATATGCTAGGCAAGCGCTCTACCATTGAGCTACTACCCCAGCCCTGACATAGAAACTTAATGCTAAAAGTATCCTGTAATAAACTTAGTGAACATGAAAAAAAATTCTAGAACTTGTCCCTTTTTCTCTTTTCCTCCTGTGAGTATGATAATTATCTTCAAACAAATGTCTTTGATGTCCAAGCACATATACATAGTGTTACTAGTTGTTTATTTCTGTGGTTCTCAAACTTCAGTGCACGTAAAAATTAATATACAAAATTGTTACTTGAATCATGTTTATTGTACTTTGTAGTAGTTTAATTTCTGATTATTTTTGTGACTTTTTTCAAGGTTAATTTTAACATTTTATAATCATTTTTTCATTTCCTCATAGATTTGAGACATTAATATGCACCTTAGGTATGGATCAATGTGCCTCTCCTCAAGTAGAAGTGGTGAGTTACTTAGCTGTATTAGAGTATAGATAAAACTATAAAAACATCCCCAGAATCAGTAATTTTAAAATTGGGAGATATTTAAGACTTCATTTTGTGATGAACTTCTAATTCTTCTAGTTAATTAAAAAAAAAAAAAAAACATTTTATAGCAGCAGAAACAGAGCCCAGATAGTTATGCTTCTGAAAAAAAATTTACTACATTTTTAAAGAAGTTCAACTTCACTTACAAGCTAACAACTTTGTATGCAACTTTTTATGTTAAAAGATCCATTTTATAATTAGCAACCTTTATGTTTCTATTTTTTGTACCTATGCAAAGCTTCTTATTCTAACTAGAGTTATGACTTTTATGTATTATTTATACATTATTGGAGGTTCTTAGGGCAGATCAAAGATAAATTGAGCTATGGTTTGGTTCAAATGTTAAAATGTATGGGACAATGACAGAAATCCTTTACAGATCTCAATCTGCACAAATACATCAATCAGAAATATGTGTACATTTGTCCTAAAGTTTAAAACTTGTCTCAATCTGACCCCAATACATCAAAAACATACTATTTCACCAATCCAAAACTTTTACATCTTAAGTCAGACTGGCCACTCCTCTTTGGGGGGAACCTGCTTCATGTGCATTCATACCTTTGCTATTACTTCTGTTCCTGTGGTCCCTTCCAGCTTCCATTTAACCAGACCTATTAAAAAAGTCCATTCATTGGCATTCAATGTCACAGTGTCTACTACACTTACTGTCTGTGCCACATCTTTGACCTGAAACATGAATTACATACTTGAACAACTCTTTGTGACTAAGCTTATTCTGACCAACTCCATTGTACTTCCCTGAGAATGAGGCTTATCTACCACACACTACCTACTTAACAGAGGCTAGAGAGAAAATATGTTTTAAATTAATTTAAAGACAAAAATTCTCTGATTTTTTTTTTTTTTTTTTTTTTTTGATGCAGTGATCAAGAATCCTTGCAAATGTGGTCATTGACTGGCACAATGCCTCATCTTAAGCAGTGAATGTTTAGGTCATTCCAGATTTATCAGTTGTGTCCCCAGTTTTTCTTGGTGTCTCATCTTGATATTTTAAAACAATGTAAATATGGGATCACACTAATGTCACCTTCTAAGGTCTTCAGAGATGGTAATGACTCAGAGTGTGAAAGAAAATCTACTTCTATCTGTTCAATAATTACTTTCCCCCAGTAAATGTGACAACAGAACAAAACTGTTTGTAATTAGGCAACTATTTGACAACTGCCCTTATGCCTTCAGAATTAATTTGCCAAATTTTATTGAGTGCTTATGAGGTGCTGGATCTGTTCTAGGGGATGAGGTTTGTATTGTGAACAAAACAGATAAAGTCTGCTCTGTCATGACCGAGACAGTGTCGTGATGGAAGGAGGGAGTGGAAAATGGCAAAAGTGAGATCAGTAAAATCTCCACTGGTCACATCATGGCACTTCATTGGAGATGACCAGCTGGTTTCTATTCAGTGTGTGATGGAGTGCCACAGGGAGGTTTTGAGTAGAGGATTTACATGACCTGTAGAGGCCTGAAAAGTTTTCCTGGGACGTTGCATGTCTCTAAGTGGTTTCTTTCATTATTGATTTACTTTCAAAAATTTGTATAGAAGTAGGCATATGCCCTCTAGTGAGGGGACAGAGCTAATCTCTAGGTCTTCTCCATTTGGATGTTGGTGAAGTGACCACAAGTCTAACACATTGTAGTGTATTAATTTGTCATTATGCCTTCAGGTTATCTGTAGTCCATACCCATTGAAATTACCTTTTAATATTCTTTATGATTCTCTCCTGTTGTCTTATGAATATTCAGACATTTTTAAGGAAATGTAAAAGCCATCAACCTCATTTCTTCTAACTGTCCTCTTGATATCACATTCCAAACACACAAGCTCCTCCTGGTCATCCTCAGTGCCTGAGTTCTTCCTAACTTGGGTACTCAGCCATTTCTCTGCTGGGATTTCTTTCCTATGCTTCTGTTCTCTCTTGCTAAACATTAGCTCTTTGGTGTCAAATCCTCCAAGAAGACCTCCCTATTTTTCCTAGGATATCCTTTTATTACATGAGACCCTGGCATCTACTGCTGACCCCTGAAAAGGAATCTATTACATTGTGTCAAAATTGTCTTTTCCTGTCTTTCTTCCTACTAAGTCATTTCCTCTGTGGAGTCAGAAACTATATCTTTCTATCCTCAGTAATTTGTTAAGTCCTGGACCAATATTTATTAACTAAAGGTCCATTTCCATCCAATTCCTAACACAATTTCATGTATTAGATTTTTTTTTTCAGTAGGGCCACAAAGGGCAGTAACTCTAGAAGAGATAAAAGCTAACCTGATTAACAAGAGTTTGGGGGGGGATATAATTAAAATACATATATAATTCATGATAATGCACTATATATTTCAAAAAAGCCTGAAGAGGATTTTGACCTTCTTTACCACAAAGAAATGGTAAATGTTTAAAATGATGGTTATGGTGGACCCCAATTTGAACATTACCTGATATATACATGTAATGAAACATCACTGGTATTCCTGTAAATATGTACTATTTTATGTCTCAATTTTAAAAGTAAATTATTTTGATATTATAAACAATTATGAACACATGTGTCTTTTTTCTGGATTGATCTAGTTTTTTCCCCTCTTATTAAAATTTACCTTCCATATAATACCTTCTCATTTGCCTTCTAAAGCAGAAAGGTCTTTCCTTTGAAGAAAACCTTTGGTGACTCCATATAAACTACTGCTTAATGTGCAAATTTCTCATCTTGCAGTCTTCCACATTAGGGTTCTTATCTGTGATAGTACAGAATAATAAATTACTCCGTAAAACTCACCATCTGAATTCCTCCTTCCTAGGGGAGAAACAACATAATTCACTTGGGCTTATGCTCTTTGTTAAGGAAAATACTAAGGTGGGATTTTTTGTTATAAGGTAGTAAATCTTTAAGACATTGTCCAGAAGGGAAAAGTGAGATAAAATGAAGTAAATTGTGTTGCATCACACAGTAAGAAGATATTTTAGCTTATTCAGGCAAGTAGGAAGGATGAGAAGATCATGGAGTTAGTGAGGGTAGGAGAATCTAAGCAAAATACCAAGAAGCTACTTTTCATGTCCCAGGGTATAGAAGAGACTGATGCATTCTTTATGTAGGGAGCAGAAGCTCCTGTGTTTGAGTCAGGCACATGGTGCCCTGGTTACAGCTCCATTCCCAGCCAGATGTCTCCAGGACACAATTCCAAAGAAGTATTCAGTCTGATTTATTTGTATAAGAAAGACATCCATTTCCCTGCTCTTTCTCATTCCCTCTTCCCATTTTGCTGGGACATGGTGGGAACTAGAAGCAAGCCTTTAAGCAGGATAAATGACCACATCAGCCTTATCCCACCAATCTCTGTATAATATACCAAATTGAAATAAAGTTCTATTTTGCTTGAGCCATTAAATACTTAGTTCATTTGGCATCAGCTGCTTAGTCTATAACTAGCAAAGATGGCTAACATCTAATTTTAAGTTCTTTCTCATCCTTTACTGCAGTTTTTTCTTCTTGTTAATCCAACACTTTAGTAAAATCCTCCTACAGTTTTCATTTTTACCTAGGTGATTGGCATGTACCCCAAAAAGGGACAATTTGGCAAAGAACTGAAGTTGCAGAAATTAAGGAGGAAGTGGAAAGCAGAAAATCTGACTCAGAAGTGAGGAGGAGAAACATAAGTTCTCTTAAAATCTCCAGAAAAATGAGGAGGAAGAAATGAGTTTTCTTTGACATTTGCACGAGTAGTTTTATTTAAAGCCTAAAAACAAGTTATCCTAGCAGACACAAGGAATTGAGCTCCTCATGTAAGTAACTCTTAGGTTACATTACTTTTCCATCCTCATCTCTTTTGATCCTTCATTAATGAACTCTTTGCTCTGTTGAAAATAAGTATAGTTCCTGGCTTCAGAAGAGACGGCACTCTAAGTAGATTATTTTCTTAAAGCTTCTCCCACTCAATCATCACGTGTCTCCTTGTTTCCCCACGATATTCATTACAATTCCTCTCTTTTAGCAGTTTGTTGTCTACAAACTCTTAAGAAAAATTATGCTTACAAATATCAAAACAACTGAGGCTATTTTAAAGAAAGTTATTAATAATATCCATTGCTTTTTTTTCTGTGACACTAAGTATTTATCATAAAACTTTATCTTGACTTTAGCAATGTAAAACTGGCATGGTGTTGCAAGTTCATAAATATCTGGAGGTAGCAATAGGCTTAAAATATTTCTTGCACATAAATTTAGTAATCTGGAGCTGGGGTGTAACTCGTGGTAGAACATTTGCCTAGCATGTGCATGGCCCTGGGTTGGATTCCAGCACTGGAAAAGATAAAAAGTTAGTAATCTAAAGTTTAAATGGTACCAGGAAATTATTAACTCAAATAATAGGCTATGAATCTTGACTCAAAAAGCTAATTAGCTGTTACCAACTACATATTTGTATGTATGGGTAAGAATAACTAAACTAAGTTTCTGCTGACCATTATATAATTCACTGAATGTACTTGAAAAATAATAAAGAGTTGGATTAGATACTTATTTTATTATGTTTTGATATTTTTTTCTTTTTCTGGCACTATATATACAGATAATTTTAGTATTGTTATGGTTATCTTTTAAGTCATATTCATCACAAAAAGTAAGATCATCAAAATGATTCATTTTTTTTTATTAATGATGTCTTCTCATAGAGTTTTATAGATTCCAAAAACTGAGATCACTTTAAGACACTAAGCATGTCTCAAAATCTCACTAAATCTATTCCTACTCTCAAAAATTGAGAGGAAGGTAGACATATAAACAACACATTATAATTAAACATTGTTTAAGTAGTATAAATTTTAGCAGTGCAAACTTTAACATTAGGTCGTTTCATTTTCTGTTTCCTTGTTCAGGCCCATAATGGCTTAATGGGTATGTGGTATACTATTGCTGGGTAATCTCACTTGCATTTCCTATATTTTCATTTGAAATTGGTTTACAGTGTCTGAACACAGGCAGAGCAGGCATTATAATCAAGCACAATTAGAATCTGAATTACCTACTTCTGCCATTGATTCTTATAGCCTCAGCTGTAGACGTTCACCACAGAGAAGCTGAAGATATTTGGCTAGTGTTATACTGAGTACCCCCTGGTCATCATTTTAGCAAGTGCTGCAGTGGTTCTAAAGTGAGAAGATAGTTCATTCCATTGAAATCTTCTGCCATGATCATAGTTGATCTTCCATGACCACAGTCCACATCTAATAATTTCTATTCAAAGGTGTAAGTTACAATGCCTCTTTGTCACAAGAATGTTGCGCCTGAATTTAGTAAAGCTCCATCTATCTGTATGTCCCAGTAGCTATGTCCTCATTATTTCCTTGGCATTTTCCTTTCCTTTGAATCTGGACTAATTTTCCATCTTCCAATGATGCTTAGACTTGATGCTATGATCCTACATTACTATTTTGATGGAATTTAATTCTACAATCTCTGGGTGATATTATCAACATCTTAAAGGGTTTATCTTCAAAGATTATTTAGCATCTACCTTCCTAAAGTAAGGAAAAAGTTAAGTGCCCTGTTTTACTCTCTGTTGGGGCATCCCACAACTACTATATAGTTGTTATTTCAGTTGTAGATACCAGCAATAGCACAATACAGTATGTTCATTTTTACTTAGCAAGATTGTTTTAAAAAGACTTCACAGAGAAGCTGACGCATTGATGAAGTAATAAAATACTAATATGTGTCAGGCAGGTTTAACATGGTGATAAAGGAAATTCCAAAGTGGAGCCTGTGAAAATAGGCTCACGGCTTGAGAAATACAATGGTATTTTTTGGAAACTGTAAACTGTAAACTGATATGGTGTTGACTGGCACTTTGAATATGGGTGGAGATCAAAGGAAAACTGGTCATGGTGGCAGGCAAGGGTTAAATCCTGGAATAGTGAAACGAGTTATAAGTACTTTTGTCATAATCCTACAGTCAACATAATGACCAGTGAATTTAAATGATTTAATCAAATCTTTGACATAATTGTATTTACATGCTAAATTTTGAATCATCACTCCACCTTCTAATAGTATGGATGATATTATTGGAGGGATTTTAGGTTATTAAATTCTTCTATGTAAGAGAGAGTTATTGTTTAAATTAAGAAGAGTTTCAATAATATATGAAAGTTATATTGATATGACTTGGTCATATTCAAGGCCCTTCACCTACTTAAATAAGCAGGTTAATAAAATTTTATTGATTTTAAACTTTGTTTCTTAACTAGATTAGATGGTAATTTCTGTTTGCATAGAAGTCAATTATTTGATCCTGTTTCTCAGCTATGCTGATAACCTTTCCTCAAGTCCATTCCTCACCTTTCCCTATCCAACCTGTTTTATATAGTGAGCTGATCCCTGAAATCTACTTTTCTGGATCTTCCTTGTCAACAAGCATCCTTGTAAATATCTCTACGAGGAATAAAGAACAAAGTAAGATCATCAAAATGATTCATTTTTTATTAATGATTTTTTCTTGAATGAAAACCTCCTAGAGGCCGGGCGTGGTGGCGCACACCTGTAATCCCAGCACTTGGGAGGCTGAGGCAGGAGGATCGCGAGTTCAAAGCCAGCGTCAGCAATGGCGAGGCACTTAGCAACTCAGTGAGACCCTGTCTCTACTAAAAACACACAAAAAAGGGCTGGGGATCTGGCCCAGTGGTCGAGTGCCCCTGAGTTCAATCCCCGGTACCACAAAAAAAAAAAAAAAAAAAAAGAAAGAAAGAAAGAAAGAAAGAAAAGAGAAAACCTCCTAGAGTTTCCATAGATTCCAAAAATTTAGATCATTTAAACATGTTAAATATGTCTCCAAATCTCACTAAATCTAGGAAGAATAAAGAAGTCAGGGTTTTTCTTCATGGCTTCTCTGCTTCTGTGAATATCCCCAGCAGTGACTGCATCTCCTTGGGGCTTTTACTCCCAACCAAAACCCACTTTTTCTCTTTAGTCCATTTTCCTTCTATCCAAGTGACCACCTTCCAAGGTCCCAGGGTGCAGGCTTTGTCACAACTCCTTTCCTTAATTCTCTGTCCTTATAGAGTTATGTGTATCAATCAGGTTGTGATTTCCTGATAATCTTTGGTTTGCCTTAGTTTCCATTTTGACCTTCAGCTCAGCCAAGATTTATCAATGAGTTTTCTGAAATGAATATCCTCTTTTGAACTATTGAGACTGAGCTCTGTTTTTCTGAAAAACTGATTAAATTTTACTAAAAGTATTGCAAGTATTCAGTGACTGAAAGAGCTATCAATATTCTCTCTGCAGAAAGGACCAACATTGTTTACAGCGTTACATTCTTCAAAGCAGTACGTATCCTTTTTAAAAAATTTTCATTTATTTGAGTCTTGTGAAGAAAGGTAAAGATACATGATATGTGATGTTTTCCTAAATTTATAACAAAATATATTAGTGCCAGAAGAACAACTAAAAGACAAAGATAGTTCCTAATTCAGCATCTAAAACTACTCTAGTGTGCCTTTTCTTACTGGATTAATGTCTTTCACTCCATCGGACTGTATTGTACATGTTGCTTCACAATTTTTTAGAGATACTTCTCCTTCGAAGACATACAGGTAAGTAAAATTTGAATATGTTTTATGTTTCCTGATTCACATAATGAATGTCAAAGTTGAAAGTTTTTATTTTAAACTCAGCATTTGACTACAGATGAGTTTGATTAGATTAAAATATTTCTACCCAGAATTATAACTTTGGAAAACCTTCTGATAAAATGGAGAGGGAAAATTGGAATTTTTAACTCACATTTGCAAATAATTGAGAGTTAGGTGACCATCCCTCTCTACTACCCACACACCACCACCACCACCACCTCCACTAATAATAACAACAATGCCACCACCACCTTTTCTGTCCTACCTCAGGCAGCCCTGGGAATCATAGGACATTCCATATATTTATAATAGGATATAAGCTTAAATATAAGTTTAAGGAATATTTCCTTAATCTGGGGCTGAAACTTCTCCAAGATTATCCTAACACATCAGTTTGGGACTACTGAATGCAGGAAGATTCAAATTTCCCTGGCTATCATGTTGAGTTGTTCACTCCTTTTGAGTTTATTGCTGTATAAGGAGTAAGATAAGGATCCATGTTTATTCTTCTTCATATGGATACTCAGATTTCCCAACACTATTTATTGAAGATAGCATTCTTTTCAAATTGTTGGTTCTTAGTAATTTTGTCAAAATTCAACTGACCATAGGTGTATGAGTTTATTTCTGGGATTTATAAACTATTCAATTGGTCCCCGTGTCTGTTTTTTTTTTTTTAATGCCAGTATCATGCTGTTTTTGTTACTATAACTCTGGAACATAGTTTGAAATATTGTAGTGTAATATCTCCAGTTTTGTTCTTTGGGGTCATGATTGCTTTATGGTTTTTCTGTGGGTCCACAGATATTTCAGGATGCTTTTTTTCTTCCTATTTCTATGAATACTAATATTGGAATTTTAGTAGAGATTGCATTGAATCTTCAGATTGCTTTGAGCAGTATGGATATTTTAACAATGTTTATTCCCCCAATCCATGGACATACAATTTTTTTGGGGGGGGGCTGCTTCTTAATGGAGATTGAACTCAGGCACTCAACCACTGAGCCACATCCCCACCCCTATTTTATATTTTATTTAGAGACAGGGTCTCATTGAGTTGCTTAACACCTCTACATTTTTAAGGCTGGCTTTGACGTTTTGGTCCTTCTGCATCAGCCTCCTTAGCCACTGGGATTACAGGCATGCACCACAGCATCCAGCAACATATTTTTGCTTTTATTTGTGTCATCTTCAGTTTCTTTTGACCATGGTTTTCAATATACAGGAAATTCCATCATTTGCAACATGGATGGTCCCAGAGAACATTATGTTAGGTGAAATGAGCCAAACTTATGGAGACAAATGCTACATAAACTCACTTATGTGTAGAATCTACGAAGTTGAACTTTTAAAGATGAAATGTAGAATTTTGGTTATTGTAGGAATGGGGTGGGCAGAGATAGGGTAGAAATTTGTCAGTAACTATAAAGTGATTAAGTCCTGGAGTTATATTGCCCAATACAGTGACTATAGTTAATAGTAGTGTAGTGCATATTTCAAAAGAGCTCAAAGAGTGGATTTTAAATGTTCTAATCACAAAAAAGTATTGCTGATTTGAGGTGATGGATATACTTATCTGCCTGATTTGATCATTCCACAATGCATACATGTACTAAAACAGCACATTGTACTACACAATACATACAAATATTATTTGTCAATTGAAATAAAATAAAACAAAAACTTTTAATAAAATTTAGGAGGCCAACAAAAATAACAAAAATTTACCTGGAGACACCACAGAGTCTGAACGTTTTGAATGAGTATGGGAATAAAATTCCCCCTCCACAGCTGTTCTGTGGAAACACCTGCTGAAGCTGATCTCAGCCTGAGGCCATAAGCTGAAAGCTGTCCATCTTGGTTTTCCCACAGTTGCCATTATTCCAATTACCATATCTTGAGATCTTGGAATCATCCTTAACTCCTCTTTAATTCTCTATGGCACACTGCTATTCTAAACAAACAGCAAGCCTGCATTATTTTTTCCCTAAATATTTCTGACTTCCCATTTTTAAATCATTATTACCATTAATTTTTTAAATACTTATTTATTTACTTTAGTTGTACACAATGCAATGCATTTATGTTTACGTGGTGCTGAGGATCGAACCCGGACCGCGCACTTGCGAGGCGAGCGCTCTGCCGCTGAGCCCCAGCCCCAGCCCAACATTAATTTTTAAAACTTCATTCTCTCATATGTCTCTGGAAATGTATTATCTTGTTCCTTTTCTGTGATTTTTCTGTTATGGTTTAGACACGGGGTGTCTCCCAAAAGTTCATGTGTGAGAAAATGCTAGAACATTCAGAGGTGGAAGCATTAGGGTAATGAGAGCCTTAACCTAATCTATTGCATTAGTCCACTGAAAGGAATTAACTGGGTGGTAACTGTAGGCAGATAGGGCATGGCTGGAGGAGGTGGGCCACTGGGGTGTGCTTTGGAGATTTATATTTTGTTCCTAGTGTGGACTGTTCTCTCAGCTTCACATCATGTCCCAAGCTGTTTTCCTCCATCATGCCCTTCTGCCTTGATATCCTGCCTCACTTCAGGCCCAGAACAATGGAGTTGGCCAACTGTGGACTAAAACCTCTGAAACCATGACACCAAGGAAAGTTTTCCTCCACTAAAAATGTTCTTGTCAGGTCTTTTGGTCACCGTGGCGAAAAAGCTGACTAAAACAGAGTCAATGTGTCTTAACATGCTTCAGTAGATCACTTCTCTGCAGAAGTAGCTTCAGTGGTTCCGTATTGCCTGTGGATACACACTTTATTGTATCATTGGGATAATGCCTAAGGCAAGTCATATACAATTAGACTTATCCTGCCTTTGTAAAATTATCAATGCATATTGCAAACTACATTCCTTAAAAATTCGTATTCTAGAAAGATAACATTTATTTAGTGACTTTTAAATGATATGTATTTGTATATATAGTTTCCTCAACTATATTTTTTGCCCTATTTAAATGTATTGAAAGTCTTTTATATTATCACTATCAGGCACTATTTGTAGCTCATTATTATACCACAAGTGCTAATAAAAATGCACTTTTTAAAATTCTTTCCTGATTATTCATTATTTAATTTATGGTTTCTTTCAAACTCACATCACTGTGGGCATGTGTGGATGTGTGTGAGTGCTGTCTCACCTCATTTAAATTACAAACATTAGAAATAGGAACCAATAACAAGATCTTGGTGTTATTAACATCATGAAGCTTGATACCTTGAATTCTTTAATACACAAGGAATGAAGAAAATATTTATTTATTCTTTAGTAGGCCACCCTGTTTCTGACTTCCATTATCATTCTAATGTATTGCAACCTAGATGATAAGTGGTTATATAGCATTCATTGTTTTGGCTGGAAATGGAAGCAGATGTTTTATTCAATATTACATTTTCAAATTCAGTTGCTTGTTTTGATGTACAAGACATCTTTGAACATTCTGAGAGCCTTTCAGTTCTCTTCATTTTTCCCTTTAAACACTGTAGGAACTTCAGTGTGTATATAGCCTTCGACTGAAATGGACAAATGTGTATTTTTAACTTTCTCTTTGCCATTTCAAATCCCAGGTTTTTATATACAATTTAAGTGCAGTAGTCTGATAAATGACATTATAATTGTATTTATTGGGTAAGCTACATAGCAAATTCAAATATTTCCATGTCTCTAATAACAGATTGGTACTCTAAAGAGCCAGAATTCCAGTAAATGCAAACAAAACACCACCAAAGATTTGTTTTGTGCCATTTATTTTCAATCTACTTTAATTGCACTGGAACTTTAATTGAGCTGTAATTGCACTTTATTGCATGCATTTGTATGAATTAAAAAATACTTAAAACTGAAATGTGGTGGATGAAGCAATTTCATGCCTATAGTGAACAGTTACCATAAAGAAAAGTTATCATCTCTTTTATATTATCACTATCAGACACTTTAAAAGTGAAGCTTGCAATCCAATCACATTTTATTCAACTGTGTTTTTTATTTTCTTTTCTCTCCTCTCCTACCCCATGCCCTTTTATTCATTCTCAGCTGTCTCCGCTCTATTCGTTACCTTGGGAGATTATTACCATGATGGCGTCCTTGTCTTCTACCTTTCTTTTGGATTCAGCCAATGAGAGACATTTGAAGGAGGTGGCAGCAATGAGAAAGACTAGTCTGGGTGGTTATGCTTGCTGTATTCTTGCTGTGCTGGGAGTGGCTGCCTTCCTGTACCCCCACAGCTCCTGCTGGTTGTCTCTCTTCTGCAGAAACAGCTCTCTTTGGACTCTCTCTCTCTCTCTTTTTTAATATTTATTTGTTTGCTTTAGTTGTACACAATGCCTTTATTTTTACGTGGTGCTGAGGATCGAACCCAGGCTATGCAGGTGCTAGGCGAGCGCTCTACCTCTAAGCCACAACTGGACTCTCTTTAAACACATCCTTTCCTTTCCCCTTCAGGTGCATCTGGCTTCCTGTTGTCCTTATGTCCTCTTCTTTGCTTTTCTTGGTGTCCTTAACTCCACTGTCACCTCTGTGCTTGTGCCCTTTCTGAAATTCATTTCAATTAAACACTTTCAGGACCATCTATGTCCTGTTAGGACCTTAACTGATAAATCATTCATGTAAATTTATCAATCAATTTCTTTTTTTATTTGTTCATTTTAGTTATACATGACAGGAGAATCTATTTGGACATAAGTATAAAGCATGGAATATATCTTGTTCTAATTATTTTTTTCTTGTGTCTTTAATATACAATTTGAGACACACGTAGTATTAAATGGAACAAATGAACTGTTGACCAAATATAGTATGTGAGATTAGTTTCCAGATAAAACTCCTCA
The DNA here is from genome assembly GCA_025594165.1 of Tamias sibiricus. Classification (NCBI taxonomy): domain Eukaryota; kingdom Metazoa; phylum Chordata; class Mammalia; order Rodentia; family Sciuridae; genus Tamias; species Tamias sibiricus. The sequence goes on from CM046662.1 coordinate 145,465,163, forward strand.
CATCTTGACTCATCAAGAACCAATTAAAATGGAACAATACCTCAGTTTACAAAAGTGTGGAGTTCAAATTCTCATTAGTGCTTAAGGAAGATTAATGACTCTTCTATAATTGATTTATGTCGCTGTTTACTTATTGAATTGGCTGACATTCAACTTCTGTCTTAACAGGACTCAGACTACCACTAAAGTTAGTTACTGCCCATATGCCTAAGTGAGCAAAGGTGTTACTACAGAGACATAGCTAATTGAATACCAACTTTCAGTTTAAATATTTTTATTTCCATGGCATTCTATTGTTTTACTACAGTAGATATGAAATTTGCCTAATAATGTCATTTATTCCCTTTATATTTTAGAATCTCACTGCAATTTTTTAGCTTGTCATGAGGTTACTCAATGGCTAGTTTCCTAAGATCTCACAATTATTGTTTGTTCCTTCAATATTTATATGTTTAATGGGCCTCCAGCTACTTCCCTTTAACTTTTAGCAGATGTAGCATTATTTTCCCAGGTTCAATATTTGCAAAGCAATAAGCAGTTTATTGGCCATTTCTAACAAGAAACAATTCTTGAATCCTTTAAACATTGTGTTTACCGCATTAGTGGAAATCTGTTCAGTATGCAGAGCCATGATGCTCCATGATTTCACAGCTAGGCACAGATAACAACTGTTGAAGAGCACCTGTCAAGACAGGTTATGCTACAGTATAAAAAATGAGATGTAAAATTGAGACGACAAATGACCTTTATTTAGTATCAAAGTACTTAATTTACATTTTGTCTATATTTATTATAATCTATGAACTATAGTAATAATGACCAATGCTTTTTTGAGGGCTTAATATGTGACAGGTGCCATTTTAAGTGTTGTTTACATTACCCTCTTTTCAATTATTTCATGCTACATGCTAACAAGATTCCTAGTGTTAGAAAAAGGAATCAGAAGATTAAAGCAGTGCCACAACATGCCCAAAGTCACACAGTTGATATATGATGGAGAAATAGGTCAAGTTAAGTCTGTTTTAATTTAGACTATCTTTAGTTCTCATAAGCACTTACTGAGACCTTTTCATATGTTGGTAAGTGAAATTGTAGCATAACCATATATATATTAGTATAATAATTGGGAGCACATTTGGCCAGAGTCAAGGTATTTAGACAGGTATTAAATGAATTAGACATAAAATTAAATTTTCACTTCATGTCTGACAAATAGGAATAGAAGAGTAAGAGTCTAATTGAAGTATAATCAGCATTCTTTCTAGTTGTGTCAATTTTTCATTAATATTCAAATATTCTTTTTCAAATTGAAATATAGGTCATAGCATTTTCTATTTCTATAGAAATACAAGTCACTGCTTCCTTTTTTTTTCCTCCTCTAACAGTTTTACGTTTGGAATAAAGGTCTTTTGCAATATCAAGATCATCTTATATTCATTAGATAAAACATATGTGATATTGTAAATGTCATTTATGTCAGCAGCAAGTTTTTTTTTTTTTTTTCTATTCACACATATGTGGGGCTTTAATTTATCATGTCATCTACCATCTGGTTTTCAGTAGAAATTTTTATTACATTTTAATAAAGAACATATTGAAGAAAGTGATTTTTACTGCTAAGTAAAGTATACAGACATTTACATTTTTCCCTGGTAACTTTTCATTGATAATTATTTGTCATAATTTAAAATTTTGGACAGATTATTTTACAATTGTAAGAAAAACCCCATATGAACGTGTTCTAAGCATGTTTAGGGTTAGATTACATATTCCATATCAGGAGGACTAAGGGTATTGTTGGATTCTAGGCAGAGGCTGCACCTCCCAGGCAGAAGGCCACACCTCCCCAGGTGCCTTGTGAAAAACTACAGCTCCCAGGATGCTCAGCGTGACCAAAACCTGACCAGCAAGTCCCTTGTCCACTACCACTACCTCCCCCCATGACCTCTGCTGGCCTATAGGACAAGGACTCACTCCAAGGGGGTTTTATGGCCCCTACTCTATTTAAGCCAGCCCCCTGTTCCTGCCGTCCCTTTTTCCTTGTTCCTGCCGCCTTTTGTTCCTGCTCTCCGTTCCTGCCTGTCCCTATTCCCCTCCATCCCTTCCCTACCCCCCCTTCCCTTCCTTTCCCTACCCTTGCCCATGTGGCACCCCAATAAACCCTTTTATTTCACTAACACGGTGTTCCCAGCTAAGTTAATTATGTTTCAGCAGTTTTCTAACAGGTATAGCTCAGTGATGATTAGCATGTAAGTGTCTGGGGTTCAGTTTGCAACACCACGAAAAAACAAACAAACAAAAATGTCAGTACATAATATCTATTACGTAAAAGGTATTTTTTAATTTCAAAGTTACTTTATTTTTTGTTTTTATAAATCATAGTATAATCAATGTGTCCAATTGTTGGAAAATAGAGGTAGTGATTGTACCCTGGGATATCTTCCAAAAGCTTCAACTATTTTTTCAAGTTCTATTTTAACCAAAACATAATGTTCTTAACAGAGAAGACCTTTCCCAAATCTATTACTTATTGTTCCCTTAATGAGGATAATCAATATTGACTCACTAGAAAGGAATCAGGATTAGATCATCCTTTTGACACTGGAATTTCCTGTAAACACTCACTCCATTGTGAATAATCTATGAATGGATTCATGAGTCTAGAGTAGAAGTTTAGTCACCCAAGGCCAGCCGTATTTTATCTTAATGCCTCTTCCTCTGTAATATATTATTGACTTATGAAAATGCATTGTTCCAGGGTCTTTTTCTGTGTAGAAGGATATTCATCAGAGCATTTTTGGATCGTGGTGCAATGTCATCTTTTCTGCACAAATGACACATCTGGAATATTCTGTACTTCCATTTCTTCAAACTCTGATATTGGAACAATGATCTGATTAAGGGTAAACACATGCAAAGTAAATGCAAGCAAGACTCTGGGGCTACCCCGTTTTAACAATTCTTGTTAAAGGTAAAGAAACTGAAAGACAGCTCAATCTCTGGACCTTATAGCACGTTTTTCCTATGCTTCTCATTTGCTTTCAGTTCTGGAATACCTTGAGACAGTCAGAGAGACATTGGTGAACCTTTGATCTCACGGTATTTAATTAGGGAAACCAACAGGATCTTTTATGTTTGGAGGCCAGCGATGTGTAAAAAGCCATGTGTAATGTGAAGCCTGACAAATTGTGGTGAGTATTTTTGGACAGCAGATTTAGCAGGCCCTTTGTTGTCTGTGCACTGTCAGCTTTTGACTCAAACAGAGTGGATTAACATAAAAAGAGAATCCTCCATTCCTGGGGCATGCCTGGAAAGCATGAATCTGCCTCTTTTGATTCTTTCTTTCTTTCTTTTCTTTTTTTTTTTTTTTCCTGAGCTAGGTCAGGTACAATATAAAACTGCTACAATTTATGGCCTTGAGCTTTTTTTTTTTTTCTTTCCTTTTTTTCTTTTTTAAAAACTGGCTTTAAATAGATAGTGATCTCCTCTGTTTTCCCTAGGGTAAAATAATATCTAATTTTCTGTACAGATAGCATTCTTCCCAAGATTAATAAACTAGCGAATTCCTAACACTTCATGTTTCTCAATAATTTTGTCATATAATATAGCATATCAAATGTAACTCATATACAACTTCCAAAGAAAACATAAGAACTATGTTTTTAAGGAAATTTTCAGTACAGATTATGACTTCAAAGTAATTTATTTGAGACATACAGGTGGTATAGGAAAATGTTGTTAATATTTACTTATACAGTACCTGAAACGTGGAGATGGTACCCTCAGTTTCAGTTCCTCCTGATCCCTGTAGAAGGATTCACAATCCAAACTCCTGTGATTCCTGAGTCTAGGGAGCTCTATGGTTTCAAGCAAGTTTAGATTATGACTTTTGTCCTCACAAGATATCCTGTTCCTTTGAGTCTGTTTTTCTGGTGCACTTTTCATAACTCTCTGGGATGTTTTCCCCCAACTCTGCAGTAGTATCAAAGACTAAGTGTTATCTCTTATTCATTGAACCTACAGATGTTAATCTCTTGAGGCATTCTGAAGATTCTCCTGTCCCTTGGCTTCACCATCCTACTTCTTTAGTCTTCCTAGCACAATCCTTTAATGGTCAGAATGCTTAAAGTTACATTATCTATAATGTCTTAAAAATACATAGATGTGCAACAAAGATACACACACCCCATAGTTATCATCATTCTGGGCAACTTCACATTAAACAGATGACTCTGCCCCAACTACAATTTTCATGTACAATTTACTTCAGCATGCTGTGCTTCAAATGTACATTGTACTTGCAGACGCAAAGGGAAAGCAATTTACCACTGATCATGTGTCCACCATGTACTATCTCTATTGCATTCTCCTTTCCCTAGGTTTTGAAGCTTAACAAAGGGCCAGTAGATGTTCAGAGAACCTTGGTTGCATTTCATGTTGATTTCATGCTCTCCAGTCTTGGTCCAGCTTTTGGTGATGATTGCAAATGCCAAAAATTTCTCAGGGACTTCTAAACCTTTCCTTCCTGATCACCCACCGTGCTTAGGCTTACCACCCAATTTTGTTGGTTGCATCGAAAGTAAGTTAAGTCATCCAAGAAGATAGTTCTTAAACTCACTCTACCTGTACCTCTGAACCATCTTTGTGAAGCCAGAATTATACAGGCAGTCAGTATAGATAGGTGAATCAAGTCAGGTCAAATCAAGGAGGCCAATTTGAGTGGTGAAGTTGGAGACTGCTCCTGAGGGATTGAAATGCCTTCAAAGCCCTTCCTCCACCCTATCAAGATAACCTGCCCCTGCTCCAACCTGTTGCTAAGGTATCGTGTCCCAGGAATTGCCCCTCCCTACAGGAAGTTATAAAGTTGTTAATTAATGTGTCCTGGGCTGCTCCATCCTGCCCTTCCACCTTTTAGCCCACCTGGTTCCCAACTTTTGGCCATCCCACCTAGCATTTCCTGGGCCTCGTCACTTACACAGGAAAGAGAAAGACAAGGAGAAGAGGTCAGGAGAGCAAAAGAAGCCTAAGACATATAAAAAGGCAGAACACCTCACTTCTTGGGATACCAGGATACCAGCTATGGCCCCCCTTTTCCCTCCCAGGAGAAGTCTATGTTACCCCTTTTTAAATAAACCCTGCTTTATATGCTTACCTTGGAGTGCTTCTCTAATGTTCAAACTTCAACATGTGAGGGAGCAGAACTCCTCAGTGATAACCAGTGGTATCACTTGTACACCTAGTATTTATTAGTATAGTTACCTATTTACTTTGTTCCTTTTCAGTGTTATAATATCCCAACTTATTTTCTCTAATTGTATTTGTGATACTCTCTCCATTTTTTCATCTTCTCATTGTTCTTCATCAATTATCCTTGACTTATTTTATATTTTCACTATTTTTACAAATGATTGTTTCTTTCCACATGTTTGCCATCAGACATTGTTTGGTTTAATCTAATGAATGTATATTTTAAAATACTCATTTCATGAGAAACAACTCTTTGTGCAACATAGGCTTATATAAGTAGCTCTCAGTAGTTTTAAAAAGTCTTTATTTGATCTGGCATATCCATTAACAAGACCGTACAGATTTTCCTCTTACATCTCCAAATATGTTGAAATACTCCACTGGGTTCAACATTTCTCCTAAAACTCTTACTCATTACTCTTTGGCTTTAAGGTCTAACTGCCAAGTAAAACTGTACCCAAGGTCAGTAAGGATCACCTTCTTAAAACAGCTTTCACTTTCTTCTTGGCTATCATTTTAAATCATCTTCCTGCTGTACATGATACTGGAGAACAAAGGTTGCTTTTAGCACTATTTTTTTTTTTTTTCTGGATTTCTGTGAAGTTAAACCTAGTATTACTCCACCAGCCATTCTTTCTCATCTTCTTTACCTTTCCTTACTTTCACTTTCCCTTCCACTGACTCATCTTCTCTGAGGTGTCTATCTGTGGCCCAGATTCCTTCATTCTATCCCAATTGTTTCCTTGTGGATTTTGTCAACTTCTTCATGAGACTTCAAATATAACCTTCATATATGTTTCCTTAAATCATCTCCCCAATTCAGATTACTTGCCTGCGTTTCTTACAATGCAGTGTGATTGTCCATAGATTCTTTTAAAATGAATCTGCCTTAATGTAGCTCTCAGTATGCTCAGCGAGCTCATTATTCTCTCAGAAATAATCTTCACTCATATTTCGCATCCACATTAATAGCATTATTCTACTCTCTCTGGTAGAAATTATTTTTCCTTTGGTATAAACATATTTTTTATACAACAAAGATCTGTTATGCTTGTTTTATTTAAAAAGAAAAAGTGTGCCCTTTATTTGATTATTATCAAAGTCATGTAATTTTAGAGCTAAAAGACTGTAGAAATTATTAATTTCTCTCCTGTTTATTTGAGAATCCTTGGGCTTTGTGAAGGAGGAAAAAATGTCTACAGGTTAGTAGTTAATCAGGTTTAAGCCAAGTTTATTTTAGTCTCAATCTAATGAATCAAATAGTCTTTGTATTGTCATAGTTCATGAACTCGCTTCCTGTCTTCCTATGGATCATTTAATAGACCTGCTTGCCAACCCCCATTATTTGATTTATTAAACATATATTTGATGTCTTTCAGTGTAACACATTGAAATACTATTACTATATTGCATATCACATTATGTCATTACTTGATAAAAAAATAATGATGCCACAATTTTTAAAATTAAAGCTCAAATTCCTAGAAAGGTGAACTATGAGCTGGTTCCAACTCTTCTTTTTAGCTTAGTTTTCTACTACTCTTCCCAGATGTTAAACATTACAGCTTCATATAATAATGTTCTCTTTAATCATCATGAAATCACACAACTCTGTGTCTTTACTTATACTCTATGAGCCCTCAGGGTCAAATCCACATTTTCTGCAGAACAAACAGTTTACATTCTTCATTTAAAGTGAGGAATGGAAACCATTATAGGAAGGTGGATAAAAGATCATGTTTTGGAGTCAGAATTCTGAGTTTGAATCCAGATCCTGACACCGGCAGTGTGGCCTACACAAGGACTGCAAGGATGTAATTGACTTTCCTATTATTAATCCTAATAGTATAAACATTAAGCAAGGTAAAGCCTATAAGTACCTACTTTGTTATTGTTACCGAGAGTAGAATTGGTAAAATAAGGAAGAATAAAAGAAAAGAAATTTGGAGGAGAAAAAAGGAGGAAGGGAAGTGTTCTTAAGATAGATGATCTTTATTTATTCCTAGTGTATTTTTCTAGCGCATTAACATCCTTTATAAATTTTGTTTGATAGAGTGTAGAATTCACATCTGCTTTAACCATCAGTGACTTAAAATCAGGGAAAGTATTTCATTCAGATTTGAATCTTCTCCAGTACCTAAGTATCATCTCGTGCACAGCCAGCATTTGGTAAGTACTGAAAGGATTAATGCTGGTGGCTCAGCTGAAGGGCTGTAGGAGTTCCTTGGCTGTCCTGGAAAGACTACCAAGCCACAGGATCTGTCTCTCAGTTCACAGGGTCAGAGCACTTTCCTTTCTACATATTGGCCTCTGGTGCTGGATATTAGAGAAGGCAAAACCAAATTGACCACAGAACAAGGAGTGGTTGGCACTGTCTTTTCCCTGCTATTGATTTGTGTTTGTTAGGCAATGCTTTTCTTAGATTTCTTAAGTAAATGGAGATAAAATATTGACTAACGCCAGTTAAATCTACACAGACTAAAGGATTAAGTAAAATATGGAAAATTAAAGTCCCAATTACACTGATTTGACTAAATCAGATTTTCTTTGCTGGAATTAACAATTATTGACAACTCTAAAGGCAGATTGTACTTACTTCACACATATAAAACCTGAATTTGAGGGCTGGGATTGTGGCTCAGCGGTAAATAAACCCATTGTGTACAGCTAAAGCAAATAAATAAATATTTAAAAAAAAAAACCTGAATTTGATGCATGTATAACATACATTTTAACATGGAAAAGTTGCATTTTGTCTCTGAATTAATACTGTTGTACTTTTACTTAGTTAAATTGTATTTTCAGAAAATATCTTTGAGATTGAGAGAAAAATCTCACTTCTTTATATTTTTGAAATTTTTTATACTTAAAGTTTGATTGAGAGTCTTAAAAATTATATTGTATAGACTTTTTTCATTTATAATCTCTTTGATTTGAACATATGTATTTTAAGTTTTCCAAAATAACAGATTACATTTTCAATAAAAATTCTCCTAAGTAAAAATGAACTGAGCTGCATATAGGAGATGTTTGGGGAAGGAAAGTACTTGAAGATGAATTATCAAGGCTCTGTACAGCTTAGCATTGCATTTGGCAAAATGAACTTCTTCAAAAATCCTGGTTCTTGAAAGAGTAGAAAACTGACAAAATTGGTAAAATCCTTGTGGCCAGGTGTTAATTTCAATTCTAAGCTTGATAATCTTAGTTAATGTTTATTTTGTTAGTGGAGATGTTCAGTTTCATCGTGAAACAGTCAATTTTAAATGGTGGAGTACATTTGAATTAACATTTGTTACATACTTTATTCATATCATTATAGTACCTATTTTTTAATTTGTTCAAATTATTTAAAAATTTTTCTTAATATTAAATAATTTGTTTTCACCAAAAATCTGTGATTTATTACATTTCAATTCATTTTTTTCTAGTTTTCCAAGTTTTTTCACAGTTATTTTCTTATTTTAGGATTAAAATAATTCTGCAGAAGAATCTCTTCCTTTAAATAAAGTGGAAGTTCTAAAGCCCAGGTTGATTAAGTGATTTGACCAAAGCCATATAACCAGTAAGCAGCAAAACTAAGGTTTGAAGTGAGATTTTAATAACTTGACAAAGCTATTTATTCAGTTAGCCTTTCGTTTGTTCAACAGTTTCTTCTCATGAGCCAAGAGCTGCTTTAAGCATTGAGACAATATAAAGCAAACAAAACAGATGAGGTCAAGGCTCTAATGAAATTTACATGTAGCAAGGGGAGAACAATAATAAACAAATATCTTCCAGTATAAAACAGTCCCATAAACATGTAAAGCTGAGTAATATGATAGAAGATGACATATGGAGAGTAAGGTTATTCTTGGATAAGTGACCTCTCTGAGCTAAGCTGCCATTAATTAAAAAAAAAAAAAAAAAAAAAAAAAAAGATATCTACAAGAAGATCTAGGAAAGGGAAGAGTTTAGTTCTTAAGTTTGAATATTCTGTATAGTTGCTTATTTCTCTTACTGTTTTTCTTTGCATTTAATCTAATATGAAGGTAGGTGATATAATCTGCACATGCATGGTCTAGAAAATGGGCAAACATGTGGTGTGATTCCTTACATAAGGTGCAGAATTCTACTTCATAGGTTAGGATCTATAATCCTTCTCTCAAAATCTCTGACAAAACCTTGCTGTGTTCTATTCAAAGTAATAAAATTCAAGAAAATCAATGTCACAATTAAAAAGTATGTTTTCCTGCAAATGTAAGATTACATCAGTGTTTTAAATTTATATGCTAATCTGTGCTACTCATTTCCCCTAGTTGAATATTAAAGGAATATTGACTGAACATTTAAAAAGTTAAGTTGTGAAATCATAGAACAGAGTTTTGGGGAAAATTTCAGAGGTCATCAAGTCCAACTTTATATAAGATGCAGATATATTTATTTTTGCAAACTCAATCAAATTGCTTTCCAAAAAAAAACCTTGATGACATCTCATAATTCTTAGTGTGAAGCTCAAAGTCATTAACATGCCTTATAAAACTATCCAGAGAGATTTGAAATGAATATATGACTACCATTGCAAGGACCCTTATGATATCTGGATTTTTTTTAAGTTTTATCTTCTGAAGTTAAAGGGAATGTCTGCTTTCTTTGCAATAACCACTTCATTGTTAAAAAAAAAAAAAAAAAAACACATTTTAAGTGAGGGAAAACATAAGGCTGAATATTAGGTTAAAAAATTTAAGAACAACCTATTTCTCTAAACCTTAATTTCCTGATTTAAAAATGAGTTATTCTTTTTTTTAGTATTACTATTTTTTATTTTTAATTTTTATTTTTAGTTATAGATAGACACAATATCTTTACTTTATTGATTTATCTTTATGTGGTGCTGAGGATCAAACCCAGGGCTTCACACGTGCTAGGCAAGCAATCTACCTCTGAGCCACAACCCCAGCCCAGTATTACTATTCTTTATTTTATTTATTTTTTGTTTTAAAGATATACATGACAGTAGAGTGTATTTTGACATATTATACATATATGGGGTATAACTTGTTATAATTAGGATCCCGTTCCTGCAGTTGTATGTGATATAGCCATTTTTTCCTTCTTTAGGCAAATGTTCATTGATTTATCATCTATTTTACATCAGGCAGCCTGATGGGATTACAATGCAATAATATAATAGCTGATATTTCTACTCTGAAATATCTCATTCTACTTGCATTACTGAGAAGAAGGCAGATACTATGTAAGGAGGAAAGCAGCTCATACTTAAATAATGAACTAAGCAGGTTTTTATGATGGAAATAAGTGGACTCATACATGTAAAACACAAAAAGAAGCAGAAAAAAAAGTGTGTCCTAATGTGTCAAAGAGCTTAGTGTTTTCTAATAGAGAAATAGTGTTTTCTAACAGTCTAATAGAAGTTAGTGACAGAAGCCTGTGTTATTAGTGACCTTGGAGACAGATGTTGGGAGAGTGCAGGTCAAGCATTGGGAAGACTTAGGTTTAATTCTAAGAGAAGGTAAATCATTAGAAGGTGTGTTAGTCAACTATGTGTTACAACAATATACCTGAGAGCAAAATCTTTGTAAAAGGAAAAGGTTTATTTGGCTCATAATTTTGAAGGTTCAAGGGCATGCTTACCTGTGTAGGCTCAGTTTGGGTGAGAGATGGCACGTGGCACATGGCAATGAGAAGAGTTTATGCCTGGACATGGTGGGGTGGGGGAACAGGCCAAGCTCAGGCTTTCATAACTACCTTTTAAATTTTTATTTTTATTTATACATAATAATGGGATTCATTATGCTATATTTGTTTATACACATAATTTGATCAATCACATTCACCAGTACCTTTTCTTTTCTTCACCTTCTCCTTCCCCCTTGCTCTAGTCTACTTTTCTCTCTTCTATTATTTTAATTAGTGCATTGTGTGTGTGTGTGTGTGTGTGTGTATGACTTGATGTGATGTGATCATATATGCCCATGGCATGATTTGGTAGATTTCATTCCCCAGAACTTCCCCATGCCCCCTACCTCCCTTCTCTGTGATCCCCTTCCTTCATTTTCAGTCTCCTTTAGATTTGCATGGGATTCCCGCACCACATTTCTATTCCCTATTCCTTCTTTTCTCTCTCTCTCTCTCTCTCCCCCCTCTCTAGCTTCTACATATGAGAGAAAACATTCTATCCTTGACTTTTGGATTCTGGCTTATTTCTTTCACTCAATGTGATGTTGTCCAGTTCTATTTATTTACCAATAAATGACATAAGTTCATTTTTCTTTATGGCTAAGTAAAACGCCATAAAAAAGTTTCATGTATACCACATTTTCTTTAGCCATTCATTTGTTGATGGGCACCTATGCTATTTCCATAAATTGGATATTGTGAATTATGTGCTATAAATACTTTTATGCATTTATGCTGATTTCAGTACTTTTGGATAAATATCAAGGTGTGTGACAGCTGGGTTGTATGGTGGTTCCATTGCTAATCTTTTGAAAAATTTTTGGATAGTAATATTTTTATCAAAAAAATGGCGAACATAAATTTTACGGAATAGTGGCCTCATTATGGCATATTCATATACACACATAACACAGTTTCACCACTTTAATTTTCCAGTACCTCTTTTCTGCTGTCTAACTTCTTTTCATCTGATCTGCTTCCTCTACCATACTGGATTTCCTATTTTCATAAGATTCTTTTTTCTCTCTAATTTCCCATATGGGAGAAAACATATGACATTTGTCTTTCTGAATCTGGCTTATTTTACTTTACGTGATGCTCCCCATATCCTTCTATTTTTTTTTATGACTTAAATGTATTCTTTTATTCATTGCTGCATTAAAAACTCCATTCTGTATACATATCACATTTTCATTATCCATTCTACTGTTGATAGGCATCGAGGCTGGTTCCATAACTTAGATATTGTGAATTGTGCTACTATAAACATGATTCTTTTGGATAGATACTGAGGAGTGGTGTGGGGGGATCATATAGTTATTTCCTTTTATTTATTTCTTTGCTTTTTTTTTTTTTTTTTTTGAGGAACCACTGTACTTATTTTCATAGTGGCTGTACTAATTTACATTTCACCAATGGTGTATTAGAGTTCATTTCCCTCCATATCCTCACCAGCATTATTGCTATTTGTATATTTGAGGATGGCTATTCTAATTATAGTGAGATTGAATTTCAGTGTAGTTTTGGTTTCTATTTCTCTAATAGCTTAAGATGTTGAATATCTTTTCATTTAATTTTTGCACATTTGTACTTCTTCTTTTGAGAATGATTTGTTAATTTGCTCATTTATTGAATGTCTTGGTTTTTGGTGTTGACTATTTTGAGTTTTTAATATATTTTATATATTAATCCTCTGTGATAACCTTTTTTGAGAGAACTACGAAGGTTTTCCATGAGAACTATATTCTAAGGGCATGCCCTGAATTACCAATGGTATCTTACTAGCTGTCTCACCAAAGATTCCCCAGCCTAAACACTCTGGGGACCAAGCTTTTAATCACAACAAACCCTTGAAAGACTGCCCACACCCATATCGAAGCAGAGGGTTTTAAACAAAAGGATGCCATTTATTTTTATTTGTGATATAATTACTTAATTGGAATAATGCATTTAGGAAGCTAGATAGAATGGGAAAAAACAGTTTAAAAGCTACTTCATTCTCTGGGTATAGAAGATAGTGTGGAGGAGGGTGATGCCACTTGAATGAAGTGTAGGTAGATTTGAGAAATATCTTGGAGGTAAAATCAAAAGACTTTGATATAAAATTTAGACATTCAAATTACAGAGAATTGAAGGCTTTTGTGGCAAAAGAAAAAAAAGAGAGAATTGGACTAAGGAAATTTAAATTTGAGTCTTTAGGAAATGAAAGTCAAAGTAGGATTTAGAGCTACAGAGCAACATGATGAAAGATGTGCTTGAAGATGTGAAGGTGTTTTTCTGGTTGCAGGGAATGGAAAGAACCAGAATGGGGAGAGGTGAAGTTAAGAGGCCAGGCAAGCATAGCTGTCACAGTTCTGGTGAGAGGTGAACAATTAGATCAGGACAATAGAAACAGAAAATAAGGGCTGAAAGCAACACCACTGAGATTAGAAAGAGATTCTACACCCCAGCAACTAGGACAAGAATTGATCCCATCAGCTAAGATAGGGACTAAGGAGGAGATGATAGTTTTCCACAAAGGATTGGTTAGTGTTTTGAGCCTAAAGAGGTTGAGCTATTTGTGGAACTTGTACTTGAAATCTTCAACATCAAAAGTGAAGGGAGCCCAACGTTCTCTTTGATAATGGCGGGGGGGCATGGGAAAAATGGAGGAACTTTTATTGGGCAAAGGGGAGGAAGGGGAGGAGAGGGGGTAGGGAGCAGGAAAGATGGTGGAATGAGATGGACATTATTACCCTACAAACATGTATGACTGCACATATGGTGCGACGCTACATATATACATAGTGTACAACCAGAGAAATGAAAAGTTTTGCTGCAATTGTGTACAGTGAATCACAATGCATTCTGCTGTCATATATAACTAATTTAAATAAATAAATAAATTTTTAAAAAGCAAAGGGAATATATCCTAAGAAAGAAGCGAACTTAAAAGTTCTCTAATTCTCAGAAAAAGTATTATTTTACAAAAAAATGGTATATAAGTCAAAAAAGAAAAAAAGAAGGAAATAAATTTATCAACAGAATCACTTATATCTGACGTTAGTAAAATAGCCTAATGGTGGCATTAACCAGAAGAAAATATATTTATAACTTTTTAATATAAAAATCTGTGTTTATATATCTGTAGGTATATTGAAAGATATTTTGAGCTTGATGAGGAGAAAAATCAGTAGGGAAGAAAGACAAATGTAAATATGTAACATTGTTTAAAACATACACTTAAAATATTTATATTTAAGAGTTATTTTCTTATAATAAAAGAAAATCTAAAAATAGTTTTTAGAAAGATAAACATAAATAAAAATGTTGGTGAGTGTATGCTTTGGAAAGAAATTTAAAAGTTTAAATAAGAAAATAAAATAAAGAATATTTGTAAGATAATAAGCAATTTCATTACTAGCAATTTGAAAAGAAGAAATTTAAATTATGTATATTCTGGCTTATCAGAGTTCAAAACAATGAAGAATCTTACACCAATAAAACCATCAGAATAAAATAAAAATAGTTTAGGGAAAAGTATAAGGGAAACAGTCATTCCAATTCACTTCAGGAAGAATAAGTTTGCTGTAACCCTTTGTAGGAAAAATGTCAATATGTAGCAAAGTTATTTAAAATAATTTCTTTTGACATAGTAAGTCCTGTTCCAGAACATTAGCAATAAATAATTATGTATACAGAAATTTTACCCATAAAATTATGATATTGTCTAGAATGCTAAAGTCTTGGAAATGTTCAATAAGTGACTGACCAAAGTAATTATACACATGTACTGTAAATGCATTTTGAGTACATATCTGTTGATTTATGAAAATACCATATGTTATAAAAGAGTATGCATATTTACAAAATGTTGTCCACATTGTATATGCTTTTCTATGAAATGTGAAATAATATGTAGATTAAGGAATGACAGATGGAATGGGTCAAGAGATGATAAATGGATAGAAAAATAATCAGACAAAATATAGTGAGGGAACAGAAATTATTCTAGACATTTCAAAGAAGGAAAATTTAGTACAGGGAATTGACAAAGCAATAGAAGAATAGAAAAGAAGGGTCAGGGATGCAATGGACCAGAGCAGGGCCTGTAATGACAGGAATAAATGGTGAGCCCCCGTAATGAGATCTGCCAATGCTTCTGTGGTGGGGCCTCTAAAGCCACGCCCAGAGCTGTTCTGGAGACATTATCATGGTATGTTCTGGATCCACAGAAGAAGTGCTTCTTTAGGCGGGAAGCCAGTTCCTCCCTTTCCTTTGCCCTCTCCTGGTATTGGTGGCAGTGGCACATGGTAGAATCAGAAGAAGGTGTCTCCTCTCTTCCTTTCACCATTTGTTCTTCTACCAGTGTTTGTTTGTTTGTTTTTGTTACTGAATATTAGTAGGAAGTCATCAACCAGGCAACAAAGAAACACCCTGTGAAGGTTCCCAGTTCCAGAAAAACAAAGCAGATCATAGAAGGGCCAGTGTGGAAACAGAGAACAACAGGCAAATAATCAGGAGGAAAAGATAGACAAGGAGGACCTTAGGTGAGGAAGGCCAGCAGGCAGCAAGGAAGGTAGAATAGATGCAAGAATGGAGGGCAGGGGAAGAACAAGGCCATAGAATGCATAGCATACATCAACCATTTCATAGTGTTTTATTTTTGAAGATTCATTGAAGGATTTTTTTTTTGCAATTTTTTACAGTAACAATATATATTTTGTTTTATTAAGTGAAAAAAGAAGATACATTGAATTTTGAATAGTCCACTAACCTTTCTATAAGTTGACATAGCTTTCAGTTTTAGCTTTGTCCCAAGACTATAATGTTAAGTAATTGTCTTATACCATTAGCCACTTAATTTCTTGCTATAACCCATATAGATATGAGAGTCTTTTGTGATTTTTGAGTGTAAATGTAATGCCTTTCATTTACCATTTGGTTCTTTAAAAAGGTACCATTTTGTCAAAATGTGTAGAGTTAAAGAACAATATGTTTTTAGTGAAGGATGTTTCAGTGTTCCTGAGTACAAATTGTATGTAGAGGATTAACACTATGTTGCTTTGTAGTAAATAAAATAGAACTGAGATTACAAACATTCATAAACTCCTGTTCAGTACTGACTTTGAATAAGACAATTTCAAGAATATTTGTTACTTAAGTTAATATGCAATATATTAAATGTCTCTCCATTTGTATATAGATGATGCCTCATAATTGTAATATAATTTTTTACCTAGTAATTATTTATTCCAAGCCCCAAATCATATGTATGTGTGTGTGAAATATATGTGTATATATACATGTATATATGTATTATTTGTGTACATATAAACACGCATATGTATATTGATACAAATCTATTATCTGATTTTTAAGACAATTTTATACATCTATTATTTAATTGCAAGAAAGCTTTGGATGATTGTACTTTTGTTAATGGTTCACAATCCCCAAAATTCTATGAGTGTATAATTATTTGAATCAATTTCTATTTTATTGCTTGAAATCATGTTATTTGTATTTATGTTGATTTTTTTCAAAGAAGCAAGAAAATTGAAAAATTATGTATTTTGCTGCTTGATATTAACATTCTAACATCTCTCCTAAATGTTACTCTATAAAGTAAATTTAAAAAATAGTGTTATAACAGGCCATAATGTATCATTAACTATTAAAGTGTATACTTATCCTCAAAGTATTATTTTTCTTTTCACTTTTGGTTACATAAAATAGAAATCTTGAACAGCTGTTTTTAAGTTTTAAAAAGTTTATTTATAATTAACATACAGAGTTCTTGGGAAAAAGATTTTATTTAATTGAGATAATGAAGTGGTGATAAGTCCTCAAAATGATATTTCAATAAATTCATGAGATGAACTTGGAAATATAAAAAGTCTCCAGAATTTTTTTAATTTTTAAAATTTATTCAAATATGAATCAAAGAGCTATATCAATTTTATTTTATATCTAATCTTCATAGAGATAAAGTTAATGATTTATTTTGGTATATTAGATTATTTTATATCTATTGATTTTTTAAAATTTTATATCACACTTTCTAACAGGTCTCTGAATTGCACAAATTATAATTATAAGTAAAGCTTATAAACTTTTCAGTGTCATCTAAACCAATGCTAAGAACTCATTTTTTGAAAGCTTAAACTTTTCAGGGGTCTTAAGAAAATAGAGGCAGTAGCCTGGAAGCACATTAGGTTGGGAAACAGAGACAAATCAATGACTATAATTCTTTGGCATCTCAGTAATTAAAAAGAAGTCCATAGGGAAAAATGGAGAAAAACTGGAAATAATTGAAAAGACATATTTATCTTTCTCATTAAATTCCAAAGTCACCCAAAAACTTAAAACACTTTTTATTGCATAGTTTATTATTTTAAAAGATAGAGCACTCTATTCAAAGTAACTTTACTCCACTGAGCCTATTCCTGTACAATTCAGTACTGCTGTATTTATCACAAACAAGATGAGAGAGCATCTCTTTCTGCCCTGCCTAATGCCAGTGCCATTTTGTAATTATAATAGCAATCAGCTCTTGTAAATTCTGTTTACTTAATTGCTATATAGATATTTCCTTAAGACTTTCCTTAAAGTAAATAATAATTAAGAGGCAAATTATGTTTATATTGCTTATATTAAGTGGCAAAAAAATGTTATCTCCATTTGCCAATAAAGAAATAAAGACTTAGGTTAAATCAGTTGCCCAGTTGAATTCCATTGGAAAGTGGTTGGGCAGGGTTTTGAATCCAATTCCTCTTTCTCCAGGGTTAAAACTTCTCCATTTTCATTTTGGCCATAAAGGGACACACATATATTTATATTATATATTTAAGATATATTTTACTCTTTAGAATTTATCAATTATCAGCATATTCTTGTGGCTTTGAAATCATATTAACAATACATAAAAACTGGCACATATTTGGCTACTTATTTTCTGTCATGCTTGGCAGGTAAAAACAGATATTGGCTTTTTAGTTGTTGCTGAAACAGTTACACTAAAATATATTTGTTCACATACAGGGGTCAACATTTAATGAAATTTGGGTAAGGCAAGAGGATATTGGTGATTTTATTTATTTATTTTTTGTTAATTTTGTAAAAATTAAATAAAAACAACAGATGTAGGAAGCATGCTGACTTTAATATCTAGTATAAAATTTTCAAAAGCGGTCATATATTCATTCAGCAATCAGCCTAGTAAGAAGGATAGAGAATTAAGTATTTTTTTTTCAATCTAAAAAAATTTTTGCAGTGTTCTAAGATATTGGTTTATTCCATTACAATTGTGCACGCACACACACACACACACACACACACACACACACACTGTACATTCTGGTGTGGTAAGTAATGTTCCATTTTATTGCAACATATGGCAGGCTGAAAGAAAATTTATTCTGTTTTCCTATTGTCTGGTCATATTCAGCTGAACTCAAAGCAAATCTCCTTTGAGCAGTTTTGTTGCTTTGTTGCTGCTGTCTGCTTGAAGTTTCCACAGCCTGCTGCTTGATGGTCAAATGCAATAACCTGAGCTAGAGCTACACTGCTTCATTGCTCACATGGACCTCTGAACAGGAAGGTTCATCTTTCTCTATGTGGGTTCTTGGAACCCCACTCCCAACGACTGCAACCTGCTGCCGACAGAGTGAATTTACACCAAGTGCTGACATACTGGGAAATATAACTAGATCTCGGAGGCAATATCTGTGGACCTATAAAGGAAACACGCGAGGTTGAAACTCAAAGTGCTTGAACTTACCCACAGTGCTGGGCATTTACAAGACTCATGGATCGTAATGCTTAACAATATAATCTTGAGAGCTTTCTGTCAGTTCAGACAGGCAAAAGAGTCCATGTCTACAACTGCCATGTGGAAATATAGAACAAAACCTGCTGATTCCCATGTGTTTTTTTAGATCGTTTTAAGGTTGTTTGGAGATGGTTGATTTCATACTCATTCATTCCCCAGTGCTATTTAAACTACATCTTGCCTTCTTTCTGTATTTAATTAGCACATAGACTAATATTGAAAATTAGGATTGTTATTTTCTTAAAGATGGATACAGAATTATTAATCTCCCCATGAATGTGAAAAATGTCAAATAACCTTGAGATATGCATGGCAAGTTTTGACATATGCACGGTGTAGTACACACTTTTTTCTTTAAGTATGAGTAATTCCTTCTCTCAGGGAAAAAATGTGATTGGCTTGTTTAGTTTCATATTGAACGAAAACAGTACTATGTGATTTACTGTGGACCATTACAGTACTATGTAAGTATAGGAATTCTCCTTTAAGGAATCTGAACCTTGACAGAAACTAAATATTATTATTATTATTATTGACAAAATTAGAGTTTATACCCTTCTGTGAGCTTGTACTTATTTTTATTGATGTCAATGAAGCAAAACTTTTAGAACATTTATGATAAGCCTAGAGACAACTATGGGGTTATTTAATAATATTTTTTATATTAATCACATTGCTTTATTCCTCTGCTTGTGATCTCTTACCTCTATGTTTTATATATCTGAGAAGATCTCAGCTCCACTCTTTTTCACAATTTATGTAGAAGATACTTGTCACAAAGTGCTATTTATTCTGACTTTTTTATTTCTCATAAGTCAGATATAAGAATCCATAGTGAAATTCATTCATAGTTTTATTACTGTATTTGGGACTGTTAAGATGGACAGTTCCTGCTATACTTTTTAAAATCAACTTTCAAGAGAGCCAACACATTTTTGGACAAATCATCTTACTGAAACTTTGGGTAAGTATTACAAATTCTGAGAAATTTGCTTACAGATCTTGCTGTGGCTTGAAATAAATAAATGCCACACACAGCTTTTTCTTTTGCTACTTTTTTTTTTTTTCTTAAAAAGCAAAAGAGAAAGAAAGAAACATATTAAATGTACGGAGAGGATTAAGGGGTTTGCAGGACCATAAAAAGGAAGTAATAAAGTTTACTGTTACACTGGGTAGCATGAACTAAAGGAGCATATCAATTCAGTTGAGTTTGGTTAGTGTGTTTTGACAGATTTAATATTTCAGGTCAATATATTGGACCATGAGATCTAAGTATCCATCTAAAAGTTGTAAGGCAGCCAAAAGTTATATCAACTTTGGTGGTGATATTTCATTCTTATTTGAGCTGAACAATTACAGGACCCCAAAGATAAATTACTAAGAATTCTTGTATTAAACTGTTCTCTGTTTGGTCATATGGCATGGACTTTTGATTTGTGTGGTATGGTTTCTTTTCTCAGGAATCCTACAAAAGGGTGTCAATGAGTCTGATGGAAGGTGAAGGTAATCTGATGCAAAAAATCTCACCTGGCAGTGATTGGCAAGGTCTAAAGTCTTTTGAGTATAAAATGTTGAAGTAGATGTCCATAGAAGCAGATATTCAAAATTTTTGTCACCTTTCTAGTAAGATGAACTAGAATAGGAACAAGCACCAAATCATGTATATTGAATATTTTTTTTGCTATTAAGTGTCCATACATTTTTACTTCATTTAGATAAAACTATAATTAAGTTTAAATGAATTGAGTCAGTGTCTCTCAAGTGCTGAACATGATATTTGTTACATAGAAAAGCAAATATTTATCTACAACTTTCTCTTGTTTGTAGCAACTGAAATGTCATTAGAATATTCCACAAGAGAAGAAACTGTTACTTAAACTCAAAGTTCAAGTACATTCCCCTAGGTTGTATTGCTAATAACTATTAATGTAAACACATATTGCTGTACCTATTTATAATACTAAATAATTATATGGGGCAAACCTTTCTAATGACATAAGCATTTTTCAAGTGGTGTCCTTGTGAAGTGGTGGCAAGAAATATTACACATGTTTTAGAATGTTAAAAACTTGTCTTTGTAATTTATTTTTTTCTTTGTGGATAATGTGTTGTCAGGATTAGTTTTTGAATGATCCTTTGGCCGTAAATTTATAATGAAGATATATGCACGATAATGTGGTCATCTATCAAGTAGTAGTTTATGCTGATGCTTATCAGATTGTGTGCAAGCATGGCTAACACATGATTTGTTTTCTATCATGCAGCACATTGACAGAATCACCTGGAAAAAATAAATTCAGGGTCTAAAAATTTGGTTAGAAGAGAAAGGGTAAGTTACAGTACATGACAGATTGGCAGTTTGCTTCAAGCAGGAGATTGATCGACCTATAGATTTTACTCAAAACGTTAATGTGCAATGCTGCAGGCATGGAGAAGCATTAAGTTATCAAGATGGATAGGCTGGGACTACTTATTTTCCTTGGTTCTACTTTCTCCAAGATAAATGTAGTAGTGGAGAGGAAAAGAACAATGGGCATTGAACAGTTGAAGGAAGTTGAATTTGTCAGATCTTAGCTAACAGAACATACAGGCCAACTTTTAAAACTCCTTTTTTTCTGCACTAGAAAATGCAATCTGAGCTAAATATATTATTTCTTTTTCTTATATGATCCATATTTTCTCAACAGTTTTGACCATGATCATTTCTCCATTACTCCTCAGTTACTATTTGGTTGATTCTCCCTTGTGGTTTCTACAAGCATGTTCATAAAAATTATTTCCTGTTACTTGGGTACCAATTCAACAGTCAGTAAACTCCACCTAGACTCAAGGTTATTCTGAGAATATCTCAGTAGATGTAATTTTAATGCATTTATAATTGCATTAACTAAGCTGTTGAATTAAACATGCAATGTGTAGTCAATAGTAGTCAATTTATAATAGTGACTCTGATTCACTACTTATCAGAGAATAGTTACATGTCATGTTTTCTTTACAAACAGCTTAGTCTTCTCTATCAGTTATCCGTAATTATAGTCATAGTGCATATCCCAAAGCACCACACTGAGTGGCTTAAAATGACCTACTCAAACTGTTTCATATGTGTGTATGGATAACCTGGAATTTCCTTCCCATTTTATTTGAGCTCACAAATATATTAATAGTAATCTGGGGAAAGATAAGTGGCTATGCTAAACTTGGACTTTCCCACGTGTTTTGGGATGTCACCTAGTCATGTATTTTCTCAGTTTTGTTAATCAGTCTCTTGTTAGCTAACAGACCAGCTAAGGCTTTTTAAAGAAGTGCAAACAGGAGTCCCCAGGGGACAGAGTAGAAGCAAGTGAGGTTTCAGGAGTCTTATCTCTGTCACTGTCACATTATCATTGCTGCCACTTTCTGTAGGCTCAGACAATTCACAAACCCCACCCAGATTCAAGGGAGCAGAAATAGACTCCACCTTTCAATGGAAGAAGCAGAGATGCCACATTGCAAGGACACAGTTATAGAGAGAAGGGGAAACCAAGGCAAATTTTGTACTCAATCTACCATACTAATTCATTTGGCCAGAAATATCTACATTTAAAAGTAGTATTAGTGGGAATACTTGCCTTATTCTAATTCTCTAAGTAAAACACTTTTAACATTTTACTGTTAGGGAAAATATTTGAGATAGATTTTTAGAAAAGACCTTTATCACAGTAACATAGTTTCTATTTATTTCTCATTTGCTAAGGTTTTTTGTCATCAGTAAGTATGGAACACTATCAAATACATAATTTTTCTACATCTATTTTATTTTCTACATCTGATCATAATACCATTTTCTTCTTTGTGTTGAATCAATCTTAAAATTTTCAAATATTAAATTGCTGTCACCTTCTGCATATGTTTTCTATTGTTGACAAAAGGTGAGCAGCTGAAACAACACAAGCATATTGCTTCATAATTCTACAGGGCACAAGTCCTGCACAGGTCTTAGAGGGCTAAAATTAAGGAGTAGGCAATACACATTTCATTCTGAATGCTCTGTGGGAGGGGGTCTGATATCTTCTGATTCTGATTATTGACAAAATGCAAGTAAGTCCTTGCAGTAACAGGATTAAAATTCCTTTTTTTAGTTTTGTGAGGCTGTTCGTGTTGATAGCTGTTCCCATCTTTTATAGGCCACAAGCACTTCTTGGCTCCTGGCCTTTTTCTTTTATTTTAATGCCATGTATGATAAGTTGAATTCCTCTCAAATCAAATTTCTCTGTGACCCAGCCTGGAAGAGTTCTCTGCTTTTAAAGATCTATGTCATTAGATGTGACAAAACCCAGATAATCCAGGATAATCTCCTCATCTCTAACCATAATCAAGTTTGTAAAGAGCCTTTTGTCACGTAACAGATAATAGTCACAGGTTTTGGAGTGCTAGGTGTGAACAGGTTTTGAAAGCCATTGTTCTTTTTACCTCATTTTCCTAGAACAGATTCATAGCACATAGTTTTGCTAATATATTTTGCTTGGGATTTTGAACGTTCGCTTAATAGAAGGAATTTTGGACATTTTCTACTGTCTTCTAAAGAGTTTTATTTTCCATCACTTTAAAAAATACCTAAATTGGGCACAGTGATGCATGCCTATAATCCCAGCAATTTGGGAAGCTGGAGCAAGAGGATCTCAAGTTTGAGGCCAGTCTGGGCAATCTGGCAAGACCCTGTTTCAGAATCAAATAAATTAACAAACAAACAGATAAATAATAGGGCTGAGAATATAGCTCAGTGATAGAATGGCCCTGGGCTCAATCCTCAGTACCAAAAATAAACAAACAAAAGCAACCAAAACTTAATTTATAAAGTGATAAAATTTATTTCGACTCACAACTTTGGAGGTTTACATCCACAAGGAGGTGGACCTATTACCGTAGGTATCTGGTGGGGGTGCCAGACGGCAATGGCAGGAGGACATGGCAGGGTAAAACTGCTCACCTCAGGGCCAAGAACATGTTCCCAATGACCCAAATGACTTTGCACAAGGTACCACATCTGAATGGTTCCACTGCCTCCCAGCAGTGCCTCACTGAGACCAAGCTTCTAACACATGGACTTAGTGGGACACCTCATGATCCAAAGCATAACAGTATAGTTGATTAAAAAATATTATTTTCATTATCTCAGGGTGCTTCCACTAGATACAGCATTCTAGATTGGGTGTTATTTTTAAAATCTCTTTGACATTGTCATCCCTTTTTTTTTCTATTTCCTTTGTCTTTTGATATTTTTGAGAAATTAGTTTTCAGTAACATCTCTTACTTTTGATAGTAATAATGTAAGCCCCTACCACTTTGGTCCTTTTAAGATTTTCTTTCTGGCTGGGTGTGGTGGCGCATCCCTATAAACCCAGCTGCTCCAGAGGCTGAGGCAAGAGGATCCTGAGTTCAAAGCCAGCCTCAGCAACCATGATGCACTAAGCAACTCAGTGAGACCCAGTCTCAAAATAAAATACAAAATAGGGCTGGCGATGTGGCTCAGTGTTTGAGTGCTCCTGAGTTCAATCCCCAGTACCCACCCCCCACATATATAATATTTTCTTTTTGTCGTAGGTTTTTAGTGGTTTTATTATGACATACCAAAGTGAGAATTTTATTTCTTTTTAACAATTAAATATAATTCTTCTTGGACTATATACATAAATACATATATATATAGATAGATAGATAGATAGATAGATAGATAGATAGACAGATACACAGATAAATAAATAGATATAGATATATATGCCTGGTTTTGATTAAAAGCTAGACATCATTTAAAAATCTATAGTACTCATACACTGCTGGTGGGACAGCAAATTGTTATACCCACTCTGGAAAGCAGTATGGAGATTCCTCAGAAAACTTGGAATGGAACCACCATTTTATCCATTTATGCTACTCCTAGGTATATACCCAAAGGACTTAAAATCTGCGTACTACAGTGACATAGCCACAGCCACATCAATGTTTATAATAGCTCAGTTCACAATAGCTAAGATATGGAACCAACCTAGGTGTCCTTCAACAGATGAATGAATGAAGAAAATGTGGTGTATATACACCATGAAATATTACTCAGACATAAAGAAGAATGAAATTATGGCATTTGTTGGTATGGATGGAACTGGAGACTATCATGCTAAGTGAAATAATCCAGTCCCCCCAAACCAAAGGCTGAATGTTCTAATATGTGGATGCTAACAAACAATAAAGGCGGGTGGGTGGGTGAAGCGATTAGACAACTGGGAATGAAGGGAAGGGATGGGGGATGGAATAGGAAAGACAGTAGAATGATTTGGAAATAAATTTCCTATTTTCATATATGAATACATGAGCAGTGAAACTCCACATCATCTATAGCCACAAGAATGGGATCCTAATAAGTTATACTCCAAGCATGTATAATATGTCAAAATATACTCTACTGTCATGTATATCTAAAAAGAATAAATAAATAATTAAAATCTATAGTTTTAATTTTATTTTCTTGATGATGTGATTGGTTTGCTTTTTCCTGAAGAAATAAGAAGATAAAGGTAAATCAATATGTGCTAAGATTCTAATGTAGTTTTAAATTTATTTAATTAAGATTGGCTTGGGCTTAATTAATGTGAATCTATGGATGGTCCATAGGTTCTGCAAACCTACTAGAATTATGTGGAAATTATTTTATGTCTGTTTGCTTTTAAATACATGGGTCTTTGAAGAAAAGTTTATTTCTACCAGAGACTCTTAAATATTCACCAGTAGAAAAAGTTTCAGAACAATCTTCATGTAGGTTGATTACCCAGTTTTACTGTGGAAGTTTTCAATATAGATTTGAATATGTAATGACGATAATAATAATTGATTACTTTTTGTAGATATCTCTTTTAAAGCAAATTTATTTTATTTGATGCATATGTTTAACTATTCTAATACTAATTCTTGGAGATTCTTCTGCAGGAGTGGAAAAAAGAAAATTAGTCCCATCAGAATAAATTTTATGACATGAGAAAATGATCACACAGAGAACTGGGGAGAAGGAGCAAAGCCTCACCTACACCTGAAATCTTTTCAGGTGCATAGAATACCAATTTATTATACATGCTTTTACTCTCTCTCTCTCTCTCTCTTCCTCTCTCTCTCTCTGTTACTTTTTTCCTTTAAGCATTAGGATATATTCTGGTTTATTAAAAATGTCTTTGAATAATATTCTATCACTTTAATAAAGGTAGCACTTAAATTAATAAATAGTAGAATCTAGTTTGGTGCAAACATGTATAAAATGCATAAGTTTCACTTCTAATTTCAATTTCTTTTGCCTGGTGCCAATTAAAAAAACTTAAAAGTAAAAATGTTGATATGAGACTACTAGTGAAAAATAGGATCTCTACTGAAGTTGTATATTTTTAAGAATTGTAATAGATGTGACATATGCAAGAAGATGTTGAGAAAATAATTGTTATAGTAAAACTTTCATGATACAATTTATTTGTTGATATAAATAATGGAGAAAAATTAAAATTTAGTATGATATTCAAAGTTCCTTGAATGGAACTATACATCATATTTACTTAAGATTGTTGTATGGCATGTGTCATCATTATGTTGATAATTCATATGTGTGGGAATCTTACATTCCTATAAAAGTATCATATTTTAAAAATATTTTGTCTGTTTTATGGTTACCCGTACACTAAACTGAAACAGGTGTTTGAACATTTGTGGTAATACCTACCTGATTCAGAATGATAAATGTATTTACTGCTTCCATGTTTTATTGCCTGTAGGAACAATGGATAATGATCTTAAACCTGGAAAATATGGCAGGTTAATTGGCCACCACAATTTTTGTTTTAATCTGTTGCTAGCCTGAATCTCCCATAATTCTTAACTTTAATAGCAAGAGCCAGTACTGGAAAATAATGTTATGTGTGTTTATATATATACATAACTTAAATCACTAAGTTTTTAAACTTGCAAGATATTTTCTTTATGGTCTAGATTTGAAGGACTTTTTTTCCTCATAAGTAGAAGTAGCAAACAAAAAACAAAAATATATAATGATTCTGAAATGATAAACTAAATATAAAATATTTGACTTTTCAATATTCAAGCTCAAAGAGCTTTCTACTCTATAATAACAGGAACAGAGTAATTCCATGTTTGTTTTTCTCTCTCTGCAATGTGGAGCTGGAAGAACCCTGGATGGAAGAAACAATTTCTTCAAACAACAAGACATAAGCCCTTACTAGCTTTGTTCCATTTCTTTTCTTGAGATCTACTTAGAAATATACTTTACTGGGCTGTTAAATTCCATGTGGCTGACGAGGTAACAAATAGAAAAGACAGAAGATGAGGGCCACAGGGGTTTGCAGTTGTCAGCATGGTGATAAGCCAGCACTTTATCATCAGAAACTAAAGAGTACTTAAATGATACTGGCTGCAGTTGTGGTCATAATTTATTGGCCTCAAGCGACTCTGTTAGTATGTGTGCCTACCTTTCCTAATCTCAGTTTCTGTTCCACTGGAGTCTGCATTATACAACCCTAGTGATCCTCTTGCACACATTCTTTATTTCTCTAGCATCAAAAGACTCAGAAAGATCGTGTGGCAGGAAATATGAGAAAAACAAATACTGCAAAATAAGGTTGGAAAGTTTGTATAAATAAAGTGCTAGCAAAATGACTATCCAATAGAAAAATTGAGGTTTAGTAGGCCTGAAGCAGAACTATAAAAATGATGCTTTCAAATAATAATTTGCTCTTAGGTTGCAACATGAATGAGTTAAGAGGGGTCATCTGAAAACATTTTATTTATTTGTAAAGTGCATTTCTAAAAGGAATTGATTTTGAAATCCATATGTAGCAGGTCAGGCAAAGTTTAAAAGCATTAAATTGTTTAAAAATAAGTTTTAAGAAATTATTTTTTAACCATGTAAGGTAATAGAAGGTTGAAAGAGTTGACTTTTTCCCTCAAACCTTTTTGCCCCATGTTCTGAAGCTGCCAGTGAAGGAGGAAGTTTCTGGAAAACAACTGTGAAGGAAACTCTAGTTAGATAATTTTTCTATGAATAGAGTATGCCTATTAATTACTTTGTTCCAGAGTGTTGGTCCTTCTGCAAAACTCAGGAAAATCAAGTTATAACTTTTACTTCTTCGTGGTTAATTTATGCCACAAAGAATAAAACACTACCTGTATTAGTTCACATCATACACCTGAAACCCCGGCCAACAGAAAAAAAACCCTTAGTGAGATTCTCGACATCACTGCACCTCCACTTACCAGCCCATTTTCCCCTTCATAATATTGGAAAACAAGGGATTCCCTGGGGTTCTCCTGTGAAACACAATCAGCTAGTTGTTCTCGTGATCTCCTGTAGTCACTGGTTGCAGACCTCCCCTTAGGATGATGGCAACTCTGGGAAAGAGTGGTATGTGGGGAGGGATTCCTGTAGCTGTCAGCAAGTAACCATCCAGGCAGCAGCTGGGTCATGAGTTCCTGACTGGGCTTTGAGTGATGGTCCATGGTGTTGTGGATGTGAATCCTGAATCACCTCTGGAGGAACATCTATCTATCTGTGCATTATCACATCATCCATTGTACATGTGGGTGTGCATACACATTCAAGAAGAAGAATGAGTCTCATTTCCAATGCTGACCATTTTTCAATGTAGCTTTTATGATGTCATCAGATAATTTCTTAGCACATGAACTTCTTGAGGGGACATAACTTATAATAGAATATTTGTTTTTTTCATAATTTTTATTGTTTTAATCTGTTAAAGATTAGGCCTTAATGAAATGTCTGCAAAATTACTGTATGATTGTCCAAATAAATGAAAATAGAGATTTGTCATTGGGTACCTTATTATAAACTGCATTCAAATTTTTTTTTTTTTTTTTTTTTTTTTTTTTTTTTTTTTTTTGTGGTACTGGGGATTGAACTCAGGGGCACTCGTCCACTGGGTCACATCCCCAGCCCTTTTTTTGTGTATTTTATTTAGAGACAGGGTCTCACTGAGTTGCTTAGTGCCTCGCCATTGCTGAGGCTGGCTTTGAACTCGCAATCCTCCTGCCTCAGCCTCCCAAAGTGCTGGGATTACAGGCGTGCGCCACCGCGCCCGGCTTCAAATTTTTTAAAACAATGATTTTGCTTCCATCTTTCTCTCTCCCTTTCTTCCTCCCACTTCCTTTTCTCTGTTCATTTTGTTTCTTTTCCTGTTTCCATCTTTTCACCACATTCCTATTTCTTTTATCACTATGTCTTTAATATTAGTCAGATATAAAGTTTTGTTACAGAATATATTTACTTTCAGATTCTTAGTTTAATTTTTTTTGAAACTACATTTTGGATTTTTTTTCCAGAATTCCAACAAACTGAAAAACTTAAATACCATGAAACTATTCAACTATGGGTAAATAATAATGGTTTTAAATTTTAAAAGATGACTTTTTGATGATTTGAATATGGAAAGGAAAGCTAGTAAATTTGTAGTGTAGACCCTTACATGAGAACTGTTGATGTCACATTGACATGGACCCGAACGACAGAAAGGTAAGGGCATGTGCTCTTCTTCCTGGGAACCTATAATTCTACTCTAATCATTAAAAAATAAATCAATTTACACAGATCAAGTGTTGCCCTATAGTGTGGTAAGAAATTTTCAAAGTTTTCTTCGTTGACCTTCCCTGAAAGACTTGTGGGAAAATAAGTAAAGGAGATAATTTTATATATATATATATATATATATATATATATATATATATATATAATTTTATATATATGTGTATATATATACACACACACACACATAAATGTAAAGAAAACAAATTGCATATGGCAGCAAAATAAGAGAACATGATGGCTGAATGTAGTGGGATGTCCAGGACTGGATTCTGAAACAGCCAAATGACATTAGTGGAAATACCAGTCACATCTCAATAAGGGATATAATTTTGTTAATTAGTGACTGGTACTGTAATGCTAATCTTTTCGTGTTGAACAGTGTACCATGGTTATGTAAGATGGTAACATTGGGGAACTACTTCCATAGAAGAATTCAGCTACTTTATTACATCAATGTTGACTCAGCTAAAGAGGAAACAATAAGTTAAAATATTTTTTTTTTTCTCCAAAATTATTGACATGTGCCTG
Organism: Tamias sibiricus; assembly: GCA_025594165.1. Taxonomy (NCBI): domain Eukaryota; kingdom Metazoa; phylum Chordata; class Mammalia; order Rodentia; family Sciuridae; genus Tamias; species Tamias sibiricus. Next base: position 145,495,051 of record CM046662.1, read on the forward strand.
TCAGGGTTCAATCAGAGAAGCAGACCTAAAAGGACTTTGACAGATTTATTGCAGGAAACTAGATAAAGCAATGATCAGGACTAGCTAAGCAGTCTCTCCAAGGCTATGCCCTGTTCCATATGGCTGGAGCACAAATCTTCAGTCAGTCAGAAGGTGAGCGCAGGCGAGGAACCTCACAGTCACCAGCAGGGATCCCAACAGCTTGAGATGGAAATCTGGGAGGACAAACTGTAATACTCGTCAGTCTTGTTGCCTCTTCCTCGTGGAGCTCAACATATGTGCTTCTAGTCTAGGAGTAAAAGGAAATTAAGATCTAGGGGAAGGGAGAGAGGATTTCAGGCCCAGCTGCTAACTTGAGCTTAGCAGAGCAGCACTAAGGTATTTATGCTACAAAATGGCTGCTACCTCTTTTCTAGTTTCCTGGACAAGATTATTGTACTTTAGCCAACAGATAGTTTTCTTGAATTTTGTGTTGCCTCCCTGGAACCTTGTATCACAGAGCAAATGGTTAGCTTCTTTAATATGCTGCATTTGTATCTAAATATATGCACCATTTTCTAGCTTTAGTCTCAAAAAATACGATAATGTAAGTCAGTTAATTACTGTAGCACATTTGTATTTTGTTTTCTATTAGATAGAATGAAGATGTTAATAGAGCCCTTGATATTCCTACTCATTTCATTAAATATGAAATGTATATTTATAAACATAAATATCTACCATAATGTGTTGAATATTTATGCAATACTTTGCTGCCAAAGTCCATATGTGTATATCCATGAATTTTGAGATAATTTTCAGAATTGATGGATTTATTCATATAACACAAGAACTCTCTGCATCACCAACCTTTTAGCTATGAATAGCTTTTAGCTATTAAACATGAGGAATTAACTCTCAGATGAATTTTGAACAAGAAGAAATGCGGTAGTTTTTAAGATGTATTGTGAAATGCTATGATGATATGCTATTAAATGTATTCAAAATTATATACTTTTCTTAAATTGCCAGCAGAAACCTAAGAGTGAATTTTTTTTTCCTTTCTTTTTAATCATGAAACTTGCCCCAGGTTTCCAGAAATGCAGCTGTCAGCATTCCTTGGTGAAGGCAGAGGACTGCTGTCAGCCATCTTCCCTCCCTATTGTGTGGGTGATGTTTTACTATCAATAAACACAGATATGAAAATGGAACCCTAATCCTACCTGTTCACACAGGTCTCCAGATGCCTCTCTGTTCTTTGGAGATTCTCTTGTTAAAGAAATCAGACTCCCAAGCATAATTCACAAATTATATATATATTGCAAAACGATACACTTACGATAGATGGCTACTAAGGAAATGATGAAGGAATAGAGAACAATTAAAGAGAAAATTTTAAAAAGTCTGATGTTTCAGTAACTTTACAAAGATCAGATGAGATCTAAGTAGCTGAACCCCAAATGCATATCTACTATTTCTTAAGACAGTTTATTTCCAAAAGTACAGTTTATTTCAAAAGTTATCATTTCATGTTACAAAAAGATCCTTTGCATATATTGACTTCTTAAACCATACATAAAAATCTCAGGATGTTTTATTGTGATTTTTTATGTAAGGATCCGAAGACATCATTTTAGGCATAAAGTGACAAAGAGAAGGATGGAAGCTCTAACAGTTATGAATTCTTTTTAAACTCAGAGTGCATAAATAGGTTTTGCTTTGTTTCTAAAGCAAGGGAAACTGCATACAGTTTTTCACAAATACACTATTGATATATTGCAGCAAAAGTTATTTTTACATAGCAGATGAGAAGAATAGAATAGATCTGAAAAAAAAAACCTGGAATTTTTATAAAAATATCTTATGTACATCTCTATCCTTGTGCACATTATAGTCAATGGATATGAAGTATAAATGATGTGCCGTTCCTGCTTTAAAGGCAGGCATGGATTCTAAAGATAAATAATGAGGTTTCTCTGTTTTTTATTAATCAGACACTAGTGGAAAACACATATAAATAGTCAATTGTAAACTTGATTTTAATGTTATCTCTGAAATGGAGCCGTGAAAGCATGGGTCATACTACAACTATTTTGTTTAACACACACACACACACACACACACACACACACACACAAGCACACACACACAAGCACACACACACCCAAACACTTAAATGCTACTTGTATTTATGTTTTGCAACATAAGCTAATATTGACCATATAGACTCTTCCAGTCTAGAATCATTTTAATTAAACTATTCTCCAACTATTAATTAAACAAAACCTACAAAATATTTAAAAAGACAACTCTTATATAACACGATGTTCACATTTATTGTACCTATATCTGCTTGACATTATCATACAGTAACTAAATGATACCATTAAGTGCTATACATTTATTAACCTAATTCTTTATTGCCCAAAATAACTAACTATGTACTTAGTAAAATATACTACCAATATAAACTCAAATATTTGAATTGATTCTGTTGTCTTGTCTGTACATGATCTGGGTAGGAATAACTATTACACTGCTCCCTCCTACACTGCCTCAAATCCCTCATTAAGCCCACCAAACTGTTCTCAATTTATTTCCTAAAGATTCCTTCTGTACCCCCACCCAAAGTCTAGTCAAATACTCTCTTCCAGAGTGAATCTTCTAGCCATTGTACATTGAGTCCTAACTCAAACTGATCATTATTCTATTATATCCTTATTATAATTTTTAATTGAAACTGCTAGCACAATCTAGTTTTTTTTTTTTTTTTTTTTTTTTTTAATTTACTAACTTATCCCATCTTTGCTCACTGGCTCCAAAACTTCATAAGGGTGAGTGCCTTGCCTGTTTTGTCCACCACTTCATTACTAGTTTCTAGTTCAGTGCCTGGTGAGCAATGAGCCATGAATATCTATTGACTAGAAGAGCAAACATGAAGAAAGAAATATAGGACTGGGGATGTAGCCTTCAGTGATGGAGTGCTTGCTGAGCACGTGTGAGCCCCTGGGTTCTATCTCCAACACTAAAAAAAAAAAAAAAAGGAAAAACAAAACAACAACAAAAAAACTTTACCTTAAGTGGGACACAGCAGAATTTTCCTCCTCATCAAATCCATGTTTCCCAATTCCAGGGAATTTTAATATTATTAAAATATGCTTTTTATTATAGCAGTACTTTAATTAAAATGAAAATTTTAATCGGAAAAAATTAAAACTATTATATAAGGCTTTTCAAAATCTAAATCTGAATATCTGTTTTCATTTTATCTTGGGATAGGTTCCCTTAAAGTTTTGCTCTTAACCAAATGAATCTCTGACTTGTCTGTTGCCCACAGTTCTTCCACATGGCAAATATCTTACTGTGTAAAATAAACCCAGCCTTAATCCCAGGAGAATTCTCCTCAGACAGAAGACCCTATGTAGTAAATGATATCTATAAGTTTCTCTTCTATCAATATAAAGCCTAGAATTTTCCCCCCAAATGGACAAATACAGAGTGAAATTAATGTCACTAAGTTTAAGCTCAAAATACCTGGAGATATCATCATAGTAAAAAATCAAAATTTTATGATTCCATCTGAAAACATGCCCTGGTAAACTGGTCCCCTGGTCCATGCCCATGCTCAGTAACTCCATGGCTCCCTGAACTTTTCCGGACTCCCACTCTACAGCAGTTTCTATCTGCTCTTTAGTCTTAAAGTTTTATTGCTTCCAACAATTGTTTAGACAATTTAATTTCCTCTAAATGCCTTGTAGGAATATCCTCTTGTTTTGTATAATCTAAGTCAGACCTTGGACATAATAAATGCTCAATAATTTCGGGTTAATTGGATGAATTCCATGTCACAATGAAGAATGCCAATTCAATTTTGTAACCTGTCTTTACAAGACAGATACTGATCCCATTAACAGAATTGCTTATGTGGCAATTAGCATCATTAAGATAAATTAAATTAATGGATCAGATGTCCATTTCTTTAGTCTTTGGAATTCTGGCTTTAGTGATTAGAAACATTTTTGCCAAATAAACAATATTCATCAAATTAATACTATGTTTTCACTTGAACACAACACACATTTACCAAAAAAAAGATTATATCAATCTAAGTAATAATAGAAATTATTCTGTTATATTCTCTTAGATAAAAGCTTCTATAAATTAACTTTAAATAGCATATTTTTAGAGATAAAATAATCTGCTTATGTTAATATGCTATGAGTTTTATTGGTTTATTTGCTAATTTCACTTGTTAAATACTCACTGGGATTAAACTAGTATAAAATACAGATATACATTATCAAGTTGAAAACAAATATTCCCTTTGATTTAAAAAATTAAGATATTTTTAGGAGTGTGCCTTGAATAACGAACAAAGCTTGACTTATTAATGGAGATTCATGGTTTCTTTATACCATAAAAATTGTAAATAACAAGAAAATCTTTCTCCCATTACTTTCCAAACATGTTATGTAGGAACTTCTTTTATTTTCCACCTAACGTTTTGAGGAGTTTCCTTAAATATTTGGTAAATGTTGTTAATAAGAGGAAATCTAATTTTGCCTAACATATAGTCATTCAAAAACCAATCCTAATGAAATATAACCATATATTTTATATCTTTCCCCCAATTTCAGTTCCGGTCTTGGTGCCAGAGATCCTCTTGAGACAGTGAAGAAGGATGTATTCCTTGCTGATTGAATTTCCCTTTCATTCTTCCCAGGATCATTTAGATCTTCTTAGAAGGATTTGTGCCAAAGAAAGAAGGACAAATATCAATATCAACCTGTGCATTCATATTCCTTTCTTAGCAAGTGTGGCCTGAAGGTCATGCTCCATTTTTTTTTTTTTTTCCTTTTGGACACGTATGTAACTATTAGCTCTTTCACAAATTGTACTTGTTCATTGTCCTTTAAGAGCACAGTAATGCTTGATTCTCTGCTCAAGTGATTCTCTGCTCTATTATAAAGTGGTTCACTTCATAACAAGCAACCTGTTAGGTAGGTGTTTCACATGTTTCTGGTGTTGTTATCAGAGTTCAACTGGTTTCATATAATAAATTGAAGGTTTTTTTCCTATTTTCTGTAAAACTGAAAAATCAAGATGATCTCTTGAAAGTCTAGTTGAATATTTTTTGGGGGAAAAACTTGTTTTCTCTGTGTGTCCTTGTTGAGAAGATTAGAAAAATAAGTGTAAAATATCTCTTGTATTTCTTTTTTTATTCCTTCTCTCTTTTTTTCCTTGGAGGGGCTACTGAGGATTGATCCCAGGGATAGTTAATTACTAAACCAAACCTCCAGCCCTTTTTAATTTTTATTTTGTGACTGGGTCTCACTAAGTTGCTGAGGCTAGCTTGAACTTGTGATTCACCTGCCTCAGCCTCCCAAGTCACTGGGATTGCAGGCATGGGTCACCATGCCTGGATTTCTTTAATAGTTATGGCAGTGTCTGTAATTTCTTTTTTCCTTGATACCATTTTGATGATGGTCTGAAATTTTAACTCTGTTTTAATATGGATCTATTTTATTTGTGATTTAAATCTGCATGATTGTCACAGTTTTTATAATTATTTTTCTTTTTAAAGACAAAACTGAGTTCCTAAAACATTTGATCATCTTGGGGTATTATTTTTTTCTATACAGGTTTTAAGTACCTTATTTTAAACTATTCTGTATATATGCAAAATTTCAGAGGCCTGTATTCCTGTGTGTCTGAGGATATTTTCATCATGATCTCATATTTGAATGGTGGAATGGCTAATATCTAGTTTCAAAGATATTTTTCTCATGTCCATTTTTTTAAGTATTTGAGATTGAACTCAGGGGCATTCTTCCACTGAATTACATCCCTAGTCCTTTCTTTCTGTCCTTTATGATTTTTTTTTTTTATTTTTTTTATTTTAAGATGAGGTCTCCCTTAATTGTCCAGGCTGGCCTTGAGCAAGTATCTGGGATGACAGACATGTACCACCAAACCTAGCCTTTCCCTTACATAATGTGAAAACACTAACTCATTTGTCTTCTTGCACAACTGTTACTATGGAAAAATATAGTATTTTTCTGGGCATAATCTGTTCTTTCTCTCTGAATGCTTTTAGAATTTTCTTTAAATCTTTTATATTTTCAAATTTTAATATAAATTTCAGAGAAGCTTTTTCTTTCTGCTCCTCTTTGATATCTATATGGACTCAATTTTATTTGGTGTATCTGAAAAATTTATCTTTAATTTTAAAAATTATTTATTTTTTGCATTTGTGTTTTTCTTTATAGAACTTCTATAATGCATAGTATTTTCTACTATTTTTTTCACTTATATTTAGTATATATTTACCTGATTCTTCTTTATTTTTGTTTTTTTAGATTTTTGAGACAGGATCTTGCTGAGTTTCCCAGGCCACCCTCAAATTTGTGACACTTGGACTTCAGCCTCTCCAGTCTCTGGCACTACAGGTATGTGCCACCATGCCCTGCCTTTTCTTCTTTCTTTGGATGACTTTCTACATATTATTTCATTGAAACTAATTTATTCCCCAAATGTATTCATTCTATAATTTATTCAACCAATTAACTCAGATTAAAAACCCAGTCACCATCTTTTTTTTTTCTTCGGAAAAAAAAAAAAAAAAAAGGTAGTATGAGATGGATATCATTACCCTAAGTGCATGTATGAAGTCATGAATGGTGTGAATATACTTTGCATACAACCAGAGATTTGTAAAAATGTGCTCTATATGTATAATATAAAATGTAATGCATTCTGCTGTCATTTCTAACAACTTAGAATAAAAAATAAATAAATTAAAAAACAAAAAAAACAAACAAAAAAAACCCAGTCACAACAACCTATGTAATGTGCACAACCTATGCAAAAGCCAGTTTAACAGGAAAATTTGGAGGAAGATAGTCAAAATAATGTACAAGGTCCTCTAAAGTCCTTGCATCACATTGAAGGGAATATTTGTATAAGACACTTTTGTTTGAACTATTAATATCTGAGAAGGACACATTTATAAAGAGAATACAGAGGAATCACTCAAGGTTTTTGTGAATGCCTGAAATTTACAATCAATATTGCAACCTTGGTGGTTTGTAAAATATTACTTCCTTGGATTGTAGAAGCCAAGAGGTTTGCACAAACTCTTTGGTTTTGACTGTGCTGAGTTAGCATAGTCAAACAATACCTCTGACTGAGCTATTAGCTTTACCCAAGGATAAAGCCCCTTGTCTTTCCTCATCCTCTGTTAGGTTCTTTGTTTTAACTATCATATTCTTTACAACTAAATTATTTTATTATTTCCTTATTTTTTGCTTCTGCTTTACTAATACCATCTCATTGTCTTCAGTGTATTAATTAAGCTATTTTATCTTCTTTAGCTTTTCTAATCTCTGCTTCTGATGGCCTACCCTCTTTGTTTTTTGTGTTTTTGTTTGTTTGTTTGTTTTTCATCAGATTTGGATTACTTAGACCTATGAGTTTTTGTTTCCATTGAGGATATTGGGAACTGGGTCAACTGGGAACTGTGTCAACTAATGTGTATTTGTCTTCTGATCAGACCTCAATTTGAGTCAATCCCAATGAACTCAAGATAAGTAAGACTGAATCCTATGGTGAAAATTTACAGAAGTGACAAGAGTACAATTAATCTACCCAAAACCAATGGGAAAATTCATTTTGAAGACTTCCCTTCCACATTCAGGAGAACCAGACTCAGAGAGGACTCTTTAGATTGTTCTCTCCTCTAGCTATGGCTGTTCAGAAGGCAAGTGCTTTTTCTTAGCAACTACCCTACACAGCTTTTATGATATTCTTGAATACATCTACCACAGAAGTCTGATTTACCACAGGTGTAGTATCTGACACTAATGATTCCTTGGTAAGGTAGGGCTAAATGGGAGTGTAATACCACAGGATTGATTTTACCTTGGAGCACCTGTCTGCCTCTGGTCACCAGCTGAAGGCACTCCCACTAACAGACATGCTCAGAGTAGGAACATTTTCTCCCAGGATTTCCCTCACTTACTCTTTCAGGGTTTGATTCCTCTGGGATTGGTCTAGGGTTTTTGCTAGGTCAGCATAAGAAGAAGAACTGGTGTTTCTAAAATTCCTACATTATGAGATTTATTGAGGTTTGCTTCCAATTCTTATGAACTATGTCACCTAAAACAATTTAATCTGTGACCTAGGCTTACTTAGTCATCTAACTTTTCACTATAATACAAGATATTATTTGGAAATAGTGTTTCTTTATGACCTGAACTTGGAGCAGTATATTATATTTTCCTATCATTGACTTTATGCTGAATTTCCCTCAAACTTTCCTCCATCTTTCTTTATAAATTTTGATATTTTATTTGATATTTAATTCACTTTAAATGTCTATCTGAATTTACATTTTCCTGAGTGTCATAATGTGATCTGAAATTAATATTGGTTTGGATGATGACTTTGTTCTAGTCTTATAAATACTTTTGTCTATATTTCAGTAGTTAGACTAGCTTTTGTGATATAATCTCTATTATTTTTTTTCCCTTGAGGTCATTTGGAAGATTTATACTATGGATTTTTGTACAATGGATTATGCTTACATATTTATCTTACTTAACATTTTATTTTGATTTATCAACTTTCAAAATCAAGCAGGTGTTATAAATTTTCTTATAGAAGAATTCTGTCCTAAATTTTAATTTCTCAATAAATCATCCTAAAATCCATATAAAATCATATGAAAAAAAAAAATCAAGTCATCCGTATACCAGCACTAGGAGATAAAGACCATCAGTTTGAGTTATAGAAAAGTGGGGAGGATATATCTGAGACTTGCAAAACTGAAGGTAAAGCACACAGTTTGCTCATGTGGATGACAGAGGAAGACATCAGGGAAGAGAGGACAGTCTGTGAGGATTCTGGAGGTGAAAGCAAAGATAACATCAGTGAGGGTTCATTTCAAAACAAGAACACTTTTCATGAATGGAAATACTGAAAGCAAGATTGAGTTCTAATGGATCAAACATTGTCTCTCAGTGATTAGAAAGAGAAAGCTTAGAAAGTCTGTGAGGCCAGATGTGTCAGTCTTAGAAAGACGTCATTGAATAAAGAGGAAAGCATGTTGAAAGGGAAAAATGTCGCCTGTAGTCTTAGTGATAGAATAAAAGGAATGTGGAAGGACCATAATAAAACAAGAACAAGAAAAGAAGCAGGGTGAGAGACAAAAAAGGAAAGTACCGTACGCTGGGGAAATGTTGCTTTTCTGTAGCAATAGAAGAATTTGTTCTTAAACAGAAAAATTAAACTTTCTTACCAGATCTTTCATAAGCTCTTCTGTTATTTCTATTATGAAAAATTCTTTAAATAAATTTAGAATTCAAAATGAAAAAATAAAATAGAGTGAAAAACATTTACCAGAAAGTACACAAACATGAATATTCACTTATACACTCACAAAATGCCAATCCATAAGCAAATTATAATGCTGAAACAAGTAAATATAGATATGAAAACAAATTCAGATGCAGACAAATGTAAAACAAGCAAAATAAATTTTGAGAAAGATACTGAAGAATAAGAATAAAAGCATTTTTAAAAAATAGGAATGAACTGCAAGGTTTATATCCATTTACTAAGAATTCAGGCAGAAATGCAGAGATTAAATGTAAAGATTCAAGAAAATGAAACAGAGAAAGAAGTATTCAAGGTGACAAATATAGAAGACAAAAAGGCTGCAATATGTATATTAACATTATGTGTAAATACATATTTATTATATTTTATATTATGTATAAATTATATATAAATATAGTTATTTATTATAATATTTATATAATTATATTTTATTATAGTATATTTTATATATAATTGGGTCATCTAAACAGTAAAAGCAACTGCAATGTAAAAAATTTAATATTCAACATTAGAAAATTCTCAATAACTTTTCAGATATAAAAGAAAATAGGAAACTCCATTTTGAAAGGTGATACTTTTGTATAAGGAAAATTAAAAGAGAAAGACCAACACTGACACATAAAATTTCAATTATTGAATTTGACATTAGAGAAAAAAACCCTTGGGAATTCATGCAAAGCATCAAGGACAAGGAACAAAAGAAAATGAAGTTCATATAATGTCATAATAGCATCCTATAAAATATACAACCTTAGACAAACAATTTAAAGATAAAACTCAAGGAAAATAAGTACAATCCAAAGATTTTCTTCTAAAACAAGCCTTATGAAACTAGATTATAAAAAAACAATTTTTAATGTGAAATAGCATAGTAAATATTGTATCCCTGTGCTTTTCCAGTAAAGTGTATTATTTATGATTTGTTATCAAAAAGACTATCTTTACTTCAACGGGAATGTTTGGGAAAATCATTCAAAAAAAGTCAGTGCTGGTGAGATAGACACATGTATACACACTATATAATTAAATAAAGTTGAAATGAAGAAAGAAGAATAATCTTTAAGAGTAATATGCTCCAAAAGTTAAGCACTGCCATTTGTTTATTTGGGAGAAGAAACAAAAAGAAAAAAAAAATAATATGAGTACTTTGAGACTTTCTTAGATAATCATGAAATGTGTGAATAGGCTTAACACAACTACCTAAATAAAAAGGTTGCATAAACTAGAGCTATTTGAAAAATAAAGTGATTTACAAAGTTAAAAAAACTAAAGAATTAGTAAACAAAAATTTAAAAAAGAGAAATTTCTCTTGACATGTGACAAGATAGGATTCAGACATTTTAAGGAATATTTTATAACTCGAAATGTCACAACACTGATAACATTTAACATTAGTCAGATATATGTGTGTCTATAAAGATAACATTATATAAAACATATTTAAAACCTGACAAACTAGAAATAAATTATAAAACTAAGAACAAATGGATGTCCTTTACTTAACAAAATCCTTTGTTACAAAATCCTTTGTTATAAAATCCAAGTAAAAGGCAAAATATAAACTGATTTCAAATTTTCAAGAAAATCATCATCAAAATATACTGCTCATTGAAAAGAAATACCTAAATTCAAAGAGATATTCACTAGAAACTTTTCACCTTGACATTTATTATCAATGGAATAAGAGTTTAAGTTAGTGACTTAAGCAAGGAATACAACAATTATAAAAAAAGCACTAAATTAAATGAAAAGCTAACAAAAAGAAGGAAATAAATAAAGCAAAATAGGAATTAAAAATTGATTGGTTCAAAATTTAAGAAGACAATGTCAAAAGGATAATATTTGTGTTCATAAAAATTAAAAAGACCAATTTTTATAGGAGAAAAGAGAAAAGAATGATCTCCCTTTCCTGGTAAAGGAAGTTAGTTTTATATCAGACAGTTTCTGAATATAGCCAGACTTGGTGTCATACATCTGTAATCCCAGCAACTTGGCAGGCTGAGGCAGGAGGATTACACTCAAGGCCAGCCTCAGCAATTTAGCAAGGCCCTAAGTAACTTAGTAAGAACCTGTCTTAAAAAAAAAAAAAAAAAAAAAAAACCAGGGATTGGGATGTAGCTCAGTGGTAAAGTGCCTCTGGGTTCAATTCCCAGTATGCCCCTAGGGAAAAAAAAAAGTGCACAGGTGTGTGTGTGTGTGTGTGTGTGTGTGTGTGTGTGTATGTATATATATACATACATACATACATACATACATATATATACATACATTTATATGTGTGTATGTATATATGTTAATGTATTTATATTTATATATTATATATATATATATATATATATTTACACAAACTTTAAAATCCTTTATTTTAAAAGTATTCAAATTATTCCTATCCGCAGAAGAAAGAAGAAAAATATCTAAACTCTCTATATGAAACAATATAGAATTGATACTGTCCTGATTAAGATTCTATAATAAGAGCAAATAACAGATTAATCTATATAATAATTATCATAACAATGTGCCAACACATTCACAAAAAATGATTAATGCATTAAAAATAATATAACATAACCTAGTAAGGCTTATTCTAGACATAAAAATTGATTTAATAGTAGAATCTCAGAGTGGTATATGAAAGGGTAAAATATGAAAAAAAATCATGTCTATAGATTCTGAAACAGTATTTGACAAAACAACTCATACATCGTGATAAAAACTTAATAAATGACATCAGTCAATGGATATTAGTTACCTCTGTATCATATATGTATGTGTACATATACCTAAAACCCAAAATCTTCTTTAAGGAAGAAAAGATAAAAGAATTCTAGATAAGTTTAGAAGAAGTGATATTTTTCATATCCTCATTTCAGTTTAACATTGTATAGCACACTCAAGCAAAATAAAAGAGTGAGAGACAAGAATTAACTCTATAGAACCAATGAAAAAAGATACCTCATGAAAAGATTTAGCAGTATACGACATTACTCTCCATATATAATTCAGCTCTCCATATATAACAGTGGTTCACAGTAGAATGCAATTGACTCACTCTATCGCAAGTGGAGGGAGAATATTTGAGAGTGTCTGGAGACATTTTTTATTGTCACAAGAGGAGGGGTGTAGTTGGGAGTGCTAGTGGCATCTGGTACTTATGGACTCTGCTGTTAAACATCTGACAATGCATAGAACAGCACCTTTCCACCACCTCCAACAAAGAATTATGCAGGGCAAAATATCAATAATGGCAATGTTGAGAAATTGATATACACTAGCAAATAAATCATTCTTCAATATCCATAGGAGATTAGTTAGAGAAACTCCATGGTTACCAAAATATTTGGCTGCTCAAGTCCCATATATAAAATGATGTAGTATTTGCGTATAACATCCTTTGGTATATTTTGAATCATGCCTAGATTATTCATAATACCAAATACAATGTAAACACTATGCAAATAGCTGTTATACTGTATCGTTTTGGGGAAAGTAACAATAAAAAGGCTATACATGTTCATTGTATATGCAGTTTATTTTTTCAAATATTTTCAATCTATCATCTGAGGTTGGTTGAATTCATTGATAGGGAACCCACAAATACAAAGACCCAACCATACATGATATTATAGAAAGGAAAAAAATATATAACTTTAAATAAAATTAAATATAATGTACAGTATAAAATATCTAAAAGTATAAAACAATGGAAGTTGTAAAACTTTTATAATTATGAAATTTAAAAATGCTTCTAAGGATAGATATATTCTATCAAATTGAAAGACAAATCCTTGGATAGGAAGACTGATGCTCATAAAATTTTGCTTTTTCTTAATTACCCAGAAAGTTTAATGTGATTTCCATGCAAGGAACAAAGAATTGTTTTGTTTATTTTCCAGCAGCTGCATAAGTTGACAAGTTGACCAAAACAAAAACAACAACAACAAAAAGACATGGGATTTTAAAAAGGAAAAATAAACAGGAAATGATGAATAAATATAAGCATATTTCATGCATGATAAAGGTGATATTTCAAATTACTGTGAATTTAATATTCATATATAAGTGTTTATATTACAAGGAAAATTTAATTAATAAGGATTACATCTCTATGTTCTTATCAACATATTTAATTATTTAAGAAACCAATCCATTTTTCTTGTAGTATTTTTCAACTTTCAAAGTTTGCTAAGCTTTTTCTCATGGTGCCATTTGACTTGATTCTATTTCTTGCTTTTTTTTTTTTTTTTTTTGGAAACCAGTACATATACATGGAACCTGTATTAGATTTAGATTTAAATTTTAGGCAAAATTACTTCTTCATCATTGATGCTATGTGTTTCCTATTGTATTTCATGGCCCACTCACATACTAATATTGTTGCTGATTTTTAAGGTGGTTTGATCAGTGGAATAGCCTACTTACTTTGTTATAAAATGGCTTTAATACTAGTAACAATCATTGCACAGACGTATTATATACTCTAGATTTCTATCTACTCTGACATATGAGTATGCATGATAGGGTAAATAAATCCTCTAGGTATATACCTACTGCCTTACACTTTTATTGTGAAATAAGTTTTGCATTTGTTGTAAAGGTCATATGTGCAGTTGAACATGTTAGATTTGATCTAAATGTGACAAGAGACATGGAATGCAAGTCTATACCCAACCTATGAGCTAAATTCCATTAACCCCAGATGAAGCCCCAGATGATAAGAGTATTAAAATAAAGGACTATTGAAGGAGCCCTAATTAGGAAGGGCTGTTGTAGCTAGCTGGAAGCCATAAGTTCCACCTGATATGTATGTGACGCACCTGTAGGCACCCGCAAACCTGAAGGTATATAACCGGGTGAAAGCGGTCCGAGTTAGGAGAACGGAGAATTCAGTCAGCCGGGCAGTCACTCGGTCGGTCAGAAGAATCAGAGCGGCCAGAACGTAGGCAGAGCGGTTACAGAAGAGAAACCAGATAGAAGACAGAAGAGAAACCAGATAGAAGAAGTAATGACTGGTCAGAGTTAGGCCGAGACTCCTGAGGAAGACAGAAGACAGAAGAAAGAAGAAGGAAGAGAGAAGAGAGAAGAAAGAAGCTCTAATCTTTCTCTAAGCTAAGCTCTATCTTTCTTTCTCTCTACTCTAAGCTAAGAAGACAAGAAGAAAAGCTCGCTTTAATCTTTCTCTCTAAAAATCTTTCTTTCCCTCTCTAAGCTCTAAGAAAGTAGAAGTAAAAGTAGTAAAAGCTTAACTCTGCCTCCGAGAGTTTTTCCTCCCGGTTTTCGGTACCAGGTAGCTTACAGACTATTGGTTTGATTCATCTTCTACAATATTACTGAGGGATTAGTAACAAATGAATAAATTATAGTAAATAAATGATGCCATGGTTATGAACAGGATATTCAAGATGTCCATGGATATGGCACTGACAAAAGTAACAACTGTAAATGAGGCAAATGCACATTTTTTCAACAATAAATCTCAACCCTCCATAATATAAGAAGTCCAATAAAATGTTTTAATATCAGGTAACAGATTTGATCCCTCTAGGAAAAATAGTATTAGAAAGTCAGTTTTAGACTCAGAGGTGGCAGGTGATTAACCGTGGTGAGTGAATGCCCATCTGTGGCTCTTATAGTGGCTTATTTATTCATCAGTCCCCTGAGTCAGCACTGAAAGGGGCTAAAAAACAGCCTCACTGACTTTGTAGAATAGGTCATTGTAAAACTGATTGACAACTGCCTCTGCTGTGGTGCCTTCTGTTAGGAGAATTCACACAGAAAACGCATCCTCACCCTCAGGGCACATGTTGAGAGTGCAATTACATATTTCTTCCCCAGGTTTTTGGACACCATGTTGGTCTATGTTCTTGACCATCCAGTCATATCTACTCTGTATACCTATGTTTTGGGCCATCTTTTTCCAGCATGTGGCCAGATGCACCCTTGACTATAATGGGTAGCCAAGTAACTAGTAAAATGTCATTTCTGGGTACATCTATGAGGTTGTTTCCAAAAGATACTTAGCATTTGAACAAGTGGACTAAGTAAAGAAGACCCATCCTCACCAGTGTTGGTGGGCATCATCCAATCCATTCAAGGCATGAAGAGAATAAAAAGGCAGAGGAAAGGCAAATTTGCCTTCCTGCCTGAGATATTGGTGTTCCTGGCTCTTTTGACCTTCAGAGTAAGACTGAGACTAACACCACTGGATCCTCTGACTGTCAGGCCTTCAAGTTTGGATTGGAACTACATCACCATTTCTTCAGCTTGTGGATGGTAGATTTTGGGACTTCTCTGCATTCATAACCATGTGAGTTAATCTCACCTAATAAATTTCTTTCTATGCATCTATATATTCTTTTGGTTTTGTTTTTTTTCCAGCCAACTTTGAGCAATACCCCCACTTGAAGTTCTGCCTACTGGGGAACTTAACATTCCCATGCCTTGCAGACCCAAACCTATGTCAGACTGCAACTGCTTAAGAAGTCCATTTCCAGAAAGTGCTAGCATAATAGAAAAATATAAATGAATATGATTAATTTCTTTTCTATTGTCAAATAGTCAGGAAGAACTCTCCTTGAGCTCTAGATGTAGATTGAGAAGTACTACATGACATTAAATTGATGGTGACTTTAGAGGAAAATAACTTTGTCTTCACAGAATGGTCGATGAAGAGAAGAGTACACACACATTTTAGGAAGGATGGTCTGTTGCTGCTTAGTAAGTGAAAAGCTATTAGAATTGTACTAGGAGTTTTTGAGAAAAATAATTCTTAAAGCATAGTCACAAATGATTCCATTGAAGAAGAGTTTGGGGAGGTATTGAAATATAGTCACTTCAAATACTTGAAGGGAAAACTGAAAGTATTAATTATAAACAAATATCTGAAGAGGTTGACATGATTTTGAAAAGAACGCTGTTAAGCTCAGATTGAATTTTTTTATAAAACCTGAAAAGGATATAATAAAAAAGCAGGCATATTCCAAATAATGAACCTGCATTTATAGGAAAAAATGAAAACTAACAAAGGATAAGAAAGGTGATTTTAGTGAACGTTCAGAGCAAGAAGAGCCAAAAAGCTGTCAGATCCCTCTTTGAGATATATGTTATAATACTAATAATGAGGCTAAGAAAAAAAAAATCTGCCCCTCATGCTGTGCCCTCATTTTTTTTTTTTTTTCATGTTAAAGAAAAGACTTAACACTGGAATGAAAAACTTAGCACTTCCTATCTGTAAGAAGAAATTTAAATTCGAAACGAGAGGAAACTGTAAGACAGCAACTACATAATTTTTCATATTCTACACTGTATGAATTAAATTCTGAGGCACCAAAAACATGGCAGTTAAAATGCAGAATCATCAACACAAAAATTAATGGAGAGATGTATGAAAAATTGGGCAAAGACCTTTTCAAGTTTTGAGGCCCAACAGAAAGCATATTCTGCAGAACAGAGATCTTCATACTAATCATGAACAATTTTCCAGAGTCTATTAATATAAAAAGAGTGTTGGACCACCTATAAAAGAGAGTGGTGATGATGGGGAACTAATAGAAGCTCATTAAATAAGTCACACTAAGCTAGTTCAATTGTCTTTTTTGATATGGTTATGATATGATGAGTTCAGAGAAGTGCTGCCATCAGAAAGAAAATGGTTTTCAAAAAGTTGTTTAACAGAGCCTCACCTGATATCCTGTCACGTAAAATGGAGAAATGTACACAGCATGGTAACCTCGATAAATGAATATAACCAAAGAGCAATCAACAGGGCTCAAGTTCAAGTCATTTTTGACATGTTCTGTGATTTCACCCTGATTCTCTTCTTTACCATACCTCTAAGAATTGGATGAGGACTTTGATAAAATCCTTACTAAATTTTTGCAGACACAGAGTTGGAAATAATAGTAGATATTCTGGATAACAATTTCAGCATTCAAAAAGATCTCTGCAGGCTAGAAGTGTGGGTCAAATGCAAAAGTTTAAAATAAAAAAAAAAAGGATAGTGATGGACTGACAAAAGCAGTAAAAATATAAGAGGAAGAAGAACATAAATGACAATGGTGGGGCAGATTTTAATTACAAAATTATGGCAATATAGAAATTTAACAGAAACTAAAACTAATATCTAAACATGCCAACTAAATCAAACTATTGTTTTTAAAAATTCAGATGACCATTCAATAAACCATGTTTTCTAGTCCTTATGTATATCCCTCAACTTTGAATTTGAATTTTCCTTATGACTCATTTGTAAATAATAAAGTGTAGCCAATGTGACAATGAAATGATTTCTGAGAGAACAGTCAGAAAAATCCTTACAGGTTCTACTTTTGTTCCTTGGAATGTCCACTCTGGATGAAACCAGTTGCTGTAAAGTCAGATTACCCCCACAACTATGCAGTGAAGTGTGCAAACTAGCCAAATTGAGAGAGAGAGAGAGAGAGAGAGATGACCCATCAAGCCAGGTCTAGATGTGTAAGAGGAGATGTCTCCAGTTAACTCCAGCCTAAGCTACCATTCAGTTTTAACCCTGTGAGACCCCAAGCAATAACTGTCCAGCTCAGTCTGTCAATTCCTGAAACCACGACAAATACCAATAAATCATATTAGATACTTGATTTTAGATTTGTTTTCTACACAACAAGAGATAACTGGACTGATGCAAAACTTGATTTGTACTTAGGCTGCATTAACATAATCATATTCCCATTGAGAACATAATATTTAGAGTGGCCGTGAATGGCCTGTTCTACTTATTTCAGGTAATGTAAAATGCAGACTATGGCCCCTCTTTCTGTTGGCTGTGCTTTATTGACAACATTCAGACACAAACTAGATTTCACAGATGAGAGGAGCATGATCATGACAGGAACCATTTTGTGTAAGAAATACCAACCAACTAAGGGTGTTTAGTTGAGAAAAAGAATAAACACAGATAAGGTACAAACATACCACCTGCTTTGCCCAGAACAGTTTCAGTTTGTCTGTTTCCTAAATGC
Organism: Tamias sibiricus; assembly: GCA_025594165.1. Taxonomy (NCBI): domain Eukaryota; kingdom Metazoa; phylum Chordata; class Mammalia; order Rodentia; family Sciuridae; genus Tamias; species Tamias sibiricus. The sequence goes on from CM046662.1 coordinate 145,513,425, forward strand.
TCTATTTATCATTGAACCAATTCATCATTATATTAAAATAAATCATAATGGACTTAGTTTTCTCCATGTCGTATTTGCAGTATCTATTATATCTCATTTGGTTGTGTGTGAAAACTTTGCGTGAGACAGAATTCTAACAAGTGGTTTTATTTGAAAAGTAATCAGCAACATCTTGAACCTTCTCTCAGTCTTTCCTAGATATAACATAACCAATACATCCCTTTCAAACACAGTATGTTGCCTTAACTGATAAAACTAAGTGCTCTCAGACACAGAAACCTAAAGGGACCTAAGTCCTTTGAGCTCAGATTGTCGTTGGAGAAGCACAGATTTTACACTGACTCTGCCAGCAATGTGGCTGTGATCTGACAGGTCAAGCCACTAGGCTGTAGCCCACAGTGCTAATTGAAAATAAAACAATTATAGATTATAGTTATCAGAGATATATATGAAAAATAGAAGTTGAGCAACACTGTTGAGAAACCGACATAGGGAGAGAAGTTTGAATGTCCTTGATAATGTGTTTTGCCATTTATCGTGTCATGTAAATAAATAACTACTTATTCATTTTATATTTGATAGCAGTTTTTTATTATAAAATAAACACGCTTAGAGTCAGTATATTAAAAAATGCACTGATGCTTTATGAAAAGTGTCTAATTAATAAAAGAGAAAATAAATGTCTGTTTCCGAAGTGGAATGTTTTGAACATTTCAACACTCCTTGAAATTTCCTTGCCATTGTGAGGGTGTTAGAAGGTGGCACCTTTAGGAGCTGTTTAGGTCATGAGGACTCCACTCTCATGAAAAGTCTAGTGCCTTTTGTTCTTCCTCCTCTCTCTCACTCTCCCTCTGCCCTTTAGCCACATGATGCTATTTACCATGTGAGGACACAGCACAGAGACCCTCCCCAGATGCTATCACCCTAATCTTGAACTTCTTTGACTCTAGCATTGTGAGCTGATAAGTTTCCTTTCATTATTAATATTCCAATATAAGCTATACTATTATAGCAGCAGATAATGGACTATTGCATTAAGTTGAAAGTATATATGCCTGTCATCATTCATCAAAATTTACTGCTCATCATGGAAGGTTTTGAGCTACAACCCATGACATTTAGGCCCAAGATACAACACATGTTTTTGAAGAACTGACATATACTTCATTACTGAGAGGACTGTATAGCAACTTCATGATTTCATTTGTGCAGCAGCAGATATTGCAGTTACATATCACACTGCAAAACATGGCTTTTCTTCTAGATCAAGAATATGGTCTTTCAGGGTAATCCTGCTCATTTTTTATTTTACATTATTTTGTGTATATAATAAAAAATGAAGACAGAGTTAATATAGTGATTCTGTTAGAAGTTCAGAAATAATTCATTGATGTAATTTTTAATCAGTGACATCAAATTTTCAAAACTAACTTCAGTAATGATTTAATTTGCATTAATTATGGAATCAGTTTTTATTTTAGAATATAGTTCTGTCAGAGATAAAATATCTAATATTATTATGAATGCTATTACAAATTCAATTAAAATATTTGAAACAATCAGGTATTATGAATGCTATATTAAATTAAATTAAGAAAATAAAATGTTTCACGGCAATAATAAAAATAGAAACTTGGGTCAGGCATATTGGGCTTCAATCCCAGTGGCTCAGTAAGCTTAGGCAAGAGGATCCCAAGTTCAAAGCCAGCCTAAGCAACTTCGCAAGGCCCTAAGCAACTTAGAGACACCCTATCTCAAAATAAAAAATAAAAAGGGATGAAGTTGTGGCTCAGTGGTTGAGCACCTCTGGTTCAATCCCTGGTACCAATAAATAAATAAATAATAAAAATAGAAATTTTGGGAAAGTTATGGCTTCAATTATATTATAATTGCATTTATATAATCATAACAAAATTAAAAAAAAAAAACACTAAAACAAAAGATACTCAAAATCTCCAAGACAGAAATATTTAAAACCAGTTGAATGCTCCCATATTCTCTAATCATATCCAGAAACTCTGTAATGTTATGTCAATTAAAATATAAGCTCCAAGAAGATAGGTGAGCAAACTGAAAACAGAAAACAAAACAAAACAAAAAACCCAGCTTTTTTTTCTTTTTTTTTTGAGGTAATCAGATGGTTGAGATTGCAGGACAAATAGTCTCATCTAAATCTGGAGTAATAGGTATCATAGTGCATATTTCCCAACAAAATATAAACAGGTGAGGCTGGGGCTCAGCAGTAGTGCATTTGTCTGGCATGTATGAGGCACTGATTTTGATTCTCAGCACCACATATAAATAAATAAATTAAAGGTCTATCAACAATAAATTTTATACACACACACACACACACACACACACACACACAACAGGTGGCAACAGAAATTTATTTTTCATAGTCTGGAGACTGAGAAGTCTAGATCACGGCACTGGAAGACTTGGTATCTGGTCAGGAACTGCTTCCTTGTTCATAGTAAACCATCTTCCCATGGTCCTCACATGGCAGGAAGGAAAGTGAGCTCTCCAGACCCTCTTGTTTTTTGTTTCTTTTCTTTGGTACCAGGGAGTAAACTCAGGAGCACTTAACTCCTGAGCCAAGTCCTCAGCCCTTTTAAAAATATTTTATTTAGAGACAGACTCTCAATTACTGCGTGCCTCACTAAGTTGCTGAGGCTGGCTTTGAACAGACAATCCTCCTGCCTCAGCATCCAGAGCCACTGGGATTTCAGGGGTGTGCCACTGCAGCCAGCTCAAAGGCCTCTTCTTTAACAGAACCAATACCATTGATCAATGTTCCACTCTCATGATTTTGTCACCTCTTGAAGACTCCACCTCCAAACCTGTAGCACCTAATTTATACATTAGAAAACATCTAAAATCAGGTCTTAAGCTTTCAACTTTAGGAAACTAAAGAAAGAAAAATAATTTAAGCCTAAATTGAATAGAAGAAAAAAATAAATTTAGAAAAGTCAATGAAATTCAAGATAAGAAAATAGTTTAAAAATTAGTGAAACAAAAGGCTGCTTTTTAGAAGAGATTAATAAAATTGATAAAAGATCAAGGATAAGTAACACAAAAAGACACAAGTTGCTGATATTGGAAATAAAAGGAATACTATCAAAATTGATTTTGAAAACATTAAAGGGATAATAAAGGAATCCTTTGAACAACTTTGTACTCTGCAATGAAATTGACCAGTTCTTGGAAAGACACAAATTACTCAAACTCATTTAAGGAGAAATAGATAAACTTAACAACCCTATATGTATTAAAAACTTAATGAGTAAGTAATAACTACCCCCCCCCCCAAAAAAAAAAAACATGAGGCCTGGATGGTTACACTGGTAAAGTATACATAAACATTTTTATAAAGAAATGACACCAATTCTCCACAACTGTGGAGAAAATATAATCAGTGGGAACATCTTTTTTAATTCATTATGAGACTATGATTATCCTAATATCAAAACCAGGTAAATAAATGATAAGAAAAGTAAATGTCACACCAATATCTCCCTTGGATATAGATACAAAAATATCTCAACAAAATTGGACAAGAAAGTCCCATATAATAAGCTAATCATGGGGGATTTGGTTTGAATAGGATGACTTACACAATGCTTGAAAATGCAATTGTATTAGTAAAAATATTTAACAAAAACCAGAATACATACATTACTATAAAAATCTCAGGAAACTAAGAATAGAGGATAACTTCGTTGATTTGATATAGAATATCAACAAAACCCACATGTTGCACCATGCTTAATGCTGAGGAACTGGACATTTAATCTCCTAAAATTTAAGATTGGTACTGAGGAATAGAGATCTTTAATCACCATTCCTATTCAGAACCACTCTGGAAGCTCTCCCTAATACAACCAGACCACGAAGGAAACAAATGGTACATAGGTTTGAAGGAAAGACATAGCACTGTCTCTGTTCTATTTTCCACTTAGATGGTGTGATTATCTATGTGGAAAATTCTCAAATCACAGAGGAAAAAAAATCTGGGATTAATAAACAAGGCAGGGAAATTAATAAGACAAAGGAGATACACAAAAGTCAATTGCTTCCTTAACCACATGAAATGTACAATTACAATGCAATGCAAAAAAAAAAAAAAAGATTAAAATACATCATTTACCACCACAGTACCAAAAAAAAAAAAAAAAAAAAAGAAATTTTGAGGCACAAATTCAATAAAATATGTGGAGAGCCCATATGTGAAAAACTAAACAAAAAAAAAAAATCTGAGGAAAGACATAAAGATGATTTAAATAGATTGACACTATGCATTGGAATACCCAACTTTGTAAAATGTCAGTTCTTACTAACTTGACTTATAGATCCAGTGCAATTACAATTGGAATCCCAAGACGCTGTGCTGCAGGTAATGACAAATAGCTTCTAAGGTTAAGATCAGAAGACAACTTAGAAAAGCCTGGACAATAGTAAAGAACAAATACAGATCACACAACGTATTTTCAAGACTCTCTAAAGCAACAGTCACAGTTATAGCAAGGTATTGGCATGAAATTCATTTGGAAAAATATTCAGACAGATCAGAGTAACTGAATAAGTAATCCAGAAGTAGGTACCTGCAATTGTCAACTGATTTTTGATGGAGTCTTTTCAACAAATGGTGCTGGAACAATTGAACACACACAAGGAAAAACATCTGTATCTCTACCTATATATCTTTATGTATCTTATATTTATCACAAAATATAACTCAAAATAGATCATAGATATAAATGTAACACTTACAAACCTTCTTTAAGAAAGCATGTAAGAAAAACAAATGACCCTAAGTTAAGCAAGAAGTTCCTTCCAGAAACACATAAATTCATACTAATCATGATAAAATATCAGAAAAATCTCAAACAGGCACTTTTTACAAAATACCTAACCAGCACTCCTCAAAATACCAAGGTCATCAAAAACATGGAAAGTCTGAGAAAATGTTACAACCGAGAGGAACCCAAGGAGACAGGACTACTAAATGTAATGTAGCATCCTGGATGACATCCTGGTCAGAAAAAGAACATTAAGAGGAGACAAAAAAAAAATCTAAAGTATGGACTTCAGTTAATCTTAAGGAATCAATATTTGTTCATTGCTTGTAACAAAGGTACCATATCAATATAAGCTGTTGATAATAGGGGAAACTGGTTGGGGCCTTCATGAGACTTCTATGTATTTTCTTTATAACTTTTATTCAAATCTAAAACCGATAACTTTTTAAAAATATGAAAATGTGCAAGTTTTCATCGTAAACATATTAATGAACTACTATTGCATTTGTAACAATAGAGATGTGATCATACACAAAATTATTTGAAGGCATTTTGTGTTTTTCTTCAGTAAGCATCATTAACCAGAGTAGTAAAAATTTTCAAACTTTGGGAAACTACTTCCTAACTCAACTAAAGGATCACACAATAGTATTAAATATTTTTATGTTACAGGCATTTTCTTTACATTTTTTTTTCAAATCAGCTGGGAATTTTTAATCATTAAAGTCAAAGACCATAGCCCTAAAGATTTGGGTAATGAGGCTTTTTGAGAATTTCAATGCCTTGAAAATAAATCTTGAAATGAAAATGACTTTGACATGTCTCTACAACACCAATGAAGATGTGAAACAAATTAAAGAATGAGAACTAATGGACAGAAAAATTAATTCTGAGTTTGTGTTATTGCATTAGGAAAATACTTTTGTGAGTTAATTTTGTAATTTGTAGCAGCTGGATGAACTTGAGAACATGTACAATTTTCTCCTTTAGGTTTGATGAAATATTCAAATAAATCATAAATATATATGCCATTGGTGAGTATTGTCCTATGAAAAATATTTGATAAAATCATTATTTAAAATTAAGGTATACATTGTAAAATATATAAATTATTTTTGGATCCTGGGATGAATGATGAATTACATGACCATCTGCCCTCATGATGGCCCCAAGGACTAATTTGAGAAAAGTGAAGAAATATGAAGTGTTTAAAATTAACCACATATGTCCAAATGTTGAGAAGAGGATGCTTAAATTTGTTTTTAAAAATAAACTTCTAAAAGGAACATACCTAATCTCATGTCTTTCATAAAATAATTTCAATTACTGTAAAATATGTCAATGAATGATTTTTAAAGATCTTATTTGATTTTTTCCACAATTTTATAAAAACAATGATTTTATAAAAAAAAAATGATTCTGAAGAGGTTGACATACTATGATTCTATATGCAAGTATATATTGGGTCTGAGGTAGTAGAAATAATAACCCTTTTCTTCTAAATAGGTTTCATCTTTTTGATGGCTACTGCTGTTTAACAGTTGGAGAATTTTTTATGTCACCACTAACATTCCTAGTTCTGATGCTGTACCAAGAACTGGCCAGGATTGTAGCTACATATAATCCTACCTCACACAAATCTCCATAAGCAAGATTCTTATATAAATGGATTGAGAGAATAGCAATTACAATTATGAAAAAAATTGCATTTCCTATAGCAGTGTCTATATAAAGCTTCCCAAATAGATGTTGCAAAACAAATTACCTGATCTATTTAGGCAAAAACATACTTTGACATTGGTTTGATTTTTAATGGATTAACTTATGAATTCAACACAGTTTTGTTTTTGTTCATTCCTTAATATCTATTCTTTTTCTTGTCAATATAAAAAATTTTATTTGTTCTACTTAGTTGTACATGACAGCAAAATGCATTTCAATTTATTGTTTACAAGTAGAGCACAACATTTCAATTCCCCTGATTATACCACCGTGTAGAGATGCACCATTCATGCAATCATACATGTACCTAGGGTAATAATGTCCATCTCATTTCACGATCTTTCCTACCCTCATAACCCCCCCCTTACCCTCCCTTTTGCCCAATCCAAAGATCCTCCCTTCTTCCCATGCCTACCCCACATCATAGATCAGCATCCACTAATCAGAGAAAATGTTTGGCCTTTAGTTTTTTGGGATTGGCTTACTTTGCTTAGCACAATATTCTCCAACTCCATCCCTTTACCTGCAAATACCACCATTTTATTTTCTTTTAATGCTGAGGAATATGTGTGTGTATATATACCACAGTTTCTTTATCCATTCATCTAATGATGGGCATCTAGTTTGGTTCCACAGTTTAGCTATTGTGAATTCAGCTGCTGTAAACATTGGTGTGGCTATGTCAGTATACTATGCTCATTTTAAGTCCTTTGGGTATAAACCAAGGAGTGGGATAGCTGGATCAAATGATTGATCCATTCCAAGTTTTCTGAGGAATCTCCACACTGCTTTCCAAAGTAGTTGCACCAATTTGCAGTCCCACCAGCAATGTATGAGTGTATCATTTTCCCTACATTCTCTCCAACACTTACAATTGCTTGTATTCTTGATAACTGCCATTTTGTCCGGGGTAAGATGAAATCTTAGAGAAGTTTTGATTTGCATTTCTCTTATTACTAAAGATGTTGAACATTTTCATATATTTGTTGATCACATGTATATCTTCTTCTGAGAAGTGTCTGTTCAGTTCCTTAGCCCATTTATTGATTGGGTTGTTTGGGTTTTTTTGGTATTAAGTTTTTTGAGTTCTTTATATATCCTGGATATTAGTGCTCTATCTGATGTGCGTGTGGTAAAAGTTTGTTCCCATACTGTAGGCCCACTCTTCACCCCACTGATTGTTTCTTTTGCTGAGGATAAGCTGTTATTTTTAATCCATTCCATTTTATTGATTCTTGATTTTTATTTCCTGCACTTTAGGAGTCTTGTTCAGGAAGTCATTGCCTAATCTGATATGATCAAGATTTGGGCACACTTTTTCTTCTGTTAAGTGCAGGGTCTCTGGTCTAATTCCTAGGTCCTTGATCCACTTTGAGTTGAGTTTTGTGCATGATGAGAGTTAGAGGTTTAATTTCATTTTGCTGCATATGGATTTCCAGTTTCTCCAGCAACATTTGTTGAAGAGGCTATCCTTTTTTCCAGTATATGTTTTTGGCGCCTTTGTTTAGTATGCGATAACTGTATTTATGTGGGTTGCTTTCTGTGTCTTCTATTCTGTACCATTGGTTTACATGTCTATTTTGGTGCCAATACCATGCTGTTTTTGTTACTATGGCTCTGTAGTATAGTTTAAGTTCTGGTATAGTTTAGTATAAGTCTGGTATAGTATAGTTTAAGTTTTCTTGCTTCACTTTTTTTTTTTTTTTTTTTTTTTTTTTGCTAAGGATTGCTTTAGCTATTCTGGGTCTCTTATTTTTCCAAATGAATTTCATGATTGCTTTTTCTAGTTCTATGAAGAATTTCAAGGGATTTTAAAAGGAATTGCATTAAATATGTATGAGAGTTTTGGTAGTATGGCAATTTTGACAATTTTTTTTTTTTTTGACTCTTTGATTTTCCTAGGAATCTCCATACTACTTTCCAGATTGGCTTCACCAATTTGCAGCTCCACCAGTAATATAAGAGTGTGCCTTTCCCCCACATCCTCACCAGCATTTATTATTGTTTGTTTGTTTGTTTGTTTGTTTTTGATAGCTGCCATTCTGACTGGAGTAAGATGAAATCTTAAAGTTGTTTTGATTTGCATTTCTCTAATCTCTAGAGATGTTGAACATTTTTTCATATATTTGTTGATTGTTTGTATATCATCTTCTGAGAAGTGTCTGTTTAATTCCTTGGCCCATTTATTGATTGGGTTATTTGTTTTTTTTTTTGGTGTTAAGGCTTTTAAGAGCTTTATAAATCCTTGAGGTTAGTGTTCTATCTGATGTGCTTGTGGTAAAGATTTGCTCCCATTCTGTAGGTCCTCTATTCACCTCACTGATTATTTCTTTTGCTGAGAAGCTTTTTAGTTTGAATCCATCCTATTTATTGATTCTTGGTTTTAGTTCTTGCAAGGTTGGTTCAATATAAGGAAATCAACAAATGTAATTCATCACATCAACAGGCTCAAAGATAAAAATCATATGATCATCTTAATAGACACAGAGAAAGCATTTGACAAAATACAACATCACTTCATGTTCAAAATGCTAGAAAAAATAGGGATAACAGGAACATACCTCAACATTGTAAAGGCCATCTATGCTAAGCCCCAGGCCAACATCATCCTAAATGGAGAAAAATTGAAAGCATTCCCTTTAAAAACTGGAACAAGACAGGGATGCCCTCTTTCACCACTCTTATTTAACATAGTTTGTTGTTGTTGTTGTTCTTGTTTCTGAAAGGAAGTCCTCTCAAAAGGCGATCCTTCTCTTTATTTTATTTATTTATTTATTTATTTTTTGGTGTGTGTCTTCATACATGTATTTAGGGTAATCATGGATAACTCAGTCTGCTATCATTCCTATCCCCTTGCCCCCTCCTCCCTTCCCCCTCTTTGTTCTATTTAACGTTCTCTCATTCCTCTCATCCCCACTACCTTGCCTTTATAAGTTAGTATCTTCATATCAAAGAAAATAATGCTAAGTGAAGTTAGCCAACCCCAAAAAACCAAAGCTCAAATGATCTCTTTGATATGAAGATATTAACATATGAAGGAGCCCTAATTAGGAAGGGCTGTTGTAGCTAGCTGGAAGCCATGGGTTCCACCTGATATGTATGTGACGCACCTGTAGGCACCCGCAAACCTGAAGGTATATAACCGGGTGAAAGCGGTCCGAGTGAGGAGAACGGAGAATTCACAGTCGGGCAGTCACTCGGTCGGTCAGAAGAATCAGAGCGGCCAGAACGTAGGCAGAGCGGTTACAGAAGAGAAACCAGACAGAAGAGAAATGACTGGTCAGAGTTAGGCCGAGGCTCCTGAGGAAGACAGAAGACAGAAGACAGAAGACAGAAGAAGGAAGAAAGAAGAGAGAAGAAAGAAGCTCTAGTCTTTCTCTAAGCTAAGCTCTATCTTTCTTTCTCTCTAAGAAGAAAAATCTTTCTTTCCCTCTCTAAGCTCTAAGAAAGTAGAAGTAAAAGTAGCAAAAGCTATACTCTGCCTCCGAGAATTTTCCTCCCGTGGCGGCGCCGTGGCTGGCCCTGACAGGCAGCTTACATTAACATAGTTCTTGAAGCCCTAGCCAGAGCAATTAGACAGATGAAAGAAATTAAAGGGATACGGATAGGAAAAGAAGAACTCAAATTATCACTGTTTGCAGACAATATGATTCTATACATAGAAGATCCAAAAAACTCCACCAGAAATATTCTAAACCTAATAAATGAATTCAGCAAAGTAGCTGGATAAAAAAATCAATACCCATAAATCAAAGGCATTTCTGTACATCAGCGACAAATCCTCAGAAAGAGAAGATAGGAAATCCACCCCATTTACTATAGCCTCAAAAAAAAAATTTTGGGGAGTCAACTTAACAAAAGAAGTGAAAGACCTCTACAATGAAAACTACAGCACACTAAAGAAAGAAATTAATGAAGATCTTAGAAGATGGAAAGATCTACCTTGTTCATGGATAGGTAGAACTACTATTGTCAAAATGGCCATTCTCCCAAAAGCACTATACAGATTCAATGCAATCCCAATCAAAATCCCAATATCATTTCTCATAGAAATAGAAAAGGCAATCATGAAATTCATCTAGAAAAATAAGAAACCCAGAATAGCCAAAGCAATTCTTAGCAAGAAGAATGAAGCTGGTGGCATTACTATTCAGGACCTTAAATTGTACTACAAAGCAATAGTAACAAAAACAGCATGGTATTGGCATCAAAATAGACCAGTTGACCAATGGTACAGAATAGAAGGCTCAGAGATGAACCCACACAACTACTGTTATCTTATATTAGACAAAGGTGCCAAAAATGTTCACTGGAGAAAAGACAGCCTCTTCAACAAATGGTGTTGGGAAAACGGGAAATCCTCATGTACTAAAATGAAATTAAATCTCTTTCTCTCACCATGCACAAAACTTAACTCAAAGTGGATCAAGGACCTAGGAATTCAACCAGAGACCTTGCACCTAATAGAATAAAAAGTAGGCCCAAATCTACATTATGTTGGTTTAGGCTCCAACTTCCTCAATAAGACCCCAATAGCGCAAGAACCATTTTGACAATACTAACTCTGCCTATCCAAGAGCATGGGAGATCTTTCCATCTTCTGAAGTTTTCTTCAATTTCCTTAGTGTTCTATAGTTTTCATTGTAGAGGTCTTTTACCTCTTTTGTTAGATTGATTCCCAAGTATTTTATATTTTTTGAAGCTGTTTTCAGTGGTGTAGTTTTCCTAATTTCTCTTTCAGTGGATTAATCACTTTTGTATAGAAATGAATTTGATTTATTGGTATTAATTTTTTTAAAATTTTTTTCAAATTTATTTACTTTTTATTCTAAGTTGTTATAAATGACAGCAGAATGTATTAAATTTCATATTATACTTATAGGGCACATTTTTACATATCTCTGGTTGTATACAAAGTATATTCACACCATTTGTGACTTCATACATGCACTTAGGGTAATGATATCCATCTCATTCTATCATCCTTTTTTTTTGCTTTTTCTTCACCCTTTTGCCCCCTCCCTTCCACTCCCTCCCCATTGGCCATTCTAGTATTCCTCTAATCCTCCTATGCTCCCTGTCCCAACCCCACTGTGAATTGGACTCCTTTTATCAGATAAAACATTTGGCATTTGGCTTTTTGGGATTGGATAACTTCACTTTGCATTATATTCTCTAACTTCATCCATTTACCTGCGAATGCCATGATTCTATTCTCTCTTATTGCTGAGTAATACTCCATTGTGTATATATACCACATTTTCTTTATCCATTCATCTACTGAAGGGCATCTAGGTTGGTTCCACAGTTTAGCTATTGTGAATTGTGCTGCTATAAACATTGATGTAGCTATGTCCCTGTAATATGCTATTTTTAAGTCCTTTGGGTATAGACCGAGGAGTGAGATAGCTGAGTCATAAGGTGGTTCGTATTGATTTTATATCCTGCTGCTTTGCTGAATTCATCTGTTAGTTCTAGAAGTTTTCTGGTGGAGTTTTTTTGATCCTTTAAGTACATAATGATAGTTTGAGTTCTTCTTTTTCTAAGTGTATCCCTTTAATTTCTTTTGTTTGTCTGATTGCTTTGGCTAGAATCTCAAGGACTATGTTGAATAACATCTATTTGCAGAAGCCCTAATTGTTCACAGGACTTAGCCCAGAATCTCGCGGGACTTGGCGCAGGATCAAAATAGATTTAGCCAGGAGAGAAAGTCTCAGCGGCACCATTTCTGCCTGAGCGCGTGAGAATGTGCCCGGGAGAAAGTGTGCTAGATCAACGCTATTGTGTGTGTGTTGTGGTTCTTTGTAAAAGTGTGTGCCGTGGTTTTTTGTGAAAGTGTGTATGGTATTAGAAGTTTCAGAAGCCGGAGAGAGAAGAATAAAATAACTTTTTCATTTACATCCTGCCTCCTATTTTTCTCCCGCAGTATCGCTGCTCCAAGCGGCAATCGCTTCAGGGCAGTGTCATCTATTCTTTTTGAGTAAGTGTGTGAAGACAGATATTTCTCCCTTGAAAACTAGTTGCAACTCTTTTGGCCAGCAGGTGGATAGAACTTAGTGACACAAATGTGAGCCCATCTGGAACAGTAAAAGAGCCAAAATTTGACAGAAGACTTCTTGTTATTTGCATACTGAATCTCCACTTACAGAAACAAGAAAATATACAATCAATTTTAAATATGACAAACAGAAAACAAAGAAAGTAAAAATTCGTCTGAGTAAATTCAAAATATAGTCTAGGTTAATGATCAATATTATTTTAAAAGTGTAAGCTATATGAATATTTGCAATTTCATAGGTTTTAAAATTTTTATTAAAAAAATAAATTTACCTGGGCACGGTGGTGCACACCTGTAATCCCAGCCCCTCTGGAGGCTGAGGCTAAAGATTCAAAAGTTCAAAGCCAGACTCAGCAACTTGGCAAGTCCCTAAGCAACTCCGTGAGAACTTGCCTCTAAATAAAATACACAAAAAGGCTTAATGGTTAAGTGTCCCTGAGTTCAATCCCCAGTAACAAAAAAGAGAAAAAAAGAAAAATAGTTTTAAAAAATAATCAAAGTAACAAAACTAAAGGATAAATCCAATGTTTGGGGATAGGTTTTTGAATAAACATTGTGAAGCAAATTTAAAAAACCAGGACAACTCACATATTTTGTTGTTTAATGATGACCATAACCAAATAAGATTATAATAAAATATATTTTTTTCTGGTAATGTTATAAAACTTTAACAAATGATGTAAATTATTTTAAAGAAAAATTTTATTGCTTTTAAAGATGTGCATTATCTTTCATGTGACACCACCATTTGAGAATTTTATATAGCAACAGGATTTTTGGGTGTATTTCAAATTAGGCTTTGAAAGTTTTGCTTTATTAATTTTTTAAGTAAAAACAATTAGGTATTCACTTTTTACCAGGAGAAGGTTTATAAGTGACAGTAACAAGAGATTCACAGATGCATATAAAAAGATTTTGTAAATAGACTAGTAAGATGCTCAAGTTGCTTTTACACACATTTCTTTTTAATCCCAAATATGTCAGATGTACATGATAGTATCAACTTGTACATAAAAATATATATATGTGTAATATATCTTTTTAAAAATATTTATTTCTTTCATTCTGCTTTTCTCTCATTGAGAAAATATGCACAGTGTGTATGTTACTTTTCATGTTATAATAAATGAGGAATAGTTATTCCATTTATTGATCAATTCAAATATTAATTTTCAATTAATCTCTAGTATAGAATACCCAGAAAGAAAGCACCTGTGTATCTGTCACCTGGTTCGTATCTCTCCATCCTTAAGCCTCTGAATACCTCACTATCCATTATTGCTCAGTCATGGAAATTTGAGTTTTTTGGGTTTTTTCTTTTCCCAGACCCACTCTCTATCTTCCCCTAAACATCTCAGTTCTTTACATATAATGTTTTACTGGTACTCGAAGACTAATACTATCTCACTGGCTCAGAGTTCTACTGTAATGATTACATGAAAATAGTGGATGCACAGAAATGATATTAGACTATTACACTGTGGAATTCATTCATAGCTAATTGAGTGCTATCTTTGATTACACCAAATAAATGAACCATCACTTTAAGAAAACATTTTATTTATGTATTTATTTTGTTATACTTAGTTTTGGTTTCTTTACTAAAATGAAAGACTACAGATTAAATCAGTGAGGACAAAAAGCACAAAGGGCAGTCTACAGATCACATGCCAGCTTCCTGTTGTCTTCTCCTGGTAGAATCACAGGGACAGTGCTCAAACAGTGATATCTGAGAACGTGCATGAGGTATTGCCAGTCAGGAAAGCTCAGGGAGCTTCCATGCCCAGGGCTTGATTGGAGGTGAATCATGTAGGTATGAAAGGTTCTGTAGCTGATCTTTTAAAAATTGTTTTAATTATGCTGTGTGCATTTATGAATACATCACAGTGAATGGAATTGAATATCTCACATTGAACACAATGAATGTATAACTAAAATGTACCAAAGTTGTTTCATATGTAATTGACATACATTATTGATACTTACATATAGACTCTGATGTTATAATTTGATATAATCTATATGATGTGTAATGATCAAATCAGGGTAATCAGCATTTTATCACCTGAACTACTACTATTATTATTATTATGTCTTGGGGACTTACAAGCTCTTCTCTAGTTGCTTTCAAATGAAAAAATGTTGAAAATGTTATTTTTCCTATTGTGTTATATAATATTGAAACCACTCCCTCTGCAACTTTGACATACACTATCTTTTTAACATCCCCTCCTCTGCACCCTTCTTTTTTATAAATATTTTTTAGTTGTCAATGGATCTTTTATTTATTTGTATGTGATGCTGAGAATCAAACCCAAGGCCTCACACATGCCAGTGCTTGACCACTGAGCCACAACTCCAGCCCCTATGTACCCTTCTTATCCTCTAGTGACATCTATTCTAATCTCTACTTCTATGTGATCACTTTTTAGTTTCTACAAATGAATGAGTACATACTATGTTTTTTTTTTTTCCTGTTCCTGTCTTATTTCACTTATTATGATGTCCTACAATTCCATCCATTATGCTGTAAACATCAGGATATCATCGCCTTTATAGCTTTGTATTATTATAGTGGATGGATAGATAGGTAAATAGATAGATAGATAGATAGATAGATAGATAGATAGATAGTCCTCACTTTTTTATTCATTCCTCTATTATTAGGCATCTTGGCTGATCCATATCTTGGCTATTGTGAATATTGCTGCAATAAATGTAGGTACACAATTATTTCTTTGAAATATGATTTCTCATCCTTTGGATATATACCCAGCAGTGGGGTTACTGGATCATATAATAATTCTATGTTAATCTTTTCAAGGAATTTCCATATCATTTGTTATGAAGGGTGAAATAATTTGCATTCATATTGTATAAGAAATACTCTTTCTCTACATCCTCTCCAGCATTTGTTATCTATTTGTGTTTGTGATAATTGCCATTCTAACTGGGGTGAGATGTTATGTCATTGCAGTTTTAATTTGCAATTCCCTGATGATTGGTGAGGTTAAGAATTCTTTCACGTGTCTATTGGCTACTTGTATCTTTTTTTGAGAAGTGTATATTCAGATCACGAACCCATTTTGTGTGTGTGTGTGGTGCTGGGGATTGAACCAAGGGCCTTGTTCATGCAAGGCAAATACTCTACCAACTGAGCTATATCCCCAGCCTATGAACCTATTTTTAATTGGATTATTTGATTTGATTTTTGCCATTGAGTCCCTTTTATGCTGTGAATATTACTTCCTCATCTGATAAATAGTTTGCAAATATTTCTCCCATTCTGTAGGTTGTGTGTTCACTCTGTTGATATTTTCTTTTCCTTACAATATCTTCTTAGTTTGATACATTTCCATTTATCTACTTTTGGTTTCATTGCTTGTTCTTGTGGGATCTAATCTAAAAACATATTCACCTTTGCCAAAGTCCTAACATGTTTTCCCTATATTTTCTTCTAGTAATTTCAGCTTTCCACTTATATTTAGGTCTTTGATGCATTTTGAGTTGATTTTAGTACATGCTGAGAGTCAAGGTCTAACTTCAGTCATATGCATATAAAAATCCAATTCTTCCAGCACCATTAATTGAGAAGATTGCTGTTTTTCCAATGCATGTTCTTGGCACCTTTGCTGAAAATCAGTTAGCTATAAATAAAGGGTTTAATTTCCTTAGAGAATTATCCATATCTCTAAGGAGCCCTGGTTTCTTTTGTTGAATGGTCCAAAGGAGAGATCCAAGATGGCGGATTAGAGGAAGCCGCACTTCAGGAGAGCTCCGTGGAAAGAATCCAACAAAGCAGATAAATTGCCTTTCATTATATATATATGGACTGAAAATACCGATATCCTGGATGGTTTGATTACCACTACCAGAGAAAGAGACAAGCTGTCTGCAGCGGCTGGAGCCGCGAGGCTCCTGCAAAACCGCCTGGGCGGTGCACAGGCCCTGCGAAACAAGGTCAGTGTGAGGAGACCGCGCTACTGCTGCAACCCCAGCCAAACTCACTGCACACTAGCGTGAAACCGGCGATAAAAACCAGCGATAACAGCCGGCGGGATTGGTGCTGGGGAGCCACAGGAGACCGCGGGTCCACACACCAGTTCGAATCCACACTCCGCCTGACGCGACCCTCGGTGTGGCTTCCCGGTGCGATCGGCAAGGATACGGGAGTCTGGGAGTCTGCGGAGCTGCTGTTGACTGGAAGGAGAGCGCCGCCATCTTTGAAAGCTGCAGGGGCTGGTCCTGACAAAGGGGAGGAGACAGAGAGCGACTGCTGCATCCAACCAGGGACTCTCCAGCTCTCTGAAGACAACGCACAATTGGGTGAGACTTAGTTGGTCAGCAGGGGAAGGCGTTTCTGAGGCTGGCACAGCGGCCACAGGGGGCTGCAACTGTGGGTGGGCTTGGGGAGGGGGTGCCTTCTGGAAGATCCCCCTTCCCGGCGCCATTCATCTGCTGACACACACAGTCCCCCTGGGCCACTCCTTCACTGAACCGTGCAGCCGCTGGCCTAGGATGCAGCCTTGATTTCACTGACAGGATCACAGACTGTGATCCAATAGCAATTGGTTTGAACTGGAAAGGAAAAAAGAGGGGGGCTTCCCAGGGCCCGTTTTGTCTGAGACTTGGGGTTTGACTTTTTTTTTTTTTTTTTTTTTTTTTCCCCTTTCTTTTTATTGGTCTGCTTGATTTTCTGGATTGCAGGGAGGGTTTTTTTTTTTGTTGTTGTTGTTGTTGTTTGTATGTTTGTTTGTTTATTTTTCTTTTTCTTTTTTTGGCTTTGTTTTGTTCTGCTTTTTTTTTTTTTTCCTTCCGCATTGATTGTTAGTGTGTTTATCTGCTTCCGCTCCCTTTTTTCTTTCATTCTTTTACTCCTTCTCACCCTTGTATCTTTTCTTCCTCCTTCATCTTTCATGTTTACATCCTGCCAGTGCATACTAAACAGAGCCAAAAACAAGTTATATGCAAAACTTGGGATTTCTAGAACCGGCGCAATTGAACTGGGTAGCAAAGTGGTGTTATATATAGTTTACTCTCTATTTCCTTGATTCTCTCTCTCCTCTCTCTTACACCAATTCCTACTCTTTATCATTTTTTTTTCTTTTCCAACTTACTATATATATAAATTGATCTTTTTACCTAATAGTCAACCCCATTCTCTTTCTTCCATCGTCTACTGATACTAAACCACTTCCACTAAACCATTTCAATAGATATCTCTTTTCATACTTTCCAAGAAAGAACAATTCAAGACACTTCCTTCTTCCTAAACATAACACCTCTGTATCCAATACTTGAAGCTATAAAATCCTATCAGAAACGTACAGAGTAAATTGGAAATAATATCTGGGATAACAAAATCTGTACATTGTGACCAAACTTGGATTTTCTGAATAGAAAGTGTTAGGTTTTAAAAGTATAAAGGAATTATAAGGTGATCTGATAGCATTGTACTACAGGAACAACATAAGGCTTTAAGGTAAAATCGAAACAGTCAAGGTCCCACAGTGCAGGAAGAATAGATACACAAGCAACATGAAAAAACAAGGAAAGAAAATGACACAAACAAATCAAGATACCTCATCGGCAGATGTCATGGCAAGCACAGTTGGTCAAATGCCAGAGATGGAATTTAGAAATTACATATGCCAAATGTTTATGGAACTTAAAAATGAACTCAAAAATGAGATGAGGGAGCAGGTACAGGAGGCAAAAGATCATTTTGACAAAGAACTCCAAAAACAAATACAGGAAGTAAAAGATTACTTCAATAGGGAAATAGAGGCTCTAAAGAGAATCCAAACAGAAATTCCAGAAATGAAAGAAGCAATAAAACAAAATAAAAGCTCAATTGAAAACATCTCCAACAGAATAGACCATCTGGAAGATAGAACCTCAGACAATGAAGACAAAATATATGTCTTAGAGAAGAATTTAAACCATACAGCAAAACTTGTTAATAATCATGAACATAACATCCAGGAATTATGGGACAGCATAAAAAGACCAAACTTAAGAGTGATTGGCGTAGAGGAAGGGGCAGAGTTTCAAGCCAAAGGAATGAGTAATCTATTTAATGAAATAATTACAGAAAATTTTCCAAGCTTGAGGAATGAAATGGAAAACCAAGTTCAAGAGGCATACCGAACACCAAACAAACAAAATCTCAACAGATCCACACCTAGACACATTATAATGAAAATGCCTAATACACTGAGCAAGGAGAGAATACTAAAAGCCACAAGAGAAAGGAAGCAAATTACATATAGGGGGAAACCAATCAGATTATGTTCAGATTTTTCAACCCAGACCTTAAAAGCAAGAAGATCCTGGAATAGCATATTTCAAGCTCTGAAAGAAAAGGGATGTCAACCAAGAATCTTATATCCAGCAAAATTGAGCTTTAGATTCGAAGATGAAATAAAAACCTTCCACGACAAGCAAAAGTTAAAAGATTTCACAACTCGAAAGCCAGCACTTCTGAACATCCTGGGCAACATTTTTCATGAAGAAGAAGAGAAAGATGATAACGAAAATCAACAAAGGGAGATATTAAACTAAAGGAAATACCAACCAGAAGAGAAACCAAATCAAGCTAAAGACCATAAGTCAAATAAAAATGGATGGGAATAAAAATCACATCTCAATAATAACCCTGAACGTTAATGGCCTAAACTCGCCAATCAAAAGACACAGATTATCAGAATGGATTAAAAGAAATGACCCAACAATTTGCTGTCTCCAAGAAACACACCTCATAGAAAAAGACATCAACAGACTGAAAGTGAAAGGCTGGGAAAAGTCTTATCACTCACATGGCCGGCGGAAGCAAGCAGGGGTTTCCATTCTCATATCAAATAAGGTAGACTTCAAACCAAAATTAATCAAGAGGGACAAAGATGGATATTTCTTATTACTTAAGGGAACCATCCATCAACAGGATATAACAATCATAAATCTGTATGCCCCAAATAATGGAGCACCTACATTCATCAAACAAACACTTCTTAAGTTCAAGAGTAAAATAGACCACAACACAGTTATTCTAGGGGACTTCAACACACCTCTCTCACCAATGGATAGATCATCCAAACAAAAGCTAAACAAAGAAACTTTAAGCCTCCTCAAAACAATTAACAATTTAGACCTAACGGACATATATAGAATATTTCATCCCTCAGTAAACGAATACACATTTTTCTCAGCAGCACATGGCTCCTTCTCCAAAATAGACCATATATTATGTCACAAGGCAACTCTCAGCAAATATAAAAAAATAGAGATACTACCCTGCATGCTATCGGACCATAAAGGGATGAAATTGGAAATCAACGACAAAACAAGGAATAAGAAAAACTACTCCATCAACTGGAAGCTAAACAACATGCTACTGAATGAACAAGGGGTTGAAGAAGACATCAAAGAGGAGATCAAAAAATTCCTAGAGGTAAATGAGAACACAGATACATCATATAGAAATCTCTGGGACACTATGAAGGCAGTAGTAAGAGGAAAATTCATTGCACTGAGTTCATTCCTTAAGAGGAAAAAAAACCAACAAATAAATGACTTAACATCACACCTCAAAGCATTAGAAAAAGAAGAACAGACCAACACCAAGAGTAGTAGAAGACAGGAAATAATTAAAATCAGAGCAGAAATTAATGAAATTGAGACTAAGGAAACCATTCAAAGAATTGACAAAACTAAAAGTTGGTTCTTTGAAAAAATAAACAAAATTGACAGACCCTTAGCAATGCTAACGAAAAGAAGAAGAGAAAAAACTCAAATTACTAACATTCGTGATGAAAAAGGGACTATCACAACAAACACCTCAGATATACAGAATATAATTAGAAATTACTTTGAAAACTTGTACTCTAATAAAATAGAAAATACTGAATGCATTGACAGATTTCTAGAGTCATATGATTTGCCTAAACTGGATGTGGAGGCTATACATAATTTAAATAGATCAATTACAAGCGAAGAAATAGAAGATGTCATCAAAAAGCTACCAACAAGGAAAAGTCCAGGACCTGATGGGTTTACAGCCGAGTTCTATAAGACTTTCAAAGAAGAACTAATACCAATGCTCTTCAAACTATTTCAAGAAATAGAAAAAGAGGGAGCTCTTCCAGACTCTTTCTATGAGGCCAATATTACATTAATTCCAAAGCCAGGCAAAGACACATCCAAAAAAGAAAACATCAGGCCCATATCTTTAATGAACATAGATGCAAAAATCCTCAACAAAATCCTGGCAAATCGGATACAAAAACATATCAAAAAGATAGTGCACCACGATCAAGTGGGGTTTATCCCAGGGATGCAAGGCTGGTTCAATATTCGGAAATCAATAAACATAATACATCACATCAATAGACTTAAAGACAAAAATCATATGATCATCTCAATTGACGCAGAAAAAGCATTTGACAAAATACAACACCCCTTTATGTTCAAAACACTAGAAAAAACTAGGAATATCAGGAACATATCTTAACATAATAAAAGCTATTTATGCAAGGCCCCGAGCTAACATTATCTTAAATGGAGAAAAATTGAAAGCATTCCCTCTAAAAACTGGAACAAGACAGGGATGTCCCCTTTCACCACTGCTATTTAACATAGTACTGGAAACTCTGGCCAGAGCAATTAGACAGACGAAAGAAATTAAAGGGATCAAGATAGGAAAAGAAGAGCTCAAATTAGCACTATTCGCTGATGATATGATAATCTACCTAGAAGACCCAAAAAACTCTACCAGAAAACTTTTACAACTAGTAAACGAATTTGGCAAAGTTGCAGGATACAAAATCAATACCCATAAGTCAAAGGCATTTGTGTACATCAGCGACAAAGACTCTGAAAGGGAAATGATGAAAAATACCCCATTTGCAATAGCATCAAAAAAAATAAAATACCTGGGAATCAACCTAACGAAAGAGGTGAAAGACCTGTATAACGAAAATTATAGAACACTAAAGAAAGAAATTATAGATGAACTCAGAAGATGGAAAGACCTACCTTGCTCTTGGATAGGTAGAATTAATATTGTCAAAATGTCCATACTACCAAAAGCATTATACAGATTTAATGCAATTCCTATCAAAATCCCAATGTCATTCTTCAAAGAAATAGAAATAGCAGTCATGAAATTCATCTGGAAAAATAAGAGACCCAGAATAGCCAAAGCAATCCTGAGCAAGAAAAGTGAAGCAGGGGGCATCACCATACCAGACTTTAAATTATACTATAGAGCAATAGTAACAAAAACAACATGGTATTGGCACCAAAACAGACTGGTGGACCAATGGTACAGAATTGAGGATACAGAAACTAATACATTTAATTACAGCTATCTTATATTAGACAAAGGTGCCAAAAATGTACAGTGGAGAAAGGATAGCCTCTTCAACAAATGGTGCTGGGAAAACTGGAAATCCATATGCAACAAAATGAAATTAAACCTTTATCTCTCACCATGCACAAAACTCAATTCAAAGTGGATCAAAGACCTAGGAATTAGATCAGAGACAATACACCTAATAGAAGAAAAAGTAAGCTCCAATTTCCAACATGTTGGATTAGGCCCCAAGTTCCTCAATAAGAATCCTGTAGCGCAAGAATTACTACCAAGAATTAATGAATGGGATAGATTTAAACTAAAAAGCTTCTTTTCAGCAAAAGAAACAATCAGTGAGGTGAATAGAGAGCCAACTAATTGGGAACAAATATTTAATACATGCACATCAGATAGAGCACTAATCTCTAGAATATATAAAGAACTCAAAAAACTTTACACTAAAAAAACAAATAACCCAATCAATAAATGGGCTAAGGAATTGAGAAGACACCTCTCAGAAGAAGATACACGATTAATCAACAAATACATGAAAAAATGTTCAACATCGCTGGCAATTAGAGAAATGCAAATCAAAACTACTCTAAGATTTCACTTCACTCCAGTCAGAATGGCAGCCATCAAGAACACAAGCAACAATAAATGTTGGAGAGGATGTGGAGAAAAAGGCACACACTCATACATTGCTGGTGGGACTGCAAAATGGTGCAACCATTATGGAAAGCAGTATGGAGATTTCTTGGAAAATTGGGAATGGAACCATCCTATGACCCAGCCATCCCACTCTTGGGTCTGTTCCCAAAGGACTTAAAAACAGCATATTACAGTGACACAGCTATCTCAATGTTTGTAGCTGCACAATTCACAATAGCTAGGTTGTGGAATCAACCTAGATGTCCCTCAGTAAATGAGTGGATTAAGAAAATGTGGTATATACGCACAATGGAATTTTACTCAGCAATAAAAGAAAATAAATTAATGGCATTTGCAGGTAAATGGATGAAGTTGGAAGACATAATGCTAAGTGAAGTTAGTCAGTCTCAAAAATCCAAGTACCAAATGTTCTCTCTTATATATGGAGGCTATTTCAAAGTATTGTTGGATGGGGTACATAGGAGGATTAGAGGAACACTAGAATGGTCAAGGGAAGGGAGGGTAAGGGAGGGAGCAAGAGGGGAGGGAGGGGGGAAAAAAAAAGGTGGTAGAATGAGACAGATATCATTTTCCTTAATGCATGATTGAAGACCTAAATTGTACGAATATACTTTGTATACAAACAGTTGTATGTAAAAAGATACTAAATATATGCACTATGAGTTGTACATATTAAAAATTATAAAAATAAAAAAAATTAAAAAAAATTGTACTATGAAGGAAAAATAAAAGGAGAAGAAATATATTAAAAAAAAAAAAAAAAAAAAGAATGGTCTTTCATTATTCTAGTACTTTGCTGTTTTGATTATTATAGCTTTGTAGTATATTTTGAAATCAAGTGTTATAATGCTCCACCCCTGCTGTAGGAGTTCTTTCCTGATTAGAAAAAAAAAATCATAAATTCATACAGAACCTCAAAAGACCCAGAATAGTTAAATATTTTTATGATTAGCATTACTCAAGAGAGACAGCATTGCTTATTTCATCAATTCTAGTAAATTATTAAAATTATTTTTTTTTCTAGATCTGTCTTCCTTTTGTGTGTGTGTGTGTGTGTGATACCAGGGATTGAACTCAGGGGCACTCGACCACTGGGCCACATCCCCAGCCCTTTTTTGTCTCACTGAGTTGCTAAGTACCTCACCATTGCTGAGGCTGGCTTTGAACTCGTGATCCTCCTGCCTCAGCCTCCCAAAGTGCTGGGATTACAGGCGTGCGCCACTGCGCCCGGCTCTTCCTTCTATTCTTATGTCTGTCTTTATTGTTTTTTCTCTATATATATTTTATTTACTATTTTTCTCTTACTAATTTCCCCAAAGGTTTTTGTGATTATCTCTGATTCAATCCCAGGACAGCATACTGCAACTCTTTCAGAATGAGAATTCAATACTAATTTGTCTATAAAGGAAGTTTTGAAATCACATTAAAAACCAAGTCACCTATCATAGAACCACAAAAATTGTACACGAGATCCATGGAAAAGAATATACAAGTCTAAAGCAAGAGCCAGTAATTAGAAGCATTCATAATTTTTACAAATCAAAATAATTCTTTTCCTTTAAAATTAGGACACAATTGTATGAATGGAACACCAGAGTCAAACCAAATATCTTTTCAATTTTTCCTGTATCACTTAAAAAAATAAAATTTTAAAGAAAATTTTAGAAGTAGAGAATTACTGTACAGATTGTACTAAGTGTTCTCATGTAATCCAGACCCTATTTTGCTTATTAGCTACTTGCATTCAGATGACACCTTTGTCATAATTAATAAACAGTATTTATATAGTATGATTAACCTAAGTCAACACTCCCTTTAGATATTCTGTTTTTCCCTAATGGCCTCTTTTCTGTTCCATGATCCCATCTTGGACACCATGTTACATTTAACCATCATTTGTCTTTAGATTCCTCTTGGCTCTGACAGTTTTTCAGAATTTTCTTGTTTTCAATGACCTTGACAGTTTTGAGGTGTGATGGGAAAAATTTGTATGAATTGCCCCTCAATTGGGATTCATTTGATGTTTTTCTCATAAATAGATTGAGAGGAAGATCACAGAGATAAAGTGCTGTTCTCATCACATCATGTCAATAGTTCAATACATAATTATACTTTATCACTGTAGATGCTAATCTTGATTACCTAGCTTGACAGAGTGTTTGTAAGCTTCTCTCCTGTAAAGTTACTATTTTTCTACTTCCTTTCCACATTCCACTATTGTGAAGAAAGTCACCATAGGCAGCCTGCTCCATAGTAGGCTTTGTGCTTCACTACTTGAAGGGAATATCTAAGTTAGAATTCTTATGAACAGATATTTTTTTCAATAATTTTCATTGATTTTTTAAAATTAAATAATTATTCATATTGTTATATAACCATTCTTGTTTATTTTATATTTCTGTTAAAATTCAATATTGCTTCATTTATTTTGTTGCTCAGTTTGTTTCAGATTTGGCCATTGGTTGCTATTTTCATGGGCTCCTGTATATCTTTGAAATACATTCATCAATATGTAATATGTTATTATGGTAGGGAGAAGAACATTTCTTTATTTTTGAAACTAGCTTTTATTCTAGGCTCATCATATTTATTTCCTCCATGTATACTAGATAGAGCCATATCTCTGAGGAACTCTGGTTTCTTTTGTTGTAGAATGGTATTAAAAACCAATATTTTGGCACCAGGTGTGCTTGTTACTTCTGTGGTGTGCTCGTTTCTAGGCACTCTCAAGGGGCTATACATGTGTATACTAATCCATGCACACATAGGTATACATACATTTAATGTAATAGTTCTTCAACTATTTCTACATGTTATCACTTATCTTGGTATATATCCTACTTGGTGTTCTCCGAACTCCTTGGATGTAAGGTTTGGTGTCTTTCATTAAATTTTTGAAAGATTTCCTGTTATTACTTCAGGTATTTCTTCTATTATGTTCTCTTGCTTTTTCTTCTGGAATCCCAATTTTGTGTATGATATATCTTTTAAAATTTTCCTATGGTTCTTAGATGTTTTCTTTTCTCTTTCTCTCTCTCTCTCTTTCTAGTGTTATTTTGTTTTTCTCTTCACATTTCAGGTTGGGAAGATCCTGTTGGCATATCCTCAAGCTCAATGCCTCTTTTCTTAACCCTATTCACAAATAGTGAGCTTATTGAAGGCATTCTTCATTTGTGATAGTGGTTTTGATTTCTAGCATTTCCTTTTGATTGTTTCTTAGAGTTTCCATTTTTGTGTTTTTATAACCAATCTAATATCCAGCCTTGTTGCATCAGTCAATAGTGACTGAGGTAAACAGGAATTCAGTTGATAAAATATGTTATTAGGCTAGGAATTGGTGTCTGTTCAGTCTAGTTGTCAGGCTTCAACTACTTCCCACATTTTTTTTTTTTTTTTTGGTCTTGCTTTATTACTTCTTCTTTTTATTTATTTATTTTTATATGTGGTGCTGAGGATTGAACCCAGTGCCTTACACATGCTGGGCAAGTGCTCTGCTGTTGAGCTACAGCTCTAGCCCCTTCATAACTTCTTTATGCATTTCTTCCTAGAAAGAGTCTGTGCCTTGCTACTATTTGAGCTGTGATCCACTATTACTATACTGTAGCCAAGATGATATTGTGCTAAGGTAAAATAATTTTCCAAAAACATATCAGTCTTTTAGTGGTCTGGTGTCTCATGCTTACTATTTTCATGAGTTTTCCTGCTTGATGAGACAGGAAATTCAAAGGTGACCTGAGAGAGAGAGGACTCCCCTTTCCTCATTGCACTGGCATGTACCTCTGGTAAAGGCATTTGTCATGACCCTTGTGATTCTTTCTCAGTTTCCTGGAGTTAGGGCTCTGAGTCAGATTAGAAATATTAAAAGTATGAGAAATTTAAGAAATAAGACATGAAAATAAGTAAAACAGCCCACTGTTTCAGATGGGGACCAGCTCTGATGGAGACTGGGTTTAACTCCCCCAAATAGTGTTCCCAGGCTTTACTTAAAGGAGTGGGAACACCAATGGAATTCAGCCTAAAGAACTTCCTGAGGGAATAGAAGAAAGATGGCAGAAACAACTGGGCTGGACCCTAACAGTTTAGCCCTGCCTCCTTTACCTCCAGGGCGACTGTGTTTGAATTTAGGGCTGTGAGCTGAGGCAGGGCATCAGTATAATCTAGGCATTTTCCACCCAGGAAATGTCACCCAGGAGTTCCCAGAAAAGCAACCTCCCTGCCTTGTGATGGCTCAAATAAATCCATAGTTCTTACACGGCCTCCAACAGGCATTTTTAATGGAGGTGGCTCTAGACGCATCTCACAAGAACTGTTTCTCTGCTTCTCTCTACCCCAGTCACAAGGGACTCTTGGATCTTCATTGTGAGAACTTGGTGTGTTCTGTGGATGTGAAACCCATGGAAGTGTGGAACTGTACTAGGACAGCCTTGAGTGTTTCTCACTTATACACACGTCTCCTCTTAGCCTCCAGAAGTTTGGCAAAAATCACCATTTAAGTTTCCATATCACTCTATATCTCCAGTACCTTCTGCTCCAGATAAGCAGATGTTGGCTGTGACCCTCTTGACCCACCTGTCTCTCCTGATTTCAGGGTAGCATTTTACTCTGCAAATTTATTCTCCGATGTGTCCAACAAAAATTCATCGGTTTTCAGTTTGTCTAGTTCTTTTTTTTTTCCATGTTGTAAAAATGAGAATGAGAACCTCTAACCTTTTTATACAGTGCAGGTAAAATTGAAAGTTCAAACTATCTTTTAAAACCTCTTTTGTTTTCTTGTTGATTGCTCAGTTGATAGTGGTCCCCAATTGAAATTGTTATTTTCTCTTCTGTCCTCATAAGCTTTATCTTGATCTTCTTTATGAAAATTCCGATGTTTTTTTTTTTTTTTTCTTTGAAAATTACTTCTAGGTAATTTTATTTAGATCATCTGCATTTTTTTATTTCTTTTTAAGCCTCCTGTTTGGAGCTTGATGTTCCTGAGTTGCATAGTGATAACTTCACTTGTCCCTTCTTCCAGCTCCCAATGGTAGCTGGGTACTAATTTAAAATGAGGAATATTGATTCAGGTTTTGGAGTAAAATTAACTCTGTTAATAGTTTCTAGACTTTCTTTGGCTGAACTTCCTGAAAAATTCCAATTGTGGGTATTACTTTTATTTACTTATTTAATGCCTGTTTTTGTTTCATTCCTTATCACCAGGTTTCCATGTGTATAAATTACATAAGTGGAAAAATTACTAACATAAATCCCTTCTTGAAAACTTCTTTGATGCAATGGTTTAGCATTTTCAAGACCATGCTTATAAAAACACTGAATAAATTTTAAAAGGCATGGGTCCAATATTTTGTTTCTTTTAGGTCATAATCATGTACTTTTATTTTACTCCATCAATTAATAGAAAAGGAAACAGATTGCTTGAAAACACTTGAGCTCTCATAAGATTCATAAAGAAGAGATCATGGGTCTAAACATTAATTATTGTATAACTTTGAAATCGTTACATTTGATGGGGCTTAAATCTTCTGACAGTGAAGGAAGAGAAGGCTCCAGGGGTTTCATGTCATATGCTGCGAAGGTCCTGCAATATCTCTGGTTAATAATCTTAGAAGTGAGTAGCACAGGTTTATCGCTAATCCTCTGAACAACACATGCACAGTAGTGCAGTAACGATTCCAACAAATTGGTGGTCTGAAAAAGAAAACAGATTGCTTATATTGTTTGTGAAAGTTTTATAAGCAACATATTAGCACTGTAAGAGTTAGTCTTTAGTTTGGTGAGGATCCTGGGGTGAATTTCAAACATGGATTAGTATAACAATTTTGTACTATGTAATTTGTGTTTTTTTAAGTGGCTAACCCTAATATTCATGGCATTAGTAGTTTATAACTGAATGAAAAACATTCATGTATGGTGATATCTCAATAAGAACAAAATCCAGTTGTAAACTAAAGAATAGAAAATATAATGTGAGCATCCTTATTTTAATTTTACCTGTAAGAAGGCTATTGGCAAAATGAAGGGGATTAATCATAGCCAAGTACCCAATATGTTTTTCTGGATAATCAAAAACTTCACAAAAGTCCTCAATTCCA
The DNA here is from genome assembly GCA_025594165.1 of Tamias sibiricus. NCBI lineage: Eukaryota > Metazoa > Chordata > Mammalia > Rodentia > Sciuridae > Tamias > Tamias sibiricus. The sequence goes on from CM046662.1 coordinate 145,542,120, forward strand.
AAATAGTTTATTTTCAGCTACAATTTAAAAAATGCAAACACTTATAAAAAGTACTTTTGAGGGGATCAGGATAGGCCTCAATGATAGATTGGTTGTCTAGCACCACACACACACACAAGGTTTTTAACATATAATTATCTCAATTATTACTAAATTTCACTAAATTAGGGAAGCATATAGGTGTGCACAAATAGTTAAATAAAAAAATAAAAATAAAATGAATATAAAACTGTGCCTATATGACAAAAATCGGGTAAAAATAATATTCAAGTCTATATGTTTAAAAATTTATTGTCTGACTTATCAAAGATAAGTTGTTTAAAAGCTAAGATAAATATTCTAAAGGATGTAATAACATTTCCCTAACATGGAGATATGAATTTCTGAAAGAAAATTTAAAATCCAGAAATTAAAATTGTAAAAAATGAGGCGCTTGAAAAGTTTAATGTAATTATTAGGGAAATGTATCAACTGTAGGGTAGAAGATATTTTGATTATATCAGTAGATACAAAAATTATTATGAAATGAATCAGCAAGCTGATAAGTGAGTTCAACATGTGTGTTTTTCAACCTCTGGACAACACATGCGCATCACTGTACTAGTGATTCCTATCAACTGTGATAGCCCAAAAAGGACAACACTTTAACTTCCTTAAAAAGCAAAGCTCAGGTGATCAATAATCAGAGTACATTTAGTGTTTTGGTGATGGGGTAATACATTACATGCTTATGAGAAGTATTGTTTTCAGTGTAGAATTTACATTCAATTATTTTTCATGTGTGTTTATTGAATTATAAAAATAAATCTAATTATCTATTCAAAATATAACTGGGCTAAAATCAATCATAGCTGTAGGGTGGAAAATGACAATAAATGGGAATTAACTCACACTAAGACTTAATTGAGCTGACTCCGGGGGTTAGATACACATCTCTCCAGGAGATATATTAATATTAGATTGCAATAGCTTATGTAGGAATAAAAATTTTTCACTTTTGAAAGCAAAGCCTTTTGTTACCCAAACTACAGAAATAATAAGCTACAACATATTTTATACCAATTGGGGGAAATTTCTAATAATAAAATAAAGTCTTCTGGTGCTTTAAAATTCCCTTTATGAATTCTAGCTTAATTTTGCCAGGTTTTATCCAGGTTATTCTGACTCACAATCAGGGAAAATAAAAAGGTCCTTTACAAAGAATAAGTTAGTCTTGTTAATATTTCCTGGAGTTACTTTTTACTTATCAGGAATCAAAGATATGATAATTTGTGTTTGTGCATGGGAGAGATCATCATAGCGGAGCAAAACTTTAGAGGCTAAATTTAAAATTCTAAGTATTTGTCAAATTTCCTTCATTACATTTTAACTTCATTGCTCCTCAATAATAAATATTGAATATTATTTAGAATTTTGGATTCTTCATCTTGTTAGGTCATGATAATACTATGTTTTCAATGATTAATCCTGTTACTACTCTCTTTTTCAAAATTTGCCTGAAATATGGAGGTATGCTTTTACCTGCCATGGCCAAGAATGCCTTTTGCACTGCTTTTTGACATGCAGTGGATGACGATCTTCGCATCATTGCAGTATCTTTCTGTCCTGTTCTCTGTTGCTTTTCTGGTGCTTAAAAATCAAAGAATGTAATGGGGTTCCATCCCATCTTATTTGATGCAGTAACAAAACATGTGGGCAGACTAGCTGAAGAGATGGCCACAGATATCTATAAAATCAATGTTGAAATTTCTCATTAGAAAACATTCATAGAAAAAATCAGGAAATCATAACCTAGTGAGTTGAATTCCACATCTGAGGAAGCATGAATTTTTCTTTAGAAAAACCTCTTCCTGAATGGAAAATGCGCTTCTGGTTTTTCTTATAAAATAGTCATTGGGTTATAACATCCATTGAAGATTATGTAAAGATGTTTTGAAATAATTCTTTGCTGATGATCATCTTTCCTAAATTAGTTAAATATTTAAAAACTGTGTCATTATACGTTACTTTGCTGTGGCAATTGTGACCAGTGTAGAGAAATTTGCAGGAAGTTGTTTTAAAACTGATGTAGGATTCAAGTAAAGGCAAAGAAATAGTTTGTTTACAAAAAAAAATGCATTTTTAGAATCTTGTGTCAGGAATCTGAAAGATTGTAACATCACCATATTTATGATCTGAAATGTAAATTGAAAATTGTCTATTATAACCTCCTATTCAATGTGATATCCTCACAATCCTACTATATGCTATAGTTTCTACTGTTTGTATTTTTCACATGACAAGTAATCATAATCAGGATCCTCAAAAATATATGGCTAAAATAAAATTCTACAAGTAATCAACTATATAAGGACATATTATGTTTAGCATATATATGACTTGTTATTTTTTGTGATAAAAAAGTCATCCAGGTTTGCAAACACTATGCATGTTCCACTTTCCCTTTAGAAGTCCATTCTAGTCATGATTTATAGTGCCTTTTGAACCTTATCTGATTTCAAACTCCTTCCCTATCATTACCAAATATGCAGAGGCCTAACCTTATCTTAGCAATGCCTTTCTTATTTGAATTTTTTTATTTCCTTCTAAACTACTCAGAAAATAGATCTTCCTTTCTTTCACAGCAATTTTACCATTCACATTTTAGTAACTTATGAATCTGTGTTTTATTTTATATGTTAATCTTTATTTGTTTGGATCATTTCAAAATATAAATTTTCCTATAGCCTTTGAAATTATTACAGTTCCTCTTATGATCAAAATTTTATACTTCTGGTTTTGTTACTTTATACAATATTTATATTCTCGTTGAAGCACTATTCCAATGTGCTTAACCCAAAGCCTTCACCCACGACCCCATGACTCCTGTGCATCCGGTGTTAGATGAAATGCACAGCTGCCTTTCCTGACCTTCTCCTCTCTCCTCCTCCCTCCATGGTTGAGAGTGGTTTATACATATCCTGTCCTCTTGTTCTATTGCTCAGTGCTGTCTGTGACCAAACACAAAATTGGCCTTATTAATTCATTCATCTCTGTGTATTTTCAATAAGTAAATATGTTTTGAGTGTTTTCTATGAGCCAGGTAGTTTGTGCTAGGAGCTTGGGTGTCAACATGGAAGAAGACAGGCACATTATCTGTCCCTATAGACCTTTGTACATTTGGGGACAAGAGCAGTTTCATGTACAATAAATTGTAAATATGAAATTACTCAAAAGGAGAAACAGAGTGTGAACTATCCTGGGAGCAAACCTTAGTGAGAGTAGTATTAACTTAGGCTGCCATAACAAAATGCCAAGGACTGGGTAATTTAAATAATGGAAAATTATTTGCTTATAGTTCTGGAACCATGATCAAGGTGTCAGTCCCTTTGGTTTCTGGGAAGGGGGTCTACTCTTGATTTGCACTTCAGACTTCTTCATCCACTCATGGACTTTTCTCAGTCATGCCTGTGGAAAGAGAGAGAGGCCAAGCTTTCTCTCATTTCTTCATATGAAGTCATTAATCCCCACCACGTGGGCAACACCCTCATGACCTCATTGAGCCTTAATGCCTATCACATTGCAGATAGGGCTTCAATATGTGAATTTTAATGAGATAAAAACATTCACTCGATAATGCTCCCTAAGAAAAAAAAATAACTTTTTTCTGATATTTATGAATGAATTAGGGAATGGAAGGGACAATAAAAAGGCACAGGAAAATGCTTTAATGGAGGCTTTGAGTAGCATCCAATTACCTAAAATAAGTCTGACAATGTCAGAACACAGAAGGGTAGCATGTGATAGCGATAAAAGAGAGGCAAGGGTTCAGAACATGAGGCTGTACTGATATATCTTTAGACTTAATGCTAAAGACAAAAAAATTACTGATAAGCTTTAAAGTGGGAGTAAGTAGCATAATCCTCATTGTGCTTTTCAAATAAATTAGTGTAAAATAAATTTGACAGCACATGAGGGGATTATTGTAGAACAACCAAGGAGTAGTAGCTACTTTGTACTACAGCAGTGGTAACAAAGATAGACATGGGGGAACAAACATAGAAATAGTCAGGGTGTGCAATTGAGTGTGACCAGGTATGATGTGCAAAAGAATGTTACTGTAACTTTTACATTTCTGGCTTGAGTGTATCCCGGTATGTCACCAGAGCAGAGAACTTTTGGAGCAGGATGAATGCAAAGTTAATCTCTGAATATTTTTCCTAGGTTTAGTAAGAATGTTTCCCTTTCTTCAGCTAGTGTTACTGATTTGTCTTAGTGATTAGCTCCCTTAGATGTCAGCATTGAGTATCTGATTGACCATTTCCAGAATAGATAATTATAGTCCCATCCTTGCTCACAGCCCTCAAATCAGGCCATTGCCTTCTCTTGAGCAGGGATTCCAGAATAAACCAAGACATATAAAATGAAAACAGGTGAATAAAGTAGCTATTTTAGATCTAAGTTAATTCACTGAATGACATGTTGGTTTCTGAGTTGGGATATTCTGTACTTACTGAATTACTCCTATCATGTGCTAATGATTTGGGGCTTTTGAATCACTATCGCACTGTCCAATACTACTCTTATATTCATTTTAGAAAATTTCAACATACACGTTCTTCTGCTACCTTGTTCATTAGCCTGTGCTTCAGTGATCTTGTCCTCAGCCCCATTTTGAGCACTACTGACTAAACTCCATCACTACCTGTCCTCATCATGCTCTAAAGTTTGTCTTTACCAATAATCACAACCCTTCCATGGTCCCAAGTTCATGTGTGAGAGGGTTAGTTTTCTACATCAACTTGGCTAGGCTATGGGATCCAGTGTTTCAACCAAATACTAAGTTAGGTGGTGTTGTGAAGTTGTTTTGAGATGCGGTTACCATCTATCATCAGTTTATTTTAAATAAAGGAAATTACTTTGGTAATATGGGTGGACTTCATCAAATCAGTTGAAAGATATTGAGAGAAAAAAATTCCCCAGCAATCACATAAACAAATTCCTTAAAGAAAGTATCTCTCCATTCCATTCTCTGCCCTCCAATATACACACACGCAGAGGACAACTTCTGAAACAATATCTGCAAATTCTGCATCTGTGTATCCAACCAAAAGCTGAGAGAAAAATGTTGTCTTTACTGAATGTATAGATTTTCCCCTTATTCCTTATTACTCCCTACATAATACAACATAACTATTTACATATCATTTACACTGTATTACATATTAAAAAATAATCTGGAAGTGATTTAAAGTATATCAGATGATATGTGCAAGTTATGTGTAATTACTATACTATTTTATTTTAGGAATTTGAGCATCTAGATTTTGTTATCTGATGGGGGTCCTGGAGCTTATCCCCTATTCCTAGGCACTGATGATTAACACATGCACATATCACAAAGTCTCACAGTTCTGCTTCTCCTTTTCTGGAGAACCCTGGCTGGTACAGCACATCTTCCTCCTTCTAAGCTCTATACAATACAGATCCTCCTTGTTTATGATAGGGTTATATCCTGACAATCAAAAGTTGATAGTGTTCTAATTTGAATATGCATTTACATCTAACCTCCAAAACATTATAGCTTAGCAGCACCATGCATTGTGGAGGATCAAAGTTTACTCATGTGATCCTGTGGCTGACTAGGAACTGGACTCACAGATGCTGCCCAGCATTAAGAGGCACAGTATCATACAGCAGATTGCTAGCTCAGGAAAAGATTAAAATTCAAAACTTGAAGTAAAATTTATGCTGAATGTTCCTCACTTTTGTGCCATAGTAAGATAGAAAAATCCTAAATGGAACCATTATAAAATAAGAACCATTGTAAAATAAGAACCATTATAAAATAAGAACCATTATAAATTCCCTTGACTGCACTGAGATATCTCATGTAATGATCATCTATCTCTTTTTTCACTGAGTTCTATGCCTTTGATGTTCTAGCTTCATACTTTAATACAATCATTCCCATTTATATACTCCAATGGCCTTACCCCTGTTTACTTATTCATAGTAACACCAAAAAATTCACAATCTTGATTAAATCTAATAGAACATAGACTCTGCACACTGCAGCCATCCAAGTGAGGGTGGCTGGTGAAAAGCACCACAGAGACATATGGATTTCTCAAGTTAAATTCATGACCACAAAGTTCATGTGGGCTCTCAGTTATTCCTGTCCTTTCATACTCCCAGTGTTCTAGATGACAAGTTTACAGCTTTTTTTTTTTTTTCCTCTTCAAATATCCACTACCACCTTTGCTGTTCAATCTTCTGCAAACTAGCCACAAAGTTTCTACCTGCACATTGCTGGTCAAAGCATACAACATGGTCAAACACTGAAATATATAAATGTATTGAAATATACAGAAACAAGGAAAGCTGCCAATGATAAATTTTTAGCATATCGCTTATGTGCCATACATGTAAAATTAAAAAAGAGTAAAGGAGAATATGATAGGATTTTTAACAAAATAATAAAAATACAAAATTTTTACATGGAAAACATTTTTAAGTCTGACAAAAGTATTTATCACTAGAAATGGATTGTAAAATTAATTGCAAATAATGTTAATATATTTATTAACATTTGTAGTTTTCTACTTGTGATGTGATCTGAACAATTAGAATTAATAATATAAGACTATAAAAGTATATGGATTAACATTTAAAAAGTATTCTAGCAAATCTGTATTTAGCTAATAATTAAAATAATTAATATATATCATTTATAAATAAAATATATAACATATATTGCAAAAAACATAAGAAATTAAAATAATTATATAAAATTCCATTAAATTGTGAATATTTGACCAAATAAATTCAGAGGAAAATTTATTCTGGTTTGTGCTCATTTTGTGTTAAAATGAGCACACAATGAAGTAAACATTCAAAATAAGCTTTTAAAAAACAAACATGACTCAGCCCCACAGATATGAAAATACAATGAGTTCATCAGCAAAATGTAATAAATATTTTAAGAACTAGAACAATGGAAGAGATATGACACATTAATCAAATAAAAATACAAATAAAGAAATGCTGTTCTTCCACAACACTTAGGGTCTGAAACACAGATCAATGCTCTAGATAATTTATCCTTCTCTTATGGCTCTTTTTTTTTTTTTTTTTCAGCCACTTCAACAAATTAAAAATTATGGAAACAAATAAAAAGAAATGTAAATGCCTCCCAAATCCATATTCTGACCCAATATCTTTTTTATCCATCAAATCCTAAAGATAAACAATTGAATCCAGAAATCACGCAGGGATAATGTCTGCATCAACCTGGAATGTGCTTATCTATAAGCAGCAGAAAATGTCTTTACCTAACAGTGCTCCAGGTCTGGATGCTGCTGCCATAATCCAAAAGGGAGGAAAAAGAGTGAAGGACAACACAATTGTAGGAATTAATATGACTATTTGAAAATATTTTCTAAAATCTCCAAGAATGTCTTCTGTTTAGTAGTATGAGCAAGAATTGAGTTTCTTCCCTCCTCTCTGCTGCACAAAAATTCATGAAGTTTATTATGTTTAATGTTGCTGCAAAGATGAAGTTCAACTTTTTTGTTTTTCTTTGCTTGTTTTTGAAAGACAAAGAATGAATGTTAAGTGGCAACTTGCAGAATAAACATAATTATTTTCAAGAGTTTTCCGTAATACCATGTAATGCCACTTTTCAAGATACCAAGCAAATCATAATTATTATAAGGTAAACCATGAGGATGAGATGATTATTTTGCTAAACATGAGAGCACAAAAAACAATGAACAATTTATTATAATTATTTAAACAATTTGTAAAGTATCTGATATGTACTAATAATTTGAACATCTATAAGTTTTATGTATTAGTAACATTCTTATAGGAATTCTAAACATAATAAAACATTCATTTTTAATCATAAAGATAGAGTAAATGAATGACATATAGGAAATGTTTTTATAGAGATATTTAAAATAATATTTGAGTAAATTTAAGATCTGTAAACTTCTAGTTAAATCAAATAAGATAAAAATCCAAGTCTTTTTTTTTTATGTTTTGAGGTAAAGGAAAGAAAAGTTTAACAATGAAATCGTTCTAAAATAATCAGTATTAAAAAACATGAAATATTAGAAAATAAAATGCCCCAACCCATTATGCCAATGTTATATGTTATAATCCATATAACGTTGGATTATAAGATCAGAATAGACAAAGGAAACAGATGAATGTAACAAAAAATATTTGGAGGAAATGGAAGGAACAATTTCAAATTAAAATTAGTCATTTGAAAAATATTTTATTTGAGTTGAATTATCTGTTTTAATTTTAACTTTATTTTCCTGAAGGCTGAAGTCATTTCCAATACAACTTTGGTTCTCCAAACAAAATAAAATTCATCTGTGGATTTGATGATTTATGTGTTTTTTCTAATCTCTTCTATATTTTAATTAATTTTTTTTGACAGTGTGCTGCCTTAATGGCAACTATAAATAATATATTATACAGTCCCTAAATTGAACAAGGTAGGTGGCAGCTTTAGAATTTCTACATAAGAACAATAATATTTTTGTAAGAAGTAATCTATAAAAGTGTTTACATATAATTTAATAAAGTTGAGTTTTTAGAAAATCAGTTGCCAATACACAAAATTCAGGATAGAGAATAAATGTTGAAAAGAAAAAGAAGGCTAAAGTCTGCTTCCCAAGCTAACTCTAGGCACTATCACTACTGATAAAACTCTCCTTTTTATCTGATCCCAGTGCCTGGATTTTTGAATTCCCAAATAGGATTATTGACAACCCAACATGACCTTTCTTTTACCTGTATTATGTCCCTCTACCGCCCTCATCTGGCAAACACTGATTTTTCCTGTCTTGCTGATTATATTTATTATTTATTTGGGGGGGGGGGTAATGCTTTGTATTTTGAGCATTTTGGGAAATATTTTGTATGATTACATTGTGAGTCTTCAAAAATGATTTAAAAGTATTTTTTTTCAGTAGTCTGTGGAAGAAAAATATTTATTAGTAAATGAATATAGCACAGTGACAACAGACCAAAGCATTTCTACTTTTGTGACCAGAATACTAAAATAATCACCACCATTATAGTGTGCCAAAACAGCTTTAGCTCATCTACTCTTTCTCTTATAAAATGAAAAAGAGGAGAAATTGCAGACAGATCAGTATTCACAGTACATTCTCATTTTCAAATTAAGTCTATATAGACATAATTGTCATGGATATAGTTTGGTATGCAGAACATACCTTGATTTATTATATTTTAGCTGACTTTTTTGACAAGAAACCTCATTTTGAATAAAATGAGTATCAATTAAATTTCACAGCAGAAGCATACGGTACAAGTTCCTCACATTTTTTTTTTTTTTTTAAACCTGGGTATTGATTAATGGTGACTGTATTGCATGGAAAACAACAGAGGTTTTGAATCTGTGTCTTTAAAATATTTGGAATGAGAAACTTTTAGTTTTTTGTTTCAAAACTGATGGTTCAGATATTTAGTATTCACTACCAATATATCATAATTCATTTACTCTCTTTGAGAAAAAAAAATCCTGAAGATTAAAATGTAGAAATATTTACCTAGATATCTCACAGCCCTTACTATCTTAGACTTCACTGAAACAAAAGTCCGGATACACCACATTATTTTGTGGTTAGATTGTTGAGGGATCATACTGCCATATTTAGAGCTATGTATGCAGTTTGTGCTTAAAAAAGGATTTATTTTAGTTTATAATGCTAAAAAGCTGAACGCTATCATCATTTTCTTCATTACCCTCAAGTAAATTCCTTACTAAAGGCTGCAAAAGCTTCAGCCACTCTGACTTTAATAGCTTATCTGCAGTAGAATTTGAGAATGGATTTATACCTCCAGCTTTAGCTTTAATAAAATCATATTGATTACATCAAACTATTTTGCATAGAATGAAGAACAATCTTTGAGCATCTACAATGCAATGGACTACAATATATTTTCACGATTTATTCCAATATCATGATAGTGTCCATCTACAGATACTCACAGATGATAGAAAAAATAATTGGGTCACAGTTGCCATAGTGAAGAATACCAAGTTCTAATGTAGGGGAAACTGGCAGCAATTGGCAGTAAAAGGAGAAAAACTGAGGCAAAAATTTTTCCAGATATGCATGTGTGGGAGGGATGGAAGTCAGGATAAACACATTATAAACATACTTGGTTTGAAAATTAAGGAGAACAATGCAACCAGCAAAGTCTTTCTGATGGTAGGGAGACTGGATAATGAAGCAGTAGTCTCATTAAGTAAGCTGGTGCAGTGAGAGCTGAGACCAGAAATCGGAGACAGGATCTATAACTAATAAGGACGTTCTGAGGGAGCTGGTGCCAGGCAAAGACCAGGGCTGGGAACTGGAGGAGACATCAAGGAAAAGACTAGTAGTTCAGGCTCTATGTTTTCATATAGGCAGCTTATCAGGCATTGTAAGCCAAAAGGCTAAGTAAAGATGATCGGAATTTTTATCCTAAGTAGTTGCCTGTGATCATGTCCCTGCTTTAAAATAACCTCTTTAGAGCTTCTCAGGAAATGACGCATCTTCTCATGACTTTCAGAAGCCGTAGCATACTGATAAATACATTACTTGTGTATTGTTTTGCTGTTTCATTGTCTTCTGTCTTCTTTCTTCCCTTTCCTTGCCTCTCTTTGCCCCTTAGCCTCTCCTCTTTTCTCTTTCCCTCCCCTCCCATTCCTCTCCCTTGCCTTCTTTTTCTTTCACTTCGCTTATCTCTCTTCCTTTTCTTTTTTTCTTTCAGATAATATATGAACATCTACCGCATCTATTTGGAACTAGGTATGGGTTCCCTGCTAGTAACATACTGGTCCCTAATGTGCTTCAGTAATACATTTTGCATAATCTCATCGGACTAAACTTCCTAGAACAAAACTTTAGTCTCATAAATCCACTTTCCTAAATACACTATATACTAATTTTTTGTATCCAAATGACAAGAGTTCCAAATTTGGGGCCGTCAGGGACCTAAATAACATAACTTCAATTCATTTTTTTTTTATATTCTCATCCCCATTCTCCTACATTTCCTCTATTTTAACCAAGTAAGTACTTTAACATTATTCAACTATGCCTTATGCCAGTGTTTCCAAAACTTTCCCTCAGAGTCCTGTTAATGGCAGAAAGTAGCAAGAACATAATATAATCACCCTGAAGAGAATAAGACATTAGAAGACTTGTGTCACTTACATTATGTTCCACAGTTATCTTTCTTTAAAATGTAACATTATATTTCTTGGTATTAGATAAAAAGGTCCAAAACAAATCAGCAATCAACATTTCTTATTGGCTAACTTAAGTGACGTTGCTTTGCTTAATCTATCAACTTTTGAAAAATAAGGCTATTTATAGAGTTGACTTTGATCGATTCAATACAGCACTCATTTCTATTTTTAGTTTATTGTCACAATATTTTGAGAAAAAAATTTATTTAAATCTGTGAATATTTATTTCTTGGTTATTTCCCTCTGCTTTGAAAGATGAGTCAAAGTTATCAGAGGTACACTAAGTTCAGAAGACTGTCAAAGATACAGTGTCATGAAAATTATTGAGGCAGAAGAACATGTGTGATATATTTTGCTGACATCCTAGTGAAAAAATACAACCTGAAGTATTCTTCCTTCTGTTCACAATGGTTCACTTCTTTCCTACATGCTAAATGCAAAGTACTCTATCTTCCAAAAGCCAATATTATTATATCATGAATATCAAGTCTAAGGTCCCATCAATGAAGTCAGGTCAAGTTTCCAAAGTCAGCTCATGCTTCTTGGGATCAAATCAACAAGTACACAATTCCTTCCATCTGAAAAGCCTTTACTAATGAAACAAATTATCTCTCAAACATTCTAGTTGTGATGGAGAATGTACAGTGGCATACATATGGACACTTCCACCTGGGAAAAAGTAAAATTGCAATGTTCATAGATGCCACTGGCATGGAACAATTCTGAAAATCAGCCAGTTAAATGTGCTAATCCTTCCTCTTTGGGAAAATTTTCTGCATTTGTTTTGTTCTACCTCCTGGTACTTCTTTATGCTCTTTTTTTATATAATTTTATTTTTATAATTTTTAATATGTACAACTCATAGTGCATATATTTAGTATCTTTTTACATACAACTATTTTTCTTTATGCTCTTGAGTCATTATTATTTTTACATTAGAAGAGGCCTCTGTTTAAAGCTGAGTAATTTTATATCCTGCTTCCTGTGCATGAAAGTTTGGGATTTAGAGAGTTTCTTTCCTTTTGAGCCTGCTTTGTCAATTTTATTACAATATGGTGGTGTCTACCACCTGTCTTTTGAAAATCAAGTTTCACTGGAACACAGACATACCTATTCATTTATGTATATTCCATAGTTGTTTTCTTTGTAAAATTACAGAGTTGAATGTTGTTGTAGAAGTCATAAGGCCAAATAAGTCTAAAACATTTATAACCTGTTACTTACAAAAAAAAAAAAAAATCGCTGTCCCTTAGTCTAGCTGAGATAGTCTACAAGGCAGTGCTTTAAATCTTTCTGATGTTTTAACAAAGGGTTTTCTGTCATCCCTATGATTTGAACTTTATCTTGTGTATTGCTATAGCATCCCAGATTTTATTTTCACCCTGATGTAACCTTCTATGTTAAAAATATTTTTACTGGATGGAAAAACTGTAGTGGAAGATATTTTTATATCTAGCCCAGCAAATTCTATCTTCTTCATATTTTGGATAAATTCTGCCTAACCTTTTTCTCAAATATTCTAAATTTTCCTTTCTTTCCTACATTTCTACCTATGATATATATTTAAAATGAACCATTTGGTACTTTTGATATTTTGTATGAAAATCAACCAAATTAGATTCACCAGTTTGAAGGCAGTGTTTATGTTAGCTTTTTGTAGCTGTGACCAAATATCCAACAAGAATAATTTAGAGGAGGAAAAATTAATTTGGGGTTCACTGTTTCAAAGGTTCAGTTCATGGTTATCTGGCTCCAAGGCAGAAATATGGCAGAAGGGCACAGTGGGGTAAAGATGAACTCAACTCATGACAAATCATGGCAACCAGGAAGTAGGGTGGGAACAGGGGAGAGAGAGGGAGGAAGAGGAAGGGGCTGTGGATATAGACCCTGGTGATATACTACCTCCAGCCATACCTCATGTGCCTATAATTACCACCCAAAATTTCATTCAAATCATTAATCCATCAAATGGCTTAGTCCACTGATGATGAGGTTCCAGCTCTGACAATCTAATCATTTTATCTCTGAATATGGTTAACATTGAATATCATATTCTTATTACATGAACTTTTCATTTGGACACTTCATATCCAAACTATAACAGTGTTCCTATATTTCATGTTACCATAAGCCATACTTTTCTAAATAAATTTTATACCATATATATAATTTTTATTTCAGGTTCTCATGAGAATTTCCTCAGTGTCCTTCCTTTTTCTACTAACAATCTTCATGAGTACTTTCTGGCTTCTGACCAGTCACAAATTTAATGTCCCATCTCATGAATACATGGATTCATTCTGTCAAAATTAACATGTTTTCAAGTTGCTATAATTTTTTCTCATTTAAATTTATTTTTACAAAGTCAAGAAAAATCATGGCTTTTAAAATATTAAAAAATAGATATATTTATTGTTATGAGAGAATACATGGATGTCAAATCCTATATTAGAAAATTAAACATGATTTTGAAAGGAATTTTAATGAACTTATTATTTGTGTTAGTAATTAAAAGTTTAAAAATACAAAGCAACACAATGTAAAGTGATATTCTCATTTAAAAAATGTTTTAATTTTTATACTTGAGTTTTTCCTCTGGCCATAAGAACTAACATCTCTCTTCCTGTGTTTCAATAGGTATGAACTCTGTGTATGCATGAGAATTGTTAGCATGATGTATATTTATGTACACATACAAGGGTTTCACAGTATTGCAATATTCAATAACATGAACATAATTTGTGTTAATCTTCAGATGTAAACATCATATTGATCCACTTGATCGAACAAAGTTCTATTGACCTGTGCACATGTGTAATAAAGACTTTAATTTTTTTTTTTGTTTTAGATGGACACAATACCTTTATTTTATTTATTTATTTTTATGTGGTACTGATGATCGAAACTCAGTCCCTCACACATGCTAGGCAACTGTTCCACCACTGAGCCACAAACCAACCTGTGATAAACACTCTTAAGAGCACAAAAATTTATCACTGTTTTTTTCTAAGTTGATTTTTTTACTCTGAACTCTTGTCTGAAATCTGCTCTCATACATGTGTATTGTCTGCCTCCTATGTGATTGTCACTATGCTCAAACCTGTAAATGTAAGAGAAAAAATATGTAACAAATAGATGAATTCCTCATGCATTATTGTATAAAAAGCCAGCCAGCAAATACATATCTTTACTATCTTGACAGGGTAAACCTATGAAGTAAACTGAGGCAGGTAGAGATTTCTGCTTCTGGCAATGGTAGAAAACATCTTGCCAACAAATCCTCTTGCTAAGATTAACTAGTAAAGTAAATATATTAACAATTCTATGTGAAATACCATGGGAGTAAAAGAAATGACACCAAGACACAGAGAGAATATATTGATGCCAATGTTAAGTATGGCTTTTCTCATTAAGGCATTCAATGACTCAGAATCACAGACCAGAAAGAGACCTTTGAGCAAACTCATTGGGATGGAAAACCAAAACCAGTGTTCATGGCCCATTAAAAATGATGGGTCATGTGAACGTCCTGAACAGTCCTCATCAAAGAAGATATACAGGTGGTAAATAAGCATCTGAAAGGCACTTTGTATCATATGTCATCAGAGAAATGCCAATTTAAAAAATAATGAGACACCACTGCACACCTACTAGAATGACTAAAATCTAGAATATTGAAAATATCAAATTCTAGCAAGGAAGAGCCAAAACAGGAGCTCTCATTCACTGATAGTGGTAATGCAAAATGGTACTGCCTTCTTGAAAAACAGTTTGGTTGTTTCTAATAAAACTTAGCCTTATCATGCAACCTAGCAATCATTCACCTTTGTCTCCATCCAAAGGATTTGACAATTTATGTTTGCATACAGACTTGCTCGCTATGTTCATAACTGACAAAGCTTGGGAGTTACCAAGATGTCCTTCAGTGGGTGAATGGATAAAAAAAAATGTGTTACATCCAGACAAGGAAGTAGTATTTACAGATAAAATATAAAATTTCAAGTCATGTAAAGATAGAGAGGAAACCCATGCACGCTACTAAGTAGAAGAAGCAGTCTAGAAAGGGAGCATACTGTATGATTCCAACTATATAACATTCTGGGAAAAATAAATCTAAGAAGACAAGACCATTGATTGCCAGGGGAGAGAGGGTGAACAGGCAGAGCACAGCTGATTTTAGGGCAGTTAAAATACTCTGCATGACACTATAATGATGAACACATGTCATATACATTTGTTCAAATACAAAGAATGTACAGCACTACGAGTGATCCCTACTGGAAACTATGGACTTTGGATGATTATGATCTGTCAGCATAGGTTTCGTCAGTTGTAATGGAGGGACCATGCTCATGGGAGATATTAGTAATGAGGGAAGCTATGCCTGTGTGGGGGCAGAAAGTATATAGGAAATCTCTATTCTGTCGACTCAACTCTGCTTTGAACCTAAAACTGTTCTAAAAAATTAAAAAGCATGATGACCCCTTATTACCATTTCAGGCTTTCAGTTGGGAACATGAAAGGATAAAGTTGATTGAGGGATTGGCCAGTGCTGAGAGATTCTAAGGCCAAGTTCAAATCATCTTAACTTGTGTCCAAAAAAAAAATTTTTCCCCTATTCAGATGCAAATGAATAAATCAGATATGAGGAAGAAGACACACAACTGATACCACAGAATTAATAATTTAAAAAAATCATTAAGGGCTATTATGAACAATTACATACCCACAAATTGAAAAACCTAGTAAAGACAGGTAAGTTTCTGGACACCTTCAACCTTCTAAAATGAAACCTCGAGGATATAGGAAACATGAACACACCAATAACAAGTAATGCGATTAAATCAGTAATAAACAGCTTCACAACACAGAAAAGCACAGAAATGTGTGACTTTATTGCTGAGTTTTGCCAAACCTTTATAAAGAAATAGTAGCAGTTCTTTTCAAACTATTCCAAAGTGTTGA
Source organism: Tamias sibiricus (assembly GCA_025594165.1). Lineage (NCBI taxonomy): Eukaryota > Metazoa > Chordata > Mammalia > Rodentia > Sciuridae > Tamias > Tamias sibiricus. Next base: position 145,558,348 of record CM046662.1, read on the forward strand.
AAAGAAAAGGAAAGTTTCCATACCAGCCTATGTGCCCAGCATTACCCTGGTATCAAAGTCAGGAATAGACACAGGAATAGAAGAGGTAATGAGTGCTTGTGAAGATGCAGAATAAAGGAAACACCTGGATCTCTTGGCGGGAATGTACAGCCATTGTAGAAAATAGCATGGAGCTTCTTCAGAAAATAAAAAAAAAAAAAAAAAAAAAAAAAAGAGGACTACCATGTGATCCAGCATTCCCATGACTGGATATATACCAGGAAATGATAGGTATAGAAAATTTGATAGACTTATAGAATGGAACATTATTCAGCCATATAAGACAAGAAAATTCTGTCATTTGAAGCAACATAGATGGAACTGGAGGGAATTATATTAAGTGAAATAAGTTGGACAGACAAATATGAGATGTTTTCATGTGTCAAAGCTAAAAAGTTGATCTCACTTAAGTGGCGAATAAAAAAATTGCTACGAGAGCATAGGAATACACACACACACACACACACACACACACACACACACACACATTTGATACCAGGGATTTAACTCAGGGGCACTTGACCCCTGAGCCACATCTCCAGCTGTATTTAATGTTTTATTTTGAGACAGGGTCTCACTGAGCTGCTTAGTACTTCACTTTTGCTGAGGCTGGTTTTGAACTTGAGATCCTCCTGCCTCAGCCTCCTGAGCTGCTGGGATTACAAGTGTGTGACAGAGCATAGGAAGAGTGTGAAGGAGGAAAGGATCATGAGAAGATTTTTAATAGGTACATAGGAGCAATTGGCTGGAAAGAAAAACTTTTAATGTTCTATAACACAGCAGAATAACTATGATTGGTAATAATTAATTGGATATATCAAAATTGCTAGTAGAGAGGATTTTAAATGTCCCCCAAACAAAAAGAAATGGTAAATATCTGAGGTTATACATACTCCATTTTTCTTAATCTGATTCTTAGACATTGTTTGCAAGTTCTTATTGTCATATTGTACTCTATAATACGTACAATTATGATGGGGCAATTAATAAAACATTTTAAAAAAAAAAAAGGAAGAGTTAACAAATAGAAAAAGTCGATGCCTTGAAAAATCAATTTAATTCTGAACTGGTAGGAAGACCAGTTAAAGAAAAAAAAAAAAAAAGAATAAAAAAGAAAAAAAAAAAAACTGTGATGGTAATGAATGAGGGATAGCATTACATCATTAAGATTTTTCCAGTATTATTTAAAGTATTATTTTTGTCATATTGAATTCCCTAATACCAATTCAAATTAACATTAACGTTTGATTATAGAGGAAGTTTTAAAAAAGGCCAAACATTTTTTGACACATTTTTTTAAGCAGTGGAAATTTTTGTCCTTTCCCCTTGAACACTTTGACCTAGAAAGTAAGGCAGATATGATGCTGTGTTTCTCTTAAGGGCATGTCATAAAAGACCCTGAAGCTTTCTATTATTTGCTGGGGACAACAACAGGTATCCTATCTTACCTTCGACCAGCAAAAGTCTGTTATCTGATAAGAAGGTCAAACCCACCTGCAAAATCCATGTGTGATTGCTCTGGCCAAGAAGTCAGCTGTGCCAGAACTTCAAGTCGCCCAGATACTGGGGACTTCTAATTACCCCAGGTCTCAGTTCAGAGTCACCCTCAGCTGTTCTAGTCATCCTAGATAAAACCCCCAGATATCATGGAATAGCAAAAAAAAAAAAAAAAAAAAAAAAAAAAAAAAAAAAAAAAAAAAAAAAAAACTATATTCCCTGAGCTCTGAATTTTTAGCTTATGGAAAAGTTGTTGTTTTACCCTTTTAAGTGTTGACGTGGTTGGGATGACACAATAGATAAATGGAGCACCTAGAAGCTGAAAATAGCTCTTGAAATGTCCCTCTGCATACAGGCTACCCTCCTGAGATCACATCCATGAGTAGAAATAAGATTAAATTTTAAAATGATAAATCTGACCACATTTCACTCTGTTTAAAATTTTCCATAGGACTTCCAATGCCCTCTGCAAAATGGAGACAAATATTTACTGTGATTTACGGAACTTTCTATTTTTTATTTTTTCCTGTACTTGCCTAACCTGAACATTAAGATTAGAACAGGTCACCCTGTTATGGTCTTATAAAACATATATTTTTGTTATTGCACTTACTAGAGTTATGATTTCACATGCATTTGTGAGATTGTGTGAGTAATGATGTTCCCTTTTAAGCTCTAAATTTCTTGAGGGCAAGAACTAGATCTGGTTTTGATCATCATTTTATTCCAGGCACCCAGCCCACTGTCTAACCTAAATTATGCGGTCAGAAAATACTTCTTAGTGCTGATGTTATGAAGAATAGTAAACCAGAGAAAATCTGAAGTGACATAAAAATGACTTGGTTCGGCTCAAACAAGAAGGCTTAAAATGCTAGAGGCAGAGATGGTAGAAAAAAGGATATAGAGAAAGATTTTACAAGAGGGCATTCTGAGTAAATGCTTGTTTGCATGCCTACAGGACCACCTCTTTCTTTGAGATAAGAGAATAGATTGTGGCATCCTGAATTACTGTGAGAAGATGGGGATAGGGCCAGATAAACTGATCAATGAGAAAATATAATCCCAGCACCCATAAATAAAAAAGTAGGGGGGAAACACATTTTGCCAAAAACTATGCAGGAGAGGCTGTAAGATAGAATTTTTAATTTTCAGAGAAGGGAGATTTTGACAGCTGCTTCAAACTAACAAGAATCCAAAAACAAGAATAATTTTGATACTGTCATTTATGTGCCTATCACAATTACAACCACATAAAAAGCAGCATATATAGCATAATAAAATACTTAAACTTGCCAAATGGAATAAGGCAGGCATGTCAATCAAAACATTAACTACATTGTGTGATTTCTTTTTTCTTTTTGTATTAATGACAGACTTGGTTTTGAAGGACAAACTATGGGATCTATGGGACAGAAAGGATTTTTTAAATTAAGCTTCGTTCATATTTTCTGAACATAATGCTTATTCTTTTCAGGATATAAGAGAAAAGTAGTTTTGAACATGAGGCACTTTGTAGTTAAAGGTATCTCTCCTGATGCCATGATTCCTGATACAGGCATTTCAAAAATTAGTAGAAATGACAAAATGATTTGACATCACTAGCTCAAGTTGTATACATGTATGACATTGTATTTTTGCTATAAATTGGATATTTCTTTGATGGGATCTATATGAAACAATAAAGAAATGAAAAATAAGGAAATATGAAAACAATTTAAAGCTCTCATAATATATTGAGGAATATGATATATATTTTTAATACAGAGAGTGTTGGCAGTGTGATAAAATGTCAGCCAGTATCTCAGGAGATCAAAATTCCCATAGTATTAGTCCAGCCTGTGATATTTACCAGCACTTAGCCTTCTACACGATCCTTGGCAAATACACATAGGTAGGATCTGGGGCCATGATCATTTACACAGATGCAGCGTCTTCTCATCTTCTCATGACGTGCATCTTAGATGGTTGATCCAGTTCATGCATTGTTCTTGTTTTTGCAAAAGAAAACAGGTCCTGATGAAACCACACTAAAATTCATCAGAAAGAATGCATTACAAATGTGATATCAGTCAGAACTATATTGTCACTGAGCATGCCTGATGTCTTTGTGATGATTTCTAATCTACCATTATGTCACCTAACTTACTATGGCATGGGTATGAAACTAATGTGCCAGTTGATTTCTTGCTTCTCATTTGGACAAAGACTCATCTGTGGAATGAACTGTATTTGTAGAGATAGAATGTAAATTCTGTGAAAGCAGGATGTTTTGAAACTCAGGAAAATATAGAAAGTAAAAGAGTAGTGCCCTACATTTGATAGTTAAGGTGTTATAATGCTTTAACTCATACAAGAAAATGAGTATAATTTCTCCATTCACCTCATCTTCATCCTAGTTACAATGCCATTAATATTATTGCTGGTATTATTCTACTTCAATAACAGTAATTGAAGCAGCAACAGTATTAATGGTAGTAATAATAGTAATTGCAGCATTAAAAGTAGTTTTAGTTTTCATAATATAACAAGTAGTTTTCCAGTGTTAGTGGTGGTAGAGAGAGTAATTTTTCTTTTATTATTAGTGTAGGGTTCAATTTCTTAGCAGGGCTCATATCACACATTTATAAGGCTTGGTTGAAGAGAGTTTAGTGGAGAATTATGTATAGCTTCATGGACTGAATGAATGAAACCAACAAGAGATAATAATTCTAGCAATACTGGATGCAATCTTGACCCTGGGCCCAAGGAAGGAAATATACTAAAAACTGAGCAAGAGAAGCCATAGGAGAGGACACACCCACAGGGGCTGTGGTGTAGGTCCCTGACTTCAGCCACTTCATGGATACAGATCAGGTTTGGGGGTAACAGATACCTCCTTCTGCCCTCTGTTGTCCCTGGATGCATCCCAGGGGAAACCAATAGGAAGCTAGAAACACAGGTGCTGAGGAGAGACATACCAGAGAGAGCATGAAACAGAACAGAGAAGGATAGAAAATTAATTTGGAGTGGCAAAAAGAGAATGAGTAGCTTAACAACAACAAGTTGCCTTTACTTTTCATTCATTATGTACCATAAACTGTTCAAAGTCATTTAAATGCACTATTTTGTCTTTAATAAATCTTGTATAATGTATAAATAGAAACAATCTCATAAAGTGAATTGCTCATACTCCCATTCATGTTTAGAATCAAAGGGCTGAGATAGTAGAAAATTGAAAGGAAAATAAAAGTAAAAGTCCCTTATAGACATGACCAACTGTGGAGGTTAGAGACTCAAGTTTCTTTATTTTCTATGTAGAACAAAAGAACAGGTACTCCAAATTATTTTTCCATCTGCCACCTAAGTGCTCTAAAACTTTAGGGCAGAAAACTAGTAACATCAGTAGAACAGACTTCTTTATTTTTTCCCAGAGTTAGATGTGTTAAGCATATCTATAGCCATGGGAAAGGGATGGCCTTCTGCACTTTGTTTTGAACCCAAGGATTCATTTTTTCTGCACCTTCTTTATCCCATTCATCTTTGAATTGAGGTGTTAGGAAAATGAACTCTAGTGAACTCCACTGGTAACCTTAAATGCTGTTGTCTAATATGATTTGGTAGGTGAGAAACCAAAAGCAAAAGAAGCAAAATTCAGTAGAAGGAGCAGTGAACTAGACAGTAGGTGACCCAGACACTAGATATAGCCAGTAACGAGCTCGGGGTTTAAGAATAATCTTTTACTCTCACGCAGATGTAAGAATTTTACCTTCAGGCTGTCTCTGTCCTCAGAATGCCTTGTGTTACAGAAGTGCATTTGTCTGTGCTTTGAAGAGCACACAGCACTTTTTCCCACAGCAACACATTTTTCAAGGGAAGCCCACAGTGTCGTATATGTGTTTCTTCTTGCAGCTACCTGATTGAATTTTGTGTGTTTATGGAAGTGCCTTTTGTTCTGTTGTGCTTGGTGATGGCACACAAGTATCAAGTTAGGTAGGAAGTAATCACTTTCAGCAATATACACCTATTGACATACACACATACACACTTATATACAGAAAGTCTTTTCTTTGACCCAATTTTGTAAAGGTAGACTTAGAATTGTCATTAGTGAATCAAAAAGACAATCTTGGGGACATTCCAAAGTCCTTCAATCAGCATAATATATGACATAAGATGCCTAGAACAAAACAATTGTGAAATAATAAGGATTTTATTTCTTGAGGATAGCAAGACAGAAGCATACGAAAACAAAAATATTTTCCCAACACCAAAGTGCAATTTGATGCATCTACTTTTTCACAACAATGTTGATAACCAGGTGATTTAATAGATTTTTACAGACACTAAGAAAGTAGAAAAATATAGAGCCAGCTTAGTGTAAGCCACATATCCTTTCCACTTCCCTTCCCATGAGATTCCCCATCTGTGTACCAGCTTTGATGTGGAGTCACAAACAAAGACTATCTATTTATTCAAGAGATCAAATGTTACTTTTGGTGTAGACCTTGGGGAAACTCAGAAGAGGGACATAAGCTTTGGGAGTACATTGATTTTCAAAGTGTTGATCTGAATAATCCATGATATATTTAGTTTCTTTGACTGTGAGAAGATGTACATGGAGGTGATGAGCTCAGAGGGCTTTGTTCTCTCAGCATAAATCCTCTCTTTCCTTTTGCAGTTGTCTTCTTTATATTACCAAAGAAAATACTCTAAATAAAAAAGCTCGAGCTACACATCTTCTTGCTAACAATCTGGTAAATGTTCCTAGAGTTTCTGATTTTCCCATTTTAAAATAATAAAGAAAAACTAAACAGATACTCTGTAAATGGTTGCTGATTTTTATATGTCATGCTGGGACTTAAATTTCCTTCAGAAATTCTTAGTACTTAATAGAAGGCACATATTTTTTTTTTAAATAGACTTATTTTTTAAAGACGTTTCACATTTGTAGAAAATGTGAGCACAAAGCATGGAGAGTTCCCATAATCTACCTCTTCTCCTTCAAACATATTTCACTGGATGCTAATGTTTTGTATTGGTGTGGCTTATTTGGTATAATTGATGATATAACATCCATATATGATGTTTAACTAAAGCCAGTAGTTTTTATTAGGGTTCTCTCTTTGTTTTGTACAGTTCTGTGGGTTTTGACAAGTGTTTAATGTCATATACCCACCATCATATTATTAGAATAATTTCATTGCCTTAAAATCTGCTGTTTTCAACCTATGCATTCATCTACACCCCCTCTCCTCCTGACAACCATTGGTCATTTTACTGTCTCTATAACACAGTCCCCCTTTTTCTGTGCCTTCACTTTCCACGGTTTCAGTTACACCTGGTTAAACACAGTTCAAAAACACTTAGTGGGAAGCTCCAGAAATGAACTATGAGGTTTAAATTGCACATTGCTTTGACTAAATTCTTCTCACAAAATTCTTCTCCATCCCACCAGGGACATGAATCATGCTTTGGTCCAACATATCCAAACTGCATATCTACATTTTAGTCATTTAGTAGCCATCTCTGTTATCTGATTGACTGCTGGGTTCAAGTAATCTTATTTGACCTAAAGCCCTAGCATAATGATGCAAATAAGTCACCAAGAAACAAAACATGGACGAACAAATGAACTTTGGTACCATCAACAGTGCTGCAGGCATATGTTGAAAACCATTGTATACATGGATTCAGTACCATCTGGAGGTCTCAGGCATCTACTAGGGCTCTTGAAACATACCCCCTGAGAATAAGGGTACATGATCATAGTTTCATTTTTTTTCAGAATGGCATACAGTTGGCATCATACCTTATGTTGTCTTTTGAGACTTGTTTCCTTCATTTAGTAATATACATTCTAGTACCTCTATGTCCACTCATGCTTAATAGCTGAAGTATTTGTTTTATTTTATCTCTGAATAATATTCCATCATCTATGTATCAACACTTATCTGTTTGACTGCTGAAAGACAACAACTTGGTAGCTTTTGTAAAGGTAGACTTAGAATTGTCATTCTAAGACGGGGGAGTCTATGAATAAATCTGTTACAAATGTATGTATTCAGGTTTTTATTTGGACATAGGTTTACAACTACTTATTGCAAGTATGTAGGAGCATCATTGCTCTATCATATAGTAACTCTATTCTGTTTTAAAATAAATCGCCAAACTATCTTCCCAAATCACTACCATCACACATTCCCTCCAATAAAGAGAGACAGTTATTACTGTTCCACATTCTTGACAGCACTTCATACTGTGTCTGTTTTGGATTTTTTTCAAAACATATCTTGCAAACTTTTCTATACAGTCTGTGATTTGTGTTTTCATTATCTTGATCATATAATTTACATGAAAGCTTTTAATTTTGATAATGCCCAACTTATTTTGTTCTCATGTATCATAAAATTGATATGTTCCTTAAAAAATTATCACCCAATTCAGTGTCACCTAGATTTTCTCCTGTTTTGTCATTTAGAAAATATGTAGTTTTGCATTTATGTTAGGTTTGTGATGCATTTTGAGTTGAATTTTGTGAAAGGTATAGTATCTATGGGTGAATTCGTTATGTTGCGTGTGGATAGCCATGTTGCAGTTCCATCTGTTGAGAGGACTGTCCTTTCTCCATGGAATTTCCTTTACTCTGTTGCTAAATATCAGTTCACTATACTTGTGTGGGTATTTTTCTGGACTCTATTCTGTTCCACTGAACAATTCATCTGTTCTTTTGCCAATACCACACTGCCTTGATTACTGTAGCTTTATACTACAGTGAAAATTTACGCATTGCCTGTTCTCCAACTTTGCTTTCTTCAACACTGTATTAGCAATTCTGGGTATTTTGCTTCACTATATAATCTTGAGAATCAGTTTGTTAATAGTCACACAATTACTTGCTGAGATTTTGTTTGGAATTGGGTTGAACCTATTGACCAATTTAGGAAGAAATACCATCTTAACAACATTGAATCTTTGTATCTATGAATATGAGACCTCTCTTCATTTATTAAAATCTTCCTTTAGGTCTTTAAAGTCTTGGAGTTTTCCTCATACATATTTTGTACATTTTTGTTTGATTTATGTAGTTTTTTTTTTTTTTTTTTGGTGCTAATGAAATGTAAATACTTTTTCCTATCTCTTCCATCTTTATAAGGTATATATAGATTTAGTCACAGTAGTCTGAAAGTTAATAATGTTTCATGTGTTATTTGTTCTTTTAAATTTTTCTTTCATATTTTAAACCCACATTTTTATACCATCTGTATCTGTTCAAATCTTTGTGTTCATGGCAATTCCTGCATGAAAAGCCATAACTACTTAAATATAACCAGAAGATACATATTAGATTTGTTCTTGGAACTGTATAGGGTCTTAAATGTATAATATTTAATAAAGTCTCAAGTTTTTATAAAATTTAACCAAATTTCACATTTTATAAATGCTATTATCTGATACAATAGAATTGGACGCTTATGAAAATGTCCATATTGATATAATAATGTAGAAAATTGAATTATCACAGAAATAAAAATAAATCTAAAAATGATTGGTCTTGATATGTCAACATTTAAGACCTTGAAATGTGAAGTGCTTCATTTTTACACAATCGTAAAATTATGCTAGAGAATGTAGTAGGAATCAATTTGGTGGTAAAACTGACCTTGAAAACAACCATCATATTTTCTGCATAAAATTTGGAGTCCTTTTCCATGTCTTAAGGACCTTGTCCCAAAGAGGCCATAATTTACATTTGCATGTACAATTTAAAAAGGCAAGGATTCAAGTTTGATTTAGTATAAGTTGAAAGTAGATACTAAAATTATACACTCTTCATTTTTGGTATGTTTGTAGGTCACAAATGGTTGCTCTTAGCATGTCTGACAACAATTTATGGAAACACTGACATCTATTAAAATTGACTTGGAGGGTTTGCGTTCAATCTGCATACTCGCTCCAACTAAATTAATTCATGGGAGCAATTGAAAAGATAAAAGGACTCAGAACATGTACTTAAACCAAAATATTGAAGTGTTAGAATCTTTCTCAGTGAATAAAGAAGTACCTAATATTCTCCTTCAAACAAGGTCCTAGTTAATTCTAGAGAATTGACACACTAGAGTATGCTGAAGATGCTTGTAATACTGCTCCATTAGATCTATTGTTAGAAAATTGCACTTTACATTTCTGGCTGCACACACACTGAATAAATTGCTAGGTTTGGGGATGACTTCACTATTTGTCCTTGTGGTGTTTTGTAATGCTGTGCTAATGTAATGTACTCCTTTATCTATCCAGCTCTGTGTTTAAAGGTTGATTTGATCTGATTTTGGGTGCAATGCCTTGTAGAGCATCACGTGAATGTTTCCTGAGTAAAATGTTTGCATTTGTACTTGCGTATTTCTTCTCCACTTCCTTTTGTATGGAATTGGCATGCTTCACAGAAAAGACGGTTTATAGTGTATTTGATTACACAGTTAGACATAACAGTTCAGCACAATATGCTGTAATCAGGACTACTCAGAAAAGCATTTTAGTCCTGATCTTGTCAAATTAAGTGTGTATTGAATGTATAACTTACCCTCTCCAAAAGGAGCTATTTTGAGGCAGTAGCCAGAAAAAGAAAACCATTATTTGTTGTCATAATTTTCTTTTAAGGAGTAGATTGGTAGAATCAGTTGAGCTGTCATGGGACTAATCTTTCAATAAGTTTTTCTTTGTGTGTGTGTGTGAGAATAGAGATAGACTGTGAGTAGTGTGGATATTGATACCAAAGATGAAAAATCTTGAAATGAAAACAAATGGAAGAAAAAGATGCTGTATAAGCAGATGTTTACACGTGGAGCAGGGAGCAACATTAAAGGAATGAAAGAAGAAAGAAGGCAGGGCAGTCTTAGAGAGGAGGTCATCTCATACTTGGCCTCTCAGATGCTACCATATTGACAGCCATTCCCAAATTCAACCTCACATTGGCCACGCTCTCAAAATTCTGACTGACTTCTGCACTTCATATTGACAGAACTGACGGATACTTGCTCTTTAAACTCGGTCTTCTAACAAAATCATCTGGTTATCATCACACACTGGCTTTTGATTTTTGTGTGACAAGGTTTTCTGCATGGTTTCAACCAGATTGCACAACTTATCTTCTCTTTTTTCCTACTAACTTTTTCATATACTCACTTATTAATAAAGACAGGTGATAAAAAGTGTTTATTTAGTAGGATATTACTGAAATCATGCCAGAAGTATCTTGGGGGAAGAAGACAGTTATTATGCATTCAGCATTTTCCTATTTAAACTAAATTAACTTTGGTCATTATTTATATTACCAAGGGTGTGGGAAGCAAAAAGTCTTAAATAATATTAAAAGATACTTAATATGGTCTTGAGAGCAACTTGCCAGTATCTACCCAAACTGAAAAATGTGCCCACTCCTTGATAAAGCAACCACATTAAATATGCTTATGGAATATACTAATAAACATTTGCTAAATATATATATATATATATATATGATATTCATTAATAATTTTGTTATCCAAAATGAAGGTAAACAATTTATTAAATCAAAACACACCTTCTATCAGGTATTCATTAAGTAAATCATATTCTATATAGAAAGATTATCTTGCCCAGAATGTTTATCTTTTTTGTTTGTTTAATTTTTTTGCAACCCTTAAACTAAATTGAACACTGAACTGTATTGAGAAAAAGGAGATTTTAATTTGATTGAAAATAATTTCCATGGAGTTGAAAGGAAAAAATTCTTTGGAATGATCAAATATGATTTTTTGTTTCAGAATTCTTCCCTAATATAATTATATAACAAATCTGTTTTATTCAATCATTTACAGTCACATTGTGTCATTTTGACGAATACTCAACTTATTCTACACACTTTTTACCCATATCATAGATGTCTCTTCTTAAATTTAACTATTTGGAGTTACTTCAATTGGGTAAATATCTTCCTTTCTCATCATTTTCCTGAAAGTAGCTGTTGGCCAATATCTAATGGAATGCAGGTCTTTGCATTGCCTAGGGCAAACTCCATATGATCTCTGTCTTTAGATCAGACATATATACATACACATGCAGGTTCTTTTTCCAAAAGAATCAGAGCCAGGTAAATGGCGATTTGCTTTCTTTGGCAAAGCTGTATATGCACTGTTTACATGGGGACTTCTGTTAATCCTACCATGAATTGCCCAGTTCATATCTATCTAGAAAAGAACTAAGCCACTGGCAAATAATAATGTTCCATGAATTGTGCTATACATTCTCACCCTCAGCCTCTCAGTGGTAAGAGATTTTCTGAAAGCAAATTGGATCATTTTAGAAGCTGCATAAACTATTTTAGGTGACAAGTGGACCATTTTGTGCGCTGAAGTAGGAATTTGCTAGTGGCCTAAAAGAGCTAATGAAGCTTTCAAAGGCATTGACAGACTTGAAAGGATTATGTACCAAAAAATTGTTTTAACATAAATGAAAACATCAACTGAAAAAGACATATGGTCTGTTTTTAGGAAGAAAATTATGGTATAGGAAAAAAAAAAAAAAGAGAGAGAGAGAAGGAAAAAAGAATAAGAAATCCAAGGGGCAAGTATAGACTTGGGAAGAAATGAAAGCATAGAAAACAAAATTTCAAAGACAAGTAGAATTTTCATACATATACACATATACAAATTACATATAATACTATACATATTAAATTTACATATGATTGACATATATGAGGAATTGTGTCCTAAATCATCAAAATCTAATCTAAAATTTCAATTAAATTTATATTGCAAATTCCAGAAATCATCATGGCAAACTGTCAGTTTTGATAGTCTATAGAAAAATTATAATTACATAACAATTATGGCATACATACAGAATTATCATCGAGAACAAATTATTTTTTTTATAAATAAATGGATTCATTTAGTCAGTAGTTAGGTTAATATTATTTCAAAGCTGTCAAGATGCACAAAAAGTGGTATACTATATAGAAACCCTGTTTCTGGTGTATTACAAGCACTATTTAAGGCGGGGGGGGGGGGGAGGAAGGGAGATATCTTATGAGTATATTGATTTTTCACCAACAGAGAGAATAAATGAGAGATTCTTCCCTTTGCCAGTCTGATCTGCTGCTTCATTCTTCCCCGTTCATGTTGAATGTTGGAACTTCACAACAAAATGAAAGGGGGAACTTCTTCATGGAAAAAAACAAGGAGAGAATCCTTTCCTTTTGTGACTATTGGAGGTGCCAGCCGAACCAGAAAGGAAGAGGGTGAAGTTTTAATCGTGCTCCTCCCATTATGTTTGCTTAGCTCTTTCACCAAGACCTTTTCTTTTTAGGTGACCCTCTTTACCTGGGGCTCCACCACAGTGAGATCACCCTCTCCACTCATGGTGCTTATTCTCTCTGTGTAGCCAGTGAACACATGGCCACTCTTTCTACCTCTTGGGGACAAAGACTCTTAGAGCCCTCTTTCCCACACCTAGCAGAGCATTCTTTCTTCTGGTATACTTATATGTTGTTTGGGCTTAAAAATGGTTCTTTTCTTAATCTCATTAAATAATACCTGGCTGAGATTACCATTTGTTTCTTGCCAGGACACAGACTTATTCAAGTTTGGTTTCTATTAGCTACAATGATAGAATTTATAGTTGAAGTAATTTGGGTTTCACAGTGACAATAGTCAGAAAAATCAAGAGTCACCATGAAAGAATCAATAAATTTCAAATTCAATTCACTATGTAGCACATGAAAAGGAATATTAATGAATTATCACTAGATGTTTTTAAAAAGAAATCGTAGATGTTATATATTTTGCATTTTCATTCCTGATGTGTAGAAAATGGTCTATTGTCCTTTATCATTTTCTTAATTAATCTAATTGCCCTTTAAACCCAATACTTGAAATTGTGTTCCAGTTCCTACAAAAAAATCAGGCAGATTTTTATCTGAGTGGTTGGGTGTTTGCTTTTTGTGAATTCTGCTTTTCAATCTTCTGTATCAATAAATGCAATCTACCTCTAGTTGGAGGGTCAACTTCTCTTAACTGTACTTTTTACTCCCTTTTTCCTCAGAGTTACTAATGGAGAAATGTTTAGGGCCTGGTCTTTTTTCATGCACACTAGCCAACCACTCTCTGCTTGGGGAACATCTCCAGTTCCTAAGACCTGGCTTTTATTTATGTCCCATTCCTTTCTTAATCCTAATCATCATTACTACCATTCTACTGTAATGCACAAATATAATGTATTTATTGAGTTTTAACAAAATTTTTGAAAATTTTGCTACATAGAATAATTATGAAAAACATTTAAATATTATAAAATAATTATAAATAAGTATAAAAACATTTCAAATTTCATGAGGACAACTGAATTTTAGATGTGAGATACTTGAATAATAACCCTGAAAAATAAATAAATGGAATTAAAAGGAGTACATTATATATAAGATGTGGATATTTCCATTAAAATTGGGTGAAAATTAAGGCTGATTCCTAGTAATTAAAATTGTTCTAAAAGTTAATAAATGTAACTAGATAGAAATGAGAATAATAGGTATGAATATGGATATTAGAATGGTAAAGACATAGAAAATATCTCACATTGTACCTAGCATTCTGTTTGTTTTATCTTTTTTTTTTTTTTTTTTTTTTTTTTGTTCTTCTTACCTTCTTTTGGGTTAAACTTTTGTTTTTAAAATTCTGTTTTAAAGTATAGTGTTTGTACTTTTCAATTGTACATTATTTATTTGGGGATTGCTTTAAAGAATGCAATATACATTTTAACCCTTATACTAAGTGAAGTCTATATGAAGTTAATATTGAACCAGGTCACAGAAAGTTTTAGAACCTTGCAACTAAAACGTTCATTACTTCCTCTCCCTTAATTTATCTTATAGTTGTCATACACATTACATTTACATAATAAATTGCACAAACTATTATTAGTTACTACTATATTATTCTTTGGGCATTAGTTACATGAATTTTAAATAAATTATGAAGAAAAGTATATTTTAAACTAATCCATGTAGTTATTATTTTTATTGTTTATTTTTCTTCCTGATGATTTGAGTTTTCATCTGTTGTCATCTCTTGTCAGCCTAAAGCTTGTCTTTTTTTTTTTTTTTTTTTTTTTTTTGTGGTACCGGGGATTGAACTCAGGGGCACTCGACCACTGGGGCCACATCCCCAGCCCTTTTTTTGTGTTTTTATTAGAGACAGGGTCTCACTGAGTTGCTAAGTGCCTCGCCATTGCTGAGGCTGGCTTTGAACTCGAGATCCTCCTGCCTCAGCCTCCCAAAGTGCTGGGATTACAGGCGTGCACCACTGCGCCTGGCCAAAAGCTTGTCTTTTGATGTGTCTTGTGATGCTTCTCTGATGGAAGTTCATTCTCTTAAATTTTATTTTAACTAAAAATATCTTTATTTCATCTTTACTATTGAAGGACACTTACAGTGGGCATGAAGTTCTCAGTGACACTATCACTATTTCTGTTGACAGGACTTAGGTCATGTGTGCGCTGGATCCCTAGATACAATGTGTTGTTTTCTCTGACTGGCATGTGAATTTCTCTGATTTTGGTTATAATTCTTTCAACCTTATTTTCTCTATATTTATATGCTTAGAGTTTGCTGAAGTTTTGGTCTTTGAAGTAGTTCCCTATGTTTATTAGACCTTTGGACTGTCATCTTTTTTTTTTTTTTTTTCTTCTTTTCTTCCCACCTCATCTTCTCCTTTTGTTCTTTTATTTTAAATCTATCACATTCTCATTAAACCTTTTGAAATTGTAAGAGCCTTAATGAGGAGGTAGCTAAGATGGCGGCTGGCTGAGCGCAAAAGAGGAGGTGTTTAATTGTTTTCTCCTGACCTTATTGTAATCAATCAACTAAGAATCTTTCTGTGCCCGTGAACACTGTGTGACGCACCTGTAAGTTGAGCTTGTGACACGTGTATACTTGTTAAGGTGAAGAGTATTTAACCAGGTAGAGTTGGAGTTGGGGGGTGGTTGTTAGAGTTGGAGAGAGAAGTCAGAGGAGAAAGCAGAATAAAGAACCTACTCGTTTCCAGTCTGCCTCCGAATTCTTTCCCGCAGCATTGTTGCTGCAGGCGGCAACATGAGATTATCTTACAAGTTACTGATCCTCTATTATTTTTATCCTTTTCTACATATTTAATGATTTTTATTGATCTGTTTTTAAATTTACCAAATATTTTCTACTAGGTTGAATTAATTATTTAAATAAAATATTCTGTTCTATCATTTTCACTTGGTTATTTTTGTTTTTCTCTGTTGAGATTCCTTTTATAGTCACTAATTATGACAATGCTTAAATTTTTATTCAGCTAAGGTATAAAAGCCTCTTAGCCTCTTTAAACTACTTTGTTAATTCCACATCTGGATCATCTTATAATCAATCTACATTCATGACATTTTCCATTAATATAGGTCAAGTTCTTTTTTGTTTAATATGCATATTAATTTTGAGTTGTGTTTCCAATTTTGTAAATGTAGAGACTTCAAATTTCCCTTGTCTCTCTGAAAATTCTTAACTTATTTTATTTTGTAGAAAGTTCCCTGGGCTGGAATCAACTTACAAAACCTACATTCTTCAGATGGACAGCAGCTGAGATGCCTGTTCAGTTAATTTAGTTTTAGCCAGGCAGCTTATTATCTGTTCAACGCGTAACTAGCTTAGGGCTTAGACAGAAATTTAAATGCACAGACTCCCCCTGTGTATTGAAATGAAATATCCTGTGTGTTTTAGTTATCTACAGCCACTATAGTAAAACATCTCACAAATTTAGTGATTTAAAACAATACAAATGTATCATCTTTAGTTAGACAGGTCAGAAGTCCAACAAGTGTCTCACTGGGTAAAACCAAGGTGTTAGCATGGCTGAGTTTCTTTCTGGAGGCTTTAAAGCAAGAATCCATTTTCTCTTCTTTTCCAGTTGACAGAGAGTGCCCACATTCCTTCACCTCCGGCTCCCTTCCTCCATCTTCAAAGCAAACACCAGTATGCCTTTCTGACCCTCTTTTATGCTTTTGTAACTGCATCTCTCTCTGACCATAGCCAGGGAATGCTCTCCACTTTTAAGGACTTCTGTGAGCTCATCTGGATAATGATTTGCCATGTCAGTGTCCTTAACCTCATTTAGATCTGTCAAGACTTTATGCTATGAATGGTATCACACTCACAGGTTCTAATATTGCAATATGGACATTTTGTGGAGTTTTTTTTTTTTTTTTTTTTTTTTTTTTTTAATTTACCATGCTGCACTCTTATTTATGCACCTATTAAAGATGATGTGGGAACTACCTTATAGAGAATTATGGGGCCCCTATGTTCCTTTCCCATAAATATAGGCAGGCCTGAGACACATGTGAAAGTAATATTATATATAATTTCAAAGAGCAGGTGATAAAAGGTAATACAGTTTCCACTTAAATTTTTCCTTTGAATATGTCTTATCAGAATCAGACACCATGCCCTGACACTATGTGTTCTGGACAGCAGCCCCAGTTGAGGTCTCCATACATAGCACCAACCAACAGCTTGCAACAGTCTTGGCGATGCAAATAGTGGGACTCACCATTGCAAGCACAGTGACCAAAGGGAGTGGGCTAATAATGCCTCCTCAGTGGCCCCCAAACTGTGGTGGACAAACAATGATTGTTGCTGCTCTTAGAAAGTAACAGTGATACCGCGGGTTACTGGTGATGGAGTCCTTCTTCCTCACATGTTGAAGTATATAACATTAGAGAAGCATGCTGAGGCAAGCATATAAAACAGAATTTATTTTACAATGGGTAACATTGACTTATTTAAAAAGGGGACCATAGCTGGCATCCTGGTATCCAGGAAGTGAGGGTGTTCTGCTTTCTTAATATGTCCTAGGCTTCCTTTGTTCTCCTGCTTTCTTCCCCTTATCTCTCTCCTTCCTTGCCTAGGAGACGCTCAGTGGGATGGCCAAAAGGTGAGAAGCAGATGGGCTGGAGGGGCCCAGGTGGAGTGATCTGGGCAGGAAGGGGGCATAATTAACAACTCCCTGTCGGAGGCACAATCCCTGGGACAGGTTTCTTTAGCAACGGGTTTGGGAGCAGGGGCAGGTTATCTTGATAAAGGTGGAGGAAGGGCTCTGAGGAATTTACATTTCAGTCCCTCCATTCTCTGGATCTGACCCTTGCCTATCTTCTTATCTAATTCTGGCTTCAACAGGCTCTGTTTTTTGTTTGTTTGTTCCTTTTTTTCCTCTTAATTTCTAGTATGTCTGATTTCCCCCAAACTACCCTGCCCACTGTTTTTTTTGTTTTGTTTTGTTTTGTTTTTTCTCTTTTAACCGCTCTCCATGGTGCCAATGGCTTTCAGACCAAGGCACATGACCCACCAAATGTTATTCCTTTCATTCAAGTGCAGAAGCTCCCTCAGATTCTGCCCATTTTTAAAAAAATTAATCAATTTATTTATTTGTTCTAATTTGTTATACATGACAGCAGAATGCATTTCAGTTCATAGTACACAAATGGAGCACAATATTTCATTTCTCTGGTTGTACACAAAGTAGAATCACACTATTTGTGTCTTCATACATGTACCTAGGGTAATGATGTCCACTTCATTCCACCATCCTTCCTACCCTCATGTCCCCTTCCTTCTCATCCCTCCCCTTTTTCCTATCCAAAGTTTTTCCATTCCTCCCATGCTCCCCCAACAACCCCATTATGGATCAGCATCCACTTATCAGAGAAAACATTTGGCCTTTTTTTTTTTTTTTTTTTTTTTTTTTAGGATTGGCTTACTTCACTTAGCATGATATTCTCCAACTTCAACCATTTACCTGCAAATGCCATGATTTTATTCTCTTTTAATGCTGAGGAATATGCCATTGTGTATGTATGTATATATATGTGTGTGTGTGTGTATATATATATATATATGTATATATATATGTATATATATATATATATCACAGTTTCTTTATTCATTAATCTATTGAAGGACATCTAGGTTGGTTGCACAGGTTAGCTATTGTGAATTATGCTGCTGTAAACATTGTGGCTGTGTCAATCTGTAGTATGCTGTTTTTTTAAGTCCTTTTGGTATAAGCAGAGGAGTGGGATAGCTGGGTCAAATGGTAGTTCCATTCAAAGTTTTCTAAGGAATCTCCACATTGCTTTCTAGAGTGGTTGCAACAATCTGCAGTCCCACCAACAATATAAGAGTGTGCCTTCCCCCGACACACCCCGCATGCTCACCAACACTTATTGTTGCTTGCATTCTTAGTAAATGCCATTCTGACTGTAGTGAAATGAAATCTTAGAATAGTTTTGATTTCCAAGTGGTAGAGATGTTGAACATTTTTTCATATATTTATTGATCTATTGTATATATTTTTCTGTGGAGTATCTGTTCAGTTCCTTAACCATTTATTGATTGGATTATTTGTTTTTTTTTTTCGTGTTTTTTTTTTTTCTTTTAGTTCTTTGTATATCCTGGAGATTAGTGTTATATCTGATGTGTGTGTGGTAATAATTTACTCCCATTCTGTATGCTTTCTAAGGACAGAGAGACAAACCCAGATCAATAAAGTTATCTCATACTAGACAAAGGTGCCAACAAAATATATTGGAGAAAAGATAGCATCTTCAACAAATTGTGCTGGGGATACTGGAAATCCATATCTAGCAATTTAAATTAAACTCCTTCCTCTCACCATGCACAAAACTCAACTCAAAGTGGATCAAGGACCTAGGAATTAGACAAGAGACCCTGTGCCTCAGAAGAAGAAGTAGGCCCCAATCTTCATCATGTTGGATTAGGCCCCTACTTCCTTCACAAAACTCCTCAAGTGCAAGAAATAAAATCAAGAGTCAATCAATGGTATGGTTTCAAACTGAACAACTTCTTCTCACCAAAAAAAAAAAAAAAAAAAAAAAAAAAAAACAATCAAGTGAAGTGAATAGATTCTGCTCATTTTTATTAATTCTCCAGTAGCTTCCAGTAGTTGTTTTGGTTGTTAATTTTATTTCATAATTTGTTGTCCATGAAGAAAGCTTTGTCTAATAGAAGTGTCTGTCATTGCTAGAAACAGAGCCCTACAGCAACAGATTTTAAACATGTTTACTAAATGATCAGGTTTCTACTTTAGAATATTTCAAATATACGGAGCAATGTCTTTTCTAATATACCTTACATATATACAATCGCTATTTCCATATATCAAGCGTTAAGTTCCTTTATTAAATCTAAACTACATTGATGTAATACATTCGCTTCAGGTATTTTTGCTTCTTAAGAAAATAAAGGATATGTTTCAATCTGTGAATCCCTCATTTTCTAGATTAATGTTTCTAGTATAAATCCTGTATGGTACTTTAGAAATATGCAGTGTTACATTAAAGTTGTTAGTAATCTACTGGGGATTTTTTTCATTAATATTACAGGTGAGAAAAGCTTTTAATTTTACCTATGCATATGTGTAAGTAATTGAAATGTTACAGAACAGATGGTAGATTCAAACTGAATTAATTGATTTCCATTTTTTATTCTGAAAAATATCTCTACAAAATTTAAGGAAATAGAAATTATTTTTTTTCAAGAGACTTAATAAATATGATTTAAAATCTATGTTGGCTACATGTTACTTTTGTCGGTGCATTTAATTTCCACTTAAAATTTTTTCTATTCATTTTTTGTCTACTACTGTTTATGTTAAATGATGATATATTTCCCAATGATTACTTTATAACAGTATTTTTTAGTTATTAAGCATTTGTTGAGTCTACTTTTTTCTATATTCTCTTTTTGTCCTATAAATATCAATCATGTTGTGTTTTAGAATTTGTAAGCCTTTTTTTGTATATATATGTGCATATATAATATATATAATGTGTATATATATAATGTATATGCATACACATTATTTTTGTACAAATTTTTGAGAAAGAGGGAGGGAGAGAGAGAGAGAGAGAGATGTAGATATCTCCAACAGTAATTGTAGGTTGGTTTATTTCTCCTTTCACTTTTTTTTTCCCCCTCCATATGTTTAGAAGCTCAGTTATTAGGAATACACAGTTTAGGACTGATAGAGTTTCCTGTTGAATTGAACTTCTCTTTGTTATGAAATGTCCATCTGTATTTCTGGCAACATTTGCCTTCTATAAGACAGCATACGATTAGATCTTCATTTTTAATCTAATATGACAATGTGTACTATTTAGTGAGAATTTCAATTCATATTAGTCTTTAATGCAATTAACTACATAACCATATGGCTATATAACTTGAACTCTGTCATTCCTACCTTTTTGTGTGTTTGCTGTTTGCCATCTCTCTTCTGTTACTGTTTCTTATTTTTTTGCCTTAGATTAAATATTTTGGCTCGAATATTTTTTGATCAACAAGGGATTTTGAATATTTTACTTTATCTTCACTAAATACTTACTATATACAGTGCATTATTTATAGCTTTCTCTTTTTAACAATTTTTTAAAATATGTATTCTTAACAGTTTTCCTTCAAATAACACTATGCCACTTTATGTCTAATTTAAGAATTTTACATCAGTATATTTCTATTTTTCCTCCCTCATGATATTATAGTTCTACATCAGTTATGTCCCTTATAATACATTATTTTTAACATAAAACTGTAACTATGATTTAAAATTGAAAATGAGATAATTTTTATGCACTTACTTTCATTTTTACCATTTATTATGCTCTATTCCTTTGTGTGTATCCATTTTAAAAAAATAATTTTTCTTTGGCCTTCCTTTAACATTTTTTGTAGTACAGTTCTAAAGATTAAAAATTGTCTTAGCTTTTCATTGTTTGCAAAGGTCTTTTTTCCCACTTCATTTAAAAGAGAAATGCAAATCAAAATTACTCAAAGATTTCATCTCCCTCTAGTCAGAATGGCAATTATTAAGAATACAAGCAATAATAAATGCTAGTGAGGATGTGGGGAAAAGGGTACACTCAGATATTGCTTGTGGCAATGCAATTTGGTGCAACGACTCTGGAAAGCGGTATGGAGTTTCCTTAGAAAACTTGGAATGGAACCACCATTTGACCCAGCTATCCCACTCCTTTGCTTATACCAAAAGGACTTAAAAACAGCATACTACAGTAATGCAGCCACAACAATGTTTATAACAGCACAATTCATAATAGCTAACCTGTGGAACCAAACTAGATGCCCTTCAATAGATGAATGGATAAAGAAACTGTGGTATATATACACAATGGCATATTCCTCAGCATTAAAAGAGAATAAAATCATGGCATTTGTAGGTAAAGGGGTGGAGTTGGAGAATACCATTCTAAGCAAAGTAAGCCAATCCCCAAATCCAAAGGCTGACTGTTTTCTATAAGTTGGATGCTGACCCATAATGGGGGAGGGGTATGTGGGAAGAATGGAGGAAATTTTATTGGGCAAAGGGGAGGGAGAGGAGGCTAGGAGTTATGGGGGCAGGAAAGATGGTGGAATGAGATGGCCATCATTACCCTAGGTAATGTATGATTGTACATATGGTGCAACTCTATATCATGTACAACCAGAGAAGTGCAAAGCTGTGCTCCATTTGTGTACAATGAATTGAAATGCATTCTGCTGTTATATATACCTAATTAAAACAAATAACTAATATTTTTTATTTATTTTATTTTTATTCTACAACTAATAATATAATAATATTTTTCTGTAACCCTACTTCATATGGAATTCAGTAAAAGCAAAGGTATATTTATACATTTTAATTAAACTAATTTTGAAAAACTGTAAACCTGGAGTGATTATGGTCATATTGTCACATGTGAAAATATTTGTATCCATTTCTAAAAATGCTTCAGTAATTAACATTAATAAATATTATTATTGTAAACAGTATTCATTGTGAAAAAGACATTAAAAACTAATGATTAAAAAATAAAAATATATTTTCACTGAATATCTAAAAAATTCTATGTATATAAATAAATATATATGATTCATTGAAAAATTCTATTATTACTAAAAATAATATAATATTTCCATATATTCTAGAGTGCATCGTTTCTCACCAGAAATATGTTTTAATTTTTACATTTGTTCTTCATTTTGTATGAACATTGTAAGCTACTCTCAGGCTATTGAGAAAAAAAATAATTGCTAATTCATAATCAAAATTTTGATTCCTCCATCAAAGAATTCTAGAGAATTACACATTGATAATTTTCTCATCATGTAGATACAATCCAATTATAATTATAATGTTGTATAAGTAAACCAAAATGTATTTCCTTAAAAGCTTCACTTGAAAACTGAGAAAATTCCAAATTTCTTATTAACTTAAATATAGCACATTATGATACTCTTCAGAAAACTCTTGTACCTATAAAATAATTAACTGTGAGTTTTAAAACAATATTGACAACATAAAATTAATTTGTTCATTAACACACAAGTGTAATTACTTTTATCTCTATTCTAAGACAGCACATTTTCAAACATGTAAACTAAACTGTGTTCTAGCCACTTAATAATGAAGATAGGTTAATTTAGATAGGTTAATTTTTCTTCATTAATACATAATTGTGATAATTAAAGTTATGTTGCTGAAGCTGTTTTAGATATCTATCAGTCTGGGGAGAAAATGCTAAAATCTTATATGAGAATAGTCTTTGGCTTACAGAAAATGAAGCTGAACTTTGTTAAAGAATTATCAAATGTTTGAAGAAGTGTGTTGCCGCCTGAAGCGATGGCCGCTTGGAGCAACGAAGCCTCGGGAAGAAGTTCAGAGGCAAACGGGAGACAAACAGCTTTTTATTCTGATAACTTTTCTCTCTGGCTCTAACAACGACTAACACGCGCCACACACACCACCAAAATGGCGCTGACCTGATCAGCAATCTCGGCCCAGTCACTTGAGATCCCAGGCCAAGTCCCGTGAGACTACTGAAGGTGACAATGCCCAAATCCTTATGGCCCATAGTCAACCGCAATTTAAGCCATTTCCCCAAACAGGGCTCCTGCATTTCCCCCCTTTTGTTTTAAAAGAGGGGATGATTCTCCTGTTAATTGAAGTTAATATATTATTCTTATCTTGTGATCATCAGGAAAAATACATTTTAGCAGCTATTTTATTAAATGATCTAATTATTTTATTGTATTAGGAGCATGAAATATCAGTGCAGGACTTTTCATTCTTCTTCCTTCCTTGTTCCTCTCATTCCTCTAGATGTTCCTTGAACCACATGGTCCTTCTCTTTTATGCCCTGTTTCTTAAGAAATATGACCTCTTGCTCCATTATGTTGAGCCTTGAGCTCTAGGTAGATGGCCTTGAGCTTCTGCCTTCTATTATAACCTACTTTTTCTCCACATAGGTGAAGGATTGCTGCAGCTTTGCCAGGTGTATGTAAGCATAATTTTTTCTTGAATTTTGTTTAAGGAGTTGGGAAACTTTTCCCATAGCACCTACTATGCTACTGTTCTGGGTTAATATTTGGTTTATACATTCATTTTTTCATCTGATCTTTACCAGCCAGACTTGAATTATGAAGCCAATTTACTGGAAATGAAATGGACTATGACCAATCAGTTGAGATGAAGTGATTCTGTGGAAACTTTCATGGCTACCACTCCACACTTTGTTAAGTGAAAAGGCAAGGAACCTCAAAATGCACAGATGTCCAAAGATTAGGATTATAACTTGGCTGTGTGGTGAGTATATGGTGTGAAGTTTGGCTGTAATTTTTTATTTGACTTCGATTTATATTTGGAATAAATACTTCATTGCCCTATAAAAAGTTAAAAAATATATTGGTTTTGTTCAGCTATAATTTTATTGAGTTGCAGCTCTATGAAATTTGCTTGAAATTTGTCAGCTGAAGTTACATTGTTCTTTTTAAAAATAGCAACAATTAGGGGCTGGGATTGTGGCTCAGTGGTAGAGGGCTTACCTACCACATGTGAGGCACTGGATTCAATGATCCCAGCACCACATAAAAAGAAAGAAAGAAAGAAAAAAAAAAAAAAAAGAAAGAAAGAGAGACAGAGAGAGAGAGAGAGAGAGAGAGAGAGACAGAGAGAGAGGGAGGGAGGGAGGGAGGAAGAAGTTGTGTTCATCTACAACTAAAAAAAATGTTTTTTTTTTTTAAATAGCAACAATTAGTATAATAAAAATAATTAATAATTAAGTTATGTCTGAAAAAGTTTTGCACTTTAATATAAAAGAAAACCTTTAAAATAGTTAAATTTTAAAAATGCTCATACCCTTGACTTGTGAATTAAGATGATATAGAGGATAGTCTAGAAAGGACCTTTGGGAAATTTTTCTTTAATCAATATAAAAACTAGTTTTCATGAATTGAAGAATTAACAAGTAACATCACAGAAACATTATACAATTGTGTAAATGTCTTCCAAATGTTACATTATGTCATGTAAATAAGAATATATTGAAGAATAAAATATGCAAAAATACAACAATTTTAAAAGATTACAAATGAGGAACTATTGCAAAGAAAATACACCAACTTAATCAAACATAAGGATTCACTTTTATAAGCATATGCTCATTTTCTTTGAGTATTTTCCTTTGAGTATAAATGAAAGAGGAAATCCTAGGTCAGAAAGTAGGCATGTGTTCAAATTTTTTAGAAACTGTAACACAGTTTCTTACATTTAGAGTTGTAGTTGCTCTACATTCTCACCCACACGTGGTGTTATCAACATTTTAAATTTTAGCCATCTGGAACACCCCCTGACCCAAGTGGCCTTGTGTGAGATAATGCATGAGTGGTTCTGAAGCTGTTCCATTCCTGTCAATTTTTTATGGCAGCACATTCCAAAAACAATATAATTTCAGACAGAACTGCAGTACAAGAAACATTAAAAGTAGTTCTTTAAGTTGAAATCCTATTTGGGCTGAACCTAGATTGACAAAAAGGAATTAAAAAAACCCTAGAAATGGAAACATATGTATGTATGTGTATATATATATATATATATATATATATATATATATATATATATAAGCTTTATTTATTTATATTTATATATATAAAAGCTTTGATTACTTTAAATGATAATCTGTTTAATGCAAAATTATGAATTGGGTGTGAGGATTATAAAGAATACCAAGGAAAATGTGACACCAACACCAGAGTTGAGTGATATATGTTTTGTTCTTGCCACAGGAGTTAAATCTTTGTTTCTTTAATTTTCAAAATTTTAAGTTGAGCATAATATCTTTTAATTTATTTAATATGAAGATTTTTTTTTTCTTTTGTA
The DNA here is from genome assembly GCA_025594165.1 of Tamias sibiricus. NCBI lineage: Eukaryota > Metazoa > Chordata > Mammalia > Rodentia > Sciuridae > Tamias > Tamias sibiricus. The sequence continues at coordinate 145,584,150 of CM046662.1, forward strand.
CTTATCTTTACTCTTCAGTAGTTTTATACTGATGTTCTTCGGTTCTTTGTACTTTTGATGTTGAAGAGTTTATTAAAGTCAAAGGTTGATGTTTGTCATCATCTTTGGAAAACTGTCAGTTCTTAACATATTGCAGAGTCTTGCTTTCTCTCTTCCCTTCTTCTGAAGCTATAATTGCATATAAATATTGGCTCTGTTCTACATTCCTGTGTTATTTGTGTATGATATTTGCTGTGTCCCTCATTCTTTTTCTCTTTATGCTTAAAAGTAGATTTTTTCCTTTGGTCTATAAACTAGATTATTAGATTCCTTTTTGTAGCATTGATTTCAATCACTAAATGTTTATTTTCTTAGCTTCTGAATCTCACTGCTTCCTATTTACATTTTCTAGTGTTTCATTTTAATTTTATAAGCTCTATCCCATATAGTCTGTTTGATACTACATTATCCTAGAGACCCTGAGAATTCTTTTTGCAAAAATAAGCTTTGTTCCTGTCTTTTAGTCACATTACTTTGCCACACTGATTTGCTATTTTATATGAAAACTTCCAATACCTTTTGTGGCTTATGATGAAGTTTACTTCCAGGAAGGAGCCGCTTGTCTTTGAACTGACACTGTGGCTAGTGGTACAAACCTCCATCCTTGGATTAGTATGAAGTAGTATAGGATTTAGATCACTGGAAAGTGGGATTCAGTTTCTGACTACAAATTTTATCTAAAGTCTGGGTATTTTCCAGGTTTCCTCCTTCTTTGGGAACCTTTTACTTGATTCAGTACTTCTCCTACTGGTCTCATTGTCTCAGCCTCATATCATGTCATTGATATTGGAAGATGTCTATGGGATCAAGTAGCCCCATGAGTTGTACACACCTTTCTCCTGTACTCTTATAGATTATAGCAATGTTTTGATGCCTTTGAACAAATGTATTTTTTATTTTATTTATAACACTTCTAGTACTCAGTGAAAGTTGACTTTAATCCACCTATTCTATGATTTCTGAAATGACCAATTGATTTTTAAACATGTTAATTTTTACAAAAGTTACTAGACAAGTATTCACTCCTGAAAATGTGACTTGAATCTGTAAATACAATTTGATCATTAATTTTCATATAGTCTACCCACTGACATCAGCAATAATTTTATAATTCTGTGTATGAGTGCATTGATAATGTTACTGATGAGTTAAAATTGTTATTTTGTGAATTTATCTTTGCAGAGAACCAATAGTTGACATAAACATTGAACTTTGTCAGAACTATCATTATACATAAACAAATTTACAGTATAGTAAACTCTTATAAAAATAACTTGAATTATTCTGAAAATTATCATCTCATAAACCTAATTTCCTTCTTATTGGAATCTCAGACCCTAAACCTTTGCCTTGAGTGTTCTGGGTGCTGGTTTCATAACACAACAAAATAGGCAAGTTGCAGGACAGTGTAAGCCTTTGGAAGTCCCCTGCATGACAGGTTGGGAACAAGGAGACCCACCTCTGTTCCAAGATTATATGTTTTCACACCGTGAACCACAGAACTAATATAATTTGTAAAATGGTTCTATATAATTCCTTCTTCACTGACAGTAAATGAATGTGAAAAGAAAACAATTTGAGCATAAAGATGAGTGAAACTTTAATCTACGAAAATGTATAATAGATTAGAGTTCATGTGGAACAAACAGTATTGACAGCAGTTTTGCATTTTTATTTTAATTTTTTTGTAGGCTGAGGATCTGACACAGGGCCTTACACATGCTAAACATACATTCTGCCATTAAGGCAAATCCACAGCTCCAGTTTTACATTTTCAATTTGCAATAGATTACCAATGAAATAGTAAGAAACTTTAAGTAGATCCTGTCATTCATGCTTTATAATACAATTTTATTTTCAGAATTTAGATTCTCATTTTTCATACACTTAAATGCATCAATCTTCATTTGTGGTTTTTATCATTTCATCACTAAAGTTATAAAAATATCTTCCAGTATTTTCAGTGCTATTATAGTTATACAGTAGACATTTTCATTTATATGCTGATAGATTAATTTGTTTAGACAGTCATTAGCATGCACTGAAATGTTATTTAACTAAACATAAATTCTATAATCACAAAGATAACAATCCCAAAAGAAATACATGCATAAAACTACAAAATCAGTTTCCAATAATACTCATAATTCATTTTTACCTTGGCAACAATAAGTAGTAATTAAGTATAAATAGTTTCTTTATTTTAAAGACATTCTTGTTGACCAACTGCAGATCACTTTATGCTTTTTGCAAATATACATTTATATGTACACACATATATATATATATATATATATATATATATACATACATATATATATGTTTGTAACAGTACTTTCATGTGTTTTATGAGAGTGGATGAGCTCTGGTATAAGGGAGACATCAGTGATTATGTTAACATGTGCCATTTGGTTAAGAGACCACTACAGTCATGAGAATATAATTTATGTGAAACAGAAAAATTTAATATCACATGGAGAAAAAACACTTTCCCAGGAAAATTTAATATCACATGGGGAAAAAAAACACATTCCCAGGAATTCATATAACTGAAAAATATATCTTATGAAAAATGTTAATGGTAAGCTAGATCAATATTGTTTGTGCACAGTTAACATCTACAATTAAAAACATCTATTGATGCCAGCTTCATTCTGGTGATTACTCTTTATGTAAGTACCCATGTGGTGTGTATTTACTGCAGCCTCTGGTTAGGGACCAGTGTTTGCAGCTATCTGACTGTGAGCACAATGATAGCAAATCATTTCTGCACACACAATGCAAACAATCTGCCAAGAAAAGAACTCTTGCATATGCAGTTCCACTCAGATTCAAAGGATTTAAATCTATTTACTTTTTCAGCTGTGATGTAAATGATAAATTCCAAGCAAATCTCTCAACTGTGATTTAACTGAATGATGAAAACTTTTCTTGGGAGGAATCCATGATTTATAGAGCTTAGCATCAAATAAAATTTCTTAGGAGCTTGAGAATTAATCATTTTTGTAGAATTTTTTTTTTTTGGTATAAAAATACATACTCCTTTTCTTCCACACTACCCCCCAGGCAAACTCTCATTGCTATCCATTACTCACTGCTGTGAACAGGTGCCTCCTGGCTTTAGCACCTTTCACAGCATTGGCCTGGCCGCAGAAATAGTTAGCATTCAATGACTGTTGACTGAATGTGATTGTGAAAAAGCTGACTAGAGTTAATATAGTGATGGAAAAACATGAAATATATTCTCTCCTCCTGATCACTGGAGTATATCATTTTATGCTACTTTCTATTCTCATGGGCAATTTTTATGTAGCAAAGTAACTCTGTGCATTTTCTTTTTTAATCCAAAGGGAAGGAGTTTTGTTCCAGGAACATGAGACTTCTGCCATACATAACTAATGTAATGAATCAAATAACTAAAGTGGTAGTTTTAATAGGTATTTCCCTTTTATGTGGCTTTGGTATTTTCAACAGATGTCATCTTCAACAGGGAGTAATGAACAATTCATATATGAACTTTAGGTTACCACAGTGTGTGGTTTATTAAATAATTTGAATTGTGGGCTGTCAGGAGAGCTCCATGATCAGAAATATTTCTTTTCTCAGGTTTTTTGTTAAGCTTAGGGTATTACAGTTAAATAATATTTCTGAATAATATATAGAAGTTATTAACCCTAATGCTGACCTATTATAGATTCAAAAATCTTATCTATTAGAAGAGAATAGTTACAGTAGCTAGCAGATTTTGGACTAAAGCCAAATTCATTTAGTTCCTGATCAGACCACATTTCACAAATTTAAAAAAACTTTCTATATTTGTTCTATACAAACCATATGTTATTTTTGTTAGTTTTAAAATTTTAAACCAAAATTCAGTTTATGAATTAAGTATTATTGAGAGATTTAGAGTATTATAATGGTATTAAAGTTGATATCCTATGATGACATATTTTAGCAGTTCGTTTTCCAGGATACCGCCTCCTGAGAGCAAGTGGTTTAGAGGATGGGAGGTGTTGGAAGGTGTGGTTACTATGAAGGAACATCTTGGGCCATAGACAGATGCTGCCTCAAAGAGCTAGGCCAATCTAATAGAATATATCCCCAGGGAAAGTGGGACCCTCAGCTAGAATTTAAGGAAGAGAAAGCTCAGAAAGAAAAGGAAAGACCACCAAAGGTGGCCCTGCAAATTAGAATCAGCATGAACAGTGTTTTCAGAGATATTTCCTTGTGATGTTATTTTTGGAAAGTCTTATAATAAAATAGAACGATTTAATTATGTTTTCACTAAAGCAATACTCTGCTTTATTAAGAAATACAACATGAATCCAGACATGATGGCATGGGTCTATAATTCGCATGACCCAAGAAGCTGAGACACAGGAGGATCCCAAATTCAAAGTCAGTCTGAGCAACTCAGACCCTGTTTCAAAATAAAAAAAAAAAAAAAATGAAAGGGTATTATGATTTGGATATCAGGTGTCCTGCAAGACCTCCTGTGTTAATGCAGGAAATTTTAGAGGTGATATGATCAGATTATGAGAGCTGAAACCCAATCAGTCCATCCTAGTTTGAATGGACCACATACGTAGGGGCTGTAGGCAAGTGGGTGTGGCTGGGGGAATGGGTCCTTTGGAGAGTGCCTTGGAAGGGTTCATTTTCTTTGCAGTCTATCCTCTCTTCTGTGCTTCCTGGCTACCATGAGGTGAGCACTGTTCCTCCACCAGGCCTTCTGCCATGATGTTCTGCCTCACCTTGGGCCCAGAGCAAAGGCGTTGGGTCACTATGAACTAAACCTCTGGAACATGAGCCAAATCGCACTTTTCCTCACCTAATTTGTTTTTATCAGGTATTTTGGTAATGGTGATAAAAACCTAACTAACACAAAGGGCTTCAAATAAAGCTCAGTGGTAAAGCACCCCTGATTTCACTTACCAGTACCACACACACACAAAGTATGACAATGTAATAGAGGAAATAAAATTATTTATATTTTACAGAAAAAAAAAAAAGGAATTGCATGGTTAAATTCCAAAAGAGAAAGATATATAATATTTTGAGGAAATAGTCTTTTCTGACTTACTTAGGAGTATGGGACACAGCAATGCCAAGATGTGACCACACTGGAATTTATAGGAGCAACATCACCAGGGAATCCATAAGATGTGTTATGTATTTGTAGATTTTTCCCCTGTGGGAGCACTCATAGTGTTTTAAGTAGTACAAAAATTATACTTCCTATAACTTGCACAGTGCATAAGAGGGGAACCATAAGATATTAAAAATAACAAACAAACAAACAGGTAGAAATCTGTGCAGAGTTAAGTTTAGCCTTGATGTAAGTCTGAACAATACATGGCAGTAGAATAGAAAGGTGTGATTGGATTAAAACGTACTAAAGTATTGAAATGCATAGGAATCATTGACTAATTAGGTATAGAGAAGATAGAAAAATGTAACTATAACAACTATTATGATTTCATATTTTTGGCTTGAATGGTATAAGTGGAAATATTCTCTGAATAGAGGAATAAGGAGTAGAGCTCGGTTGTTGGTCAAAGAACTATGTTTGAGACATTAGTTTGAAACCATGGTTGGACCATCTAGGTAGAGATGATATGAAAACGAATTTTGGTCTGAAGCTTTGATGAGTTCTGCGGCTCCTTATACATGTATTCACCAGGCTTTGTTGTTGCAGTTAAAGCTGTGTGTACTAGCTTGGCAGTTGCAAGCGACACTCATTCATTACCTGAGATTTCTGAGTAGGGCTTCCCTAGCAGGCTTTTCTGTCTGGGTGTCACAAGGCTGAAATTCAGGTGTTGGCCAGGGTTACAGTCTCACATGGGTATAAGGGATCTCCTTCAGTCTCACTGGGTTTTGCTCCAATTTACTTCCTCAATTTTATAAGACCAAAGTAGTCAACATCTTGCTACTGTTAACTGGGCCTGGCCTCAATTCCAAGAGGTCACTTTTTCTAATGAACTATATGATGTCTCCAACCAGGAATTTGTTTCTCGAAGGTCATCAAGATAATCTTTTTATTTCGATGAATTCAAAGGCAACTGATGAGAGACCATAAATGTACCCTCAAAATCTGTTTGATTATGTACTATAATCATAGGTCTGGTGCACACACAGGGGACGGGATTAAATGGGGCAAATATACCAAGAGATAGGAGTATTAGGCTAATTTAAATTCTGCTTACACCAAATGGCTGTGGGCAAGTTCTCTAAAAGGCAGAGAGCTGAATCAGAAGAAAGGAATAGGAAAGAAGACTGTGAACAATAACATTTAAGGAAGCTTGACAGGAAAAAGAGTCTGGAAAAAAAAAAAGAAAAAAGAAAAAGAAGAAGAAAGACTAGCCTGATAGAACAATATGATAAAGGCATGATTAGAACCTCAGGACCCACTTCTTTAATCAGTTAATCATTCCCATATACTTCTTGTTTCACTTTACAGTAAATTCCTAAAAATACTCACGGTCTTGACACCAAATCATGACCAATAGTACATGATGTTGATACAAAATAATAATTTGGATATAAATATAAATTAACTTTATAAAATAAAACAGGATTGTCCCACCAAATAACTTCAGCCTCATTAGACCTTGAACAACCTGCATTTTTGACAATTTATGGAAAAAGAGTTCCTTAAAATGATATATTTGGCTTCCTGCTGAAAATATACATAGGAAATACAGTTGGATGAATCTGACTTAACTTTGTACGTACATATGTGAATATGCCACAATAAATCTCCACATCATGCACAACCACAAGAATGGGACCTTAATTAGAATAAGATATACTCCATGTTTGTATAAATGTGTCAAAATATACTCTACTGTCATGTATAACTAAAAATAACAGATTAAATATAACAGAAAATATACATAAGAACTCAAAAACTAAAATGTGTAAACTGATATTTATTCTTGTTGAAGATCAGTTCCTGCAAGTAACATGCTACTTTCATATGTAATGTGAGTTTCTATATTTCATGTTTGAGAACACATTTAATTTTAATTATTAGATCAAAATCCCAGAGCATATTTCATTTCTGATCCATCATTTTGTGCCTCTATCTAACACATTATAACACATTGTCAAAACTCTATTAAGCATTTAAATATATGTTGAACAAATAAATGAAACATAAAGAAAGTTGTTTTAATTTGTAACAATACCTCTAATATATTTCTTCTTTAGAATTTTTTTTTATAAATCAGCATTATATTTGTTTAAGTTTGGATAAAACAACACAAGTATAAAAGCGAGCTATTTTCTGTTTAGACTACTGCCAATGACAATATGTATCTTTAAAGTGGAAGATAAATTTTGGAGGACATTTAATAGAGTTGGTTCCTGAGAAATGATTGACATGAAAAAGTGTAAAAGTGTTCACTTAATAAGTCGGTGTCTACTTTGTGTCAGTTTACCTGGGAAAGAAAAGATGTGACCAAAATTAGTTAAATAAGGCCAACTTTAAATTAGGCTGAAAATAGTTTTTTTTTTTTTAATATAAAATGAGAATTTAAGGTGTGAGAGTTAGGAACAAAGCAAAGTTGAAATGACGAGTGTTCACATATAATTATATGTGTAAGTCTGAATGTTCAGAAAAAGCGAGGAACAAATATTCCATTACATGTCCTCTAGAAAATGCAAAAGATCAGACATCCTGTGATAGAATTTAACTAGGATATGTTTTGTACAAGTTCTGTTTCTCAAAATCAAAGAAAACAACTAATATCACATTTGTAGCAAAATAATTAAAAGCTGATCAAACCTAAGCAAAATATAATAAATTACATTTGCTCTTTAAAGAGCCCTTAGCAGCTAATTAAAATCACTTAAGCAGAATGATAAAAATATGCTATTATTATTTTAAAATTACATGACTTTCTAATGAAAATAATAATGCAACCAGTAACCATGGTAAAGGTTACTTACACTCTCTGCTTCATATATTCTTGCCCTATATATATATACTCAAACTTAAGAAGAACTTAAATATATTAAATACAAGCAAGTTATATATAACTAGTATAATAAACTAATTCTAAAATTATTAGGCAACTTTATACTGGGTAAGAGCTCTGATTTTTATGAAACTGATTTGATAGTCCTATCTTTTCCAGCATCCATATCCAACAATGAACAAAATTATTATTTACTTGATTCTTTCTCTTAAGTTTTAACTCTATACACTGGTTGAAGAAACAATTATCTATTCTGTAATCTACATACAGAATTATGTATGGAAAAATATGTGACTTGTAATTTCTCTTTGTAGTATAATTTCTTATTTCTGAAAAGTAGCCTTTAAAGTAAGCTGTACAAATTTTGATAGTTATTGGTAGCTTTCAATGTTACAGGTAAAAAGTTCATCTTTCTTGAAAGAAAGAAACAAATGTGGCTAGTATTCACCTTTGGAAAAAAATTGTAATGCGTTTTTCAGTGATTGCACATTTATGCTGGTAGGAAAGATGTTATTCAACTTTATGCGCTAGCCATAGCTCTTATCCCTCATAAAGAACAAGATCAGACTTATCATGAAGTTAGAAACACTGTTAATTTCATTGAAGACTTGTGAAAATTAATTGTTTATGATTCTGGAGGTACAAATTTCCCCAGAAATCAAGAAACTCTTTGATTTCAAAGTTTAATACAGGATTCATTTTTGTAATGTTTCAACAGATTTTATTCTGCAATATAATCTATACAACCAATGGATTTGCATTTTGTAATAGAACTTCCATGGTATAGTCTTGATATGTGCACATATTGTGCTTCTGAATGCTAATTGCTTTTTCACAAATGTAACTCAGTTCCCTCTAAGATTCAGTCAACTTATAGAAGGTACTGAATATTCTAGGGAATCTATAGACTAATTTTTTATTTTAATCTATGAACTCTATTATTTTGTTATTTGGTACTATGTTCCACTGCTGCATACCCTAATATAATTTCATTTATATATCTCTAAAGTGATAAAATGATTTTATGTAATTTCAAAGAAATAATGATATTCTATGTGCTCCTTCAAGTGTCTGATTTATGATATTTTCCCTGTAAAAATATTTCAGAAATTCATATGATCACAAACATTTATGATAATTGAAACAGTGATGACACCCTTCAATGTTTACTTTTGTATAATTATATATATCATTTACTTTATCTAAAAACACATTGGCATTTAATTTTGTAGCTTTTTACTAACATTTTATGTACAATTTATTATAAAATATAGCTTTGATTAACTAATGCTGCAAATAGGTGACATTTATTGGTAGTATGTTGGAAAATGTGCTCTTAAATACATACCTCTAGGTTAAAAGGTTGCAATTTGGTGAAAAACTCTTTTCAAATAAGAGCTGTTTTAGACGATTTATTCTCACTCTGTTGACATAGCTGAATGTTAATAAAACTTTATGAAAAGCAGAAAAATAAATCTCTATAAATTCAATGGAAGAAATCGTCATAACAATCATATAACATAAAATATATTCATACTAGTGGTTCAACCATTTTATGTGTAGTAATATTTAATCGTATAAAATGTAACTACAGAAATTATGCTTTAGAAGAGAAATACACATTAAAATTTGGATTCATGTGATCTTTGATGACAGGAACTTTTCTATTACATTTATATTTTAAAGGAGAAGATGAAATTTTTGTTTACAATTTCAAAGTATAATTTTCTTATAAGCATGAGTCATTCTATATTTTGTATGCACTCTGAGTCTTTAAAGATGTAGTTACAAAGTCTTTAAAAGTGTAGTACATGTAATGCATGTAATGCAGATTTCTTATAACTGAATTTCAAAATTTCTCCTTCCTGATCATTATGATATCCTTAAACTTACACACATGCTACAAACAAAAAATTATTAATTATACTATTTCTTTTAATAAATTTATATTTTAGATCAATTGGAAAATAAGAGAAAAGTGCTTGGTTTACCCTTATTTATTCTTTTTCAATCAGTCTTCCTTTCTTCATGTAATAATGTGTAAATTTTTCAATTCTCAAACTGGTAAATTCCCATAAGAAGCACCAATTACAGAATATAGCCATGATTACAAATTATGAAAGTATATACCTCTTTTAATGTTCATTGCAGAGTAGTTAATTATCTGTTCTTTCATTTCATTATAGAATGATTTGAACCTCTTCAAAGAGTTTGTTTGATGCACTAGGGTCAGGAGATATTTAGTGGCAAAATCATGAACTTTTTAGAGAGATACTGTTCAAAGAGGCCAGTATTTAAAAGGTAATTAAATAAGGTGCAATATCCAGTCTGTTACTAATCAGCACAATCTGATTATTCCAAAAATGAGCTTTCTTGACTTTCACCCTAATTACCCCTTTTACTCCAAAATTATTCCTCAACAATGTCTGTTTTACTCTTTCATGAAGTTTTTATATTATCCTGTACCTTTTCACTTAAACTTTTCCTCAAAATATTTGTCACAACCAACCCATGACGTTCCCATATAGTCATTCTATACTTAGAGAAGTCTTCATATTGTCTAACTACTACAAGGTAAGGAGCATGCTTTACTAATTGTTTAACCATTTATTTTCTATTTATGTTGATCTAATAGTTCATGTACTACACATTATGATTAAATATGATATTTTTACATGAAGGAGCCCTAATTAGGAAGGGCTGTTGTAGCTAGCTGGAAGCCATAAGTTCCACCTGATATGTATGTGACGCACCTGTAGGCACCCGCAAACCTGAAGGTATATAACCGGGTGAAAGCGGTCCGAGTTAGGAGAACGGAGAATTCAGTCAGCCGGGCAGTCACTCGGTCGGTCAGAAGAATCAGAGCGGCCAGAACGTAGGCAGAGCGGTTACAGAAGAGAAACCAGATAGAAGAAGTAATGACTGGTCAGAGTTAGGCCGAGGCTCCAGAGGACTGGTCAGAGTAAGGCCGAGGCTCCCGAGGAAGACAGAAGACAGAAGACAGAAGAAAGAAGAAGGAAGAAAGAAGAGAGAAGAAAGAAGCTCTAATCTTTCTCTAAGCTAAGCTCTATCTTTCTTTCTAAGAAGACTCTACTAAGCTCTATCATTCTTTCTCTCTAAGAATCTTTCTCTCTAAAAATCTTTCTTTCCCTCTCTAAGCTCTAAGAAGAAGAAGGAAGAAAGAAGAGAGAAGAAAGAAGCTCTAATCTTTCTCTAAGCTAAGCTCTATCTTTCTTTACTCTAACTCTAAGCTAAGAAGAAAAATCTTTCTTTCCCTCTCTAAGAAAAATCTTTCTTTCCCTCTCTAAGCTCTAAGAAAGTAGAAGTAAAAGTAGTAAAAGCTTAACTCTGCCTCCGAGAGTTTTTCCTCCCGGTTTTCGGTACCAGGCAGCTTACATTTACACACTATCCACAATTTCTTGCAATGAGGGGCAGAAGTTGACAAATTCAGTGCTGACTGTTCATCATTCAAAATCATCTTTAGTCCATTCAATACTTCAATGCCTTTTCTTTGAAGTATACACCAACCACCTCTTATGGCAATATTTAAAACTATATTGATATTGTTTAATCATTTCCTTCTGTCATTTTTATTATAATTATTCAAACATATTAGTCATATAAATTACTGGGTCTCACTGGGATATTTTCTTACATACATAAGTATGCCATGCTTTGATTATATCTACCTTCCCTCCTACACTTTCTTGTCTTTCTCTTCCCTTCTTCTATCCCCAGTCCCCTCCCCCTTCTCTAATAATATGCCATCTATTTTGAGGTCATATCGTTCATTCATTCATTCATTAGTTTCCACATATGAAAGAAAACATATTATAGTTATCTTTTCTATGTTTGGTTAATTTTGAATAGTGTGATAAAGTTCTATCAATTTCTCTGCAAATTACAGGATTTAATTCTTCTTCATGGCTGAATAAAACTCCATATGTATGTACACCATATTTTTATCCATTAATCTGTTGATGAGCATCTATGCTCATTTCATATTTTGGCTCTTGTGAATAATGGGTATGCAGGAGTGATACAGCTGTATTGAATGGCAGATCTATTTTTTAGTTTTTTGAGGCATGTCTATAGTGGTTTCCATGGTGACTGTACTAAGTTAAAGGACCTTCTTCTCCAAGTTAGAACAAATATTTGTTACTTGTTTGTTTGCTGGTTTTGTGTGTGTTGTTTTGTGATTTTTTTTTTTTTTTTTTTTTTGGTAATAGCCACCAGCCTAGGTGCCCTTCAACAGATGAATGGATAAAGAAAATATGGCATACTATGCAATGGAATACTAATCAGCCACAAAGAAGAATGAAATTATGGCATATTCTAGTAAATGGATAGAAGTGGAGACTATCATGCTAAGTGAAATAAGCCAATCCCCCAAAAAACCAAAGTCCAAATGTTCTTTCTGATATGTGGATGCTAATTCACAATAAGGGGAGGAGTAGGCAAGAATAGAAATACTTTGGATTGGACAAAGGGGAAAGAAGGGAAAGGAGGTGGGACAGGGATAGAAAGATAGTGGAATGAATCCAACATTACTTTCCTATGTGCATAAATGAATAGATGACCAAAGTAATTCCTCATCATACGCAACCAGAAAAATGGGAAATTATACTCCATAGATGTATAATATGTCAAAATACATTCTACTGTCATGTATAACTAATAAGAACAAATAAAAATAATGGTCATTCTGACTGGGGTGAGATAGAATTTCAAAAAAGTTTTGCTTTGCATTTCCCTGATGGTTAAAGAAATTGATTATTTTTCATATATTTATTGACATCTGTACTTTGTTTGAAAAGTGATTGACCAGATTATTTGCCCATGTGTTGATTAGATCACTTGTTCTTTTCTTGCTGATTTTTTTAGTTCTTTAGGTATTATGCTTATCAATCTTCTACCAGGTACATAGCTAGCAATGATTTTCTTTCATTCTGTTTGTTGTCTTTACTCTTTTGATTGATCCCTTTGTTTGCAGGACATTTTTAATTTGATGTAATTCAGTTTGTCAACTTTTGGTTTCATTTTCTGAACTCTTGGAGTTCTATTCAGAAAATCATTGTCTGTGCCAATATGTTTCAGTGTTTCTCCTGTATTTTCCTGTAGTAGTTCCAAATCAGTAGCTTTTCTATACACCAATAATGAACTTGCTGAGAAAGAAATCAGGAAAACAATGCCATTCACAATAGCCTCAAAACACAAAAACAACAAAAAAACCTAGGAATAAACCCAACCTCTGAAATATTGCTATAGTAAAAATCATTAAACCCTGAAAAAAATTGAAGATCCTAGATGGAAAAACCTCTCAAATTATGGTTTGGGAGTATTGATATTGTTAAAATGGCTGTGTTATCAAAAGCAATCTACAAGTGCGCCTGAGTTCAATTCCGGGTACCTCTCCCCCCTCCCCCCCACACACAAAACAATATCTACATATACAATGCAATACTCACCTAAATACCAGTGACTTTCTTCACATAACCAGAAAAGAAATCCTAAAATTAATAATGAAACACAAAAGACCCCCTAATAATGAAAGAAATCTTGAGTAAAAAGAGCAACATTGGAGTCATCACAGTATCTGATTTTAAACTACACTAGAGAGCTATAGTTACAAAACCAGCATAGTATTGATATAAAAACAGACACAGAACAATGTGATAGAACACAAGACCCAGAATTAAACCCATACACGTATAGCCATCAGATTCCCAACAAAGGTGCCAAAAACATGCATTGGAGATCACACAGACTCTTCAACAAACAGCGCTGAAAAAACTGGACAGCCAGCCGGGCGCGGTGGCGCACCCCTATAATCCCTGCACTTGGGAGGCTGAGGCAGGAGGATCACGAGTTCAAAGCCAGCCTCAGCAATGGCGAGGCACTTAGCAACTCAGTGAGACCCTGTCTCTAATAAAATACAAAAAAGGGCTGGGGATGTGGCCCAGTGGACGAGTGCCCCTGAATTCAATCCCCGGTACCAAAACAAACAAACAAACAACAACAACAAAAAAAAAAACTGGACAGCCATATGTAGAAGACTGGCTCACCATTCTTCACTTTGTGCAAAAAACAGGGACTTCTACTGACTGTAATATGAAATGTAATGCATTCTGCTGTCATTTATAACATTTTAGAATAAAAAATAATTTAAAAAAAAACAGGGACTTCAACTAAGAGGTTGATAATTTTCTCAATTTTTGGCAAGTCCTTGTTTGCCTCAATTACAATAGCTTTGGCGTCTATGGTATTTGAAATATTTGAAATAAGACCTACCCTTCCAATATGATTATTGTGTAAAAACACTCTAGCTCCAAGCTCTTTAACTCAGAAGTTATAATTCCCTAGTATGTAGTTCTCCCCTCTCTGTCACAAATCTTCTTCCTTAACCCTCACATGTTTCATAGTTTCTTAGCTCCTGATTTTAATTGCTTTTCAGAGAGTATTGATTTGGGGGCAGAAGAATCATTTGCTTTGAGTAAAACTCTACCATTTTTATTTCAGTCTTATTTTACAGGACTAGATATTGAATGAATAGAAAGTGGATATTCTCAAACAAGTTGATGACAATACACTCTCCCTGACAATATTTAGGCTCTTTTTGCCTCTGAGAAAATCCTTTATTAAACTCAATAGTACTTTTGTACTGTCCTCTATCTCAAGTATTCACCTCTCTGATACACAGTAAAAATGGATGCATCTTGATTTATGCAAAACAATGATCCTGGTTTTAATAATTTGTAAAAATACACATTTAGTACCTTACTAATCCTAAAACTTTTGCCTATCATCTCTCTCATGAAATCTCTTCTTAAGAAAATACTGGTTAAATTTCTTCAAAGACATTATAGAAAAAATTTCCTATTGCTATTCTGAAGGTAATTGTTGTATTTCATTGATGTTTCTTGCTTCCTGTTAATTAGATTATCCAATTTGTTCCCTTTAAATGAAATATTATTACACAGTTATACAAATTGTACCCATCTTCAAATTCCTGATTAATGCCATTTTTTTTTTCCGTGAAACCTCTGTTATCCTCCCAAAAGGAAGATGCCATTCTATTTTTAAAGGTATATTAAATACATTTTTTGCTTATGATGTTTAACATTTAAAAATTCATCTAATTTATACCTATCTTATATCTTAGGATATAGACTGTCCAGTCTCCTAAAGTCTAACTCTAGATCTGTTGTCCTTCATTAGCTGATGCACCACTTCCCCTTTATTAAGAAAGTTTGAATGAACATTATTGTGAAATCTTGTTTCTGGATCACTTTTGCACTTAGAGTTATTTGCAGTTATATAGACAAACATTAATACCTTACAAATGCCATATTCAGTAACTGTGTTTCAAATTCGATATAGGAAATAAAATTACTTCTAGTACAATCAATGGTAAGAATATAAATCAAAGGGATGATGAACCTCCAAGTTTGCAAGTCCCAATAATTATTCTTTTTGTGAATAATGGGAATCCTTGATGATTGTTTTTCACCTTAGCAAAAAAAGATATATGATTATAGTTCCTTATCCAAATTACATTTGTAGCTACTTCTCAGGATTCATACAAGTGTCAAATATCCCTGTTTTAGCTCACTATTTTGCTTGATCACAATCTTTTGGTATGTAGCGGATGTGCCCTAAATGCTGTTGATCTCTGTGTTGCCGTAAATGGGAATATAAACCAATTGCTGTGTCTCCCTGTGTTTTAAGCTTTGACATGAATATTTTGCATATTGCAACAGACAAAATTAAGAGAGTTTCCCCAATGACTTACCCCTTTTTTATAGTCCTCTTCTTCAGACTTTCCCTTTGAGCATGGCATCTATGAATATGATGAGATTTTCTACATTTCCTTCTGTGGCAAAATGAGGGGACTTTGCAGATGCAATTAAGTTTAATAGTTCTATACCTACAAGTGATTCTGCCTTCTGCTATATTTATAATATGAAGGCATGTACAGGGGAATTAATCTGATTAAGAATTGGACTGGGTTTGAAATTTGTTGGTAGTATGGTTATGCTAAGTTCATCATAATCTTCAGATTCTTTTCTGTATTTAAGGTAGGGATTAATTGTTTAAGAAATCCTTCCTTGCTTTCCCTTCCCTTCCCTTCCCTTCCCTTCCCTTCCCTTCCCTTCCCTTCCCTTCCCTTCCCTTCCTTCCTTCCTTCCTTCCTTCCTCCCTTCTGTTTTAGGTTCTCCTTTGTGCTATGCCCCTAAGGAAGTCTGTCTTTTCTATTTGTAGTGAATGATTGCTAGACTGGCTGGCAGTAGGTGGAGGGAAATGTTCCCTACTGTTCTAAGTTGTAGCCTACAGCCTGAGACTTTGAGGTGGTGTGGACTTTGCAGTGCTCCTGTCCTTCCCTGGCATAATCAGAGTGCAGCACACATGCCTGCTATACCCGAGGAGTGCTTTGTTTCTTGTCCCTTTCTTCACTGAAGTTAGTTTTCATCAGTGTCCTGAGGATGACTGTGTTGATATCCTTTCCTCCACAACTTAGGGCTTCCAATTTCCCTGTTCTAATAAATTGTTAATGTAAGCTCTGCAAGGAACAATTGATAAGAGTAACAATGATCCTGCCACTCAGGAGGTGATAAAATAGCTTCTAGTGATATGGATCACAGGGATTGCTCTCTTTT
This sequence comes from Tamias sibiricus, assembly GCA_025594165.1. NCBI lineage: Eukaryota > Metazoa > Chordata > Mammalia > Rodentia > Sciuridae > Tamias > Tamias sibiricus. The sequence continues at coordinate 145,600,825 of CM046662.1, forward strand.
AATGTGATTTATTTGTGATTCCTTATAACCAACCGTTATGCTGAAGGGAATACTTTACTTGTGCTTCACCTGACAACCTGTTTTCCTCTTCAGCATAATTCCAAGAACTGTCATCTCTTTAAATGCCTTTCTTTCTAATAGGGCTTATCTTTATTCTAACTCCAGATATGCCATGTAAGTCAGCAATGAGCTGTCCACATAAACCTGATTTTGATAAATTATGTTCCTAGTCTCATCAGCTTTTATGCAAGCAGCCCCCCACCCCCAGTTTAAAGGAAAGAACTGATATATTTTTCTTTCAAAATCTTTCTATCCTTACCTCAATCTTGAAAGCATAATAGAAATAATATATTCTCCTGCGATTTTTGTTCTTGAATTTTAGGACAATGAAAATGTTCTCAGGGTACTACTGCAGCCCACAGGGAGAAGTTGAATCCTGTGTTACTGCCTTAGGTTTTCTGCTAGGGGTGCTATCACTGACATGCTATGGGATAAGATGAATACCACAAGAACATCAGTAACAGTTTTTAAAACATTAAAAGACTGACAATAAAGGCATACTGTTAATTGATTTTTCTTTGTACCACCAAGAAAAAAGTAAAGGAAGGACCTCTTAAATCTGCATTAATTCAACCTAGAGACATTATTTGAAACTGTCTAGTTAGTTGAGAAACACGTCCTCACAGTGCTTTGCAATTTGAATTAAGAGGTACTGAAATATATTTGGCATGTGTCAATGTCTTGGTTCAGCTTCTGACTCAGGTGATGGCTTTCATAATACTGAGTTCCCTACTCTGCTTGGTCAGTAGTTGTTGAGACAGACAGTTATTTATGACAACTGGTCACCTGGAAATAATGCCTAGGGAGGGAAAAGAGACAGAATAATCTTTCTACCACATCAAGGAGTTAACAACATAGCTTCCTTTCTTATCACTCTTGACAAATGGGTTATTTTAAAAACATTTAAGTTTGTTTTATCTTTACCCAGATTTCACTTCTGCATAAATAATGTTGTAATTCCACTTGTAATTTTCCCTTAATGCCTGTTCCTCCGATTGGGAGGAGGTAAGGTCAATGAAGAATTAGTATAAGGACATAAATAATGATGTTTACATTTCCTTTATTTAAAAACACTTTACTTTTCCTTTTGAATTACTTCCCATGTAGTAGAAAATGGCTACTTGATTTCCCTCATAGTTTTTGCTCTATTATATTGTCCTGTTCATTTATTTCTTCAGGTATTAACAAAGTTCAAAAAGACTCTTCTAAAAGAATATGTTGCTTTTATATTTCCATAATTAATTCTAAGTGTTCATTAGTTTTTATTTATTTAGTTTAAAAAAGTTATGCAGATTGTCCTATTCTATTATCAGATCTCCAATATCTTCCTTTAAAAAAAAAATTCAAGGTTATTGCCACCTTTATGGTTCAGTAAGTGGTTGTAGCCTTATTGGGAATTTCAATAAGGACATCAAGGGAACATCTAGACTCACTTGAACCATGGCTGCATTCATCTCCAAATAATAGCCAATCCATCACAGAGGCTTGTCCTACCTGACCTAAAATGCATCTTGTCCTGGGAATTCTACATGGACCTGGTAGTTTATTTCAAGTCACTTGCAATTCTTAAACAAAGCTAGGAAGACTGCTAAAGTCATCTTCAAATCAGATTACACATGGAGTAATTAATTTTTATATAATTTTTACAACATTTTGTATGGTGTGATTTCAGGCATAAATATCGTGGCAAAGAATGCACACAGAGATCAGAAAAGAAAGAAAGCAGACAGTTTAAACTACCTACTTGAATGCAAACTATATTTCATTTGCAGGTTAGTTACCAGATTGCACAATTTAATCAAATTAATATTTTCTTCTAGTGGACTCGTCGATAGCCAGTCACAGTATGAAACTTGAATAGGTATCAAGGTTAGATAAATAGACAAGTCCTGTGAGCTAGAACTGAGGTGATGTGTAAATTGCTTGTGATCACATTCACTGACTACCTACCTTCTGCATGAACGATTAGACAGAAAGCCATTAAAACTACAGAGTACTAAACGAAGTGGACTTTTGCTTTTCCTTTTAGCAAATATAATTTAAACCAGATGATTTAGTAGTAAACAAACAAAAGAAAAAGAGAAAAAAATTCACAATTAATAATGCTTCAGTGCTTAAATTAATGTTTGTAGTTATTCCATTCATCATGTTGTAGTTAAAACTTAAAGAATATCAGTTCATTTTGTGTCATGAGAGTTGAAGCTAATTTCCTTTAACCCCAACCACAATTACAGGAGTATGCCATATCCAATATGTTTCAGGATAACTAGAGGAGAGAAACCCCACTAGATAATATAGCTGTTTGTTTGGGAAAGGAGAGAAATTCAATTGATTTTTTTCAATATAGAGAAAAATTGAGTTCTCTTTTTCCATGAACTAAAATATGAATAAATTTATATTCATATAATGGATATAAAGTGACTTAGTAATAAATACAAAAGTGTGTAATAACTAAAGTAGTATAGATACCACACTCAGCTCATTTATTCATAAAGATTTCTTGAGTTCCCAAACATCTAAATGCACTGGCTTTATTTACTGTCAATACTTTATGTGAAATTTCTCATCTAATTCCCATAAACACTTTATGAAATGAGATCCATTTATTCACTCACTTTGAAAGTGAGGAATTTGTAGTACATAGAGGTTAAATAACTTTCTTGGTTTCACTTTTTGGAAGTCTGAACTTCACTGCTCTTATATGCATGTGATTAATAACAATTTCCAATGAAAAGTTGACACATTGATATATCTTGAGTTTGTTTAAACACTACAGATGTGCTAGGAGGTCATTTGCTGAATTTGAGAAACAGTTGCACAGAGATAGAAGCTTTCAGAGAGGATTTCATTAGGACCTGGGGCCAGATTTGGTTCAGTGGGAGTATGTTTCTTCTTCTAATACAGAATCATATAGGATTGAGTCTTTATGGTCATGGCCAGAAGAGTGTTACCTCACCCTAGCACAGAGTGACAGAACAAACACTTTCAAATGCACATACATTTGAATAGTGAGGAAGAGATGCCCAGTTACAACAATCAAAAATCTGGATGACTTTATTAAAGTTCAATCATAAATATTAAAACCTTGAAAACATCGTCTAAACAGTTAAATATCTTGATTCCCTTACCCATGCAAAAGAGATCACTCTGATGACAAGGTGATCAAATACAATCAGGACACATGTAATCCAATCACAAATATTTGTTAAGAATCTGTCTTACAGTTAAAGACAAAAAGATACCTGATTACATAAAGTGATGTTTCATAGCAGTCTAGGGGTTTGTGATGTTTTGTAAAGTTGTAGATACCATCAACTCTAAAACAGGTGTAAAAAATATTTTACAATTTCATGGACTTAATAAATGCACCCAAATAAGTTTTTGTCAAAATGTAAATTTATGTCTTAAATACTTTATTGCGTTTGGATTATGATATCCCTAGAAGTGCTATTGTGGACTTGGCACTTTACCATGTATGCTTAACAATTTCATTTCAGTATCATGTTAACAGATCTCAAAGTGTATGCATTCATTTTATATCATTGAATTTTTTACTCTGAATGTTTTGTTTCCTAAGTTAAAAGAGGCTTTACAAAACTGTGTAAATAAGATCCAGTTAAATGTCATATGTTCCCCCTTTATCCTCAAGGGTCATTCTTAGGACGAAATACTGAGTATATGTTAAAATATTGTTCTGAGAGGAGTGTTGACATAAGATAATATGATTTATGCCTCCCATCCATCATATTGACAGATTTTAGACAGATGTCGCTGTTTGTCAAACATAGTACAAAACAAGGCAAAACCCCATAATATCATAAAAACTATTTGCCTTTATCACCATCTCATCCATCTTTCATTTCTATGAAAATTTCAGTGTTAGAAATAATGATTGATTCAACAGGAAATTTCAAAATATGTTTTTGTTAAACAATTTTCCCTCGAAGACATTTAACACTTGTCAGTCAGTTGTCATTCCAGTAAAATGTGATATTTTAACTTCAGTCAAATAAACATAAAGTGCATTGGATTTGAACAATGTGAGCATGGGTTGAGTGATTATGTTTTAAATAAATAAAATAAATACTGAAAAAGTTATCTCAATTGAGTCTTATTTTTGTCTTGACAAATGTTAGATGCCAGTGATTTAAAAAATCCAATTTACAGTATGTTTAGATTGCCTTTTATATAAACATGCTGATGTCCTTGTGATATATACAAATGTGCATTAACAAATCATTAAATGTACACTAATTGGGTCCCTAAGGCAGGTGAGAGAACATTTGAAGCCATCTTCTCACAGTAACAAATATCTATGCTATTTATCATAAAAATCATACATGGGACAATTATTAAAAACTGTCTTCCTACCTTCACAATTCCAACCTACACAATTTTTCCTTTTCTATTTCTCCATATTGTCTGTTAATTTCACATGTGTAGATCACATATACGTAACTTTGTATATCTGTTGCTGCATTAATTTGAGTGAATATTTAACATGGATGAGCTCATTACATTATACCAACCTGTGTTCAGGAAATTATTCTTAAAAACTTACAGAGACAGAAAATTTTTCTATTCTCTAGGGGAATAGAAATCTTGGAATCATTTATTAATTGCTGCTTTCATGTAGTGCTTATTTTGTATCATACTCTGTGGATAACACGAAAAATAATTAAGAATTGAACCTAGCATTCCAGAAGCATACATTTTATTTTAGTTGAAAAAGCATGTGAAAAGCACTTACCTGAAGCTTTTAAGTAAAAATTCAAGCTAGTGTATTATCAAAGGACTAATGTATAGAATACTTACATTAAGGTATTATTTCTAAGTGAGATCCATAGAAAATTCCATGTTTCACTAAAAATGATTATTAAATTGCAAATTTTTAGAAATGAACTCAACTCCAAATGGCTGTTTGAAAATCACTTTTAAGGGCAAAGAAAAAAAATCTGAACTGTAATATAATTTTTGGTTTAGTTTTTTTTTTTTTTTTTTTTTTTTTTTTTTTCCTGAACAGGAAATCAGAGAAATTAGATTCTGAGATTCAACCTCAAAGGTTTTCTTTAGTATACAGAAATGTAAGCCCCCAAATCCCAATCTCATTTCAAACAAACAGTTCACGTGCTTTGATGCAGGGTGGATCAGAAGGCCATGTTTGAAGGCAGATAAGTGGTTAATTACATTTACTAATGGGGTTTAATATATGCATACTGGAAAAACACAAATGTATCAAAAAATACACAAAATATTATCATGAACACAGAACACAGATCAGGACAGAGCAGACATCAGGCAAGATGGCATGGTTGCCTTATGTTTTTCCAGAAAATGATGTCTTTCTGACTTTATGAGTTCACAATATGCAGCTCAATGAAATTGTGTCTCTTCTACTCATTCTACTTCCCCAAATAATTTCCTCTAACCCAAGTCTTGTTTCAAAATGTTACTCTTCATTGTCTTCTCTTTTTTTTCAGAATTTTTGATATTTTGATATTTATAGACAGACATTAGGTCTCTGTACATAGGCATCTAGACTATTACTCATAACTCAATGACACAGATAATTATTATATACTTTAGGTAATTTATTCTATTTCAAACTTATAGTGTGAATTATACATTGCACAGTTGGAATTTTACTGAGCACATAATATTTTTGAAGGACATTTCTATCATTATAAAACAAAAAATTGTTAATGGTTGATGAATAGTCCAACACATGCCAGCCTCGTAGAAGCACCGTAACATAGATCTACAGTGCATGTACATCACTTCCATATTAAAAACTGGATCATATCATTTGTCATTGTAAAAATTTTAAATATAATTTACTAATTTTTAGGAATAAAAATAAAACTAATAATTTCAGTAGTATCAGATGTGACCTTATGTATAATTTTTCAACTCTTCTTCAAAACACAGCAATAATATGCAAGCCATTTTAAAATATCATTAAATTTAAGAGTCACTCTGAAAAAAAAGAAGACATTTTTTGCTCAAAAAGTGAAGAACAAATATATATTATATGCATACTCACATAATGTAGGTTTTCTCTCCTTGTTGGGTGGGCCTCAGTCTAGTTCAAACTTTCACAAAACTTTCTCCCATAGAGTTTACATTTAGGAATTGTAATTATATATATTATATATGTAACATATATAATATATATGACAAAGGGTTTCAGTTTATTTGAGTTTTTCCTTTAATCTATCTCCTTCTCCAATTCCCCTGTGGGTTCAACTTAAAGGATTTTGGAGAGAAAATACAAGACAAAATTAAAACCTAAACTTAAGATAACTTGCTATTACATTTCAAAGGCACAAAGGAAAAAAAATCAAGGCATTTTTAACTTTTTATCCCACAAATGTTAAATAAATAAGACTCTAATTTAAATTTAACCTGGAGTGTTATAAAGATGTGTTCATGAATTTTATATGAATGAAATATTTGTAATAGATATAACTTTGAGTCTAGAATATTATAAAAATACTTAAGTTTTCTAAATGTATAATTTGTAGGTATATATCCTATAGAATTTCTAGGCATATATCTTTTAGAATCTTACAATAGTTGATACTAATATATCTTCATGTGACTCTGAATAAAATAATAGTATAAGCTGCTTTAATAGAAATTAAATTTCAGTGGGTTAATATTTTATGCATAGAAACAATGATCATCAAATGAGTGTTGTTCCAAGAATAATATTTTCTAAGACAAACAGTTAAATTTTATATCTGTTTGTATCTTCTAGTTAATGTATATTAGAAAATAAACACCCTAGGTATTGTTTTAAATATTTATGTAATTAGTATATAGTATATTAGTTGAAAAGTTTGTGTATGCATGTATATGTGTGTGTGTGTGTGTGTGTGTGTGTGTGTGTGTTTTTATATGAAATAAACAGAGGGCCAGCAGATTTTAAAAATGATTAGGTATCTTTATATTTTATGGTAATGAAGTAACTTTTATGTTTAAATCCTTCACTAAAAATGAAGTCTCACAATGCTGCAAATACTAATTGTCTTCATAAACTTCTTAGCAGTTTATCCTTTTAAAGCTAATATTTTCTGGTAAAAAAAAAATCTTCATAGTCTTTTAGCCATTGATTAATCTCAATAATGAATAGCAACTTTGTTAGCTAATCCTCAAAGCATGCATTTCATATTAATATTCTGATTCTTTTAAGCAGAAAATTAACAAATTTTGTAATCCAAGGGGAGAATAAATAATCATTTGGCAAACAAATAAAATGTCTTCCCAGTAAAATATCCGTGAATTTATCACAAGTTAAGATTATTTGTTGGACTTTTGTCATGATGGCTTACTGAATTGTGTTTTGTTCTCCATGTCCTGTCTGTCTCTATTCATGCTAATTAATACTATTTACTAAGTTAGTTTTTAGATGAAAAACTGCCCAAATTGTTGGAAAAGTTACTATATTTATGCACCAAAATTCATTTCCTTAACACACCTCCCCCCAGAAGGAAAACAAAAACAAAAATGTTTCCTTCATAGTACTGGGCTGTTTGTTATTGATTGTGATATGTGCCAGACCCTGTACTACAGACATATTATTTTATTTAATATTATAATTTATTTTTAAGTAATGAATTATTTTATGTAGTTTATGATGTGGAAATGTACAATGACTAAGTCACATAACTCAATGTCTTAGAGGTGGTCAGTGTAATCCTTGGAATTTTAATATGGTTATCTAAAAAAAAAAAAGTCACAAAAATAAGAAGAAATAATTTCACCAAAGAAAGTATTATCTGCTTTTCTCATGACACGGGGAAACATTTCCAAGTCAGCTAATTTTCCTATTTTGATCAAGAATTTTTATTTTTATTTTGGCATGATTTACCTTTAAGTTATTTTAAAATTATTTTCTACTCTTCTGTAATCCTAAGGCTAAGACAGGAGGATCACAAGTTCAAAGACAGCCTCATCAATTTAGCAAGGCCTTAAGGCTTAAGCACTTAGTGAAACTTTGTCTCAAAATAAAAACTAATTAAAAAAAAATGGCCTGGTACCAAAAAACAAAAATAAGTATTCTCCACACTTTTGTGTAGTCAGCCTTTCCTTACTATGACAAAAATAACTGACAAAAACACCTAAGAAGAGGAAAAGTTTATTTTGACTCTTGGTTTGGGTGGTTCAGCCCATGGTTGACCAATTCCATTGCTCTGGGCATGAGGTAAGGCAGAACTTAATGGTAGAAGGGCATGCCAAAGGAAAGCTGCTGGGTTCATCACAGCCAAAAAGCAGAGAAACAAAGAGAGAGAAGGTAAGGGAGGGGAGTCAGGGACAAAATATAATCCCCACGGTCACACCTTCAGTGACACACTTCCTCCAGCCATTCCCCATTTACCCATGGTTTCCATCCAGGAATCTGTTCAAATTATTGATTCATCAAATAGCATAGTTCACTGATCAGGTTACAGCCCTCATAATCTAATCATTCCACTTCTGAACATTCCTGCATCAACACATGAGCTTTTGGGGAGACATCTCATATCTAAACCATTAACACCTTTGAAAAATGTCAGATTCTTGTCTCAAGCTTTCTTACATTAATCTAAACTATGAAATTATTTTTATTAGAATATATTAGTCTACATTAAAAACATGCCTTAAATTAAAAATATCTTGCAACATTGTATGAATTCTGCATTTTAACAATAAAACATATAATAAAGTATACTTCATATTTAAAACATTAAATTTTATTCATTCAATAATGTGTAGGGTGCCCTTTGATTAAAATAGGAAATTTAATTAAATTTCAGTTAAAATAAGTCATTTACCCCTTTCTTTATTGTGCTACCTAAGAATTAAATTCAGCCATAAAATAACTAGAGTAACTATAACTCTTTTTTACTGGACAAATAATTATCTCTGCTCTGTGGATTGTGACAAATCTGCATATTTCTTAACATACCATTATTGGTATTTTCCATTCTACTTGGTTCCATTCATTGAGTTAAAGTCTACTTTTATCTCTTCTTGTGACTTCACAAGTTAAAAAAAAAAAAATTCTACTTTTAGCTCTTCACAATAGTTTCTATTTAAATTGCTAACTATATAGCAACCAAGTGAATTGAAGTGCAGAGGACAAGGATATTGAAGAGAGGAGGCAGATGTTGATGCAAAGTAATGTGGGTACACGAGAATTAAAATGTGTAGAACATTTGGAAAACAAACAGAATATCTTGAAAACATGCTATGCTTTCTTGAGATTGGCTGACCTTGTTATGGAAAGGCCTGACTTGCTTTCATTCTAAATCAGAGGCAAAGATCTTTCTCATCTGCAGAAGATGATTCAAGTGATAAAACAAGCTATTTTTCCTATTTCTTCTTTCTATTAACTTTCTCTATGGTCCATTTGTCAGTTGAATGCAGGGTATTAGTCATTATAGCACCTTTTGATTGGACAGGCTACCTGCTGTTAACATTAGATATTCTTAAGAATAGATATATAGATAGATCATAGATTAAAACAAAAGTCTAATTGTTCATTCTTTTCCTTGATATATAAAAAACTAAAGACTTTCTTATCTAGCAAAATAAGCCATCAATTCATTAAATGCAATGCGGTTTGATAAAATATAGAATAATAATAGTTTTCTTGATGTAAATGACATTTTAAAAAATATTTGTTCTTTTTAGTTTTACATAATAGTAGAATGTATTTTGATATACATACATGGAGTGTAACTTCCCATTTTTGTGATTGTACATGATATGGAGTTACACTAAACATGTATTCACATATGAACATAGGACTATTATGTCCAAATCATTCTACTGTAAAATGAATTTTTTGATACATATTTATGCCTCATTATTCCCTTAGAGTAAGTTGTTTTTCTAAAACAAAGAAAACAAAACAAAAAAAGCTGGGAGGATCTACTACTTGACTACTACTAAAATGTGCATTTTATTTTTTTTCTTTTGGCACTGTGAACTTAACCTGGGGATGCTTTACCATTGAGCTACGTTCCTCCCAGCTTTTTTCTTTTTCTTTTTCTTTCATGTTTTTAGTTTGAGACAAAGTCGAACTAATTTGCTTAGGGCTTTGCTAATTTGTTGATACTGGCTTTGAACCTGCAATCCTCCTGCCTCAGCCTGGTATAATATGCATGCCATATTTTGTGCCAGGCCAAAATTTGAATATTTTTGTTTTAGAAATTAGTTGAAGCTGATCATCAAAATAACTTTATGTCTAGTTACAGCTGGAAATTTCAAAGACTCTTTCCAATAAAAAATGGATTGTGGAAGTACCCAAATTCATGATTAACATTTCATGTTTTTTACATTTTTGCAGCAATGATGGGACCAAAAACTCCTAAGATCCATCAGGAGCTATTCTTGTGTTTTTCAGTTGAATGTGAATGTAGATATGAGTGTGGTGGAGTAAAATTTTCCAGTATTTCCATAAAGGTTTCAAATTCATGCATGCTTTCTCTTTTATTCATTTTAGAGTCCCCAGAAAGGGATTTTATCAGGGAACTTTCATAACCATACATGGTCCCATCTGTATTACTTAATGGGTTAGAAGCAATATGAAATTACACATTATTACATTGATTAAAGAGTTTATTTACTTCACAATACATAATACTCTGCATGAATGTGTAAAAGAAATATTGGATATAAATAAATGAGCTTGATAAGGGGTGTCTAATTTTAAAAGAATCTAGTGTTTGAGCTATGCTTAGAAGGCATAGCTGAAGACGAACACTCTGTGTCCAGTTTATAGTGTGCTTACTTGAAGAACACCTAGAACATCATCACTGATGGGGGTATTATGAAAAGGAATCTTTAAAGCAGCATAAAAAGAAGCATCAAAAAAGATTTTTAAAATTCACAAATGTTATGTCAGTTTTCCAGTGTTACTTATGTTAGTCATGTGGATAATCCTGTATAATAGGTATTATGTTCATTTTTTTAGGTGAATAATGGTGAGGTCCAGTCACTTGTTCAGTTTGGTAAACAAGTTGGGAGTGAATGGCAGCTGTATTGTGTGAACTGTGAGGCCTCTCTCTATATGTTAATAAACATATAGATGCAATATGCATTCAATATGCATTCATTAATTTATCAAGTGTTTATTGAACATATAATGGAAAAGAGCATGCATGTTCCTTGCTTGTTAGAGCTTATAGTCTCATCAGAAGAAACAGGCATGTAGATTCAATATGACAGCATATCAGATGTTCTGATTTGCAGCATGTATTTTTATTTGTTTAAAAAGTCATGGTAGTGGCCACTTAATACTTTTTAGTTTATTATAGTCATAATTTTATTCAACATGGTGTCCCTGAAATCTCATGTAGTGATGATCAATATTAGCAGTAAAACATCTGTTTGATATGATTTAACAGAATGACTGAACATTGATCATACCCCATGATTTGCCATAAGAAAGAGCCAAGGAATCCAAATGAAAAGATGTACAATTTGTGGCAAAACTGTGGTATCCAACTGCTTTCATCCAATCTAATTCTTAGAGGGAAAGAGATAGGCATTATTTCTTACCATTAATATTATGGTTATTATTTGAAATTCTCTAGGAATGTAAATTCCCACTGGACTTTCAGGCAAATTTTGCATTACTTTTTTTGTGTTTGGAAATTCAAAGATTTACATTAGACATTATTTAATTATGGTGTATTATTTGCCTGATTGAAAAAGAAAAGAATATTCTACTTCAACTGAGAACCAATATGCCTAACTTATAATTCCTCTAATTTGAAATAATTATACTCTACAAAGTGTGAAGCCATTTATTATATTTGATTAGTCATATTAATTTTCCTTTAAATAGATACAACAGCCTTGCATGAATCATTTTTGTAGTTTGACAAAATTTCAAGAAAATAGACAAGGTATGCACATTATTTACCCCTAACAAATATTTCAAACTATTTAGACAGTGGGAATTCATATATATTCATGTGTGGAAAAGAAAGTAGAAATACAGGGAAAATTAAAAGAAAAATATGAATCCATTAGGAATGCAAAAGATGGGAAGTTGTGGAATTGTCTTAATTCCCCTTTTCATTAATTTGATATATCTTTCAATTGCTAGTGAGAAGAAAAAAAAAGCCACACTTAGAATTACTAATTTGGCTTAACTACCCTATTTTTAGACTGGACATAGTTATAGCCCAGGAGAAAATTACTGAGGTGTAGAGTTACAAAGCTTTGCTTATCTCAAGAAATACACATTGTCTAATTTTGAAGGGAATGTGTAAGAAGAACAACCAAAATTGTTCCCAGGGAAGCACTTACATTTAAGATGCATTTAACTAGACTCACTTAAGTATCTTAATGAATATCTGATTTCACATCATGGACTACATAATACATAACAAAAGAAATAAAGATATTATAAGTACTAGCTAATATTATATATTTTATATGCTTAAAATTAGGAAAAAAAAGAATTTTTAGGTCAAGTTTGCCTAGATATTTCCTAAATTATTTTACCATTAGTTTTGGAAAATTGACAGCATAGCACACTAAGAACATGATGCATATGGAACAACCATGCTGCCTTTGTTCTATCAGTTACCAGCTGCACTATCTTAGAGGAATTCTTAATTTCCATTTCATAAAATAGACACTGTAGTGTTATTAACTTTCTAGCATCTGGAGAAGGAAAGATGATGAGTTTTGAGCATCATCCTTTTCATATTAAGCAATGACGAGGTGGTAGCTATCATCAGCCATTTTGCTTATTGCTATTTGTGCCTAAACCTCATTCATACTCAAATTCTGATCCCCAAAGTGATGAGTAATAGGAGGTCAGAACTAAGGAATAACGAAGTCATGATGGTGGAACCCTCATAATTACAATTAGTATCCTTATAAAAGGAACCACAGAGTTAACTTGTCTCTTCTACCAGTCAAGGCTGCAGTGAAAAGCCCAAAGAGGACCCTCACCAGAACCTGACCATGCTGATACTCTGATCTCAGATTTCTAGCTTCCAGAACTCTGAGAAACAAATTTTCATTATTTATGAGCTATGTGACATTTTGTTATAGCCATCCAAATAGACTAAGACACTTTACAATTTACTAAATATGGGAAATTAAGATATTTAAAACTATACACATTTGGTACAATTAAATTGTGATTTTTCAAACCCTACTGTTGTATAATTCAAACCGTTCCCAATGTTTCTATTTAATTCTATTCACTGTATGGACTACAGGCACTAGCCAGAGATTCAGGATACTTGTACCGTATCCAGGATACTTGTACTAGACCAGGATCCAATAGTATGCTTATTTGGGGTTTAGATAGTGACATTTCCCCACCTGACAACAGAAAAATCTCTGAGACATCTTACTGTCCATAAAATTTGGTGATTCTATGGTTCTAGTCAGAGTTATCATTGCATTAAAATAGATAATGGTTTTGGTAACAATGCTGGAGGATTAGTAGTATCTAAGTTTGAAGATACATTCTAGTAATTGAGATTTTTCTCTAGTCCTTTCTAGTATCAAAATGATAAGAAATGTAAAACAATAGCTTCTCTCAGGAATAAAACAGAAGATAGAGAAATGTGAAATACTAACTACTCATTGAATGTATTTTGAAATTTCCTGGTATATTTTATATTTTATTTAAGATAAAAATGTATATGTGGAACTGTTATACTTCTCTTTTATTATTAAAAGAGGGGGTGATTGGAGTTACCAACCACAATATTCAGTTAAAGAAATATATTTCAGAAAAGTTATGTAGCAAATATATTGATTCTGACAAGACTAAGAAATGACAGACCTATTCAAGTGACTCAGTGTTCACATTTTTTTTCAAATAATAAAATTACTTTTTACGTTAAAAAATTGTTGTGAAGGAACAATGGAAGATTTCCTTCAACAATATAATTGATTGAAATGCAAAACAAGTTTTGAATAGTCATCGGTAAAGAACTATATAATTATTTTATTTTTGGCTTTAAAAACTTCAGTCTGATAGTTTTCAGTTATGTAGTATAATCAATATGATCTTCATTCTCTGACAGATAATTCAACACTCATTAATTTTATATTTGGAATTCTTTCAGGGAGACAACCATATAAATGGATAAATACTATGAAACATCTTTATTTATTTATTTTTTTGCACAGTGGTAGAAAGCCAAGAGATTTCTTAATCCTCCTATGTTTTTACCTTGTCTTCACCTGATAAAATAAAGAATTATTTTGTATTTGGTGTCCAAGAATCTGAAGAATGACTAATGTTGCTACCCTTCTTCAAACACCTATTTTATCTAACAAGAAAAAGAAAAATATAGGAAACTGAAAAATAAATTAGGACTGTAAATTATCCAATAAGAGATTATAAGAAATACTCATGTGTTTTTTGGTTCTATCATTTTGTTTCCTATTTAGATCAATAATAAATGCTAACTTGTTTGCACATTGGATGAGCTACTTTTTACTCTGGATATTTGCGATTGAATTAAAATAGTTTAGTAAACAGTATATCATTTCTTAGCTAGTATAAAATATTATGTTTTCTAATATATAATTGACTTTTTACTTATGCAGGAGTGTGTTCTTGAAACAGAATTTCACTTTGTAGATTATTTAAGATTCTTATGGATAGATAAACATGAGTTCAATTTTACTCCTCAGGGTTCTTTGTCATATTTTTTGGTTTGATTTTAGCCTTTTTGATAATTTCTTTATGAATTAAAAAAATAATTTTATTTTAAAAAACCCTCAATGTTGCAATTTGTTGCATTGAATTGCATAGAATTGTCATTTTTAAATACTGAGTTTTACATCCAGAAATAGCATTATTTCCACTGATTTAATCATTTATGTGCTTCAGTAAGATGTTTTTCTGATAACAAATATTTCATCTTTTAATTGCTCCAAATCCCAATAGTATTGGAAAATGTTGCTGTGTAGGAATCTATTCTAAGGAAGATACTTATTTTTAAAAATCATGTAACTGAGACAAAAATAATATTTACAATACTATTTGCCAAGTATGTTTTGGGGTCAAACAGTAACTAAAGCAAGAGAAGGGATTACAATTTAGATGTGTGGCTTTTTAGAATGTATTCTATATTACCTTTTTTTGAGAAATTATTTATATTGTATTTATATCTAGGTCTTACATATTTGAGTAAATCTATTTGTAAGTATTTATATATTTTATTTTAAAATGATATTTCTAGTATATTTTGAACTAAGTAATGCTGATGGATATGAAAGTGCTCATTAGTTAAAATTTATTTATTTCTAGTTGAATTAATGAATTTATGTGGTATGGTGCCACAAGGCATAAATGAGATAATTAGATTACTTGTGTTCAAATCTCATACCTGCAACTTTCTAGATGAGTAACTTTGGAGAAATTGTGTCTCACTTTATTCATCCTCAAAATGCAGGTAACAAAGCACAATCGTTTCATAAAATCTGGCAGATTTATTGACTTATTGTTTTGGGGGTGAATGTATATCTCTGAATTACTAGGGGAATATAAATGAATAAAAATAGTAATCTCTATTATTCTTTATTTTGTATTGCTTTGGCTTCATGAAAGACCCTCAGAATTAAAGAATTTACTATTTTTAATAAGAAATACTATCTTTTTCACATTAGTTTAGTAACATTTGACATGGGAGCTACACAGCACAATGCAGCTAAACAGCACAATGCAGTATAGTTAACATAGGTTCAGCATTGTACAGCAGTTCTCTAGAACATGTTGACACTATAATTAAGGGTTTATGCCCATTGGATAGCAGATGTACATTGCCTACTGCCCACAGTCTCTGGTACCCATAAGTTTCCTTTATGTTTTTATGGATTCATTATTGTTGGTATCTCACATGTGTTAGGGTGTGATATTGTGCTAACTGAAGCCAGTCTCAGAAAGACAATGGCCTCCAGATTCATTCATGTTTCCATTCATGTTTTCACATTTGACAGCAACACATGATACTAGAGAATATTCTTTAGTTTTAGAGAAAGAAATATATACCACAGTTTCTTTATTCATTCATCTGTCAATGAACACTTATGTTATTTCTGTATATTAACTATTATTGATAACACTGCAATAAACATGGGAGTGGAAAATCTCTTCAAGTGTCTAATTTCAATTCTATAGAACTACAAAAGACCCTAAATAGCCAAAGCCATTTTGGAAAAGAACAAAGCTTAAGGTACCATCCTTCATAATTTCAAAATATAGCACAAAACCATCGTAGTTAAAATGATGTGGTAGTGGCACAAATACATAATGGAAGAGATTAGCGGACTCAGAAACCAACCTGTGTACACATACAAGGATAGCTAACTGATCTTCAACAGGTTGCCAAGAATATCAAATGGGGGAAAGATAGCCTCTTAACAAGTGATGATAGAAATTAGTTATTAATATGTAAATACCCTACACAGAAATTCATTCAAAGTGGATTAAAAACTAAAATATAAGACCAAAAACTACAAAACTAAGAAAAAAATTAAAAGTAAGAAAAAATACAGATAGGTTCATGGCATTGCCTTTGGCAATGATTTCTTGAATACAGCCCCAAAAGCAAAAGCAATAACAAAAGTAGACAAGTAGCATCATTCAGAAAATCTTTTGTTCAGTAAAGGAAATAATCAATAGAATGAAAACACAGTCTAAGAAATGGAAAAAGATACCTGCAAACCATAATATAATAAAAGATTAATATCCAAAATATACCTAAGTAACTGCTATAACTCAATACAAAAACACCAATAACAACCACCACCAAAAAAGACCAAAATTCCCAAAACAAACAAACCCAAGTGCACCTGTTAAAAATTGGCAATGGACTTAAATAGATACTTTTCCAAAGAAGATATAAAAAAATCTATTCATCTTTTGAAGGGCACCTCGGTTGGTTCCATAGTTTAGCTATTGTGAGTTAAGCTGCTATAAACATTGATGTGGCTGTGTCACTGTAGTATGCTGATTTTAAGTTCTCTGGGTATGAACCAAGGAATGGGATATATGGGTCGAATGTTAGTTCCATTCCAAGTTTTCTGAGGAATCTCCGTAATGTTTTCCATAGTTGTTGCACCAATTTACAGTCCCACCAGCAATGTATGAGTGTACCTTTCCCCCCACATCCTTGCCAAAATTTATTGTTGCTTGTATATCCGAAGGACTTAAAATCAGCATACTATAGTGACACAGCCACATCAATGTTTACAGCAGCTCAACTCAAAATAGCTAAACTATGGAACCAACCTATATACCCTTCAACAGAAGAATGAATAAAGAAAATGTGGTATATATACACAATGGGATATTATTCAGCCTTAAAGAAGAATGAAATCATGGCATTTGCCGTAATGGATGGAGCTGAAGAATATCATGCTAAGCAAAACACACAAATTCCAAATAACCAAAGCCAAATGTCTTCTCTGATATGCAGATGCTAATTCACAATAAAAGGGAGGGCTAAGGAAGAATAGAGGTACTTTGAATTAGGCAGAAGGGAGTGAAAGGAGGGGAGGGGGTATGGGGATAGGGAAAGAGAATAGAACAATATCGAACATTAATATCCTATTGCATATATGACTAAAAGACCAGTGTGATCCTATATCATGTACAACCAGAAGAAAGAGAAGTTATACTCCATTTATATATGATGTGTCAAAATACATTCTACTGACATGTATAACTAATTAGAACAAATTAAAAAAAAATCCTAATAGGTAGTATGAAAGGTTTTCAATGCTAATCATGGGGGAGGTGATACCATAGCAAGATATCATCCCACACCTATTAAGTTTGCTATTCAAAAATGAAAGGAACAAACCCTGATGAAGATGTGGGAAATGGAAACTCATGCACACTGTTGGTAGGAATGTAAAGTGGTAAGTGCTGTAGTGCTACGGAAAACAATATAAAATTCCCAAAATATTTATAAGAGAACAAAAATATGATCTAACTACTCCATGTCTGGAAATACATATTTAAACAGGCTACTTTCTTCCTACATGTCAAATATTCTTGTTTGTTTTATTCAAGTATTTTCTCTGAAATGATCAATAGAAACACCGAATTTGGGTTAACATATGAATCTACATTGACAGCATCTCCAAACATGAGCTGTTTACATTGCCTGGAGAACTATAGTAACATGGTTTTAGAGCATTTGGGGCCAGGATGTCTGGTGAATTATGTCTCTAGAATATTCAGGTCTCTCCTGTTTACTGTGAGAATAAACACCATTCAGGGCATTTCCCTTAGCTTTGTTCTGCTGTCTGTATGTATGAAGAAGCAACGTGCTGCATATGTTTGAACTATTAAAATAAGTCACAAATTTCCCAAAACCCATAGTTGGTCTGGCTTCCATGTTTCTTACCTCTAAGATTCACATTGGTTTTGCTCGTTATGATTTTGAAAACTAAAATATATCTAACCTTCAACAACATTTTGTATTAAAAATCCACACAATGTAACTATCTTCGAACTATTTCTCTCTCTCTCTCTCTTTCTCTCTCTTTTTAAATTTCAATACCAACTCCAGTAATGTAAACTTATTCTTTTTGCTTTGCACCAAAGAAGATCAGGAGAAACAATCTGTGTTTTATGTTCAAGATAACACGCTTGATATTAAGATTCTTTTCAGTTTAATATTAGGACATTTCACTTTTTTCTCTCCTAGATTTCTTAAATGGGAACAGATATTCTGTTTATCTCAGAGGTCACATCACAGCTGTTCAAGTCCTCACATTTTATTATTATCATACTGCAGTATGATAATTCCAGGGTGGGTATGTAACTAGCTGTACTTAACTGTACTGAGAGAACTTTCTTCCACAGAACTTTCTTGCCACTCTCCTGGGTGTAGATTTTCAGAATATTGTCATGCACATTTTGTTTTTTGGAATGTCTCTTTGACTATCTAACTTTCAGAAGAAAGTGTGATGTTTCTTTATAACATCAATGACAACCTCACTGTATTAAAATAAATCAACTACTGGATATTCAAACACCTGGGAGATATTTCACATAGAGAGATTCTATGGAGAGCCATCAGGCAGGATACGTACTTTCTCCTTATGTCTAGGCTCTTGTCAACATACTCAGCCTTTTTGTGATTTTTTTCTGAACCTGCATTGTTATAAATAGAGAGATATGAAAATGCCACCTTTTGGTAGAGCTCTCATTGAGCTGATCAAACGTTACTGATTGCCTTGATTCTCTCTTTGGTAAACATCTATTAGGATGTGTAGAGGTGAAACAGACTATCATATCACAGTCACTACACAGTGATATACCTGGTATAGCAAAACTTAGCTCAGATTTTTTAAAAACTGCTACATTTTGGCTCATAGATTTGAGGAGAATAAAAGACCATTTCCAGGTGGACTGGATTTGAGAGAATATCACCTTGTCTAGACAGTGGCTTTCAAAGAGAAATTGCTTATGATTGCCATATCTGTATGAGGACCCCAAATCATTTAGCTAAGGTGAATTAAATCTGTTGGTGTTCTGCGATATTCTGCAACCTGCCACTGTCCACTGGTGATTGCACCAAGACATGTATTAACCCCATCCTTCACTTGCCATGTTTCTAGAAATGTTTTTCAGAATTAAGGTTTTCCATATTTTAGCAACTTAGGAAGGAAACTAGGCTCTTTTTGACATGATTTACAGGAGCAAGAATTTTAATAGATAAAGAGATGCTTTCTTAATGTTATGGGGCTGTGGTAAAAGTAATGTGTTATTTGTGAAATATGTACTACAAAGTGCAATCCATTAGACATTAAAATGTACCTACAAATTTTGCACCTTTACTGCAACTTCCACCAGCCCCAATTGCCAAAGTTCAGGTACAGGCAAGTAACATCTCCATCTTTGATATCATTGCTATGGACCACAAAATACATATAGCACTTTAAATTATGTTAGCATATTTTTTTTCTCTGTTTTATTTATTTATTTATTTATTTTTGTTTTCCAAACATATCTGATGATTTGTAGGGAGGAATCATACAATTGGCTGTTCTGATTTTTTAGAAATTAGGCTTGTTCCTTTATTAAATCGAAGCATGTACACAAGATTCGACGCATTTATTCTCAGCAGTGTTTGGTCAACAGTAAACACATTTTCCAGAAGCCAATCCACTCTTTTCTTTAGGATCAGTGGGCTAATTTGAGAAGGAACACATGTTAAATTTTAGTCTGTTGTCCCGTTCTGATGTCTATTATCCATTTTGTCTATTATCCATTTCCTCTAGTCTCTCTTTCTTTTTAAATCTTTGGTTCCTAGATGGTTATTCTAAAATTACACTAGACTCCCCCATGTGGGAAAAGGGATTCTTATTTTCATGAAATTTTTGATACAATTTATGGTGATTACTTCATGGTCAAATTTCAACTGTATTTAGCAAAGTATCTGCCTGTAGTTGATGCTTAAAAAAGTATTTCCTGAATTGAATTAATGACAGGGTTGCTAACAAAGGACTTTCTATAATTTGACACATAGAATTACATAAATAGGTAATAACTTTAAATGATATGTTTCATTATTACATTTCCCTACCCATTCATTTTTCTCTGTGAGCCATATATTGTTTATTTCAATTTTTAATTTGAGTTCTTAGCAAAATGAGAATTTCAAGTCTTCCAAATTGGCATTTAAATATCATCATAGGTTGTCTATCATAGGAATATCCTCATATAATTCAAGCTTCAAAATCCTGATAGCAGTATATGACTTCTATTTTACTTTACTACAACTCTTTCTTGATTACAATCTATAATTCTTGAGGAGGTATGACGATGATGTTGATGATGAGGGAATTTAGATTAATAAGGCATCTGCTTTTGAAAAACTAGAATAGTTTTGGAAGAGAATCATACAAATGATTCTGTCATATCCCATTATATCAAGCTGTTAGGCTTTGGTCAAATATATTAGAGTTTCCATTTCATACTCTCTCATTAGCACATTTTGTGGCAGCATCTAAGTGAGTTCCTTGTTCAGATGTTACTGAGTAAACCATGGTATGTCTGTGAACTAATATTTGTATTAAAAACCTATTGAAGAATTATGGAGACTACAAAATGCCAAAAAAGCAGCTAATTTCAGCACTATGTCTGAAGTGAAAATGGACATATAAAAACATAAATAACTAAATCCATCCATTAATAAATTCTCACACAAAGAAGGCAAATCACTAAATCCTCTGGGATCTCTAATACTAAGAAAACATTAAAAAATCAGGCATAAAGAATTTCTTTCTTTAACTATTATTTACTATTCATAAACATATTTAAATTATTCCTCTTCATCTCCATCAATGAAGCATTCACAAAGACAGTTTGAAGAACACATCTATAAATGACCTCAGCCACTCATGTAAATGGACTGGTTACATTATATATATGAGAGCCCCTGTTAATTGCTTATTCATATTCAGTGAGGTAAAGGTCACAATTAGATCCAAAGCACAGTTGAGCAGCTTGGTAGAAATTTAAGATACTACTGGGTAAGAGTTCACAGGTCAAAGAGAAGTGGCCAGATGATATGCCCTCCAGCAGGGAGCACCTTCTGTTTCCCTTGCTGACACAGGAATCTAGCTCAGTCAAGAAAATAATTTACCAGATGTAGGACCTCAGGATAGCACACAGATCTAATTATCACCACAATCAAAGATAATGCTAATGTCACTTAAGCATGATCAGTTCCAGCACTGATAACTGTTAAAAGGTGAATTGCATTTGCTGATGCATTTGGGGGAAAAAATGTTCCTGGGTTAGGCAACTGTTTTCTCAATGACATTTTTAGTGAGCAGTAGTATTTTTAACTATTTTGTTTTTGGTCCTGTGTAACCAGTTCCACAAGAGTTCACAAAGATTGTTACTAACATGATGAGGTGATAGGATAGAAAAGTATGTCACTTTTAGCAATACCAAAGATAAAAATGTTATTAATAGATATTTAGTGTGCTGTGTTTTGACCTTCAGACTGCCCATGTAACAAGTAATAGACTAGATTGATGCTTTCTTTAATTTATTAAATATAGTTTGTTGGGTCAACTGAGGCCAATGAGTTACTATTATTATAATTGAGCAGATGCTAATTAATATTTGTTGTTTTAGGAACATATGATTACATTCTTTTTTATTAACTTATTTATTTTAATTTTTTATACATACTTGCAAAGTGCAATTCATTTCATATTACATACATAGAGCACAATTTTTCAAGTCACTGGTTTTACACAAAGTATTTTCACACCTTTTGTGTCTTCATACATGTATTTAGGGTAATGATGTCTAACTCATTCTGCTGTTATTCCTATCCCCTTGCTCCCTCCCTTTTTCTCCCTCCCCTTTGATCTATTTAAGGTTCCTTCATTCCTCTCATCCCCCCTCCCTTGCCATTATTAGTCAGTATCCTCAAAACAAAGAAATCATTCGACCTTTGTTTTTTTTTGGGATTGGCTAACTTCATTTAGCATTATTTTCTCCAACTCCATGGATTTTTCTGCAAATGCCATCATTTTATTCTCTTTTAGTGCTGATTTTAAAGGAATGGTAAAGAACTAACTATTTGCCTACCTATATATGTCTCTCCCCTCCCCTTTGCTTCTCTGTATGTATGTGTGTGTATGTATATATAGATATACATATACAGATGTCATGTGTCAATTAACACAATTAACAGGGACCAGTGCTGAGGAATGTATACTTGGGTGTCTTGTGCAAACACCATATAGTGCATTTACACAAACCCATATGGCATATGGTGTAGATCAGCCACTCAAGGTGGTCTCCTGATACAGCCAAGAGATGCAGTAAGTATGAGAGGTAAAAGGCTGCTGGTAGGGTAATACAACATGCTGCTTCACAATAATCTTATTAGTAGAAATATATGCTGAAGTAACAATAGGTAGTATAGAGTAGTAAATGCATAAGCCAGTAACATCCTCAGTTATTATCTTTTCAAGTGTTATGTACAACACACAACTGGATCCATTATATTTTTCTGACTGCCATCACAGTGATTTGTTTATACCATCATCACCAGAAACACATTGCTGTGTGACATTATGATGTCTGCAACATTAGTACGTGTGACAGGAAACTTATAGCTTCATTATAATTGTATGGGTACACTTTCCTATATGTGGTTGGTCCATCATTAATTAGAATGTCATTTTGTGGTGGATAATTATATATGTTCCACTCAATTTTAATGGAAAGGATTATCATCACTACCTTTGTGTTTGAGGAAAAAGAGACTCAGGTAAGTCAATCTTTACACAAAAATATAATTAGCGAGAAAGGCAAAATTAAATCATGATTTTTAACTAAAAACCATCTGCTCTTTTAATGTTTTTATTTGAGAAGAAATGACACAAAGGAAAAACAAAGGCAAAACATACATTCTGAGAGTTCTATATGCGGCAACAACACTTGTGTGTCCTAAGGAATCCAGGTCAAAATCTGCTTCTTATTTTGCAGTGTTATTCTTAATTTATCTTCAGAATCCTACACCTAGCTCCATCTTTCTCATAGAAGTAGTTTGATGCTCCTAATGATAGATATATGAACATTTCTCCTCCTCAGGTCTCACATTTGCAGAATTAGAGCTTGAACTAGACATTTATGAAGGCTCCTTGTATTTCTTATCCTTGAAATCTCACACCCAGACACATTGATCTGATGGCTGCTCCACTGCCATATGTCCTACCTATCTTCTTCTTGATGGATTTTGTTTGGACTTTGTTTATCTAACAAAATAACCGGTCCCCCTTTCTATATGAAAAGTCTTCAGAGACAGAGCCCTATATCCTCTTCGTATTAAGCTGAAATTGTAGCTGGTTTAGCTCTGTTAACTTTATTGCTATCTAAAAATCTTTAATTTAAAGATCTAAAATATCTTCAAATAGCAATGTTTTCAGTCCACAATAAATTCCTAGAAGTTATTGGGACCATGTATTTCTAAGACAGTGATCATATTATGCCATATAAAAATAATTATTTTATCATTTTTTACATGAACAGAAGATAAATTAATTAAAATCTCAAGAAGAAAACCACTTAGTATTGCTATCTCTTCAATTTAACAGTGCCAGAGACAGTGTTGAAAGTCCCTTCTTTCAAATTTAGAAAGTTAACCTTGACTCTTTACACATGAGTGATAGGGTCTAAAGTAAAAACTTCTCTATGATTATGTATTATTATAACCTTCTACTCAGAATTCTTTATCTTTTAAAAAGAGCAACTTTATATGCCTTACATCCATGGTTGATAAATGCAGAATAAATGTAGAACCTTGTAATATCTGAATATTTGTCACACCTATTTTTGTATCAATAGTTGTTATTGCAGTTTAGATGTGGTGTCCCCCAAATGCTGATGTGTGAGACAATACAAGAAGGTTTGGAAGAGAAATGATTGGGTTACAGCCTTAACCTAATCAGTGAATTGATTCCCTGATGGGATTAATTGGGTGGTAACTGAAGGCTGTGGGATGTGGCTACAGGGAATGGTTCACTTGGGGCATGGCTATGGGGTATATATTTTGTATATGAAGAGCAAAATCTCTTTCTCTGCTTTCTGATCATGATGTGAGCTTCTTCCCTCCTCCACACTCTCCCACCATGATGTTCAACCTCACTTCAAGCCCCTCTAGAGGAATGGAGCTGGCCATCTATGGACTAAGACCTCTGAAACCTTGAGCCTTGAAATAAGCTTTCCTCCTCTACAGTTGTTATACTCAGATCTTTTAGTCACAGCAGTGAAAAAGCTGACTAAACCATTGTGTTAAAAAAGAAAAGTGGAGGAGCGACCCAGCCACCATTTTGCCTGGCCTCCAGGGCCCAGAGTAGCAGCTCCCTGCTGCTACATGCAGGACCCGACCTGAGGAAAAGCCCCCTCCACTCCCGGGGAAGTGCAACCTGCCCAGCTGCAACCAGAACACGACGTAGGCACCCGTTGATCCACTCTTCTGCTGTGCCATTCTGCAACGGGCCAAAGGTGCAGCCTTGACTCCACTAACAGTATCGCTGACTGGACGTGAACCAGGTCAATTGGCTTAAACTGGAAGGGAAAAAAGAAGGGCTTCCCAGGGTTCATTTTGTTTGAGACTTGTTCCTGGGTTCAACTTTTTTTTTTTTTTTTTTGCTTGTTTGTCTGTTTTGTTGTTTTTTGGGTTTTTTTGTTTGTTTGTTTTTGTTTTGATTGACAGTGTGTTTGTTTGCTTCTGCTCCTCTTTTCTTTCTTTCTTTTCTTCCCTCTCACTTTTGTATTTTTTCTTCTTCTTTCATCTTCCCTATTTACACCCTGCCATTGCATACTCAACAAAGGCAACAACAAGTTATACGCAGAAACTGGGATTTCTAAAACGGGTACAATTGAAATATATAGCAAAGTGGTGTTATATATAGTTTATTCTCTATTTTTCTTGACTCTCTCTCTCCTCTCTCTTACACAAATTTCTACTCCTTTATCATTTTTTTTTCCTTTTCCATCTTTCTTTATTTCTTCTCTCAACCGCTGCATAAGTTAGGTTTATATATAAATCGGTCTTTCCACCTAATCATTCACTCCATTCTCTTTCTTCTCTTGTCTGCGGATACTAAACCACTTCCATAGAACACTCTTTTCATACTTTCTAAAAAAGAACAATTCAATACACTCACTTCCTTCTTCCTATACATATCACCTCTGTGGCCAATACTTGAAACTATAAAACCCCATCAGAAAAGTACAGAGTAAATTGGAAACAATATCTGGGTTAACGAAATCTGTACATTGTGACCAAACTGGGATTTTCTGAATAGAAAGTGTTTGATTTTAAAGTGTAAAGGAAATATAAGGGGATCTGATAGCATCGTACTACAGGAGCAACATAAGGCTTTAAGGTATAATCAAAATAGTCAAGGTCCCACAGTGCAGGAAGATAAGACACACAAGCAATATGAAGAAACAAGGGAAGAAATTGACACAAACAAATCAATATACCTCCTCAGTAGATTACATGACAAGCATGGTTGATGAAATGCCAGAGATGGAATTTAGAAATTACATATTCCAAGTGTTTGTGGAACTTAAGAATGAACTAAAAAATGAGATGAGGGAGGAAATACAGGACATGAAAGATCATTTTGACAAAGAACTCCATAAACAAATACAGGAAGTAAAAGATTACTTCAATAGGGAGACAGAGGTTCTAAAGAGAAACCAAACAGAAATTCTGGAAATGAAAGAAGCAAAAAACCAAAATAAAAGCTCAATCGAAAGTATCACCAACAGATTAGATCACTTGGAAGAAAGAACCTCAGACAATGAAGACAAAATAAATCCTAGAGAAAAATCTAGATTACACAGCAAAAATGGTAAGAAACCAAGAAGAGAACATTCAAGAATTATGGGACAACATAAAAAGACCTAACATAAGAGTGATTGGGGGAGAGGAAGGGGCAGAGTTTCAAGCCAAATGAATGAGTAATTTATTTAATGAAATAATTACAGAAAATTTTCCAAACTTGAGGAATGAATGGGAAAACCAAGTTCAAGAGGCTTACCGAACACAAAACATACAAAATCACAACAGATCCACACCAAGACACATTATAATGAAAATGACCAATATACTAAGCAATGAGAGAATATTAAAATACACAAGAGAAAGGAAGCAGATTACATATAGGGGGAAACCAATCAGACTATGTTCAGACTTTTCAACCCAGACCTTAAAAGCAAGAAGATCCTGGAATAGCATATTTCAAGCTCTGAAAGAAAAGGGATGTCAACCAAGAATCTTATATCCAGCAAAATTGAGCTTTAGATTTGAAGATGAAATAAAAACCTTCCATGACAAGCAAAAGTTAAAGATTTCACAACTCAAAAGCCAGTACTTCTGAACATCCTGGGCAAAATTTTTCATGAAGAAGAAGAGAATAAGAACAATGAAAATCAACAAAGGGAGATATTAAACTAAGGGAAATACCAACCAGAGAGAAACCAAATCAAGCTAAAGACCACAATACAAATAAAAATGGATGGGAATAAAAATCACATCTCAATAATAACTCTGAATGTTAATGGCCTAACTCGCCATTCAAAAGACACAGATTATCTGAATGGATTAAAAGAAATGACCCAACAATTTGCTGTCTCCAAGAAACACACCTCATAGAAAAAGACATCAACAGACTGAAAGTGAAAGGCTGGGAAAAGTCTTATCACTCACATGGCCAGTGGAAATAAGCAGGGGTTTCCATTCTCATATCAAATAAGGTAGACTTCAAACCAAAACTAATCAAGAGGGACAAAGATGGATATTTCTTACTACTTAAGGGAACCATTCATCAACAATATATAACAATCATAAATCTATATGTCCCAAATAATGGAGCACCTACATTTATCAAACAAACTCTTCTCAAGTTCAAGAGTAAAGTAGACCACAACACAGTTATCCTAGGGGACTTCAACACACCTCTTGCACAAATGGATAGATCATCCAAACAAAAGCTAAACAAAGAAAATTTAGGCCTCCTTAAAACAATTAATAACTTAGAAATAACAGATATATATAGAATATTTCATCCCTCAGTAAACAAATATACTTTTTTCTCAGCAGCACATGGCTCCTTCTCCATAATAGACCATATATTATGTCACAAGGCAACTCTAAGCAAATATAAAAAAATAGAGATACTACCCTGCATTCTATCAGACCATAAAGAGATGAAATTGGAAATCAACAAAAAACAAGGAATAAGAAAAACTACTCCAACAACTGGAAGCTAAACAACATGCTACTGAATGAACAAGGGGTTGAAGAAGACATCAAAGAGGAGATTAAAAAATTCCTAGAGGTAAATGAGAACACAGATACATCATATAGAAATCTCTGGGACACTATGAAGGCATTAGTAAGAGGAAAATTCATTTCACCAAGTTCATTCCTTAAAAGGAAAAAAAAAAAAAAAAACAGCAACAACAAAGAAATGACTTAACATCACACCTCAAAGCGCTAGAAAAAGAAGAACAGACCAACACCACGAGCAGTAGAAGACAGGAAATAATTAAAATCAGAGCAGAAATTAATGAAATTGAGACTAAGGAAACCATTCAAAGATTTGAGAAAACTAAAAGTTGGTTCTTTGAAAAAATAAACAAAATTGACAGACCCTTAGTGATACTAACGAAAAGAAGAAAAGAAAAAACTCAAATTACTAACATTCGTGAAGCAAAAGGGAATATCACAACACCTCAGATATACAGAAGATAATTAGAAATTACTTTGAAAACTTGTACTCTAATAAAATAGAAAATACTGAATGCATTGACAGATTTCTAGAGTTGTATGATTTGCCTAAACTGGATCTGGAGGCTATACACAATTTAAAAAGATTGATTACAAGCGAAGAAATAGAAGATGTCATCAAAAAGCTACCAACAAGGAAAAGTCCAGGACCTGATGGGTTTACAGCCGAGTTCTACAACACTTTTAAAGAAGAACTAATATCAATGCTCTTCAATCTATTTCAAGAAATAGAAAAAGAGGGAGCTCTTCTAGACTCTTGTTATGAGGCCAGTATTACATTAATTCGAAAGGCAGGCAAAGATGCATCCAAAAAAGAAAACTTCAGGACAATATGTTTAATGAACATAGATGCAAAAATCCTCAACAAAATCCTGGCAAATCGGATACAAAAACATATTAAAAAGATAGTGCACCACGATCAAGTGGGGTTTATTCCAGGGATGCAAGGATGGATCAACATTTGGAAATCAATAAACATAATACATCACATCAATAGACTTAAAGATAAAAATCATATGATAATTTCAATAGACGCAGGAAAAACATTTGACAAAATACAGTACCCCTTTATGTTCAAAACACTGAAAATACTAGGAATATCAGGAACATATCTCAACATTATAAAAGCTATTTATGCAAGTCCCCGAGCTAACATTATCTTAAATGGAGAAAAATTGAAAGCATTCCTCTAAAAACTGGAACAAGACAGGGATGCCCCCTTTCACCACTGCTATTTAACATAGTACTAGAAATTCTGGCCAGAGCAATTAGACAGATGAAAGAAATTAAAGGGATCCAGATAGGAAAAGAAGAGCTCAAATTAGCACTATTTGCTGATGACATGATAACATACCTAGAAGACCCAAAAAAACTCTACCAGAAAACTTTTACAACTAGTAAATGAATTTGGCAAAGTAGCGGGATACAAAATCAATACCTATAATTCAAAGGCATTTCTGTAAATCAGTGACAAAGCCTCTGAAAGGGAAATGATGAAAACTACCCCATTTACAATAGCATCAAAAAAAAAATTAAAATACCTGGGAATCAACTTAAGAAACAGGTGAATGACCTCTATAAGGAAAATTATACAACACTAAAGAAAGAAAGAAATAGAAGAACTCAGAAGATGGAAAGACCAACCTTGCTCTTGGATAGGTAGAATCAATATTGTCAAAATGTCCATACTACCAAAAGCATTATACAGATTTAATGCAATTCCAATCAAAATCCCAATGTCATTCTTCAAAGAAATAGAAAAGTAGTCATGAAATTCATCTGGAAAAATAAGAGACCCAAAATAGCCAAAGCAATCCTGAGCAAGAAAAGTGAAGCAGGGGGCATCACCATACCAGACTTTAAATTATACTATAGAGCAATAATAACAAATACAGCATGGTATTGGCATCAAAACAGACTGGTAGACCAATGGTACAGAATTGAGGATACAGAGACTAATACATATAATTTTAGCTATCTTATATTAGACAAAGGCACCAAAAATGTACAGTGGAGAAAGGATAGCCTCTTCAACAAATGGTGCTGGGAAAACTAAAAATCCATATGCAACAAAATGAAATTAAACCCTTATCTCTCACCATGCACAAAACTCAATTCAAAGTGGATCAAGGACCTAGGAATTAGACCAGAGACAATATGCCTAATAGAAGAAAAAGTAAGCTCCAATTTCCAACATGACGGATTAGGTCCCAAGTTCCTTAATAAGAATCCTGTAGTGCAAGAATTATTACCAAGAATTAATGAATGGGATAGATTTAAACTAAAAAGCTTCTTCTCAGCCAAAGAAACAATCAGTGAGGTGAATAGAGAGCCAACTAATTGGGAACAAATATTTAATACATGCACATCAGATGAGCACTAATTTCTAGAATATATAAAGAACTCAAAAAACTTGACACCAAAAAAAAAAAACAAATAACCCAATCAATAAATGGGCTGAGGAATTAAAAAGACACTTCTCTGAAGAAGATACACAATTAATCAACAAATACATGGAAAAATGCTCAACATCGCTGGCAATTAGAGAAATGCAAATCAAAACTACTCTAAGATTCCATTTCACTCCAGTCAGAATGGCAGCTATCAAAAACACAAACAACAATAAATGTTGGAGAGGATGTGGGGAAAAAGGCACACTCATACATTGCTGGTGGGACTGCAAAATGCTGCATCTGCTATGGAAAGCAGTATGGAGATTTCTTGGAAAACTGGGAATGGAACCACCCTATGACCCAGCCATCCCACTCCTGGGTCTATTCCCAAAGGACTTAAAAACAGCATATTACAGTGACACAGTCACTTCAATGTTTATAGCAGCACAATTCATAATAGCTAGGTTGTGGAACCAACCTAGATGTCCCTCGGAAGATGAGTGGATAAAGAAAATGTGGTATATATACAAAATGGAATTTTACTCAGCAATAAAGAGAATAAAATAATGGCATTTGCAGGTAAATGGATGAAGTTGGAAAATATAATGCTAAGTGAGATTAGTAATCTCAAAAATCCAAATACCGAATGTTTTCTCTGATATAAGGAGGCTAGTTCACAGTGTTGTTGGATTAGAGGAACACTAGAATAGTCAGAGGAAAGGGAGGGGAAGGGAGGGAGCAAGGGGGGATGGAGAGAGGAAAAAGGGAAAAAAAAATGGTGGTTGAATGAGATGGATATCATTATCCTAAATACACGATTGAAGATCTGAATGGTACTTATATACTTTGTATACAAACAGTTGTATGTAAAAAGATGCTATATATATGCATTATGAATTGTAATACATACCACTATTATAAATAAAAAACAAAAGAAAAAAATAAAAAAATATATATAAAAAAAAAAAAAACAAACAAAAAATGTAAATTGGTTCATACACCAAAATGTCCAAGTGAATATAACAAAAATGTATGATCAGAATGTGAACTAAGAAGGCACCATCCTAGGACAAAATCCTGTGCTTTAGGGATTGAGGGAAAAAAAAAAAAAAAAAAAAAAAAAAAAAAAAAACTAGGAGCCAATCACAAGTTAAGTGAAATAAGCCAGACCCACATCTCTCTTGATATTTTCATTTTGTGTAATTTCAACTGAGGTGGTTGTCATTTCAAGCATTAGAAAGACTAAAACTTTTAAATTTTGGAAAACTTTCTTTAAGAAAATAATATAAAGCCTCAAAAGGATTTGTTTCAAAAGTGAATATGATTTAATAATTTTGAATGCTGTCATATAACACCAGCATAAAAAAAATAAAAAAAAATTACATAATATTTGTGTTTATAGTCTAATAAACACACCTTGTTTTCTAATGTCTTTGGATGGTTCCTCTGATTGCCTCTGCATAAAACAATAATTTTGTTATTCCAAGAAGTAATTATTTTTAAATTGGCTGATAGAAATTTAAATTTTTATTAATGTTTAGAATCTATAAAACACATGGTGTTACTCATATATTTTATATAGTTGGCTACATTCCATTTTAGGACTTTTTATATCAAATATTCCTAAATGAAGAAATATTTAAAAAATAATTTAGTTGTACAATACTGCATTATCAGGTATTTTTCCAGACAAGAGAAAACTTCCATTTTGACCAAGTACTTCTGGTAAGAACTGAATCTGCCACTAATTATTTTCCACAGTCAGCTGCCAGCACTGTGTATTTAAATCTTGCTTCTTTTTCCCCGCACATGCTTGCACCCTTGTGTTTTGTCCACACTAGTGCTACCATGAATTCTGGCAGAAATTCTGGAACAAGATGGTTAGCAATAAATTCGCCATTTGTGTAGGGACTAAAACCAAATAAATACTAGGCTCAAAATCCCTATAAAGCTGATTTTTATAGTTGCCACAGCCACTTTTACACAACTTCAAGGGAAGTGTAAAAAAAATTGAGAGAACATAGCAATAGTTGGTAGGTAGTATTAACATACTGCAAAGAAAATAACTTACATTTGAAAATTTTGCCAGAGCAGGTGGCTGTATAAACACCTTTCAAGGTTTGTCTAAGGCTTTGGTAAGGACTTACAAAGCAATAGTTGTATTTCTCAAGATTATTCTTTATTAGTTTCATGGTAAATCTATATTTTGTTAATGTTGTGCTAAGAATGGCCTGGATTATGGAAGAACTATAGAATGCTGCAGTGAAAATAAATTTTATTTCACATCTTTCACATTTTTAATTATAAACGTGTCAGGATGTCTCTTTAAGTCAAGGCAGAAGGTGATCAGTATTTTGTGTTTCAGGATGCAAATATCTTGACAATATCGAAACAAGTCTTAATTATAAGCTGCGCTGGCTACTGACCTCCAGGAAACTGCCCCTAAGTGTTTCTGTGATCACTTTTGGTCATCTAGAAGGCATTGCCTTTCCAAAGTTTTATTCTGTGATTTTGTTTTCTATTTCTTATTTAATTGCAGTTGCCAAGACCATTCAGAGTTACAAAACATCAAAATTTTAATTAACACAGATCTCCAATGTGGAACGAGGGTCACCATGGATAGAGACTTTGAATAAAAGAGAAATCTTCATATTTAATAGGCAATATTTGACCCAGCTTTGCTATATTCTACTTAATTGTGAAACATTTTATGCTTTTAAAAAAATTATTCATCTGAATTATAGATTTCATTGCCACACAGGAAATAGTTCACCATCATACTAAAGACAGAAGAAAGTGAACAAATGGGAAATGAATTTATTCAAGCTTAAATTTTTTAATTATATTCTAAATTCTAGACATTTCTATAAGTGTCATAAAATAAATTAATTCTTATTCTACAAGCAAGACCCTACCTTGAAAAAAATAATCAACTTTTAATAATCTCTAACTAGACATTGGACCTCTAGTATGTACCTTATATACAGGTTTTGGATTCTGAGAACATTCTACTTGTAATATGAACAACAACAGCAGCATCAGTAATAATAACCAAAATAATAATATATTTTTTACTGTTGATTAGAGGGTTTATATTTTTAGATATATAGTACCTAAAAAATTATCATTGATATTCCACTAGTGAGAGTTTTGTTATTTATTTGTTTTTCCAATAAAAAACACTGATGCTCATGGATAAGTGTGTCAATATGCTCTTCTTTTCTCATTCACCTATCACAAGGATTGTTCTAGCTCACTCACCAAGAGACTCCGAAACAGACTTCATACCAATACATACCCATGGGATGGATATTCAATTCATATGACTTGCTTAACTGAGATTCTGGCTAGTCATCAGTCTTGATGGGACACCACTATGTTTCTGGTTTGCTTTCTTTGTGTGAAAAAGCCAAGAATGCACCAATATGCAATGTAAGGCATCCTCTTTATTCTGCCTGAAACATTATCTCTGAGCATCTTTCTCATGTGGGCTCCTCCTAGTCATCCAGAACCTTAGCTCCACTCTTTGTTTGAGCCCTAACTTCCAACATCTAAATTTCGTCTATTTTGCCCATTACTTTCTAATTTACTTTATTAAATTCACCACTGTGAATTTTTCTTTTATTCATAGGGTATCTATTAATTGAAAATATGCCTTTGGAATTTATGCAACAAAATGATAGGAGATAGTTTGTTCATGATGTTGTCTCCAGAGCTCTGTTTCCGTTCCTTGCCATATGCTCAATAAATTAATCAAATAGTTACAATACAGGGATAGATGCACTGATAAAGATACTAAAAACAAGCAGAAAAGCAACAGATGAGAGAAGGAAGGGGCACAAAGGCATAAAACAAAATGTCAGAGGCAGCAGAATCATACTTAAATCTTACAGGACAAATAGACATTTTCCCCACAAAAGAGAAGGGAATTCACCATACATAAGAAGTAAATAGTATGTGAAAAACATTTGGGACACGTTATTTGGGGGAAAAAATAGAGGTAGAGAGATGTGCCTCTTTTTTTTTTTTTTTTTTTTTTTTTTTTTTTTAAATAAAACATAGGGAACTCTTAGCGGAGATGTTTTACAAACACAAATTGCATGAGGTGCAGTATGTAAGTATACAGAATTAGTTCCCAAAGTATATAGAACTGGTCCCAAATGTGGGATATGAAATAGTATTTCTGATGTCTTGGTACTTCACTTAAGAGTTGTGTCATTGTTTAAAAGAACAGGGAGAGAAAAGTAATTTTTGCTGTTTTTCAGCTCCGAAATGGAGATCATATGAGCACCACCTTCTGAGTTCTAAAGGTTAAATTGGTTAATGTGTATAAATTATTGAGAAAGAGATTTGTCTACTTGCTCAAAACTTGTAAAAACTACCATTATTTCAGTCTGGTAGAAGAAACTTTCAGTCTTGAATTTCAGTTTTCATAAAAGTGAGTAGTGTTTATTATACTCATATTGCAAACAACCATTTTAAATTCCACATAAATTAGAATGAACAATAGGTTGAAAGCAGAGGTTTTCTATTAGAATGAACAAAAGATTAAAAGTGGTAGAATGTAATTAAATCCTTGAAAGAAAGAAACTGCACCTCATGAAATTTGTGTTTATAAAATGTGCGCTAAGAGCTCGTTACAGTTTTGGTGGTACGATGTGGCTAGAAATCAAGCCAAAATTTTAAGTCTTTTTGGTCCCATGAATCATAAGATAGAATTTGGTAATGCTGACTTGGCTAGAAATGAGGGGAGATGACACATTAACACTAACGAATAACCATATAAAAATGAAGAAAACATCAATCTTCATATCACAGAGAGAAACTAAGTTGAGATAGATAATAGACCTAAATTTTCAGTAGAAATGGTGATATTTAGAAGAACAAAGGTACTCATCTTTGAGATTTGGAATAGGCAAAGAAAAAGCAAAACAATGTAAAATGGACATTATAAAAACACTGAATCTTAAACAAAAGCATTAGATGCATGAAGAGATAAACTGAAAAACCAGGATAAAAATAACACAATACATGTTATTGCATTGACCAAGAATTTCTTTCCACAATCTATAAAAAACTCATATAACTAAATGATAAAAAGACATAAATACACATGACATGGGTAAAAGACAAATGGACATGTCACCAAAGGGGAGATGAAGTGGATTATAGGCACAGGAAATAAAGCTTAATATCATTTAAGCTAATGGTCATATTAAGTGAATGACTTGGGATTACAGTTTTGCAGTTTTCTTTTTCAAAGTTGCAATCATTTGCCATTTGATCCAAAATTCTTCTCTTATATACCCAAGAGAAAGAAAAACATGCCAGCACAAAGCTTTCCATGTGACTTTCAGAGCAGCTGTCATAATAGCCAAAATTGGGGGTAAGGTGTTCATTAACATATAATAAAATGTGGTATAACATTTAGCAATAGACCAGAACCAACTACTGCTATCTTTCAAGTATGGATTTATCCCAAGATGTCATGTGAAACAAAAGAAACACACAAGTGCACACTTCCTGTGATTCAAGTTATATGAAGTTGGCAAACAAAATTTATTTATGGGGATAGCAATGGGGATAGTGACTGCCTTTATGGTTGTGACCAATGAAAATACAAGGAGCATAAGACAAAATTTCAGAGTAAAGGAAATGTGGCATTAGTATTTCTTAATTAAAATTAGGGATACACTGATTTATGTATTTGTCAGAGCTCATCAGACTATATATTAAGAATTTGTGCATTTTAATAAATGTCAATATACACCTAAACGTTTTTAAAAAATTATCATTTCCATCCTTTCCAAAAAAAAAAGAAAGACATGTGAAGAGAAATATATTGATCATATATAGAGTTTCAAAACCATAATGCACTATAAAGAAGAAAGCATTATTTATAAACTGCAATATTAAAATAAAAGAATATGTTATTAATTAAGAAGAGCTGTTGATGCAACCATATGATATATAGTTTATCTTATTTTGAAATTTTCTCATATTTGAGATTTGAGTGTGTGTCTTTTAAGATATTAATGTACTGATTTTGTAGGAGTTTGACTTTATTCTGGAAACACGAGCTAAGAGGTTAGCATAGCTTTTAAGTTTTTTATGTAAGTGTTTGATTTTGTTCAGCAGCTGAATTGTCAAAAGAAATCAATTGGTTATGAAATTCAACCATCTCTTCTTCAATAGAATCACTTTCTACACAATCCAATCTACAACTCTCTGTGAGGTTATCAGTGGAAGTGTTCTTCTTAGATCGACTCAAGAGTGGGGCTAAATAAATATATGAAAGATATATTTCATTGGGCAGATGACTGTTGATCCTGGGGCAAAAAGAGTGGAGAAATATATGAAACATTTTTTTTTTTTCCACTTTCATGGGTAGTACAGTGCCCAGGTGGATAAAAATACTCTGAGAAATTAAGATCAAACTATTGCTTTTGAGATTGAATCCTATCATGCATCTTGTCTATCTCTTATTTTCACAGGGCTGAATGCAAGATTGAGAAGTACTTATTGCTCTTTACCAAGGTGGAAATTACAAGCCATAACAGACCACACTTTAGCTCGTATTCTCTACTGAGAAAAGAAGCTTTCAACCACTCACTGCCAAATCATTCAGGTGTGTGCCAGGACCACCAGAGGCAACAAATTGTTAAGCTCAAGATAAAAATAGATGTTGAAATTTTGTTCAATGAATTTGTTTAGAGATTTAAATCAGCTTGTTATGTCTTTGAAGAAAAGAAGTGGCAGTTAAGAGAAGGATTTATTGGAGATATCAGAAATGAAAAACATAATTAGTGAAATTAGAAAAACATCAATAGGTGGGATGAGTACTAGAATGCTGAGTGCTGAACAGAAATTAATGGTGTGGAAAATTAGAGGGAGGAATTTTTCCTAGCATGCAGCACATAAAGATAAAATGGAAAGTAAATAGGAAAAGAAAAGACAGGTGAAGAATAGAAATAGAGGATCTGAACTCTCTGGCAGAGTTTCAGAAGTTGAGAATAAAGATTAGGATAGTGATGCAATTATTGAAGTAATGAAAGCCGAGAATTTCCCACAATAAAAGGAAGACACAGTCCTCATGTTAGTAGGTTAGCCAACTCTGAGCAGGTGGGTAAGGGAAGGACAGTAAAGGGCGATGACCTACAGGGAGAAAATCAGACATCTGTATCAAAGGGAGTCTATAGGTCACAGGACTGGTGACAATAGAGAACTTTATCAAAGCAGGCAAGGACAAAAGAAACCCTTAAGGGGCAGCTCTAATACTTGCTTCAGGAGGAAGAAAACTAAGCCATATTGCTGTCTGCTCCAGAGATATTCAAAGTCAAATCGGTAGGAAAGTGGGTCTTTTTCAAAGCCAGCTTTGGAGGAAAATGGGGAAAAAGAAAAGAAAAGAAAAGAATTAAAAAGAAAAGAGAAAAGAAAAGAGAAAAGAAAAGAAACCCCCACCACCAACAACAACACACCTCATTGTTTCAGAAGTTCCATCAATGCTCCTGGAGGAAGAGAGCTTTTAGAAAGGGGAGAGGGATGCATTAGGACAAAAGATAAAATTTCACAGATTTCAAACAGGGTTTCTACTTTCAGGAATTTCTCAGCTTTTAAATTGCTCAGAGTCCCAGGAGCCTTCCTTAGCTTGTCTAAGGGACCTAAACTTCGTGGGTCATCATCTGCATCTCTCAGTTTCGGAAGGGCTCGACTTCTAAGTTCAGTCTTCAAGAAATTTCAATTCTGTAAGGCCCACGTTGAAACTCCTGAGGTGACCTGCTCATTCTGTCCCGACCAGCTGTATTCTCCATCTTTCTAATGAACTCCTATCTGCCATCTGCCACTCCATGTGAGTCCTGTGAGATTACAAAACCCAGAGAGGATTCTTTCTGCAGTACTCAGGTTAAATGCCCTTATTGAGCATAAATTGTGCTTAAAAGAAAAAAAAAAAACCTACAATTTTTAAAGTATTGTGTATTTTTACAAGAAAACCCTAAAAGCTAGCAGAGTAAAAACTTAGATTACCTACAGAGCAAAAAGTATCAGTGATTTCAGAACTATTGTCATTAATGTTTGGATAAAATAATGAGCATCTTCTACAAAGAAATGAACAGACTTTTGATTAAATAAATTCATGTTTTTAGAAAAATGGTTTTGAAGCTCACAGTATGAATGTTGAATGTGATGCCTACTCAGAAGACTATTTCATAAATTTATCTCCATGACTCCAACAACTTTTGTGTTCCACTGAGAATGAACAAATTCAAAAGAAAGAAAATATGCAAAAGCAATATTAAGCAAATAAGAAATATGAGCATTTTTAATTGTAAATAAAACATCTAAAATAAACATTTTAAGTTACACATGTTCTGATGCTAATTTACAAGGGGAAACTTGGTAAACCAAGAGTGGAGGGGGTGTGGTGAATTACCTGTCTTTTGAGGACAAGGTTTATATAGTCTTAGAAATATGCAAGCATGAGGAGGTTTGTGAATGAAAGAACTCAAACTACCAATATTTTGAATAAGGAAGATATTAAATTCACTCACAGGAAAGCCTGAAGTTAGATAATTCAGGGATCTTATTATGTGAACTAGTCAGCGTTCTCCCAAGAAACAGAACTAATCAGGGCTAGATAGATCTACCATGAGGGAATGAATCATGCAGTTTTGGAGGCTGAAGTCCCACTATCTGCTGTCTTCAAACCAGAGGTCAAGGAAAACCACTGTTGTCATCCTTGTTCAATCCTGAGAACCAAAGAACCAGAGGAGTCAAGAGTTTAAGTCCCTGAGTATGAAGTCCTGTGCACCCAGAGCACAGAAGCCCAAGCACAGG
Organism: Tamias sibiricus; assembly: GCA_025594165.1. Classification (NCBI taxonomy): domain Eukaryota; kingdom Metazoa; phylum Chordata; class Mammalia; order Rodentia; family Sciuridae; genus Tamias; species Tamias sibiricus. The sequence continues at coordinate 145,639,940 of CM046662.1, forward strand.
AGAAGATGAACATCTCAGTTAAACCGAGCAAATTCTTCTACCATTTGGATCTGTCTAGATCCTCAGTGGATTGAATGATGTTCACCTGTATTAGTGAGGGCAATTTTCTTGCTACATCTATCCAATCAAATGCCAATCTTTTTAGAAGCAACCTTGTCGACACAAATAGAAATGAAATTTTACCAGACATCTAGGCAACCATGAGCCTGGTCATGTTAAAACATAAAATGTAGCATTACCTGATAACTCTGCTTTAATACTTCTGTAGGGAGCTACTCTTCTTGTTGCCACTTCATATGTAACATTCCCAGGTAACCATGTGGATTAAGGTGTTGGCCCCAGTTCCAAATAGGAACCTGTAAATCATTCACCAGAAATTAGAAAAAGTAAAAAGAGGTGGTGGACATAGGGTACTGGGCAGTTTTCTTAAGAAATTGGGCACAGATACTTTGGATTAAATGTCTCTAAAAGGATTTTAATTGTATGGCTTAGCAGCATAGATGTATACTGTGATATAGGTAGCTGTTTACCATTCAAAATATCAGAGGGCAAGTTACTATGGAAGAGGAGAACTGTTATTAGAGAACCAACCTTTAGCATTTACCAGTTTTTATTTTCTTCTATTTATACTTTCCGATGATTCTTGAGACTATTTAAATTCACCCATGAAACAGTGATAAGTATTAATAATTTATAGTAGTGATACTAATGATAAAATCAGTATTAATAATTTATTCTTGTCATTTCTTTAAGTTAGTAGACACTCAATAAACATTTGTGAAATGATTATAAAAACAGATAAGTGCACAAGACAGGGGCCTAAAGATAGGTCTCCCTGTTTACTTAAAAATTAACAGAGTGGACACCATGCCCTTTAAACCTCTTTAGCACCCATGGTGTTTACTTCTCAAAAAGTGAATTGAAATGGTTGTGTAGCCCAGTAGTTATACAGATTCTTTGATTTCAATTCTAAAGTAGATTCTGGACAGTAGAAAAGAAAGAAAATTGTTGCATTCTTTGTCTTCAGGAATAGAGAAAGATCCTTGATGTTTTTCTACTATATCCAAACCCTGGAGGCAACTTTTCTTCTTAGTTATTGCATATATGATTTAGTTGTTCTCAGAAGATTAATAATTTTATGTACATTTTAAAGAAATATAATTTCTAGTAGGTGAAATGAAAATAAAGCATGATTAAATGCCTCCAAACATTTTTACAATATATCCTAATGATTCATGTGTTTATGTGAGTGAATGTGTGTATGCATATTAATGTATGTCTACATGCATACATATTTTCCCATGCACATGTAGTCTCTGCTCTGGAGGCAAAATATACTCCAGGTTTTGTGAAGAATTAAAGACCCATTCTTATCTCTTGCAGGGTAGGTATAAGATATCTCTAATAAGCATATAATAAATTCTTTGGCAAGATTGTTGAAGGCACTGCAGGTATCTGTATGTATTTCTTCCAATTAGGAAAGATACTGAGGAAGGGTTTCGAAGGAGCCTTGTGCTGTCAGGGACAGACGGAAACCCTAAAAGTACAAGTGACAGCAAACCTAGGTGTAGTTGTATTAATAGAAAGCGAAAGTGGTTATAGCACGCAGGAAATGCAAAGACTGGAAAAGGCACAGAGTTTGTGGTGGGGACTCTGAGTTTGTCACAATTACTGGAAAATCACCAGAGCATATGTTAAATGGGATGTCACCTACAGACAGTAGGGTTGGTTCACTGTGGACTAAGATTTTCAGTCATCATGGCAGTGATTGCAAGCATAAATGTATCTGTCCAGCCCAATGAATTGCACAATTTTAAATGTGTGAGGTTCAAGATTCTTTAATTACATGTTAATAACATTTATGAGGAGGTAGTAAGGGAGTGGTGTCAGTGTCTGGCTCCTGCTGGTTGTGGTAGGAGGGAACCAGCATTTCATTTGCAGGGTCATATAGGAATTTAAGTCTGGTATTTTCCAGGACAGTGTTTCTATTTTTGTAGAGTGAGAATAGTAAATACTCTAAACATGCTTCAGCCATCTCAATGAACTTATTTATTTTCTGCAAAATGAAAGTTTAAAAATGCATGCAGATGTTTTCTCCATTTCTTTTCACTTCACTTCTCTTCCTCTCTTCTTTTTTTATCTTTCCCTTCAGTAAGTCCTACTTTTCCCTTCTATTTTTGTCAAAAAGACACAGGAAGCCTGCCTACCCGTAGGAGAAAGGACCTTGGGAGTACAGGAAGAGAAGTGGAGATATAAGGTAAAGAAAACAGTCAAAGGTGTTGGGAGATTGGTAATACTCAACAAACGAGTACATTTTTGAGCAAATAAGAAATATTGGGGTATAATGGAGGTATTGATACAAACTCACTTTTTAAATTGTAATTCTTTTGATTGGCACAATATTTATACATATTTATAAGTTATAATGTTTTTTTGACTCTTGTGCATGTTGGGTAGTGATCAACTCAGGATAATTAGCATATGAATCTCTTTATACTATTATTACTGATTATGCTGAATATATTCAAAGTCCTTTCTTCTTGCCAGACAAGGTGGCCCACATCTTTAGAACAACTGACTAGGGAGGTTGAGATGGGAGGATCACTTGAGACCCTGAGTTTGAGACTAGCCTGAGCAACAGAGCTCCTTTGAAACCCTGCCTCAGTATCTTTCCTAATTGGAAGCAGCTCCTGCAGTGCTTTCAACAATCTTGCCAGAGACTGCACCATATGCTTATTAGAGATATCTTATTGCTATCTTGCCAGGAATAAGATGGATAAAATTTTCATTCTTCAGAAAACCCTGAATATATTTTGCCTGTAGAGTGGAGTTTACATGTGCATGGGAACACTTACACATAAAAACCCTCCTCTACTGTAACTATTTTGACATATGTACTGTGTTACTGTTAATTATATCCACCCTGGTTTGTCTCAGAACACTATAAAAGCTTATTCTTCCTGTCTCCCTGAAACATTTTGTCCATTGATCAACCTTTCCTCCTTCCTAGTGTCTCTACTCTCCTTAGTCTCTGGTAGCCACTGACTATTCTCAACTTCTATGAGACAAATTTTTTCTTTTTAGATTTGATATATGATTGAGGTCGTGTGTTCATCCTTCTATGTCTGATTTATTTCACTTGACATAAGGTCCTCCAAGTCCATCCAGACTGTAGAAAATGACAGGACATTATGCTTACTTATGACTGAAAAATTTGCCACTCTGTACATGTGCACCACATTTTCTTTATCCATTTTCCTACTGAGGGTTACTTAGGTTGTTCCCATATTCTGGCAATTGGGAATAGAGCTGCAACACACATGGCATGTAGGTGTCTTCATGTTATGTTGATTTCATTTTCTTTGGACATATGCCCAGGAGTAGGATTGCTGGATCATACAAAAGTTCTATTTTAGTTTTTTGAGGACCCTTCCCCACTGTTATCCTTGACAGCTATACTAATTTACATTCCCACCAACATACAGTATATAAGAGTTATTTTTTTTTCTTTACATTCTTCACAGCATTTGTTATTTTTCTCCCTTTTTGACAGTGACCATCCCAATTGGGGAGAGATGATATCAAGCAAAGGAAATCAATAGAACAAAGAGACAATCTAAGAATCGGTAAAAAAAAAAAAAAAAATTGCAAACTATACATCTGGAAGAGGATTAATATCTATAATATATAAAGAACTATGGGCTGGGATTGTAGCTCAGTGGTAGAGTGCTTGCTTACCACATATGCGGTACTAGGTTTGATCCTCAGCACCATATGTAAATAAATAAAGATATTGTGTCCATCTATAACTATATATATATATATATATATATATATATATATATATATATATAACTCAAACAACTCAATAGCAAATAATGGAATTGAAATGGACTAAAATCTGAATAGATATTTCTCTAAAGAAGATAGATATGTGTACTCATCTTCAATAGATACATAAAAACTGCTCAATATCACTGCATATTTGATAAATGCAAATGTCCCCTCCAAAAGTTACTTTTTAACATATACATAGGTTTTGAAATAATTATGGTTGCATGTGTAAAAATACTTATATGTGTACTTATATGTGTACTTATATGTGTAAAAATACTTATATTTTCTTGCTACGCTTCCTGTGAAAGTCTAGGAAACCATAAGTATACTGAATACATAGGTTTATCAATTAATCAAAAGGAAGTTTGTATTATACATTTTTTTAGATTACATAAGACAATTCAATAACTTTAAGATTCTGTCCAAATTCCTCTTAATTAGACTAATTGGACCAAAGTTAAGCCCATTTCATAAATTATTAAGGTTTAGTATTAATTACATAATCACCCAAGCTGATGAGTTCTTTAACAGTATTGTCAGATCTTGGCTTAGAAATGAAGTAAAAAAAAATATTTAGCTTTAAGTAGTCATAACAAATTCATTAGAAAAGTGCCCCAAATCTTCACTTGTTTTTATGGAATCATCCACTCTTGGAAATGGACAAGAAATGTTTGGTTCCAGCTATTAAACTAATTATGCTATATTCATTTCATTAATCCATATCATCTAAGGATTCATGTTGACAAATTAAGAAAAATACTATTTTGACCACCTTGCTTATAAAACATTTTGAAAAAGTAGATCAATTAAAGGATCATAGTTCCTTAGAAGAAGCTGTTTAGAAGCATCACAATGGCCAGCTCTGCAAAGCCCTCAGGTTTTATTTTCTCTTTATGTTAGTTAAGAAGGATAAGCTTTGGCAGATTAAAATAAGAAATATAAATTCTACCTAGTGTTCAAATCAAGTTTTTCAAACTAATACGACATTTCAAAGAACTAGGTTAATGCTTATTTATGGAAGTAAAGTGGTGATTATTCAAATTGCAACTTCAGTATTGTTTTCTTTGCATTAACAGACTGGAAAGACTTTCAGAAATCAAAAAAGACAGTTCTTAGAATTCTATAAAACTGAGATCAAAATCAGTGATAGTTCTTTTATTTTCTCTGGATCGACATTGTCCCAATTTCCTCATATTCTGTTGAATGAAGATAATCAGGCTACAGTACCAAAGAAATTTTGATTTGAGATATCTGTTTATAGAGAGTTCCTTATAAATTTATAATTTTTTATAACTGTAATATCATCATCTGGGCAGAGAAAATAACCAAAAATAAGTGTTCCTTTTATTACTCTTGTTTTTATCACTTACAATAAAGTAGGGTAGGTATCATTTAAATGGACTATCTCATGGAATTGTCACAATGATGCTGCAGGAGCCCTGTTTGGGGAGATAGCTAAGATTGTAGTTGACTATTGGGCCATAGACATTTTTGGGCATTTCCGCTTTCCGTAGTCTCACGGGATCTCGCGCGACTTGGTCGAGGCTCTCGAGAGATTTGAACGGTGACTCAGCAGATCGAGCGAGCGCCATTGCTGCTCGGGCGCATGGGAAGAGACCAGAGGGAGAAAAGACAGGGTTATCGCTATTGTATAGATATATTGTAGTTTCTTGTAAGATTAAAGAATATTTTCGTCTCCATCCTGTCTCCGGACTCCTTCCCGCGGCGCTGCCGTTCCAGGCTGCAATCCTTTTCCGGCGACAACATGATGCAATGAGATATTCATGACTGTTTTCCTCACTTAAAAGAAGAGTATACAGAGGATCAGAGAGATCATGCAATATGCCAAAAGTCTAGGTGTCACATAGTGAGGTGAGGGAGCCATGATTACTGCAACATAATTTAACATTGTGTTAGTTTAATGATTTTACTTGATTCTGTTATTACTCTAAAAGGTTTAAAAACCTTCATTCATTGGCTATATGAACACTTTTTAATTAATTTAATTAGTCTCATTCAAAATTCATACAGGTAACTCTTAAAACAGAATTTGTGTGTGTGTGTGTGTGTGTGTGTGTGTGTGTGTGTGTGTGTGTGTGTGTGTGGTGGAACTGTCTTTATTGATTAGGGATAACATATGACATCATGTTTGTTAAAATCATGTATAGGTATATTCTAATTCCATAGTACTTTAGCCTTTTGCATATTATTATTAATCTTATTTTACTTTGATTAGAATGTATTAATTATACATATTATTATGGTTCTTTGTGATATTTCCATGCATTCATACATTGTGCACTGGTCAGATTCAGCCTCCCTTTATCTAAACTTACCCTCTTCCCTTCTTTTGTAATCATTACTCTACATTTCGATTGACTTATTTTTAACTTCCACACATGAAATATAACTTGTCGAGACAAGTTATATGTCTGGTTTATTTTACTTAACATAATAGAAGTTCCTCAAAAAACTAAAACTATATCTATCCTATGATCTAGCTATACCAGTCTTGGGTATATATCCAAAAAAAATGCAATCAGCACACCAAAGAGATACCTGCCTGCCGATGTTTACTAGAACACCATTCACAAGAGGTATGATATGCAATCAACCTAGGTGCCCATGAAAGGATGAATGGAAAAAAAAAAAAATCGTGGTATATATCACAATGAAATATAATTCTGCTGTAAAGAAGAATGGAATGCTGTCATTTGCAGCAAAATGGATGAAACCAAAGGAATCTTATTGATAGTCTTTTTACTATCAAAAAAATCATCAATCTTCTCACTTTTGGGAGTGACTTTTTTTTATTAATATCAATCATGATCTGAAAACCTAAAATTAAATACCATTATGCTACTTATTGCCTATCATTAATGTTTAGTTTTGAACTAAGGAAAATGAAATATATATATATTTTAGCTCATGAAAATTATTATAAAGTAAGGCACCTGTGTATATTTTTCTGATAATTGATTGACTCTTCCCAAACCACAACTGCTTAGTCCATATTTAACCAAGCATAAATTGTTTAAATTATTTTGAAGTGCAGCATACAGAAAGGAACACAAATCATGAGTGAGAATTAAAATATCTTCATTTTCTTAACTTTTATCTACCTCCTTCTCTCCAAAAGTAGCCATTCCTTCTAGACTTGATTTAGTTTACATTATTTTGCCCATTTGGGTCATCTATACAAACATAATGATACATGTTGCATTCTATATCTGGTTTATTTCACTCATAATAATATTAGTGAGATTTATCAATTTTGAAAGTCAATCAATGCAGTTGAGCACATTGTAACATAAAGGGGAAATGAATGATACTTTTAGCATTTGACAAAATTAAAAAAAATGTTAAAAAAATTAAGACACATGGAATATAAATAAAGAATCCTTTAGTTAAAATTAGCACAGATGTCCCAAAGTTTCAATGCATCTTCAGTTTCAAAACTAATATGAAATATTGTGTTGCTAAAGTAAGTTGCTAAGTTGAATCTGTACCATCATTATCTTATATTGTTATATTTTTAAGGTAGTGAGGTTGACATAGCTTGATTTTCATTACAATAAAAGTCATTTAAGATATCATTTGTAGTTTCTTAATATTATTTAAATACTTTTAGTTTCTTAGAGCTGCCAGAACAAATTTCCTCAAATTGGGTGCTTTATGTGTACAGAAATTTATTGTCTTACAGTCCTGGGATATTAGGAGGCTGAAATCAAGGTGTTAGCAGGGCCAGGCCCTCTTTGATAGCTCTAGGGAAGGTTTCTTTCTTGTATCTTTTTAGCTTTTGATGTTTTCCAGGCATTCTGAGTGTCTTTGTTCTGTAGGTTCATTAATCCAGTTTCTGTATCTCCCTGTGTGTACGAGAATCCTCATATAACTTAAAAGAATGATAGCCATACTCTAATCCAGTGTGGCTGCATTTTAACTAAAACTCAGTGTCCTCTAATAAGACCCAGTTTCCAAATGTGGTCACATCTGAGGTTCGTAAAGGACATGAATTCTGGAAAGACACCATTGAAGCCAGTAAAGTACACTTAAATGCATTTAAGCTTATGTTTTTACACAATATCACTTATCTTCAAAAATACTGAAAGTCTGTTTTTAATTAAATTAAAATAAAGCCAGTAATTTTATAAAAGATTCAACATTGATGTCATGTTTTACTCTAAAATATTCATTTAAAAATAATATATCTAAAGTTTATAAAATGCTAATAATATGTAAAGAAATGTTTACGTATCTATTTTATACTGATTTATTCTATGCTTTGTTACATATTTATTCTATGCTTTGTTACATAAACTTTTTCAAATTATAGGTATTCAAACAGTCCTTGACCCCAAAGTCCTCTATATAAAGTTGGATGGATTTTAATTAAAATCACACATTACTAGATTACTTATATTCTATCATTACTTTTGATCTGGTTGACTTGGTTAAATGTGATAATCAATATTGTTATTTTTACTTAAACTTCTGTAAGCTCTTTTGCATAAAAAATGTGCAATATCTGAATGTAAACATTGTCATTATTTTTAAAATAATAAGCTTGGTGCTCTTTATGTTGATTTATTTCAGTCCCTTTCTTTATTTTTCCCATTGTAATTCTTAGATATTTTCATTTGAAACATTCTTAAATGCAATTTTTATTTTAAAAAATAATTACTCCATGTAATATTTAGACAACGTGGTTATGCTATAGCATTGCCTATTTATCAAGGCCAAATGCATTTTGGGAATGCAAGAAAATAAATATACACTCTTTTAAGCAAATGACATTGTATTTAGATAAACTAGAATGGAATTCAATACGTAGTTGCCAGTACATAATCTCCCTAACAGAAGCCACCAAAGCTCAGTCCTAACCAGTGGAAACAGACAAATGACTTAGTTGCTTATTTTTTTTTTTAATCTCCTATTGATATTTTTAAAATTATGGTTTATAAAATGACATGACAGCAAATTAGTTTACTTTTAATTGAATATCAAATGAGTGGGGATTATTTACTCAAATTGACTGGTGAATAATGAAAAATAAAGCTGATTAGTGAATGCTTTATTTTATGAGAAACTATCTGACATAATGTGGATAGTCATGTACACCACACTAATTATGAAAACTGACAATTAACATAGCAGACAATAGTAATTGGAGACATTTTGCTATTCATTATTGAGAAACTTGTACTTGAGTTATCAGTATATCATGAAATTATACACACACACCCCATTCTCCTTGAAAAATATTTTTCTAATTTCATTATCCTGTTTGATAAATTGACTTCAAGAGAATATTTAGTTACTCTGAATGTATACTACATATATTTTTGTAATGAATAACTTTATCAAACGCATAATGAATTGGGAAGAAATTATCCTAAAGAAATTTTTTAAAAAATTATTTCATTCAAGTATAATTATTTAACTCAAGACCAATGCATCTTTCTTTCTTTTGTTTTGATTGCTAAATATTAATGTTTCTATCATATTTACTTATTTCTGAGTTATACATTTTATTTAATTTTTTATTTGTTGTTTTATATATACATGACAGTAGGATGTATTTTGACATACATGGGGTTGTACTCTGTTACAATACTGAGTTGGAGCTGAAGAAGCCAACAATCTGCAAATGACAATGAGCATGGACAATATAAACTCCAACACAAACATTCACTCTCTAAACAAAGAAACTTGGAAAGATCATCACGCCCAACAGAAATGTTTGACACTAGCTGCTCTACTCAGGTCAAACACCATCCAGCTCCTGTAGCTTTACCTCCATTCACTCCAGTGAAGCTATCCTGGACATGCTGTAAGGAAATCCTTCAACCCTTCAGCTTCAACCAACTTCCTGGTCATTTCAGAAAAGACCAGTCAGGGAGTTAGGATTATCACCCCATGGGGTGTGAGAAAGACACCTTCACATACTCCATCAGTACAGACCTAATGTGGATCTTGGACTTCCACTCCATCTTGCAGGAAAAGTCCTGATCACCTTTGGAAGAGGAGTTTCAGAAAGAGCCTCATAGAAAGTCAGTACTGACCATGACATTGTGTTAACTTGGTTTTCCCCTTAACCACAGTGAGTCATAGAATGTCACAGGGGAGCAGGAATGGTTCACTCCTAGCCTTCCTTACCTGGAATGTATTCAGTGGAGACATATTGTGGAGCTAGAATTTTCACCTCTGCCAAGCAGCCTTGAGGATCTCTAGGGACTCCACAAAGCTCATTTGGGAAACCTGGACTTTCACCCATATGTGGCCAATCTCTTGGATTTGATTGTTTACTACAATTGCGCAAGGTGTTATCTTAGGGAGAAATTGACCAAAGAATATAAAAGAACAATAGTGTTACTATAACCACACATGAAACTACAACTATCTCAAAATAAAATTTAATTTTAAAAAGTTGAGTTTTATGGCCAGGTGCAGCAGCTCATGTCTGTAATCCCAACAACTTAGGAGGCTGAGGCAGGAAGATGGCAAGTTTGGACAAGCCTCAGCCACTTAGCGAGGCCCTAAGCAACTTAGCAAGACCATGTCTCAAAATAAAAAAATAAACAAGGGCTGAGGATGCTGAGGATGTGGCTTGGGGATAAAGTGTTAGAAAATTATTAGGACAAGAAGTTACTCCGGAATGCCATGGTGGAAAGGGATGGTTTATTGGGGTACCACATGGCGTGGTAGGGGACAAAAGGGCAGGGAAAGGGAAAGGAAGGACAAGGACAGGAACAAGCATGAACAGAGAACGATTTCAGTCCGGGGGTGGCTTAAATAGAGTGGGGGGGTCAGAAAGCCCCCCCTAGAGTGAGTCCTTGCCTTATAGGCTACCAGAGGTCATAAGGTAGTGGCCAGGGCACCTGCTGGTCAGTTTTTTTCTGGTCATGCTGAGGATCCTGGGAGCTGTAGTTTTTCACAAAGTACCTGGGGAGGTGTGGCCTTCTGCCTGGGAGACGCAGCCTCTTGCCTGGAATCCAACATAAAGTGCCCCTGGGTTCAATTCCCAGTAAAAATTAATAAATTAATAAAAGTTGAGTTTTATGGATATTTTGTTTTTTATTAGCAATTTTATCTTTAAACTATATAAGTTGCTTTTTAAGGTTTTAATTTTGTATTGTGATATTCTAACAAAATACCTGAAATTGGGAAATTTATGAAAAATTTGGGGGGGGGACAGATTTGGCTCACAGTTTTGGAGGCTGAAAGTCCAAGATAAAGCATCCACATTTTGTGAGGATCTCATGCTCTTTCATATCTGGCAGATAGTATCATACAGTAGAAACACTGTGAGAATGAGAGTCAACAGATTAGAGAGATAGCAAGAGAGTGAGCTGAGAAAGCCACTCAATTTATAATAACCCTCTCTTTTGTGGTAACCAGTTCAGAGTGGCAAGACCTATTCTACTGCATTGGGATGGGCTATTGCCCATGACTTCATCACCTCTGCCAGTCCTCACCTGTTGAAGATTCCACCTACTTTCCACACCTACAAACTGGGGACTAAGCCTCTAGCACATGAACCTTCAGGGGACAAACAACATCCCAATCATAGCTCTGTTACAACACTTGGATGATCAGATGATAGCTTTCTAAACAAATTTTATTGTGTTATTTTGTGGTAAAATAAAGCTACCTTATTTGTTAACAGAATATTACACAAGCAGAATGTCCATTTCCAGAGTGTCCAGTCACTAATTCTTCCTTTATATCTACCCAAACCATAGAAATTGTCAGTCCGTGGTAAAGAGTAAACTTGGGCATGAACACAGGTGTGGTGGTGGTTATAACTGATTAGTGACTCAGCACCTACATAGAGAAAAAAAAAAAAAAAGATAAAGAAAAATAGCAAATACTAGGCCAATCAACTCCAAATAATCAAAGCTACAGCCCTCATGAGTAAAAGAAAATCCCAGCACAAAATTTAAGAAATGAAAATTTAAAAAATGAGAGGATGAAAAAGAAACAATTCAACCTCGATGTGGGAAACTGTAATGAAAACTCACACAGCCTAAGAATATAGTAATAAACTTTCTCAAAAGATGCTTCTGAGCTCTGTGAATAGATGGTGTCTAATAAACACCTCTGGCATAGAGAAAGCAGTAATAGTAATTTGAGGTATGACTTTGTAGAGAATTATTCTCTCATAGATAATTCTAAAAGAGTTGTGCTCTAATAACTAAAATAATGTACCAATTCCATAGGTTTTTTAGAAATCAGATGAGGTAATTTGTAATGATTGGTCCACCATGTCATATAGATGCAATAACTTTGAGTATTTTTATTGATAGCTTTTTCACTCAAATGTATAAAACGTCTTCCTTGGGCTGATTTATTTTATTGGTTCTCCCATAATCCACCATAATTTTGCCACCGTACTTTATTAACACAGCCACAGAATTTTTCTACTCTCCCAAACCAGACAAGATTTATTGCCCCACCCAACAAAATTAGTTAGAATGTTTGGTTAATTACCTTCTAAACTCATCATTCTCTCTCTTTTTTTCTTTTAACAATTTTATTTTAATTTGATTCTGTTTTCTATGTACATTTCCAATTATTCCAGAGCAATCTATTAAAAAGGCAAACCTTTGCCATAAGGCAAGTGGCTTATTTGTGGTTATGTTCCTGGATTCTATTTCTTTTTTTTACTTTATACCAGAACCACATTCTCCTAATTATTCTAGCATTATACTAACTCTGGAAATCTGGTAATATAAGTTCTCCTTTTTGCACTCAAGATTACCTCAGTTTTTCAGTGTTTTTGTTGTTCTAACTAATTTTCACTATTCACTTACCAAATTTTCACATATAAACAAACTTTTGGAATTTTATAGAAATCACATTGAATACAGTAATGAATTTGGAAGATATTGACATCTGAACAAAATTACATAAATTAATAATGGTTATAAATGTCTCTCTTTTATTTAGATGATCATTAATTCTCTTAGGAAGAATTACACCAGTTTTATTGTGATTGTATATTCTTTCCAGATATTTGAAATTTGATCACTAATTATAATTAAATTATTATTTTATTATGATTTTGACACTTTTTAGAAGTGATTTATTATATTAATTCTCTTAGGAAGAATTACACCAGTTTTATTGTGATTGTATATTCTTTCCAGATATTTGAAATTTGATCACTAATTAATTTAAATTATTATTTTATTATGATTTTGACACTTTTTAGAAGTGATTTATTATATTGACCTCAAATCCAGGGCTTTTTTATATTAACTTAATATCTCTAATGATATATTCATAGATTGGTTCTATCTAACACACAATCCAGCTTAAAATCAATTTAATCTAATTTTCATTTTTTACTATATTAACAAGTTCTAAATCTGAAATATATCCATATGAATGTTGCCAACCAATCCTCTATTTTACTTTCTTGCTGAAGTCTTATTTATGAAACTGATCTTTTAATGGCTTTAGGGACTTTAAACAAAAAGTTATTCTTTTCAGGTTTCTGAAAAAGAGTGCTTTTTGCTATCAAACAGACTTTTACCTTTAGCCTATAATATTTATGTGTAATTACTTCCTGTTTTTCCTATATAAGCTTGAAAGTAAGCTAACAATTTTTTATAGATTTGTGCTCTACTTGTGTCAGATATGGAAATTATGTGGAATGTTATATAGAGTGACTTGGCTATTTGAAGACTTTCCTAAAATTTCAAATAGAAAATTTTCAAGAAAAGGTCATTTTCAAAATTTATTATTAAAATACTTTTAAATCATCTTGGTATATTTAAATGTAAAGTAATATTTTTTTCATCAGTATTTGTTACAGAAGGCTGTAATTTTCTTAAATTTCTTAAGTTTATTGACTGATGCTTTGAAAAGAATTGAGCCTCTCCCAATCCTCTGATGATTTATAAAGTGATTAAGTCACTGACAGCAATCTTAAAATTAGATGAGATCCAATTTGTCCCACATGCTCTAATTTTCGAATAAGTTTTAGTTATAGGTGAAATGAGGGTTCATAATCATGTACTGAACAATTTTCTCATTACTGAGTTTAGAGAGAGTAGTAAATTCAGGCAAAGAGTCATCCACATGTCCATTCTTTAAATATTTATAGGGTACTGTGTGCTTTTAATATGCCACTAGCTGTGCTAAATTCTGATAAAATGGCAAAGAAGGAAACATGATCAAATGTCCAGACTAGCACCCAAACTTCAAGTTGGGACTAGTTCTCTAGGCAGCAGACAAGACTGGAGTGTTGGGAGTCATTTCTCTAGGCTCAACCATGGGCATGTGGGTGAGGTTCTCCTAAGGGGACAGTTCTCCTAATGGGAAATAGGATAGTTTTGTAGAGTGAACCAGGAGAGGATCAGGGGCAACTGCTGACAGCGGGGAAAAAAAAAAAGAAAAAAAAAAAAAAAAAGAAAAAAGAAAAAGAAAGAAAGCCTCTTATTTCTCATTGGTTTTAAAATTATAAAAGCTTTGAGATTTTAAGTATAGCGTTTGATGTACAATGGAGTGAAAACTTGGCCCTGCAGAAGAAAGTTTCAATGTTTATATGCCTTTGCCCTGTCACATATGCATCCTATTTGCAAGATGACTCTTAGAACTGGTACTTACTATTTTGGGGAAAAGAGTGTCACAACTGCCATTTCCAGGATAAGTTATAGAAGAAATAATTACCTTACAAGATCTTGAAATCCATATCCATTCTTACTCCTGGAATAATCAGTTCTCTCAAGGAACTTTGAAGAACACCTTTGCTTTGAAAAATGATGATATAACACACTACATATTTTAAGTATTCAGCTGATAATAACCTTCAAGCTTTTGTCATTAATTTTAAATTGTCTATTATAAAAGAAACGCATACTCAGCATTAGCAGGACATTGCTATATTATTTACATGCATTTCAAGGTAACAGGGAAAAGTCCACTCATGCTCTCTTTGTGAACTGTTAAGAGAAATAGTATAGTGGATAGAAATCTACAGAATGAGAATACAAATAAAAGTGGCAAAATCCTCCATACAATCACAATAACACCTATAAATTTACTCTCTCTATATATCTAATTATTAGAAATTATAAAGCAATATTGGATAAAGTGGTAAAATAAAACTCTTGGTTATCATTCTATTCAGACACCTTCCTAAAGATAATTTAATTCTAATAAAGTTACTTATATTGATGTATGGTAAAATGAAAATTATTCCTTATTTTGATGTGATGCAAATTATTATTTTTTAAATTACAGAAAATTTTAAAGTAAAATTGGTAAAGTAATGTGATTGGTTCAGCAAACCATATGAAATTAGAAAATCAATTTTTCTGTTTCCATATTAATGTTTCTTCACTCTACATTTTATTATTTATTAATCTTAATAATAAAGATACAGATGAATACAGCTTATCTTTTTACAATCTTGCTACAAATAATGCAAAGTAACCTAAAGTGTATGTTTAAATGGTCATTAAAACTACAATTTTTTTGTTGACTTTTCAAGATCCATTATCTTACTTTCTATCCCCAAACTGATCATATTGCACTATGATCAATATTATTAGCTTCTACTAGATGCATATATAGCTGGATATGGTATATTTCATTATTTTGAAATGGTCTACCCTAATTAGCATAGATGACTGTATTCTTATTTACAATGACCCACAGTGCTTCTTTTTAGTGAGTTATGCATTCATTCCTATGTCTGTGTGGCATGCAGAGCTGCCCTGCATTTTTTCCTCTGTAGGAGTCAAGCTTGCCTAGGACTTGCTATATCCAAGCTGGAACTTTAAGAGACATTGCATGTGTCTGCTCCTGCTCAGTCACCTATCAGCCAGGGTCTCAGGATAGGAACATATCCAGCAGAATGACAGTTAACATACTTGCCAGCATGTGACATGAATGATAAGTGAATTGTTGTTGCAGTGACATTGAGATTTAGGACTGTTTTCTGAGCACAAAATAGCTAAAAAATGACTAACACACCTATCTTTCTGAACTTGTGTTTTCACTCAAGATAATGTCTTTGTGGGTGTCCGTATTGACACACATAGCTTTAGCTAAGAAGTTAGCAAACTAAGGTCTATGTACCAATCTGGCCTCCACAAGTTTTTGCACAGTATGGTTTGAACATTTCCAAATGGCTAAAAAATAATAATAAAAAAGAAGAATGTGAAGTTCAAATGTCAATGCTCATAATAAAGTTTTCCTGGAACCCAGCCTGTTTATTTATGTACAGTTTATTGTAGCTTTTAGGCTGCAATGGTAGAACTTAATAGTTGTAGGACTAGAGACTAGGATGTGTCTTCGTGCACTTCAAAACCAGCCTTTTAATGCATATGCACGTTTGAATGTTAGGAAGACTTCCTTCACAATACACCTTTTGACTTGGAATATTCTGGAATCTGTGTCTGAGTATAGCAGAACACTTAATAAACCTCTTGGGAATGGTCCTCACTGCAGTAGTTGTCTGTTTTCTTTTCTGGACCTTTCTCTTCCCCAGAGAGCCCTCTCTGCTTCTCAGTTCTTCTGTGGCCTGCCTTCAATCTCCTCTTCATTCCAGCCCTGCTGTATTATAGTATTTTACTCCACTATTATCACTGATCTTTTGAATTTTAATAGCTAAAAATTATGGGACTTTGTTCTGGGTGTTTTATAGAAGATGTGCATAACATTCTTGATTTTTGCTTTTTGACCACAAAACATTAATTATCTGACCATTTATTAAAAATTAGTAAGACTGGTCCTTACTTACTCAACTCTAATTTTGTATATTTTTCCATTGTAAAAATAGGCCTCTGATTATTTATGCATTTCTTTACTGATCCATTGATGGGTATTTTTTTTTCTTTCCCAGTGTTTTGCTTTTAAAAGTAATGCATTAATAAATACCTTTAGTGGGTATTTTAGTGTATACACACACACCTTTTACTCCTTGTCTGTGAATTAAAAATAAGGATATCCATTGAAGATGTGAAAGTAGAACTATTTCATATTATATTTTTGCCAGATGATGTCTAAGTTGTCCTTTGATTGAAATGCTATTTTTTTCTGAAAAAATACATAAAACACACAAATTTCATTCCAAGTTATCTTTGTTAAAATTAGGGAAATAGTGTTTCTTTCCCCTTTGTTTGGCAGGATTGTTCTGACATGCCCAAGTCCTTGCATTTGAAGTGTTGTGCATATGTATGTACTTACATACATATGTACTATGTAATCATTTGAAAAAAAGGCACACCCTTCCCAACTTTGGTTAACAAGCTATAGTTTATTGATAAATTAGGCAATTTTGATATGACCACTGTGGTTTGAGTTTGTAATGTAAGTGTACATGTGTTAAAAGTTTGATTCTCAATGTGATGATGTTGAGATGCAGGGCCTAGTGGAACATCCTTAGATCATAGGGCATGTGTCCTAAAAAGGAATTAAAGTAGCTCTACAGAGACCTACAGAGGAGTTCTCTGCAATAGAATTGCTATAAACGTACAAGCCTGAGTCCTCCCCAAATTCTGACTTCCTCTTTGACCACATGGTCTCTCTCTCTTGCTCAGACTTCCCCCATATGATGCCATCCACCATGAAGTTGAGGGGAGAAGATGCAACCATCTCACCCTTGAACTCCCAGAACAATGAGCTGAAAATCCCCTTTAAAGAAGATACTCTCTTTTTGTTATGGTGGTGAAAAATGGACTAACGATGGGATCACTACTTAGTTTTCCTTACATAGGGTATAAGAAATTCATTTTGAAAATATCTGTTTTCCTTCACTGTCTCAGAAAGCTATACAGTTAGTAAAATTAAGCTTTGGTAGAAAGTATACAAAGTATTTTATAGTTAAGATCTTATATTGAAAACTAGGCATTTGTTATCTGTACCTCTAAATATGGTATTGATGTAAGAAACTTTATTCTTAACTTTTTCTTGATTTTTACTTGCATTAAGGAATATAATACATAAACAAGTACACTAAGGAAACATTTTTTAAATGAATGGCTCTAAATAATTTCTGAAATAAGAATCTTCAGTAAGGAAACTACTACCTTGCCCCATCCTTGTTCCCCAACCCCCCAAAAAAATCATAGAAATACTGAGAAGGAAACTAAAGGTTTTTTGTTTTGTTTTTTAATTATGCATAGACTCACAAATACACTTTTTATTTAAGTAACTTTGTAATCCTGAGATTAATATCCCTAGACACTGGCATTTCAAATATAGAAATGAATACCTGACATGTATGTTGGAGTACAATTTTGTTATTCATTTTCTAAATTCTGAATGATAGATATGACAGCATTTATTTTTTTTTCCTTTTTTAAAATTTATAATAATTACAATTCATAGTGCCCGTATATAGTATCTTTTTACATACAACTGTTTGTATACAAAGTATATTCGTACAAGTCAGGTCTTCAATCATGCATTTAGGAAAATGATATCCATCTCATTAAACCACCTGTTTTTTTTCTTATCTCCCCCCCTCCCTCCCCCCTTGCTCCCTCCCTATCCCTTCCTTCGCTTTGACCATTCTAGTGTTCCTCTAATCCTCCTATGTACCCCCATCCAACAATACTCTGAACTAGCCTCCTTATATCAGAGAAAACATTTGGTACTTGGATTTTTGAGACTGACTAATTTCACTTAGCATTATGTCTTCCAACTTCATCCATTTACCTGCGAATTCCATTATTTTATTTTCTTTTATTGCTGAGTAAAATTCCATTGTGTGTATATACCACATTTTCTTAATCCACTCATTTACTGAGGGACATCTAGGTTGGTTCCACAACCTAGCTATTGTGAATTGCGGAGCTACAAACATTGAGATAGCTGTGACACTGTAATATGCTGTTTTTAAGTCCTTTGAGAATAGACCCAGGAGTGGGATGGCTGGGTCATAGGGTGGTTCCATTCCCAGTTTTCCAAGAAATCTCCATACTGTTTTCCATAGCGGTTGCACCATTTTGCAGTCCCACCAGCAATGTATGAGTGTGCCTTTTCTCCCACATCCTCTTCAACATTTATTGTTGTTTGTGTTCTTGATAGCTGCCATTCTGACTGGAGTGAAATGAAATCTTAGAGTAGTTTTGATTTGCATTTCTCTAATTGCCAGCAATGTTGAGCATTTTTTCATGTATTTGTTGATTAATCGTGTATCTTCTTCTGAGAGGTGTCTTCTCAATTCCTTAGCCCATTTATTGATTGGGTTATTTGTTTTTTTGGTGTTAAGTTTTTTGAGTTCTTTATATATTCTAGAAATTAGTGCTCTATGTAATGTGCATGTATTAAATATTTGGTCCCAATTAGGTGGCTCTCTATTCACCTCACTGATTGTTTCTTTTGCTGAGAAGAAGCTTTTTAGTTTAAATCTATCCCATTCATTAATTCTTGGTAGTAATTCTTGCACTACAGGATTCTTACTAAGGAACTTGGGGCCTAATCTGACATGTTGGAAATTGGAGCTTCTTTTTTCTTCTATTAGACATATTGTCTCTGGTCTAATTCCTAGGTCCTTGATCCACATTGAATTGAGTTTTGTGCATGGTGAGAGATAAGGGTTTAAATTCACTTTGTTGCATATGGATTTCCTGTTTTCCCAGCACCATTTGTTGAAGAGGCTATCCTTTCTCCACTGTCCATTTTTGGCGTCTTTGTCTAATATAAGATAGCTGAAATTATATGTATTAGTCTCTGTATCCTCAATTCTGTACCATTGGTCTACCAGTCTGTTTTGATGCCAATGCCATGCTGTTTTTGTTACTATTGCTCTATAGTATAATTTAAAGTCTGGTATGGTAATGCCACCTGCTTCACTTTTGTTGCTCAGGATTACTTTGGCTATTCTGGGTCTCTTATTTTTCCAGATGAATTTCATGACTGCTTTTTCTATTTCTTTGAAGAATGACATTGGAATTTTGATTGAAATTGCATTAAATCTGTATTGTGCTTTTGGTAGTATGGACATTTTGACAATATTAATTCTACCTATCCAAGAGCAAGGGAGGTCTTTCCATCTTCTGAGTTCTTTTATAATTTCTTTCTTTAGTGTTCTATAATTTTTGTTATAGAGGTCTTTCACCTCTTCTGTTAAGTTGATTCCCAGGTATTTTATTTTATTTTTTTTGATGCTATTGTAAATGGGGTAGTTTTCATCATTTCCCTTTCAGAGGCTTTGTCGCTGATGAACAAAAATGCCGTTGACTTATGGGTATTGATTTTGTATCCTGCAACTTTGCCAAATTCATTTCCTAGTTGTAAAAGTTTTCTGGTAGAGTTTTTTGGGTCGTCTAGGTATGTTATCATGTCATCAGCAAATAGTGCTAATTTGAGCTCTTCTTTTCCTATCTGGATCTTTTTAATTTCTTTCGTCTGTCTAATTGTTCTGGCCAGAGTTTCCAGTACTATGTTAAATAGCAGTGGTGAAAGGGGGCATCCCTGTCTTGTTTCAGTTTTTAGAGGGAATGCTTTCAATTTTTCTCCGTTTAAGATAATGTTAGCTTGGAGCCTTGCATAAATAGCTTTTATAATGTTGAGATATGTTCCTGATATTTCTAGTTTTTCCAGTGTTTTGAACATAAAGGGGTGTTGTATTTTGTCAAATGCTTTTTCTGCGTCTATTGAGATGATCATATGATTTTTATCTTTAAGTCTATTGATGTGATGTATTATGTTTATTGATTTCCAAATGTTGAACCATCCTTGCATCCCTGGAATAAACCGCACTTGATCGTGGTGCACTATCTTTTTAATATGTTTTTGTATCTGATTTGCCAGAATTTTGTTGAGGATTTTTGCATCTATGTTCATTAAAGATATGGGCCTGAAGTTTTCTTTTTTGGATGTGTCTTTGCCAGGCTTTGGAATTAATATAATATTGGCCTCATAGAAGAGTCTGGAAGAGCTCCCTCTTTTTCTATTTCTTGAAATAGTTTGAAGAACATTGGTATTAGTTCTTCTTTGAAAGTCTTATAGAACTTGGCTGTAAACCCATCAGGTCCTGGACTTTTCCTTGTTGGTAGCTTTTTGATGAAGTTTCCTATTTCTTCGCTTATAATGGATCTGTTTAAGTTGTGTATAGCCTCCACATCCAGTTTAGGCAAATCATACAACTCTAGAAATCTGTCAATGTTTTCAATATTTTCTATTTTATTGGAATACAAGTTTTCAAAGTAATTTCTAATTATCTTCTGTATATCTAATGTGTTTGTTGTGATATTCCCTTTTCATCACAAATGTTAGTAATTTGATTTTTTTCTCTTCTTCTTTTTGTTAGAATCGCTAAGGGTCTGTCAATTTTTTTTTTTTTTTCAAAGAACCAACTTTTAGTTTTGTCAATTCTTTGAATGGTTTCCTTAGTCTCAATTTCATTAATTTCTGCTCTGATTTTAATTATTTCCTGTCTTCTACTGCTCGTGGTGTTGGTCCGTTTTTCTTTTTCTATTGCTTTGAGGTGTGATGTTAAGTCATATATTTGTTGTTGTTTTTTTTTTTCTCTTAAGGAATGAACTCAGTGCAATGAATTTTCCTCTTACTACTGCCTTCATAGTGTCCCAGAGATTTCTATATGATGTATCTGTGTTCTCATTTACCTCTAGGAATTTTTTAATCTCCTCTTTGATGTCTTCTTCAACCCCTTGTTCATTTAGTAGCATGTTGTTTAGCTTCCAGTTGTTGGAGTAGTTTTTCTTATTCCTTGTTTTGTCGTTGATTTCCAATTTCATCCCTTTATGGTCTGATAGAATGCAGGGTAGTATCTCTATTTTTTTATATTTGCTGCGAGTTTCCTTATGACATAATATATGCTCTATTTTGGAGAAGGAGCCATGTGCTGCTGAGAAAAAAGTGTATTCATTTAGTAAGGGATGAAATATTCTATATATGTTCATTAGGTCTAAATTATTAATTGTTTTAAGGAGGCTTAAACTTTCTTTGTTTAGCTTTTGTTTGGATGATCTATCCATTGGTGAGAGAGGTGTGTTGAAGTCCCCTAGAATAACTCTGTTGTGGTCTATTTTACTCTTGAACTTGAGAAGAGTTTGTTTGATGAATGTAGGTGCTCCATTATTTTGGGCATATAGATTTATGATTGTTATATCCTGTTGATGAATTGTTCCCTTGAGTAGTAAGAAATATCCATTTTTGTCCCTCTTGATTAGTTTTGCTTTGAAGTCTACCTTATTTGATATGAGAAATGAAACCCCTGCTTATTTGATATGAGAAATGAAAACCGAAGTCCATGTGAGTGATAAGCCTTTTCCCAGCCTTTCACTTTCAGTCTGTTGATGTATTTTTCTACAAGGTGTGTTTCTTGGAGACAGCAAATTGTTGGGTCATTTCTTTTAATCCATTCAGATAATCTGTGTCTTTTGATTGGCAAGTTAGGCCATTAACATTCAGGGTTACTATTGAGATGTGACTTTTATTCCCATCCATTTTTATTTGTATATGGTCTTTAGCTTGATTTGGTTTCTCTTATGGTTGGTATTTCCCTTAGTTTAATATCTCCCTTTGTTGATTTTTGTTGTTATTTTCCTCTTCTTCTTCATGAAAAATGTTGCCCAGGATATTCAGAAGTGCTTGCTTTTGAGTTGTGAAATCTTTTAACTTTTGGTTGTAGTGGAAGATTTTTATTTCATCTTTGAATCTAAAGCTCAATTTTGCTGGATATAAGATTCTTGGTTGACATCCCTTTTCTTTCAGAGCTTGAAATATGCTATTCCAGGATCTTCTTGCTTTTAAGGTCTGGGTTGAAAAATCTGAACATAGTCTGATTGGTTTCCCCCTATATGTAATCTGTTTCCTTTCTCTTGTGCCTTTTAGTATTCTCTCCTTGCTCAGTATATTAGGCATTTTCATTATAATGTGTCTTGGTGTGGATATGTTGTGATTTTGTTTGTTTGGTGTTTGGTAAGCCTCTTGAACTTGGTTTTCCCATTCATTCCTCAAGTTTGGAAAATTTTCTGTAATTATTTCATTAAATAAATTACTCATTCCTTTGGCTTGAAACTCTTCCCCTTCCTCTACGCCAATCACTCTTAAATTTGGTCTTTTTATGTTGTCCCATAATTCTTGGATGTTATGTTCTTGATTCCCTATGAGTTTTGCTGTATAATCTAAATTCTTCTTTAGGATATATATTTTGTCTTCATTGTCTGAGGTTCTTTCTTCCAAGTGGTCTACTCTGTTGGTGATGTTTTCAATTGAACTTTTATTTTGGTTTATTGCTTCCTTCATTTCTGGAATTTCTGTTTGGTTTCTCTTTAGAGCTTCTATTTCCCTATTGAAGTAATCTTTTACTTCCTGTATTTGTTTTTGGAGTTCTTTGTCAAAATGATCTTTTTCCAACTGTATTTGCTCCCTCATCTCATTTTTTAGTTCATTCTTAAGTTCCATAAACATTTGGAATATGTAATTTCTAAATTCCATCTCTGGCATTTCACCAACTGTGCTTGCCATGGAATCTAATGATGACGTATCTTGACTTGTTTGTGTCACTTTCTTCCCTTGTTTTTTCATGTTGCTTGTGTGTCTTTTCTTCCTGCACTGTGGGACCTTGACTATTTCGAATTTACCTTAAAGCCTTATGTTGTTCCTGTACTACAATGCTATCAGATCGCCTTATAATTCCTTTACACTTTAAAATCTAAGACTTTCTATTCAGAAAATCCAAGTTTGATCACAATGTACAGATTTAATTAACCCAGATATTGTTTCCAATTTGTATGCTTCTGATGGGGTTTTATAGCTTCAAGTATTGGACACAGAGGTGCTATGTTTAGGAAGAAGGAAGTGAGTGTCTTGAATTGTTCTTTCTTAGAAAGTATGAAAAGAGAGTTCTATGGAAGTGGTTTAGTGGAAGTTGTTTAGTATGAGTAGATGAGAGAGTAAAGAGAATGGAGTGAACAATTAGGTGGAAAGACCAATTTATATATAAACCTAACTTATGCAGCTGTTGAGAGAAGAAGTAAAGTAAGATGGAAAAGAAGAAAAAAAATGACAAAAGAGTAGGAATTGGTGTAAGAGAGAGGAGAGAGAGAGTCAAGAAAATAGAGAGTGAACTATATATAACACCGCTTTGCTATACAGGTCAATCGCGCCTGTTCTAGAAATCCCAAATTCTGCGTATAACTTGCTTTTGCCTCTGTTAAGTATGCACCGGCAGGGTGTAAATAGGAAAGATGAAGGAAGAAGAAAAGATGCAAAAGTGAGAAGGAAGAAAAGAGGAGCAGAAGCAAACAAACAAACACACTGACAATCAATGCAAAAAAAAAAAAAAAAAAAAACAAAGCAAAACAAAACAAAACCACCAAAAGAAAAAAAAAAAAAAAAAAAAAAAAAAACAATTAGAAAACCAACGAAACAAGCAAACTAACACACACAAAAAAAGTCGAACCCCAAGTCTCAAACAAAATGGCCCCTGGGAAGCCCTCCTTTTTTCTTTCCAGTTTAAGCCAATTGTATAGGATCATGTCTAGACAGTCAGTGATCCTGTTAGTGGAGTCAAGGCTGCACCTTTGGCCAGTGGCAGAATGGCCCAGCAGAAGAGTGGCTCAGGGAGGTTGTGTGTCAGCAGATGAATGGCACTGGGAAAGGGACCCTCCAGAAGTCACCCTTTCCCCAAGCCCACCCACAGTTGTAGCTTTTTGGGGCCACTGCTCCGGCCTCAGACACACCCTCCCCTGCTGGTTACCCGAGTCTCACCCAGGTGTGCGCTGTTCTCAGAGCACTGGTGGCTCCCTGGATGTCTGCAGCTGTTCTTCTTTTCTGCCTTGCTCTTTGTCCCGGGTCAGCCACTGTTTCTCAAAGATGGCGGTGCTCTCCTCCCACTCAACAGCAGTTCCTCAGAACTTTGTGTCACTCCAGAGTGAGCAGGATCAGCTTGGCTAGTTGTGTGAAAGAGCTCTACTTGGACACTGCTCGCGCTTCTAGGCTCCTTTCTATCCTTCCTTGCTAATCAGTTTCAAAGCCGCTGTGTGGATTGTCCCCTTGCCACAATGTTATGGGGCGGGGGGAAGGGGAGGGGCCTGCGCCTGCAGCTGGCAGCTAACAGCGTTGCTTCGGACTGTGGACCGCTCCGACTCTGCCCCTGCCTGTCGTGGTCCGGAGATCGTTGTATTTCACTGTCCGGAGGTGCACGAATGTCTCAGCTCCCTTTTAGTTGCAAGAGAATTGCTAGTAACGCACTCAAACTTCCCACTAAGCGTGTTTTAGTAACTATGTCCAGAGGGCACCTCCCTCCTGTTGGACATCTTCCCAGGATCCTCATGACAGCATTTCTAAAACTTGAAGCAAGTTAACCAGAATTTTACCCAAGACAATTAGAACCTTTCTATCAGCCACGACATATAACCTTGATATTTATAAATTACCAATAATCAAGAAACAATGGTATTGTTTATTTATGAAAATTACTGTAAAATCAAAAAATATCAAAACTTTACATTCTGCCATCGAATAATCTCATAGTTCAGTATCTCACACAGGTATCAGCAAACCTACTCAGCAAACAAAGCACCAGACATTAGAAGTTTTAGGCTTTGGAGGTCAAAAGGCAAAATTAAGGATGTTCTCCAGATCTCTGTCACAGCTACTCAGCTCTTTCCTGCTAATGCTAAAGCAGTCTAATAGAAAATGGGAAAAAGAATGAGCTTGAGAATATTCTAATAATCCTGTTTTATGGACATAAGAATTTGATTATTTTCCTTTCAATGCTTTACAACCATTTAAATGTGTGAAAGCATTCTTTGCTCCTGTGCTGTGTGGACAAACATGGGTGGTGGGCTGCATTTGGCCTCAGAGTTGTATTTTGCCACCCTCCAATTGAGGATGCTATACAGCAAATTGTCCTGCATGGGGATAAAAGTTAGAGCTGTAAGATTAAGTATTGATCATTTCAAAATCTGATGAGGATACAACCTAGACGTAGCTTTGAGGCTGCTGGTTCCTCAAATTTTGACGCAATGCACAGGGTTCTACTCACAAATTTCCCAAAGATGAGTACTGAGTGCTGACTTTCAGACAATTAGTTTGAAATCATCTTAGTCTAGACACTGCAAGACAAAAGAATGCATGCCCTCACCTTTCAAGTCATATTTCTATTCTATAGAAATAATGTGTGAGGGTTTTCAGAAAGAGTAATAGTGTTTTAAAAATTCAATCTGGGAATCCCTACTTTTTAAAGTAAAACTATAATTAAATAAGGCCACCCTGTATTTCTGTACTTCTGTTGTGGACTGAATAATCACCCCCAAAAGGTATGCCCACATACTAATTCCAAATAATATCAAATTATTTGGAAAAGGAATTCTTGCAAATGAATTAAGATCTTGCGATGAACGGTCAAACTAAATTGTACAGGAAGCCCAAAATCCACAACAAAATGTCCTTGCAAGACACATACAGGTGAGTCTCTGACAAGCAAGGAGAAGACCATGGGAAAATGGAGGCAGAGAGCAGAGTAAATGCAGCCACATGCAAAGGAATGTTAACAGTCACCTGAAGCTGGAATTGGCTCAGAATAAACCTTCCCTAAACCCTCTGGAGGGAATATAACGCCTTAATTTTGAACCTCTGGCTTCTGGAGATGTTTTGGGTGATATAAGACACTGAGTTTGTAATTTGTTAGAGCAGCTGCAGGAATCTAACATGACACCTTCATTTACCTCTTAAATAGGTAATAGTAAAGAATTATACTTCATAGTCCCCAAATGCCACATCTTTGATTTCCTAAGTATCAATGAAATTAAAGGGAAATTAATGCAACACTTGTAAACAACTCAGTGAACTGTTGAAGACATTTTAGAGGAATGCAGATGAATCATGTAAAATAACAGTATTGTATGCTCAGTAACTACTGAAATTAAGAAAGCAAACACAAGAATCTAAAGTATTAAACAATGAAGGCTTATCAGATTAGTAAAATTGACAGACTGAGGTATAGTCTTCCTTGTATAAGCTTATGACCTCAAGGAAGCTCCTGCAATTTATTATTTATTATTATTATTGTTATTACTCACAAAGCCTAAGATAGTGCCTCCTTACATCAGGAGAGCAATTTTCCCTTGGGATCAGTGAAGAGATCTGGGAAGCCACAAGGGTGTGCCACTTTTTTACTGGCCCTGTGTTTTCACTGAATAGTATTGTAATAACTAATTTCTGTAAGAGACTTTCATCTTCTTCTTTCAACCAGAACTGGTGCTCTGTGTTCTGGAGCATTTATGAGATGACTTTGGAGCCTAACATAGATTTAGAAATGGAGCAATGGAACTTTCCTTTATTGTCAAATATAAGGTTCTTTTCAAGTTAAATTTGTAGTTAGACAGGATAGCTTAATATTGTTTTACATGGGTAGGTTGGTTGTTTTTTCAAGTTTTGTTTTTGAATATAAACTGATCATTACCTGTGCATAGTATTTGTTCAGAGAAAAACAGAAAAATTGTTTGAGGACACTTTTCTGCCATGAAAACAGATATACTTAAATCCTTCATCAATTGATTTCCAGGCAAGAAGAGAATTCTGAAAAATGAGACTATGATGTTACTACAAATGAAATGAAATTTCTTAAGAATAAATAAGTGTCTCTCCTTATTCTCTCTTGTTCAGGGAAAAAAAAAAAAAGTCATTTCTGCTTTTGCTGAACAGTCAGGAAGCAAAAGGAATGCTAAATTGGTAAAATCCTCAAATATGCCCCGAAGTCAATTTGCTTCTTCTGTGGTCTGAATGCTGTGTCCCTCCAAAGTCATATGTTAAGACCTAATCTTCAAAGTAGTGTTATTAAGAGTGCCTTTGGGGATGAGTGGGATTAGTCACCTTGCAGGACAATGAAAGAGATCTGTGGGAGCTTGCTCTCCTGTTTGGCCATATGAGGACACAAGAAGTAGGTGCCATCTATGAGGAAAAAGGCCCTCAGCAGGCACAAGTCCTCTGATGCTTTCATCTTGTCTTCCCAGTGTCCAAAGCTGTGAGCAATGCATTTCTATTGTCTATGAATTACCCAGTCTAAAGTAGTTTGTTATAGCAGCCTGAACAGAGTTAGGATAGTTCTGTGATAAAACAACTTGTCTTTTTGTTTTTAATACTTATTTATTTGTTTTAAATATACATGACAGTAGGGTACATTTTGATATATTATACATACGTAGAATTTATCTTATTCTAATTAGGATCCCATTCTTGGGGTTGTACGTGATGTTCAGTTTCACTGTGGTATATTCACATATGAATATAGGAAGGTTCCAATTTCTCTTTTAGATAGGCCTTTTCTGTGTAGAAAAGAATAATTTTCAAATGTCCTTGTTAGTATGATACATTCATTCCAGAAGAAATAATTATAATTCACTTGTAAGGGGTATATACATCATAGTTAACATACAAAAAAAAAAAAAAAAAACAAAAAAAAAAAAAAAAAAAAAAAGGTTTGACCACTTCCTTGAGGTCTGAGAATTTTAGACTGATTTCCCTTTGCCACGGGGTAAAATGTAAGTCTTCAAGTAAATAATAGCTACATGGAATTCTATAGCTATGACTCTAAAATCAATGAGAATGTGTGTGAATTGTTATTAAATATTTACTTCATTTGAGGGTACATTTACTAGATGTATTGGAGCTGAATGGATTTTTAAAAAAAATTTCTGAATTCAAATACTCTGATTCCTTTCATCACAAAATCATTGTAACATTGCAGAATGCTGCTGTGGATATGCAGGTCTAGGATGTTTGGCCCCATGCCCATGTGGGTAATTTGCATCCCAGATTCTGTAGTTGGGAAATGATCTATCATCATTTGGAGTAAGTAGATTAAGTTATGTACAATTGTATTGAAAATGTGTGAATAGAATCCTGAAGAACTGGAATCACTTTATCATTACTTAGAAGGGAATGGGATCTCTGTTGAAGAAGCAAAAGAAATTGAAACTCAAAACCCAACATTGAAATGTAGGAGTTTTTGAGGGAATAATCATTCATGTGAAGTTCCAAAATATATTTAAATGATAGGTAGCATGTTTGCTTAAGCAGTATTTAGAAAATAGCTTCAGGATCTTAGAATAATACCGTAATCATGATCGACTCTTATTACATATGTGTATGAAGTGCATGAAGGCTGAGTTAAATCATTTATAAAGTTCTTCCAAATCTATTATTTTATAATTCCTTTGAAGAGTATTATATCTCTTAAGGATTGAGGCAGTAATATTTGTAATCAATTCATATTTTAGAATTAAAAACTTATTTTTCTCAATTTTATTCAAATTAATACTATAATAGTTTAGAGGAACAAAAAGACAGACTAGAGAACAAAGTCAGAATATAACTGACCTTTACATAATTGTGCCAACAACAACAGAAGCAGTCTTCTCCAAACTCATATCAGAATGATTAATAAAACACATTGATTCCCAAAGCTTTCTTGAAAGCTGGTACCCTTGGTTTTGGTAAAACAACAGTTAATTACCTGCTCAGGAAGGTCAGGCACACCATTGCTAACAGCTGCGTGCTTGAGCTAGACCACTTCCCTGGAATTAGACTTAGTGATATGTATCAAACATTTCCCATGCACCTTGAACTTGATGAGTCCACTGAGAGGAAAATATTTTCCTTCTGCTTTTATGGACTTAGTTATTAAAGTTTGAATTGTACAAAAATTCGATTTGGGAGTCCAAAACAATCAAGTCTGAGCAATTCCCTGACTTGTAAGTAAATGTTTATTGTACACACCCATGAATGTGCACAGAAACAACTCCAGTGAGGCGTTGGTGATATAATGCTAATACTTGAACAAAAAATAATCTCAGAATTAAAATTCTGTACTGAAAACTGATACTCCTTCTTGAAAGAAGAAAAAACTGTAATTCTTCCTTGAAAGGAGAAATATGGATGCTACTTTCAGAGTCAACAGGTACAATTTCTGCACTTTTTATGATTTGAGTGCAGATTTGTGATCAAACTGCAGTATCACTTTTGGTGCATCTGAAGTCATCATCTGCTGAGATTTGGGGAGGGGAAGAACTACACTCATGAGATATGTCACCCCTTGACAGCCTTTCAGTAATGACCTGATAAGAATTCTAGCCAAACAAAGGGACACTGGGCAGCCTCTGGACATCTGTGATAATTAATTCTTGTAAAATTACTCTTTCAAATCGCTTTAGATTATGTAAATTGTTTCAACAGCTGATCTTGATAAAGAAACTGGAGCCCTTCTATTTCAAAGCTTCTGGCTTTCATTACCCTCTACATCATCTTAGCCCTCTGAACATTCTTCGTTTTAAACTTGCCACCAGTAACCTCATCAACAAGGAAACAACTTCTTTGTTCTGGAAACACTAGGCAGACATACTTCATTCATTGGTATTAAGAGATACAGGTTTCTTAACTTAAGAAGAGTGGATAGAGGAACAACGGCTTATTACATTCTCTTCCTGTATGCTGTCTCCTCGTATTTGAATGGATCACTATTTTCTTATCTATATGTTTTTTTGGCTTACCATTTTTTTTATGTCACATTCTATTCAGGGTGCCTACCTGAGATAGTGATAAGCTCTAGGATTTTACTAAGACTCCTTCCTATGTCATACTTTCCTCAGTTTTGGTTTCACAAAAGCAGTATTACTAATATCAATCCTCTAATATTTAAACAAGATCCTAGCTGTTACAGCAGTTGACATGTGAATATATGGATTTAATTTACTGACTAAGGACAATTTAGATCTTGGGGTTCTACTCTGTTTTTTGTATAATCTGAAAGACTATCTACTGTCACTGAGATATGGTCTTCTGGAATCTTTGCAATTTTGGCTCCATTTTATAATTACTACAGCACCACAAAACTGTCAAATCAAACCATCTGCCATTTATTTGTGGATCAATACGATACTGTAGCTCAATTGTTCTAAAGTTGCTAGCAAGCAAGCAAGGAAGTGGTGATGAGTCTAGTATTGATTGACTCATGTCACAACCTGTCATGAGAGAAAAGAGTGCTAAAATTATATGTATAGTATAAAAATAGAGGTCTTGAAAGAAAAAAAAATATTTTATTCTGAGTTATTTCCCAATAATGCTGTGGAAACCAGTCAATGTTCAAAGAATTATTTATTGTGGTAAAGGCAGGATGGAGATGTGAGAGTAGCTAAGTATTTTAGCAATACTTTATGAATTGCAAAGGGCTGGAGGTAATGTTTATGCATAGACTGGTACGTAAATAAATAAGAAATATGGAACAAACTATGGCAGTTTTTAAACCTGTGTAGCTAATGGTTTAAAATGGCAGGCTTGAGTTAAAAAAAAAAAAAAAAAAAAAAAAAAAAAAGTTTTGTAGTTATTTCCATCAAGTCTCAAGAATTATGAAAAGTTGATTTACTTAAGCTGAGGAAATATCGACATCAATTCAGTAGTTGTCCATTGAGTTTCCAGTTTGAAAACACTCTTGATATAATTGTGCCTGAAGGAGATGGCAGGACTTAGACTTTTCCCACATCTTCATTATTTTCATAGCTCAAAACACTTGAAGTTCTACTTAGTTGAAATGCTCAGGCTCCATTCCCCACTGGAACTTCTAGATAAGTCACAAAGCAGTGTGTCTGGTTCCCCAGAGCCACCTCATTACCAATGCCCCCCATCCTGAGTGGACCTGCACCAAGACAAAACACTGTGGACTTGTAAAAAGATTATGCCACATCCCGTGATTAAAAACAGGAAAAAAAAAAAAAATTGGCTCTGACTAGTGTTTTGTGCTCATTAGTAAGTCTTGCTTCTCCATGAGGAGATTGTTAATTTTGTTTCTTCCTCACAGATAATGATTCACTTATACCAACACAACTTCCGACTCAACTGAAGGCAAAATTTCCCAATGGCTCAATCAAGGCGGTGGATCTTAAAGTCCCCGGAAGACAAGCTTTCTGGATTTGATCTCTGCAGCAGTAATGTGCAGAGTAAAATATCACATTTCTAGCACACAAATGGAGATTTCACTAATCATTTAAATCCAGCCTCCAGTTGGCATACTGCAGTATGCTCTGGAGAGTCTCCTCTTATTATTTGCAAATGATGCTTTCTTATGCCACACAAATTTGAAACGTCTCCATCAATTTGATTTCAAATAAAGTATATTACATTCCCTGATAAATATATTTTTATCACATTAGTATTTAAACACGGATTTGGTCTCTTAGCAATATGAGATATGTAACAAAGTGGAGAGAGGAAATCAAAGTGCTGGCAAAGAATTTTAGTTTTCTAAAGAAAACAATCTTAAATACATGGCTGAAAGAAGAGAAAAGAAGTGAAAATGTACTACAAATGCCCCTGAACCACTGAAATATGTAAACTGAAATTTAAGAGTATTATGTAATTGCATAGATAAATGTTCTGTAGCTATACACTAGAGAACTATTTTCAATCTTTCAATATTCTGATAAAATCAGTTACTTTTATTCATTTTTTACATGATCAGTCATTTTTTGTTCAGTCCTTACTTGACAAATTCAAAAAGGTTTTATCTTACTATTTGACTCATTTTAACAATTTCGTATAAATTTGTCTTAGATAAACTTGCATTTATTGCAAGCAAGGCTTAATGTTATTCCTTCTCCTGAATTTAACATATAGATATAGGCATCTCAAATAAATGATTTGGCAACTTGCTGCTATATAGAGAACACAGGATTATTTTAAACATGGCATGCATTAACACACATAAATTGATGGCATGTTATTTAAGTTACTATGTGTTTGCTTAAATTTGTTGAAACTTATGTAGCCTCTGTTACCTATTTTGCAGGCTAACTTTATAGTAGAACACAAGTTTATGTTCTCCATTATAGTGCAAATATTTTGTTCTCTGGCTCAATGCCCACCTGCTTGATTTGCCTGTTTTCTCCCCCATTTTCCCCATATCCTGAGATCAGGTATCTTTCATTCTAGCCATAAGTTCTGGATGTCCTTCTTGTTCTTGCATGATCCTGATACTGGGTATATTTGGTTACATCATTATTTACTTGCATTTTGCTACAAACGAGACAAATATTTTCGATTTTAAACTCCTCCACTTGTTAGAAATCCTATTATTCCATATACAGCAAACTTACCTGTCTCTCCAGAGGATGACATCTGTGTGCTGAAGTCACAACAGATTCCATGTTCCCATTTCTAGTGACTATTGAGTCCCAGCAACAAAGACACCTTCCCTGCAATACGGTGTTTCAGCCTATCTATCCATCACATTGGGCAGTGTTACTTTTGTACTTCAAGTTTGTTCTGAACTGAATTTCAATCACTTACAAACTACCATGATTTTCAGGTACTTGATGATGAATACAATGTGTTTTGACGCTATGGGGATTAATACTCTTTATGTAATAGAGTGAGAAAAAAAGTTTTTTTTTTTTTTTTTTTTTTGGTCTTTATGAAACAACAAATAATTAGCTACAAAAATTGAGGCAATATGGGTATTTCTTAAACACTGTTAAAATTCGGTTATTATAAATTAGAAAGGCAAAACAACAAAAATACTTAAGCACAAAAACAGAACCACTTACATATTGCTAGTTTGCATAGGAAATGTTCCTTCAAAGGCCCATCTGCTATGAGCTTCATCTCCAGCCCATATTGGTGGAAACTTTAAGAGGTGGGGCTTAGTGGGAAGTTTTAATCCATTAGGGACATGACTTTGAGGGGAGTACAGGACTCTAGTCTCTTCCTCTTTATCTCTTTTTCCACATCCTGGCCATGAGGTGAATGGTTTTTCTATGCATTGCCACTGTGATGTACTGTCTCGCCAAAGGCCCAATACCAGGGGTTTAAACACACATAGATGGAAACCTGCAAAACTGTAATCCAAAATAAACCTTTTCTCTTTATAAACTGATTACCTCAAGTATTTGTTGTAGTAACAGAAATCTGATTAAATTAGGTATAAATTATCCAACATATTTTATTACATGATTTTTTTCATGATGATGCATTTTTTATACTATTTGTGGTGATTTAAGATTGTCAAATGACATAAAAATAAAGGCAACAATTAAGAGAGAAGTTAAGTTCTATGCCAAAAATAAAATAAAAGTCTGTCACATAATAGTGATGCATAGGTGCACAAGATAGTAGATGATAATTTATGATCCAACATCTATTTTTAATTTCTCTCATTAGAAATATGACTTAATTTTTCACACTAAAATATATTTTTTGATAAAAAATATATTTATCAATTATTTTTGTCAAGTGTTAAAGTTCAGACGGAAGAAAAAGACTTGAATTGTTAGATGGGATTTTTGGGAAACTGTTTTTAGGATATAAATTCAGCTATGAATAATTTCTTCTTTGCTCTGAGACCTTTAAAATATAACCCTTCCTCATCCCCACAGATAATAAAATTGAAGAATAGAAGTAATCCCCATCTTGGTTCTAACTTGCCTATTTATATTATGGTAGAAGTTTACTAATGCATGCATTTATTTGCTTTTATCTTAATTTTGTTTTAATTGCACTTAGAACCAATTAATCCTATAGATGTTCAGTTACACTATCTAAGCAGAAAAGTTGAGATGAAACCACTGTAAGAATGAACTATGGAATTTGCCTTTTGTGGAGGGAGAATTTGCAAATCAAACAGGGAACATCAGGACATGGAATTAGGAAGGTAAGCATAGGTCACATATATCCTGGTTCAAAATTCAGATTTTTTTCTTCTCCTACTTAGTCTGTTTGGGCATTTATGACAAAAATACCATAACTAGATAGCTTATGAGAAGTGGAAAATTATTTATCACAGTTCTGGGTACTTGAATGTCCAAGATCAAGTCACCAGCAGTTTTTGTGTCTGTTGAAGTTCTGCTTTCTTATAAATGTCTCCTTCTTTCTGGGTCCTCATGGTGGATAAGCCTGTGAGCTCCCTGGGTCTCTTTTATAGGGGCATCACCTTCATGATACTATTGTCATCCAAAGCCTCCTCACCCCAATATTATCCCTTGGGGGATTAAGTTTCAACACAGGGGTTTGGAGGAACACAAATATTCAGACCTTAGTACCAAAACACCACTTATGGTAACATTGAAATCCTTTAAGTTGGAGAAGGACATGTCTTGATACCGGCTTGATAAAAGTCACTGTGGTTACTATGTGGCAATATGACTGGTTGAGGATGAAATTAAAAGTTAAAGTGATAAATCTATGAGGAAGATACCATAACAATTCAAGTAGAGGGAGAGGGAAGGAAGGATAAAGTACAAAAAACTAGTGACATATTTGGGATTTAGCATTTATGGATATGATGATGAATTGGACATGCCTGCGGTTATTGAAAAAGATAAAATGCATATTGTTGCAGAAGATTCCTCATCTCCAATCTTGAGTTTGCTGAAGGTTCTCAAGTTAATATTGTAATAGAGACCTTTCTCAGCTATGTCGACTTCATGCATTTATGTTACTTTTGTTTTATTCATTTTTATAATTATAACTGAACAAATCAATACAGAATAATTCACCTTCCCATTTTTCAGTAAACACTGGTTAAATTAAATTAATGAAGGCTGGGGTTTTAGCTCAGTGATAGAGTATTCTCCTCGCATGTGTGAAGCACTGGGTTTGATCCTCAGCACCACATAAAAATAAAATAAATATATTATGTCCATCTAAACTAAAAATATTTTTAAAAACTTAATGAATAAACAGATGAAGAATAAAGTGATTGGCATTTTATGAGTGTAACTTGAATACCTTTATAGAAGGAGCATTTGATGAACCAGAAAGAAGAGGTTATAGAAACATTTATAAAGTTCATTTAGAAAACTCAAGTCATCAATCATCCAGTATTTTAGCATGAAAAAAAAAAAAAAGTGAATGTGTTCTTCTATTGTACTCTATAAAATCCTGTGAATTCTATCTCTGCTTGAGCTCAGGGAGACATTATATTTTTTGTTACCATCAGAGAGAATATACCTCTATTAAAAGCAATAGACTTTGAATCACTGGTCTGTAGGAGGAAAAAAAAAAAACAGTCAAACAAGAAACTACTAGGCCTAAGAAGACAATGTAAAAAAGTAAAGTCTTAGAGATCAATTTTCACCAACCATCTCATGTCATGAAACCAAACAAGAAAAGAAAAAATGAGATTCAAAAATCATCTCCAAATTTAACCATAGGTAAATATTAGGTTTCAAGATAAATGCATCAAATTGGCTTTTCTGAGGTTGGAATTGAGAGGGCAAAATGAAAGCAATCACATGAACTCAAAGAATTGAAATAAATTAATCATAGCTCATGCTTCTATGTTTAGTCAGTTAATGGTTATGCATGGTTAACAGATCAACATACACTATGATGGTGCAATGTCATGCAATTCTACCTCAGTTATGATATTATGATATTACTAATATGCAATGTGGACTTAGGATAAAAACTGTTCACTTACATATGAGGTTTAAGCACAGTAATAAGTTCCTCAAGGTACTACATGAGTACTTCTTCATATTTATTTTTTGTCTCTGGTCTCCGAGCTCCTTGTAGGGCTTTGAAGAGTAGAACTGATTGGAAAGAAAGATTATTTTCTATGAAATAATTTTCCAAGTAGGGAGAAATATCCATGGGAGATATTGCAATTTTTTAAGAGGGAAAGCTGATTTTTCTACAAAGAGCCATAAAGAGCTTCAGTGGTGACATAAAGCATAGAGAAAATATACTTTTTTACTCAAAGCAATGC
This sequence comes from Tamias sibiricus, assembly GCA_025594165.1. Taxonomy (NCBI): domain Eukaryota; kingdom Metazoa; phylum Chordata; class Mammalia; order Rodentia; family Sciuridae; genus Tamias; species Tamias sibiricus. Next base: position 145,676,469 of record CM046662.1, read on the forward strand.
AGGACTGAAGCTAACCTCTGACATTTGCTAGCAGTGTGTAACAGGGGAATTTTATAAAGTTAGGTAACTACAGTTTCCTTATTTGCAAAATAATTATAGTAATAAAACTTAATTAGTGGTGATATTGTAAAAGAGATATTAGCTACATAATATGAACACAATAAATATTAATTTTATTACTGTATTATCTCTCTTTGAATATAATTTTCTTAAAGGAGCCTTAGGGTGGATAAGTATAAGTGAAAACATGAAATTTCAAGTGATGCAGGTCTTAAAGAACTGCATGTGTTTTGTGAGTTAGGAGTTGGTAGAGATTGAATAGGAATCTACATTTGCAACTTTTACCAAAATATAAAGGAAAATTTCAAAAAAATAAAAGGTACTACAATCTCATCTATACAACAAACTATGGAAACAAAGCCAGCTAGATAGAGTGCAAACATCACTTAGAAGTGTAGAAATATGCTGCATAGACAGACTAATGAAGGAGATAACACCAAGAAAGGAATTTTGTAAGAGTAGGACATCACCTATACTCTTCTGGAATTTTTTTTTTTTTTTTTTTTTGGAAGACTGGTAGATGCGTGATCAAGGATAAATTCAATTATTATTTTTTTAAAATATTAGTTGTAGATGGACAAAATACCTTTATTTTATATAATTAGTTTTTTTTTTTTTAATTTTTTTATTATTTATTTACTTATTCATCATGCACAAGTATAGTATCTTTTTACATACAACTGCTTGTATACAAAGTATATAAGTACCATTCAGATCTTCAATCATGCATTTAGGTTAATGATGTCCATCTCATTCAACCACCAATTATTTTTTAACCCCCCCCTTACTCCCTCCCTCCCCTCCCTTTCCGTTGACCATTCTAGTGTTCCTCTGATCCTATGTACCCCCTTCCAACAACTCTGTGAACCAGCCTCCTTATATCAGAGAAAACATTCGGTACTTGGATTTTTGAGATTGACTAATTTCACTTAGCATTATATTCTCCAACTTCATCCATTTACCTGCAAATGCCATTATTTTATTCTCTCTTATTGCTGAGTAAAATTCCATTTTGTATATATACCATATTTTCTTTATCCACTCATCTACTGAGGGGCATCTAGGTTGGTTCCATAACCTAGCTATTGTGAATTGTGCTGCTATAAACATTGAAGTGGCTGTGTCACTGTAATATGCTGTTTTTAAGTCTTTTGGGAATAGACCCAGGAGTGGGATGGCTGGGTCATAGGGTGGTTCCATTCCCATTTTCCCAAGAAATCTCCATACTGCTTTCCATAGCGGTTGCACCATTTTGCAGTCCCACCAGCAATGTATGAGTGTGCCTTTTTCCCCACATCCTCTCCAACATTTATTGTTGTTTGTGTTCTTGATAGCTGCCATTCTGACTGGAGTGAAATGAAATCTTAGAGTAGTTTTGATTTGCATTTCTCTAATTGCCAGTGATGTTGAGCATTTTTTCATGTATTTGTTGATTAATCGTGTATCTTCTTCTGAGAAGTGTCTTTTCAATTCCTTAGCCCATTTATTGATTGGGTTATTTGCTTTTTTGGTGTTAAGTTTTTTTAGTTCTATATACATTCTAGAAATTAGTGCTCTATCTGATGTGCATGTATTAAATATTTGTTCCCAATTAGTTGGCTCTCTATTCACCTCACTGATTGTTTCTTTTGCTGAGAAGAAGCTTTTCAGTTTAAATCTATCCCATTCATTAATTCTTGGTAATAGTTCTTGTGCTACAGGATTCTTATTAAGGAACTTGGGGCCTAATCCGACATGTTGGAAATTGGAGCTTACTTTTTCTTCTATTAGGTGTATTGTCTCTGGTCTAATTCCTAGGTCCTTGATCCACTTTGAATTGAATTTTGTGCATGGTGAGAGACAAGGGTTTAATTTCATTTTGTTGCATATGGATTTCCAGTTTTCCCAGCACCATTTATTGAAGAGGCTATCCTTTCTCCACTGTACATTTTTGGCACCTTTGTCTAATATAAGATAGCTGAAATTATATGTATTAGTCTCTGTGTCCTCAATTCTGTACCATTGGTCCACCAGTCTGTTTTGGTGCCAATACCATGCTGTTTTTGTTACTATTGCTCTATAGTATAATTTAAAGTCCGGTATGGTGATGCCCCCTGCTTCACTTTTCTTGCTCAGGATTGCTTTGGCTATTCTGGGTCTCTTATTTCTCCAGATGAATTTCATGACTGCTTTTTCTATTTCTTTGAAGAATGACATTGGGATTTTGATTGGAATTGCATTAAATCTGTATAATGTTTTTGGTTGGTAGTATGGACATTTTGACAATATTGATTCTACCTATCCAAGAGCAAGGTAGGTCTTTCCATCTTCTGAGTTCTTCTATGATTTCTTTCTTTAGTGTTCTATAATTTTCCTTATAGAGCTCTTTCACCTCTTTCGTTAAGTTGATTCCCAGGTATTTTATTTTTTTTGATGCTATTGTAAATGGGGTAGTTTTCATCATTTCCCTTTCAGAGGCTTTGTCACTGATGTACAAAAATGCCTTTGACTTATGGGTATTGATTTTGTATCCTGCTACTTTGCCAAATTCATTTACTAGTTGTAAAAGTTTTCTGGTAGAGTTTTTTGGGTCTTCTAGGTAGATTATCATGTCATCAGCAAATAGTGCTAATTTGAGCTCTTCTTTTCCTATCTTGATCCCTTTAATTTCTTTCGTCTGTCTAATTGCTCTTGCCAGAGTTTCCAGTACTATGTTAAATAGCAGTGGTGAGAGGGGGCATCCCTGTCTTGTTCCAGTTTTTAGAGGGAATGCTTTCAATTTTTCTCCATTTAAGATAATGTTAGCTCTGGGCCTTGCATAAATAGCTTTTATAATGTTGAGATATGTCCCTGATATTCCTAGTTTTTCCAGTGTTTTGAACATAAAGGGGTGCTGTATTTTGTCAAATGCTTTTTCTGCATCTATTGAGATAATCATATGATTTTTATCTTTAAGTCTATTGATGTGATGTATTATGTTTATTGATTTCCGAATGTTGAACCAGCCTTGCATCCCTGGAATAAACCCCACTTGATCATGGTGCACTATCTTTTTGATATGTTTTTGTATCCGATTTGCCAGAATTTTGTTGAGGATTTTTGCATCTATGTTCATTAAAGATATTGGCCTAAAGTTTTCTTTTTTGGATGTGTCTTTGCCTGGCTTTGGAATTAATGTAATATTGGCCTCATAGAAAGAGTCTGGAAGAGCTCCCTCTTTTTCTATTTCTTGAAATAGTTTGAAGAGCATTGGTATTAGTTCTTCTTTGAAAGTCTTGTAGAACTCTGCTGTAAACCCATCAGGTCCTGGACTTTTCCTTGTTGGTAGCTTTTTGATGACATCTTCTATTTCTTTGCTTGTAATCGATCTGTTTAAATTGTGTATTGCCTCCAGATCCAGTTTAGGCAAATCATATGACTCTAGAAATCTGTCAATGCATTCAGTATTTTCTGTTTTATTAGAGTACAAGTTTTCAAAGTAATTTCTAATTATTTTCTGTATATCTGAGGTGTTTGTTGTGATATTCCCTTTTTCATCACAAATGTTAGTGATTTGAGTTTTTTCTCTTCTTCTTTTCGTTAGCATTGCTAAGGGTCTGTCAATTTTGTTTATTTTTTCAAAGAACCAACTTTTAGTTTTGTCAATTCTTTGAATTGTTTCCTTAGTCTCAATTTCATTAATTTCTGCTCTGATTTTAATTATTTCCTGTCTTCTGCTGCTCTTGGTGTTGATCTGTTCTTCTTTTTCTAGTGCTTGGAGGTGTGATGTTAAGTCGTTTATTTGTTGGTTTTTTTTCCTTTTAAAGAATGAACTCAGTGCAATGAATTTTCCTCTTACTACTGCCTTCATAGTATCCCAGAGATTTCTATACGATGTATCTGTGTTCTCATTTACCTCTAGGAATTTTTTAATCTCCTCTTTGATGTCTTCTTCAACCCCTTGTTCATTCAGTAGCATGTTGCTTAGCTTCCAGTTGTTGGAGTAGTTTTTCTTATTCCTTGTTTTGTCGTTGATTTCCAATTTCATCCCTTTATGGTCTGATAGCATGCAGGGTAGTATTTCTATTTTTTTATATTTGCTGAGATTTGCCTTGTGACATAGTATATGATCTATTTTGGAGAAGGAGCCATGTGCTGCTGAGAAAAAAGTGTATTCATTTACTGAGGGATGAAATATTCTATATATGTCCGTTAGATCTAAGTTATTAATTGTTTTAAGGAGGCCTAAGATTTCTTTGTTTAGTTTTTGTTTGGATGATCTATCCATTGGTGAGAGAGGTGTGTTGAAATCCCCTAGAATAACTGTGTTGTGGTCAATTTTACTCTTGAACTTGAGAAGTGTTTGTTTGATGAATGTAGGTGCTCCATTATTTGGGGCATATAGATTTATGATTGTTATATCCTCTTGATGAATGGTTCCCTTAAGTAGTAAGAAATATCCATCTTTGTCCCTTTTGATTAACTTTGGCTTGAAGTCTACCTTATTTGAAATGAGAATGGAAACCCCTGCTTGCTTCCGCAGGCCAGATGCGTGATCAAGGATAAATTCAATTATTATTTTTTTTAAAATATTAGTTGTAGATGGACAAAATACCTTTATTTTATATAATTAGTTTTATGTGGTGCTGAGGATCAAACCTGGTGCCTCACACATGCTAAGCAAGTGCTCTATCACTGAGCCACAACTGTAGCCCAAATACAATTATTTTTATTCATTCAATTTTAAAAAAAGTTAAAATTCCGTTTGGTTATACTGGCACATACCTATAATCCCAGTGACTCAGGAGGCTGAAGAAGGAGGATTACATGTTCAAAGCCAACCTCAGCAATTAAGGGAGGCCGTAAGTAACAAATTACTTATAGTTTTAAAGATTCCTTAGTTGACCAATATAAATCACATTTTAGTTTATACTGTATGGAAGTGTGCACAGGTGTGTGTGTGTGTGTGTGTGTGTGTGTGTGTGTGTGTGTGTGTAATTTGAAAACCGTTTTGTATTTGGTTTAATCTATAACAGAAGTTGAAATGCAATTTTATGAGTAAAATAGAGGGATAAATAAAAGAACAGTAATTCCACCAACTTTTCATTACCACAGCACTAATAATACCATAACAAAGTGACTAAATTTTATATTAAGAAATATAATTAGAAAAGGAATATTATTTTATTTAATAATTAATTTTCTTCACATAGACAAAAAATTTTGACCACAGACAGTATCATTAACCACAAATAATGGAATGATCTTGTAATTTCTATTGCTGAATGACTTTATTAATTTAGCACTTTATGGATTTCATTACTGGAATCAAATACAAAGAACAGTCTCTGATATATTTATTGTATTGTAGGGATATGAAAGCTACTTTAAAAAATCTCTTCTATTAAGTTGTAGAATTTTGTGATTTTAGCTGTTCTGTATCCTCAGCTCTTTCTGGATTGTCACAAAACTGAGGTTAAATAAATCCCAAATGACTAAAGCCCTATATGCCTATCCTATAGAAAGAATTGTGAGATGTACCTATTAATCATTCCACTGTGGGTATTATGTGGCAGGTGTGTGTCAGCAGAATAAAGTATTCAGCAGACAAGATGTATTTTTAAAAGAATCTTTTGTTACTTTTCTTTGAGTATGAATTCAAGGTTGCAATTTATTAACTAAAACTTGAGTTTTTGTTAACCAATAACATTTCTCACTTTTATGTTTAATTAATTTTGCCTTTTTCTTCAAATATGATAAAGGGAAAAATGATCACTACAAATGACTAAACCTGGGGCCACATGTTTTCTAAATTATGTGATTTTCCCAAACCAGGCAATGGTAATCTAGCGCCGTGTAAAAATATTTCTGCAGAACAATATGCATAAGGAGAAATGCCATCTTCTTTCCCAAAATAATAACACTATCTTAGTTCATTCAGAATACTCTAACATTTTGCCTTAGAGTGAGTAATTTATAAACTACCAAAATTTATTGCTCAATGTTCTTGAAGGCTAGGGAGTGCAATAGCAAAGCACCTGATCAGATTTGGTGTCTGGTGAAGGCTGCTGTTGGATTCAGAGATGGTGCCTTCTTGGAGTCTTCACATGGGGGAAGAGGTGAACAAACTCCCTTGATTATTTTCATACCAGCACTAATCCCATTTATTGATCTCATTACTTCCCAAAGACGCCCAACTCAGTACTATCCCATTGAAGGTTGAATTTCAACAAATAAATTTTGGGAGAAAACATTCAGTCCATAGCAGGGAAAAATTTACTTATGAAGAATGTGTTAAAGACGTTTTCTCAAACTTTTCCCATCTGGACCCCAACAAGTACTTTCAGCTAAGGCAGCCTATGTTACTTTTATCATTTATAGAGAAGAAAACTGGGACTAATATTATTTTAGGGTACACTAGGTAGTATGGGTAGCCAGTGTTAAAGCCTGAACTCAAATGTACATCTTATTTTCTAGTTCCATCAGGAAGCAGAGTATTTTTAAATAGAAAAAGTTAGTCTGGTATGGTGGTGCATGCTGTGCTCAGGAGGCTGAGGCAAGAGGATTGCAATTTCAGGTTAACCTGGGCAACTTAGTGAGACCCTGTCTCAAAATTAAAAATAAAACTAAAAAGGCTGGGGGGGTTTACTCAGTAGTAGAGCACCCCCTGGGTTCAATCCCCAGTACTGTTAAAAAAAAAATACAGTGAGAGCACTTTGAAGTCACAGAGTTCTGTGTTTCAGTCCAACACTTAGATGGGTTCTCCAGAGCATGTATCAAAACCTGTCTTAATCTCCATTTTTTTTGGTCTGTAAAATGAAGCCAAGAGTACCAAAATTGGTAAATTTGAAGTGGGATTCTCGCAACATCAAATAACACAATTTCTTCTTAATACTCATTCTTTGTGTCATTTGTTTATTTTCTTGCTTTAAATTCTATATCCATCTCCACATTACATTGACCTCTAATGAGCTTATTAAAATTTTGTCAAAGAGAAAATTTGCTAGAAGTATATCTGTGAAATTAGAAGTAAAGATCAAATGCTTCAAATTAGCTTTTAGATCACACAGTAGTGAAGAGAACCCAGGACTAACAGGAATACCCAGATTCCACCCTCCTTTGTGGATACACCTGTGATGGTTGATTTTATGTGTCAACTTCCTTAAGCCATGGCTTCACGTTTTTGTTCAAATACCAATCTAAATATTTCTGTGAAAGAAAATTTAGATGTGGCTCATATTTTAATCAGTAGAGTTTGAACAAAGTAGATTACCCTCCATGACATGAGTGAACCTCATTCAATCAGTTCATGACCTTAAGAAAAAAGACAAATATCCCCCATTGAAAAAGAAATTCTGCCTCTGGACTGTGTTTAAACTTGAGGCCACAATATAAATTCCTCCCAGGAACTTTAGGCTGCTATAGTTTCAAATTCATCTACCTCCTTAATAGTAGGATGAGCCAGTTACTTACTCTCTTTCCCTGTCCTTCTACTGGTTCTGTTTCTCTGGAAAAATGGACTGATTTTTCCTTTTATTTTTAATTTTATTTTCAATAAAATGAAATAGTAACTTTGGAGATGGTTTACAGCACAGACAAAATATAAGTAGCAGGTGATATTCCAGTAAAAACTTAACTATATTCTATTAAGCATTTAAAGCATATCACCAACTACTTTAAGTGCGTGTATGTGTGTGTAGGTCTGTGTTAGCTCATTTCATTCTCGTAATACTTTGTGAAATAAGTACCTTTGTTTGGATTAAGAAACTGAGGATTAGAAATTTTAGTGTCTGTCCCAGGGCTACACACTTATTAAGTGGTGGGGTGAGGCCATGATATAAACCAGTATTGTTGTTGTTATTATTATTATTTTTCAGGATTTCTCTGCTGTTTACCTACACACACACACACACACACACACACACACACACACACAACATTTCTCTACTAGATTTTACATCTTTCTAGGAAATAGTTTAATATTATCTCTCCTTAATAAATTTTCTAAAATCTCCTCTTCTCTCTAAAATTTGGCTATTTAACTTTTTTTCCAACTCCACAGAGGGAAAACAAAATAAGAAAACAAACAGAATACAATCAGAAAAGAAATCCCTCAAGTTCCCAATACCGCATCAAAACCAACTCCTACAACTGCACTGACATCTGTCTTCTTCCTGTAACCTGGTGTCTTCTGAGGCCATCTTCATCCAACTCTCTCCCCTGACAACTTGAGGACTCTGAACTGCAGTAAACCCTCATCCTCAATATTCTGCATCATTAACATCTATGGTACAAGGCATCATTGTCCTAAACACACACATCAGCTGATCGACTTTCCCTATGAAAAGTAATGAAAACACTCCCTTCACACCATATGCCACTCTAGTAGTACCTGGCTCATCCTTTTCCCTTTACAAAAAAAGTATTTTTTCAACGTTTAAGCCAACTGCCTGCACTTACTTACTCTCCACCCATGTCTCTCTGAATTCACTCTTCTACGGAACTCTTCCCCTTGATTTCCTCAGCCTACTCACCACTTTAAGAAGGTATCTCAAGTTGTGTCAGCCCTCCACTGGAAACCCTACATAGATTAAAAGCCAGGGTCAGCACAGTCCACTTGGCTGTTTCCTTCATATTTCTCTTATTCACTATCCTTCAGGCACATGAAGTGTCATCTTGGTCCCCAAATACATCAACTGTTGCCGCCTTAGGCAACAATACCACCGGAAAGAAATCGGAGGCAGACTGGGAATGAGTAGTTCCTTTATTGTTGCTTCTTCTTCTTCTCTATCTTCTCTTCTGTCCCCCCTGATTCCCCCAAAGTCTCTTTAAATACTCTTTACCTTAACAAGCATACAAGTGTCACAAGCTCAACTTACAGGTGCTGTATGCAGTGCCCACAGGCACAGAAAGATTCTTAGTCAATTACATTAAGGTCAGGTGTAAACAAGTAAACACCTCCTCTTGGCTCTCAGCCAGCCGCCATCTTAACTACTTCCTCATTAAAGGCTCTTACAATCAACTATGATCTGACCACAGGATATTTAGACTTGCTGTTTTCTCTACCTCTAATCTTTTTCAGCCACATACCTTTATGCTTAACTCTTTTTGTTTCTAATTACTGCTCAGAGTGTATCTAATTAAAAAATCCTTCCCCTACCAAATCCCATAAAATAAGAATTTTCACCAAACCCTCATATTTCTTATTTTATAAACTTGCTTAATTTTCTTCATAAGACTGAACACCATTGGTAACTTAATATATAGGTATATATAAGTACATATATATGTGCACATATATATAATTTTTAATTTATTATTATCTCCCATGTATTTGTGAGCTCCATGAGGGAAATTATTTTGACTATTTTATTATTTCTCTAGTTCCAGAATGTAAAATAAAGTTATAGCACACAATAAATATTTCTATTTTATAATAATAAATAATACATTAAAAAATTGTGTGTATTTCATTCTTCTGGATCTGGAGAACATATTGCTAAGTGAAATAAGCCAATCTCAAAAAAAAAAACAAAGGCTGAATATTTTCTCTGACATGAATAATCCACAATAAAGGCAGGGGGTAGTTAGGGAAGGATGGAGTTACTTTGGATTAGGCAGAAAGGAGTGAAGGGAGGTGAGAGAGAATGGGGTTAGGAAGGATAGTAGAATGCATCAGACATTATTACCCTATGTGCATGTACAACTACACGACCAGTGTGATTCTACATCATGTACAACCAGAAGAATGAGAAGTTATACTTCATTTTTGTATGATGTGTCAAAATGCATTCTATCATGTATAACTAATTAGAGCAAATTTTAGAAAAAAAGAAGAAAAAGAAAAAAAAATTGCACATATTAATAGGGTACCACATGATGCTTTCACACATGCATACACTGCAACAGACATTTTAAATATTTTTCTCAAATATGTATCACTTCTGTATGGTGAAAACTTTCAAAATCTTTGGTCAGGTGGTATTTGTAGTTCTGTGCCTGACTTATTTTATGTAAAAGAATGATCTCCAGTTCCATCCAAATTGTAGCAAATGACAGGATGTTTTTCTCTCTTAAAATTATTTTTATCAGTGCATTATGATTATACATATTAGTGAAATTCATTGTTACATATTAAAATGTGCACAACATATAATTTGCTTTCTTACATTCCCTAGAATCTCCCCTCCCCTTCCCTTCCCTTCCCTTTCCTTTCCTTTCTCCATCCCCTGTATCTCTTTTCCCTACTCTACTGGTCTTTCTTCTATCTTTGTAAGACCCCTTTTCCCCTTTTTAAATTTTTTTTCTTCTTTGGCTTTTGCATATGGGAAAAAAAATACTTGACTCTGAGTTTCTCAGTCTGGACTATTTCACTTAGCATGATGCTCTTTAGTTCCATCCATTACTAGCAATTGCCATAATTTCATTTTTCTTTATGATTGAGTAGAACTCCATTTTGTGTGTGTGTGTGTGTGTGTGCCATATTTTTTTATCAATTCATGTGTAAACACCTAGACTGAGTCCATAACTTGGCTGTTGTGAGTTGTACTGTTATAAAATTTGCAAAACATTCATCACCAGAATATGATGATTTTGGAATAAATATCAAAGAGTGGGATAGCTGAGTCACATGGTGCTTCCATTTCTAAATTTTTAACAAATCTCCATACTGCTTTCCAGAATGGTTTTAGTAAAGTGCAGTCCTACCAAAAATGTACAAGTGTACCTTTCTTCCAATAGCCTCACTATCACTTATTATTATTTGTATTCTTGGTAATTGCCATTCTGTCTGGAGTGAAATGAAATCTCAATGTAATTTTGATTTGCATTTCCCTGGTTTCTGGGGTTGTTGGACTTTTTTCATATATTTCTTGGCCATTTGTATTTCTTCTTTTGAGAAATGTCTCTTTAATTCTTTTTCCCACTTATTGATTGGGCTATTTTTTGTTGTTGTTGTTGTTTTTGGTGTTAAGTTTTTTTGAGTACTTTATATAATTCTGAATAGTAACTCACTATCCAGAATAGTAGAGGAGCAGCTGCTATTATTTCCCTGCATCCCATGTTCCTCTTTGATTCCAATTTTTCTTAAATGTGGTCCCTAAACATTGTACCAGAGTTGTTTTTTTTTTTTTAATATTCTGATGAAGGTTACTTATTTTCTTTTCATTAGTTTTGTCTTAATTTTCAAGACTGTCCACTTTGTTTTTGAATGATGGTATTGATTCTTCAACACAATCTATTCTGTTACAGAGACTTTCAACTGACCATTTTATTTGATTTATTGTGTCTTCCATTTCCAAGACTTCTGTTTGATTCTTTTCCAATATATTTATCTCCATATTGAAGTGTTCATTCATATCATATTTTGACTTCCTTACTTCATTCATTTGTTGTTCTGTGTACTCTTGGTATTCATTGATCATTTTAATAATAATTTTTTGAATTATTTATCTGGTACTTCACCCACTTTGATATCTTTAGAGTCAGTTGCTGATCAATTATTAACTTTAGGAGGCATTGTGTTAGCTCCCTCTCCTAATATTCCTTGCATCCTTATGTTGGTCTTTATGCTTCTGTTGTGATGAATTTATCATCTACTTTTATGAATGGGCATTTTTAGGGCACAGATGCCTCTTGCCAATGTGTTCTGAGATACCAGTTTCTTGTGAAATTTTCAATATTTTCCAAATGGGTTTTGTAATACACAGTCCTTTGATGATGATTAGTTTATTTTGATACATCATATCATGCCATAGTTTGAGGACTGAACTTTCTCTATATATCACAGAAGAGTGGTGTCCATCTGCTAGATCTGGCAATTGTGTTGTATACAGCAGGGTATGTGAGATACACCCTCTGCGAATGCTCTTTTTCACTTAAAATTTTTGCACTTGTTATAGTTTACATATAATGTGTCCCTCAAAAACTCATGTGTATGACAGTAAAAGGAAGTTTAGAGGTAAAATGGTTGGGTTATGTAAGTTTTAACCTTACCAGTGCATCAATCCACATTTACTAATCAACTGTGTTGTAACTGTAGGCAGATATGGGGTGGCTAGATGTAAGCTGCCTGTCATGGCCAGCCACGGCGCCGCGGGAGGAAAACTCGGAGGCAGAGTAAAGCTATTACTACTTTTACTTCTACTTTCTTAGAGAGAGCTTAGAGAGAGAAAGAAAGATTTTTCTTCTTCTTAGAAAGAGCTTAGAGAGAAAGATTAGAGAGAGCTTTCTTCTTTCTTCTGTTCTTCTTAGCTTAGAGAGAGAGAAAGAAAGATAGAGCTTTTCTTCTTAGAGCTTAGAAAGAGAGAGAGCTTGAAAGAGAGAGATTTCTTCTTTAGAGAGAGAGAGAGAGCTTAGCTTTTAGAGCTTCTTTCTTCTTTCTTCTTTCTTCCTCGGGAGCCTCTGCCTGACTCTGACCAGGAATTACTTCTTCTATCTGGTTTCTCTTCTGTAACCGCTCTGCCTACGTTCTGGCCGCTCTGATTCTTTTCTTCTTCTCCAACCCGAACTCTTCTTCCGACCGAGCGACTGCATGACTGACTGAATGAATTCATTCTTCTCCTGACTCCGACCGCTTTCACCCGGTTATATACTTTTAGCTTTGCGGGTGCCTCACGTGCACTTACAGGTGCATCACATACATACTTATTATCAGGTGGAACTTATGGCTTCCAGCTGACCGCAATAGCCATCTCCCTAATTGGGGCTCCTTCAGCTAGAGGAGGTGGTTCACTGGGGGCATGCATGACTTTGGGGAATATATTTTGTTCCTGGTGAGTGGAGCTCTCTCTGCTTCCTGATTGCCACATCCTGACTGCTTTTCTTTGTCATGCACTCTGCCAAGCTGTTCTGCCTCCTTGAATCCAGCTATGGAATCAGCCATCTATGGACTGAGAACACTGAAATCATGAGCCTCAAACAAATGTTTTCTCCTCTAAAATGATTCCTGTCACATCTTTTGGTCACAGTGGATAAAAAAATTGACTAAAATAATATTTTAAGGGGTATGAGAGTGATCAAGATTAAGACCCCTCATAGGTGTGGTTCCACAGCCTTTGTGTGAATTCTTCCTGTTTTTGCTGTAGGAGTGGATGTCCATGAGGAGCACCTGAGATTCCCACCTAACTGTTCCTACTTGGTTCCTGGTCATTAGTTTGGAGTTTTTGCCGCACCTATTCTTTATATTATTGTGCAAATTTGAGTGTGGTTAGTTTGCATGTGGAGAAAGGTGTACTGTTTCTTGGTTGCAGTTAGCTCAGGAACAGAATCTCTATCTTGTGAACTTACAGTGTTTCCCAGCACTCACGGAGGAAGTAATCTTGCTGCTTAAATTCTGAGCCATGGAACAACTGGAAATGAAGACTTTCTCTAATCCCTATTCTAGATCTGAAGGTAGAAATTTCATCTTTTCCCCATTTAGTATACTGTTAGCTATTGTGGTATTATAAATAGTCTTCAATATGGTGAAGCATTTTCCTTCTATAACTAATCTGTTCAATGCTTTTTTGTTGTTGTTATTGGTACTGGGGATTGAACTCAGGGGCATTTGAGCTCTGAGCCACATGCCCAGCCCTTTTATGTATTTTATTTATGTATTTTATTTAGATACAGGGTCTCACTGAGTTGCTAAGTGCCTCACCATTGCTGAGGCTGGCTTTGAACTCACAATCTTCTTGCCTCAGCCTCCCAAGTGCTGGGATTACAGGTGTGCGCCACCATGCCCAGCTTCTGTTCAATGCTTTTATCATGAAGGGATGTTGAGTTCTATTAAATTTGTTTTCTGCATCAATTGAGATGATCATATGTTTTTATCCTTCATTCTGTTCATGTCCTGTATTATGCTTATTGATTTGCATCTACTGAGCCATGTTTCATCAATCAGGGATGAATCCCATTTGTCATGGCAACAAATCTTTGTAATATGATGTTGGATTCAGTTTGCTGGTGTTTTGCTTAATAATTCTTCATTCATGTTTATTAAAGACATTATCCTGTAGTTGTATCTGTTTTTATTTCATCTTTTAATAAACATTTATTGAATAAAAAAAATAGATCTTTCATCCCATAACTTGCACATAATCCCTACCAATAAGCTCTAAATTTGATACTCTGTACAAATTACACTCTCTGCCGATTCAGCAATATTATGAATGCGGCATCCTCTATCATATCCAAAATTCAAGTTAACATCTATCTCTTCCATGAACTCTCTCTTTGTTGAAAATCTGAAAATGTCAGCCTTAAAGGTGACAATCAATGAGGGTTCCTTCTCAATACCATAAGTGCCTTAGCAACTTCACCATCATTTCTCCCCCTGTGTTATTTAATTTTCCTTTATGATTACTATTTAACTATTTGATAATTCCATAATGCTTAAGGCCATATCTTGCCATTTAATCAGGCTTGGTTTCATCCATTTTTACCTTCTTTTTTTTTGGGGGGGGGGTGCTTGTTTTCAGTTTTAATGATTTTCCCTCATTTAAAAAAAAATTGTTTGATTTTGTTTCTTTTTTTTTTTTAATATTTATTTATTTGGAGTTGGAGGTTTCTTTTACTAGCTCCTTTAGAAGAAATTTTACATTATTTAGTTGAGAATTTTTTTTCTTTCTATTTTAGGAATGCATTAAGCATACATTTTCCTCTAAATACCCTTTAACCTGCATCCCAAAATTTTGATATATTTTATTTTTACATTCATTTAGATCACAATATTTTCTAATATTCCTTGAAGGTTACTCTCTTACTCAGAGATTATTTGTGTCACATTGTTTACTTTCCAAATAGTTGATGTTTTCCAGCTATTTTTGGGTTAATTAATTTCTATTTTATTTCATTTGAGGTCCAGTGATATACTTTGTGTGGTTTCAGTTTCTTTAATGAGCTGCGTTTCTTGGCTTTGGATATTCCTTCTGCTGTTACTGGGCAGACTTGAACTGTGGGCTGCCCTATTCAGTACTCAAAGCCTATAACATGCTACTAGTAACCTGTTCAGGTACAATACTGAGAATTGGGGGTCAGCTCGTGTAGATTTAGTAAGGACCTTTCCTAGGTCCTTACTCCTTCTTCCCATGCTCTCCAGATCCCAGGGTTTTCTTTTCCTGGTGCATTTGGTCAGAAAAATTGATGTATCTCATGGCTCGAGTTCTTTGTACTGTTTTCTCATTCATGCAGTTGGTCAGAGAGAAGCAGTCAGACAAAAGTAGGAGAAAAATTAACAGGGAGCCAGGCATGGTGGTGCATGCCTGTTATCCCAGCGCCTGAGGAGGCTGAAACAGGAGGATTGTGAATTCAAAGTCAGCATCAGCCAAAAGCCAGGTGCTAAGTAACTCAGTGAGACCCAGTCTTTAAAATACAAAAAATGGCTGGGCGTATGGCTCAGGGGCCAAGTACCCCTGAGTTCACTCCCAGGTACCAAAACAGACAAATAAAAAACAAACAAATGAAAAAAAAAAAAAAAAAAAAAAACAGGGATTTTTTTTTCCCTTACTCTTGACCACAGGAACTATTTTTCCTAATTTCTCTTGCCAGTTTGGGGAACTTACATGTTGGCTGCAGATGTACATGACCACTGTCCCTGCACAACAGCAGTGGAACTTTGTCACTAAGAAGTGTTCCACAGTTCTGAGAGAGATGGGAAAAATAGGAATTTCTTCCTTACTTACACTTGTCTTAGGGAGGATGTTTTTATTCCCCAGAATTCTGTATATAAATAGGGTTATTTTTTTTTTTTCTTTCAGAGTTTTATTGTCTCAGGCTGAAAACCTTTCTGAGATTGAGATAACTTCAAATCAAACTACAAAATATAAGGGGGAGGAGGACTGAAAACAACAAAACTGTGGTACCTTCATTCTTGAAGATTTGACTTTGTACCGTATGTTTTCTAATGTCATTTACTTTTCAGAGATCTTAGGTAGTTTTTACACATTTAGTTGTATTCAATGGGACAAAGAGGGTAACAGATTAATTGTATTCAGTAGGATCTGAACCCAGTATAAAGCTTTTATGGATTCTGTTGATTGAAATATTATTCTGAAATCACCCAATGTTAAGAAAAAAAATTCCTTTAATAAACTCTAGGGAACTATTATGAATAAGATGTCTTGTTCTCAGAAATCTATGAGTAAAATCATAATAAAAATAGAATTAAAATTGCCCATCAAAAATTAGCAAAAGAGCTGGGTGCAGTGGTACACGCTTGTAATCCCAGCAGCTCAGGAAGCTGAGACAGGAAGATCAGCATTTGAAGCCAGCCTCATCAATGGGGAGGTGCTAAGCAACTCAGTGAGAACCTGTCTCTAAATAAAATACAAAAAAGGGCTGGGGATGCGGCTCAGTGGTTAAATTCCCCTGAGCTCAATCCCTGGTACACCCTGGTACACCTCACACACACACACACACACACACAAAAAAAAAAAAAAAAAAAAAAAAAAAAAAAGCAAAAGATAAACTTGTTTCAATATGATGTACAATAATTTAACAGAGAGAATATATCTTTATTTTTGGTGATACTAGCTGCATATCACCTAATAAAATACTTTCCAATCGAAAGCTACTATTCCAACCACTTCAAAAAATAATTGCATGAATAATTATAAAAATTGCTAATGTTATAAGGTTGTTCTGTGTTCAGGAGCTATGTGGAGAGATTAACATACATAACCTGATTTAACATTCACAGTCTGACATGAAACAGAATATCACATTTTACAGAAGAGGACTCCAAGACCCAATAGACTGAAATAGCTTGACTGGGGTCATTCAAATAGTGTATGGAACAGAAAGTCTAATATAGTTCTGCCATACATTAGCCTCTTCTCTTTATAAAAATGAACAGAACAACAATTCAAATCTTATCAGGAAACTTTTATAAAATGGATACAAACAATGGAATTTTATTAAGGCAAGATCATAAGTTACAGTGATAATTAATGGATGTTATAATTTAAAAAACGGTAGAAGCATACCTAGGGATTATTTAGAAAGAGAGTTTGAAGTAAGATTCAGTAGCTTTTTATGAGAAGGGTTAAATGAAAGAGGGACAGAGAATGGGAGAGCAATATTATTTTCACGATGAATTTGTTTTTGCAAGAAATCAATAAACATTTTCTTAAATATGTCTGATTGTTAGCAAAGTCTGTGGGTAAGATATTTTAATGAAAAGTTCAATATATTTCTAAAGTACATTGTTATTTTTCTTTGGGCGCATAATTTAAAAGCTACATTAAAGTTCATGTGCAATTACTAATAACACATCACACTAAAACCATGGTAAAGTAAATACTATAATTGAGAACTAAAATAAATCCTTTACATCAGAGTCTAATAAAATGCACATTGATAATTCCTCATTTTCTTGAATCTCAGAAATAAAACTATATATATTTATATACGTATAAATATATGTCTAATATGTATGATATTCATAAATACATTATTAACTTATCTAAAATTTTTATATATTTATACAAATTCTGGCATATATGTAGGTTAGCATCAGTAGCATTATAAAGTGGATCTTTTACAAAATAAACACTTTGTAAAACAAATACATTGACAAATACCACAAAAATCATCAACAAAATGAAAATTTCATAGTAATAGTATATGTTAGAAATTCACATTTTACCTGAATTGAAAGTTTAAGAGTCAAGTCAAATTTCTTTTAAAAACGTTTATATCAAGGAATGGAGTTAAACTTTACGCTGAATTTAGCTTTAACTATTTTTTTTCCTTTTCTTCTAAGTTGTTATATATGACAACAGAATGCATTACAATTCATATTACACTTACAGAGCACAGTTTTATGTATCTCTGGTTGTATACAAAGTATATTCACACCATTTGTGTCTTCGTACATGCACTTAGGGTAATGATATCCATCTCATTCTACCATCTTTTTTTTTTTTAATTGCCCTTTTGCCCCCTCCTTTTCCCTCCCTCTCCATTGGCCTTTCTAGTGTTCCTCTAATCCTCCTATGTTCTCCATCCCAATCCCACTGTAAATCAGCCTCCTTATATCAGAGAAAACATTTGGAATTTGGATTTTTGAGATTGGCTAACTTCACTTGGCATTATATTCTCCAACTTCATCCATTTACCTGTGAATGCCATTATTTTTATTCTCTTTTATTGCTAAGTAATATTCCATTGTGTACATATACCACATCTTCTTTATCCTTTCGAAGGGCATCTAGGTTGGTTCCACAGTTTAGCTATTGTGAATTGTGCTGCTATAAACATTGATGTGGCTGTGTCCCTGTAGTATGCTGTTTTTAAGTCTTTGGGAGTAGAGTGGGATAGCTGGGTCATAAGGTGGTTCCATTCCCAGTTTTCCAAGGAATCTCCATACTGCTTTCCAGATTGGCTGCACCATTTTGCAGTCTCACCAGCAAAGTATGAGTGTGCCTTTTCCCCCACATCCTCTCCAACATTTATCGTTACTTGTGTTCTTAATAGCTGCCATTCTAACTGGAGTAAAATGAAATCTTAGAGTAGTTTTGATTTGCATTTCTCTTATTGCTAGAGCTGTTGAACAATTATTCATATATGTGTTGTGTGATTGTATATCCTCTTCTGAGAAGTGTCTGTTCAGTTCCTTGGCCCATTTAGTGATTGGGTTATTTGTTTTTTGGTGGTAAAAATTTGTTTCCAATTAGTAGGCTCTCTATTCACCTCACTGTACTGATTGTTTCTTTTGCCGAGACGATTAGCTTTAACTATTTCTACTACTGTATGTGTTCCTTTCATTGGGGCTTTCACTGATCATCATCACCATCATAAACATCAGACTAAGTTACTTTTGTAAGTACACTCTTTTTTTTAATATTTTTATTCATTGTTGATGGACCTTTATTTTATTTATTTATTTACATGTGGTGCCGCAAATTGAACCCAATGCCTCACTCATGCTAGGCAAATGCTGTACTACTGAGCCACAACCCCAGCCCACTGTAAGTACACTCTTTTCAGGTTTTTTTCCTAAACATAAGTTTCATGTAAGAATGACAATAGTATTATGAAACAAG
Organism: Tamias sibiricus; assembly: GCA_025594165.1. Taxonomy (NCBI): domain Eukaryota; kingdom Metazoa; phylum Chordata; class Mammalia; order Rodentia; family Sciuridae; genus Tamias; species Tamias sibiricus. The sequence goes on from CM046662.1 coordinate 145,695,512, forward strand.
TTGCTCCTTTCACAAATCAGGGTGTTAGAGCTCAGAAAGAGTTTTTTTTTTTTTTTTTTTTTTTCCTCTTCAAATTCACAAACCCCTAAATGACTTTTTTGGAACTCAACTAAAGTTGATGAGACACAGAGTCTAACCATAGAGCTATTATTCCTCCAGCTATGCATCTACCATGTTTTTTGTCTTTGAATGTTATTGTGAAACATTAGTCTAATTTCAGAATGACTTTGTAAATAAGGCATATGTTTCCAGTAAATGTGAAAACATTAGTCTAAATAAAATTACACAGGATTTTAGAACATATGAGTTTACTAGTTTGTCTTAGTTATTTACTTTAAAAATAAGTATGTCTGTGCTTACTATTTATTCCTGGCAAGATCCACGTAGATCCTGAATCACTGTTTCTTGTATACATTTAAAAGGGATTTCCTAGAAGTATCTAGTAACTCTGTTGAATGATTATTTTTCCCCTTGAACAATATGCAAACTGAATCTTTCCTACCATGGTATTTTTAAAACATCCCGTGATTGATAAATAAATAAATAAAATCATTTGTGAATATTAATGTGAATTTTATACTTTTATATAAACTTGTAAAATATATAGTGTCACCAAAAAATCAACTTGGGGACTTCATCTGTGTTAAATAAAAGCTAGGCATTTTTAGGCCTATTATACTTCATTAATGTGGAAGAGAGAATGAAGTTACATGTGTGAACTGACATGGATAGATCTTCAAGATATTTTTATTAAGTGAAAAAAAAGGCACATAAGCATTATACTTGCTAAGTTTTATGTAAGACAAATCAACTCACAAAATATCTAACATCTCTAACATCTATAAAAATAAATAATTTATAAGAAAACAAGTTGTTGCCCATTAGTTGTGAGAAAAATTCAAGTTTTTTTTTTTTTTTTTTTTTTTTTTTTTTTTTTTTTTGGGGGGGTGTACCAGGGATTGAACTCAGGGGCACTCGACCACTGGGCCACATCCCCAGCCCTTTTTTGTATTTTATTAGAGACAGGGTCTCCCTGAGTTACTAAGTGCCTCGCCATTGCTGAGGCTGGCTTTGAACTCGCGATCCTCCTGCCTCAGCCTCCCAAAGTGCTGGGATTACAGGCGTGCGCCACCGCGCCCGGCTCAAAATTCAAGTTTGAACCTGTCCTTTCAGTGTGTCTTCCCAGGGAATCAGTTTCATTCCATAAATAGGTTAAGTTCTAGATCTTTCTATAAATTAAAAATCTTTATTTTCCCCTGGATTTATGTACCTAACAAATGAAGAGATACTTCTAAGTAAATTTGCTTTATTTCTATCATTTTGCAAACAGTATCATTTAAAATCATACTTCTAAAAATAAGAGGTACAATAGAAAAAATAAGCAATAGAAAAAGTAAAAACAATTAAATAATGATTGCTTAATTTTCACAGCTATGACATAGAAAATAAAAACAGCTCCTGTGAAATAATTAAATTCAATAATCAATACTAGGTAATACATGTATATTTTAGTATTCTAAATAACCAGGTATTCAATATCCATAAACTGACTTCAGGAGGAGCAAAGCCTACACTCCTCAAAATCCTGACCAATTTAGAAAAAGTGCCAATTTGTGGTGAAATGTTCATTAAAACCAGAGAAAGAAAGATGATATAGATAGTGTTTCTTTAAAACTGAATCTTGATGATTTGATAAACTGCCATTATCTGGTACCTGCTATTTCTACTTTCTTGATATTTCTTTTATGACATATGGTGACAGATAAATCACTTCAGATTTGTTTTTAATATACTAACCTGAAAAAAAAAAATACATGACTCCCTGAACTCTTATTCTTCTAAACGGATCAAAAATCACTCAAATCTCAGCACTATTATCCCACAATGGCGAACAGGAATTATGTTCTTAATGTTACACACATAATAACCATATTCATATTCATTAGTAGATTTGGTTTGAACTAAGGCCATATCTCATTGAATCAAAAATTTTCAAGGTTGCACACAAAGAAAAATCATTTTCTTTTCTGAGCAAATTTGAGGAAAATTCCCTCCTTAGTAATATAATTAGATAAATAGTGTATTTTAGCATGAATTTTAAAACATTAAAGTGTTCAATCATTTTGTTTAAAGAAATAATCTTTTTGTTGATCATCAAATCACAGAAAAGTTAAGTAATTTTAAAAAAACATTTAAAACAAATACAAAAAAGAAAAAAAAAAAACCCACAAAAACAAAACTTAGACCAGAGCAGACTGTTTTGTACTCTTCTAAAAAGTAATTAAATTAATTTCACTAGGTAAGAATTCGGTCTTATTAACAGTTGGGTATGTCGTTTAGATTATCCTTTTTATTGTCTTTTTCTGGCTGTTATGAAATCATAGTCTGTCTTAATCTAAAAGGTCATTCAAAGGTCTGTGAGTGAAATTTGAGAGGAGAGGTCCTCTGGAGTATGATGTCAGAAGCCAGTGACCTGCCAGTTCTTTGGCCCTTCTCTAGAGAAAGGCCCCTTCATTTAGTCATCAGCGGATGTCCCAAGCTGTCCAGCTGGGATGTGAGCAGGTTGACAGAGGGCACCTTGGCATTCTCTCAGCTGGGCAAGAGGCAGGGTGTTCAAGCTGTTGCATGAGACCTGAAAGTTTCTATCATCCACTGATTTTATCCGCCTCATTTTTTGTATAAACATAGGGAGTTTATTAATGTGACTTCATTGGATTCAGATGTTTGTGTTCACAGTCTGACTCTTGACAAAATCAGCTTTGTGAATGGATGAAAATATGTTAACTTTTTCTTTCATAAGTGATAGTCAAAACCTGTTCACTTACATAAACATTTTTTCATTACACAAGTTCTAAAAATCGCATGACTGTCAGTCACGGCAGATGCGGAACAAGTGTTATGTGGATTCTCAAAGCTGTTTTTTATTAGGTTAATTTACCAGTTGGGTTCATTCCTTTGGGCTGCTATGACAAAAAAACTATGAAGTGGTTTTGTAATGAACAGCAGAAATAAACTTCTCATAATTCTAGAGCCTAGGATGTCCAAGAACAGGGTTTCAGCAGATTCGCTGTTTGTTAGTACCTGCTTAATGGTTTGTACATGGTATCTTCTTGCTGTGTACTCATATGTAGGAAATTGGATGGGAGCTCTTTGGGGTCTTTTTATAAAGGTACCCTCATGGCTTTCTCATCTACCATGGACCCTGACGTACTAATACCATCACTTTTGGATATACAGCATTCAGACCATGGCACCTGCATAATGATTTATGTGTGAGAGTCGGGAGGCTGAGGCAGAAGGCTCACTAGTTTGAGGCCAATCTCAGCAATTTAGGATGGGCTTAAGCAACTCATGGAGTCCTGACTCAAAATTAAAAAAAATAGAAAGGCCTGGGGATGTAGCTCAGTAGTAAAGTACCCCTGTGTTCAATTTCCAGTACACCACCCCCCAAAAAGAATTATATGTGAATATGAATGTGTGTGTGTGTGTGTGTGTGTGTGTGTGTGTGTGTGTATCCAGTCATGAGTGACATAGTGACATTCTGGTCAATGACAGTGTGTGTAAATGATGGTGCTCCCTTAGACTATAACAGAATTGAAAAATTCCTACCATCTAATGAGATTGGTATACATAATAAATTGTATAGCAATGCATTACCAACATGTTTGCAGTGAGGATGGTGTAAACAATCCTACTGCGTTGCCAATCATGTAAAAATATAGCACGTACAATTATGTACAATACTTGATAATGAAAATAAATGACTTTGCTAAGGGCTTATTATTGACTTCATGTCATTATTTTAGAGTGTATGCCTTCTACTTATAAAGAGAGAAGTTAACTGCAAAACTGTTTGGCATGTTACATCTGCAGCAGCCTCATACATCTCATGTTTACCACCCTACTTCATTACATCAGGAAGCCAGGTTGAATGACCTGCACCATCTAGTCTTGTGCAAGTGCATTCTATGATGTTTTTACACAGTGATGAAATTATGGAATGATGAACTTTTCAGAAAGCATTCATTTTATTAAGCAATGAATGACAGTACACATATGAATATCTATGCATACACACTTGCATATAGTATTCTATTGTACTTTAACAGCCCTTTGTCTCAGTAGAGTTGCAATGAACATATATTCAGATTTGCTTGATAGAACTTGGTAAAGCCATGGGGTCCTAACTAGAATAAGATATATTCCATGCTTGTATAATATCATAAAATGATTCTACTGTCACTTATAACTGAAGCCAATTAAAAATATAAATGTTATAAAACTCATCACACACACACACATACGCACACAACAACAATAACAACAACTTGGGAAACCAGGTGGTAAGTAAGGGGAGAGCATATCAAGTAAGTAAATACAAAACCAAACAAGAACCATACAAAGTGTTTCTCTGAATTCTTCTTTTTTGCTTATCATTCATATCAAAATGCTGTGATTTTTTTTATGAGATCAAGTATATAAAAATAACTTATTTTAGGATTTTTGGAACTTCTGCTATATCTTGATAATTTTAAATAAAGTTTCTCCACTGTGTCTTCTATAATGTCACCATCAATAATGTTTTAAAAACCATAAATAATGTTTAAAAACATCCTGACACATACTCTATTAAGTAACCACATAATGATTTGAAAGAATATCAAGAGAAAGTTTAATGAACTATTTTGTGTGCACATTTTTCCTGATTTTTAAATTTGTTCTTTTTAGGTATACATGACAGTAGAGTGTGTTTTGGCATATTATACATACATGGAGTATAACTTATTTTAATCAGAATCCCACTGTTGTGGTTGTACATGATATGGAGTTTCACTGGTATACTCATATATGAACATAGTAAATTTATGTCCAATTCATTTCACCATCTTTTCTATTCCCATTCCTCCTTCCCCTCTTTTCCCTTCATCTAATCTAATGAACTTCTATTCTTTTATTCTTTCCATGCCGCCTTTCTTCCCCATTTTGCCTTAGCATCCACATATCAGAGAAAACATTCATTTTCACTAATTTTTTTTACTCTATTTTCTTAGCAGTACAATCTTGTTCTGCTTTTTTACATTCTGATCTTTTTTTTTTTTCCTCTTCAACTCCAATTGTGTTTTGATTTATCCTGAAGATTCAGTGACTATTTTTTGAAAATTTGAAAGCCACTCCAGGGTTACATTTCATAGTTCATAGGAGGTTAGTTTGCCATTTGCAGTTAGTTACTCAAACTAGTTATTTATTCAAACTCAGATGCCCCTCTACCTAGCAATCTACTGCTTTATATTTTATAGTTATCCAAGTGCTATAGCTAAACAACTTCCACTTTTTACTTGATTTCTTGAATAGATCAGAAAACCCTAGATTTGACAATATTTTAAAGGGACCATTGGAATAATATTTCACTATTTCTAACCTATTCTGTAAATAAGATTCTAGAAAAAAAGAAAACTTTCAAACTAATGAGTACATAATAGATTGAGACAACACTAACAGAGTCAAGTAATTTTTTCTCACAATGTAATTTTGTGAAAGATTTTTTATCATTTTAGACAATGGATATCATATGCAATATGTTAGTTATTCAGTTGTTTGTTCCTTTAACAAATATCAAAAGCTTTGGGGGTGTCAGTTCTTAAGTACCTGCTATGAAGAAAATGCTACATTCTCAAGCATATTCTCAATATACCTTACCCTCTTCAGGCCTGCAATATATAGATATCTATCAATTCATAGCATATAGTTCTTGCACTTACTATCCCTCATAACTTTATTGAAAAAAGACCCATTAAATACTGTATTGGTTACTTCTGAACAAAAAATGATCAAGTTTAAGTTTGAATAACAAAAACAGATCAAAAAGAAAGTGATCATATGCTAGAAAATACAAAGTTACCCCAACAAGAAAGCAATCTATTTTGTTTTGTTACCTTTTAAACTATACAAGGACAATATGTATATAAGAGACCAAAACAAATAATCTAGTGTGTAATTTAAGTCCTAGACAGCGAGTCGACCTGGCGACAAGGAGCTGATGTATTCTGTTTATTATGCCATATGCACAAACCTCAGGAAGTCATAAAATGTTTTGGTGGTTTCAATGCCTTTTGTTACTGAACACATAATCCTAATGCTATGGGGAACACATCAAAATTTAATTAATATTAGGTTTGCATTTGACCCAGCCCACTAGAAGTCCATTACATGAAAATTACTAAATTTGAGTTTGAAGTATCTAAGTATAATTAAGAGGAACTATTCTGATCCTGTATGGAGGATGAAGCTGAATGACATTCTTCATGATTTGGAACCAAAACAAACTCGGCCACAAATAATGCTAATGAATCAAAGAATATAAAATTCAAGTTAAAAGAATATGGCTAATGTATTAATTTAGTATACATTAATTTTTGAATTTATGGTGTAGAATTTTATTATGTGTATAAAAACTATATATCCAAGAAAATAAAATTAGTTGAACTTAAATATGACTCACTTTAAAGTTAGTGAGGGCAAATGTTTTTTAACTGCTGTGCCAAATAATTTTGAAACTGGAAATGAAGGCCACAAGAAGATGTCCTTTCACATTCTTAGGGCTCTTCTATAGAATTGGATTTGCTATGTTCATAAAAATTTAAGTAAAATCATAGCATACTTTATTATTATTTGTATGCATATAGAAACACAATTACATGATAATTGTGAAACACAATTACATGATAATTATCAAATGGGAATTTTTATTCTGTTTTCATTGATTTGGCTTTTAATATATATGAATAAGTAATAGTGTTATCTTTATCATCTTTATCATCAGATATAAACAAAAGGGGATCTAAATGCTAAATCAATTCAGTTGGCCAAGTGGGATCCTAACGAGAAGCTCTACTCACAATTGAACTTCATGCTGATGTCAGAAGAACTCTGACCAGCCAGGTCTAATTGGATTTTCTACATAAATAAATTGATCAGAGCTTGTTAAGATTGTCGATAACAGTTCTCCCAGTTACTCTCTTTATGCCACTCTTGTATGTATGTCCTGTTAAGCTTGTGCTCATGCTGGGCTGATTGGCAGACTGTGATTGCATAAGAAAGACCTAATGGAGAAAAAGCAAAAATATTCTGATATTTGCAGTTAATTTATTTCCTGCCCCACCCCAAAAGTTCTGGCAGAGTTATTATTTATTGAATGAGTTAGGATGAACCTGACTTTTGGAGCTCTTGAGCTCTGCCGCTAACCAAAAGATTTTCTCGGTTTCTCAGTGCATCTTTGATTGATCGTCTATAAAATAGGAGTTCTAAATGTCAGAAAATAGTGCGTGATTTAAAAATATAAAATGCTCAACACTGTATCTTTTATAAGCATTTCCAAAATGCTAGTTCCTTTGTTCTCCTCTTCAGAGTGTTCAGTTTTCTCCGACCAATGTATATTTTCTCACTTTTTCTTGCAGTTATGGGATTCAACCCAGGACCTAACACAAGCTAGGTTAGCACTCTATTTCTGAGCTATACCCCAGCCCAAATACTTTAAGTGGGGGAATGACAACAGCATTGACACTTAAAACAAAGGACTACACTTTTCCATATTGAAGGCAAAGAAGTAAATTATTCACATAATAGAGGCACTGTGTTTTAGTGAACAACACCTTTGAAAAAAATCCAGAGCTGTTCCATGTTTTTCAATAGGTGTTTATTTCTCAAATTTCTAAATGCTTTTCTGAGAAATATACTTTTTATTTAAATCAGTTTGATAAACAAAAAACAAGAAAGAAATACTTTATTTTTCTACTTGAGTCTTTGCTATTTTGTAGAAGAGTGAAAAATGGATATACATAAAAGAAACACAAATATTCATTATGGTTGAAATACACTGAAACCTTAAAATGTACTTTTATTTTCTATCCTCCATTTAAAACACAACAAAACAGAACATATGACCTTAGATCTAACCTTTTGCTGCTTTAGTAAAGAATGGAGAGTGTAACAGAGTCAATGAGAAGTTAATATAATGTTAGCACAAAAAATATTCTCAAGAACATTTTAACATGTAAAATATAGTCATTTTACTACTCTAGTTTTACTTCTTTCCAGGAAACCAATAAATAGATGTAACTGTCAAAAAATGGCAAAATTATGAGATTGCTATTGTCAAAACCAAAGTCGTGTGGAGTGCTGAACGAAAATTCATGAAATGAAGATTTTATTTTCCCTAGAGAATGTATAATTTCAAAATCACCGTGGACAGTAATAGAATTTATACAGACATTAGCAAGACAATAGATACAGTCTTTTCGGTATAGTTCATTTTAATTCCTAGTTCTGGAAAATACAACTATAGTTGATATGAAGCTACTATTAAGCCAACAGAGGAAAGGAGTTTATTTTGAGAATATATGGTAATATGTTATAGTTGTATGTTTCAGAGAGACTTGAATTCTCTTCCTTGGGAATATGAAGGAGCCCTAATTAGGAAGGGCTGTTGTAGCTAGCTGGAAGCCATATGTGATGCACCTGTAGGCACCCGCAAAGCTGAAGGTATATAACCTGGTGAAAGCAGTCCGAGTTAGGAGAACGGAGAATTCAGTCAGCCGGGCAGTCACTCGGTCGGTCAGAAGAATCAGAGCGGCCAGTACGTAGGCAGAGCGGTTACAGAAGAGAAACCAGATAGAAGAAGTAATGACTGGTCAGAGTTAGGCCGAGGCTCCTGAGGAAGACAGAAGACAGAAGAAAGAAGAAGGAAGAAAGAAGAGAGAAGAAAGAAGCTCTAATCTTTAAGAAGAAAAGCTCGCTTTAATCTTTCTCTCTAAAAATCTTTCTTTCCCTCTCTAAGCTCTAAGAAAGTAGAAGTAAAAATAGTAAAAAGCTATACTCTGCCTCCGAGATTTCCTCCCGGTTTTCGGTACCAGGTAGCTTACAGGAATATATTACTATGTATACTCAATTATTGTACTGCAATAGAACATGCCATGCTTATTTAAGCATCCAGTGGTTGTTTGTATCAAGAATGACAGAATGTACATCTGATCTAGGTTAAATAAGCCACATTTCTGAATTTTTCAGGATTACCAGAGTCAGGGAACCCGCTCAGCTTGCTACTTGAGTGACAAGAAGATAAGGTTGAGCCTTTCCAAACTCTGAATCATAATTCATATAATAATATAAACTTGCATACAATGTGTCATAAAAATTAGATGTGAAAATGTATATAAACTGTTTAGAATCATGACTGTCAGCAGCTGAAGTGGCACCGGGAAAGGGACCCTCCAGAACACCCTTTTCCCAAGCCCACCCAGAAAATGTGGTATATATACAAAATGGAATTTTACTCAGCAATAAAAGAGAATAAAATAGTGGCATTTGCACGTAAATGGATGAAGTTGGAGAATATAATGCTAAGTGAAATTAGTCAATCTCAAAAATCCAATACCAAATGTTTTCTCTGATATAAGGAGGCTAGTTCATAGTGTTGTTGGATGGGGGTACATAGGAGGATTAGAGGAACACTATAATGGTCATAGGAAAGGAAGGGGAAGGGAGGGAGCAAGGGGGAAGAGAGGGGGTAAGAAAAAAAATGGTGGTTGAATTAGATGGATATCATTATCCTAAATGCATGATTGAAGATCTGAATGGTACTTATATACTTTGTATACAAACAGTTGTATGTAAAAAGATGCTATATATGTGCATTATGAATTGTAATACATACTACTATTATAAATAAAAAGAGAAAAAGAAAAAAAATAAATTAAATTAAAAAATCATGACTGTCACTTAGTAGGTAGTAAATAAATTAGCCATGCACTTGTCACATGACTGACAAATGGGGGAAATATTTTAGGCAGAATTAATTCCTTGTCTTCCTCTCAATTTATATAATCTCTTCTCCTCTTCTTCTCCTTCTTCTTTATTTTAAATGGGTGAAGCTTTTGAATCTAGTGTCTAGTTTTTCATTTTTTAGATGTTCTATGACATCCCCTCCTTAGATTTTTGAATCCCCTAAATCTTTAGCTTTTTGAATTAGAAACTGCAAGCCTTCAAGTGATGTTTGGTTTAATTTTGTTTGGGGAATTATCTTTTCCCTAGGGCATTTACATTTTCTTAGCATTCTGTGTTTATTAACAGATGAAATAGATGTATTAATGCTCACATACAGATTGAGTATTCATTATCAAAAGGGTTTGGAACCAGATGCTTGGGATTTTTTATTTATTTTATTTTGTAATATTTTCATTTATATAATGAAAGTCCTTGGAGGATGGGTCTCAACTCTAAATATTAAATTGATGTGTGTTTCATATATACCTTGGGCAAGCTTACAACAAATTCATATAATATTTTAGATACATTTATATGTAAAACAATGTTGCATAATGTGAAATTTTCTACTTGTGTTCTCCTGTGGCCATTCAAAAGTTTCAGATTTTTGGATTAGGTGTGTGCAAGCTCTATTTCTTTTGTTATTAAGTATATTACTTTGAGCTATGTCCTCAGCCCAGTACTTTATTTTGTTATTTTTAAAAATATTTTTTAGTTGTAGTTGGACAAAGTGTTTCTTCTACAATGTTTTTGGGGAAATTAATTTTGATGCCACATTAAATATTATTGACTTTCTTTGAATGCCCAGTGAAAAGTGATTGTTCACAGTTTAAAATTTGATTCACATTTTCAAATTAATTTAAAGCAATATTGGTAGGTGAATTATTTATTATCCTAAATCCAAATGAGAATATTGTTTTCTTTCCGTTCCCTAGTAGGCACAATTCTAATGCCAGGAAATAAATTTCTGATGATTATGTCTTCTGAATGTGGTTCTCTTACTTACTGCCTCAGCCTTTGCTGCTGTGTCACAGGCCTACTGTGCTCAGACAGCTGTGGTGCAGGTGGGTGGACAGCTGTATGTTCTGTGTATTAAAATATAGCACCAAGAAAATTCTCTTTCTTATGTCACTGCTTCTGCTTCTGATAGTACAAATATCTGTTGAATTTAAGGAATAGCTTCCTATGATGTTGTCAACATAGTATGTGAATGTGCCTTCCTTCACCTTGTTGGTGTTATCACTGAATTGTTCCAATATGCTTTTTTGTTTTCAGAAATTAGTCTCTGTTCTTATTTCTTGGGGCTATCACATTTTTTCCCCACCTCTGATACCAAGTTCCTTTTATTTTTGATCTTTTGTGTGTAATCCCTCATGGTTTCACTGATGTAGGAAGGAACCAGTTATTTTCATAAGTGAAAAGATACAATTTTGCAAGAAAGATTATGTGCATGGAAGCCAGAGGATGCTGCAGAAACATTTCTCATTTGCTGTTGATGTTTTCCCTCAGTACCTCTCCAAGTCCCCTTAGTTTACTCTGAGACCTGTGACATCAGGAAGCCCTTTTTCCCTATATCATTTGCTTCCTTCTTCATTTAATCCACAATAGTCGTCTCAGATGTTTCACATTTCTCCTGTCCCCAGGCTTCCTTTCTTCCTCTTCCCCTGACTCGGTTCTCTGTCAATAGGATTTACCTGATTTTCCCATCAAATGGGATGAGGAAAAACACTTCAGGTTGTTAAGGTCTGTCAGTGGGGGGTCAGGGAGTGTGGTGAGAGTAATGGAAACTTCCCAACTTGAATCAATATGAAAACACAAACCAAATACCTATATCATTCATGCTAACAGCCACTGTGAAGGTTCATGTTGCTCTATTTTGTTAATGGTGGCAGAATTTTTGTTGCATTTTTCAATATCAACAAAGACCTTCATTTATTTTTCCTACCTTGACATGAACAAGTCCTTGGATGGTGTTAAAACAAGCTTGAGGGCTGGGGTTGTGGCTCAGTGGTAGAGCGCTCACCTAGCACTTGTGCGGCCCGGGTTCGATCCTCAGCACCACGTACAAATAAACACATGTGTACAACTAAGGCAAATAAATAAATATTTAACAAAAAAAATATACAAGCTTGACCCAGGAAATGGGTGAGAAAGTTCACAATTCTATACTGACATGTGGCATTTCAGTGAGATTCTGCAAAGAAGGGACACTACACCTACACCGTTAGCCCTATTTAACAATTCAGTATTTTTAGGCTATAATAGTTCATCTTGAAATAGAAGTTGTAAAAGAGAAAGATAAATAACATGAAAATTATACATATTTTAAATGCAATAATGATCTTAACTAAGTACAATATATGTATTATGAAATCCATCACAAATACTAGAACAATTTTATTTGAAAGAAATAAAATGTTTATAGTATATCACAATGTCAAAATTAACTGCCACCCAAATGACTCAAAGTTACTCTTTTGGGATATCTCATAAGCAATTCTAAGTTTACTCAGCAAAAATATAATATTAAGAGGTTTTGAAGCAAAATAATTAGCTTCGTAAATTACTTGTATAAGCCATTGCTGATGAATCCTTGAAGTCAATGAAAGAAGGTCTTCAGTTTCTCATGTATTTTCTATCCTTTCTTATTTTGTTTCCCTCCTTCTCCTTAATAGCCTACTCTACTCAGATTCTGGGACATAGTTGAGAGGCAAAAAACATTAGAAAGCATCCTACTGACTTTCACGTTCCAGCTGAAAAGCTGAATATATTTCCCACATTTAATAATTAAGATGTAATTTGCTACTTAATGACTAGTAATGTGACGATTTCTCTCGGTAAAAACAACCCACAGAATGGATTCAGTCTCTGTGTCATCTTCTGGCAAATGGACCTCCTCTGTGCACCATGAGGAGACTGCCAAGGTTCCCACAGCTTAATTGTGTGGCAATGCTGCAGGACTTTCATTACATTGTGCAGTAACAGAGAGGTACCTGAATTAAATTTTTTTTTCCATTAAAGATATTACTAATATACATGTTCTATTGTACTATTGAGTCATTTGCTATCTGTTCTGTAATCCCTCAAAAGTTCACGAAGCTATGTGATATTGACATTTGTGAACAAATATTTAGTGTGCTCTCTTTCTATGCATTGCCTTTCAGAGAAATAAATAACATTTTACTTGCATTTGCCATAACAACTATCATTCATCTGAAATTTAGAAGACTGTTGCTTATTTTGAGACACTCATTATTGTTTGAAAATATGTAAGTGGCATACTAAGTTGTCGCTGCCTGAAGCGGAAGTCGCTTGGAGCAGCGAACGCCACAGGAAAATTCGGAGGCAGGATGAAAATGAAAAAAGGTCTTTTATTCTTCTCCTCTCTCCAGCTCCAGCAATCACTCCAAATGCTCTAACTCCAACCACCACCTTCTTCTTCCCCACACACACTAACGAACCTCACCCAGTTATATACATATAGCTTTAACAAGGACACGTGCTTACAGCTCGAGCTTACAGGTGCGTCACGCAGTGTTCCCGGGCATACAAAGATTCTTTGAATAATGTATCAACATCAGGTGGAAACTAGAACATCTTTTATGGCTCTCAGCTAACCGCAATAGCTATCTCCTTGATTATAGGCTCCTTCATTTCCCCCTTTTAGTTTTAAAAGAGGGGATGTTCTAGGACGTCCATGTGCAACCGACATTCTTACCCGTCATGGGAGTCTAGGCTGTCCTGACTCCTGGCTTAGGTTGACATGCCGGCCACATTAGACTGTCCCGTGCGACTGTGCCGTGTCTTAGGTTGTCCCCCTCTGGGGATCTTACCCGTCATAGGCTAACCAGCCATCCAATAGAGCCCTTCAGGATCGACTGTGTGTTGACTAACAGCCGTCCAATTTTTAGGAGATGCTGCGGCTTTAAGGCGGCAAGCCTACTGCTGACGAGCCAAGTTTCCATAGCGTATCAAGTTCTTTAAGCCAATCAGCTGCCCTTAGTTTCATCAAGTAACGCACTGAGTTCTCTTAGACAAATACCCGCAAGGCATTGTCCCGCAATGTCCCAAAATAATGGAAAATCAAAATGTCCATAAGTTATAACACATAGATTCAGGAGGCCCCATGCATGCAGAGCAGAGGCCACACTGCTGGTGAGGTTGTTGATGCTTGAGCAGCAGGGATGCTTGCAGCGACCGCGGTCCCTGCAGTTGTAGCAGCAGCCGTCTTTTTTATGTCTAGACATTTCTACCGGCAAATCTTCAGGGCCCGCTACCTAAAAACTCAAGCATCCATTATTAAGGGAAAGGCAGTGCTATTCCAGCACTGAGATCAAAAGGTGAGCTGTAAAACTAAAAAAAGAATTATTAGAGTAGAAAATAAAAGTTGATCTCTGCTCATACACATTGCTGCTTAAGCTCCCACAAACATAAGCTGGCAAAATATCACATTCAGAAATAATCAAAGAGAAACTGAGGGTGTTTACTGCATTAAAGATAAAGAAAAGCTAAAGGCATTTTGGAAAAATAATTTGTTAGCTGGAATCCTCGAGTCTCTATATACACAGCAATCCTATACCTGTTGAAATAATTCAAATTAATCAGCTACTAAACAAATGAAGTCAATAACAAATAAATGATCCTCTGTCGGAACACCAAAATATCAGGTTATATAACATTAAACATATTCACAGCTGAAGAGAAGTCCCGGAGACAACTATAAATCAAAATTGATTATCATTATAATTGATTATCTAAAAATATTCTGAACTTATATAAATATCTATTTATCTATCTATTGATTATCAAATTAGAATATTCTAAGCTTAAATGAATTAACGTTATTTGTTATTTGGATCTATATCTATCTACCTTTTTTTTTTTTTTTTTTTTAAGCGCTTAATTATTTGTGACGTCACACTAGACAGACGCACATATAAACATATTTGTGACATCACATTAACATGAAATTTAGACAAATGCACAGACATAAAGACATATATAAAAGAGAAAAAAAAAAATTACAATTGTGTATACACTGAAGAGAGATCTTCTTGTCCCGGCCGGGAAGAATGAAATTTAAGTTGTAAATTTAATGGAGAACTCTTTTAAGGGAATCACTCCATACCTTCATTTTGGTCCTCTTGACCTTGCACTTGTTTATTCAATCTAGACTCCTCAATAACTTCATCTTGATCCCTTTGACTTTGTACCTGCTTTATCAATCTAGATGGTATCCATATTGGAGAGGATTCATGCTTTGGAAAAACACAAACAGATCCTCTCCCCCAAATTAATACTGGGTCTGGACCCTTCCATGTACCTGAGAGAACATCCTTCCAGTAAACCAAAGGTTTATGTTGTTGGTGTGGGTTCCAGTGTCTATCTCCAGCCGAATGTCCATTAGAATCTAAAGTTAAGAAATTTAGGGTAAACAGGGCAACTGCCAATCTGTCCTTAGGATTTTTCCAGTTTCCATCTTTTTGCTTTAGTAACATATTTTTAAGTGTCCGATTTGCTCTTTCAATTATTCCTTGTCCCTGAGGATTATAAGCGATACCTGTTTTGTGGATAATATTGAACTTTGTACAAAATTGTTTGAAGGATGTGGATGTATATGCAGGGCCATTATCTGTTTTAAGCATTTTGGGGATGCCCAATGCAGCAAAAGCTTGCAGACAATGAGATATAGTATCTTTAACTTTTTCTCCGGAATGTAAAGAAGCAAAAATCATGGCTGAGCATGTATCTATGGTGACATGAATAAATCGTAATTTTCCAAAACTTGGCTCATGTGTGACATCCATCTGCCACAAATGATTGGGCATCAAACCTCGTGGGTTAACCCCATAATGTGGATTGGGCAAAAGTTTTACACAAGATGGACATTCTTTTACAATTCTACGAGCTTGTTCTTTTGTGATTTTAAATTTTTGTCTTAAGGTAGTGCTGTTAACGTGGAACTGGGAATGAAATAAAGTAGCTTGTTGTACTGTAGTAAATATAAATATTGTTTTAGTGAGGGCGTCAGCTTTTTGATTACCTTCATGGAGAGGACCAGGCAGATTAGTGTGAGCTCTTATGTGACCTATAAATAAAGGTTCTTTTCGTTGCCATAGGAGATTTTGGATTTGAGAAAACAATTTAAAAGCTGGAGTATGTGGTGCTATTGGACCTGCTAGCTCCAATTTTGGGACAGCATGTACAATATAATGGCTGTCTGAAAAAATATTCATAGGCTGCTCTTTAAAATTTTCCAGAGCTATTATTATAGCTTCGAGTTCCACTAATTGAGCTGATTTTTGATTAGTGATATGAATCATTTTTTCATTTTGAGTGACTACTGCAGCAGTACCGTTAGAGGATCCATCTGTAAATACATTAAATGCTTTAGGAATGGGTTGATTTTTTATTACCTGTGGGAATATGATAGGATGATTGATACAAAAGGACAGTATAGGAGATTTAGGAATATGATTGTCAAAATTTGCAGAAGTAGAGCATCTAGCTACAGCCCAATCATTATCATTGAAGCACAAATATTCAACCTGTGACGATGAATAAGGAGTAATAATAGTAGCGGGATGAATTCCAAATATTTTAGTAGAGGTTTTAAGTCCTTGAAGAATAAGTTTAGCCACCATGGAGGTATAAGACTCAATTGTACTTTTAGGAGAGACAGGCAAATGTATCCATAATATAGGTCCCTGTTGCCAAAATACTCCTGTTGGAGTATATTGTGAAGGAATAATAATCAATATTAGTGGTTGTGCAAAATCAAATCTATCGCAATGGGATCTTTCAATGGCCTGTTCTACTAATTTTAGAGCTCTCCTGGCCTCAGGAGTTAATGTTCGAGGTGAGGATGGGTCAGGGTTCCCACGAAGGATGTCAAATAAGGGTTTTAATTGTCCAGTAGTGAGGCTTAGTGTAGGGCGAAGCCAATTAATGTCACCCAGTAATTTTTGGAAATCATTGAGGGTGGTCAAATGTTCTTTACTTATTAGAATTTTTTGGGGTTTAACAAAAGTATCCATGATTTTAAAGCCTAAATATAGTATAGGTGATCTGCTTTGAACTTTTTCTTCTGCTATATATAATCCATATTTTTTTAGATTTTTTGTTATTTCACTAAATATATTAAATAAGATTTGTTGATTAGGGTGAGCTAATAAAACATCGTCCATGTAGTGTAGACACATAAGGTCTTGATATTTGTTTTTAATGGGCTGTATAGCTCTGTCCACATATAGTTGGCACAGTGTAGGGCTATTTGCCATTCCCTGCGGCAATACTTTCCAATGATATCTTTTATCAGGGCCATTATTATTAATAGAAGGAATTGAAAAAGCAAACCTGGGGGCATCCAGAGGATGTAGGGGAATAGAAAAGAAACAGTCCTTTATATCAAGGGTTATAAGGTAATAGTTTTTTGGAATAGCTACAGGATTAGGAAGTCCAGGTTGAGTAGGGCCCATAATTTGCATTGTTTTGTTAATTTGTCTTAGATCTTGTAATAGTCTCCATTTACCTGATTTTTTCTTAATTACAAATATGGGAGAATTCCAGGGAGAGGTGGAAGGCTCTATGTGTCCTGCTTCTAATTGTTCTTTAATTAATTGATGGGCCGCTTGCAATTTTTCTTTGGATAGGGGCCACTGAGGGACCCAAACTGGCTTATTAGAGAGCCATGATATTTTTAAAATTGTTTTCTCAGTGGCCCCTAGAAAAAATGTCCTTTGCCTTTTTTATTATGAGTAGGATTTTTATTCTTAACACCTGCAGGCTTGGTCGCTAGGTGTAGCCCCATTTGATGTAAAATATCTCTTCCCCATAGGGTAACTGGCAAGCTGTTTAAAACATAGGGTTTGAATGTTCCTGTATGGCCTTCATTGTCTTGCCAATTTAAGATTACAGCACTTTGAGCTGGGGTATTACTGTATCCCAAGCCTCTTAAACTGGTTGAGGCTTTCTGTAGAGGCCAGTGCTTAGGCCATTGTTGTAGATTTATGATGGAAGAGTCAGCTCCTGTATCAATCAGCCCCTCCATCTCTATACCTTGAATTTTTAATTTGCACATAGGCCTCCGTGAACAGTCCTGGACCCAGAAAGCCATAGGTCCTGAACCAGTGGAACCGAATGCTCTGCTATTTCTATTTTGTGGCATGCTTTTAAAAGAATTATGGAGACTGGGAATGAGGAGCAGCTGTGCGATTCTGTCTCCTTGATTTACGGAGATGATGCCCCTGTGTGTACTTAGCATTATTTTAATCTCTCCATTATAATCTGAATCAATAACCCCTGGTATAACATTAAAGCCTAATAAACTTTTGGAACTACGCCCAAGGATTAGTCCCACAGTTCCTGAAGGGAGAGGTCCCCTGATTCCCGTAGGAATCAGCTGAACCCCCATTTCAGGTGTCAGGACCATCCGGGCAGTAGAACAGAGATCTAATCCTGCACTTCCTCTTGTCCCTCTGATAAGGGAGTTAATGGGTAGGAGGGACTGTGACGAGGAATCATTTGAATCTGAGGGCCTTCCTCCTCTAGTGCCTCGTACATTTGTGGGCCCGGGGCATTGGGCCCCGTGCCCCGTTTTTTGAAATCCTTGATAAATCATTTCCATATATATCATATCTAGAATGGCATTGATTGGCCCAATGTATACCTTTTTTGCATCTGGGGCATCGGCCTGGAGCACGGTATGAATTTGATTTTATTACCCTTGGGGGATATTGCTTAGCATATCTTGGTTGATTATAATAATTTTGTCTGGAATATCCTGTTCTAGGTTGAAACCTTTGGGAATTTTGAGGGGAGGAATTTTTCATCACTGCAGCAATTACGTTGCCTGTGATAACAGCCTCGTTAATGTCTTTGCACAGTCTGATATAAATTGATAAGTCTTTTTTACTTCTCCATGGCCTTATTGCATCCTGGCAATATTTATTAGCGTTCTCGTATGCTAATTGGATAACTAGGGGCATAGCTTGCTCGACTTCTCCAAAAACTCTAGATGTTGTTTTTAAGAGCCTATCTACAAAATCAGCGTAAGGTTCGTTAGGCCCTTGTATAACTTTTGATAGGCTGCCTTGCAGATCCCCTGTGCCTGAGATTGTCTTCCAGGCTTTCACAGCTGCAGTGTGTACCTGGGCATACACACCTGGATCGTATTGTAGCTGATTTTGTAGTTCGGCGAACTCACCCTCCCCTGTGAGCATATCTATATTGCGTTGAGGGAAACCTGCTGCAGCATTTCTCTTTGCTATTTCTGAACAAAGTTCCTGGAATTGAGTTTTCCAGATTAGGTATTGTCCCCCACTTAGTACCGCTCTGCATAGACTTTTCCAATCTGAGGGGGCTAAGGTTAGGGTGTTAAGTGACTCTATCATACTTAATGTGAACGGAGCTTGAGGCCCATAGGTCATTACCGCCTCTTTAAAATTCTTTATTGTTTTAAAGTCTAGGAACTCATGATATCTTTGTCCCTGTTCATTTTGAAATACTGGCAGTTCTAGGTGCTCCTGCGGTCTATGTTGTTCGAGAGCGTATAAGCGCTCTGAAAGGCCGCCAATTTCTACCTCAAGGGCACGTATACTCTGATCCATACTCTTTATTGTTTCTGTTAGGGATTCTATCCATGAAGGAGCAGAGGGCGCTAGTGGTTCCTCTATTTGACGGTCTTTTCTCTTTTTTAATTTCTTTTTGTTCTTTTTATTGGAGACTGTGCTCTCCGAATCGCTTTTTGATTCCTCTTCACTACTAGCTTCATAATTCCTAACCGGCTCAGTAGAGGAGACTGTACTTTCATGGTTTGGCTCCTTGTTACTATTATTACTTTCACTAGTATCCTGAGTTTCAGTTTCTAAGGAGAGTACATACTCCTCAGCTAATTTTATTAAGCTTCTGATGGCTTTTGCAGATCTTACTTTTGAATTTACATTCCTACTCTCCTTGCTGGTCTCCACTGAGTCAGAGGATATGCTTTCTTGTTCACTTTTCTCACTATCCTCTGAGTTCTCAATATCAAAAATTTCATTCATGGCTTTTATAAACCGACTTTTTGTTATATTTGCTCCCATCTTTTTAAATTTTCTTTTTTCTTACCTTGCCGCCGAATTCCCCGTACGGGCCACCACCTGTCGCTGCCTGAAGCGGAAGTCGCTTGGAGCAGCGAACGCCACAGGAAAATTCGGAGGCAGGATGAAAATGAAAAAAGGTCTTTTATTCTTCTCCTCTCTCCAGCTCCAGCAATCACTCCAAATGCTCTAACTCCAACCACCACCTTCTTCTTCCCCACACACACTAACGAACCTCACCCAGTTATATACATATAGCTTTAACAAGGACACGTGCTTACAGCTCGAGCTTACAGGTGCGTCACGCAGTGTTCCCGGGCATACAAAGATTCTTTGAATAATGTATCAACATCAGGTGGAAACTAGAACATCTTTTATGGCTCTCAGCTAACCGCAATAGCTATCTCCTTGATTATAGGCTCCTTCACTAAGTAATTCAATATCCAATCTTTTAATTTTATAATTAAAATGCATTCAAGCTATGCTTCTGAGTTTTCCTAATGCCCTAAACACTAAATTGGAGTGCATTCTGAAATCATATATTAAAGAAAAAAATCTTTGAATTAGTAACTTAAAATTTAGCTTTATACACCAAGGAGTTTTACTCATTAGCAGGTAATTTAAATTCTTTCTTCTTCCACCCCTTTTTACCACAGGGAATGCTAAATTTGTTTTTCAAACTCTTCTTCTGAAATAGGAGGTGGCAAAAATAGTACAAAAAGTCAGAATTTTAGGAACACAGAGTCATTCAGCAGACATAATTCCTCTATGAGAACTCTTAGTATCTTTCGTTTGCATAAAGATGAGCAGGTGGCAAGGCTGTCATACAAAACAGAACCACCTAGAGCCTCCTGGAATACCATGGGTTATATGTTAATTTGCTCATGCAACCTGAGCAACGTATCACAGACTATGTCAAAAATAACATAAATGTATCCTCTTACTATCCTGGAGACTCAAGTCCCAAGTTCAAGGTGTTGGAAGAGTTGATTACCTCTGAGGTCTACCTCCCTGGCTTGTAGATGGCCTTCTTCTCCCTGTATCTTCGCAAAGCCTTTCTTCTTTGCAAGTCTGTTTCTTAATTTCTTCTTCCTCTAAGGATAGTAGTCACATCGGATTGGAACATACAATCCCTGCATTGTAACTTAATTTCCCTTTTTTACCTGTCTCCAAATTCAGTCATATTCTTTCTTATGTGCAAAGGGTGAGGACTTTAAATATAAGGATATAATTCATCTCACAACACACAATCAATTTTCTTCTCACTATAAAATCAATTACCCTATGACTGACTGTGTGACTGTTGGATCAGTGAGGCTACAAGTCCCCTAATGCTGCTGTTCACTTAGATAATGGGGATACTAGAATTCTGTTAGAAAGTGGGGTTATTATGATAAAAACTTTAAAAATAAAAAAAATAAGTTCATACAGTTTTGTGGATGGGATTCTGAGTTTAAAAGTAACTTATAGCTCTGAGTTCCTGCAATCTTTCCTTTCTAAATAAATGTAGGATGCAGAAATGGTAATGTTTTCCTATTAATTCAGCTTGGATGGGGTACGACATAGATGATACAGAAACATGAAGATTAAATTTGCCTTGTGAAGTATTCATAGGCTTTACTATCAAGCACAAAAATATATGACGGAGTGCTTTTTTTCAAGTTTTTGCTAAGCTAGATATAAGAAGAATGTTCAAAGATGTTTTACTGATCTATAAATGCTATGAGTTTTGCCAATGGAATAGCATATTTTGCACAACTAAAGTTCTTGCACACAAATATGTAATTTACAATCACTCCATTTTGCTTTTTTTCCCTCTCCACCTAGTAGATTTTCCCACCCAATATATAGCTGCCTGGGCTTTTGTGTTCTAATTTATGTATGTTGGCTGTAGATATTAAGTTGCTGAGATGAGCATTACCCCAAACTTTATATTTAGAAGCCAAAAAAATAAACCATGATAAAATTCTAAAAATATTTTAACTAGAGTAGTTAAGACTTCTAAATTTGTGCCTACATTGAACCATTTCCCTGAAAAACCTCTGAGGTTGGGAAGTTGCCTTTGGGATCAGCACAAGTTAGCATGCTCTTGTGATCAGCCAGGGCTGCCATCACCAATGATGTGCAGTTACAGGGTCGGTACTTTCCTACTGGTGTTTTAAGCTTCACTGTTTGTCACCTAGACTTTATCTTAAGACAGCCCTAAAATTGCAATGACAGCACAGGCAACAATAATCATTTATCCCTCGTGTCTTGGGGCTGAGTGAAGAAGTAGGAATCAAATTCTTGCCACTTCAAAAGTAGTGTTCTTTCACCTTCATGCAAAACCTACCTATCCTCTAGTCCTGTGAAATCCCACCTCATCATCCTCTCCCCTGCCAGGAATTTGAATTTCTCTGGGTCTTTTCCACCTGGATTTTTAACCAAGTCGTGTTGCATTCATAGTGATTCACAGCATCAATTCAAATGATCATTTGTTGTGCAGCGTCCACGTCCATTACATCCTTGACTTTCAGCCCTTCATCACTACTTCACCTGTACAATTCACTTTCCATTCCTGTGCAACTTTCTGCTTCTCAGAGAGAAAATAATTTTATTTTAGGTTTCATAAAGAAATAGAAATTATTCAGTGAGAATCTTTCAAAATTCTTACCCTCAGCCTAAAGCTTATTGACATCTCTTGGCCATAGCCCATGTGGGGAGGGAGTGTAGGTAACCATCAGAGGTGTGGGCTGGCTGGAAATAAAAGCCAGAGAAGTAATATCAAGAAATAAACATAAAAGACAAGAAATATATTTTCAAAATGGGGGCATTGATGGCTGGAAGAGACCTGATGGGTCTGATCCTAACAAACAGAAAAGCCTGCAAATGCTTTATTTGTAGTGAAACACATCAAAGGGATTCAGGGAGGAGCTTTTTCAGGAAAGCAGTATGAAAATGGGGAAAACAAGTTGTTTGGGGTTTGGCAGGTTATGCCCATCTCCAGTTTGCTGCATTTGAACTTAGGGCTGTGAGCTAAGGCAGAGTGCCAGCATGATCTGATTTTTCTCAAACTGGGGAATTTCACCCAGGAGTTCCCAGAAAAGCAAACTCCCTGCCTTATGATGGCTCAAATAAACCCATAATTCATGCATGGCTTCCAGCAGACATCTACCCTGTGCCTTCCTTGGAGCCTCTGTTATGTTTTATTCTGCCAATCAGTGATGACCAAACCTGTGTATGTGCTGGATCCTCTTCTTAGTATTTCACCAAGAATTTCCTCCATCATATTGCTTCCTTCTCCCCATACACCATCTCACCTGTTCTCCTAGTACTTTTCCTTACCCTTAAGATGTACCACAAACTTTCTTCCTTATCTTCAACACAAATCCATTCAACTACATTTCCCTCTATAATTACATCATTCCTCCCTCTTCTTCAACCATGCACACATTATTTCAATAGATCAACCGATACACTTTCCCCTTCTAAAAACGCACCATGGTAATCTATCTACCTATCTTCTTCCCATCTCCTGTTTCTGTGTTGTCAGTGTGTAAATGCCAATTCAAAAGTTCATTATTAGCCAGGTGCAGTGGTGCATGCCTGTAATCCCAGCGGCTCAGGGGGCTAAGGCAGGAGGATAGAGTGTTCAAAGCCAGCCTCAGCAAAAGCAAGGTGCTAAGCAATTCAGTGAGACTCTGTCTCTAAATAAAATACAAAATAGGGCTGGGGATGTGGCTCAGAGGTCAAATGCAGCTGAGTTCAATCCCTGGTACCCCTCCCACAAAGAGTTATTTATTAAATATGCATTTTCACTGGACATTGTGTAGTATTTTGGGTGCTAAATATTCTTGATTCTAACATCCAGTGTTTCTTGTATTTCCAGTTTCAGCCCTTTGTTTCTTTTCTACCTGCTGCAATATACTAATCTCTGTTTCGTCTTTGAATTTCTAAGACACTTCATATGCTTGAAATTATCTGTTCCACCCGCATGTCCTGCTATCATGTGATTGCTGGTAATTCCCAAATCTTAACAGTCTGCTCCTATTCCTCTAATATTGAGTATTAAAATATTACCTATTTCCCTAATGTTTCCATTTAGAAATCTGTGTTGTGAATGCCATAGAGACATTTAAAACTCAGAATGCCCATCAAGAGTCACTTTATCTCCCACAACTTCCTCATATTTTTCATGTGAGCTTAAGTTTGTAAAACATGAGGAATGAAACCACCGTTTGACCTAGGTATCCTACTAGTCGATATATAGCCAAAGGATTCAAAATCAATATACTAGAGTGACATAGTCACATCAATGTTTATGGGAGTTCACTTCACAATAACTAAACTCTGGAGCCAAACTAGGTGCTCTTCAACAGATGAATGAATGAAGAAAATGTAGTATATTCATCCAATGGAATATTATTCAGCCATAAAGAAGAATGATTTTATGACATTTGCCAGTAAATGGATGGATCTGGAGACTATCATGCTAGTCCCAAAAAGACAAAGGTGGAATGTTTTCTTTGCTATGTGGAAGCAAACCCACAATAAGTGGGGGGGAAGTGAAGAATAGAAATTAAGTAGATTTGACAAAGGGAAATGAAGAGAATGGAGGAAAAGGAAAGACAGTAGAATGCATTTGACATAATTTCCTTATGTACATATATGAATACACCAAAAGAATGGGTCAGTAATTAGAAAAAAGACATCTTGTTTTTATATAATTATATCAAAATGGATTCTACAGTACTACAAAACTAAAAATAACCAATAAAAACTCATAGAAAAAAATAAAATATTATGAAGGATATAGCAAGAGTTTAAAATCACAGCTGGTAGAGTAAGGAAATCTAGGTTCAAATTCCTGTATCACAGGTGAGCTACTAAATCACTCTAAGTCTTAGTTTCTAGGTGTAAAATAGGCAAAATAGTTTAGTCAATTCTGAGCATTAGTCAGATGCAGTAATGAAGGAAATATATGCCTGCAACATAGCCCAGTACACAATTTACTGCCAAGAAAAAGAAAAATTTACTCCATATTATAATAAAATAAAATACGTAAAACAATAAAAATATTTCCATCAGTCATCAAGACAGAAACCTGGGGTACAAATGAGACTTCATCCTCTATGTGAACATCATGTCCCATCTACCACTTAGATGTACCCATTTTTACCTCAGAAATTATTTTTATTATCAACTCTCCATCTTCTCTGCCAGCATTGCAAGGCAGTAGCTCCTACCTTGCTTGGATTACTGTTATGGTCTCCAGATGGAATTTATCATCTCCAACGTATCACACCTCTTTGTTCTCTGCTACATATTGCTAACATATAAGTTTTATTAAAGAAGCACATTTAATTTTTTTTTTTTTTGTATTGAGGGATTGAACCCAGGAATATTCTACCACTGAGCTATATTCCCAGACCTATTTTGCATTTTTTGTAGTTTAGAGACAGGGTCTCACTGAGTTGCTTAGTGCCTCACAGTTGCTGAGGCTGGCTTTGAACTCATGATCCTCCTGACTCAGCGTCCTCAGCAGCAATGATTATAGGTATGCTCCACAGCATCTGGCACATTTAATTTCATCACTCCCCCAATTCAAAATTTTTCATGATACTCAAGATGAAATACAGAATCCTTAGTATATATGGCAGACCCACTATAATCTGTCTTTTCTTTTTTGCTTGGTTTTATTTTCTGCCATGCTCCCAAGGCAATTTATATGTTGATTATAACAAATTACTTTTGTGACTTGAACACACATTAGTTTCAGTGCTATTTTTTTTTTTCATTTTTAAACTTTTTTTTTTCTGTTATTTTTTGTTGTTGTTTGCTATCTTCCTTGGTCCTATTTAAAATTCGATCATTGGCAGATCTTTGGGATTTTGCCTTTTTTAGCCACATTATGTTTCCTTTATATTTTCTTTGGATGACCTCTTTGACCTCTTCTTTCTTTCTTTCTTTCTTTTTTTTTTTTTTTTTCACTTAAGCACATTTTTAAAAAAAATATCAATGTTGAAATATTTGAAATTATTACATTTGCAATAAATGGGATATTATTATTAACAGGAAAACAAAATGATTTCTTTTTACATTCTAGTTAGATCCCATGACCATGGCAAAGAGGCAACAGACAGAGCTATGAAAAATAATGTTATATATTAAACCTAATGTTTATAAGGTATAAAAGCTGAGAGGTGCAGTCTGATTACAAAACCCTTTCATATATGGAAGACAATCTATCTTCTTATTTCCTTATTTCAACAAGTAAATTTTTCTTAATATTGTCCTTTGCTTCTTTTTGTAGTCCAGCACTTTTTCTTACTAGTGCTCAGACCTTTGCTTATCTGCTCCAGTACATTTAATAGTGGGCTCCCAACATAGGTCTGCTTAAGTTGTACCTGTTGTCCCTATATTATGATCAATGGTACCCAATTGAACTCCCAAACTACACCAAGATGAATGACAGACTTTATGGTTGCATTTATTCTAATATATCTGCTTGTTATGGGGGCTATAATTCAGTGTTATATTTCTCTTGAAATAATCACATTTTTAAATATAATATTTATTCCATGAATTATCATCTCCTATTGTTCTTGGCTACTTGTTAGTGAATACATATGATAAAAAGCTGCATTCCCATACCACTCTTCTCTGAGGTTAGCCTGGAGGTGATGGCACAGTGTGAAAATCTTCAAGGCTCCAAAAGCATATTCAATCAATTTTCTGTCTAATTACTCAACTCTGCGTTTCAGCAATTTCCCCCAAGAACGAAGTAGCTTTAGGAAGAACTACACATTGGATTTCCATTTCTAAGCTATAATGGTTTTGAGGATGGCAATATGGAAGTTTAATCAGGGTTAACTGTCCCCACTCATTGTTCCCAGCTGTTTAAAGCACAGAGGTACAATGTTGTCCTACTTTTACTCATGAGGACATACAGAGCAGAGCATTAAATCTCTGCCAGGTGGACTGTGGCTGGCATTGTCTAAAGCAAATGGTGGGCGAAGGCTGAGTTGACAGAGACTAGAGGAGGGTTGGTGGATGAATGTTAGCAGGCCACGGTGGAGGTGGTCAAGGAGAAAGCAGGACTTCATCATTCACATTGCAACCTGCCATAGTATGGACTGGCTGTTTCTGCTTCATTCTAAAGCCCCAACTAACACATCAGTTCATTGCAAACCTGTCAATTCTGGCAGTACCTAACATTTTGTTTCTTATTTTCTTTACATAGCTCCTCCAGGGTTTCCTCCTTTAGGACAGAGCTGAGAGTAGTGCTCAGTGCTCAGATCAGCATCTTCATAGCAATCACAGTCAGCCTAAGTTCTGTTTAGGACCTGTTTTAGTTTCTCCCATTTCCTGAAATGCACGAGGGAAATGAAGTTGGGATGGTGACTCGCAGGGCTATCTGCCATCAGTGGGCATTTGCTGCTGTGTCAGCTTTTTGTTGTTGTGTTGTGACAAATAACTGACAACTTACAAGTTCTATGGCATTTATAAGGAGTATAATAAGGAGTTATTAAAGTTCTATGGCTACTTTAACAGATGATTATCCCAAAATACTAAAAGTGTTTGTTTTCCATTCTTGAGGAACAAATTACACACAGTTAGCAGCTTTCATTTTCTCACAGTTCTCTAAGTTGAAATTTTAGGTACTCAGTGACCAGTTCTTCTGCTCAGGCTAGTACAGGCTGAAGTCAGTTTCAGACAGGTCTTCAGCTTCACCTGAGGCTTAGGGATCTCTTCTAAGCACAAATGCCTTGTTGAAAGAATTAATTTTCTTTGGTTGTAGGACAGAGGTAACTGCTATCTGGTTGACCTCCAATAGGAAGTATCCTTACCTCTGCCATTCCTTGACACGTGGCTTCTGACAATGTGGCATCTTGCTTCTCTACGAATGCATGAGAATCTCTCTGAGTCCTCTTAAGAATGTTACCCATCCAAGATAATATCCCTTTCATTTAACTCAAAGTCAAGTGACTAGAGAAATTAATTACATCAGTAAAATTTCAGGTAAAACACAATCACATCCAAGATCTCTCCTTATATGCAGAGGTTCTACTCACAGTTAAGCCTAGCAATGAAATAGCACAGGTACATCAAGGAGCCATACTGAAATATTATAATGTCACACAGAATAAAATGAATTCAAGTATATATATATTACATTATTTATATGTGGTCAATAAAGAGCAAATAGCAATTTCCATATCATCTCATAACAATTTAAAATGCAGACTACTAAAGCCTAAGTCCTTCCAAAATACAATACCAACTCAGGCAGCTTTTGCTTTTAGCTCTATGAATCATTATAATTTCAGTGATTTTATCTATCATAATTTTAATAATAACTATAAATATGTAAATAAGATTATGCACAACAATCTTTAGTTTTATATATACTGTTTCTTGACACTGGGTTGCTGATAACTTATAGAGATCTTCAGTTTTAATGAGGCTGAATAAAAAAACAGAAAAAATGTATATTTACTTAAATATGAGAAGCAGAAAATTGAGTGAAAAGGGAGAGGTTTTTCTGAAGTACAATGTCAAGAGGATCTGAAAGTTGTATGAAAAGTCATAAAGCAATGCACATTGCATTTTTCCTCAAATGTAAATGATGCAGTAGAACTTTTATCTGTTTGAACTTCTGTTAAATGAATTATACTGGCATTAACTTGGAACGTGGAAACCTTGATGAAGTTAAGCTTTTTGAAATCTTTCAGTTGTACTTGTCATAAATGCAAATAACAAACATAGGAGTTACATTTTGACAAATAATTAAAATAGCAAAAAGGAAGTACTATGAAGGTTAGATTTTACATAAAATATCTATGCAGTCACTACTTTAATTTTAACATGAGACATACTGTTACATAAAACATGATCCAAAAGTCTTAATGCAATGGCAATAAAATATTTTAAACTTAAATACGGTCAAAATCCTATGAGATACAAATGTGTACAAAAGATAATAGAACTATTTGCATTGCAAGAATTTTGCTGATGGGACAAGTCCAAATCTAGCAGTGACCTGGAAACATATGGCTATATAATTCCCTTAGAAACATAATTTTAATTCAAACTAGTGATTTACTTAAACACAACTCCTAAAACTCATTAGAATGATTATAATTCTAAATAAAACTAAAAATACATTTACCAATTTGATCATGGTTTATGAATTTTTAGTACTTTTAAATGCAGAAAATAAAATAAAATTTAATTTTCTTTTTTCCTTTAAACTTTTGGCCAGAGATAAAACTTCCAATAGAGGCATGTGCATTATATTTCAAGCACTATATTATACCACAGTTGCTTTATTCTAAACAAAATAAACTTTGAATACAAAAATCAAAATAGTAGAAGTTTATAGTCATGATTTAAGGCATAAAAACTATATACATTGGGAAACAATTAATGTAATTCCCTACTTTACATTATGATTCCTTGTGTAGCTCAAGAAGTTTATTTTCCAGAGCACAGAAACATTATTAATAAGGAAACTTCAAGGATCTGTGTGTACTGATTGAGGTCTAATATAAATAACTCCATTAGTATATTTCTCTCTATGCTTGAAAGTGATCAGAAATATCAAGGAACACTACTTTTGTGTACTAATATGCTACATTAGTCTGGTTTTCAAGTTACACTGTTGGTGACATTATAGCACAGTAAAAATAAAAGGAGAGGTGGATTTAGGTAGGTGTGATTAAATTATTATTGCTTTGGCTATGTTGGACAAATTGCCTAATCACTGAGGTCTTGATTCCATTTCTTTTACTTGAAATAATAAATAAGATTTGGTTATAAAGTGATATAGTTATGAAAAGGTTAAATGAGATATGTTAATTGCTTAACAAGGTGCTTGGCATGTAATAAATATTCAATGAATTGTAATAGTAGATACTTGAGAAATAGTTCTATAATACAGTAAGTTTTTTAGTACTTCATATTTTACTTTTTGTAATTGATAATGCATAATGGCTAATAAAATGCAATAGATACAGTTATGGTTTTGTTCATTTCTTCATTTATTCCTAATATTATGTCAGTTATTTCATAGGTTGAGGTGTGTGTGTGTGTGTGTGTGTGTGTGTGTGTGTGTGTGTGTGTATGGTATGAGTGATGTTTTACTTTCATTTTGAAAAAAAAAACTGTTCTATTGCTTCATTTCCACTTTGCATCATAATAAAATCAGATTTTTTTCTTTATATGATAACTATAATAATATAAGAAAATTTAAACTACCCAAGGAAAAATTTGTGTGTATAAATGTTTTCTGTTGATTAACAGATGTTTTTGAAAGTCCATATGGAGAAATTTTATTTTATTTTTCTTCATAGTGGAGGTGTTTTCTTTTGTAAAATCATTCTGATTGAGAAGACATGTTTTTGTGGAAAGAAAATAAAGCCCTTTATTAATTTTATTTAAAAAATTTTATCACTATAATCTAATATCCTTTCTATTTTCCTACCTTATAATTTACATTCCCATGGACATTTCTCATGTATATATGAAATACTGATTTTTTTTTTTTAAATTTTGAATTTCTTAGTACTGTCCTATTTGTAAAATGTATCCCATTCTTTTTTTTTTTTTTTTTTTTTTTTTTGAAAAAAATTAGTCCATAACACTTATACATCATGGTGGGGTTTATTGTGGACATAATCATATATTCATATTCCATTTAAATGCTCCCTTTCCCTCCCTGCTTCTCTCTCTGCATCCCCTTCCTCTCTAATGATCTTCATTCCATTTATTTATTTATATTTTAAATGATACATCATAGTCATATATATGATATATGTTGTATATTATTATATTTTAATTGATAATGCATAATGGCTAATAAAATGCAATGGATAGAGTAATGGTATTGTTTATTTCATTCAATTGTTATATTTTGTTTATTTTGCTCATTATTTATTTTTGTTCATTTATATACATATATGCACACGTGCACACACACACACAAACATATACACACACATAGACAGACAGACAGATAGATAGATAGACTGGAATACCTTGAGGTTATTATCTCCAACTCCATTTCTCAGTTCTTCCCCTTTCCTTCCTCTCCTCCTTCCCCTTTGGTCCCCCACTTGTATTCTACTGATCTGCTTTATATTTTAATGAGATCTTGTTTTGCCCTTTTTACTGTCTAGCTTCTGTACATAAGACAAAATATTTGACCCTTGACTTTCTAAATTTGGCTTATTTCACTTAGCATGAAGTTCTCCAGTTTCATCCATTTACCAGAAAATAACACCATTTTATTCTTTTTTATGTCTCAATAGAACTCCATTGTCTGTATATGTAACTGCATGTGTCAGTGTGCATGTGTATATATATATATATGCACACATATTCTTTCTTTATAAATTTTCTTTATCCTTTTGTATAATGATTGCACCTAGACTGGTTTCATAACTTTGCTATTGTGATTGTGCTGCTATAAGCATTGATGTGCCTGTATCATTACAGTATGTTGATTTTAGTTTTTGTTTTTGTTTCATATTGTGGTTCAATTCCTAGTCTTTCAAGAAATCTCCATACTCCTTTTCAAAGTGGTTGTACTAATTTGCAGTCTCATCCACAATAATAAGTGTACCTTTCACCCAGCATCTTTGTCAGCAAATATCATTATTTGTATTTGTGATTACTGTCATTCTAACTGGGGTGAGATGAAATCTCAGTGTTCTTTTGATCTGTACCTTTCTGATTGCCAAGATGTTAAACAATTTTTAAAATATTTGATGACTATTTGAATTTCTTCTTTTGATAAATATCTCTTTAGAACCTTTTTTTTTTTTTTTTTTTTTTTTTTTTTTTTGTGGTACTGGTGATTGAACTCAGGGGCACTCGACCACTGGGTCACATCCCCAGCCCTTTTTTGTATTTTATTTAGAGACAGGGTCTCACTGAGTTGCTAAGTGCCTCACCATTGCTGAGGCTGGCTTTGAACTTGCGATCCTCCTGCCTCAGCCTCCCAAAGTGCTGGGATAACAGGCGTGCGCCACCGCGCCCGGCTAGAACCTTTTTTTAAACCACTTACAGAGTGGGTGTTACATTTTTGAGTTCTTTAATATCTGCTTTTTAATCCCCTGTTGGAAGAGGAGATGGCAACATTTTTTTTTTTTTTTTCCATTTTCAGCCTCTGTCTCAACATTCTTAATTGTTTCCTTTCCCGTGCAGAATCATTTTAACTTAATGCTAACTCACCAGTTAATTCTGGGTTTTATTTTTTGACTTTAGAAGTCTTATTAAGCAAGTTAGTGTCCATGTCAATGTGTTAGAGTGTTGCTTCTATGTTTTACTTTAGCAATTTCAGTTTTTCTTGTCTGCTGTCTAGGACTGTGATGAGGATTTTTAGGCATGATGAAAGGTAGGGATCTAGTTCCTTTCTTCTACATATGGATATCCAGTTTTCTCAACACCGTTTTTTTAAAAGGCGATCTTTTCTTCAACATATGTTTTAGCACATTGTCAAGGATCAGATGATTGTCTTTGTGTAGATTTTTTTGTTTCTTCTAGTCTATTCTATCGGTATTCATATCTGTTTCTTACATCAAAACAATGCTATTGTTGTTATTTTTATTTATTTATTTTTAAATAAATCACAGAAATTTTTATTTCAAAATGTTTGAAGATACAGATTTCTATTAGTAACAAAATGAGATATCCACAGTATTCTTTTAAGTGAAAAAAGTAAGTTTTAGTATGATTCCTTTAGTATACCTTCATTGGAAAAGGAAAGTAGTTAACTAGATGAATGCTGTATTTGTTGTTATTGTAGCTCTTTAGAATGATTTAAGAACAGGTATTGTGCTGCCTCCAACTTTGCTTTTGTTACTCAGGATTACTTTTGCTATTCTCAGTCTTTTCTTTAGGACTGCTTCTCCTGCTTCTGAAAATTACCATTGGTATTTTGATGAGGATTTCATTGAATGTGTATTTTGCTTTAGGTTATATGGTTATTTTGACTATATTAATCCTATATATTCAGAAACAAGGTAGTTCTTTGGTCAGTTTCTATCCTGCTACAGGTGAATTTCTTTCTTTCTTTTTTGCTTTTTTTTTTTTTTTTTTTTTTTCCTTCTTTAGCAGATCTAGAAATGGAGATCTGGTGTTTTTGGATCATCTAGTTATAGAATCACCTTATCAGCAAACAAGATAGTTTGAATTGTTTTTCTTATTTGTATCCTTTAATTTCCTTCTCTTGCCTAATTTTTCTGACAGAAATTCAACTATCACATAGAATAGGAGTGATGAACATTGGCATCCTTTTTTTTTTTTTTTTTTTTTTTTTTTTTCTCCTGTGGTGCTGGGCATTGAACCCAGGGCCTTGTGTATGCAAGGCAAACCCTCTACCAACTGAGCTATATCCCCAGGTGTGGCATCCTTATTTTGCTCCTGATTTTAAAGGAAATGAATTCAGTTTTTCTCCATTCAGTATGATGTTGCTTTTTTTGCCATATACAGCCTTTATGATATTGAGGTAATCTTCTTTTATACCTAGTTTCTCCAGTGTTTTTAACATGAATTGGTGCTGAATTTTGCCACAGACTTTTTCTGCAACTATTGAAATAATCATTAATCTCTAGAATATATAAAGAACTCAAAAATCTTTAACACCCCCCCCAAAAAAAAAAAAAAACCCAATCAATAAATGGGCCAAAGAACTGAAGAAACACTTCTCAGAAGAAGATATACAATCAATCAACAAATACATAAAAAATATTCAACATCTCTGGCAATTAGAGAGATGCAAATCAAAACCACTCTAAGATTTCATCTCACACCAGTCAGAATGGCAGCTGTTAAGAACACAAACAACAATAAATGTTGGCGAGGATGTGGAGAAAAAGGCACGCTCATACATTGTTGGTGGGACTGAAAAATGATGCAGCTAATATGGAAAGCAGTATGGAGATTCCTTGGAAAACTTGGAATGGAACCACCTTATGACCCAGCTATCCCACTGCTTGGTCTATACCCAAAGGACTTAAAAAGAGGGAATCAGCCACATCAATGTTTATAGCAGCAAAATTCATAATAGCTAAACTTTGGCACCAACCTATATGCCTTTCAGTAGATGAATGGATAAAGAAAATGTGGTATATACACACAATGGAATATTACTCAGCAATAAGTGTTAAAATATTTGGGTCTTTTTCATAATGTCTCAATGCTGTATTTCTTTCTTTTATTACAAGATTTGTTAATTGATCTAATTGGGAATAAACTTGAGGTGTTTTTTTCACAGAGGAATGTATCTATTTTAATGGATTTTTTATCTGGGTGAGCACAGCTGTCAGGAGTTTAGCACCTGAAAAAAATCTATAAATATAGAGGTTGTTTTGGTTGGTATCGAGCCAATTGGGCTGAATTGAGGGCATCTTGGACTTTTTGTAATATTGACAGATGATTTTCTTTTAGTAAAATCACATCAGAGGGGGATTTTCCCCGTAGCAACTTAAAGAGAGGTAATAAATTTTCAGTAGAGGTATGAAGCCAAGGTCTTAACCAGTTTAGTTCTCTTAATAGCTTTTGTAACTCTGTCAAGGAATAAGATTTTTGAATGAGAAGTTGGGGTTTGAGAGGACAAACTGAGTCTAGGCTAATTTTTGTCTCCAATATTTTAAAGGGAGGAATAGTTTGTATTTTATCATTGGATATGTGTAATTTTGTTTTTTTTTTTTAAGAGTTCTTGAAGGGTTAAGTAAGCAAAGTTTAGTTGTTGGACATCAGTAGCTCCCAGGATGATGTCATCTATATAGACATATAAGGTAAGCTGTGATTTTTTTATTAATGGTGACAGAAGACATGAAACATAATATTGACAAAAAGCTGGGCTATTAGCCATATCTTGAGGGAGTACTATCTATTTATATTTTTTATCTGGCTTATGACAATTGGTTGATGGGACAGAGAATGTAAATTTTTTATAATCATCTGGATGAAGAGGTATTGAAAAATAACAACCTTTAATATCAATAACAATTAAGGTTAAATTTTTTGAGATCTGGCCAGGGGAGCATTTTGGAGGCCAATCAAGACCATCGGGGTAGTCTTTTTAAAAATAGCCTTGTCATCCGTATTTAAAATAGGTTTCTTTTTCATTTAAAACTGTTGTTAATATCTTAGTACGAGCATTAATGGGAGTGTTTAATATCTGAGACTGGTGAGTTGTTGAACCTACATCTTTGGTGGTAATAATCTATCTTTTTATAAATTTATCTTTTAACTTAGCATAGGCTAGTTTGTGATTTGTGGTCATTTCTTCCCAAACTAACATTTTTTGTAAATTGGTCATTAGGTGGAAGTTTTTTTTTGAAGGCCTTTTTCTACTTTCTCAATAAATGTGCCTAGATTTTTATTAGCTTTTTGAGTGATTTTAGCTATAGGAAGTTTTGTTAAATTAACTGGAAATGCCATTATAGGTGAAAGCCCACTAGAGGGCGCTGGCGCCTCTCGGTATAGTGATGTCGTAGGAGGCTTAATAAGAGCTAACTCACGAAATGGCGGATCACCTTTAGAAAGTTTTGAGCCACGTGGTCGGTGGCTTTTGTTTTTAGGGAACTTGGTAGGTAACTCTAAAGGAGAGGCTGTAGTTTTTAATTTCTTGGAGTGAGATTTTTTTAAATTTGTGGACCGGGAAAAATTAGGTGTTTGTTTTTCTTGTAAAAGCGAGTACGCTTTTAGGGCGGATAAAGCTGGATAAACTTTTGGAGGCGGGGATTTTTTGTACTTAATTTTTTGGTCTTTTAAAATTTGTTTTATTTTATCTCAAGTCTCTCAAGAATTAAAATCAGACTTTGGGAGCTAGGGAGTCGTCTGTTTTAACGAATTTTAGATTATTTTTGATTGACTGTCAGATATTTGGAGACCTTGCTTTATTAATAAACTGCGCCACGCCTCAAGGGCTGGGTCTTGTGATTTTTTGAATGTTAAAATTTGTCTCATAATAAAAGGATATTTTTGTCAGTGAAAGAGACGCTGCGTCTCTAACCTTGTTAACCTCACCGATGATTTTTTTTTCTTTTTTTTGCCCCACGTTGGGCGCCAACCTGCCGGGGTCCGAGTTATGAATGGAGCCGGGCTCTGAGTTGCTTCCCTTTTTGGGCCCTAAAAGGGAATTCCTCTTGCCTGCAAGAAGGATTGCAACTCACCCGGCAGGGCGAGCTTAAGAACAGAAATAGCTAGATGCCTTACCTCTGCTTGTTTGAACAGAACACACACCACATCTAGGGAGTCTTGTATATAGCACGGGATGTCCGAAGAACTCGCTTTATTGAACAAGCATTGACTTAAATAGGCCTAGAACTAACCAATCAGCAAGCAAGGCGGTTCAGCCTCTCACGCTACGTCATAGCCACACCCCTTGGATTAGCCCCGGTCCTTTAGGGTGTGGTAAGCAGTCAAAACCTTGCCCCTTGGCAGACATAGTCCCAACAAATAAGAGAAAACAAAATCATGGCATTCGCAGGTAAATGGATGAAGTTAGAGAATACAATGCTAAGTGAAGTTAGCCAATCCCCAAAATCCAAATGCGGAAAGTTTTCTCTGATATAAGGAGGCTGATTCACAATGGAGTTAGGATGGGGAGCATAGGAGGATTAGAGGAACACCAGAATGGCCAATGGAGAGGGGAAGGGAGGGGGCAAAGGGTGAAGAAAAAAAAAAAAGATGGTAGAATGAGATGGATATCATTACCCTAAGTGCATGTATGAAGTCATGAATGATGTGAATATACTTTGTATACAACCAGAGATATGTAAAAATGTGCTCTATAAGTATAATATGAAATGTAATACATTCTACTGTCATTTCTAACAACTTAAAATACAAAATAAATAAACTTGAAAAAAATAAATAATCATTCGATTTTTGTTCCTGATTCTATTTCTATGGTAAAGTGCATTTATTGATTTATATGTGTTGAACTGACCTTGCATCCTTGGATGAAACTAACTTGATCATTGTGTACAATCTCTTGAATGTGTTTTTGGGTGTCTTTTGTCAATGTTTTATTAAGGAATTTTGCCTCTTGTTGATAAGTGATATTGGTCTGTAGTTTTCTTTCCTTGATTTTTCCTTATCTGTTTCTAGTATCATGGTGATACTTGCTTTAATAGAATGAGTTTGGGAGTGTTCCATTCTTTTCTGTTTCATGGAATAATTTGAGAGGATTGATATTATTTCTTCTTTAAAGTTTTGGTAGAATTCAGCAGAAAGTTATTCTGGTTCTTGGCTTTCTCTGTTGGAATGGTTTATTTTGTCACTAATTCAATCTGAATGTTTAGGTTTAATTTTGGACTATTTAAGTTTCTATATCATTCTAGTTCAATTTGAGTAGGTAAAATAAATCTACAAATCTGTCAATATCATCTAGATTTTCTGATTTATTAGAATACACATTTTCAAAGTTATCCTTAATGATCTTCTGCATTTCAGAAATGTGTGTGGTGAGATCTAATTATCCATTTCTAATTGTGCTGCTTTGGATTATCTCTTTCATTCTTTGGGTTAGTACAACTAGTGGTTTATCAATCCTGTTTATCTTTTCAAATAACTGACTGTGTTGCATTTATCATTTGTACTGTTATTTTTTTCTTATTCTCTATTTCACTAATATTAACTCAGATCCTAATTATTTCTCATTTTCTGCTGGGTCTGGAATTACTTTGCTCCTGCATTTTCAGAGCCTCATTAGATTTCAGATCTTTATTTCTTTTTCTTTTTTTTTTTTTTTTTAATGTGGCACTTAATGCTATAAATGTTGATCTTAGTGCCACCTTCACAGTGTCCCAGAGATTTTGGTATGCTATATTATTTTTCTCATTTGATTCTGGTGTTGTTTTTATTTCATCTCTCATTTCTTCAATGATTCATTTTTTTCATTTAAAGTGGATTACTTAATCTCAATGTGTTTATGATTTCTATAAGTTTTCTTACTTATTTAAAAAATTAGTCCATTATGATCTGATAAGGTGCATAGAATAATACTGATTATGTTTTGTACTCACTAAGACTTTCTTTTTATTCTAAAATGGTTACTTTGGAAAAGGTTCCATGAGCTGCTGAAAAGAATGTATATTGAGCTATGTTGGGGTGAAATATTCTGTAGATGTCTGTTAGGTCTATTTGATTTATGGTATAATTTAAGTCAGAAGTGTCTTTACTGAATTTACATCAGGATGACCTGTCTCTTACTGAGAGTGACTTGTTGAAAATACCAAGTGTTTTAGTTAGCTTTTTGGTTGCAGTGACCAATAGAACTGAGAAGAACAATTTTAAGGAGGAAAAGTTTATTTGGGTGCTCATGGTTTCAGAGATTGCAGTCCATAGATAACCAACTCCATTCCTTGGGGCTTTCAGTGAGGCAGAATATCACAGCAGAAGAAAATGGTGGAGAAAAACAACTAGAGACGTGGCACCAGGAAACAGAGAGAAAGAACAAGACAGTTCCCCTCATGGACAAAATAAATACCTCAGGAGCATATTCCCCAATGACCTGCCTCCTCCAGCTACAGCCTACCTATCTTTAGTCATAGCTCAGTTAATCCTAACCAGGGGATTAATACACTGATTAGATTAATTCTCTTATAATCCAATTATTGTATCTCTAAATTTTTCTTGCATTGTCTCACACATGAGCTTTTGGGGGACATCTAACATCTAAGCTATAATACAGAGTATTAGTTTACTGGGATATGTCTTGGAAATAAAGTGTTTCATGTAATAGGGTGCACCACCATTTAATGCTTATATATTTACTATCATTATGTCTTCTTGTTAGATTCTTCCCTTTAACATAATGTAGAGGCCTTTCTTGTATCTTTTAATTTTCTTTGTTTTAAATCTCTTTTTCATATATAAAAATAGCTATTTCTGTTTGCTTTTGATATCTTTGCCTATACGGTGAGTCTCTTTCAAGCAGCATATGGTTGGCTCTTGCTTTTTAATGTATTCCCCCAGTCTCTGCCTTTTAATCCATGGCCAGCATCTCATTGGGGGTTCTTGTTTCTGCCCAGGGGGTATAAGTCATGCTAAAACTTAAAATCTCAAATAATTAGTGAATAACAAAACACAAATATTCAGAAATATATTTACAAAAGGTGAAGCCCCTGATAGATCTGGTGGTTTATTTAAGGGGCTACATCAAAGCCAGGAATAAGGTTTCAAGGGCAGAGTCTTGCTTTGTGATGTCTTGAAGTAGCAGGTTGATTGACATAGGTCACACCCATCTCAGGTGCTGTGTGGGCCACAGCAGAGCAGGATAGAGATTCACATTGTCCCTGGGCAATTGACCAGAGGAAATGTCCACTGCTCATTCCCAGACACCAGATCTCTCTGTCCACGAGGCTTCAGTGAGTGGTGACCCACATGCAACCCAGGGACTACTCCTGACAATTTACATTTAACATTACTGTGGAGATATGTTTATTATTTCTAGTCATTTTGGCTTGTTTCATATATTTAATTCATTCTTAGTTTTCAGTTGTTTAATTGCTCTACTGGGGAGTTTTATACATTTGAGAGCTCAGGGATTTGTTTTTAAGTTCTTCTTTGTAAAGTGTGTCTTTAAATATTTTCTGTAGTTCAGATAAATGGTCAGGAGTTCTTTTAGTATATGCTTATTATGAAAAGGTTTTATTTGTTCTTTGATTCTGAATGATAGCTTTGTATGAAGACACAATTGTAAAAATATTTTATATAAAACCAACAACTTGAAAAATTGTGCTCTTTATATGTAATATGAAATGAAATGTATTCTGCAATCATGTATAACAAATTAGAACAATAAAAAATTTTCAAAAAAAATAAAACTTGGCAATTGTTTTCTTTTAGAGTGTGAAATTTCACTCACAGTCCTCCTTGCTTTTAACGTTTGATTTCAGGAATCTGAAGTCAGTCTTAATAGTCTACATCCAAATATCATCTTATGTTTCTCTCTTGCGGCTTTTAATATTCTATACTTATTCTCTAAGTCAGGCATTTTGGTCATGATATGTTTTCAAGATGTTCTTTTTTGATATTTTCTATTTGGGATTCTATATGTCTCTTATATGAGGATGCCCATCTTGCTCCTAAGGTTTGGAGAATGTCTGCTATTATTTCACTGAAAAGTTTCTTAATCCATTAGATTGTATTTTGTATCCTATTCTATTCAAATATAACTCTGAAATTTGGTCTGTTACTGTTGTCCCAGAATTCTCATATATTCTGATTATGGTTTTCTGCCCCTTCACTGTCTACTGAGTTTTCTAGCTCAAATACCTTGTCTTTGAGGCCCAATGTTCTGTTTACTATCTAATGTTGTCTGTTGGTGATACTTTCAATTGAATTTTAAATTTGATTTCTTTGTGCCTTTCATTTCTACTAGTTCTGATTGGTCTCTTTTCAGAATCGCTCCCTTTTTTATTGAAATGGTCATTCACATTCTGTAACTGCTCTCTTAGCTCATTCCTTAATTCATTCCTTAGATCTTCTTTTATCTTGTTAATCATTTTAATACTCATTTTTTAAAAGTGTTTCTCTGGAATTCCGTCCCCTTCTCTGTATATGTGTTCTTTGATGGGGGATTGCAACTTTTCAGGGAGAATTATTTGCAGGTTTTCTCATGATCTTAGAGGTCTTGGTCTTACACACTGTTGAAATGGGTTTCTCTTCCTCCTTTGTGGGAATATTCTTTGGTGTGTAGTTGTGATTTTGATAATAAGTCCTTCACGTTTGTTTGTTATCTCTTAGCTTCAATATGCAGGCTCAGTGTAATTCAAGTATTAGTTTCAATTGCCAATGCCTCTCATTTTTCCACTGAGGTACTGATGAATAGATTCCCTCTTGTAGAGCTGCTATACCTGTGGGTTTTTTTTCTAAAAATCTTCCTTTCTTTAGAACCTTTCTTTGATTTGTCCACAGGACTAGACGGAGGCCCAAGAGTGGACCCAACATTCCCTGCTACTTATTGGGGCCTAGGTGATTGGCTTGGGGATGCTCTTTCCCATAGTGTATGTATTAATATATTGTTGAATCTTGAGCAGGATTAGATTATGTGTGAAGTAAGAGGTGTTGTCGCTTTGTTAAGTTGTAGCTGTAGTTTAGTCATAGAGTCTCTACCTTGTGAATTTGCACTGTACTATTCACTTCCCAGTCCCTATCAGAACAAAAGGAAAATAAACATCTGATGCCTACTATGACATGTATACCATTAATTTCTAAAAGAGGATTGGTAAGGCCAGCATTTAACAACAACAACAACAACAATAAACAACTATGAATTTGATCTAGCATTAAAGTAGACAGTGCATATCAACTGTGCCCTCCCCAGTAGTGATAACTACAACAACATTAAAATGGTAGGGGCAGTAATCATATAAACTATATTCTTTTTAAGTATAATAAAATTACAGTTCTTTCAGAGGAAAGAAAATTGGGTAGAAAGGTCAAAGAGAATTTAAAATATTCAAAAGGTTAACAGTGCTACAGAAGGAGACAGGAAGCAAGTAATGGCTATAAAGAAGGAAGAGCAAAAAAAATGTATAAAATGAATAAATACTAAGAAATGGAAAGAGACAGCAAAAACATTGATTGTTGCAGTGGGGAGAGAGGGGAAAAGTAATAAAAGGAAAAATAGGAGTCAAAACAAATGAACAAAAAGTCAAATCAAAATATAAAAACATTAAATATTACTGCTATAAAGTCAAAATAAGGAAAAATAACAAGCATGAGGAAAGAAGAAAAATAAATAAAATATAAAATGGAAGAAAAAAGTGATATAAATGAAGAGAAATTTGGCTATATATATTCACATACCCGTGTATGCACATATATTCACACTCACAAACTATAGAAAAAGGAGAAAAGACAGGTAGATTCTCTTAAGGGTGGGGCAGATGAAGAGTTCTGAATGTTAATTACAGGCAACTGGCACTTAGTTCTGACTGATGTTCCAAGCTTTGTCATGAGCTATCTGCTCTACAAAGACTATCTCTGCCCATCATAAGGCCAGAGAGATACTGATCAGTGCTGAGCATCTGGGTATAGGGAGTGTCCTGAGATCTTTATTCTTGGGGCAAAGCAACCAACTCTTCACTCTTCTTGCATATTCCACCCTGCATAAATGTGACCTTCCTAAAATCAGACCCAGAGTGCAAAAGTGCCCACCTGCCCATATTGAGAAATTTCTCTGGCTAATCGGCAAGTCTTCAAACAAACTGGGAAAGTTAGCCATCTCCACTCTTTTTTTTTTTTTTTTTTTTTTTTTTTATTCTAAGTTGTTAGAAATGACAGCAGAATGTATTACATTTCATATTATACTTATAGAGCACATTTTTACACATCTCTGGTTGTATACAAAGTATATTCACACCATTCGTGACTTCATACATGCACTTAGGGTAATGATATCCATCTCATTCTACCATCTTTTTTTTTTTTTTGACCCTTTTGCCCCCTCCCTTCCCCTCCCTCCCCATTTGCCATTCTAATGTTCCTCTAATCCTCCTATGCTCCCCATCCCAACCAGACTGTGAATCAGCCTCCTTATATCAGAGAAAACATTTGGCATTTGGCTTTTT
Organism: Tamias sibiricus; assembly: GCA_025594165.1. NCBI lineage: Eukaryota > Metazoa > Chordata > Mammalia > Rodentia > Sciuridae > Tamias > Tamias sibiricus. Next base: position 145,737,987 of record CM046662.1, read on the forward strand.
GGGATTGGCTAACTTCACGTTATATTCTCTAACTCCATCCATTTACCTTCGAATGCTATGATTTCATTCTCTCTTATTGCTGAGTAATATTCCATTGTGTGTATATACCACATTTTCCTTATCCATTCATCTACTGAAGGGCATCTGGGTTGGTTCCACAGTTTAGCTATTGTGAATTGTGCTGCTATAAACATTGATGTGGCTGTGTCCCTGTAGTATGCTGTTTTTAAGACCTTTGGGATTGGATCCACCTTATGAACCAGCTATCCCACACTCCATTCTTAATCCCTGGTTTGAATCTCCCTGGGTAATCTCCTGTGCCCCAGGGCAGGTCCATGTAGGGAGAGTTGGCTAAAGCTCATTATTATCTCCAGGGCTCTGGCCACACCAGAATGCCACCCTAAGATTATGACCCATGTCAACTCTCTGTCCTCCAGCCTTGAAGCACAGAGTAGAACTCACACATGGACTCACTGTGCTGCCTCTGGGTCACTCAAGTTCAGACAGCCCCTTTTTCCATTCCAAATCTTCTTTGCAAATTCAGTTTTACTTTCTTTTTGGTTTTTCCCTTCCCTCTGTGGTGGATTACTGAGGTATTTTGTTGTTGTTGTTGTTGTTGTTGTTTTTCTGTCATATGTTCACAGAACCTTAAGTTCTTTCTGTCTATGATGCTGAGATTCAATGTATTAGCTCTGTCATACACCTCAATAGGTATTTGAACCCTAGCAACTAAAATTACATCCTTCTTTTACTTTACCATCTTTGTATCTCCAAATAAGTGACATTATTTTTTTACACAAAGTCAGCCAATGTTTTAATTTTAATGGAGAGTGCTACTGTAAAAATTTATCAAAACCATTCAATTTTTATTTTTAAATCTTCTTTAATGCATGCAAATTTTCAATCAAAGTTTTACAAACGTCTAGAAAACTTTAAATTTGGGGGGGGAGAAATTCAGGTATATGTAACACTTTTTAAATTATGAACTGGGGATTGGAGGAGGAGAAGGTAAAGTCAAAGAGAAAAAAATGTGTATTTCCTGCTAAATGGCAATGATTTAATCAACTGGGAAACTCTCTTTCCAGATGTTACCCTTGGAGCATATCTGTAGCAGCTGTGCACATTTTCTGATATTACAGTATCTGCAAAATGGCCTTCCTTTAACTTGCCTCTTTTCCCAGAGACGACATTGGCAGGTAGAAATGGCTCTCCAAGCACAGTTGAATGCACAGCTTTTAAAAAGAAGAATATGAAAGGGGAAGTAAAGGGTTGCATTATGGCTTAGTAGCAGTTTTCAGGAAATCAAAAATGGGAGTTAAGCATATTCACACTCCTGTAAGTATTATTGTTTTTATTCTCTTCTCAGAGTTATGAAATATGAAGTTTATCTAAAGTTCATTTTTGTGAGTTTTTTTCTTTGTTGTTGTTATTGTTTTTATAAATATTCTAATGATATATCAGGAGAAAATTTAGGACACATTCTTACCTAAGAATAATAGCGATGCAAGACAAGTGTATCTTCCTCATCTTCCATAGACCCCCCCTTTTTCCCCTGCCCCAGTTTGCCCTCTCTTTTGTATGCCATGTGGCACATAATCTTTATTCCCTCAACAAATCTGCTCACAAAAGATTTTATTTTTTTCATGAATTTATACCCAAATGTTATCTCTCTAAAGTTTATTTGCATTTTAAACCTTATCTCAGTCTGTGGAAGCAAAGAATTTAACACCCTGTTAAGGGGATTTTAAGCATCAGTTGGCAGGCAGGAGAATGTTTTCTGCAAGCAAATCCTTTTTCTACTTCTCAGAAATTGTATTCTCTGTAGTTGCTTCTCCATGTGGTATGGAAAAATAGTTTCGGAATAAAATCTGTAGGTTTAGGGCTGGGCAGATGTGAATTTGGATCCCCTCTGATGCCACTTACCTCTTGAATGATCTGGGGAAACTCATTTAACCTCTCATTTTCCATTTCAGATAAGTGACTTATTTAGTAATCAGACCTATCTCATAAGGCTGCTGTGAGAATTGAATGGGTTATTGACTAAAGTATATGATTAATAAATGGTAACTATTATTATGGCATTAGTTTGGTTTTGGCTGAAGAGTTCAAGTATTCAATTTACCTTTAATTATTTTTGGATAGATTGTGTGTCTTATCCACTCTAATATGAAATGCTAACAGATCTTAAAATGTCCACTACCCCTGATGGCTGCCTGTGTCCAATCTAGCGTGGTTAGAATTCTTGATATTTCCACTGGGGTGCCTGCCTGTCACATCATATTCAGCATTTTCTCTATTCTTCTTTGCACTAGAATCAATACTCACCTATAGATGTTTGGCCTCCTCTGACAGCAGATAATGCCTGAGAATAGGAATGCTCAGACTCAGCAAGAATAAAGAAGATTAGAGAGCAAAGAGCATCATCTCTAAACTCACAGATTAACCTAACAGCATCACCAGCATAGAGATGCAAACTTATACTTTCGCACCAACCAGGGTTGATTCTAGGCCTCAAACTGAGACCTGTCTTGATCACTGTCTTTCTGGACATGACAGACTATATTCAATAATAATTTTAAAACTTTCTCATTTCTCAAGATGATAGTGTCTGTCTAATATCTTAATATGAATCCCATCCTATGACTTTTTTTCATATTCATTCAGTAAGCATTTCCTGGATGGCAACATTAGCCTGCTATGAATCAAGATAATAATGAATATATTCTACAGGTTATGTCCTGTGTGGTTTTTTTTTTTTCATATTTTTCAAGTTGTAGATGGACACAATACCTTTATTTTATTTATGTGATGTTGAGGATCAAACCCAGGGCCTCACACATGCAAGATGAGTGCTCTACTGCTGAGCCATAGCCCCAGCCCCATGTCCTGTGTTTTAATAACCTAGTCTGACATGGGCAGAGAGAAATTATTTATTTTATTGCTCACTTCTCCAAAATTACTTTTTCCATTTCATGTTTTATTCTAACATTGCCCAATTATCTAATCTTGCAAAAACAAAATTGACCAGCTATAAATTTCAATTAATTCTTCCTTAATTATGATTCCAATATTTCCCACACATTTTTTTATGCTGATTATAACTAAATTAGTTCAAAGTCTCATGCATTGTGCTAAGACATTCATTGATTCACTCTTTCTTTAAACCTAAGTTTAACTTGAGTGACAGGTATTTTTAGGTCATCTTCCTTTTTGCCATTCATATATAGATAAATAAATAAACAAAACATGTGTATACACATCTTCACATTCACATTATCCACTATCAAAAACTAAAATTGCTACAAATATATTTAATAATGTAATTGGTTTTTATTTGTGATTCAAGAATTGGGCAACCTCAATTCTTCTAACTGAATGAGAACTTCCATCTGGCTTTATTAGTACAATAGTGGTTTTGTAAGGTGTCAACAAGGAAACAGACTAATAGAGAAAAGGCTGATAGGTGAAGGTCAGGTTAGTTCAGTTACTATTCTTCTAATGGTTAAAGCAGAGGAAACTTTCTTATACTAATTTGAAGTGCTGAGATCCAAACTCAGTACTTGTGCGTGTTAAGAAATTACTCTGCTGCTAAGTTCTACACGAGCTCTGGGACTTCCTTATTATTCTTTCTTAGGTAGACTGAAATCTGTTTTTCAGGAGATTTTCCAGGAGCAAAAATGTTCCATTTGAGGATTTACCTGTTTCCTTAAAATTTCAGTTTAATCATGTGCAATTTACCACAATTAACTCAAATTTGGTTTTGGTTGGTGTTGGGTCCTGATGCAAGAACTTAGTTCAACACAGTGGCCTCTCATAATTTGTGTTTAATGACACAAATGTAAATTCCTGGTAGAGTAAGTTTTGAACATGAAAGGCTTCTAAAAACATCATGAACATGTTAAAGTATTAAATAAAGTATTAATAATAGTATTTGATTAGAAAAATTAATGAATACAATATAAAGTGAAAAAATTCATAAAGGGAAACTAATTAATCGATTTAAATTTTTTTTTTGCTCATCGAGTAACATTGCAATGCAGTGCCAGCAGACACCATACACTGGAAAAACATTTGATTTGTGATACATAAACTATATCTTCAGAATTAAGAATGATTTGAAAACCCATATCGAAAAAAAAATGGGCAAATTTCTACTTTGATCAAGAGAAGGCAAACATTGTTTCACACCATAGTACTGGTAAGTTAAAGCATTGAAAAATAACCATTGTTAAGTTATAAGAATTCTCTTACACTGCTTGTAAAAGCAAGTAAATAAATGGGGGTGTATTAAATATGATATATGTTCTGGAACACAAACACAAAATGAGCACAAGAATTTTATTTTTTCTCTCATGAAAAAGTACAAATTTTGGTATTTCTGTAGCTTAGGAGTCTTCAAAGAACCTAACCTCTACTTTATTATTTCATCATTGTGGTGAGCCTAAGACAGATCTCTATGAATTATGGAAGACAGTGAAGAATATTTTGAGACATCAAGATGAAAAAGAGAAGTCAGAGATATGATCATCACCCAGAGATGTTTATGAAAAATTCTATTGACTCAATAATCCATTAAATAAGTATTTATTATGAAACTATTATATATAAAAAACTAAGAATCTTTCTCTGTATGACAATCTAAGACAATTATAATCATTGGAGTTGATTATTTGGATAAACCAATTTTTAAATCAGCAAGAAAGATATTTTACTTGACAATAAGTAGTTACATATTTGTGAAATACAATAGAAATTTTTAAATATATTCAATATTTTCCTACTGAAAATCTGGAGCAGGGAATTAGTTCATGCCTTTTTAGAAAAATAATATGTAATATACTTCTAAAATCAAGACATTAGATAATGTTAATTTAATTAGTTGACTAGTTCATGTATTTTATTCATCATATATGTTCTGAACTTCAGCCTCTACTAGTTACCATGCAGAAATCTAAACAAAATAATAATAATTTAAAAATATTTATTTAAAAATTTCTGGACTTTTGTGGGAAAAGACATATAGACTCATAGTTATAAAAGAAAGGTTAAATATAACACTAAAGCTATATCCATAAAGTTGTTCGATCTCAAAGGAGAATTAATTTTTGATGAAGTTAAGAAGCCAGACAAATGTGATAGATGACAAGAAACCTGATAAAAAACAAAATGGAATTGGTCATATACAGAAATAAGAAGGGGATGGTAGGACACTTTAGATAAGCAGCGGAGAACAAAGAAGTCTTGAGATGAGACCAGAGATGATGGGTTAAAAATTAATCATATTTGGAATGGAATATTTCCATCTCAATACATTTTGGTATGCATAATTTTCCAAAAATAAAAAGTCAAATCATCAAACACTTTCATTTTGGATTCATGTTTATTGTGTTAAAATTATGGAAGAAAAAATACGAATTGAAAGGGGAAAAGAAAGTTGAAGGACAGGAAAGGTGAAAGGAGACAGAAGAGGGGAAAAGAGAAGAAATCTTTAAGAGGAAATGTGTGAAATACAAATGCATCTTTGAAACTCTAAGTAGGTCTTGATCAACTAGTAGCAATAATTATATTGCTGGAGATTTGCTAGTGTATCAACTTACTAATTACTCTTTCCTTATTTTCGATTCTCTCACATGTACTTTATTATAATTTTTAAAAGTTAAGAAAAACAGCCTAGCTGTTAATTTAAATTCTGGCAGTACAAAAATATTATGCATTGTAAATTAAATATAAATAGGTTAAATTATTTCAGATTAATGTTTGTTTCTGTTCCAAGAAAGTATTTGTGGTGGTCTGACATGAATACTCCACAATGCTCAGTAATTACTCAACTAAAGTATCATTACTGGGACAGTATTTATTTCTGATGTGTTTCTAAAGCTCAATTTAGATGACAGAATTTTAATCAAGAAGAACTAAGGCAAAAGGTTATTCCAGTTCAAATAATTATATTTTATCACATAATCAAAGCTACAAGTTTACCAGGAAAAAAAGTTACATCCTATGTCCTAACATCATAAAAACATATTTGACTAATATAAGTGATCTTAAATGATAACAAAAGCACAAAGCTAAAACTAAAATAAGTTTTCCTCTCAGGCGTTTTCTCTGCATTTTTTACATTCTAATCATTGACCAGAATTGAGAGCCTTCCTCTCCATGTCCCCTTGCACCCTAAATAAAACAAAGTTAAACAAAACAAAACAAAATAAAAAAACCCAAAAAACAAAACCCAATTTTCCATTTACTCTATGCCACCTTATCTATACAGTCTAAGATTTTGTCAATTATTCATTTCACACTTGCATCTTTATTCTTTACTAGAAGGTGTTTTTTTCATGCACTGTTCTTGGTTCCAGTCCTTGTATTTATGCCCTTGGTATAAGAGACACAAGCGAATGGTGTTTCTTGGTCTCCATGGGCAATGGCTGTCTTCCCTAACCTCTCAACAACTACTAAAGGATGTTTGTTTGTGATAGACATTATGCTTCTAAACCACATCTTGTTTATGGCATGTAATTTTTATTCTATTTAAGTGATCAAACTATTAATTCAAAGAAAAATAGCTTCATTTAGTGACATGCCTTAACATATGTAAGCTTATCCTAGATATTTTTTATTAATACTTTAATTGTACATCATAAACTCTGGAAATAAAAAGAAACTAATATTTATATAGATGTGTATCTTGCATATTTGTGTTCATGAAAGTGGAAATTAAAGAAACGAACTTTATTTCATCATCTAGCATTATTTTTAACTTTTCTCATATGTTTATGTTCCCAGTGGTTTCTTTTAAAATGTATCCGTTAATGTGGGTGAAAACGAAGAGTAAAGCATGATAAGTTATAATCAAATTGATTAAATGGTGACTTGATTCTCCAACAAATGTTTGTACGCTAGTGTTAATAAAAATGAAAGACAAATTATTTTGTTATTAATTTCTTTCTGATAGCTTGGGTTCATCTCTCAATTGTGTAGTTTAACAAATTCAAATTAACATATCATTCTTCAGTGGTTTGGAAAAATACAATTAAAAGTGTACAACTTTTAAAAAAGAACGCTTGAGTTTTCTATAGTTAGCAAGTAATTAAGTAATTAAGTAAATAAATTTATATACCTAACCAGTGGACTTTTAAAATATATATTTTATACTATGTGAAGAATTATTTTAAATTTTACTATATATTTTTGAAGATTTCAGCATCAGATTTTTAAATTTTAATTCCAGTAGTGACATCCAACAAGGACGGAGACAGTAGCTTAGGTCCTCAGTAAGGAGTCCCTCTTTGGCTTGTCCCACTAGTCTGCCTGAGGAGCAAGCACAGGGAGGAAAAGAGAGAGGACAGTCACTGCTAGAGAAATGCAGGCCATCTGACACCTCTACTGCAAGAATAGGCGGTATTGGTCATGTCTTAGCTGGAGAAGAGAAGAGTTTTGAATCAAATATAAGACTGAGGTTTTCATAAAATCTAGGTAATAAAAGTGACTACTTAAGGAAGAATGACGGAATGTTTTGGAAGTAAATAGAGATATTAAAGAAGTGAGCAAACCCAGAGAAAAGATGGGGGTAAGTTGAGGGGAGGATTCAACATATTATAGTAGAGGCAGTTACTGCAAAAAGAAAACCTTCTCATGTTTTCCCTTAGTGAATAACTCTCATCAATAATAGTTACATATACCTATCAAATTAAAACCATTTGTTTGTATTCAACATGGCCTCCAGAAAGTGTCATATTTTTCCTTTCATGGGTCTAGACTCTACTTATTTCTGTCATTTTCAGATTATGTAATTTTTTCAGGGACCCAAGTGTTAATTTGCAAATATCAACATGGTAAGGGAGAAGTATTATTCAGATAAATGTTTTCATACAAATTATTACTAGTAGTGGCAATATTTTATAAATCAATGTTTCATAGGGCCTTTTTTTCAACAATTCATACACATTTATCTATTTCTCCTTAAATGTAAACATTTTATACTTTCCTTAACTGAGAAATGGACCCAGCTAAGTATATATGTCTATCTTTGTCTTCTGATACGTACATATCCTGTTGGTCCTCTCTCTCTTATTAGTTTATTTAATGCAGAGCCCTATTTTATACCGAACAGGTAACCCTTGGTGACTAGCTATAAACCCTGATCTTAAAACCTGATAGCCCTGTGGAAACAAGTACTATACAAGCAAACAAGAAGAGCAAAGACTATGTATTCAGAGTTTTCTATAGCACAGAAGTCAGCAACTACAACTTGCAATTTTTGCAGGGACTCCAGGGCAGACAAGGGAGTGGAAAAGTTTTATAGTCTATAAAAATGAAATATTTAAGGGATGTCCCATTTGAAGACTGTTGGCACTGGGAAGCTATAACTTGGCTAATTTGAAATGAGATATCTTCTTCAATTGATTAAGGGTGGGCATTTGTCTTTCTCTGATTGGTACTAAGTTCAAAATGAGAACATACATTTAGGAAGCTATAAGTTATGGATCAAATTCTGGCCATCTTAAACCAACTGTTAAAGAAGGCTATTGATTGACATTCTGAACTGTTAGTAAAGCTAGTAGACTGACTTCTTATAAGCATCACTCATGGCAAGTTGGCTTCCTGAGTTAACCAGCTTACAAAATGGGTTGCTTCACAGGATAGGTTGTTGCAATGGTGGGTCAGACTATATAAACTATTGTATTGCTTGTGTCTCAGATCCTGCTTATTTGGTCATGTTAGCACATATTTACCTGAAACTTAAATTGCATCACCAATTGAAAACACCATCTCTTTCTCTTTTTATCTATACCAGTCTATTGTGTTTGCTTATTTATCATTAAAACATATTTGTAGCATGTGTTTGTTTTATATACTTATAAATATATGTATGAACATGTTTATATACACATATGATTATATGATGTATAATAGATGATGCAGATGTAGTTTCAGGTTGAAAGGAGATGAGAAGATGAATAGAACACATTTTTCAAAATAATCTTATAGCCTGTAAAAGCAGTAAATTTACTAAATTTGTAATAGTTTGTGCTTGGTTCCATGAAAGGAACAATTGAAATAATGGTTTGAGAAATAGACCTTTTAATTTTTCCAAAATTCATTTAATTAGAATGATGGGCAATTAACTAAACTTGCTATTATAATATAAAGTAAAGTGTTAAATGAAGGTAAAATAGGAGCACCTAGGATAGGTGTATTAGTCCATGACTTAATCCATTTTCTGTTTCTTTAAAAGAATACTGTAGACTCCGTGAATTATAGACAATAGACATGTTTGGTTCCCATTTGTATAGGCTGGGAAATCCAAGATAAGAGGCTGAATCCTGTGAAGGCCTATTTGCTTGTGTCATCATATGGTAGAAAGTATTGTATGTCAGGAGAATAATAGAGAATGGGGAAAAACTCCTTCAGATAATTTTCTCACTCTCATGATAACAGCTTCTTAAAGGCCATGCTGTACCTCTTAATGTTGCTACAATGGCAAGTAAATTTCAATGTGAGTTTTGGAGGAAACACTCAAACCACAGCAGTCAATTGATGCTATATAACAAATTCTTCTACAACGGTATAGCTTAATATAGCGTTCATTTATTATCATGGATCTGCAGTTGGCTACAGCAATCATACATTGGCTGTGCCATCTGAGGCCAGCTATTTCCTGGTGTAGCTAGCCCTCTTCCTCCCATATCTCACCTTCCTTGAATTATCAGGCTGGAATGTGCGTGTTCTATTTGTTGTGATGGTCAGTGTATGAAAGTGAGCTGAAAATAAGAAGGCTGAGTCTTGGAAATGGGACACTGTAATTTCTACCTATATTTCATAGGCCAAAACAACGTTGCCTGGTCAAATAGTCTCTCTCTCACACAAAGGAAAAATAAAGTACAGGAAGAACATGAACAACTTATTCATGAGAGGACTGCAAAATTACATGGTAAGGTGTGGTGATATTTTGGGGCCAATAATTCAATTTCATACATGAAATTCATGGAGTGTTAAAGGGAGGCTACTAACATGTAAGGATCAAAGTAAGGTTGAGGTCTGTTTCACTCTACTACAGCTATCAGCATACAGCTGTACTGAACTGCAGAAGGCATGTTACAGGTGGGAAGCAAAACTGCTTCATAACGCCCAGAAGTTTAGAGAACAGAATTAAAAATAGAAAACAAAATTTAAAAAGCTACAGTGTGTGAAAGCTGAAGCCTAGAAAACAAAGTGAAGATATGTGATTAGTTAGGATTCTGAGAAATCTTCCTTTTGTCATGTTGAGAATTGTGGAGAATGTATGGAGGGAAGTGACAATTGGGGTTGCCTGGTGACATGATCACTCTGACATAGTGGTGAAGAAGAAGACAAGAGGCAGAAAGGGAGTAAAGAGTGGCCCAGTGATCTATTTTACAATTTAGTTACCCTTTCTCCCTTTGTAGTCATTCAATTTCAACCTTGTATTACTTTACTAAGAAAATATAATTTAGGCAAATGATGAATTAAGCATCACTCAATTTTAAACTTACTTCATTATTAGGTCTGGAGAAAAACAACAACAAAAAAGTCTCAAATTGTAAACAAATAACTCCATATTTTCTGTCATGTCATTTTTTTTTCCATTTTCCTCTTCTAACTTCTTGCTTATTCTATATCTAGTCTCTTAAAAAGGGATATGTCTTATTTCTGTAGATAACCTCCCTGAAATTGAGAGGAGCATCACTTTTCCACAAGCCAAATGAACAAGATCATCATTGCTTGATGCCCTTAAATAAATGCATTAGTCAAACTGACAATCCCATTGGCAATCAATAAAGACATACAAAAATGGCTAAAGGAAGTGGTGAGTGCAGAAAAGCAGTCTGGTTAAACAATTGCTCACCTAACTGAACTAGATTAATAGTGATTGATTTCAAGTACACCTTACAGAGCATATTTGTCTAACTATTCATCCATTCCCATCTCCTTTCACCTTTCTCCTTTTTCTCAGTGTCAGTTTTACTGATGACTTACAGATTTAGTGAAAGAGCTAATTATAATGTCTTACTTTTTCAATAAAAACTGGAAATTCTAGCCATATTAATTTCACTGATGTATTGAAGATTTTCATACTTTATATGAGTAATGATAGTTAATACTTGCTTATGTTAAAATATTATAATTCTATGAATTTTCCATGTGTACTTGATTGAAATTTATAGAAGGTGAACAAGCCCTTTCTCACCATTTCTTCATTATCTAATACAACTCACTCTTATATACATCCCAAAGCCATCATTTTTAATAATATTTCTCTGATCTTCATTAGTCTGGCCCTTAATTATTTAATCTTAATTTATTTAATATGGCATCTTAATTTATTTAATATTTTTGTGTTTTTTATTAACTCAAAAAACTAAAAAAAAAATAATAATAATAAAAAAAAAAGAAACACCTTACTGAACAACTACCAGGAGTACGCATTAACCGTTGCTTTAAAAGTAATAATGAAACGAATATTGGTTTAGTGGTTTCCTCTCTTGAGATTTAAATTCTAGTGAAAAAGTTCAAAACAAGTGATAATCATGGACAAAATCTAATATTAGGAGTTTGATAGAAGTAAGAAGATTAAGCATTACAGAGGTACAAAAGTGGTCCAAACTAGTGGGAAAGCAGGAGGTTTTTGTTAGAGGTTTAGGACTAGTGACTTTTATACTTTATATGTTTCAGTAGAACTTCACCAAATACTCAAGAAAGGAGGAGGTATCCAGGACCAAGAAAGTTACTTGCGCAGATGCTGAGTGAAAATTTATGCAAAAAGAGACAACAAATAGTCAAAATTAGTTAGGTACAGGCTACATAGTAAGTTTTTTAGTGCTCCATTAAAAGATTTTTATGAAAGTTTGTAACAGAAACAAGTTGTAGCTCATGAAAAAAGGAAGCAAGGAAATATGTGTTATGTATGTTGCCTCTAGACTTACCAGGATATCGGGGTGGGGGGTCGGGGGGAGGGAATCGTTGGATAGTGAAATGAGGGAAAAAAATTCAAAAGTCTTCCACTGCCACTGACTCTGTGCTTTGAATACTGCAGCATGGGTCACCACATTGGATGTACACTAAGTAGACAAGGAGAGTTTATATAAAGCACAATGAATATTAGAGATCACTCCTCACAATATTTGCTATTATGTATCATTAACTCCCAATTCAGTGTCCCTATCAAGTATGTTTGATACTTTGTCTTATGCTATATCCTTGCTACTGTGAGAATGGGAAAGAAAATGTCCAGCAATTTGAGCTTCCACATCAGCCAAGGGTTGATTTTGGGCTTCAGTTTGCCTATTCATGACATTCAGAAATTTAGTCAAATGTCAATCCAGGTGCCTCTGTAAGGGCAGCTTTAGATGAAATTAACATTAAATTTAGTAGATTTTGTGAAATGCAGGTTACTCTGAAAAAGTGAATGAGTTTCATCAAACTATTTGAAGACCTGAGTAGAAAAAATAAATAAATAAACCTGACCTCCTCCTCAGAAGAAATTCTGTGAGCTGATATTCTTAAAACTGTATCTCTTCCTGGGACCTCCAGCCTGTTGACCTACATTACAAATATTGTACTTGCCATACTCCAAGTCATGTCAGCTATATCCCTGGGTTCTGTTTCTCTATTGATACATGACTAACTACAGTACCTGTTATGGTTCTCAAGATATGGAATTTTAAAGAAGAGTGTTCTGAATTGCTTCTGGGATTTCTGGAATTGGTTATCTAATCTTACTAGATTTTAAGACATTAATTACTTTTTTTCCAGGAGTAAAGAGAGCACTGTCAGTCTAAGTCATGATATGGCAATGGAGATTCACACAATATCACTATCAGATATCCCTAATCACACACAATGAGGCAAAGTACCAGATGTCTATATATAACATACCTTATAACATTTGTCAAACTAATAATTATAATTAGACTGGTTGGTTACTCCTTAGACTGGTAGAGAAAGAAAATTGTATGCTAATGGATTCATATTTCCAGCTAAAGTACTACATAAATGATTTGAAAGCTTTTGTGTCTGCCCTGAAAGAGAACCTTACATCCAATAACTGCAGAAATGAGACTGCTGAAAATCAAACTCAGGATCTCAACCTCAAAGTGACTGAATTATAATGCAAATTGGATTTTCAGCCTTTCACCAGTAGGGTCTCCTGTTAAAGTATGAGCATTGATTGGGAATAAAAGGGATCGTGAAAATTAGAATGGGAATATATGGGAAAAACCTGATGAGGGTGAGGACACTGAAACTAATTTCCAATGAGATTTTGCCAGTAAAAGCTGACTTTCCACTCCTATTTGTGAAAATTAACTCTTCAAGGATTAATCTATGGAGGTTAACTGTTTAAAAGGCCTCTAATAGCTTGTTTGGTTGTTTGGCTGGAACATTAACCTCATGTAGTTTGTGGTGAATGAAACTGAAATGCCAGATCTAACTTGGTATGTGTAGAGAAATGGATTCTTAGGAAGATCAGAATATTAGAGTACATTTGTCACTTATGATCTATTCAACCACCCTGGGTGGATCAGAAGACACACCTTTCATCATGGCGGAATCCCCATTAACCTTGAAGAGTTCTATAATTGATCATCTCTGTAAACCAGAACATAATGGGAACTGCAGCCACTGTATTGGGATATTGAAATGCTGTGGATATAATTACATATCAGGGTTGGGTCAAGTGGAGGAACTCAATTGACAGAGGCAAAGTGTGTATGGATATCATAAGTAGCAGTAGAGTTAAAGAAGCAATCAAAATAGTCTGACTTGCTGGGCAGGGTGGTACATGCCTGTGATCCCAACAGCTTGGGAGGATGAGGCAGGAGGATTGCAAGTTCAAAGCCAGCTCCAGCAATTTAGAAAAGCTCTAAGCAACTCAGAGAGACTCTGTCTCTAAATAAAATGCCAAAAAGGGCTGGGGATGTGACTCCATGGTTAAGTGCCTCTGAGTTCAATCCCTGATACCAAAAAAAAAAAAAAAAAAAAAAAAAAAAAAAAAAAAAAAAAAAAAAAAAAAAAAAAAAAAAAAAAAACTTGACTTAAAGATACTTTTTACACGTATTACAGTGGCTGGTTCATCATAGTGTTTCTAAAAGTGAAGTAAATGGGAAGTTTACTAAATTCTTATTGATAGATGGAGGGTGGTGATTGCCACTAATTTCATTCAATTCACATGATTGTCATCCACAAAAGAGAGATGGATCATTGAAAATGGCAGCAGATTGAAGTAAGTTTAATCAGGTGGGGACTACAATTGAAATTATGGTACACAATGAGTTAAAATAGTTGAATTAATTAACACACTCACGAGTACCTGGAATGTAGCTATTGATCTGAAATATACTTTTTTCTCCATATCTTTTTGTGAAAACCACAGAAGCGGTTTTTCTTCAGCAGGAAAGGCCAGCAATATACCTTCACTATGCTTCCTTAAGAATATATTGACTGTCTAGCCTTCTGTCATAATTTAATTCATCACAGGGAAACTGATCATCTTTTATTTCCATTAGACATCACACTAGTCCATTACTATGACAATGTTATGCTGTTTGAGCCTAGTGAGCAAGATATAGCAACTAGTCAGCCCTTATGGATAAGACATTTGCATGTCATAGAGTACAAAATAAATGCAAGGAAAGCTAATGAAAAATTACAACAACCTGGGGTTGGGGGTATAGTTTAGTGGTAGCATGCTTACTTAATAAGCACACATCTTTGCTTTGATACTCAGTACTGTAAAAGGCAGGGGACATGGGAGAAGGAGAACAAGAGGAAATGGGAAAAAAAGGAGAAAATTACTATATTCAAATTCAGCCAAAACTTCATTCCTGGAGAGGAATGAAGCTTAGTGGTAGAGCATGTACCTAGCACTTGTGTGGCACTGGGTTTGATCCTCAGCCCCACATAAAATAAATAAAACACAGCTATTATGTCCATCTACAACTAAAAATAATTTTTTAAAAAATGAAGAAGAAGAAGAAGAAGAGGAACCAATAGACTCCATGAACAAAGTTGCCAGAGTTGCAAGGGTGAGTGTTATGCTTGGGTTCAGTGATATCTTTTACCAAGGCTGATTGGGCTGTAGCAACTGCTACATCTCCAGTTTTCCAGCAACAGAGACCAACAATTAAACCCCACTATGGCACCATTCTCTTGGTGATTAGTCAGTTGCCTTGTTCTGTTATATGTAACAACTCCCAGCATAAAAGTAGTATTTTTCCCTTACTGGAATATGAATACATGTATCCAAATATGTATATATACATAATGTGTATATAATATGTGTATATATATGCATATATATAAAACATTGGTATATGTATATATATATATATACACATATATAAATACATTTTTATGTGTATTTATATATAAACGTACATATATACACACACTAATATATATATATTTATATATATATATATATGCTATCTGTAGCATAAAAGTAGCAGTATTCTTCCTTGCCCAAATTATTGTAATGCCTTATATGAATTTAATTATTATGCCAAAATTATCATCTATGGACTTTCTCTAGGAACTCATGTCATATCAAATGTAATTGGTCGTAGGTTAATGTTCATAACATTTGCTGTTTTTACCCCATCATTCTTAATCAGCTGGCCCAAAAGGACAATGGAATGACTTCTTGAGGTCTCAGTTACAGCACCAGCTAAGTAGTAACACTATGCATAACTGAACAGATTCTCCAGGACGCTGTATGTTCTGTAAATGAATTTCAAATATATGATGCTCTTTCTTCAAAACCAGGATGCACACGGGTAAGAATGGATAGAAAAAATGGAGCATCACAACCCATTGTTTTTCCTACTGGATATAAATGTATATATACATATATGCATACAATGTATATATGTGTATGTGTAGTTATGTAGAAATTCTGTTCTCAAGAACTTAAACACTGCTGGTCTGAAGGATTAAATTCCAAAGGAAAATATGCTTCCACCAGAAGACACAACAATGATTCCATTGTACTGGAAGATAAGATGTTGCCTGGTAACTTTGCACTCTTCATGTCTCTGAATTCACAAGCAAAGGAGGGACTTTTTATGCTGGCTTCGTAATCAATCCTGAGTAACAGTGGAAATTGGACTGACATTCTACAATTGAGGTGAAGAATATTTCCAGAATTTGGATATTTCTTAGGGCATCTGTGATTAAAATCAAAGGGAAAGTACAAGAATTCAATTCCTGCAGAACTTCCAATGGGCAACCCTTCAGGAATGAAGGTGTTGGTCAGCCATCAGGCAAAGAACCAGACGCAGGTAAGGTGCATGGTAGGTGGTGGAAGAAAGTAGGTATAAATAACACATATGGACACATGACCAGTGTCCACAGAACATGGCACTGAAATTGTCATGAATATTTTTTTTCTTATTTTATAAATGTATTTTTGTGTGTATCTAACAAATATCTTTATTTTCCTTCCTTTGTTATTCCCACAATATGTGCTGACTTTAAATCATTATTAACTAACATTAAATTATATTAAATATTATGATAAATATTGTAAAATTTATATTATAATATTGAATTGTATGATATCCAGGAGGAGAGGAAAAATCACCCAAGGACATGACATTCTCTTTTCAGGCAAAGTTAGAATATTTGGAATTGGTTGCAGGATAATTGCATCATTTATTTGGAATGATGACCCTGTTGTTTTCTTTGTTTGAATGGGACATATATTTGTTTACACACACACAAGCATACACACACATGCACACATACACACATCAAATAGGATAATTTAAGGAATTGTCTCAAGCCCCCCAAACTGCAGAATAGACTGGCAGTCTGTAGACACAGAAAGGATTTGCGGTTTAAGTCCATTCAATGCAAAGGATGCACCCTGATAAAATTTCCTCTTATAGAAAGATCAGAGTTTTTTTCTATTAAGACCTTCAGGTGGTTGGATGAAGCCCATTGACATTCTGGAGTGTAATATGCTTTACTCAAGGTCTATTGACTTAAATGTTAACCTCCCCCACCCCAAATGCTGTCTTAGAACATATAGTACAATGTAAAATCAAATATCTTAGTACCATCATGAAGTCAAGAAGTTGACACCTAAGATTTATATATATATATATATATATATATATATATATATATATATAATACATATGTATATGTACTATATATATAATTGACAAGGAGTGGATTTTTTAGTTTACATATATAATTTATATATTTCATATATATACATATATATGTACTTATATATACTTACATATGTACACACACACACTAAATATACATATTTAGTGTGTTGGGGGGGGCTAGGAGTATGTTTGTAACCTCTTGGTCCCTAAAGAGATAGAAAGAGATGGATAAATTTTTCTCTTTCCTCTGTTGGTCTTTTTTTTTTTTTTTTTTTCTTAATCCCCTGGAGAACACTAATACACTAAGACATAGACTCTGAATCACCAAGATTCCCAAGGTCAGAATTCCCTTAACATAATAAGTGCTTCAAAAGCTATGTGGCCAAATGTGTCACTAATCAATGAAGATGAGATTGTGCTTCAATATTTCAGCAATTTTAAATGATGAAAACACATTTCTTCTTTCTGTACAGCATATTTCATAGACAGACAGTGGCTCTGTTTGGTTGTGTAACAGTTTTCCTTATTGTGGGTCGCAGATTGACAGAGCAACATTGTCACCATTTTCTGGGACATTTTCAATTCTCATGGCAAAAGCAGTGTAGGCTGCAGGAAATATGAACTAACTTTTAAGTAATGCACTCTTGACAAATTTCTTCGCAAATATTATTGGTTGAAGCAAGTAATAACATCAGGTCTGAATTTACAGAACTGGAATGCTATAATCCAAATATACTGCCATTAGTGCGTTAATATTGTAGAGATGTGACTCTGATAACTGAGAGGACAGGATTGTACAGAGACGGTCAGAGCTGGTGAAAAAGCACTCAGTTTAGAAAGCTATTACAGTAATCCAAAGAAGAAATGCTAAGTGATTATTCCCATAGAAGTTGTAAAAACAAACAAAAAAATTAAACAATTAAAAAGAAGAAGAAATATTTGGAATCATTATTAAAAAAGAATGAATAATGTATTTTGTCCAGTGGGCTCTTGAGGTTTTTATGAGAAGAATGGGTCAATGGCAACACCTGGATATTTAGTTTGGATAACCAAATAATTTTGAGGTTCTTTTTTTTACATAATAAATTTAGTAACAGTTGACCATCCTTATTCATTTATATAAATCACATCTAACCTGTGAAGTGTTTTGTTTGATTGGAATAAAATTCAGTCATTACCATTTTCAGTCTGAGAAACCATAGGCTTCGAAGAAGAAGTGTGACATAAATGAAACTGGCTGGAGCTAGGTTTTAGGAATATCAGAATATCCTTGGTAGTTTTGTTTATGAAAACTAAGTAGAGAAAGAAGGAAATAAGGTGGAACGTAAATTCCTGCATTTAAACATTCCCAATCAGAAGAGAAGGAATTTGAAGAAGCAAGCAAAACAGCACAAACTAACAAAATCACACATTGGAATTGACAGACACAGAGGTTCAAAGCACCTCAGGACAGCATGTAGTCAACATCAACCAAGTGAAGAGAAAATGGGCTCCATTTCTTGAAGGAGAAAAGTCAGTTTTTAATAAGAGAAATAAGTGAAAAAAAAAATCATTTTAAGTACAAAGTACAGTCTTAGGATAATCATTACTCTGCACCTATAGCACAGTTGTGGCTGTTGACAAGGGTTTGTTATGAATCCTATGTGTTGGTAGGTTGTATATTTTTCTTGGTTATAAAGTTGGTTCTTAAAATAGAAACTTCACTGCTATTATAAAAATATTGTGTGCCTTTGACATATGACTAGACCCTCTCCGTATGAGTTGACATGCCATAGAGAAGAAAACATCTGTCCTTCAGAAACATATGAGTGACAAATTGATAGAAATTTATATTCACATTTATGGACATACTTTACAGTATTCACTGGGTAAAACTTAACATATTTACAGAGTTTTCTATCTAGTTATGGAGGATATAGCAAGAGGGCACATTTTGACATGTAGCATTAACGCCATTTGGGAATGGAGAAGGTTTTGTTTATGGAGCTATGTGCAGATGGGAAGATGTGATCGGCTTCTGTTTAAAAGCTAGGGTTTCATCTTCATCCACAACGTGAACTCATATGACCAAACAGGACATTTCCCATGGCACCCATAATTACAACATCATGTGAAATTTTCATTTCTATAAAGGTAAAGTACTTTATGGATGTATACTTATCCCCAAACTCATCAAGTTATATGTAATAAATATGTATAGTTTTTTGTATGTTGAAAAGAAACAAGAAAATAGATGCTTGGGTGGAAATAAAATAAAAAAGGAATAATGAGAGCTCTACATTTAGATTAATTTCTTCTATAAATCTAAAAGTTCTAAAAATAAAGTCTATAAATTAAAAAATAAAAATAAATAAAAAATGATCTATCAATTTCTGAAACTATAAGAAATCAGGTGGCATCTGAGTATCATATTCTTTCTGTGTACAACACTAAAAGATTATCTTTTATTTAATTAAATTTAAGTTATGAATCTCAGAATATGGACCATTTATAAATATATCTACTATAGTTGATGTATGTAATGGCGCAATTAAATTTATTTTAGTTGAATTACTTTTCTGTAATTAACATAATGTAGTGATTTTTATGTAAATCAGTAATTGGAATGAAAAAATGATTTTGTTTAGCAAAGAGTTTCCATTGGCTTATATTCACTTTCTAACATACTAAAGTAAAAAAAAAAAAAAATCTTTGCATTCTAGTTGATCTCTGTTTTTAGTGACATATCTGAACAAACCAGTTTCTGCAGTGTCAAGGACAAAATAATTAATAATAGACTGTATTTATGTGTGAAAAAACAATACAAAACAAAAACTAAGACTTCTAGTCATTGTTTTTGCATTGATGCCATGTTATATGAATGGACTTGCAGCATAGAAGGAGATCATTTATTTTTTAATGCTCCTTGCTACATTAGAAAAAAAAAAATCAGAGAAGAATAAAGAAAGAATAGAGGAAACTATGTAACAGTGCTAATGGCTTCTTCTGTGACCTTGGGCAAGTCACTTAACCTCCTGGTGACTCAGCTTTTCCATCTGTAAAACTGAATGGTAATTGCCTCATTTATTCTGCACTCAAAAGGCTGCCATTTGTATAAGCTTGTTCAGCACCAAGGACATTTCTTCAAGGCTTCCTTCTTTTCAAAACCTGACGTCTATTTTTCACAATTTAAATTATGATTAATGTGATCACTCTAACAAAATGAAGGGAAATACATAAGTTATCCACTTCTGTTGTACAATAGCTGATAGCTAAGCCATAATAATATATATCTAATGTATTTTCCTTTGTGTAAATGAGTACAGAGGAAAGGAAAAAGAATAAACTACATTTAATCAGATATCAACCATCAGTTATTTCTTAGTGGCGTCTCTATTTTAATTCAGCTTCTAAGATATTTACAAACTCGTTGAACTCAGATTCAAAGCCTTCAATGAAGAGGACACCATCTGTTGTGAAGACCCATTTTTACTGAATCTTCTCTCAGTGTGACTCATGAGGTCATCTACTTACCTCACTCTTATCCTTCAGAAAGATGCAAACAGATGTTTCACTGTTCTCCTGTGTATCATCAGATCTGACTAACAAGGTAAAGTTCAAATTGGTAAATCTTCCAGGGTCTACATTATATCTTCCAAATAACTTTGAGACTCCCTAGTTTCTTGACACAACTTTTATCATTCAGTAAACACATTGATTACTTGACAAAGAAGATTTCAGCTAAATTGAACATTTTTAAGATCGATTTAGCCACTGTCTCACTATTTGAAGAACTAATACAATTTTAAACAGATTTATGTTTCTCACATCCAGGATATTGTCCTAAAAATGCACTCTCAAGCCAGAGCATAAAACTCTTCAGTGATGTTTATTACCCTGTATCAACAATTATTTTACAATTAACATCCTAGAAAAGTGTCCAAGCAGTAAAGGAATGTATTGTTTAGATATGATGGATAATTATGTTTGATATTTGTGGTTACTGTTTTATATATCCAAGTGGCATAATAAATTATTTTAGCTATAAAATAATTTAAAAGTAGAAATAGAAAGAAGGATGTGTTTTGAGTCAGAAGCAGATTAGCAATAGTCAAATCAAATGAAAATTAAGAAACTCTTATTGGGCTAGTAAATACCATCATAATATACATTCCTAGGATATGCATGGTTTTATTATTAAATATTTGTGATACCAAAATTCCACAAATAAAATAATTCTATGGCTTTTTAATGTGTCTCATATTGTCTAAAAAACGTACGTTGTTCAAAGCTTTCTAACCCAAGGAATAAGAAACTTCTGCCCTTGTTTCAGTTTTCTAGAAATATTGCCTAACTTTTCATCTCATTAACAGAGGTTCTTTTTCTCCAGGCTCCCATATATTTTTCTTAATTTTCTTGAATCCTTGCCAAGTTTTCTTGAGACTTTCCAGCTTTTATTGTCAGTCTCCTTGTGACCTTGTGGCTTACATAATTTGTTCCATCCTCCAAACAATATCACATGTTTAGGTGGTTAGTGAAGAACCTCACTTTGAAGTGATAGATTCTGCATTGGTGTGGGTAGCAAAGTACCCAAACCTAAAGGCTTTAGATGGTACCTTAAAAAATTATGTCTCATCACTTTAAACTTTATGAATTTGGCTAGAGCTTCACTGGTTAACTTTTCTGTACTTTGTAGCATCACATGGGAAAACTCCATGGTGTCCCCTATCAGATGGTCTTACTTGTAAGGTACATGATGTCTTTGCTGGCATACCTATAGCATGGATAGGATGACTGGAGGTGGGTCTCATCTGGGAAGCATCCGTGTAAATATGGCAGACACAGTGTACCTGGATTTGTTATGAGGAAGCTCAAGGACTTTATATGATTTTTATTTTAGAGCAATTTTAGAAATTTGCAAAGACAAACCAGGACATTTTTATATGAACACATGTGGTTTCCCTGGTGTTAACATATTGCATTTGTATGTGTTATAGTTTAGATAGAAGGTGTACCACTAAAGTTCATGTGTGAGACAATGCAAGAAAGTTTAGAGGTGAAATGATTGGCTTATGAGAGCATTAACCTAATCAGTGAATTAATCTGGTTGAATGGATTAACTAATGGGGTGGTAATTGGAGGGAGGTAGGGTGTAGCTGGAGGAAGTGGGTCACTGGGAGTGTCTTATTGGGGCTTATATTTTATCCTTGTTGAGGGAAGCCTTCTCTCTACCTCCTTATTGTCATGTTTGAGCTGCTTTCCTCCACCACACTCTTTCACCTTGATGTTCTTCCTCACCTCCAGCATGGAGCAATGGAACTTGCCATCTATGGACTGAAACCTTTGAAATTGTGAGCCTTAAAGTAAGCTTTACCTCCTTTAGCTGTTCTTGTCAGACCTTAATTTTATGGTTCACATTTTTTAAATAATAAATTTATATTAATACTTTATTATTAACTAAAACACATACTTTTCATGTATTTCTTCAATTACCTAATGCCCTTTTTCTGTTCCAAGACCTCATCTAGAATATCATATTACCTTTTGTTACAATGTTTCCATGGCCATGGCCATGCATTTGTGAATTTTTTTTTTTTTTTTTTTTTTTTTTTTAATGATCTTGACAGTTTTCAGTTGTAGTGGTTAGGTATTGTTTAGGATGTCCCTAAATTAGAATTTCTTCAGTGTTTCTCATGGGATTATACTGAATATATCTTTTCTCTCTGGCATCTAGTTGATTAGGTCAGTAGAGAATCCTAGCAGGAAATCAGATGAGGATGAAGTCATGTTTTATATTTTCATGTTTTTTCTAGGTGAGAAATTTGGGCTGCCTGTTCCTTTGAATACAAGGCAGTTCTCCATTAAACTAATTTTCCCACACACTCCTTCTCCTTACACTTCTGAGATTAAAAGCAGTTGCAGCTTCACTCTTTCTCATGAGTGATAATTTTGCTACTTCTGATGATTTTCCTGCTCCTCACATATATTCTTGCAAACATATTCACTATTAAACTTTCTTTAACTCACTCTGATTGGGTTATTTTTAAAATGTATTTGTGATGTTATTGTCACCCAGCTCTCAGTGAAAAATACAGCCCATTCTACTTGTAAATATCAAACCACTTCCTTATTTTTAATTTCTTTTTAATTGTACATGGTCACAATACTTTTATTTTATTTAGTTTTATGTGGTGCTGAGGATCAAATCCAGTGCCCCACATGTGCTAGGCAAGTGCTCCACCATTGCTCTACAACCCCATCTCTATCAAATCACTACCAAAGATAGAATACGTCTCAAAATTTCAATAACTCTCAGTAACATCAGGTAGTTTAGATATTTTTTTTTTCTGTATGCCTCCCCTAAGAGAGCACTAGGCACATTTTTGGAATTCAAATTTTAAAAGAATTATTTAAATTTAGTAATATCAAGGATGGACAAATGTTTCAAAGCAAGTTGTTTTATGAAAAACCATAACATTCTTGATGCTTGAGAATGAAAAATGTGTTAAGTGTCACTGTAAAAAATATCTATGATTAAAACAAGAAAGTCGTTTTAATTGTTGCTTTGGGCTGGTAGTGGCATAATACATCATGGTAGCAGTACATGGTGAAGGATGCCTTTTCAACTCACAATAGACAGGAAACACAGAGGAGAGGAAGAAAAGGTCCAGGTTTCTAATGTACCTTTTAAGAGCAGACCTCCGATGACCTACTTCTTTCCAATAACCTTACCTACTAAAGGTTCCATGGTCTCCCAATAACAATAATTGGCTGGGACCAATTCTTCCACACATGGACTTTTGTGGAACACTCAAGATTCAAACTGTAGAAAAAATATTGTATCATGAAATGATGTGCATATTAATTTGATAGTAATTATAAGAAATATAATCTATATACATGACTGTTTAAAAACCTAATACATATATATATATATGAAATATAATATGTTAACAAAGAAGCAAAGAAACCAGCTTTCATCAGTATATGCAAATATTAATATTTGGGCTGCACTGTACAATTCTTTTGACATGAATTTACACTGGTGTCATGTAGCATTATGCATTTATAGTTTTGTTAATGCAATACATAACTGCACTTTGCAAGCTAGACCTTCTGAAAGTTGACAGACATCAGGTAAATCAAACTGCACTACAAAGCTTAAGTAAACAATTCACTATGTTAAAAAATAATGACTATAATGATTATTCTAATAGTACTATGTAAAGTCTGTTGCCATGTCTCTGAATCTTAAACTGATCATAAGAGCTGAGTGAAAAATCCATTTCAAAGTTTTTTTTTCAAAGGACAATAAATTTTAATGCATTTAACCTCAAACTAGTCTATTACCAATGAATTTTTTTGTGTGCCAGTGATTGGTAATCTATTACCTGTACATTTTATTGTGACACTGATTTTTAGCTTTCTTTTGCTTGTATTGTGACAATAAAATTGTTTAAGAAGTATCCTGGAAAATAGAAGGTATTCCTCAGTATTTACACACAGCCTTTTCTACCGCATATATAGTAGTTGTTCCATGTCTCCCAGGCTGACCTAGCATTAAGTAAATTGGATGTCAAGTGTGTCAACATGTTCTAACTGCCAGTGACATTGTCATTTGTGTTCCTGAGAAGAAAGATGAAACATCCTGAAAGGAATAGAATACAGTATTTGGAGAAGCAAGTGGAGTACAGACAATTTTTCTTTTATTTTTGGATTTAATATATTCTAATATTTCCATGCTTTAGCACTTTGACACAACTGCCACAACTTTTCTGTCAAGCATGGAATCAGAGGCAGCCATTTATTCCTTCACATTCCCACACAGACCCAGAGAACAGTGCAATTAAAACTGTGGCTAGAAACTGGCAGGCCTCAGTTTCTTTTAAACGTATTTCATAGCAGGTATCTATTCCTTACTGACAATTAAATTGCAAGTATTAGCATGGACATAATTTTCCTTTATTTGCAATTTATTAAATAGTGGTGACTTTGAAAAACACAGTTGCAGATACAACTTCCACACTTCTTTTTGTATATAAAACAAATCCACGTTTGCTTCTAAATTTTAGTATTGCCATGTTTTAACCTTAAAATAAGTAAACTATTTTAAAACTTAATGTAATCCTATGATCTGAATGCCATATTTTTTTAATAATACTGGATGGTCTCATCTAGATTAGATTTCACTCTGTTGTTTCTAACATATGTTGAATGATCATGAGTGAAGAAATTCTTGAGTTTTAATCCACTTTTTAAGACCCAATTGAATCTAGAATAAGCTTCTCTAAATTTCATGAAATTATAAAAGTGTTGGACTTCTAAATATGTTAGCATTTCAAGCCTTTGTCATAAAATTACCTCTGCTCATTTGTATTTTCCCACTAGATTTTGAACTCTCTAAAGGAGAAAAATACATAAGGAAAAACTTAAATTGACAAATTTGAAGATCATTATTGTTCACTTAATATGCATTACTCTCCTTCCCTTAGTCACAAAAAAGTCTAAATTATAAGCTGAACATTCTCTTGCCCAGATATTTTAAAAGATCACATTTTCTGACATTATTTATAGCCCAATCTGATTTTGTGTTAATATCTCAGCAAAGAAATGTCAGAAAAAATGTTGTGAAATCTTTTGGACAATCTTTACATTAGAAACTTAATCGTTCATTCTTCTGCCTAGATTTCTGTGGTAATGGCAGCAAGTTCTTAGAGGCATTTGAATCAAGAGGTAAACTGAGGAGACTGGAGCAAGGAAACTAGAGCTGGGATCCCTGATGATGTAAGTAGGGTTTTAAAATTTCTAAGATGCATACTCCAAATTTGCTTTTGAGATAAACTCTTATCTTGTCTTGATCACAAACACTCGTTGCATGTTTGTGTTTTGACATGCAATAAAATCTAATCCCACCCCCCCCCAAAAAAAAAAAAAAAAAAAAAAAAATAGATGGAGGGATGAGAGAACCCCTTTGGTATTTGACTAAAACAAACCACACAACCATTCCATGTTTTATTCTGTATGATTATAATTTGAAAATTCATCAAAACTTTATTTGAAATCTACCAAATAAAAGAGAGTAGACAATACACATTATAAGTCATACATATGTATTCTAATAAACTACAATAAATATTACACATAATTTGTCTCTGATATATTATTTTATGAGCATTAATTCACAGTGACCCCATGCATAATTTACTTCCTGTGAGTGGTCAGTAATATATGTATTTATATGAGTGGGTTGGTAATACATGCAGGCATCATACATAGATCATTGGTGCTACAGAACAAATTCCTTGTGTTTGTTTTCATTAATTTATCAATTATATTGCCCAAATGAAAATATTTTCATCACCATGTAGTGGACAATCATTGGACTTTGAAGTACATAAAGATAAAATAATTATATTTTATCTGTTTATGTATTTCATATCTATTTCTGGATTCACATTTAGATATAGGTACATCTTCTTGAATAAGTAACTGGGAATGAACTTGTTTTGCTACAAAGAATTTTAAAAACTGGGACAACATTCATAAAACAAAAACTGTCAGATTGTACAATATGTAGTATGTAATGGTGATCATTGAGTTTTATAATCACCCACTGATTTATACTTAGAGGCACTATGATAATAGTGAAAAATTAGTAGACAAGAACTTTAGCGTATCTATGAGAAATATACTCAGGAATGTAAAGGAACAGCTATTCATAAGGAAGAGTTAAATATAATATAACATACAGGACTATTAGGAAATTCTAAAGGTGAAAAATATAATTTCAAAATGAAAAAAATAATTATCAATGGATAAACTGCGGTGGAATTCAGGTCAGTAAATTAAAAAGAAACTGTTGAAGCAGAAGTTCATAAGAATTAATTGAAAAAATAAAAACCCACAAAGCTGTAGCAGGTAGGATAGTAACCTCCCAAATTGATATATCCTGTTGTCTAACCTGTTTAGTTGGCAAGTTTTTTTTTTTTTTTTTTTTTTTTTTTTTTTTTTGTTGTTGTTGTTGTTGTTGTTGTTATTGTTTGTACAAGGGGTTGAACCCAGGGCACTTAACTACTGAGCCACATCCCAGCCCTTTTTAAAAATATTTTATTTAGGGACAGGGTTTCACTGAGTCTCATAGGGCTTTGCTAAGTTACCATGGCTGGCTTTGAACTCGTGATCCTACTGTCTTAGCCTCCAAAGCCACTGAGATTACAGGCATGCACCACTGTGCCCAGGGTATAGTATCTTTACTGAAGTAATTAATTAGGAAACATGAGATGAGATTAGCCTACATTTTCTGGGTGAACCCTATGTTCAATGACAAATGTCTTACAAGAAAACATAGGGGAGACACACATAGGGGAAAGTAAAAAAAAAAAAAGAAGAAGAAATTATTTGATGATGGAAACAGAAATGGACAACAAGTCAAGAAATTCTGGGAGCCAACAGAGCAGGAGTGTGAAAGGTTTCTTCCCTAGAACCTTCAGCGGGAGCATATCCTGCTACCATCTTGATATTAGACCTACATCCTCTATAATTAGAGGAGAATATATCTATGTTGTATTAAGTCATCATACATGCTGTATGCATTCATTGAAGTATAAGAGAAAAAGGACAGAAAGGCCTATTTCATGCACAAAAATAAATATTTATTATATTCCTATATATACACACATCATCATCATACATGTTATTGGTAGACATCATCTATAGATATCTTGAATGTCTGATTATCCTGATATATATATATATATATATATATATATATATATATATATATAAATAATGACCTCTGAAAAAATGCATACTTATCCCCAAATTTGATTACTATAATTCTACAGATCCAAAAAGCTGTATAAACCATAACCATTTAAGGCACTGAGGCACATAATAAATTGAAATAAAATTAGTGATTAAAAAATGTAAATAAAAGGTGCATTAGAAAAGGAGGAGCAGACTACAGATACCTCTGCAGAAGCAATTCAAGTCAGATAACAATGGAATAAAAGCTTTAAAGTTTTCAAAAGCAACAAATTTGTTTAGAATTGCTTATCTAGCAAAAATATCCCTCATGAATATATGAGAATGAAATATTATTTGAAGATACTGTATGGTACACTAAGAATATACATCATAAAACCTAGAGATATGACTGAAAGCACCAACAGCACTGCAGAAAAAAAATAGTTATGAGTGTGAATGAATAAATTTCATAGTAAAAAATAATCCAAAAAAAGGATAGGAAAGAGAAAATGAAATCCAAAGAGATGTCTAAAAAATGGTAAAAAATGTAGATTTAAATGTGACAAATGAAAATTATCTAAATATCTGTGCTAGACAGGTATGACAGGTGTACTGAATTAAAAAAAAGACATACATTGGTGCTTAGAAACATTTGACTTAAATATAAAGTCACAAAAAAACTTAAAAGTAAAAGGATAGAAAAATATATACTGTTGGAACACTAATTATAAGAAATTGAAAATAACTACACTATTGATAGAAAAAAGCAAACTTTAAAGCAAGGAAAATTGGGCTGGGGTTATGGCTCAGCAGTAGAGCGCTTGCCTAGCATGTGCACGGCCCAGGTTCAATTCTCAGCACCACGTAAAAATACAGGCATTGTGTACAACTAAAACAAATACATAAATATTTTTTAAAAAGCAAGGAAAATTATCAGTTTAAAAAGGATATTTTTTAAAGAAAAATATATTTATTATGAAGACATAGCACATACAAATGTAAATTGCTAATATAAATGAAACAAAATTTTACAAAAATGAAGACAACAGAAAAATGCACAAATACAAAATCCAATACTCCTCCTTCAGTAGCTGATAATAAATTCTGAGAAAAAATCAGTAAAAATTTAGAAGACACAGACATCTCTATCACACTTGATCTAACTTTTTTTTATGGAACACTTAGTTAAATTAACAAATGCTAAGGATTTTGGTTTTAAAAATAGTTAATAAAATGAAGAATACACCCATAATTTAAGTGTAATATTTTCAACTTTAACTGTATTTTGGGTTGTAAATATATCTTATTAGTGAGTGAGCAAGAAATTCTAAATTTCGCAAAGTATTTCGGAATTAAGCATAAACATGTTTATGGCTTTGTGGGTAGTTGCTACTTCACAGATACGTAAGCATAGATTTTTCTCTAAACTTATTGAGATGCATACCTTCAATATGTACAGCTTTATATTTAAAGAAAATAACCAAAACTCCTTAAATCCATGGTTTAAAAGAAGTCAAAGGGATAAAAAGAAATGAAACTAAATGAAACACCCCACCACCACATGAATCACTATCTAAATTAGTATACGAAGTTAAAGAAGAATTTAGAGTAAAATAAATTATTTTATCACTTCTATTCATTTAGTCTGTACTAGGGGTGACACTTATGGCTTTCTTCATGCTAAGCAAGTGTTCTGCCAGAAACTACATCTTCAATCCTAAGTTAACATCTTTAAATGGCTTCTTTTTAAAAATGAATTGAAGTGTAAGTTAATGATTGAAAGTAAATTGTACTCAAAATAAACCAAAAGAAGAAAATAATAAAATATGTAGAGATCAATGGAACAAATTTAATAAATCAAAAATAACAGAAAAGCCCATGAAATCTTTATTTGAAAAATTTAATAGAATAAAATGTTAGCAAAATAGGTTGAGAGAAAAGAAAGTAAATATACATTTTCAATGTTAGATATTTAAAATAACACATAAATATGGTCCTTGCAGATGCCCAAAAGTAAAAATGCATAATGAGAGAATAATATGCCCAAAATTTGGTTAAAAGATTTGAAAATTTAACTGTAATGAGCAAAGGCTGAGGCAGGAGGATCGCGAGTTGCCTTTGCAATGGAGAGGACATATTACCCCCTAAATAAAAACAAAAAAGGGCTCAAAGGAGATGATAAAATCATGTTACATGTTACCTTTTTCAGTATTGAAGAAATTGAATTTATAATTATAAATTTTACATATACATACAGGCATACAAGTCTACATATATTAACTGTATGATTTTATAAATCCTCAAAGAAAAAGAATACCAATCATATGTAAATCCTTTCAGTAATATACAATAAAAATAAACTTTATATATCATGTTATGAGTATAGCATGGTCTGTGAGCTAAACTAGTTAAGTTCATTTTGAAAATAAGTATACAGACCAGAACATTCAAAACTATAGACATATAAATTCTTAACAAAATATTAGTAAAGTGAATCTAGCATTATAATAGGAGAGTGCAAATGCAACAGCAGTTCATTACAGAAATGTAAGGTAGACATAACTTTTTAAAAATTATGTAATTCACAATTTAAGTGGAATAAAGAAAGATGAAATTATCAATTTATTACATTCACAACATTTGATTAAAAACACTATTCGATGTAAAATTTCAGGGAGATTTTCTCAAATTGTAAATATTATTTAGGAAACCCCTATAGTTAACATCAACCTAGTGCTATAGGTTTGAATTATTTCTCCCTAAGATCAAGAAAAAAAAAAAGAGAATGGTCTTCTCTGTTGCTTTTTGTACATTATCTAACATTGTACCAGAAGTCTCAGTGCCATGTGGCAACAAGAAAAAGAAAATTATGCACATGAAGTGCAAAAAAAAAAGTAAAATCTAGCTTTAGTTATAGATGACATGATAGTGTACATTAAAATTCTGACAAAATATGTATAAAATTATCAAAATTGAATTAATTTAGCAAGGTCTCTAAAAAATGAAATAAATATAACATTATATTCAGTATCAGTAGAAAAGATTACTTAAGAATAAATTTCAAAAATTGTACAAATTGTTGCAGTAAAGGTAGAAAATATTGATAAATACTAAACAATACCTAAAATCAAATGTATCTCTTTTGGAAGATTTGATGCTTATGTGTATTATGGTTTTTCCATTAGATGTCCCCCAAAACTCATTTGTGGAACAGTGCAAGAAGGCTTAGAGTTTAAATGATTGGAGTATGAAATCCTTAAACCAATGGGTAAATTAATCCCCTGATGGGATTAACTGAGAGGTAACTGTATGCAGGTACAGTGTGGCTGGAAGAGGTAGATCATTGGAGGTGTGCTTTTGGGTTATACATTTGGTGAGCTGCGATTAGTCTCTCTTTCCTGGGAAACAGCCTACAAAGAGGCAAAAATAATATTGTGGGGATTAAGAATTATTCTCTATCTTAATTATAGGTTATACCATGTCAACTTGGTCAAAAAGTCACTGAATTGTACTTTATAACTGATACATTTCTTTTTATGTAAATTATCCAGGCATAAAATTGATTAAAAATTTACATTACTATGATTAAGTCATATATCCTATACATATTATTCACATCATGCTCTGCCATCACACACTGACTTCAACAATATTCAGAATGTTTACCATGAAGTTTGTTAAAAACATGTCCTCTATAAATATTTACATGACCCTTTTGGCTTATTCATTGTTGTTGTTGTTTGTTTTGTTTGCAGTTTAATTGACATTCTTTATGGTAGCTTTTTTCACCTACGTCCATGTGGTTGTTTAAGTAAATTATCAAATAATTAAAGACCTCACAAGTCTGTAATCAAAGAAAGATACCACCAGAGGGTGGGAGAAAAAAGAAATAATAAGAGGAAAACCTCCATACTTAAAATGATTGCATTCTTTCTTGCTGCCTATAAAAAATAGGTTGTAGTTACACATCCCAGGTGGAAGCCTTCAAATAAAGAAATCAATAAGCAGAGTTTCACGCCTGTGCCCCTTACACATCACTGAAAGTCAAAACTCCTGAATATATGGTCTCGGGCTTGAATCATGTTTTTCTTTAATTAAGTAACTCCATTAGGAAAAAGGACATCTTCCACAGACCTCCTACCCGCCACTTCACACAATTTCAAACTCAGTTCATTACTGATAAGGCTGGTTAACCTACTGGGCTATTTTTATTTGGCTAAATTTCTAGTTAATTGATTTCCTTGTGAACAGACTGAAATTAAAGGCATATACGATTAGAGTAATATTATTCTGTGGTGTATTTTATACGAATAGGAAAATGGTTAAGAAATTGCTTTGCATCTAAATGAGCTTTGTTCTTTTGTGTGTATATATGTGTGTGTTTCCTATCTTAATTGCTTGATTCAGAAGAGAAGAACCCCTTAGTGAGTTTTTATTGTTGTATTTTTAAAGGCTATTTCAAGTTAGTTTTAGGTTCACAGACAAACTGAACAAACTGTACAGAGATTTCCCATAAATCCCTGGTCCTCACAGTGCATAGTCTCCCCCATTATCAACATGCCTCAACAAAGTGGTGACGTATATTTGCCACAATTGATGAGCTTAGACTGGCACATCATAATCTTCTAGTTTACAAATGGTGAGCAATTTTCATTGAGGTCCGACCTTTGTGTTGTGTTTTATGGGTTTGCACAAATGTATTATGTCATGTATGCATTGCTTAGTCCAATATAGAGTAGTATCACTGCCCAAAAGTCTAATGCATTTTTTAGTTCTATATGGCATGTCTTAAAAATCACTGACTGAATATTTTAATTATTATTTTAACAAGAGTATTAGAGGCAAATAAAAAAATGTGTGTGCATATACGAATAGATTTCATGGATTCACACTTTATCCTGGAAGAGAAGTTGTGACAGATAGAAGAGGTCACATTGCAAGTGTAATAAACAGGAAAAGCCACAAAATGCAAAACTAACTTGAAGAAAATAAATGATTGATAGTGCAATCAATGTGCAAATAGCTAAGAAGAAACTCGGGAAACAGGAGGGCATCAAGACAATGGAATGCATTAAATAAGAGTGGGAGTATGGGGTTAATAAGTGTCAGAATGGTAGATACTCATGCAGGGGAAACAAAGAATTCAAATGCACAATGCAAATGAGGACCATAAAGTAACCCTTTGCATGTATTTGTAATGTGAGTCCAGAATTCAGAATGAATATTATAGAAATGGTTCACTTTAACCTATTTTTAACATACTTACAAAAGAATAAAACCCTTAAAACTAGCTATCTGGCCTTTGAAAATAATTCAGGAATCAAAAGTACCTTCTAGGGAGTTAACACTTGGTATCTACAATTTTTCTTCTAGTTGGCAGTGTACTAGCACATAACATCAACCACATCCCCAAAGGATAGGTTCAAAAGTTGAATTTGAATTACAATCTTAGAGAGAAATGGGTTTTTCTTTAGTTTGGTTTGGCCACAATGTAACCAAGCCAGCAATGGTTTTCTTATGGGCATAAATCTATTTAAGAGCAACTTCCAATCATCAAACAGTGTAACTAGAAAATCCTCCAAAGAGAAACACAAACACATTAAAAAGCTTCTTCAGTCTCCTGGCATATAATTTGCATAATAAAGGCATCTAAGTAAGTCAACACATGTTTGGTAATCATGGAATAAATTACGTATCAAGTACCCCTATGTATGACAGCAACAATCAATAGGATATCAGACTAACAGGTTCTATGTAGATGTAGTTTCTTTTCTTTCTCTTTGCATATGCTATTTGTGTCATGGGTTGTTAATGGGAGATATGAGTGCCTGCATTTAAAGGCCCTCTATAATCTGCCTGTGATTTATGTTTGCTTTTCTGTGATGCTAATTGTAATTTCATGGCACCATTTGATAAAGAAAAATTTTAGTTTTTGTGAAAATAGAACTTGTTCCTCTTTATATAATATCACAAACTTAATCTACATAGACTTTCAGAGGTCAGATGAAGCTCAAGCAGCTATGCAGTAGTTGTAAAAATAACTCTGATATCCAAAAGATTTGCAGTGTTCTGAAAAGACTATAGCTGCATATAGGTTGTGCTCGTACTCAGCCAATTTCATTGGAAAATAGCAAAAGGAAAAATTTCATTGTATGAGTACTACATGCTAAGCACATTAATAAAAGTTCAATTTCTTATTCCTTAAATACTCTTTGAGAAAGATGTTATTCCTCATTTTACAAATGAGGAATAACATCTGCTGATCAAAGAAATGCCATATCCGTGAACAGGGTAGAAAATACTGTTGTTTCATACATAGCACTGTTGTGAAGATAAATGAGATATATTACTTGCAAAATTCTTGAGTGACAATTTAAAGGAAATGATTATTTTTTAAAGAAGATTTAAATAATTTGTGTATCATGTGGGAGACCATGTTCTTGCTCCACAGCAGGTATCATAGAAAATTATACACATCCCACTGGAGAACAGAGGATTCCTTACATAATTTAGTTTCTGTAGCATTATGTAATAGAGACGGCTCAAGAGGCAGTGAGGTTGAACTGGCTTGCTTCCTGGTCAATTAGACAAGGATGTAGCTGTGTGCTTGCTCATCATGTCTCTTCCTAGCTCAGAATGAGGCCATCTGGTTGTGTGGAAGCTGCATGGTGTACTTACCCTCCTGGAGGAACTTCATGGAACTGTAATTGGGGCCTTAACATGCTGAATAACTTCATGCAAATTATATAGAATTTGGAAGGTTTACCAAACCAGGAAATGGTTATAAAATGGGATGCACATGAATGTGAAGATAATTCAGTAAGATAACAAGCTATCTTTTAAGGTGACTGGACCATAGCAGCTGGTCACTTTATCTGTCCATTCTTCCCTTGCCTACCTCTAAGCAAGGTAAACCACGTTTGTATTTAACATTTTTTTTGTAGAATAATCATCTTTGGTAAATGTTTATGTACATATATATGTTTGCATAATCTGTCATGAAATCCTGACCACTAAATATTGCCATGTCAAGCATCACTACTCTAGGACATCTGCTCTTTCTCCTCCATGTACGCAAATTATACATAACACACCTGATCCATATGGTGGCAAAACATAGAGGTCATTTCTGTCTAGTAGATTCAGATGTCAGTGTTAATTCAAGAAGATAAAAATGAACAGAATATTCTTATCATGAAACAGTTAAAGTCCCTGCTTTTTGCTTGTCAATTTATTGACATTTGCAGACCCGGTTTGTTAACACATTTGATGAATAACCCAGTGTTAAACTAACCCTGTCTGTCTCTATTTTTTACAGAACCATTTACATCACATCCTATAATGCAGTTGTTTCCACTTTGTATCACAACAAGTGATGACAAGAGAAAGCAGACTATTAAATCACTTAGTTTTATTACAGTAATACTTTTAAAAATTCTTTGTTCAAAAATTTAAGTTATTTTTCTCTGGTTGATAAAAAAACAGACATATGCTTAATAACTCAGTGCATATATCTCAATCAGTTCTCTTGAAGTAACAAACTGACATTTTTATTATAAATTATCCTGTGTTAAAAATGCTGTGGTTTAATAAAATATTTTCTTCTCCCTGTGAAACCAGCTATTTAAGAGCCATTAGGTTTGTTTTTGTTTGTTTTCAATGCAATTCCAAATTGCTAACTTCAGGCATTGTAAATCCTCTGCTGTACTCATCTGTCTGAATTATTCAATCCCAATTAACTTCTCCACAAATGTTAGGGTTGCCATTGATTCACATGTGAACCTGAGAGTTAAATGTTTCTACTTTCTTTCATTAAGGGACATTTGTGGATACATGAGATGCCCCCAAGTGAAACACTTTCAGCTTCAATATTCACACTTATTCTGTAAGATTTAATTATTTTAACTTATCACTTTGTCCATGACTTTTAAAAATTCATTAAAAAATGAATCTCCAGTAAAGGTCTTCAGCCAAGAAATTGTATCTGCAACAAGTCTGTCTTTTCTATAATTGTGTTTAATCTCACTATATAGAAGAATATATTTGAAATTCAGTGAATAAAATTTGCAGTAGGTTGTGAAAATGGAGGCAATGGTGCGTCACTCATCAAGGAATAGTAGCTTTGTTTCTGAATATGTGTTTGATTTCCAGGGGATGGTATGTTATAAAGTATATGAAATATGTGTTCCAGGTATCAGAAATAAATTATTTTATTAGTCATATCCCTTATAATTCATAACAAATAGAGGATGTGTTTTTTCCCCAGTGTTTTATTTTGGACAAAGAAATCATAAGGATATTACATTATTCACATTTCTTTATATGTGACTTTACTGTAATTGTGTAATATTTGTTTTTATAATTACACCATTGCAGTGTTTTTTCCCCATGACATAGTGATTAGCATCTATAAGATGTCAGAGTGTGTTCTAAATAGTGAGGGACAATTGTGAACAGACAAAAGAGCTTGCTTCTCTTTCCTGACTGCTCATTCCATAGCATAAAGCAAGTAACAAAAGTGAACAAATAAACATAGTACTTTTGGACAGCGGCAAGTTACTGGATAAAATTAAACAGGAAATATGATGGAGAGAAATTGTGGTAACTATTTACTTAGCATCACCAAGAAGGTTTTTTCAAGGTAAAACATTACTTATTTAAAATTTGAGTGGTGAATCTTTGATGATACAAAGATTCATGTGGAGAAGTCTTAAGAAGAAGGTACAGCTAATGCAACGTTCTTAAGTTGCAACAAGTCTGGCATGTTTATGAAAAAAATACATCTATATATCTACATAGATAGATATACATATACATATCAGTATATCTGGGGATTATGATGGAGAAAGTAGATTCCAATCACAAAATATCTGTTGAATTGAAAGTTTAATAGAAAGACATTAAGTGGAGCAATTGCAGAGAAGTAATCATGTGATTAATTATTTTAGGTAACTCTGTTAAGTGGAGAAGAGAGTTTGGTAGAAAGGGGTAAACAGAGAGATGCTGCAATTATTTAGCTGATCTTTGTTTAATGTTATTGAATATTGATTACAGTGAGGAGGGAAGACAGCAACCTCAAACGAGTCTTCAGAGAAATGATACATAAAGGACAACAGAGACTGCAAGGATGTTTATAAGTAAGGAAATACCTCTCCTCCTCTTTTTTTTTAAGTAATGAAAGACATTAAAAGAGGTTATACTTGTATGTTGATTTAAATATTCCAATTTGCAGAGAAAAATGAATGATGTGGGATAGAGAAGGGAAGGTCTGAAAAGTACAAAGTCAAGACTTGAGTCAGTCCAAGTATAAATCTCTCCTGACAAGAGCAGGACACGCCTTTTTTCTGGACATTACAGTAGAATATAGATCGTGCATGTGGGATGAACATTTTGTATGGATACTTGTTAATGGCACAGAGGACACCTGGCATTCAGAGGCAATCTCCTGACCCAGAGTTATACATCTTTGCTGAAGTGAAAGTCTGGCTCTATAAGTCACCTAGTCCCCTTTTAGGCTTTGTTTTTCTTCCAAGGATGTGTTGACTCTTTTTTTTTTTAAGTTTTGACATTATCATAGTGAGCCATGTGGAAAGGGCTACTGCAGATACATCAGGATTTTATTTTCAAAGGCTATTTCATAACCTCATTGCTCCTAGTGTCTGAATGATCTTTGAAGTCTTACTCCATCTTTTCATTCATTCAATGTCCTGTGGTTGGGGATCACCCAACTGGCTAATAACTTTTGGAAAAGTTCAAGTCTCTGCCAATGTCCTGATATAATTACAATGTCTGATTTTATATTCAAAATAATCCATATTTTTAGGATAACATGCATGGTCAAAATAGGCTGTCCAGTATCAAATCCAAGAGATGTAAAGCAGATTTCAGGCTCAAATCTAACCTTAAACTCTGTTTAATCTTCTACAACACAATAAATATACATCAACTCACTAATTAAACCCATTTAGTCACAGATTCCATAAACAACAAGATGAACTACAAAATATATTTCTTTCAATGTTAACTTTTGTCTTAAATCTTAATAATTTCTATATACCATATTAGCCATGTCAGCAAAACAAAAATCAAATTAGCCTCAATAGTTTTTTGCTTATTGAAAATTATTCCTTATAAGCCTATATCTTTGACAAATAATTTTTAAATGAATTCTCTCACTGGGTACTTGCTTTATAGTTAAAATTTAGTTCAATCTTAATCTAATAAAACTAAATATTTGACTATAGGTTTCAGGGTTTTTGGGGGTGGCAGGAGGGAGCACTGGTGATTGAATTCAGGGACACTCAAACACTCCAGCACATCCCCAGCCCTATTTTCTATTTTATTTAGAGACGGGGTCTTACTGAGTTGCTTAGCACCTCTCCATTGCTGAGGCTGGCTTTGAACACATGATCCTCCTGCCTCAGCCTCTCAAGCCACTGGGATTACAAGCTTGTGCCTTGCTATGTTTCAATTTTAATAGGGAAAAATAAAGAAATTGTTTAACATAATTTTATCAAATAGTTATTGAAGGCAAAACTGGGATGTTAATTATTTCCATTACATCCTTTTTAACCTCAGACAATCAATTTTCCCTTCGGTTCTTCTCTCAGGTAAATCTTGTGGTGAGGGTTCATTTATGACAGTTGAGAGGTCCCCATTATATTATTAGCCCATCCACCTCTTTATAAGCAGTAGCAGAAACCTGTAGTCTTATGTACCAAAACATGATTTTAAAAATTTACAAGTCTTATCAAAGAAAAAAACAAACTGTACTCATGAAAGTAGCTAGAACTTTTACAATATTAAATGATTGGTTAGAAGTTAGTACAGATCTGTTAAGTGCATAATTAAAGTGTGATATTTCATCTGACACAATTAGTTTCCTGCATGTCAATGTATCCTAATTAACTTGGTCGAGTTTGACAGGTATCAGCATCTCTTGTCTTTGTGCCCTTATTATATTCTGGCACATTAAATTTAGTCTTAAAATATGGACAAAATATGCCACAATGTCTCTGGTAAACTCAAGCCTCTCCAGAGCACTGAAATGACAGTCACAATGTCTTTCCTTAAGAAAAAGATACTGAGAGAATAAAAATATAGAAAATTAGCCAATTCTCCACTGAATAGTTTTGCATGAATAACCTATTCAGTAACTCTGAGGAAAATATTTTTGTCTGATGATTTTAATATAATGTTCACATAGTTTGATTAATTATGATAGTACAGTAATAAAAAAATACAGGACATAATCCATTATGTGCAATCCCTTTGCATAGGAAGAGTATGGATTCAATAACTTAAAATTGAAACATGGTTTGCAGTACTAAACATATTTTAATACTTTATAAAGTGTTAGGGTATTTGACTAAATACAACTAGAATTAACATCGCTTAAAATTTAGAGATATATTTTATAATTTATTAGCAATATTTTTTCCAATAACTTGGAAATCAACCATAGAAGGCATTAAGTAGAACTACCCTCAAAAATTCATCAGGTTTTATTGTTACTACTATTATTATAATTATTTATCTTAAAAATGTTCACATTTTCGTAAAAATTGCCATATAGCAATAGATCCCATGTGATACTATTGATGTAATGAACTGAAGTTCTTAATCAATTTGTTTTTCCAATAACTCTATTTAAGTTGCTTATTTTCCTTTAATTTTTTAAATGTGTGCTCAATAAAATATAAACACTAGGCATAAAGAATTACTTTCTTTTTGAAAAGCTTTTGCAAAATGCCAGAGTTCTGAATTCCTTGAATAACCTTGAAATCATAGCTGCTCAATTTTTAATTACTAATGTTACCTGTATGTGTATGACATTTATGAAATATAGGGAGCAAATTATGTTACAGAAATGAATGAATCACAGATGGGATTAAACTGATAAAATTTTACAAAAACAATCACAAGTAGACAATGGCTTTCATAAATGCTTCCCCCTGCTTATTGGTATTAGAAGTGGAGTTGTGAATGGAGGTATTTTTACTTACTTAATTTTCAGACATTTTTAACACTACATTGATATTCAAAAGATCATAATTTTGTTTATAAGCTAAATGTTAATACACAAGTGAAACAATGCACACCAAAATTGTCAATGCTTAAGAAATGCATTTGCTTCTTTTCATTTAATTCTAGTTAACTTGTTTATGGATATTTAATTCAGAAAGAAACTGTACACTCAATAAATTTGCCCATAATTTCACATTTTATGTAGACATACTATTAATTAAATGGCAATACCTAATTTCAGATAATTAAAACCTGACCAAATTTGTCAATTTATAAAATGAGAAAATATCTTGAATTGTTACTTTAGTATGAGGAACAACAATATGAATTAATTCATGGTAGACAGAACTAGGTTTATTTGTGGGAACACAAGAGTTGTCACTTTCCTAGATATTCTTTTTTATGCTCAACATGTTAGACATACTTAAATGATTAATTCACTCTTGTCTTTTAAAAATTGTACATACTACACACCTAATCAAATGGCCTGATATAATAAAATGGCAATTCCAAATGTTAGAACAGGTTACAGACCAACTGGGTCTCTCAGATATTCCCGGTAGCATGACTCCTTTGGAAAACAGATTGCCAATTTCTTATAGATCTATGCTTTTACTACCCAGCTATCACTTTCATATATAGTTACTAAAATAATTTGAAAACAATATCAAAAGAGAAATCTGTATATGAGTGCTTTCAGCAAGAATATTTCTAGTAACCAAATACTGGAGAGGATTCAAATGTCCTTCATCTGGTAAATTGATAAACAGTTGCATAATCCTACAATGTAATACTACTCAACAATTACAACGAAAGGTCATTCACATGTGCAATAGCATGAATGAATTTTAAATGAAAAATGTCTGACTCAAAATGCTTCATTCAATAAATTCCCTTTACATGATATTCTAGAAAAGTAGACTGAGAGGAAACTCATCAGTGGTGGCCAGGAAGTGCAGGTGGCTGTAGGAAAGGACAGTGGAATAGTAGCATGAGCACAGGTTTTGGAATGATGAACCTATGCTTTTGGACACAGCCTTTGTTTTGAAGTGATGGAATCTGGATTGTGATATAAATTACATAATTTCATATTACTTCCAAAAACATATCTGAACATTAAAATGTGAATTTTACTATACATACATTACACCTCAATAAAGCATAGTAGGAATAAATAAACACTTTAATTATAATTTTTCATTATTATTTTACTTGTAACAGTGGTTTCTATTACATTAAGCAACTTGCTAAATAACTATTTTGCAAGAAATTTTAATAATTCTATTAAAACAGTGTCATTTAACAACTATTTCAATTACTCTGAAAAGTTAACTTTTGAATGATTACAAGCACAATGTTGGAAATAAGTGTTGTATTTAATTATGTTACATTAATGAAACAAGCAATTTTTTCCTTTAGTATAAGCAGAAATAACTATCTTTTGTGAGAACAAAAATCTGCAATTTACTAACAATGCCAGTTACCATTGTACAAGCTTTATTTTTAGATTATTTTTAAAAATATAATACAAAGGTATTTTCCTAAAAGGAAGCAAAAAAAAATGAAATTATGTTCACACTACTCAATGTCATTCATTTCATTAGATTTTGTTTTGCAGTCACTAAAATAACTGACTTTCCTGGGCATGAGGATACAAGATGTAGGGGCTTTCTTTGTCTCTTTTTTTAAATAGTTTTGTCTGAAGTGATTTTATTTCTGTGAAAGAAGGAGAAAGCAGAGATAATTACAGCAGTATGCTTTACAAGCTCATGGGGTTTCAACTTTTCCATAGTTACTTCTTGAATTAGTTCTATTATAAAAATAAAACCCTTCATAGTTCATTGTCACTGGTGTTACTGACTTAAATGAATCACTCCTTATCTTTTCTTCTTAATATTTGACAAGATGCAACTGTTTTCAATAAAAGCTTTTCAGATCAAACTTTAAAATGTCCTATTTTATGTAAAACTTCTCTTAGCAGAAGAAAGGTAAAAGACAGTTGTCTTGAAAACTAGGTAAATGAAACTGAATGAAATTATTAGTTTCACAAAAAAGTTTCAGTGATTAATCAATTTATTTTTATGTGTCAGGTCATTTTAATTATCTCAATGAATCTTAAGCAGAAACATTCTTAATTGAAAAATCCATTACCCCTGTAGAATTTATAAATTATAGATGAATATGTATATACAGGTTTTAATATGGTGCATATCACAATAAAGTATGAGAAATGTTTCCAGAATCCAAATTTCAATAAATATAACACATTTATCATTTTATCACTAGATTATGGACTAAATATCACATTGAATTTGAAGAAGGATTGATTATTTTGCCTGGCTTATTATCATGAAGATGGAAGCAGAGATCAAAATGATGCACGTACAAATCACAGAATGGCAATGATTGACCGCCAACATCTGAAATCTAGAAAAAGGCAGGAAATGATTCTTCCCTGTGTATTTCAGAGGGATCATACCCCTGATGACATCTTGATAACAGACATTCAGCCTTTAGAAGTATGAAGTAACAAATTTATTTTCTTTAAACCATGCAGTTTTTGGTTCTTTGTTATGGCAGCTCTAGAATATTTTATAAAACAAGCAACTTCCTTCTTCCCGCTGTTGCTGTTGACCTGGAAAGACTGAAAAGGCAGAAAATATATTTCACATTTTCCTGGGTTCTTTGAAAGTTAGGTCCACTTTGTATCTTGATAATGCAGGTATTTGCCTGACACTTTTTCCTGTTTTCCATAGCCTAAAACATGGATGTGGACCTTTAAAACTCTCAGTAAAAAACAATCTCTTGAAAATGAAATAAATAATTGTGATAAAATGCAAAGAGGAAGTGTACATTTCTGACCCTTTTTAATCCTTCTTTAATATACTTTTACTGATCAGCACTAAAACTCTTTCAGTAGACTGACTATGCAGAGTGTAAGTGTAGATGACTTTCTCTAAACTAATGCATTAACCCTGTAAGATTTACATCTCCCCACAGTACTTGATACCTAAAGAAATCAATGGACTAACTGAAACAACTACAGCATATGACTATGCTTTCGTCAGGTATCCTTATCAACATTGGTCAACTAAATTACGTTGTTTTAAAATTGAGATTTTGTGAAATAAAAGAACATTAAACCAGATAGGGAAGAAGAACAAGACACAGTTTTTATTTCCTTATTTTCTCTTAAATTCTCGGGTTTTGCCTATTATTGGCTCATCTATATTAGGTTACTTAGTGATATAAGTTTATTAGGTTACACCATGCTCACAGATGGGCCTTATTAACAAATAAATTTTATTTCTTTAGTTCACATTTACTATTTAAATTATGAAATCTACCAGTAACTGAGTCCACACTGCTTAAGACAAGGATCAAAATTCCAAGAGAAAGGTTCTATTCAGAGGTGCAAATCAATTTATTTAGATTTTAGTTGTAATCCAAAAGATTTGATAAAAATGAGAACTGTAGGATGTATCTAAAATGACATTGAAAGGAATACGAATCATAGCACTGAGAGATCTGATCTGATTAAGTTCAAAGATCAGTCAATAACTGTAAACTTAGATCAAGTTATTTAATTTTCTAGACTCTTGGCTTCTCTGTGTCTAAGAGAAAAAATAATGCCTACAAAGTAGGTTATGATAAAACGAAATGAGGTTTGGATTATAGAATGCCTGGCACACAGTTGTTGCTCCCTGACTATTCACTTCTCAGATAGTGTTAACATCATGTTTATATTAGATTATGATTTCTCTGCAAGACACAACATTGTTTACGTTGCCTGAAAAGGAATCTCCATTTATGCAATCATTTAAGGATCCCAACATTCTCCCATGGCTTGTG
Organism: Tamias sibiricus; assembly: GCA_025594165.1. NCBI lineage: Eukaryota > Metazoa > Chordata > Mammalia > Rodentia > Sciuridae > Tamias > Tamias sibiricus. The sequence goes on from CM046662.1 coordinate 145,781,726, forward strand.
GCTTACTTCACATTGGGATCACCATTATTACTTATTGATTATTTTAGAAATGAATTTATGCCATCTTCCATTAATTCATAAATGTCAAGTATGATATTAAAAAATTTACATGTGGGTCTTGGTGTTAGATGCCTGTAATCCCAGTGACTCAGGAGACTGAGGTAGGAAGTTCCCAAGTTTTACGGCAGGCTCAGCAATTTAGCAACTAATCCTATTTAATGGAACAGGAGACATAATGTATCAGATATTCAAAAACATTGCCTTCTGTTTCAATTAAATTCCCTGTATTTCATAGTTTTTATCTTTCATTAAACACCGAACAAGAACAAAAGCTGAAACAGAAATTTATCTGAACAAATATCTGAGTATATCTCATATAACAAATTAATGAACTTTTTACCCAAAGCTCAGAATTCTATGGGTGCCCTTTTCAAAAATTCTGTTTTTTAAAGAAAAATCTAGTATTTCATTGAGACCCCCTTGAAAATACCCACCTTAATTTTTTTCAAGATTAAAAATAACAATGCTGCTGGGCGCGGTGGCGCACGCCTGTAATCTCAGCAGTGGGGAGGCTGAGGCAGGAGGATCACAAGTTCAAAGCCAGCCTCAGCAATGGTGAGGCACTTAGCAACTGAGTGAGACCCTGTCTCTAAATAAAATACAAAAAGGGCTGGGGATGTGGCCCAGTGTTTGAGTGCCCCTGAGTTAAATCCCCAGTACCTAATAATAATAATAATAATAATAATAATAACAACAATGCTTTTTAAATCAAGTAAACTTCATGACTTCAACTATTCATTTGTAAATATCCTTAAATATTATTTGAAATCATTTTCATGGTGAGTTTGGTATGAAATTTCAGGTTTGTATTACTAAATCTGTTTGACAAATTCAAAAGCTGAAGCTCTATGTGATTAAGTAATTTACCCAGATCACACAGTGGGAGGTAGGACTGAAAACTAGGCAGAGCCATGTGACTCCAAAGCTCATTCATGCTGTTTTTCCCTCCTGAGAAATAAATAAAACATACCAATGTTAATATGTAACTCATAACATAAAGGGTAATGTAATTTAATGTTATTTTTAAAGTACATACAAACTGCAAACAAAGTCACACAGATTATTTAAAGGAGGTAAATGAAATCTCAAGTAGTCTAAGGGGGACAGTATTAACTTTAGCTTTAATTAAAGAATGAACTAAATTTCAAAAGGCAAATATATGAACTTATACAGTCTTTTTCTTAGACAACTTAGTGCATTTTTAGTGACTTTAAAATCAGCATGCTCCTTCAATTATTTCCCATATTAGATAAATTTGTTTTCTAGAGAGGCTCATATGCCCAATGATGTATTCACAAATCTGATCATTTCCATTGTATGTATGAAAATATAAAGTTTGGTATTTATGTATGTATATAAACATATATATGTTCATCAGGAAAAGAATGGATAAATAAAATTATTCATATTAGTAGAACAAATAAATTAGGGTTGAAATAGGAAGACATGCTTTTGAAACATTATTCAATGGAAAAGGACACTCTTCTGAATAGCATGCATAGTATGATTTCAAACATGCATAAAATAAGTACATTGTTGATGTATGCACAGGTTACTAAACTGTGTTTTATGGTTCTGCATTTTACAGTTCTGGAAGGATCCCACAAATTGCTTGGTTTCACTTAACTCTGTAGTGAGGAGTAGAATACTGTGAGTCTGTATAGGTGACATCACAGAAATGATGAGTTCACAGTTTTTTTTACCACTTGTTCTCTATTATTTTCATTAACTATTTTTTCACTGCATATAATCATATATCATTGAGCTATTAAAATATTAATGTATTGATTTAAAAGAATAAGTTCCTCACCCAGACAAGTTTTCTAATGTTAGGAAGCAAAGAACCAACCATTCCTTCACCCCTTTCACCATCACTAGCACAAAGGAACATTTAACATTTGTCAATCTTTACCATCTCTATATGCAATTAGGTTTGATATTCTCTGGAAACTTGGGCAGTTCTGACACTAAAGTAAATAATACAATACAATACAATAATACAATGCAGTTTAAAAATATTTGATTCTAATCTCATCCCTTATCATTGTTATAAATGCTGATAGCTCAGAAAGTACAAGCATTTCTCCATTCCCATCACCAAAATCTCAGATTATTTTTAAAAGTTTTGTTACATATTAATTTGTTTTTTATAATATGCCAAATTATCTGACTAAACTTTCTTTCTTCCCTTCCAAAGTGTTTCTTATTCTCTCTCTGAAACCATGTTGTCATTATTCACTAAACATTTATGATCTGGTTCATAGCCTTCAGCTTAATGCAGAACTTGCCAAAATCAAAGGTAAATTTTAAAAATGCATGAAGATAAGCTTTACAACAATTCAGGCTTAAATGTCCTGGATTATATCCAAAGCAAAAAAGGTAAGAAAGCAAAGGAATGATCAATGTTGAATGAAAGTGATTATCTACAATGATTATCCACCTACAGAAGAATTCCAAGAAAATCCATCAGATAACTAAAAACAAGATAATTCAGCAAGTGGACTAGAGTGAAATCATATGGAAAATAAATATCTTTCTGAAAACTTATTCTTGAATATAAAATCAAAAGTACGGATTAAAAAAGAGAACAAAGAGGTAAGGTGGACCTCATCAAAATTAAAAACTTTGTGCTTCAACAGACACTATTATTGGAGTAAAATGACAGTCCACAGGATGAGAGAAAATATTTGCAAATCACATATCTTAAAAAGGACTAATACGCAGAATACAAAGATCTCCTATAGGTTAGTAGCAAATAAACAAACAACCTATTAAAAATGGGCAAAGTACCACAATAAATATTTCTGTGAAGATTTACAAATGCCCAACAAGCACATGAAGAGATGCCCAGCATCAGTGATTATTTTAATTTGTAAAATAATCATTAATCATTAGAAAAATACAAATCAAAACCATGAGATGCCACTCCATAGCCATTAGGATGACTGTTAACAAAAACCAGAAGTAGAGGTGCTGGCAAGGAAGGGTGTGGAGAAATTGGAACCCTTGACCTTTCCAGGGTGAAATGATACAGTGACTGTGGAAAATGGTATGGAGAGTTCTCAAAAAATAAAAGATAGAATATCCATATAATTCAGCAATTCCTTCTCAGGATATACCCAAAATATTTTGAGTGAAAAGGACATGGTATGTGACTCAATGGTAGAGGATATGACTAGTATGTGCGGTTCTGGGTGGAATCGCCAGCACCACAAAACAAAAACAGAAACAGAAAAAGCTTTCAACCAAGGACTCAAACAGCCTTTGGATGTTAGTACACCATATTCATAGTAATATTATTTACAATAAATAAAACATAGAAACAACTCACATGTCCACTGATGGATGAATGGACAAACAATATGTACTACTACATATACCCAAAATGAACTATTATTCAGTTTTAAAAAGAGGAAGTTCTGATAAATGCCACAAGATGAGTGAATTTTGAAGATATTATGCTAATCATTATAGAAGGACAGATGTTCTATGATTTCACCTATATGTATTAGATGGAGAAGTAAAATTCATAGAAACAGAAAGGAAGGTTATGGTTGTCAAGCCTGGGAGAAGGGAGAAGAATTAAGGGGAAAGGAGTTTTTTTGGATAATGAAAAAACCCTGTGAATGGATGGCAGTGATGTAACACTCCAATATGCATGTACTTCCTTCCATTGAGCAGGCTCCTAAAAGTGGTCAATATGTTAAATTCTTTGTTACATGAATTTTATCTCAATAAATAGGAATCTATATTTTCCTATTTACTAGCAGCCATAATTTAGAAGATATAATGGATAAAATAATTGACATCAAAAGTTGACAACAAACATAAGCAATTGAGAGTAAGAATATTAAGACATTTGAATGAAAATGTGGCAAAAATCATTTACACTCAGGAGTCCATTGCCCACAATACCGACATGAAGGAAAACGAAACTTTACTGAACACAAATATATGACTTAAATAAGTATTGAGGCAAATAAGTTAGCTTTATAGAATGGATCAAAGTGGACATCCTTCTTCCCACAAAACATACTTCACCAATGTCTTCTTAAGACAGCACATTCATCTCTTTTATAGTCTCAGTGCAAAATCCAGGAACTTTGTAAAGTCTCAATATGACTTTTTCTGGTTCAGAGTCGCAGAAACAACAACAGCAAAAACAAAAGTATCTGACCACACGTACCTGTCCACTTCTGCCAAGATCCCAAATAAGACCAGATCACCTTGGACAACCATGAAAGAACCCATAAGTAAGAACACTATCCACTTGATGAAGAGTCACAAACCACCTTTTCCTCCCAGATCACACTGTCCTGGCTCTCCCAATTCCAGTAATAGAATCTATTCACTGTGCCCTCTGCCAAAAGTGTATTAATTTACACCATCATGGATTTGCCCTTGCTTTGGGCGACACTCATTCCAGATCAAAACCATCTTTTCTTTACTTGTCTCCAGAATCACCTGGCAAAAATCCAAAATGTGTTAACTTTCTCCTGACACACTTTTATCTGTGCTTCTCAGTAGTGTGTTGAGCAAGAATCCAAAGACTCAGTTGGTGCATTCCTGGTGTTTGTTGTCTAGAGGATACCAGAAGGCATAAAGGTTTTATCCCATGTTCATATAAAGATCAATATACAATTTCTTCCTTTTTCTAGATTATCAAATTTAGAGCAACCTTGTTTCCTCTCATAGGTTTCTGTATTTGCTAGTATCACTTTGGCACTATGTACCTGTCTTTTAAAAAGTCTGCTCTGCTTGGCTAAGGAGCAGCTTCCCATTTTCCCTTTCCTGATGGTCTAGGGTAGGATGTGCCAAACAGAGTGGTAAAATCTTTGGAAGGCCAAAGAGGAGAGGAAGGCTATATTCTTATTAGTTGCTTGTACTCAGATCACTGGAAAATGAGAGATTAACAGCAGTTTCCTGGTGAGCATCTGAGAAAACCAGCTAGACTGTTGCTTCTTGAAATATTTACTAGAACCTTCTACTGACACTCTTGAAAGTGGCAGGTGTTCCCACATAAGTGCTCCAGGCTGAGTTTCTTGGTGCCTCCCTTCTTAACCTGTTCCCCATGACATCCCATACTGTTATTGCATGTCTTCCTTTTAAAATCCTATTTCTGAATTACAGACTCTTTTTTGGTGATGAAATATAGACTAATATAGTTAAAAAACCAGGAAAATAAATTATAATACATCCATATTATGAAACACTAAAACTGTCAAAAAAAATGAAGTAGCTCATTGAATCCCAAATTCTAGTTGTTAAGAAAGAAAAGTAGGAGAACACAGTGTTATTCCACTTACAGATGCATTTATAAAATTGTTAACAGTACATGCCTCTAGAGAGACTATTTGGGAGGATAGATGGTATGAATGAAGGCTGTCATGCTTTTCTTTTTAACTTGCATTTTGTAGAAAATATCCTAATGATGTATTTCCTTATAACCAGAAGTAACAACAACAAAAACAGCAAAAAGAAAGGTTAAAATATGCCTATCCCTTTCCCCTTATTTCCAGTGATTATTATTTCCTATGCAATTAATTCTATTTGCTCTTTCCAGGACAGTACCTGATATTTTATCATCATGGATAGTATGTATCTCTGTTTCAGAAAATATCTACCCTGTGACAGCACTCTCTTAATATACAATTCTAACTTCACACTTCAGCATTAATATTGACTCACATTTTGACACCACAAAAGCCCATTTGGCCAATTTCTCCATATTATATTCAATTTATTGGTCTTCTTGCTTTGTGATATAATTCTCTCTATTCATCTCAATTTCTTTGATAAACAGTACATTAATTAATTACTATCTTATTTTTTCTGTATTTCCATGAATATTCAAACCCTAAATTGCTGTTTCAATCTGATTCCTCTACTCCTAGACAAGGGAAAACACTTTCTCTGAGGTAACATAATTCAACTTTTACACTGTTCTTATTTCAAGTTAACATTAGTTCGATTTTTTTCTATTTATTTATTTATTTGTTTGTTTATTTATTATTCTAAGTTGTTATAAATGACAGCAGAATACATTACATTTCATATTATACTTATAGAGCACATTTTTCCATATCTCTGATTGTATACAAAGTATATTTACACCATTCATGTCTTGTAACGTGCAGTTAGTGTTTTAATTTTTCTTAGCATGCCTTTCCATTCCTGCTTAGTAAACTCTAGACTTTTATTCCCCTTTAAAGATTTTGTAAAATTCTGTTATTTCATTTCATAACTATTTTTCATTCATTTTCTGAAAAAAATCAGAGTTCCTCACATTCTTAGCAAATTTATATATCTACATTCATAAAAATTCCTATCTTAAGGCATCAGAAGTTAACTTTTCATGCTGTTCCAGTAAATCCTTTCCATCTTCAGGTCTTTCTCCGGGATTTACTGTTTAGTTTCCAAATACACGGTAATGGTTGTTGTCCTGACCTTACTCAAGTCTTTCCCTAAGGCACACTTGTAATTGTTCCCTAATGGCTCTGCTGACTTTTTCCAAAACTCAAAGGACACAACTTAACTTTCTCCATTTTCTTATCTCTATTGACTGATGCCTGCATTTCCCTGTACCTGCTTGGAATCTTTATTGTTTTGAAGAATAACAGTGATGATAATAATTAATAATCATCCAATGTTAATTGTATTCAGGCATGTTTTAAATACATCATATATTCAAATTTCTCCCAATTTTTTTCAACAGCTCTAGAAAATAAATGCTATTATAATTCAGATATTCTGATATAGAAACTGAGCCTGAGAGTTTACATATCTTGCTCAAAATCATACCAATAAAAATTGCATGAACAGAATTTCATGTTCAAGGGGTCAAATCCAGAGTCCAACATCTTCAATGTTATTTCACACTGCCTTTTACTGGACACATTAGTGAAAAAGTATTATTCTTTAAAGAGGAGGCGAGCACATTTGTCAGCCTCACAGGAATGGGAATATTCTGTATTAATTGTATATATTCTGTACTCTACGTATTTGTCAAGGTGTTTTTCATACAATAAATTTCATAAAAATAACTCCATAACAGAGATATACATGATTTTAACTGGATCCCTCACCATTGGTTTATATCTTGACAGAACAGGGAATTAAAAAACAAACAAAATCTCAAGGGGAATTTTTACCCACCAGTTGCAAAATCCCTTTGAATTCTTTTTAAGAGTGATCTCTCATCTAGGACCATATTGACTTTAACCATTCTTGCAGTTCTTAAGTTCTGGGTCTTTCTGCAATCAATTTCTGTGGATATCAGTAGGATGAGCCTGGATGCTCTGTGAGGCATCACATTCCAGAGAGTGTTCTCTGCGAGGTGTCATTCAGTGCTATTCTAAACAATATCAGTTGTCATGCACCTTAGATTTTGCTGTCCATCTAAAGATAGGAGGTCTTATTGGAATGTCAGAGGGCTCTTCAGTTGACTAAAAGTGAAGGTTCACTCAGCATTCATTGTTTATTGTCAAACATCAAACATCGGGGCATTCTGTACAAATGGCCAGGTACTGTGATAAATTTGACAAATTTCTCAACAACAACAACAAAAAAAACAACTATGGATCTCTGTTGAACTTTAATTAGAACTTCATTCTGCCTCATTTTTCTAAGCAGATACAACTTCTGTAAGAAGGCATACTAGTCAACCGGAACCAAGAGGATTCCCAACAGGAAGAATTTTAAGTTCGATTTTCTAGTGTGACACAATCTCCCTTTAGTAAAATCTGTCAACCATCTTCTAGAGAAGATGCTGTGATGTTAGCACAATTTTCTTAAGAACACCAGACATAATGTATTGTCCCATATGTTCTACATTGTGGGGCAAAATTATTATCAGTTCCAAATGCTACAAACAATATTTGTGGGGTTTTCCTAATGTTCTATGATAATATTGTTACTCAAGGGAGAAGTGCCACCTTGGCTCATCAGCAAAAAGTGGACAGATCTTTATGTTTGGAATAGAGGCCAATATAAACACTTTTCACATTTCTCTGCTATGATTCACTTTTTCCTGGTATCATGGTAAATTGATAATATCTTTATATCATTTTGATTTTTTTCTAATTCCAATGTCACAATCCAGAAATGAATGCTTTTTTTCCCTCAGCTTGAACATCTATTCTTAAATATTCTTACAAATAACAATGAGCAGCCTAGACATTATCTCCATAAAAAAGTCTCTCCTTAACACATTTTCTTTTTTTTTTTATTCATTGGAATTTAAGTTCTATAATAGTAGGAACTTTTTCATATTTTTCTTTAGGATAAGTTCTATAATAGTAGGATTTTTTTTTTTTTTTCATGTATATCTTTAGGAACTTCAGTGCCCTGACTTAAATAATGTTTGCCATAAAATACATGTTCTACATTAATATCAAACTAGATAAAGCAACTGATCTGCATATTTTAGAAGTGTGGAGCTGAAATCTGAATTTCAAAAAATGGTATTTAAGATGTAAGATGGATAAAGGATTCTTACAATTACATGTGGTGTGCTGGGGGGGTCAGGATTCTAAAAATAACATTAATCAAAAGAAAAAAGAAAAAAACATTTACAGGGTTTATTCCAAGTCCCAAAATAACTATTTTATAAAAAGCACTTTTTTCAATTAAAAGGTTTAACTACAATTTGCATTGTCACCAGATAAAATATTTAAGTCTAAATTTTATAGAGCATAAAATACAAGATTGGACTAGTATGTCAGTATGAATTAAAATTAAAATTGGTTTTCTGTTGCTAATAAGAGTATTTTAAATTAAATTTAATGTAATTAGGTGTTTCTATTTTCTATTTTTTAGAATGTTTTCAATTTAAAATATACTCCATTATGTCATGCACAGCTATGTATAGTAATATGCAAGTGCGTTAGTTTAATGAAATAGAGAAGGTGTGATTGTAATTTAGTAATGGAATTTTCTTAGTTGCAGCCTACTTTTGTTACCTGCTTGGCAAACATCTATGGGAATTTAAATTCTGAGTCCAATAGTAAAAATCCTTACTAAAAAGGGAATAAATTCCTGTCCTCCATTTTACAAGATATCTTTGTCTTCCATGGAGTGAATAAATTGCTATTTAATCACATTAAAAAGCGTTACCACTCCTTTCTTGTCTTCAGCTTCCCAGAATTAAAAACAAACAAACAAACAGAAAACACAAAACAAAGTGGCATGCTCCTATGACTACTGTTTTGGTTCACACACAGCACCTTTGATGTGATGACTACTAAGACTGGGATCATATATAACCTTTACTTGGTTTCCTGCAGAAAGAATGGAGTGACTCTGTTCTTCAAATAACTTTGTTGCATTATTTCCCCCACAGATCCACCACAACGTGGGTAGTCTCTGAATCTGCATATGATGAAGCACAATTACTTACTGAATCTTTTTTTTTTTTTTTTTTTTATATAGGAAAGATGTTTCCTGGACTTTTACAAGATGCTATTAAACGTATCCGCTTAATTTCCTCCCCACACTCCTGATTTCAGCCAGCCTACAGAAGCATAAAAGCAGAATCTTGCTTTATATATTACTCTTTTATCAACTGCTTTTTAATATTTTTCATCTTATACAGTAAATCAGAAGTAACTTTACCTGGAAATTCAGATAAAGGGTTTTGTGTAAAGACTGCTGAAAAAAGCCCATTTGCAGAATTTATTCCATGAATTCTCAGGCATTGTCATGTTCAAGTGGAAATCATTAATTGCATTTACAGAAGATATCCCAATCTGCAGAATTTTGTAGTGTACTGCTTTGCCCTCCTTTTGATTTCTAAGTAACACCCTGTGTTCCTGCTGCCACTTTCTTGTCTTGGATCCTGCTTCTTACCAAGTCCAGGATAGACCCTTCTTGCTTCACAATGGAGTCTTTACTTATTCTCCTCTCACTGGCTGTGACTGCACTGAAACATGCTTCTGTTTTTACTATTTTTAATGACACCTGTTGGCAAGATGCCATTAGATACTGTCATTAAACCAACTCAAGACCTAGTTTGTTGTGTTCCCTGGGATAGGAAAGTTTAGAGTTGTTTTTGAAAGGGCAGTGCTTTGTTACAATGATATTCTTCACCATAACTCAGCCTACTTTCAAGTTTCTCCCTGTAGACTTGAATTGTCCAATCCTTTGCTGGACAATCCTGCTATAGTTGAGACTGATTTTAAGACATTATAGATTTTAAATTCCAGAATAAGAAGATTATGCTTTTCTGAAGTCATCTTCAAATTTTGAAGAGGGCAGTAAAAATCATTAAAATTGCTCTCAAGGAATTTTATTGAGTAGTATGATTTTGCAAGGGGGACCAGGAAATGAAATTAGAGACTTGCTTGCTATGTTATAGGTGAGAATACAATATCTTAAAAACCCTGTAAAATGATGATTGACAAGGAAGACTTTATTATTTTATGTCTTTTATGGAACATTTCAATAAAAATGTACACAAATATTTCATCAAGTAGATTTTTCCAAAAGTCAGAGTTCATCATTAAATGATATTTCCCAAAGTGCTGTATTGAAAATTAAAAAAAATAATCTGTAAACACTAGCTGGGGTCCAGTGCAGTGGTAAAACCCATGTCTAGCTGCATGAGGCCTTGGTTCAATCACCAGCACACACACACACACTCCCACACACACATATAGACACATACACAAAATCACATGTAGTGTGTTTGCATTTGTTTCAAGTGTCTAAAAAATCAATATTAATTCTAATTTATATATTTTTTAGAACAGTTTCTGAGACAATTTTCAAAATGACCTCATTATAGAAAAGCTATTCTAAGAATCCTTAAAATGCAAAATGTCCATAGTGCCTCCAATTTAACATTGTTTGTGAGTTTAAATTCCCATTAGCCATTCACATCTCACATAGAGCAAAAGAAGTGATTATGCTTAAAGGAAATCTCTGTAAAATATTTGGACTTAAAATATAATCAGTGACTACATTTTCCTTTTTAGTTGAGTTAAGGCAAACTTAAAAGGCTTTAAAGGTCACAAAAATTGTTAAGAGAATAATTGTGACTATAATGTCTACGGTTAAAAAAATTCAAATTAAGTAAGAGTGCAAGCTACAGTCAATTTGCCTTTCATTTTTAGATACTACTCAGAACTAGGAAATACTGAGACAGCATTAAAAATTTGAACATGTAAATGTTCTATAGATGAAAATGAGCTGGTCTCCTCACATCCACTGTTCAGCACATGTATTTCATTACATGATGATATGTACAGGTACCTACTCTAGCCCTTCTGAACAGAGTTGCACATGCAGGGAGGAGGGAGGGAGGGAGTGGGGGGGAGAAAACATTTATTTTCATGACTTAACAGCTTTAGCTGTCTGCTTCTGACTATAGATATGGATAACCCTCATTTGAGTAATTAACCAAATGAAAACTTTCTTCCATGTCGTTAATAGATCTTCCACACTGAAATGAAACAAAATTAATCTTTTTGGATTAAATGATTGATTGCTCAAGTAGTCTAAAGAATAACTACAATGATATTATTATTGCTACTGTGACAACCATACTTCCTCTAACTATACACATGTTTTCATAAGCATCAAGGTATATTACTGAGTATAAGCACAAGTGAGAAAACATTCAGGAATTTTGTAAATGACTGACTAATAAATGAAAAAAAAGATGTAACAACTACATCCTGGAAAAAAAATTCACCAGTAGGGCATATAATGCTTCTCAAAGAGAGAATGTTAACTTTTCTAAAATGTGTTGCCTCTAGATATATAAAAATGTCTCATTGACACTGACATGTGTTTGTGTGTGTGTGTGTGTGTGTGTGTGTGTGTGTGTGTGTGTGCGCTCGCACGTGCACATGTAAGACAGGTGTTCAGTTTGAAATCTTTGTCATCATTCTTTGGTTTTCAACTACAATCACTATTGGGGTTTAGTTCAGAACAGTGTTTCTGTGTGTCACATTTTCCCTGATGTCTTTTTTTGAGAGTTACTACTTTGGCGGTTGTTAATCACCAGGTTATCTATCACTTTCCAGAGTCGGTCAAAAGACCAGAACAAGTCACTCCACCTTAAAAATCAAGCTTCAAAAGCCTTTAAAAGAACATGTGAATGTGTGAAGTGTGTATATGAGTATGCATGGGTATGTGTGTGTAATTTGTTAATGGGTTCCCTCCTTCATTTTCTCAAATAACCTGACTTATCAGCCTTCCCTTGTTAACCCTAGCATCAGATGTAGCAGCCCAATAAGAACCACTACCATTCTTTGTGTCTGGTACTGTACTTAATATGGTCTGTGTTAGCTAATTTTCAAAATATCATTCTGAGGAAAAGGATTTCTTTCTGAATTTTATAGTCACTCATTCACATGTCAAATACCATTGAGTGCTCCCTTACATGCCAGACACTGAGGTAGAAGAGTGAACAGAACAAACAGGCCTACATTTGTGCTGACCACATTCTAGCATGGAGAGACATGCAACAAAAAAATTAAAATGAGTAATTTGCTGGGTAAGTTAGAAAGCAATTAGGGATACAATATGTGAAGCTGGCAAGGGAGAACAGTGCAAAGAAAAATGTTGTGAAGTTGTGTAGTGTAGTTAGGTTTGGGTTCAAAGTGGTGGTGACTTTTGTGAAAAGTTGGATAAAAGGAGGGGGGAAGTCCTCTCAGGCAGAAGAAGTACCAGCAAAGCCTCGAAGTTGGGCATGTGTCACATTTGGAAACTTTTCTGGAATCCCGTGTGTCTGGAACAGAGTGCGCGAGGAGGCAGGGGCACAGCTTGGAGCCTCATGAATGCTTTTGAGGAGAGGGATGGTAGGAGCTCATCTATAAGCTTTGAAAGGATTGCTCTGTATACTAAATAAAGAATATGCTACAGGGAAATGTGCCTGTTTTCTGTTGCTGATAACACAGTACCACAGACTAAACAACTTTCAGTGAAAATAGATTTATTTTGGCTAACAAATCTAAAGGTCCAAGTTCAAGGGCTGCATTTGTCTATGACCTTGCAGGCAGATCTCCAAGGCAACACAGGGCATCACATGGCAAGAGACAGGGAGCACATGTGTATCTGTGCTTCTCTTTTGTTTTTTTCCATCATCTTGTAAAAGACACTAGGGTTAAACCATAGTAGTCCACCCTACTGAATTTATTTAATCCCGAACATCTCTCAAAGACCCCCTTCTAAATGCCATTGATCCACAGTCTAATTAAAATTTACTCTTATAATAGCTCACAGTGAGCTATAAACCCAATATGTGCAACCTTGGCGGGACACATGCAAACTATACCCAAACCATAGCAGGAGAAAAATGTGAAGGCAGAGAAATCAGCAAAGTGACTAGTGCAACAATTCAGGGGGAAAAAATGGTGTGGAAGCTTAGACAAAAGGTTAAACAAACTTCTAAGAAGTTTATTTGAATCCTGGTATGCTTGCTTCAACTGCATACCTCGGTTGGTTTCTGTGTGTTCCATGCAGCACTGCAAGGATTCACTTGGCCTTTGGTCAGTGAATGTTTTTCCTAGTGTTCTGAAGGACATCCAAGATAGTAACTTGAGACCAAGGATTATGGATAGAAGAATTGGATTTGGTTTTACCAAGACTCTGAACACAAGTAAAAGCCATAGTTGTGTTTTTATATTTTAAGTTTTTCTTTTTTGTTTATTTATTTATTTTTGTATTAGTCTCACCAGTATCTACACTGCACTGTGTAGAGCCCTCAGAATGAGTTTTTTCCAAAGCATAAACATAAAAAAAGCAGGAAGCTAAGTAATGCTACTTGTTACTAAGAGAATTCAACAAAGTTGACAGTGACATTTGCAGTTGTTTTAGCTGTGAGAAGGTTTGCTCAGGAAAAATTCAGGGCTGGAATCGTCCTTATTGTTCTGTGAAGCATGCAGCATGGCAGTTATTTTATTTATCTATTTATTTTGAGGAAGTAGGTACCATTTCTGCTTTCCAGACAAAGTTTCAAATACTATTCTTAATAGGCTTAAATAGAGTATGTAGATCAGTCCTGAAAGAATTAGGAAGACACTATGAATAATGGAGAAATGATGAAAATATAAGGCTGATAAAGTGGAGCAAAACTCAAAGCACAGGACAAAACATATTCATAAATTTTGTTTTAGTTGTTTCCAGAGTAGAAAAAAAGGAATACTACAAATGTTGCATGGCTCAAAATATTTCTTTTTTTATGATATTTTTCTTTTTTTAATTCAAAGTTGTTGTATATATAACAGTAGCATGCATTACAATTCATACTACACATATAGAGCACCTTTTTACATAACACTGTTTGTATGCAAAGTATATTTGTACTATTCATGTCTTCAATCATGTATTTAGAATAATGATATCATCTTATTCTGCCACCATCTTTTTTTCTCCCTTGTACCCTCCTTGCTCCCTCTCTTCCCCTCCTCCCTCCCGTTTAACCTTTCTAGTATTCCTCTAATCCTCCTATGTTTCCCGACCCAACCCCAGTGTGAATCAGCCTCCTTATATCAGAGAAAACATTTAAGTGTATCTGTATCACCATTTTGTTTTCCAAAAGTGAGTGCTGAATAATGTTTTCAACTGATTCATCACATCTCTTAAGATTGTCTTCCATAAAAATCACAGTAATTGGGCATTTACCAATGGGGGAATGGATTCCAGATGCAGGAAAAAATGCCTATGTGTTTACTTGATTTGAATGATGGTTAAGCCTTACATTTTCTGGCTTCAGACAGCACAAGGCCACTTTTGTGCTTGTATTATATGGATAGCTAAGTCAAAATTAGTTAGATGATGGGATACATCTTCACACCCAAATGCAGAAAAACTTACAAATACATTGAGGGCACACCTGCATATACTTAGACTCTGTACTACAAGAACTACTGGAAAACATCAATAAGTATGTGAGTATGCAGTTTTCAAAAAAATAACTACTATGATTAAACATGAATTCCTCTTCACTAGCATTATTAAGAACTTTAGACTAACAATGAAAAAAATCAGCTTTGATTTTGACCTATCTTTGTGATTTGAAGTCACAAAGAAAGGAGAAATACGTAATTTAATATTCTTTAAATTTAATTGTGATAAATGTACCTTATTTGTCCATAGTTGTATAACTTTTTGAAATTAAATTTTATAAACTTACATTATTATTTAGGTCAACCTTTCTTAAACTTCAATGATGGAATCACACACACTACCCACCCACATGTATGAAAATTTTCTTTCAATCTGTATCCTCCTCTGCTTATTGGTAACTTCCCCTTCCTTTCAGAGACAAACTGAAAAAGCAGTCCACCTCCTATAGTCGCTTCCTCATTAACTATCAGTATTCATTCCATCTTCAAGGCTCACTAAGCCTCTACTGACACTTATATCACCAAGTTTCTCAGAATCTCCTAATTTCAAAGCCAATGAATACCTCAGTCTTGCTTTTCCTAAATTTCTCAGTGGAATCTCTCTCCACTTAATTGTCATGACTTCTTGAAAAGAACTTCCAATTAATTTCTTGACAAAGAGTGTGTTGGTTCTCCTATTCTCATAACTGTCCAAAATTTTATTTTATTTTACTTTATCTTCTCTTATAATAAAATATGTATACCTTATGAATGCTGTATCCATAGCCCCATGAATGATATTCTTCTCTATCTACACATCCATTTCATGGCACAATGCTAATTTGACTTCCTGCATTTATTGTCAAACTCAGGAGTATCTAAATTTAAATAAATAACCTGAAGTCTGATCCTTTAACGTGATAGCCAATACATTATATAATCCTGCTTGATAAAAGCTTGTGGATTGTCACAGTACCTTACATGCAACTTCTTTAATAATAGGTTTATTTGTCCTCTCTGAGTGATCCTTATCTCAAAAATATGTACTACATCGAGGAAACTTCCCTTGATGAGTTTTTCAACCAACCAGAGAATCATCCTTCTCATTGACCCTGATATATGGGCAAGTCACAAAGTTCTTTTGATTTAATTAGATGCCAACTGCCATTCTGCAGTTCTTCAGGCTTGTGTGCTGTGCTACTAATCACCAAGCTTCTGTTTGCTAATATGCCAGCATCTTATGGAGAGTGAGAACTGAATTTTTTAGACTACAGGGAAAAAAGAATACTAGGAGTGCTTCAAGTGAAGAAAGAAAGATAAATTATACTGTGAGGGAAAAGAACTTTGGTGGTAGAAAAAGATTTTTAATTGGAAATGTCATGAAAATTTTTCTTTATTGAGGTATAATATTAATCTCCCTCCAATTACTCTTCTTGCTTCTTACAAACAAAATTATTTGAGCAAACCCAACACTTGGTTTCTAATCATTTGATTTTCTTAGTCCAATTAAATCTAGTACATTCAAAATGGCAACACAAACCTAGCTTTCTCCACCCTTATTCTGAACTCTGTAGTCTTCTGTTTTGATTATTCTTTAGTGTACACTTGCCTAATTCTCCTATTACATTGTGTAATTCTTAGAGGACAGGGGTTATAATTTTATCTCGTACCATTATTTCTACAATCTCCCCATTTGTCACCTCTCTACTGAATCTGAAATACTCTTTAAATATAGTATTCTAATAATTTTAAATGGTTTTAAAAGATGATGGAAAGCAAAAACTTCTTGACTTTTCAATTTAACCTCTTTCCTTACTCTATTACTAGCACCCTCTCTGTATGGACTAAACCAGAAAATTGGAAATCCTTGGATTCATCTTATGTTTAAAATGAATCTGCCAAATGCCAAAAATTCTCAGATAAACTTTTCATCTGAGTAAGAAATAAAAGCAGCCTGAATTCAATGCTGTTTGCTTAGTCTTTGGGGAATTCTTGCAAAGCTTAATGTATAAGAATAAACTTCTGGGGAGCTATGTTAAGCTTTAGTAATGAGTATTTCCACTCTCACTTTCTTTTGATCATGACATTTTTTTTTTTCTATTGGGTTAGCTATCACCTGCAGAATGACTATTTTGTTGCTCTTAAAAATAATTATTTTTCCTACAAAATTGTTCCATGCATGGTATTTGGATTATTCCTTAGCTAGATATTATTTATAGTGACCATATTTACACACATTGCATTCCCAGAAATACTTTCTAGAGTTATACATCTTTATCTCCAGACAATGACTATAAACCAAATAATATCACTATTACAGATTCTTACTGTACTCACATCCAAACCCATCTTATGATTATTTTTTCATTAGGAAATAATGAAGCATTGGGTATAAATATCTACTGCTTTTTCCTCTGGTTTCATTAAAGGGAATCTATGTTGTACAGAATTGAATTCCAAATATAAAGAATTGTTAGATTCTCCTAGTTTTAGTATAATCAAATCTCATACAGTAAAGCTTATTTTAATTCAAGACAAATATGTGGAAATTTTTAAAAATAAGTAGTCTTTTTTTCATAAAAGACACAAAATATTTTTTAAGAGCAATGATTATGTTTCTTCATCTCTTGGAAAGGTTCTTACTGTTGCCATAAGTCCAAGTGAGTTATAGGTCTTTTACAACACGGGAAAAGATAATGGCTCTAATACTACTATGTGAATTTCAACTTTCCACCCTCTCTGTAAAGTTAAAAGTTAGCATCCAAAGCTTTTAGAAGGCTGTTGCCCTTTTCAAACTGCGTTTCTAGTGCATCCATCTTATTGATTTATTCATAGTAAATGTTATCGGCTCATTCTTTGTGTGTGAAACTGAAGAAGGGCTACATAAGTGCTTTCTAAACCTTGGCAACCGTAACTTGGCTAAATAGTGAAAGCATATTCTTCCTGGTCAAGACAATGGGCAGGCTGGAGAGGGAAAATGGGGCTCTCGATACCAATATAGACAGGTCATAAATTCAAGTTTACCACCAATACCAAGTTCACCATTCCTGGAACTATTACTTCCAGAAAAAGATAGAGTCTCTCCAGTAATAAAATCATTGATCCTGAGCTGATCTGTGGAGTGGTGATGTAAATTGAATGATGCATTTTGGAGAAATCCATTTCTGTGGTTTCAAAGTCCTTCAGTCTAATACAGGTGAATGTATATAAGAACAATGTTTGAGGCAGCTAAATTCTACCACTCAAAATATGAACTTAAAAAAAAAAATCTTTGATTGTAATAAAAAGATTTATCCCTTAACTACATATTTACTCATTCACTTTGTTTCTTCTTTTAGCATGGTTTTCCATTCATATATTTTATTCCATGTGCAAATTTATACTGACAGAATTGTTTCTTACTAACTGAAATTTATAAAGCAGAGAAAACTTGCCAGAAGGTTGACCTCTGACCAGTAACTAAAGGCAATACATGATCTGTAACTTATTTTTTATTGCCTTCATTCAGGATGCATTTAAAAGAACAGAAAACATTCTCCAGTATTAGGTTGTGATCACATTACCCGGCCATGCTAAAGGCATGAAAAATCAAGATGCTGGGATTGTTTGACCTATGGCTTGCTATCCAGCACCCATTCTCTTGTTCAATATGTAGAAATCTAACAGCCCAACCATGATAAAAAACAAAATGCAAGGAATTGTTTGTTTCTGAAAGATGACTATGATCAGATATTGTTGATTGTTATTGTCTGGTCTTAATCTACATGGCAATGGGCCTGAAGTGTAGTGAAGACCTACCTTGCTCTTGGATAGGTAGAATTAATATTGTCAAAATGTCCATACTACCAAAAGCATTATACAGATTTAATGCAATTCCAATCAAAATCCCAATGTCATTCTTCAAAGAAATAGAAAAAGCAGTCATGAAATTCATCTGGAAAAATAAGAGATCCAGAATAGCCAAAGCAATACTGAGCAAGAAAAATGAAGCAGGTGGCATCACCATAACAGACTTTAAATTATACTATAGAGCAATAGTAACAAAACCAGCATGGTATTGGCACCAAAACAGACTGGTGGACCAATAGTACAGAATTGAGGACACAGAGACTAATACATATAATTCCAGCTATCTTATATTAGACAAATGTGCCAAAAATGTACAGTGGAGAAAGGATAGCCTCTTCAACAAATGGTTCTGGGAAACTGCAACAAATTGAAATTAAACCCTTATCTCTCACCATGCATAAAACTCAATTCAAAGTGAATCAAGGACCTAGGAATTAGACCAGAGACAATATGCCTAATAGAAGAAAAAGTAAGCAGCTCCAATTTCCAACAAGTCGGATTAGGCCCCAAGTTCCTTAATAAGAATCCTGTAGCACAAGAATTACTACCAAGAATTAATGAATGGGGTAGATTTTAACTAAAAAGCTTCTTCTCAGCAAAAGAAACAATAAGTGAGGTGAATAGAGAGCCAACTAATTGGGAACAAATATTTAATACGTGACTATAGATTCTCTACAGAATTTTAAGCCTCATCCTTAAATATAAATTTCCCTGGTACAACTGGCATTTGAGATTAACATTAAATACTAACAGAAAATGAAGTGTATGTGCTAAAATGGAAATAGACAATCCTATAAAGTGAGAAAAATGCTAATATTTTGGAGAAAATATAGATCTAGGGAAGAAAGGGAAGAAACGAAACAAAGCAGAAGAAAATAAAGGGCATGGGGAAAATACAGGAAGAACTTCAGAAAATAAAAATAGGAATTCAAGAAAATAATATATATCATAGAAAAATTTTAGGATGTAAGTTTGTAGAACAAATTATGGGATCATATGGAAAAAGTAACAAAAGAATGAAACTGAAAATTAGATAACTTTCTTATAATTTAATATTATAATGAATATGTAATTCATACCGATATTTGTTTAATTGAACAAATTAAGGGTTGTATGTTGACATTGCTTGTAACTAGTGAACAATGTCAGTAATAATGTAAGCTGAGTAAGTTTATATTTTTGATTCTAATTTTTTTCGAAGTTCATTCTTTAAAATTTAATTACTGTCTTTATTCTCAACAAATGGAGGGTAATTATTTCCTCTTTATGATTGTCAATGTTTAGTCATGTGACTAACACAATGGAAAAAGGCTCATATCTTTTTTCGGTAAAAGAGGAATATTTTGTATACATTTGACTTTGCATATTCAAAAGAAGACAAACTTTTTTTTATACATTAAAATTGATATCAATCCCAAGGAATCTTCATGTGGTAAATTCAGAGGATGATACCAATGATGGTGTCCCAATGAAAACAATGTTGTACTACCTTTACTGGAAGAAATTCTGCAGAATTGAATTCATACAATATTTTGATTATGCAAACCTAGATTTATTTACTTATAATTTGCTTATCATTATTAGAATGTGTAATATGATATATCATGATGTATTCTCTATCCATGGATATTTAAAAGAATGCTTTAGCAGAATAGCGATTTCCTCAAACTTTCCTCATCTCATACATTCTAAACATATTGAGGCTTTAATAATAAACCAATATCAATAAAGATATAAAATATTATGAAAAAGATAATCCACAATAACTATTCCTACATGAAGTAGTTTGAAAAAATCACTTTTAGTAAGTGATGAAATAGAAGAGATTATGTGTAAACATCTTTTAAAAATCAATGTTATGAGGACATGTTATGATAAGTCATTATCTGGTCTAGTTTTGTTCTTTTTATGCAAAATGCTTTATCATAAATATCATAGACAATATCAAAATTTTGAACTTACTACAAGGAGAAGCTATACTAATATATATTAGATCTCAAAAGATTTTGAAAGTACTTTCATTCATCTTTGGATATATTTCCACAGAGTTTGTTCCATTTTTTTTTTTTTTTTTTTTTTTTACATTTTCACAGCTTTGTATTCACTTAACCTCAATCCAACAGATAAATCCAAAACATTCCTTGAGAAATAAAACTTATCTGAAGTGACATCTGTTCTCATTCTCTATTTTCTTACCTCCTTCTTCCTACCCTCCAGCCTTAGGCCAAAAGGCATTTGCACCACTGCTAAAAGCCAAGTTCTCTACTATGCTTTCTGTTATATCATGTCCTGATTCCTGTATGCATAATTCTTATTCTTGTAAGGTCTGATTAGATCAAATAAGTAAACAAGAATCACAGAGGCAACCACTTACCACTGCTGCGATTTTAACTTCAAACTATACCATCCTTTTAAATGACTACTATTAAAAATTAATATCACTACGTTCCAATCTTAACCCATTATCCTTACCTTGATTCCATCTCTTCACCCAGATTCCTTAACGAGTTCATCATTGTCAGTCTGTTTAAAATTATACATCTGTTCCTGAAATCTTACCCGTGGCATATTCTCAAGATCAAGACCAAGTCTGAAAATAGTGTTTCACTAACAATGTCCAGAACTTCATTATATACAAGAGTAAAAAATTGTGAGTGAAAGGCTGGGGATATAGCTCAGTTTGTAGAGTGCTTGCCTCATGTGCACAAGACTGTGGGTTCCAACCTAGCACCCCCCAAAAAAATCGTGAGTGAAAATAGAATTTTCTAGTAAATTCACATAACAAAATAGTACCCAGCAACAAAAGAATATCTAATAGTACACACACACACACACACACACACACACACACACACAAATAGATGCATCTCACAGATGTTGTTTTGGCAACTGAATGAAATATAAATATTATGTGCTGAATGATTTCATTTACTATATATTCTGGAACAGGAAAAAATAATCCATCTTGCAGAAAAGTCATAACAAAGTCTACCTCCGTGGGAGGTGAGAGGGTACTAATTGAAAACGACCACATGGTAACTTTCTAAGGTGATAGAAATATTCTGTCTTAACAGTGTATGCACTTGTCAAAACTCATTAAATTTTACATTTAAGCTTTGCTCATTTCATTCTAATTAAATTTTATCTAAAAAAATAAGAGTGATAAATACTGTATTACACTTACTTGTTTTAGTTTTTTTTTTTTTTTATGGTACAGTTTGCTGTTTTTGAAAGTATTTTCTGTGTTTACCAAGTTTAAACAAATATGTAAGTATATTGCAGTTAATGACATCAGTTTTCTCACTCTTTTATGTTTATACCTAGAATGTGTCTTGAAGTGCTAGATAATATTGGAGGCATCAGTATGAATTCTTCACTTACACACACACACACACACACACACATGCACACCACACCTCTGAGTCCTGCTCACTGGAGGCCTGGGAGCTGTAAACACATGGAAGTCCACCTGTTCTCTAAGAAACATCCTTTGTTTAAAACACTCAGGTAATGGAGCTGATAGGATGCTGAGCCAGCAAAGCACAATGCCACGTCTGGGTCAACATGTAGGTCCAGATATTAAGGACGTGCTATGAGAACCATGGACAGATGTCAGAAGGGCTCATGAGACAGACTCATATTTGCAGAAAAAGGAAAAGAGAAAGAATGCTGAAGCAAAAGAGGGAAAATATGAACAATGATCAATGTGAGTAAAGTGGAAGGAATAAACAGTGTGCCTTGCACCACTTCTGCAACTTTTCTGTAAATGCAAAATCAAAACAAAATGAAATGTAACAAGCTACTTTGGTACCTCTCTAAAAAATGATCAGATTCTACTGGAATAGTCGATCTGTTGTATTCTGATATAGCTTGTGGAATTCTCACGCTCTTCATAATTTTCTTTTCATTGCTTTCCTTTTTTCACCCCTTTTTGACCATTATTTAACAATAAATGCTTATTTCTTGCCACTCTGCTGAGGAAAAAAATTCCTCGGAATTCACATAGTATTCTTCTCTTCTCTTCTTCATGAGACTTCTGTGCAGTGTCTACAAAATATTCCCTTACCTCCACTTTTACAATTGACTCAATGGTCCACTTAGGTGAAATTCAGTAGATGTTTTCTTACATTTCCTTTTCTTCATATGACTTTTTGTTTTAATACTGATGAAGGCTTAAAAAGTAAAAGTACTTCCACTACTGTGAACCTTAAAATCTAACTGCATTGCACGAAACAAGCAGGTGTTTAATGTTTTCAGTTCAATAGTTTTGGGTTGAAAAATATATCCTAGTTAAAATATAGCTTGAAAAATATTTAATTCAGTATCAGTGTTTAGGCTGCCATTTTTAAAGTTATTTATGTAAATTATATTATAAATTTTCTTTCTAGATGTTCTGAAATAAAAAAAATCATTTCTTAGAAGCAAGCAGGTTTTAGCTTGTCAATTACTTTAATAAGTAAGTTCAAACATCAGTCAATTTGTGAACTTGTACCTGCTACTCTGTCCTGTACAATAGCATCTTCTACCTAGTTTTCACACACTATAATATCATTTATCAAAACTACCCCACTTGCAGGTTCCTGCCAGCTGTGACATGGTCTTGATAGACAGAAAGT
The DNA here is from genome assembly GCA_025594165.1 of Tamias sibiricus. NCBI lineage: Eukaryota > Metazoa > Chordata > Mammalia > Rodentia > Sciuridae > Tamias > Tamias sibiricus. Next base: position 145,805,082 of record CM046662.1, read on the forward strand.
ATTCTTATATATAGGAAAGCTCTTTTCTTGTATTCTGGACCAAGAAAAGAAGAAAAGCTGAACAGATGTTTTCAAACTCCAGTGGCCATCTGCTCAGCCCAGAGCAGCCTTCCTGACAGGAGCAATCTGCAGTGTACTTACTCATAAAACACCCATTTTGTGAATGAAATGATTTTAGTGGTCTCCAAGGCTATCACTTTTTCATCCTTTGTCAGTACTAGAATTAATGTGGAAATAAATGTAAACAAAGCATTTTGCTGTCCTGTATTTCCAAAAATTTATCGACTTGTTTAAACAACTAACTCCAGTGTGAACAAACACAGTTTCATTATAATTGCATTTAAATCTTGATGGAAAACAGCAACCTCTCATCAAGCCATTCTTTTCTTTGGGATTATACATACAGGATTAAAATTGAGATCTGTGCTACTCTTCAGGAAGAAGATGCAGGTCTTTGTTACATACAGGCAATTTTCTCCTCCAGACACACTAAATTCCCCAGACTAACCTCTACAAATCCTAATATCACATACTAAGATATGCATTTATTTATGCCATAAGAAAATACACACTGTGTGGCTTGTGCATTTCTCATAATTCTGGAGACAAGTGGTGTAGGCTCATGGTATCTGCAGGTGGACTTCCTCTGAATTTCTTGAATGAAGGATTTCCCAGACCTCCCTCCTTGGCTTGTAGATAGCCCCATTCTCACTCTGTCTTCAGTGCCCACCTATCTGCACACTTGTGTTCTGCCTTCCCGAACTCCTTCAAAGTTTCTGTCTTATGAAATTTATCATCCTAAACCTAAGTTTTGTTTTGTTCCCATCACTGCTGGGGTATGATATAGGACCACCTCCCTCAATTTCTTCTCTTGAACACATTCAATATTTAACCATTTAGCAATTTCCTATTGCATTCTTGGCACTGTCATAATTTCAGGACAGATTATTACTGTTCTTTGAATTATTTTGCCCTTTCTAAAATTCATGTTGAAACAATCCCAGTGCAACAGTACAGAGAGGTGTGACCTTGGAGAAGTGACTGGGTATTCAGGGCTCTGCCCTCATGAATTAGATTAGGTGCCCTTATAAAAGGGCTTGATGGAAGAAGATTTTCCCTTGACTGTTTTGACTGTGCCATGTGAGGACACAGAATTCTACCCTTCTGGAGAATGAAGCTCTTATCTTTTTCTTTTTTTTTTTTGATTTTTTTTCTTATTTTTATAATTTTTAATATGTACAACTCATAGTGCATGTATTTAGCATCTTTTTTACATACAATTGTTTGTATACAGAGTATATTCGTACAATTCAGGTCTTCAATCATGCATTTAGGAAAATGATATCCATCTCATTCAAACACCTTTTCTTTTCTTTTTCCTTTTCTCCCTCTCCCTCCCCCCTTGCTCCCTCCCTTACTCTCCCTTCCCTTTGACCTTTCTAGTGCTCTTCTAGTCCTCGTATGTACCCTCCCATCCAACAATACTATGAACTAGTCTCCTTATATCAGAGAAAACATTTGGTACTTGGATTTTTGAGACCGACTAACTTCACTTAAGAAGCTCTTATCTTACCACCAAATCTGCTGGTGTCTTAGTCTTTGACTTCCCAGTCTCCAGAAATGTGAGAAAATAATTTCTTTTTTAGAAATAATCCAGTCTCAGTTATTTTGTTATAGCAACACAAAACAAACTAGACAGTAATAAAACATAACTTTGCCCTCAGCACATGTAGTTGGGTGATATCTTCTTGTTATATTTGCATACATATTTCCAAACATTATTTATACTATACAATGGTTAAAGGTAGAAAAAGTGTATTTAAAAAATGATGTTTTATATTTGTTTAAGTGGAGGACAGCATAGTTGCAAAGGAGAAGTTGTATAGAAAGGGAAAAAATGGCAACATGAAGTTTCAATTCATCAGTCTAAAGGTAATGGTAGAACTTGGGAGACCAGAAAGAGTTTAAGAAAGAAAACTCTATGATCATCATGTATTGCACAAACAAAGCAAACAAGCAAAAAAACAAAAACAGGACAAAACAGCAGGGGCTGCTTCTTGACTTTAGGATTTAAAACCATCTTAGGATAGAAAATTTCAATTGTAATGCAGGGTCCTTTGTGCCAGCTGTGTTTCCCTCAGGTCCGAAGCCTCTCCCCCTCACACATTCACCTGGGCATCTCTCCTTTACAAATGAAACTGGATACTGAAATTAATCCCTATTTATGACTGACCCCAAAGACAAGCATCTAGATAGTTTTCTCATTATGGGTCTTAAGGCAAATCACTCTTAGGGAATGGAACATAGAAACAATTAAAGGTAAGACAAAACAAAGCTGACAAAGTTTTTAAATCACTGTCTTTGTGTGTGAATCTGCCTCCTGTTTGAAAGTAAAGAGAAAGCAATTAAAGCTCCAGATTAAGTATTTTGATTTTTAAAATGGGAGTCCCACATTTCCTAACCCTCAACCTACTAATAATGCCTGAGCAAAGTAAAGAAAATAATAGTCAAAGAAAATATTTTTTCCTCTCTAAACATAGTTTCAAATCCCACATTCATATGTTGCAAGGTTTAATATCCTTGGTTAAGTTTTCATCTCAAGGAAAATCTGTAGGTGAAATAAGATAGGGGTACAGTAAAGGGAAGGACTAAACATATTGTAAACAGAATTTTGAAGGATTTATGATATCACAGTCATAAAAATAGTAATTTCTCACAGCTTTACATTTCTTTTTTCCCACATTTAAGTTTATCTATATGAACAAATAGTGACTATAATGTGTGTATGGTTTTTCAAAGAATGATTCTTAGCTATTTTGACTAGTAAGATCATTATTGCAATCAAATAGCTACTGGGCATTCTTTTCCATGTTATGTAAACTCTAGCCCCAAAGTTTAAACCTTTTATGCCAATCAATAAGATATAACTAATCCCAAGAGACCTAGTGAAGATAAGATAACTTCAGTATCAGAACATCATTACAAATCTACATAAAATAAAATCCCACGGGAAAACAAACAAACAAACTTCAAAGCACCTTCCTGGATCAATAGTGTCATCTTTTCCTATATTTAATATCTTTGTCTGTGATTATATTTTGTCTCAATTCTTACCAGAATTAGTAATGTGAAGTTGTTGTTGTTTTTTTTTAAATCAGTAATTACAATTCCATACATTCTTTTATTTTTCACTGTTAAAGATTGAACCGAGGACCTTGCACTTGCTAGCAACCACTGTAACACTAAGCTTTCACTAAGCTTTAACCCTTTTTAAATTAACAATATATGAAACAATTTCCAGCACTGTCAATCCACCTATTTTTCATTAGTAGTAGTGACAACAAAAAACAATGGAAATCTAATCATTCTTCTGTTATAAAAATAGTTTTTCAGGTATAAATTATACAATGCAAACTTGGATCAAGGGACAATCCACTGGATTGTTTTTGTCTCATTCTTTAGCTTTATCCACCCCTTATTTAGTCTTGGATGAAATTAAAAATCTCACACTGAAGAGAACATGAAAGCCACTGGATTAAGTTTCCTGTGGCAGCTGGCCACCTTCTCCAAAGGGGAAATGAAGAAAATGTGGCTGTTCAAGAATGATCTTCTTTCTTTGTCCTTACCTTTTCTAAAGTAAACCCATTTCCTGGGGCAGAGGGAAGAAGAATCCTTCCTTTCAGAAATTCATAGAACAAATTAAACTAGAATATTTCTCTTATCCCCACCTTGGTTTCCCTAATCCTTCTCTACCGTCTCTTAATGACTGTCTTTATTGAGCCATAATTCATCTGCTACAAACTAGGCAGTTTTAAGTAAAGATAATAATATGTTAAGGAGTTGGATTTCCATGGAAATTCCAACCAAGAAAAAAAAAAAAAACTAATTTTAAACACACTCTTGGTTTTGAATCACACCTGAGAAGTCAAAGGAGATTCCTTTTTTAATATTATTGAAATAAAAAAATCGAATAGAACAACAACAACAAAATTGAATGATTAATGAAACACAGGAAACTCAGAAGAAAGTATTTAATTTGTTTCTACTTAGTTTTATTCTGTAAGTTAGTCATGATAGACTAACACAAGCTCAGAACTTAAACACAGCTAGTATAAGTTTCATTTTATTTCATTTAGGAGCAATACAGGCTCATCTGTGACATTTTTACATGCACAGATACAAATTAGATAATTATAGTGGCTAATAAATGTCTGTTATTATGAATGTGTTAGTTCACATATTTTAAAATAAACATCCACATATTCTAAGTTATTCATGTCTACATTTGCATATATATGTTTAAATACATGTGGCAAACTGCAAATGTATTTGCAGAAGGTGGTTAAAAAAAAAACAAAACAAAACTGTGGGCCCATAGACTCAGGATTCTATTTATTACAAGGTAACATTCCAGTTATATGCCTTTGATAATGTTGCTTTGTCTTTGTGAAAGTGATTTTTCCAATATGCAAAATTTGGGCAAGTTGACATTTTATAGTACTAAAGACTACATGTGAAAAATTGCATATGAATGACAATGATAGTTGTTAGAAAATACAAGCAAGAGCTTTCTGTTATAGCACTACTAAACTCAACATTTCTAAGAATTCTTGAAAGGAGTCTTATGGGAAACTTCTAAAATTTCATGATTTCAATAACATTCTTTCTCCACTAGTACCTGCCAAAAATATCCTTTATCTTATTAACATTATTGATTACACTAATTAATAACATTATTTAATTAACGTTAATTTTTCAGTATTTTCATTTCATTAGTTAATGCAATCCCAGGTGCAATTGTTTTAAAAAATATTTATAGTTGTAGATGGACACAATATCTTTAATTTGTTTATTTAGGTTTTTGTTTTGTTTTGTTTATGTGATGCTGGGGATTGAACCAAGTGTCTCATGCATGCTAGGCAAGCACTCTACCACTGAGCCACAACCCCAGTTCCCAGGTACAATTTTTGATTATGTTAATCCTATCATAGTACCATGAATGCCTTTGCCCATGAATGGCAAGAGCATATTTGCAAGAACATAAATCTTTGAATGATACCAGAGAGCAAGTCCTTTTGGAAATTTTAGGCAAGTTATCCTCATTGTTTAAAAAAAGACACATCTAGAAGTGGCAAAGTTATCTTAAAAATATAAGGGCAGCAAACTTGAAACAAAAAAGGACAGGATTGATAAATTAAATTGAAAGTTTAAAATAATCTGGATCTTATGTCATAAGTTCCTTATTTGACCAATCTACCTTTATATACTTTATAATGTGAGAGGTTTTGTTCTTAGATTTTAATTATATTGTGTGGAAGAGTGGAAAGAAATTTCAGTCATCTCTAAATTATCACTGATCTTGTACAGTTAGCTGAGGAGGAGAGGTCAGGGTAAGTATTAAGGGAAGTCATTATTTAAGGTTTAGAAGCTGACTATTATATTCACGCTCTGAATTTTTTTTAATCCATCATTGAAAGTGCTTTTGGCCTTGGCATGCATTAATCAACAAACACTAACATTAGGACAAGTAGAAAGTCAAATTCAAGAAGTCAGTGTTTGCAAAAATAAGCATTTGTTACTATGACTAAAACAGGTTTTCAATATTAGTCAATAAAATATTTGCATGTGTCATCTAATTTTCATTATCTTGATTTAACCTAATATCATGAAGTTCTCTGACAATTGTTTTGGTGAAACATCTTCCAATGAGGGTATACATATTTTTCAATTCATAAAAATACCTATAGCTTGGCTAGTGGTTTCATAATTTTATTTATTTTTTCAAAGAACCAACTTTTTCTTTCATCTATTTTTTGAATTTTTTTTGTTTATTTCTTTCAATTTAATTGATTCCATCTCTGATTTCAATTATTTCCTGTCTTCTACTGTGTTTTGTGTTGATTTATTCTTCTTTTACAAGGCTTTGAGATGTAATGTCAGGTTATTTGGTGACTATTCTTTTGAAGAACGCACTCAATGTAATGAACTTTCCTCTTAGAACTGCCTTCATAGTGTCTCAGAGATTTTGATAAGTTGTGTCATGATTCTCATTTACCTATAAGTATTTTTTTAAATCCCACCACTGATTTCTTTACTATCCATTGGTCATATTTCTCTACTATATCATTGGTCATATATTTAGTCTCCAGATGTTAGAGTGGGTTCTAGTTTTTATTTATCATTGATTTCTAATTTCATTCCATTATGAAATTATGAATTATTTACTAAGAATTGTTTTGTGGCCTAAGAACTGGTCTATTTTTGGGAAGGATCCTTGTGCTTCTTGGAAAAAAACCTATTCACAATTAGAGAAAATATTTACCATATGTTCCTCAGATAAAACATTAATCTCCAGAATATACAAAGAATTAAAGAAACTTAACACTAAAAAAGCAAATAACCCAACCAATAAATGGGCAAAGGAACTGAACAAACACTTCACAGAAGAAGAAATGTGAATGGCCAAAAAATACATGAAAAAAACATTCAACATCTCTAGCAATTAGACAAATGTAAATTAAAAGTACACTGAGAATTTGTCTCACTCCAGTCAGAATGGCAATTATAAGGAATACAAGGAACAACATATGTTTGCAAGGATGTGGAGAGAAAAGTATTCTCATACATCATTGGTGGGACAAAAAATTGGGGCAACCACTCTGGAAAGCAGTATGGAGAGTTCTCAGAAAACTTGGAATGGAACCACCATTTGACCCACTTATCTCACAAGAATGAGACCCTAATTTGAATGAGTTGTACTCCATGTACATATCATATGTCAAAATGCACCCTACTGTCATATGTATCTAAAAACACAAATAAAATTTAAAAAAAAGAGAAAAAATAAAAGAAAAATGGCAGGAATAGTATAACCATATATTACAGTCATAGTCCAGCATTGGTTTTTTGGGCTTGTTGAATAAAGCCTCTATTCCACTTACTTAATAAACAAACAAACAAACAAACAAAAACCTGAAGATTTTTGTGGGAGACAACTTGGTGGAATAAGTATCTATCATCATTCTGAAAACATCTAAGGAAGAATGGATAAAATATTTTAAGTTAATTGATGACTTAGAAAATAAGTACATACAGAATATTCTGAAGATAAATGGAAACAAAAAATAAATAAAAGCGTTATCCAGGGAGATGGACAGAGCCCTATATTTATTTTTGCCTTGGAGATATTTGATAAATCTTGTTAACTTTTAGGTCACATTGGTGTAAAACCACAGACTATTGAAATCTGCAAAATCTCATGAGAAGAGTTGCCATTAAACTGGAATCCAAGAAGACGGGATATTTAGTGTAATACTTAACTAGAACTGAAATTACATAACCTCTTCTACCATCACATAATTCAAGATTATAAGGGGAAAAGATGGTTTATCTACATCCTGGCTCTCAGATGGGAACATTTTTTTCCTTTACTTTTCCATGCCAAAGTCAATTTCATACCATGTGGATATAAGGCAATATTAGGACACCAAGTGTATTTTATTTGAAGTGATTTTGCTTCCATATAATTATTATAAACAGAAGTTCTCTACAGAGTATCATATATTCAATTGTGTCCTCAACATTTTCCTCCAACAAAGTTTTGAAAGAAAGTGATTTCATGGTAAAATAAATAGTAATATACTCAAGACCCTAAGGTGCTCCATGTCAGACAACCTGGATATAAATTGTCAATTAATACTATTATATTTGGTTTTCTAATATCTTCACTGTATTGTATATGTTTTATAATTTTTTCCTAAGTGTTCATGTTCAATACCATGAACAGGGAACATCCATAAGAAATATGAAAGAATGAAAACGATAATGTGAAATTCTAATAATGATAGAGTTTATAGGAAGCAAATCTAAGAGATGGCAGTGCATACAGGATAGGCTACTTGCCTTGGGAGGGTGATCCCTGAGAATGGATCATTTGAGACTAGTCAGCAGAGAGCAAAGTTTCCACAACTTTGCTTCTCCACAGATTTTCTGTTGACATCCTGTATCATACTTGTTAAGGATTCAAGTAGATAAGATCATTGGCTAAAAATCCTAATAACTGCTACATTTCCAGATTTTTTTAAAATCATAAACAGAACATCAGCCCTTCCAAGCTAAGAAAAGCCTTTACTCGGTTAATAGACTCTTTTCCTCTCTCAAGGTATCTATAGTAACATGCATTTCTTTGCAGAACTCTAAATAATGCACAAGAGGAGGGAAAAACAACACAGAGAAGAGAAAGCAAACTTGGAAATAATTCAAAAGATATAACTATGGAATATAAAATAAGTCTTTTAAATAATGTTTAAAAATTGAAAAATAGACTTAAAATATGATTAAAGAATAAGAGACTATAAAAATGACAGAACTGACATGAAAAAGAAGGGATTACAATTACTAGAAATTGAAGCATTGTAATATTATTTTTGAAAACAAGACCATGATAAACTGTGTGAAACATACTACAACTAAAAAGAGAAATCATGAATCTGGAGATATGACTGGAAATTAGTAAGAAGTCATCATAGAGACATAAGAATATGAATATAGGAGAGTTAAGAAAGACGAAGAACAGAATAATATGACCCAAAATGTATTTAACAGAGTTTCAGCATAACAGAGAACAAAGATGAATATTTGAAGAAATAATGGAAGACAATATTCTAGAAATTTTGGGGGATCTAGATCAGAAGTTTTGTAAATCACAAGCCATATTTACCTTTCTTTCCATCACTGCCACTTGTGCCCAATACACGAAGAAAGATAGAGAAGCCACACTTACACACATAAGAATTCAAACCCGCAATATTAAACATGGCAGAGATTTATAGAATACACACACACACACACACACACACACACACACACACACACGAAAGATAGTGCACCGAAAATAAAAATTAGGTTTTAGGAACCAGTAAAAACATTGGTGGAATCGCATTTATTGTATTGAGAAAAATTACTTGGCAACTTATCCATTACTTATCAAGTGTGTGTGTGTGTAACAATTGACCCAAAAATATATATGATTCTGGATTTGTCAAAATGACTGTCAATAATTGATGGATCAAAAATAAAAATATTTGAATGTATAAAACATACAATTGAAGAAAAAATATTAACTTGTTATCTAAAAACAGTACCCTGCAGTGAAGAGTATATATTCTTTTCAGGTTCATTTGCTTCAGCCAAGAAAATTGATTTCATAAATGTCTGGTCAATTAAGCCTACACAATATTTGAAATATTTACAGTATATCCACATTATAAAACAAATTAAAAAGCAATTAAAAAGAGATACCCAGAAAAATCTAGATATTTGGACATGAAAAACATACCAGTAATGGATCAAAGGGGAAAATCTAATGAATACCTGAAAATTTATTAGAAGAGAAAGATAAGGAAAATTATAAAAATAAGAACTTATGATGTACAGCTACATATACTTAAAATGGATGTGCTTATTATGTGTATGAAAGGAAATAAGAAAGCTAGGATGTTGTGAAAAACAAAGGCAGAAACAATTAAAACAGAAAAGAAAATTGAACTAAAGAGTATTTAAATTGCTTAAAAAAGATCCTCATCAAAGACTGACATAATTAACCAAGATCTGGCAAGAAAGATAAAAATAAAAGATCTTGAATAAATAAATAAGGAGATAAAGTAGTGATGTGATAAGTTCACATATAAAATTTAAGTTATAATCTAAAACTGTCTGTTGAAAAATTTCATTTGTTTTTCAATAATTTTACTAAATATTGTCAAGAAAAGAAAACCAAGTAATCATGCAACTTTTTTGATTAAATGGAATCAAACATTTAAAATTTCACAACAAATAATAGATCCAGATTTAGTTTCCAATGAAGTACTATTAAAATTTTAGGCAATAAACAATTTCACCTCATTCAAATTATTCTAGAGTCTTCAAATTGTTTTCTAAGAAAAGTACAACTGCAATACAATTCCTGATCAAGACATTGCCAAAAAGAAAATTACATGCTAATCTCATTTGTGGTTATGAATGCAAAATTTTTAAGTAAAGCACGTGCAGTTTGAATCATGAATTCAGAAATAAAATTGGATCCATGCCAGGAATCCAAGGTTGATTTAACATTAGAAGATTAAATAATGTAATTCACTAGCATGTTAAAAGAAAAATAATTCATGTATTCACCTAACAGGCACAGAAAAAGACAGTATTTTCATAAAATTTCAAACCATCTGTGATAAAAATTATAATTTAGTTATCAAGGAGTATTTCCATAACCTAATAATCTTAATAGGATAATGAAATTGTATAATAGCTACACAAATCATATAACTTTTTATGTTTTCATTATGTAAAAGCTCAGTGTGTATTCACATTGTTCAGTAGGTCCCTTGTGAGACCTTGGTGGTCAGTTGCTTCACCTCTCTCATCATGTGACTTTCAAATGGTTACCATGTAATGACTGTTCAAAATGGAACATATTTAAGAGTGACAAAGGAAACTGTTATTAACTTTTCAAGCATGACAGATATAAGCCAATTATTTTTCTACACAACCTGCAATATATAGTAAATTTTCATGGCTTTTTTTGTTTTTTTGGCTTTAAGATTGGTTACAGTTATGGAATAAAATATATTCCATGTAAAATTTTAATGGACAATGTTGTGTGTGTGTGTGTGTGTGTGTGTGTGTGTGTGTGTCTAATTTTCAGTTTATTAATTCATTTATTTATTAATTTATTTTTGCAGAAATTTGTCCTATAACAAACTAAAATGCAAGTTTGGGTAGAAACTTTGGTTAACTTTATTCCCACAAAGTAGTGAATGATAGAGTTTCATCAAAATCTAATTGTATTCTCCATATACAATATAGGGTATCCACAAAAATATGCTTGAAGTAGTAAAAGAAAGAAAACTGAAAATCAAGTGTAAAGTAAAGATGCCCAATCATATTTAATTGTGTAGTAAGCATTCTACCTGGAAATAAATGTGATAGACTGGATTGGAATACTTTATATTGAAATAACAATTCTCTAGAAATTTTCTGTAGATTTAGTGCAATACATATTACACAAAATCAACTGAAAATCTGCTAAGAATTTATCTTTATAATTTGAATGATATGTATGTGTGCATGTGTGAATACACACGTACATACACTCACAAGAGCACAAAGCCAAAATAACCAAGATACTGTTTATTTTTGGTAAAATATTTCAAGGGTAGATTTTTCATAATTTTTATTGTCACATAGCAATTTTTATATAACAGCATGACATCATAGCTGGTAAAACCATATTGCTAGTCATTTCTGGAGGAGATTTTAATCAGTAGACTGAGTAAAATAAGATGACCCTCACCAATATGTATGGGCATCATCCAATCCATTCAGCACCCAGATAGAATAAAAGTGATAAATGAACTCTTCTTGTAGTGTGATAATCATTCTGTCCTGCCCTTAGATACCTAAGCTCCTGCTTCTTGAACCTTCAAACTATGATACCATCAAATCTCCTGGTTCCTGGGCCATTGGACTGGGACTGCATCACACTATTGCATTTCTGACATTGCAGATTGCAGATTGGGGAACTTCTTGGACTCCATTGTTGTGTAATCTAATTCCCATAGAAAGTTTATTTTATTTATTTATATAAAATTAATTTTGTTTCTCTGGAAAACATTGATTCATGCAAGGTATATGCAACATAATTTTTTTCAGTACACTATTTTCTCTTGCCAATTTTTCAGAAATGCAGTAAAAAAGGCTAGTTTAACAGAAAATATATACTTAGAATTCATTTATAGATGTGTCAAACATGCTTATAACACTTTTGTCTGAAAATTCTGTAAGTGGTGTGGGCAGGAAAGAAATCAAGGAATCCGACCAATATTTTCAGTCTAAAGACAGTAAATATGCAAATAAATGTATCTCTTTCTAAATATTGATCTTATATTTGCACTATTTTAGTTCCAGGATTGTATATCAAACTCATTCACATCTCCACACAGACAATATGTGGAAATTAAAGTTCGAAACTTTATATATTCAAAATTGAATATGTTAGGCATATACCTCCACCTCTCATCACACAACAAAAAATTGAACAAGTTGTCAAAGTAGACACTTAAATATCTACAGGAGTTCTTCTTTTCCTTCTCCCCTGCTACTATTTCTCCTACTGTACACAATTAAGAAGGGAGGGAAAATATCTTCTAAAGTAAAATATGTCACAGTTCTGTTGACCATTTTTAAACTCACTCACTGGTTAGATTGTCATCACTTCAATGTGATCATTGAGACTGATTGGTTTACACCATTATGCATCTTTAATCCTTGCTTTTAACTCTGACTTTTTTCTAAATCATAAAACTGACAAGGCCTTTCTCTCTCTTTAATTTTTTGGTAAACTTCAAGTATCTTCAGTAAATGTAATTATATAGATGTTTTAGGGCAGACTAGACTATAGAATGAAATCAACTCCTTAAAGTGTACAATGGCTCAGAATTTGTAGATGATAGATTTTTAAAATTATGAACCAGTCACATGGATGTTACTGGCTTTTTAGACAGTTCCTTGCATACACTGATTTAGGGACTCATATTCCTTCTATATTTTGGTTCTGCCACATTCCTCTTCCTCTTAATGACCTACTTTTTGTTATCATAAAGCAAGAAATAAGGAGAGAAAGGAAGAAAGGGAACAAAGGAGGGAGGAAGAAAAGAAGCAGCCTGGCATAAAATAGAAGAAAAATGAGGTACCAACATTTATTAAAATTATAAAAATGATATTTACAAACTTTTCTTATATTCTATTGACTGGAAATCAGTTCTAGACTGACTCAATGAAGATTATGAAAAATGCAACTACTGGTACTATGCTCAGGAGAAAGAACATGGATTTTAGGAACCATCTATCTTTAAAGACTTTATGATCCAGTCCTGCTTGCTTTAGTCTCAAGTACTTCCTTACTTTATCTAAATTTCTTCTTTAGCAGCGATAGATTTTCTGTGCTTCCTTACATTCTGTCTTCTCAGGACCATTTAATGTGCTGCATCTGCTAATGAAATTGCACTTTCTCCCACAGATCTGGGCAGAATTGTGTCCCTCCTAAACTTTATATTTTAAGAACTCAATCCCAGTACTGCAGAATGCAACTGTATTTTGAGATAAGATCTTAAAGAAGAGATTGAGTTAAAATAAGTTCATCAGGGAGATACTCTAATCCAATATGACTGGTGTCTTTACAAGAAGAAGAGACATGTGGAATGTGCTGAGTGAGAAAAGACCACATGAGGACACAATAAGAAGATACCATCTTCAGGACAAAGAGGTGTGTTCAGGAGAAATCAAACCAGAAGACATCTTCCTTCCTTGATTTTGGACATCTAGCTACAGAATGATGGAAATTTATATTTGTTTAAGTCACCCAGACTAAGTATTCTGTTATGACAAATTTAGCAAATTGAACTTAATCTTTCTGCATAGAGGACAGCAATTCATTCTTATGTGTTAAAGTAGGAGATTACCTTCTAGGGGGAAAAAAAATTCCCTACTACTTTATAACTGATTTTGATTTATCATTTTGATTTATCATATATATATATATATATATAGTTTGTTTGTTTGACATCCCTAGAATATCATGTTTCTTCACGCTAAATTTGTTCAATAATGAAGCCATAACAATAAGCACAGTAAGAGGTAAAAAATAATTACCATTTTTTGAGGAAATCTATAAAAGTAAAAGAATTGAGGAAAGGTGGATCCAGTATGTTAATGTAAATAGCAAATGAATTTTCAAGTTCATCTATTAGGACACAAGGAGAGTCAAGGAGTTTGGGTCTGATACCTGAATTCTAGTTTTGAATCAGACCAAAACAGCTATGTATGGTGGCAATGCCTATAATCCCACTGGCTTAGGAGGCTGAAACAGGAGGATTGTACGTTCAAAGCCAGCCTCAGCAATTTAGTGAGGACCTGAAATGATGCCAACCTGCTGTAGTGACAACCTTGTCTCAAAATATAAATAAATTATTTATTTAAGGGCTGTGGATATGACTGCACAGTTAAGAACCCCTGAGTTAAATCCCTGGTACAAAAAAAAAAAAAAAAAAAGAAGAAGAAGAAGAAGAAGAATGAAGAAAAGTTGGCATTGGTCAAATGGAAAAATAGAAGAAATTTTGATGAATGACTTTAGAAATCAACTAAGATGATTGACTTCTTTATGGGCTGCCAGAGGCCAGAGAAGTGATATACCCATGGACAGGACAGCCTAATCAAGTGAAGGTTGAGGCAAGAACAAGAAAAACCAAGCCAATCTAAAAACCATTTAGATTCAGACATCTAAATCACTTGGAGATGATTTTAAGACAACCAGAAAGGATGTATATTTTAAGATAGTCATATCATAAAGTTCCCTGATGGGTAAGTGTTGATGAATAAAGGGCAATTGTTTCTATAAACTTTTCACATGTAAATGATTAGCTGATTCATTAGCACATTACTGGGCACTGACTCATAGTTTTGCCAACTGTGATTACAGATCTGGGGAATGGGACCTTAAGAGATCCAGTATGTCTTGAAATCATGTGCTTATATTTTGCCTGAGAAGGCATAAATCTTCAGAAAGGTACACATTTACTATTCCAGTAATTTAGGTGCTATGTCATTGAATGGTGTTTAACAGGCTTGGTGGATAACAGCAAAATCATTTGTCCCTCTTGTCAACAGTGCCCCTTTGATCTGCTGAATAAACAAGACATTCGAAATTTTGGATGTGACTATCTCTATGCTACTATATTCTGTAGCTTAGAATACAGATAATTTTTTTCCTGCCTGCTCTCTTAAGCATGATCTTAGAAGTTATTAGCATATTGGTGTCTAATTGACTGTAATAAAAAATGAAAAATCCTAATAACATTCCTATATGTCATTCCCATAGACCTCAATTATTCAGAAGTTTCATAATGCTGCCGCTGCCTAGTAGAGTATAACCCATTAAATATGCAACTGGACTAAAATGTAAAAGTTTCTCAAATGCTCATAGGATGGAATCATGGTGGTATTTTAAAATTTAATGTTGCTTAACCTAAAACACAATGAATTCCTCTGCCCAGATATAAAGTTTATGGTGTGGAAGTCAAAATTAATCCATAGTGTTTTGTAGAACTGGTCACATCAACATTTTTATCTTTCTTTGTTCAACTTTGAGTTTCTCTTCTAAATATGCAGTTTGTCTCTGTGTTTTAAAATTAGGAAAGTAGAATTATCATCTGACAAATTACCGTGAATGTAAATCATAGATATATAAGATTAATAAAAATAAAATATGGAGAAATGAACCAAGCTATTTTTCAAACTTAATTTCTGTGTGTGCGCACACACATGCACGCGTGCGTGCACACATGTGTGAAATCGAGAGAGAGAGAGAGAGAGAGAGAGAGAGAGAGAGAGAGAGAGAAGGTGTACATAAGGAAATGGAAAGACACGAGAGTAACCAAGACACACTTTTTTTTTTTTTTTTTTTTTTTTTGGTGGTACTGGGGATTGACCTCAGGGGCACTTGACCACTGGGTCACATCCCCAGCCCTTTTTTTGTATTTTTATTTAGAGACAGGGTCTTACTGAGTTTCTAAGTGCCTCACCATTGCTGAGGCTGGCTTTGAACTCGCAATCCTCCTGCCTCAGCCTCCCAAAGTGCTGGGATTACAGGCGTGCGCCACCGCGCCCGGCTACCAAGACACATTTTTAAAAGAAGAAATAAGATAAAGCAATTTAAAGTTTTTTTTTAATTTTTATTTTTTGTAGATGTAGATGGACAGAATGCCTTTATTTTATTTGTTTATTTTTATGTGGTGCTGAGGGTCAAACCCAGTGCCTCATGCATGCGAGGCAAGCACTCTGCCACTAAGCTATAGCCCCAGCCCCTAAAGGTATTTTGTACAAGTTTTATTAAATTAAACATGCTTGTTATGTTAGGGAAAGTCCAAAAATTTATTGTCTGATAAACATGTTAGAAAATATGTTTTTGTCATTTTAAAATGTGTCATTTACTCTTAATATTTTTTATATGGAGATAGCTGAAGTATAGGCTATTTTATTTAACAATAGCTCATCTGTACCTCATATCAATCAAAATTTCCCATTAAAATGTAACAGAAACACCATCCTATATGCCCATAGGACTTTAAAAGACTACAGATAATTTGTTGTCTTGGTATTATTTTTGTAAAACAGCATTTCCAAAATAAACCAACAATGAAGTTTGTCATATTCAAAATCTATTCTTTAACAACACCTGTTGTTTTTAGAATTGGTAGTATATTTTGCACACCTATTTTCTGTCCTTACATTCTTCCTGGATATGAACACTTTGGAAATTTTTCTGAGGACATGTTTCAGGATGATGAATTGGAGTGGACACCAAGATGCAATAAGATGGGCCTTTCCTCTCTTGCTCTCTCTCTCCATCTTTCCCTCCCATTTTTTCTTCCTCTTCCCTCCCCTCCCCTCCCCTCCCCTTCCCTCTCCTACCCTTCCTCTTTAGGCAGTCTGATTATGTGGACAAAAGAGTGAGAAACTAAAAGAAAAAAGATTCAAGAAAATTTTCTGATTTTTAGAACTGTCCAAAGACAATTTTTTTTTCAAAAGCAGTGCATTGTATTGTCCATGACAATAATGGTTGCTTATTTATGCTGACAGGATTAAGCCATGAGAAGATTCAACTCATAATGTAAAAGCATCAACTCACATTTTATAAATTTTGGGAAAGCATGTTGGGAAACAAAAAAAGTGCCAATATCAGTCTCCTTTATACATGGAGTAGCAGTATCAACAGCTTAAAAGAAATCTAGCTTATGTGTTCCTCTCAAAATTTGAGTACTGATCAGTATTCTTTTAAGTGTCTGACTTACATGACATTCAGAAAAAATTAAAAATCATTCAATGCTACAACACATACACGCACAAAAAACCTTTTACTATGTGCAAGGCAGATTCTATTCCCCTCCTTTTGGCATAAAGGAAAGTAAATGGAATAAAGTAATAATTAACTCACAGCTAAAATACTTTTCTCCATGGAACATGTAGAAAAAAGTCACTTAATTTCATCTCCAAAGAAGCAGTCATATTTTAATATGATTTCTCCCTTATTGTATGAGGTGAGACATTTCAAATCATAAAATTTCTAGAACCTGTTGGCAAAATGTTCTACCAAAATATACATACAAACACATTTCTTGTGCTAGAAAGAATTGTTTTAAATAAAGATTTGTTTTACATATTCATTGCAACTTTTAAAGTTAGAAAATATAATTTAGTATTAAAAACAAGGAAATTTTTAGGTTAAAAATGTTATAGTAGATATCAAATGTACTATACTTTCATTTTGAGGATATACATTCCTAAAACCAAATTAAAAGGTGTCTTTTAAAAGGAAATAGAGTAACTAACCAAAAATTATACTTTTAGATCACAATTCTACTATCTCCTTTTAAATACTTCCCTCTTTTTCTTCCAGAATAATTAATGTTCCTTGCAGGCCCTCAAAACGAACATCATTTGTACTTGTGGAAATGTTTATCTATATTTTTGAAAAGGATAAATGTTGAAGAAAACATAAATAAGTATTTTCATTTAATTGCTGTGGGCTGTTTTTAACTGAACATTTAAAAACTTTTTACAGGTTTTAGGTTTGTGGGAAAATCGTGAAGTAGAACAGAAAGTTTACATATATCCACACCCAGTTTTTTCTATAATAATATTTCTATTACTATGTTATGTTTGTCTCAACCAATGAATAAATACTGATACATAATTCTAAGGTAGGGCACATTCTTTATTTAGATTTCCTTTTGACCATGTCCTCTTTCTGTCTCAGGATCCCATGGAGAATCCCACTTCCACTTATTTATCATGTCTCTTTAGGTTCCTCTTGGCTATGACAATTTCTCAGAATTTCCCTGCTTTTGATGACTTGGACAACTGTGAGGACCTAGGGACTACTACATAGGCATCTTTTGTTTTTCTTGAATTTCCTCAATTGTAACATTTGTGAAATTTTTATCAGGAGCAGGTGTTTGATTTTATCAAATGCTTTCTTTTCATGGATATCATTCTATGATTTTTCTCATTTAACATTGATATGGTAGATTACTTGATAGAGTTTGAATGTTTAAACTGCTTTGCATAATTGGAACAAATCCCATTTGGGCTTATATAATTCACTTTACATTTTGTTGGGTTTATTGAGGAATTTTGCATATATTTTCTGGGAGATATTGGTTAATACTTTTATTTGTGGTAATGTCTTTGTATGTTTTTATTAAGAGGGAAAACATGGTCTCACATAATGAGTTAGGGTTGGTTCACCTGTTTTATTTTATTGAAGGGATTGTAGAAAATGAATATTATTTTTTCCTTAAATCTTTCATGAAATTTATCAGTGATATCATCTGAGCTATTTGCCTGCTTTTTAAAAACTTTTCAATTATAAATGGAATTTCTTGCTAGATGAAGGGCCATTAATGTTATCTAAATCCCATTTGTGAGCTTTGGTAGATATGTCATTCAAAGTATTTGGTCCATTTCATCTGTTTTCAAATTTGAATGCATAGAGTTATATATCTTTATCTATCCTTATTATTCTTGTAATGAATATCTGTAGTGAAGGTGCATTTTTCATGTTTGAAATCTGTACTTTGTCTTCTATATTTTTCTTAGTATACCCAGAGATATATCAATTTTATTTATGTTAAAATCCAAAATTTGCTTTTGTTCATTTTCTCTATTTTTTCTCAGGTTTCCTGAATTCTTTCTTTTTTTTTTTTTATAATCCCTTTTTTTTAATTCTTTGTTTGGGCTTAACATGGTCTTAAGATTTCTAATACAAAACTTACGTGATTGATTTTATACATTTCTTCCTTTTTGATACATTTAAGAAAGCTGTACAGTAGTAAGCAAGTACAAACATAAGTCTTGATAAAGTAAGTGCTCTCTTAGATTGAAGCTACTGCCTATAAGATGGAAGACTTACTCTCTGGACAGTGAATTTATAAACTAAGGTAGACTGTATAATGATCCCCCAAATGTCCACATCTTAATATGCTGCCATATATGGCAAAGGAGATTTTGCAGATGTGTTAAGTAAAAGATCTTGAGTTTGGGAGCTTATATTGGCTTATCCAGGGAGCTAAAAAGAAGTCTTTTTAAAGAGGAGAGCAAAAGAGGAGATGACTGAAGGATTGATTGAAATTCTCTGCTATAAAGATAGATGTAATGGTCATAAGTCAGAGAGGACAGGAGGTCACTAAAGGCTGGCCAACACCTTCCCCAGAGCCTCCTGGGGAAACCAGCCCTGAAGACACTTCGGATTTAACCCAGTGAAACTGGTTTCAGATTTCTATCTCCAGAACTAGAAGAGTTAATTTGTGCTGTTTTAAAATATTTCATTTATGGTAATTTGTTATAGTGGCAACAGGAAAATAATACATATTTGAAAAACAGTGTGATGCCTTGCACAGTGGCACATACCTGTAATCACAGTGACTCTGGAGGCTGAAGCAGGTGGATAGCAAATTCAAGGCCAGCCTCATTCATTTAGTGAGGTCCTGTCTCAGACATAAAATAAAATAGGGGCTGAGGATATAGCTTAGAGATAGAGGCACCTGGGTTCAATCCCTAGTACCATAAAACAACCAATCAATGACAACCCCGCCCCACCCCCAACAAAACAAAACAAAAAACAAAAAAAAAACAGTGTGATAAAGAAGTTCTATGATTTCCTGAAACCCCAGGGGGATATTTCTCTAGAAAAATATTCAATGGACAGGCTAGATTTGGGGGGGAGCTTCACCCACAGAGTCAGAAAACAAGTATCTGCATTTGGAGAAATTCTTCAAACAGGACCTAAGTGAAATCTAGTATAATATTTAACAAATGTAATACTCTTTGCTAAGGTTCTTAAGTTCATGCTCATGACTCACTCTCTCTTTCTCTCTCTCTCTCTCTCTCTCTCTCTCTCTCTCTCACACACACACACACACACACACACACACACACACAGAGGCATAAACTTCTTGTGAATCTTCTTTGTCAGGAGTGTGTGATGCTTTATAGGAATTAATAGGAATGATGCAAACTCTGCCAACTGTTCCCACCAACTGTTTTACCTTGGGGATGAGGAAAATTTGTCCCAACTATAAATAGAAATACAGAAGACAAGGGTGAAGATCAAGTATTTTTATTTCTACTAAACAAGTCAAAGTCACAGCATAGTTGATTATTTTGGTGTACACTAGCCTGCCTTTCCTTGAATTTTTTCCCCCAAAGTAATTGAGGAAAATAAAGTTCTTTTTTGCTCTGCTTTCCTCAAGAAAATAAATAAACGTACTTCCTTAGCAATTAATCAATCATATCTTATAAAAATTATCAAAAGCCTTGGAAATTACCTGTAATGCCATGGCTTTAAGAAAGTGACAACAATAGCCGGGCGCGGTGGCGCACGCCTGTAATCCCAGCACTTTGGGAGGCTGAGGCAGGAGGATCGCGAGTTCAAAGCCAGCCTCAGCAATGGTGAGGCACTTAGCAACTCAGTGAGACCCTGTCTCTAAAAAATACAAAAAAAAAAAAAAGGGCTGGGGATGTGACCCAGTGGTTGAGTGCCCCTGAGTTCAATCCCCAGTACCACAAAAAAAGAAAAGAAAGTGACAACAGATGTTAAAATGCTTGCAAGGCTACATACTTTAATTCTATGGCTTTTGCTCATTTGCAGTGTTCATATTCTAAACATAATTATAATCTAGTCCATTTACATTATTACAAATAACAGTATCTACAAGTCAACTCATCCAACCTGATATATAGTGTTTATCATTAATCTCAGGCGTTCTTTAATGATGACTAGTGCATCCATGGAATAAAATGGAGATTAGGAAAGTGTGTGATTAAAGTGGAGGCCCCAGAAAGGTTATGTTCTGTCTGCATCCATTCTCCACAGGGTGCATGGCTCCCTAAGAGGAAAACAAATACCTTCTGGAGTAGAAAGGCTTTCCTTGAAATGAAATGCTTTATAATAAAAAATTGGGTTTGTTTTTACCATCACATTTTCTTGACATGCAGAAGGGTTTTATTTCCTCATCACACTTTGGTAATAAGCTTCTTTTGACAAAAATTATATTTTGTCACCACATGATACATTTCAATAGAACCCAGAAATAAACTGAAACTAGAATCTATTGATGGTTTTAGAAAAGGATTGAAAAATATGTTGTTTTGATATAATAGTTTATTTAGCAAATTAAGTGGATCTTTAAATAAACGTTAGCATTATAAATGCTGCTATTGCTTTTTGTTGTTGAAAACTATAGATTATATTATAGTTCTCAAAGACATTCTCGTCACCATTCTCATTGGTAGCACTGAATTATATGCCATCTCTATCTTGTCATATATTAATAGTTTTTTATCATTGGAATCTTTTTCTCTCTCATCAAAAACTATACTTTCTCCTACATTCACTGTCAGTATTATAATTTCATTTATGTACCTAAAGAGGAACTCTATGATTTGAAGTGCATTTTTAGCATAGTTTACTTTTTCCATTTCTTACAAATAGCTTATTGAGTTTGCCTACAAGAACACTAAGTTCAATGCTTTATTTTTTTAAATTGTTTTATAGGCTTTTACTCTCTACATATATGTTTCTTGTACCTGAAGTACTTTTAGATATTTTAATCATAGGCTATTATGTGCTAAAGTTTTGGTCTTTGTGTATCTTCAAAAGTCATTATTTTATCCTTATTCATGAAAGGTAGAGTAGTTGAATCTAATGTTCTGAATTAACCATTATTTTGCTTCTTTGCTTTCAAATGTTGATGATCTTCTGGTGTAGATGCTTTGAAAAGTTAAACAGGTTATCCTTTATTCATATTCATTGTCTTCTGTGTCTTTATTTTTGATATTCTTAAGTTTCTTTAGGATTTCTTTGTGCAAGAATAATTTTTTGTTTTTCCTGTGAGAATTTGTTTTAAATTTGAAGGCTTGTGCTTCTTTTGTAGTTCTCAAAACTTCTGAGAAATATACTTTCCTGAAATTACTGCTATTGTATTCCTTTTCTTGTTTCTAGAATTTTGATAACTATTGAGAACTATTGGACTTTGTAATCTCTAATTTTACTGTTACTCTTTAATACACACATGTATTTTATTTTATTTGTTGGATTCTGGTAATGTTGTTAATATTATCCCTTAATTTGTTATCCTCACATTGAATATTTCTAATGGAGATTTTATCCATGTAGTCTCTTACTTAATTTATGCATTTTGAAATGAGTAATTTATTCATTTATCTGTGGTCTCCCTAAGTTGCCTAGGTTGACCCGCTCCTTGTGAACCTCCTCTGTTAGCCTCCAGAATAGTCACAATTATAGACATGTACCAAAATGCCCACTGATAATGAGTTTTTTAAATCATATATTTTATTGTATTTATGAAAATTCTTATTTTATGTGTTTTGAATTCCCTTGAGTGGAGGTTTTGCACTCATTTTTAAATACCACATGCATACTTATTTTTGAAATATTATTCAAAATATTCCAGGCAAATAATTTCTTCTGGAATGAGTTTCTGTTCCCATTGCTTGATTTTATTCTGTTCACTCTTTTCTTAGATTTATCTAAATATTATAAAATTTGAAATAGTGGTTTGCTTACTTGAGAGGATTTGTGGCTTTATTTTTGTTATATTTTCTCCATATGCATATCCTGCTTAGTCTGTGAGGTTTTTTTTTTTTTTTTTTTTTGGGTACCAGGATTAAACTCAGGGGCACTCGACCACTGGGCCACATCCCCAGCCCTTTTTTGTATTTTATTTAGAGACAGGGTCTCACTGAGTTGCTAAGTGCCTTCCCATTGCTGAGGCTGGCTTTGAACTCGCAATCCTCCTGCCTCAGCCTCCCAAAGTGCTGGGATTACAGGCATGCGCCACCATGCCTGGCAGTCTGTCAGTTTTTACATTGGACTGAGCCAATCTACTGGAACACTATTTCTGGCTTAATATCAGCATTCATTATTTGTGCTTTTTGTGGTTTTGATTTAGATTTTCCCCATGGTTACGTACATTGTGCAATTTTCTTATACTTGTGGGCTATTTATATATCTTCTTTTGATAAATATCTAATGCAGTTTTCCCATTTAAATCAGATTACCATCATCATCATCATCATCATTATTACATTCAATAATGATTTTTTTTCATTTATTTTGAATATTAATTCTTAGATAAATACTTTAGATGGATATTAATTTAACATATTACTAATAATATGTTAAATAAATATTCTGAAGTTTGTCTCTTCACTATTAATTGTGTTTTTGCTGTGTTTCTTAGTTTCATATAATCACATATGTCTATCTATACCTTTGTTGCCTTTGTCTTAGGGTTATAAGCAAAAAATTATTTTCCCAAACCAATGTTCCAAATGTTTCTCCTATAGTTTCTTCTAGAAATTGTATAACTCCTGGTCTCAGATTTATATCTTGGATCTATTTTTAGTTGATTTCTGGATGGTGAGAGAGAGTGGTCTAGTTTTACTCCTCCGCATACGGATGTTAAGTTTCCCAGCATCATTAATTGAAGAGATTTTCTCTTCTCAAATAATACTTTTGTCAGCTTTGTCAAAGGTCATTTGGCTATAAATGGTTGTATTTTTTGTTTTTATTTCTCTATTCTTTCTCATTGACACATGTGTCTATGTAAATGCCAATAAAGGTTTTTTGTTGTTATTGTTTGTTACCAGTGATTGAACTCAGTGGCACTTGATCACTGAGCCGCATCCTCAAACCTATTTTGTATTTTATTTAGAGACAGGGTCTCACTGAGTAGCTTAGTACCTCCCAGTTGTTGAGGCTGGCTTTCAACTCACAATTCTCCCATTTCAGCCTCCCAAGCCACTTGGATTAAAGGTGTGCACCACTGTGCCCAGCTAACCAGTAAAGGTTTTTATTTCATTTTATATTTTTTGCTGTAGTTTTATGGTGTATTTTTACATAAGGATGGTGATTAATTCAGTTTTTATTCAAAATTACTTCTCTATTAAGGAATTTTTTGTGTGGTATCATGTGGTAATTTTAGTATTTTTTTCTACTTCTGTGAAGAATGCCACTATTGTTTTCATGGGGATTGCTTTGACTCTATACATTGTTTTTCATAGTATAAACTTTTGGACAATATTCATTCTTTCAACCCATGAACATGGGATTCCATTTTTAAAAAATTATTTTATCACATCTTTCATCTTTTTGCTTTAATTTTTTTTGTAGAGCTCATTTACTCTCTTAGTTGAGTTCATTCCTTGGCATTTTTTTTTTTTTTTGTAGCTATTGTGAATGGAATTATTTTCCTGATTTTTTTCATCAGCAGTGTATAAATATGCTGCTGATTTCTGCATGATAATTTTGTATCCTGTGACTTTTCTGAATATATTTACTATTCTAAAACTTTTTCATATAATTTTTGTGTTTTCCAATATGTAAAATCATGTCATCTTCAAACAGGTAAAAATGGGCCTTGACTTTTTCCTATTTAGAAAACAGCCTGGCCTCATCATGGCATTGGTTTTATTTTTGCCAATTTTTAATCTAATTCTGCTTAACCTTTACCACTTAACTATTATTTCTAATTTTGTTGTAATAAATACTATTGTCTCCACAAATCTTCTCCTAATTACCTAAATTAAGCAATATGATCTTTCTCTTTTGACAACAGCAAATTTTTAGTAAGTATTTTGCTTTTGCTGCATAATTATTCAAATATTTATTTTGTGAAGAAATTTTACTTTATATCTCATAACTATTTTTCCAAAAGTATAAAGAACTATAATACATGTCCTTTGTAAGAATGGCTCACATTTGGTTGCTAGTATTCATTATAAGCCCAGATGTTTAAGCTCTATTTTTATTTTATATATGGCTCTTTATGGGTATTATGATCTTTCCAAATTATTTTAAACACCTATCTAGCAAGTAGTGATTTCCTTTCATTATTTTAGTTTCAATATATTCTTTACATACATTTTTTTTAAGTCCTTGATTACAAGAGACTTTCAGTTTAATGAGCCTTTGCAAACTTTTAGGGAAAATGTAGACTTGAACACTTTAATTAATCCATCTTTCAAATCTCTCTAATATGACCAATAAAATATAAAAATGCTAGATATATTTCTCTTGTTATGTAGAAGAGGCGTCATTAATACTATCAAATATTAAGGATACTTTCAGTGATTTCTTGTAGAAAACACTTGATTGAATGAAGACTAAAATATCTTTGAACCCTGAATTTATGGAAGGAGATGCTAGATAATGTCTACTGTTCCACCATATTTGGAGGGACATGGCTTGAGGCAGTGATTGGCTACACACTTCAAAAAACATATTATTTTACAAGCATGGCACTGATGGTTGAAAGCAGCAGCACTGGTTGTCCTAATCTCTCAATCTGTGACCTGGACCACCAGAAAGGAAACTATGTATTAATGCTACTTCTGATGAGGCTGGCAGAGACACTACAAAGAAATCAGGGAAACCTTCATAGCAGGAATACATACACATAAAAATAAGGAATTGTGATTTGGATAGAGAGCTTCAACAAACACATGCAAAAATAATTTGATTTTTAGCATTTGTTTTTGTTAATCGTGTACCAAACACTTTAATAAGTAATATTTTCATAGAGGCATTTACCAACTAAAAAAATAATTGTACTTCAACTTTATTATGTCTGCATAGAAAAGGCTACATCCAGGAGAGTGCTTGCCCCGCATGCACAAAATCCTGGCTTTAATCCCCAACACCACAAACAAAACAAAAACAAAAACAAAAAAAAAAAAACGAAAACAAAAAAAAAGCTTCATCCAATCAAACAAATAAGAATTAAATATA
The DNA here is from genome assembly GCA_025594165.1 of Tamias sibiricus. Classification (NCBI taxonomy): domain Eukaryota; kingdom Metazoa; phylum Chordata; class Mammalia; order Rodentia; family Sciuridae; genus Tamias; species Tamias sibiricus. The sequence continues at coordinate 145,831,003 of CM046662.1, forward strand.
AAATTATGGCCCAGTCAGTAGAATAAATTCTTTGATATATAAATAAAACTGTAATCTCAACTGTCTAATTTTATAATGTGATTCCAAATAATAAACTATTTATTTAGCAGATTTCCACAGCAACACTTGAGAAGTGAAAAAGTGAACTTTGAGTACATGCATGGATGGTAGAATAGAGAAATCAACTTTTTTTACATATAAAAAAAGAAAACAGACAATTTTGTATCTTGCAAATAGAGTGAGGGAAAGGTGCTTCTAGAAAAAAAATAGAGAAAGAGGTTGGAAAAGAAATTCTAATTAGTAGAGAATTATGCTCAAGTTTTAGAGTAGATATGTAAATATCAAAGGTAACATAACCTAGCATTGAAATAATAATAATTAACATTTAAATAAACTTCCCATGTTGAATATTTTCTCTGAAATATCTTTTACACATATATAGTCTCTAAGTGATAGTATTTTGAGCAACTAACAAGATTAGATCATATTCAGCATGAGAGCAAGAAGTAAAACAGGAGGAGAAGCACAGAACAAATTAAGAGGAGCATATTTGAATTAAAATTAATGGATAGAGGGTGAGGGTTCTGGCTCAGTGGTGGAGCTCTTGCCTAGCAAGTGTGAGGCACTGGGTTTGATCCTCAGCACCATGTAATAGATAGATAGAGAGAGAGTAATAAAAATGTTTAAAAAATTAATAGATGGAATATGCAGTGTGTGTGTGTGTGTGTGTGTGTGTGTGTGTGTGTGTGTGTGTGTGAGACAGAGAGAATGGGAATATGAAGAAGATGCAATAAATTATCAAATCATGAAGAACAAAGTTGGGATTGCCAGGGCTCTTAATCCAGTTCCTCACTCTAATTCCAACATTTTTTTTCCCCTACCTTATTTTATGCTATCCTCCCCTTTCAAGTCAAATGCTACATCAACTATATTTCTGGAAGTGTCCTGTCAAAGATGACTTCAAATTATATCAATGCTTTATTTATGAGCTAAACGCAACCTCTTCCTTCTCTTGATTTCCATAAATTCTATTTGTAATTATATTATGATGTTAACTTCCTTATGCACACAATTTGTATTCATAAATTACATTGACTATGAGACATCATGATAAGCATTTGCTATATATATTTTTAAAAATAATTGATAAAAAGAAAATTCATTATTTTATTTAAAAGTGAGAAATTGAAGACCATTTCACTATAATTAATGTTAAATAGTATGAAAACTTTTATTATTAGATAAGGTAATGGTTCAGTAGTATGATATATAGAAAATTATTGTAATTAATTAATTAAACCTTTTTTTCCCCAAATATGCAATCATTCTCAATTATGCCCATACTACTTAATTATTATTTTTCTGGAGTGTGGATTTTATAGCAGAGACTTTAAAACCTTACTCTTCACATAAAAACCACCTTCCACCATTCCATGATTATGTTGAGGGTCTAAGATAAAACTTGAAAAGTACAGTAGCCTTCAGAGAACAGTAAGTACACATGAACAGATTTGCAATTTACAGGTAAATGCAGTGACAGAAAATATAAATGTTTTAACTTTAATATTGAAAGTAGTTTTTGTTGTTAGTAGAGACATTAGAGGTATTTTAAATTTCTCCTATATCCACCAGTGCAATCTGTTATAAATTGAGCAATTCTAGACTTTCCAGATATTCTTTGAATTTATAACTAGAAATTGGTATTATTTTCAGATACGTTCAAAGCTGTGCTTTTTGGATGATAAGTGTATGTATTCATCAGCTGGGTTGCCATATCCTGGTGCCTATCATAACAGAAGTGTATTCTTCATAGTTCTGAAGTCTGAAGGTCTGAGAGCAGGTTTCCAACATTGTTGCTTCTGGCTAGGGCTTTCTTCCTATTTTGCAGATGACTGTTTCCTCAGTGTGTCCTAACATGGAAAACTAAGAGAGGGCTCTGGTCTGCCCTTCTCTTCTTAAAAGTATACTAATCTTCTCCTGAGCCTCCTTTCTTATCACCTCATCTAAACCTAAACACCGCACAAAGGCCCCAGCTTTATATATCATCACATTGGACAGTAGGTCTTCAACATATGAATTTTGAGGGAATAGAATATTCAGTTTATAACAATGTGATTGTGATGTTTAAATTGTTTTCTATTTTGCTCTACAGTACTTTTCAAGTGCCAGACACTGATCTGAACATGCATTAACCCATTGAATAATCTTAATAGCTGTTTGAGATGGACACTCAGCAGTATCCACATTTTCCAATGGGTGAAATTAAAATACAGAGACTATAAATAACTCACCCAAACTTACACAATTACTAAATTCCTAAACAAATTCATATTTAGATGTTTAACTTGAAACCTTAGCATATTCATCATTATGCTATCTTTTGTCAAAAGTTGATTAGTTGTTCCTGTTAGTCCTATTTTATATTCAAGTATTGTTTATCAAAGGGATTGTGAGTGACTAGAAAGAACACTAAGTTTGCAGTCAGAATATTTGGTTTAAAGAAGTGACTCTTAATCCTGTCCTTAATTTAGGAATCACCTCTAGAACTTTAAGTACATGGTAATCCCTAGACATCACCCTCAGAGATAGGGCCTGGGCATTAATATATACACAGAGCATGACAGGTGATTTGAATGGGCTGATGGGACTTGGGAAAAGTAGAGAAGTGGAGAGAAGAACCACAGAGATAATTTCTTGGCTCACCTAATTAGCAGAGTTAAGATCTTGGAAAGCATAAGGTTCCTGTTCTTCAAACTGGAATCAAAACTGCCTCACTACCTCATTTGGGTAATAAATAAAGGTAGTAATACATAGGTGAAGCATTTATCAACTATTATATGTATGCAATAAGTTATTGTTCTTATATTTCTTCTTGCTTCCTTTCTCATAAAATGTCAGTCTTGCTTGCCACTATTTAATTGTAAAAGAACAAGATACATGCGTCAAAACATTGTCCAAGAATATCAATGCCAAACCAAAATAAGGTGAATTTCATCAACATAAAATATTTTGCCGTACATCCTCAACACCAATATTGCAGTAACACTTATTGTTGTTACACTTTTGAGTTCTTTTTCCTGGCACTGTTTAATCACAGACAAGATTTGTTTTTGAAGTTTGAAAGTTTCCATATATAAAATACACTGAAATAATGGGCATTTAATGTATAATAAATGAACTTTGTACTTATTTTCAAATTTGTTTTCTGTGAATATGTAAGACCAATTCTAGATGTCTATAAAATCTCAGTGTAGTAGTAATTAACTTATACATACTTTCGTTTTTGTCAATGATTGACAAGTAAGGAACACTAGAGGAAATTACAAAGGGATAATATCTTTTTTAATGAATCTTAAAGTGGCATTGCTTTTAAAGAGTGGGTGTTTCTTTTATGTTATTACCAATTCACTGCTTTACTTTTAGCACTTTCATTCTCTTATCCAATTTAGTTTTCAGATAATTGATAAGCAAGTTTTTAATAGATAAAATGAAAAAGTTTTAAATAGAGAAAATCAGCATTATAATCTTTCTTGTTCCTTGATCCTCTAAAGAATTTTTCTCTAATTGTTGAATGAAAACAAATAATTTCCAGGAGGTAAGAATTTTTTAAAAATTTTCTATCTATCTATATTTTATTTTTTTATATATTTTATTATATTTATTATATATTTTTATATTTTATGTATTTTAATTTATATGTATACATAGAAATAGTTATATACATATATATGTATATATATATATATATATATATATATATATATATAATTAAGTATGAATTTACTAGAAATCCTATAGGGCTAAATTCAAATTAAGTGTAATGGTCATTTTATTTTCTTTCTAAATTTAAAATTAAATCATATACTTCATGAAATGTTGAGAAACCACTCTGACAATTGATAAAACTGGCTTTATTTGAATATAAAATATGCAGATATAAAATTATCTATGTCACCTCTTCATTAGGACAAACTATATGGCATGTATAGTTTAGAATTCAAACAATTCAAATTATTTTATATTTTGAGTAGAACAATTTACATTTATGCACTATTTTTTTCCCCAAATGGTATTAGCAGCAATATAGGAACTACCAAACCCATGGCCTGTACTTGTACTTTGAATGATGTATGTGCTACTTCATAGCAAAACTTGCCTCCTTTACATCTTATCCTTAGTTATTGATGTGTTGAAGGCTGACCTTTAGTTTTAGAGTATAAAAATTTTCAATGCTAAAATATTTTACTTTTTTATTTTTTTTTTTGGTGGGGGAATGCATTTTTTTTCCTTGGACTACAGTGACTTCTTTACCTGGGTTAACGTAAGAACACTCTTTGAGCAATCTGATGGCTTTTTGAGTTCAAATCTAAAAATGCTCCAACTGAATATGTGAAGCACATCATACCATGGGTTTATCAGAAATGGGGATTCTGATTTGCTTTCATGAGCAATTCATTGAAGGGTGTTGCAGTAGTTGCTTGTTTTGCTGTATAAAATGTGCTGATCATAACATTTTAGATAAGAGCATGAATCATGTTTGACTAAATTGCTGAAAAGCAAAGGGAGATGACAACAAATACCTGAGCATTTTGTGAGCAGGATGCTCCCTGTGTTAAGCTGTTTCCTATGTAAATCATTCTTCTTTGGCAGTATGAGTCTACTTGGGTTTAAATTGTAAAGTTACCATAGCATTTTACAGTTTGCAGGGGGCTTTGAAAACCTTAATTTAAACAAAACAAATACTTAAAATGGAAAAAAATAGTATAAAATACATGTAAAATATTATTAGTTAATAAGAGACTCAAGATGAGTACAGAGATATTTTCATATGGTGTTTACTTTTCTGCTTAAAACTTTACACCCCAGTAGTATATTTTAGAGAAATAATAGCAACATATATAACAACAACAATGACCAAATCTTCTCTTTAAATTCCTTTGCTTGTTTCTTTTGCAAAGCATGCATACAAAAATAAAAGTTTACAAACAAGAGTATTTTTCCAGCACATGTTACTGTTTGGTTCTGGACAAATATTTACTATTTTCTTTTCCTTCTATAAAAACCATTAACTTTGCTGTACTTTTTGTAAATGGCATGTTTTTAACACATCAATAAAATTTTATTTAATTTATGTGCTGCAGCTGTCAACTACATGCAAATCCTGTTAGTTCAGTGATATGGAAATCTTTCCCTGAAATCTTGTTAAAAATACCTCTGAGAATTCATATTCATATCCATTTAAGACAGCGGATGAACTGAATCTGCCTAACGTAATTGAGGAAAAGAAATCAATAAGATTCTCTTATCAACTGTCCTCATTGCTTTCTGGTTATTGTTAGCACAGTAAATACAAAGAGAAAAACTATTTCTAGTCTTTAATTTGTTCTATTTATTTTCAAAATTGTAGTTCAGTTCTTTTAGAAAGTAAAGACAAAGATTGTATGAAGCTTCAACACAGATCTATTGCTTCAAGTGTTAATTGAAGGTGACATTAGACATTTTTTCCCTATACATAAGACATTTTAAAATGTAATTTAGAGATGACATGGTAAAATTAACCTCCCATGTTATATAGCACTTGAGGCTAGAGAGTCTGTCCTCACTCAAGGCCACTCATTAAGAGCAAGAGGAGATCAGAATCCCCCACTCTACTCTGCTACTTGGACACCTGAATATTTTTGCTACTTTAGGTAGATCGTAAATACATTCAGAAATATTTTGTCACCTAATCATGATGTTGACTTAGATTGAAAATATTTGTTGATAAAAAACAAGGAAATTGCAAGGTGCAGTGGCACATGCCTGTTATCCCAGTGACTCGGAAGGCTGAAGCAGGAGGATCATGAGTTCAAAGCCAGCCTCAGCCATTTAGAGAGGACCTAAGTAACTCAGGGAGACCCAGTCTCTGAATAAAATATAAAAATATAAAAAAGGCCTGGGGATGTGAGTCAGTGGTTAAGCCTATGGGTTTAATCCCTGTTAAAATAAATAAATAAATAAATAAATAAATAAATAAATAAATAAATAAAATAGGGAAATATATATTTTAATAAGAACATTTTTGAAGACACTTAGATTCTAATAATTTCAAATTCAGTTCGTCATTTAAAGTTTAATGAATGGTATTAATAAAGCTGCAGGCAAAAAGTACCTTTCGCCACCACCCAGAAACAGCTTATATAATCATTTAGCACCACAATCAACCATTGAAGAGCCAAAAGAACTCCTCAGTAGCTCATTTGTTCTTGCACCATACACCAGAAAGAGGGCACAAATGGTTAGGCCAGAAGAGCAGGAGAGATACTAATTATCTGAGTGAAATACCTAAATATATACTAAATAGAGTAAAGTAAATTTTAAGTATTCTAAATTAAACTAAATGTTTAGAATATTTAATTAAATTATAGTTAAATGAAGTATTTGGAATTTGAGTCATTGAGTTGTAATTCAAAACACTTAACCAAAGAAAAATTCAAATTTTAGGCTTTTGGGTATTTGTAAATCAGTATTAGGATCCTCCATAGTACTATGATTCAAGGTGTCTCTGAAACCAAAACTCACTAATTTAATGAATGCAGATTCAGAATCAATGAAACAATTCTTGAAGCAGGATATGAAACTGATTTGGGGAGGCAGAAAAATAATGTATTTTTCTGACTGGGCACCCTGGTGTGTGCTTATTTTCCAATTACTCAGGAGGCTAAGGCAAAGGATCATTGGAGCCCAAGAGTTCAAGGCCAACCTCCTCTGCAACAAAAGAAGAGCTAGTCTCAAAACAAAAACAAAACAAAATGAAACAAAAAATGATCCTTCAAACTGATATACTTTTGCTCAATTATGGTTTTGGTTATAGTGCTACCCAAAGATATAAAACATAATCTTATGAACATAAATCTGCAAAGTGATGTCTTATGATATAATTTTTTATCATTTTCCTTAATTACCAAAATTACACATGGTCCTCAAATGAATGCATGTGATTTCAAATTGCTTAATTTTTATAATATTCTTGAGAAAATAGTATCAAACATTTGATGTTTAAAATTGGTACATTATTTCTATAGATCTGACTGAAGTAGGTTTATATGTTTATTACAGAAAACAGAGTTTTAAAGTTTTAATTAGAATTGGAAAGTCTTAAGTCCTTCTCTTCTAAATTAAAAAAAAAAAAAAAAAGAACTAAAATGTGGGTTTTTTTTTTTTTTTTTTTTATTCTTTTGTTGATGAAAAAGAACAAAAGACATGTAAGTGTAAACGGGGCAAGCATGCAATGTGGTATATATCATCTATTCAGTATTCTTAGTCTTCTGTTTTCACTTCAGGTCTAAAAATATAAAGGGATTTATGGAGTACTGCCTTATCTGTTTATCTGAAGGTTATATTCAAATCCCTTGCTTTCCAAAACTCAAGTACACATCAAAAACTCAGAGGCATATCCCATCCATCACCAGTTTTTATCTTAAATACAGGCATCTATTTTTCCTAATAAGATATTCATGGGATCTGCTAAATTCATTTACTGAGTTTTAGATTACATCAAAATAAACAGTAGAATTGAGTCATGCAGATGACTGCATCAAAGAGTAAATGATTTGAAACCAAATATGTTATACTACTCAATGGATCATGTTTTAAATAGAGAGAAGAATGCCATATCTATAATTTAATTCAATGAGCTTTTAAGTAATGGTGCATGCTGCTATTTGTGGTTCAAGCAATATAGCTACAGAATTCTCATTTGACAGGGTTTGGGACATCATCCCATTTCTGATTGATTTAAGTTTAACAACAGATGGCTCCCTCACAAGGAATAAAACATTGAGGGCAGTGGAAATGTTACCTGAAGAAAGAATGTGTCAAAATGCTTTCAAGTAAATTAAATTTGTAAGATGTGAGATTTCGATTCTTTTTTTTTGTTTGTTTGTTTTCTGTTTTTTGTTTTTTGGTAAATGCTATTTTTTAGGGTTTTCTGATCTCATCACATTAGTTTTCAAATAATAATTTAAAGGGGGGGGTGGGCAAGAGAGAGAATTTCAGTACCTAAGCAACCTGTTAAGTCGCTGAAAGATTTTGCTATTTAAAACTCCCTGTTAGACTATGCACATAATGAATTGTCCACTTCATTGTGATAAATTATATATTAGAACAATGGACAGATCAATCAGGGAGCAGTTGCAAGTGAAACATACAGCTTTTGGCAAAGCAGGGTCTGCATGTTTACATTTATCACCCAAATGGAGTGACTTGATGAAGACATTTGAGAGGTATTTATTAATCATGATTTCATTACATTTTTTTGGAAAACTAATGATTTTTTGGTCAGAAATACTGCTGATGATATACTGCCGGTGTCCACAACCTTAATCTGCTTTTTGCTACTTAACCTTCTGTGCAACTAACTATTAAATAATTCTTTGTGTGAGACATCATACTTAAGATCATCACAAAGGTCTTGGTTTAGGGACTAATCACACTGTGTACTTCCTGTAACAGGATGGTGGGTCTTTGTTAGTAGAATTTGGGCTGGAGTTCATTGGCTACATACACCTCATTTGCTGAAGAGTGAAGAATTCTACTCCAGGCAGAAATTAATGTTCTTCTTGGAAGTAGGGTCTAGAATAATTAATGTGACAAATTATTATTGTTTTATTTTAATCCAATGATTATGAGAATTTTAGGTTTAGTGGCCTACTCAAAATATTCAATCGTATTACCCTCTACATCATTTTATGTTCTATAAAGATAAATACTTATTATGACATTAACCCTCAGTAAGTCACTCTGTGGGGGAAAAAAAGTGAACTTTCATGGTTTCCATAACTTCAAGGAAATTACAGTCTACTTGGCTAGGTAAAATTTATTTTTGTGGAAAGGCAGAGACTAAGAAAATGCATCGTAGGTTAGCAAAAATACCTAGAAATAATAAGATGGAGCAAAAACTACAAAAACAAATGATGAAAACCAGCATTTTTGTCATTTTGAAAATGGAGAAAACCCTGTGCTTATATTTTCTTCTTATTAAATACATTTAGTAGGTACAATCTCTAATTAGGCTAATAAGTTGAAGTTACCTAAGAGGATTTATTTTCTGGTGTTGGAAAATAATTATTTAAGTATGTTCTTGAATTCATTTCTGGATAGAATATTAACATTGTAAGTTTGTTTCATTTTTAAATTTTTTCATAAAATTAATAATACCTTCATTTGCTCAAAATTACTTAATGAATGAGTTAATTTTCAAGTTGAAAGTTAGAAGTTTTGTGTGGTTTTGCTTGCTAATTAAAATCTTGGAGGTTAACAAACGGTTCTCAAGATGCTGTGCTGCCAACTTGAGTCCTCAGTCATTTCTGCATAAAAATGAACTTGACTCAATCCCAAGACTACTGTTTTCACCAAAGAGAGAAAAAAAAATGCCACTGAAAAATCCGAAGAATTCATCCACTCTGAAAGAAAGGGGAGATTTCATAAGAACCAAGATCTCTCATTGGATGTTGTCTTTCTCATTCCTTCTCTGATGTCAATTTTCATGATTTATTTCTTCAATTCCATTTTTTTAAAATGTTACACATAGATTTAAATCATAGGGAACTCTAATATGTAGTGGTACCTCTGAAAATAAGATTTTTGCTTTCCTCTTTGTAATCATTTTTAAAAATTTATTTGTATTATGCACATATATAACTTTGATCTTCAAAGTAAACATATACTTTTAAATACAATCAGAAGTAGAAGATTTTCTTGGAGGAATCCTGGGAAGATGGCCGACAGGAGGGAGGTGCTCTCTGGACATAGTTACTAAAAGACGCTTAGTGGGAAGTTTGAGCACGTTACTAGCAATTCTCTCGCAACTAAAGGGAGCTGAGACACATTCGTGCACCTCTGGACAGTGAAATACAATGATTTCCAGACCACTATGGGCAGAGGCAGAGTTGGCGCGGTCCACAGTCTGAAGCAGCACTGCAGGCACAGCTGCCCGATGACATTGTGGTAAGGGGACGATCCACACAGTGGCTTTGAAACTGATCAGGGAGGAAGGATAGAAAGGAGCCTAGAAGCAAGAGCGGTGTCCATGTAGAGCTCTTTCACACAACTTGCCAAGCCTATCCTGCACGCTCTGGAGTGACACAAAGGTCTGCGGAACTGCTATTGAGCAAGAGGAGAGCACCGCCATCTTTGAGGAAAACAGTGGCTGACCCAGACAAAGGAGCAAAGCAGAAAGGAAGAACAGCTGCAGACATCCAGGGAGCCACCAACAATCTGAGAAAAGCACACACCTGGGTGAGGCTTGGGCAACCAGCAGGGGAGGGCGTGGCTGAGGCAGGCGCAGCTGCCGCAAGAAGCTACAACTGTGGGTGGGCATGGGGAAAGGGTGCTTTCTGGAGGGTCCCATTCCCGGTGCCATTCATCTGCTGACACACAACCCCCCTGAGCCACTCTTCCGCTGTGCCATTCTGCCACTGGCCAAAGGTGCAGCCTTGACTCTACTAACAGGATCGCTGACTGTCTAGACGTGATCAAATACAATTGGCTTAAACTGGAAAGGAGAAAAGGAGGGCTTCCCAGGGTCCGTTTTGTTTGAGACTTATTCCTGGGTTCGACTTTTTTCTTTATTTTTGTTAGTTTTTGTTTTTTTTTTTTTTTGTTTGTTTGTTTGTTTTGTTTGGTTTTGTTTTGCTTTGTTTTTTGCATTGATTGTCAGTGTGTTTGTTTGCTTCTGCTTCTCTTTTCTGTCGTTCATTTCTCCTTCTCACTTTTGCATCTTTTCTTTTTCCTTCATCTTTCCTATTTACACCCTGCCAGTGCATACTCATCAGAGGCAAAAACAAGTTATACGCAGAATTTGGGATTTCTACATTGGGCGCAATTGAGCTCTATAGCAAAGCAGTGTTATATATAGTTCGCTCTCTATTTTCTTGACACTCTCTCTCCTCTCTCTTACACCAATTCCTACTCTTTTGTCATTTTTTTTCTTCTTTTCCATTTTACTTTACTTCTTCTCTCAACAGCTGCATAAGTTAGGTTTATATATAAATTGGTCTTTCCACCTAATTGTTCACTCCATTCTCTTTCCTCTCTCGTCTACTGATGCTAAACCACTTCCACTAAACCACTTCCATAGAACTCTCTTTTCATACTTTCTAAGAAAGAACAATTCAAGAAACTCACTTCCTTCTTCCTAAACATATCACCTCTGTGTCTTAATACTTGAAGCTATAAAACCCCATCAAATGCTTACAGAGGAAATTGGAAACAATATCTGGGTTAACTAAATCTGTACATTGTGATCAAACTTGGATTTTCTGAATAGAAAGTGTTAGATTTTAAAGTGTAAAGGAATTATAAGGGAATCTGATAGCATGTACTACAGGAGCAATATAAGGCTTGAAGGTAAAATCGAAATAGTCAAGGTCCAACAGTGCAGGAAGAAAATACACACAAGCAACATGAAGAAACAAGGGAAGAAAGTGACACAAACAAATCAATATACCTCATCAGTAGATTCCATGGCAACCACAGTTGGTGAAATGCCAGAGATGGAATTTAGAAATTACATTTTCCAAATGTTTATGGAACTTACGAATGAACTAAAAAATGAGATGAGGGAGGAAATACAGGTGGCAAAAGATCATTTTGACAAAGAACTCCAAAAACAAATACAGGAAGTAAAAGAGTACTTCAATAGGGAAATAGAGGCTATAAAGAGAAACCAAACAGAAATTCCAGAAATGAAAAAAGCAATAAACCAAAATAAATGTTCAATTGAAAGCATCACAACAGAGTAGACCACTTGGAAGAAAAAAGCTCAGACAATGAAGACAAAATATATATCCTAGAGAAAAATTTAGATTACACATCAAAACTTGTAGGAAATCAAGAACATTAACATCCAAGAACTATGGGACAACATAAAGAGACCAAACTTAAGAGTGATTGGCATAGAGAAAGAGGCAGAGGTTTAAGCCAAAGGAATGAGTAATTTATTTAATGAAATAATTACAGAAAATTTTCCAAACTTGAGGAATGAATGGGAAAACCAAGTTCAAGAGGCTTACCGAACACCAAACAAGCAAAATCACAACAGATCCACACCAAGACACATTATAATGAAAATGCCTAATATACTGAGCAAGGAGAGAATACTAAAAGGCACAAGAGAAAGGAAGCAGATTACATATAGGGGGAAACCAATCAGACTATGTTCAGATTTTTCAACCCAGACCTTAAAAGCAAGAAGATCCTGGAATAGCATATTTCAAGCTCTGAAAGAAAAGGGATGTCAACCAAGAATCTTACATCCAGCAAAATTGAGCTTTAGATTCAAAGATGAAATAAAAACCTTCCATGACAAGCAAAAGTTAAAATATTTCACAATTCGAAAGCCAGAACTTCTGAACATCCTGGGCAAAATTTTTCATGAAGAAGAAGAGAAAGATAACAACTAAAATCAACAAAGGGAGATATTAAACTAAGGGAAATACCAACCAGAAGAGAAACCAAATCAAGCTAAAGACCATAATACAAATAAAAATGGATGGTTATAAAAATCACATCTCAATAGTAACCCTGAATGTTAATGGCCTAAATTTGCCAATCAAAAGACACAAATTATATGAATGGATTAAAAGAAACGACCCAACAATTTGCTGTCTCCAAGAAACACACATTGTAGAAAAAGACATCAACAGACTGAAATTGAAAGGATGGGAAAAGTCTTATCACTCACATGGCCTGCAGTAACAAGCATGGGTTTCATTTCTCATATCAAATAAGGTAGACGTCAAACCAAAACTAATCAAGAGGGACAAAGATGGATATTTCTTACTACTTAAGGGAAACATTCATCAACAGGATATAACAATCATAAATCTATATGCCCCAAATAATGGAGCAGGAGCACTTACATTTATCAAACAAACTCTTCTCAAGTTCCAGAGTAAAATAGACCACAACACAGTTATTCTAGGGGACTTCAACACACCTCTCTCACCAATGGATAGATCATCAAAACAAAAGCTAAACAAAGAAAGTTTAGGCCTCCTTAAAACAATTAATAACTTAGACCTAATGGACATAAATAGAATATTTCATCCCTCAATAAATAAATACACTTTTTTCTCAGCAGCACATGGCTCCTTCTCCAAAATAGACCATATATTATGTCATAAGGAAACTCTCAGCAAATATAAAAAAATAGAGATACTACCCTGCATTCTATCAGACCATAAAAGGATGAAATTGGAAATCAACAACAGAACAAGAATAAGAAAAACTACTCCAACAACTGGAAGCTAAACAACATGCTACTGAATGAACAAGGGGTTGAAGAAGACATCAAAGAGGAGATTTAAAAATTCCTAGAGGTAAATGAGAACACAGATACATCATATAGAAATCTCTGGGACACTATGAAAGCATTAGTAAGAGGAAAATTCATTGCACTGAGTTCATTCCTTAAAAGAAAACAACAAGAACAACAAAAATAAATGACTTAACATCACACCTCAAAGCACTAGAAAAAAAACAGACCAACACCAAGAGCAGTAGAAGACAGGAAATAATTAAAATCAGAGCAGAAATTAATGAAATTGAGACTAAGGAAACCATTCAAAGATTTGACAAAACTAAAAGTTAGTTCTTTGAAAAAATAAACAAAATTGACAGATCCTTAGTGATGCTAACAAAAAGAAGAAGAGAAAAAATTCAAATTACTAACATTTGTGTTGAAAAAGGGAATATCACAACAAACACCTCACATATACAGAAGATAATTAGAAATTACTTTGAAAACTTGCATTCTAATAAAATAGAAAATATTGAAAACATTGACAGATTTCTAGAGTCGTATGATTTGCCTAAACTGGAACTGGAGGCTATACACAACTTAAACAGATAGATTACAAGCGAAGAAATAGAAGATGTCATCCAAAAGGTACCAACAAGGAAAAGTCCAGGACCTGATGGGTTTACAGCTGAGTTCTAGAAGACTTTCAAAGAAGAACTAATACCAATGCTCTTCAAACTATTTCAAGAAATAGAAAAAGAGGGTGCTCTTCCAGACTCTTTCTATGAGGCCAATATTACATTAATTCCAAAGCCAGGCAAAGACACATCCAAAAAAGAAAACTTCAGGCCAATATCTTTAATGAACATAGATGTAAAAATCCTCAACAAAATTCTGGCAAATCGGATACAAAAACATATCAAAAAGATAGTGCACCATGATCAAGGGGGGTTTATTCCAGGGATGCAAGGCTGGTTCAACATTCGGAAATCAATAAACATAATACATCACACCAATAGACTTAAAGATAAAAATCATATGATCATCTCAATAGATGCAGAAAAAGCATTTGACAAAATACAACACCCCTTTATGTTCAAAACACTGGAAAAACTAGGAATATTAGGAACATATCTCAACATTATAAAAGCTATTTATGCAAGGCCCAGAGCTAACATTATATTAAATGGAGAAAAATTGAAAGCATTCCCTCTACAAACTGGAACAAGACAGGGATGCCCCCTTTCACCACTGCTATTTAACACAGTACTGGAAACTCTGGCCAGAGCAATTAGACAGACAAAAGAAATTAAAGGGATCCAGATAGAAAAAGAAGAGCTCAAATTAGCACTATTTTCTGATGACCTGATAATATACCTAGACGACCCAAAAAACTCTACCAGAAAACTTTTACAACTAGGAAATGAATTTCGCAAAGTTGCAGGATACAAAATCAATACACATAAGTCAAAGGCATTTTTGTACATCAGCGACAAAGCCTCTGAAAGGGAAATGATGAAAACTACCCCATTTACAATAGCATCAAAAAAATTAAAATACCTGGGAATCAACTTAACAAAAGAGGTGAAAGACCTCTGTAATGAAAATTATAGAACACTACAGAAAGAAATCATAGAAGAACTCAGAAGATGGAAAGACCAACCTTGCTTTTGTATAGGTAGAATTAATATTGTCAAAATGTCCATACTACCAAAAGCATTATACAGATTTAATGCAATTCCAATCAAAATCCCAATGTCATTCTCCAAAGAAATAGAAAAAGCGGTCATGAAATTCATCTGGAAAAATAAGAGACCCAGAATAGCCAAAGCAATCCTGAGCAATAAAAGTGAAGCAGGTGGCATCATCATACCAGACTTTAAATTATACTATAGAGCAATAGTAACAAAAACAGCATGGTATTGGCATCAAAACAGACTGGTGGACCAATGGTACAGAATTGAGGACACAGAGACTAATACATATAATTTCAGCTATCTTATATTAGACAAAGGTGCCAAAAATGTACAGTGGAGAAAGGATAGCCTCTTCAACAAATGGTGCTTGGAAAACTGGAAATCCATATGCAACAAATTGAAATTAAACCCTTATCTCTCACCATGCACAAAACTCAATTCAAAGTGGATCAAGGACCTAGGAATTAGACCAGAGACAATACACCTAATAGAAGAAAAAGTAAGCTCCAATTTCCAACATGTCGGATTAGGCCCCAAGTTCCTTAATAAGAATCCTGTAGCGCAAGAATTACTACCATGAATTAATGAATGGGATAGATTTAAACTAAAAAGCTTCTTCTCAGCAAAAGAAACAATCAGTGAAGTGAATACAGAGCCAACTAATTGGGAACAAATATTTAATACATACACATCAGATAGAGCACTAATATCTAGAATATATAAAGAACTCAAAAAACTTAACACCAAAAAAAAAAACAAATAACCCAATCAATAAATGGGCTGAGGAATTGAGAAGACACCTCTCAGAAGAAGATACACAATTAATCAACAAATACATGAAAAAATGTTCAACATCGCTGGCAGTTAGAGAAATGCAAATCAAAACTACTCTAATATTTCATTTCAATCCAGTCAGAATGGCAGCTATCAAGAACACAAACAACAATAAATGTTGAAGAGGATGTGGGGGTAAAGGCACACTCATACATTGCTGGTGGGACTGCAAAATGGTGCAACTGCTATGGAAAGCAGTATGGAGATTTCTTAGAAAACTGGGAATGGAACCACTCTATGACCCAGCCATCCCACTCCTGGGTCTATTCCCAAATGACTTAAAAACAGCATATTACAGTGACACCGCTATCTCAATGTTTGTAGCTGTGCAATTCACAATAGCTAGGTTGTGGAACCAACCTAGATGTCCCTCAGTAAATGAGTGGGTTAAGAAAATGTGGTATATATGCACAATGGAATTTTACTCAGCAATAAAAGAATAGAAAATAATGGCATTCACAGGTAAATGGATGAAGTTGTAAGACATAATGCTAAGTGAATTTAGTCAGTCTCAAAAATCCAAGTACCAAATGTTTTCTCTGATATAAGGAGGCTAGTTCACAGCATTGTTGGATGGGGATACACAGGACGATTAAAAGAACACTAGAATGGTCAAAGGGCAGGGAGGGGAAGGGAGGGAGCCATGGGGGAGGGAGGGGGAAAAAAAAAAAAAAAAGGTGGTTGAATGAGGCCGATATCATTTTCCTAAATGCATGATTGAAGACCTGAATTGTATGAATGTACTTTGTATACAAACAGTTGTATGTAAAAAGATGCTATATACGGGCACTATGAATTGCAATTATTATAAATTAAAAAAATAAAAAAAAGAATTAGAACCTATCAAAGAGATAAGACAAAGACAAAAGAAAATAAACAATAGAAAAAAAAAAAAAAAAAAAAAAAAAAAAAAAACAAGGGAACCTGAGCAGGAATAAACTTTGTTCAGGTAACAGTAGAGGATGCAGGGTAGAGGAAGTGATTTCTAGAGCATAATATATGAAAGAAATTTTTTTTAAAGAAACAATTAAAGAATATGAAACCATAAGTAGGCTCCTAGAAAGTGCATTGCTGTTTCAAGGTTGCTCTTGTAAACTAGTCATGATGTGGAGAAGACTGAATACTTACTTCCATGTTCCATCAGTGTTCAACATGTTTCTGGTCCAATTGATTTAAAAGATCATTAGCAAAATAGGATTGCATGTTTTCACCTTTATTCTAGATTTTTCTTCTTTTAGCAAAGAATCTAAAACATAGTTAAATATCCCACAGAACATTTTTTCTTTAATTTTTATTCATTGGAGATTAAAGAGGACCTAAAAATGTAAACTCAACCCATAATTTTATAATGCAAAGAGCATTAAACCAAATGATAAAACAAATACAATTTGGAAATGGTGGGGTTATATCTTGGCATACTAGCTTCATAATGGAGAGTTGCATACTAACTTGATATTATTAACTTAAGAAAAAATAATGCCAAAAATTTGTAATAAACCTAATAAATTTCAGAAAGGTTCAAGAATTTTTAAAGACTCTTTAAGATTTAAATTTAATATTAAAATGACATACATAAAGCAGATTCAACATATCACTTCCAAAAATTCAACCTAAAGATTACTGATTGAGAATCAGAGAAAGATGTGTTTTCCATTTGGATGAACTACCTATCATCTTCTCCCATAATTCTAATTATCCTATTTGAATATACTATGATTAGCAATAATAGTATCAAATCATTCAGAAATTAATGAATTAAAGGCATTTTCGGCAAAGGGAAACAAAGAAAGGTTTTGATTCATAACAAATGTTCATTTTACTTGTTAACTTTTAGAAATTGTCTTACTATAATATACATCAGGAGAAAAATAGGAAGTGATTAAACATTGTAAACATTTAATTTCCAAGTGTGTGCACTCTTTTACTCGCCCCCCCCCCCCCCATCAATTTGTGAAGAAATGCCTACACAAAGAAGCTAGGGAACTTTTAAAATGCTATTTCAAAAACATAATTTCTGTGCTTGCAACATGCATGATACAGTAAAATTAATTTTATTTTGAAATATACCTGATTAACTATATATCATGGCATTTAGTCAGTTGTAAAATAACAGTAGAGTTTTTAAAAGGTTAGTTTATGCAAACTATTCTTCATCAAAAACATTTAATGTGATCCTGATCTATGGATCAATACACTCTACATTATTTGGAAGAATGTGCTTCTTTTCCTAGGGCAGAAAACGCACTTTATCTTATCTTCAAGAATCCTGCATAATATTTGTTTTTAGCTCATATCCCTAAAGAACCCTGTTTAGCTTATGTTCATTCCATTTGCTTGGTTTGCCTAAGTTGAGAAATCTTCCCCTTCTCAACACAAGTGCTATTTTAAAAATCCCCCTCAGGATGTAGAGAGATAAAACATTAATCTGATTCCCTCTCCGTGGCTTCTGTGGAGGAGAAAGGAGTCTGCAAGGAATGGTGACAGCAAACACACACATTTGCCATCTTATATTAAGTCAAGAGGAGGAAGGTGAAATTCCTAATGTCCATGGAAGTTGGAAGCTGCAAATTAGATACAGAGAATTGGTACCATGGTCACTCAGCATACTGTGCATGGACCTCTGGATGGAGCCAGGACTTTACTTCATTAGTGCTACAGCTACCAAGGGAGTTTTAGAGTAGAATTCTCTATTTCATAAACAAGGAAACTGATGCACAGGAACTGTGTTTGTCTTCTCACAATTGCTGCAGCAAGCTGGTGGAAATTTTTCAGACAATTCTGAAATTTAAGGTAGCAGAATTCATTGTTTTTTCATTCTATCTATCCAACCGTTTAAAATTTTAAAGTCATTCATTTAGCTGGCATCTAATTTAGGCCATTAATTCCCATGTTGGAAATATGTTGGTAAGCTACATTTCTGCCTGCATGGAACTTAAATTATGTGACTTGCATTGATAAATACTCATATCACAGCTATTAAATAGCATACTCAAAAAAGAAATAGTTGTGTTTCATAGCTGTGTTTCAACCAGATGGTACATTAAATCACCAACAGCCACAAACTTATGATCCATTTTCTTCTAGCCCTCAGGCTAGTTGAAAAACAACTTTTATCACAGATTTTATCCAAGTTTTAAATTCTAAAACTTCTATTTCTTAAAGGAGTACAGAGTTGTCTTGTAGTCAACCCAGTGTTAAAGCCAATATTTTAACTGGGTTATTGGTAAAGGCTTGATGCAATTTTTTCCCCTTATTTGATTTCTCTGCATAGCAAAGAAATTGAGGAGTGAGAAATAACATCTTTGTAGGATGCTTCGTTGCCTGAGGAAAAATAAGAATGCAAATTAAAAGCATGCCTCATTATTTTTTAACTTCACAAATTATGGTGGTGGGCACACATTTCCTGGCCCAACACAATGAAATTTTGGTCAGTATGAATCAAATGAAGAATCAAAATATCCAAAGCTGCATTTTCAGTTAGGCAATTTGGTATGTAAACTTCAAATTATGTAGCAAGAGTGATCTCAGAGTTGAAAGCAATAATTTTGCAGTTAATTACTTTAATGTTTAACTTAATTTTCTGTTTTCTTTGTTCCTGAAGATAATTACAATGAATTGTCCTTTGCTAACCCTCTCTCAGTTCCCACCCCAAACATATGGAAACAAAGCAAAACAAAGATTCACAACTCTGAGAAACAGTCTGATTATAGAGATGGAAGGAACAGAAGCTTGAATTAGCTTTCCACTTTCCATTGGCATGGTATTAGCTCAATGATAATGACTTCAGTTCCGATTCCGTGGGTGGCTTTGTATATTCTGCTCTTGTGTGTTTTCAGAGACCATAAATCCAAGGAATTCTAAGGGCTTTAAAGGAGGACATAGTGAAGTATTTACAGCATAAAACTTAGATAACAATGTGAATTGGCAATTGAGTCAATGTCAAGGAATGATAGAGATCATGGAGGAAAATAGAGATGCTCATAAGAGAACCAGTGATATTGCTAGAAAAGAGTGGATTAAGAAAGATTGTAAAAACATTTTTGTGTCAATGGTTTATTTCCTTTACATGACCATATTACATGGGAGCAAATACTTGTTTTATACATTGCTTATATGTTCTTGGTATTTTGCAGAAAGAAACAACACAGAACAGAAAACTGAATTAATTCTTAAGAACAGCTGATCAAGAGTTACTCTCATAATATTTTATTAAAGTTATAATAGCAAAAGGAAGTGTGGTGTTAGTCATGAGCATGATTTTACCCCAATCATATATTATTTATTTTAATGATCTTTAAACATCCTAGAGTGTAGTAAGTTTAGAAAGAGTAAACAGCAATCTTTCTCAAGCTACACTATGCACAGTGTTGTGCTCAACTGATTTGCCCAGTTGGACAATATTATTCCAAATGCAAATGTCAGGTGTGGTTTACTAGATACCTTTCAATAACATTTTGGTTACTTCTTAACATAAAATTGATGAAATGTTAAAATAGGAAATTATGAAATTCATATTATGGAAGATGTTGTGGAAAATATATTTTCTACAAATTAAGACAAAAATAGAACCTTAGAATATTTGTAGAAATATAAAGAATCAGAAAAATATTCTGATTCTTTCAACAACTCATTACAAATGCTGAGAAATCTAAGTGTTAGACTATGGGGTTCAAATATTAA
Source organism: Tamias sibiricus (assembly GCA_025594165.1). Taxonomy (NCBI): domain Eukaryota; kingdom Metazoa; phylum Chordata; class Mammalia; order Rodentia; family Sciuridae; genus Tamias; species Tamias sibiricus. The sequence goes on from CM046662.1 coordinate 145,851,496, forward strand.
TTTCTCATTTCTTCTTAACTGAATCATTTTGAATATCCCCCACATGTGCTCTCTGTTCTTTTCAGTTTTGAAATTCTCTTTCTTTGTTACTGCACTTCACCTTCATGTCCTTATCACTGTGCTTTTGAATGAACATACCATTCAACTAGGGTCCATATTATTATGCAAGAATAATTCTAAATCTATAAATATCAAAGTTTGTAATAATTTCATTGTTTCCTATTATACTTTTAAAAAATGGGTTATTTGGTTTTAAGCACCATTTTTGAAATCAGTGTGTGTGTATTAATTGGGGCAGCTACTTCTAATAAAATCCCCAGAAACTCATTAACTTAAATTTATTTTATGCTAACGTGATTGTTTAGTACAGCTCTGGTGACTCTCCTGGGCAGCTCTTCCATTCTGGCTACCAACTATTGCATTTCACCAACTTTCACCAATTTCCTTTATATTAAAATCTCTTCCCACAGTGTTCCATCATTTGGTGCTGAATGTTTTTATTCACATACAGCAGCAAAATAGCTGATTATATAGAAGTGATGTTTAGAATAGTAGTGACTAGACACTAGGAAGAGTAGGGGGAAGGAAGGACAGAGTTTGTATAACAAGTACTAAAGTATATTGTTACATAGAAGTAGTAAGTTCTAGTCTCTTCCAACGCAGCAGGGTATTGTAGTATATTATAACTTATTATATCTTTTGTAAATAATTAAAAAAAAAGAGGAGGTCAAATATTTCCAATACAAATGAATAAATGTGTAATGAGATAGAAATACTAATTATGCTGATTTGATCTTTACACATTATTTAAATGTATCAAATTATCATATTGTACTTTATAAATACATGCAATTATTATGTCAATTAAAATTTTAAAAAACATTTTTGAAAAATTCCATAATCCAGTCTCCTTTGGAGACCAAACTCAGAACCTTTGACTTAGCCACCGTTTTTTCCATCAGGTCTAAATCTAGATTGTTCCCTCTTCAGAAATGATGACTTATGAACACTTGTAGACATGTCTTTGCACATGCATGCAGGTGCATGCACGTGCACGCGCACACACACACACACACGCACACACACACATACCCACCAGTTGCACTGTAATAAAATCTCCTTGGAAGAGGGAGGGACATAAAGCACATAAATTAACTGTTCCATCTTATTCTTGATATCTGGAAAATCTAAGCAATGAGAAAGGTCTCAGTGTTCTTTCCTTGAATGGCTTTGTCATATCATAATTATCAGAACATATCTATGAGGTCTATGTTAATATATTATGCATGATTGCAGGACATTTCAAAGAGAAGGTTTAAAACATTCTATTGCTTTAGCTAAAACAAGTCACACTTAGAAGCAAAAGATGCCTGTAAATATAATACTGTATGACTAAAGGAAAAACAAATTGATTTTATGAAAGAAAAAATTATATATGCTTAGCTTCTCCTAGGACTCAACAATTCTGCTATGCCTGTTTCTGATCTGAACTCAACATATTACTCAATCTATATTCTTCTTTCTTCATTAAAATGAGAGTGATGTATTTGATATAATTCTTTATTTCTGGAATATTAGGCTCCTGATTGATCTTGAGTTTTAAATTAATCCTGCCTTGGGCAATTACGTAGGAACCATCATACATTTTGTGTAGCATCATCAGTGTCTTCACTGCTTAAAGTGGCAAAGGTGATTTTATAGTTTGAATTTTCCTTACTTACCATAATCTAGAAAACAGCAGAACCAGATAGACATTTTTTTTTACCTGAATGTTATTAGCAAGAATTTAATTTATTTAGAAAAAATATTTAAATGTGAAGTTAGTTTGTTCTTTTAGGTTGGATAAATATACTTCTTTTATTCCATATGTGTATCTTATCCCAGGGCTGTATGCATTCTTTTGGGGGAGAAAATAGAGCTACAATTTGGTCTGAAACAATACTTCCCTTTAAATGTTTTCTTACAGGGATCTAGGCACAATATTTATAGAACAGTAAGGTGAGCCCTTAATACTCTTAAATGTGCTCTTATTTATTATGTATCAATGTTTAGTTCTTAAAGTATTTAAATAACCACAGTACCCTGTAAAACACATACTTTTCTGTGTTAAATGTAAAAATGAATAAGGGAAACTACTTAACCAAAATAACTCTATCCCTAAGCAACAGGACAGGGATCTTTATTTGATTCCATTCAGTTATACACATTGTCTAGCACAGACCCTTTTAAGTTCTATCCTTGAAGGGTATTAAGATTATTAATTGCTTTTAAGAAGCAAAACAAAAAGCAAGACATTTTATACCTGTTTGAGATTGTATCATGGAGAATGGTGGGTTGAAATGTTTTGTTTCCACAATTTGAACACAGAAGCACCACAACTCTCCATGCTATGCCAACATTCTCATAAGTACATTGCATTCCAACACTGCTGCATTTTAAAAACACTGAACTAAAAATATATTTTTTTTAAATAATATTTTATTTAGATAGGTCAATGATATCAACTATAAGATGGAAAATAAACCTACTTCTTCATTTGTATTCAATATCTGAGCACTAAAATGTTCATGTAGTGCTGGAAGCCTCAACCAAATCTGAATTTATCTCACTCTGAACATATATAATTCCTAATATGATGAAAAAATTGATATCTTAGCCTATCATTTAGATTGTCTGGCCTTGAGATAACCATCCTTAAAAATAGATATTCTAACATGTTTATGTAAATTCCACTTCAGAGTATTTTTATTTTTAGTTGAAAAACATAAGACTTGGCCTCATTCATTATCCCAATTGTTTAATCTATTCAGTCATTAGAAATTTTAGTGTTATAAAATTTGTTAGGAAAATATTTACGTTTCTGAAAACAAAAATCACATATTAGGCAGAAAAAAAATTCAAGGGTCTCAGGACTAAGGAAGATAATGCTGTTTCCTTCCTTTTCCCTCTCTCTCTCTTTCCTGTACTCTCTGGATCAATGAAGGAAACTTTTCTTCTGGTTTGTACGTTAAATGAAATGTTATTCTGGTTAACAAGAACATCAAATGGAGAGATTAATGTGATGGAAGACTTATAAAGCACTTAAAGTAAAAAATATAAATGAAACAATAAAAAAAAAACTCTTCAGTTTTCCATCTGAAGCTCATGTCAAAAGCATGTCTAATTTTAGTCCTCTATCCTCCTTCTTCATACTATAAATTTTAGTTCAAAGATTGTACTGGTTTATGAATAGCTACATACATATGGATCTTATATAGAAGCACATACACATGTCAATTTTATTGGTTCCTTTGGAAAACAGCTTTGGAGGACTCTTTGTGGAGTTACGAATAGAAAGTTTTGTTGAAATTAAAATTAAATAATAGAAATGAATTGAACCTATTCTGGGAAGTTTTAGAAGCAATTTATGTATAATGCTGAAAAGTGTCACATCATATCCCAACAGATTGTTTTGTGCTAATCGACCATATTATTTCAACAAGAATACTGGTTTTCATAAAATACTGATCCATTTAAATGCTAATGTAGACACTGTTATGGAGTTCTCTCAAAGATTATGGGTTCTAAATGCTATAGTTATAGAACAGGTGGCCTTTATAGATAAGATTGCTTTACTTAAGTTAAAAAGCTGTATCTAGAAAGAAAAATGATTTTGTCTCTGTTGTTTCTTAATATTATTAAATATTTATTAAGAGTACTGAGAAACAGTAGAGGCTGTTTACTTTAATTAACCTACTATCAGAAGACTCTTAAAGGAGACATGGATAGTACACACACATTTATATTTATGAACTTTTTAAATATAGCTAGGATTTAGACTCAGTAACTTAGGTCTGTGTTCATTAGCTACCTTTTTATGGAATTAGGAAAAAAGCAAGAAGAATTTCCCTTAGCTCATTATAGCCAGCTTCTCAAAGTGAAGACAGATATATTGTTCTAGATAATAATGGTATCCAGAATGATAAAAAAAAGTATAATATGTTGATATTAGAACATTGTCATTTTCATTAATTCATTGAATCACCAACTGTAGGAACATCATGAGACTCTGAGATACATTCATTTGCTTTGCCAGCAAAGAACTTAAGTCCTAGATGAGACTTCTTAAGTGAGACTCAATGGGCATAATTGGACCTTAGGTGATTTCACTGACAATATAAGTGTTCTACAAATCTGCCAATGATGAGGATGCATACACACAATTCAGAAGTAAAAAAAAAAAAAAAAAAAAAAAAAAAAGTTAATAGCTAGAAAAAAATAGACCTTATAAACATCTAATAAAAGCCACTGTCCTCAGTAGGTGCAAATAACTATGAACCCTTTTGTAGAACTTTTCTATCATTTTGTTGAATTAAAGTTATATTGTTCACTTTCTTTAAAGAGTTTGATTAAAATGATGCCTCTAAACTATTTGCTTTGAGGAACAAAACATCCCTTGAAGGGGAATCTTTAATGATAAAGTCACATATTTACAGAAAAAAGTCTTATTTTTTGTAGGGTTCAGAGGAAGGAAAAGAAACCCTTGCTCTTTGCACGAAAATTCCTCTTAAAATTGAACTATTTCTCATCCTTAAGTGGTAAATATCTTGTTTCTTTATCTTAATACTTCTTATTGAATTTTTAGTTCCAAATATTTATGCTTTACTATTAAAATTATTTAAAAACATACTGACCAAATTGTATGCTTAATTTTTTCTTCAACTAGTGAAGAAGTAGGAATTAGTCTTCAGTACCATCATATGCCAAGGGATGACTCAGAACACTCCAGGACTTCTTTAGTCCTTGCTGTAATGAAGCATGTGTGATACAATTTGGCTTCCACATGACATGGAATCATTTTGTATTAATTTCTACTCTCTTCTCATCAGATACCATTATGTTCAGAGAATCTATGTGGTGTCCAATAGGAAGCATAGAGTTGAAATCATGTGCTTAACTTCATGATGATGATTATGATTGTCGTGGTGGTAGTGGAAATAATTATCATTCATAACATGATTATGGACATCTCATAATATCTATCATTGATCTGAGAACTCCTCCGCATTGTTCTTAACACTCCAGGCTTATTATCCCATTTATTTGTCCACACAGTCTTATGAAGGAACTGAAATGACCATTCTGTATTTTTAGATGAGAAAACTTAGGCAGAGTTGAAAGAACTCATAATAAAGCCCTACATGTCAGCCCAATCCATTCACAAAGTATATACTCCCATTTGTTAATATTCTCTTAATAAATAGAATAAATAATGCAATATTTAACATATATGTGTGGATTATATCTAGATGTATGTCTAGATGTATGTATCTGGATATATACTTGTATGTGTATATATTATATATGTAAAAGTTGTCAGAAACGAAATGGAAGCACTTGTGTCAAGCCCTAACCCCCAGAAAAGGAAATAAAACTTAAAGGTAGGAGGTTATATAGGTGGGCTTCTCATGCACATATTTCTGGTAAGAACTATCACGAGACTCTGCCCTAAACCAAATCATGATCTTGCCCAAAGTCGACAGCAATCTTACACACATGAAAAATTATTCTACAAGAACAACTGTCTAACAATGTCCCATTTAACCTTGTATTAACTCTCCTATTGCTTTTGGTTCATGCATAATTTCTCTAATCCTTCTTGTTTTGCCTTTAAAATCTTTCCATTTTCTCAGCCTCCTTGAATAGCTCATGATTTCCATCATCACACTATACAATTTACAAAAATTTATACTTTCTGTCATTTTTCCTTATCTGAATCCCCATTCATTTTACAAATTGTTTTGGCTCACCTCGGTGACTCACTTATCCATTTCACAATGTTAGAAAGAAAATCAGGGTCTTAAAGTCACATGAACGTGCATATTGATATAAACTAACTAGAAGAGTCAAACCAGATTAAAAGGTTATGTGGAAGTTTTCTTATGTTTTTATTGCTGTTGGGATTTGAATTTACTTAATCTTCAATTTGGTATGAAAAAAGAATTTGAAATATAAGGAATACTGTTTTCTTAGTTTTAATGAGTTCTATTATAAGTGTCATAAATAATTAGATATTTCAAGCTGCTTAGAGAGAAGCTTAATAATTCAAAACAATCTATTTTCTTCTCTCTTCTCCCCAACAGGTGCATACACTCTTTCCACATATAAATCAGGGAGTTCCTGTGATGGATTGAATGTTAGTGGCTCTTTCAAATTAATATGGTAAAGCTCTAACCCTTAGTGTGAGTATACTAGGAGATGGAAAATCTCTGAGAAAGCAATTAGGGTTACACAAAGTTATATCTGTGGGATTCTGATCTAATAGGATTAGTGTCCTTAAAAGAAGATGCATCACATATCTTTCCAAGAGCACACAAAGAAGGGATCATCTTAGAAAACAATGAAACGACAGTGGTCTATAAGTCACAAAATAAGGTCCCACCAGAAACATCCATGCTGGTACCGTGATCTCAGACTTCCAACCTCCAGACCTATGAAAAACAAATTTCAGTTGCTTAAGCCACTAGTCTTTTTCATTTTGTTGTGACATAGTTCTGAAATATGATTTTCCCCTTATATCTTCATATTATTATGTAGTAAAATATTTTTTACTGAAAATTATTGGGGCAATGTAATACACAGGATTATATTTAAATAGTGTCTTGAGGCATTTCAGGATTAGCTTCCAGCATTATTCCACTTGTCCTCAGTGTAGCATTCAAGGTATACTGGCATCACCTCCAGGTTATGAGTATCGTTCCTGAAGACTTAGAGAAGCTCCTTCACTTGTGATGGGGTTATGTACTGATAACATCACCACAAACTGAAAATATCATGCCAAAAACCTATTTAAAACATATAAGCTACTGAACATCCTACCTTAGCAGCACAGTACTCTGTAGGGTCCCAGTTGCTTCCCTTCATGATTATGAGGCTAAATGGGTACTGTACCTGGTGCTGCTGTTTAGCCACGAAAGAGAATTGTGTTCCCTATCACGAACTGCGGAAAAGAGTAACATTCAAAATTCAAAGCCTGGGTTCTACTGAATGAATGTTGCTTTCATACCACAGTAAAGAAAAAAAAAAAAATAATTTGAATTATTGTAATTCAGAGTCTATATATATTTATTTCGAAGTCTTTGACTTTTTAAAAATTGTTTTATCAGATCTTCTCTATCTCAAATGTGAGAAGTTAAATAAGACTCACTGTTCCCCCACAGCCTTGCAATGGTAAGGAGAATTTTATTTCCAGGATTAGAATGAGATTAGGGAAGCTCAAATTTGTTTACTTTATTTAAATTTCATTATTATTATTACTAAGTTATTTTGCAGTGCTGGGGATCAACCTTCAGGGCCTCCTGCATGCTAGGCCAGCATGCTACCACTGAGCCACATCCCCAGCCCGCCATTTTTTTTTTTTTTTTTTTTTTAACAATCACATATGAAATATAATCATCTCTTCCTAAAAGTAGAACCATTATCCTGGAACTAATTGGAACTCATTTCCATATTAAGATCCTGCTAAGCTCTTTCCTACCTTAACCTCTTGATTTTTATTAAGGTATATACTCAAAAAAGGACATGAAGTAGATTTAGTCTTCAAGGCTGGCATAGATACTATTTATTAGTGGTTATGAAATAGAATGCTTAAAATTTTCAATTAGATGATAGTTTAATATTGTAGCATCTTAAGAAATAGTTTTTAACAATATTTGTTACCTTGTTACCTTTGAAATATTTTCATTTAAATAAGAAGGAAGTAGGTCTTTGCTTTTATTAAACATTGGTAAATATTAAGCAACTTGAATAATTCTGATAATCCATGAGAATAATTTTACTTAAGGATATCTATCTAGAGTGACAAAATTATTGTAAAACTCTTAAGGAGGTCATTACATTCTTAACCTATATTAGAAAGGTGAAATATAATTTCAATATACAGCATTGATTGGAAAATTCTAGTCCATAAATGGTGATAATTTAGCCATAGCATTATATGACACCTTATTTTGTTGTTGTATTGTAATTAGATTAGCTGTACCATTGGGAAAGATAGGTTTAATTACACAGGCTATAAGTATGCTTTGTAAATAAACAATCACTTATTTATGGGTGCATTTAATGCACTATCGATTCCCTAGCTCATTGTGGACCCAGTGTCAAATCCTGACTTTAGGCAGGTGAAGAAACATTTCCTCAAGGATACAATCTAAATTTACTGAATGGTTTAACATTTTCTTGTTTTGTGCAAAACTATTTCACAAAGTTTGAAGGACGATGATTTAGATTAAACTATTTTAATGGATTCTGGAAATGGAAATTTTTTTCATCTTTGGTGGAGGATGTCTCTGGAAGTACCTGCCTCTAGAGAAATTAGATTCCATTCTCTGCCTGATTCATTTAACCTGCAATTCTCACAAAACAAACAGCACTGCCCGTCACCAGAGGCTTTATATTTGAAGAAGAAACCACTTTGGTCTTAAAGCCTGTGGATTTTTTTTTTTTTTTTTTATCATCTTCTCAGTGTGCTTAGGTAAACAAAATCTAACTATTCGCTCTGCACCTTAGAAGGACTGTAAAGAAATGCTGCAGCTTTCTGTAACTCCTCTAAACTTTTAAAGAAATAATGATTCCACAGTACAGCTGACTCCAAGAAGCCCCTGTCCTCTACCTCCTCTGTGTTTTCTGAACTGTTATCTGTTGTCTTTTCTGAAATACCTAGTTCTTTTATACATACAATTAAGTGGTCATTTATGTTATCAGCTTGCCAAAAGCTATAGAGAAAGGTCACATGTTATCATTAAAAGTTGCACGGGTAGGTTTTGAGATTTTTGCAACTACAACAGACCAGTAATTTCTAATTTCTCTCCTGATCTGCTTGTCATCCCCTTTTAACCCCCACTTGCAAAAGGGAATTCACAGCTTATTCAATCTCCAAAATCAATTTAACTTTGGGGTTGAAAAATAGATGCTGAATGGCTATCAGAAACTTGAATGTGCATATTTGCTGTCTATTTATGTGAAAACTTAGCAAAAATCTAGAAAACATCAGGTATTAGAAGTGTATGTTCATATATTTTGAAAAATGTTCCAGGTTCTTTCTTTGGTATGAGTAAGAAGAATATTAAAAAGCTAGCACATTATTAGAAACAACTACCTACATAAAAATAGCCAGTGGAATTAATCCAAATGGATTTCCATAATTTATATTCAGGGAGTTTTTACTGAAATTATATTTTGAAATGTATTAAAAGTATATTAATGCTGAATGTAACTGGATTTCTCTCTTTTTGGTTGTGGGGATTGAACCCAGGGGTGCTGTACCACTGAACTGTATCCCCAAACCTTCGTGGGTTTTTTTTTGATACAGGGTCTCTCTAATTCACCAAGGCTGGCTTCCCAAGTTAAGCATTTTCATTTTTAAAGTTTCTCCCACATATCCAAACCATTCAGGCATACTAACCTGAGAAGGTATTCACTAGGTAGAGAAAAGATGCATTACCCTAAGGGAAAAATGAGAAAAAAGTTATTACAGCCACAGTGTTGTCTTCATTTTATAAGACATTTTAAATACTTTAACATTACCACAAGATATAGAACTTGAGAAGGCAGAAGCATGAGAACAGAAAGTAAAAAGTGAGATGCAAGAATCCCCTGTATAAATCTCTCTATAGTGATATGTGATTAGCAGAGTAAAATAAAGGTACTTGTTTATGAACTAAATGTTTTACTCACCTCCGAATTCCTACACTGAAATCCCAACCTTCCATGTGAGGACATGCTGGCTTTTGGGAGGTTGCTAGCTCATAAGGGTGGGACCTCCAGAAAGGGGATTAGTGCCCTTATAATCATGACTGTTTGTTCTCTCCCTGCTGTCTGCCCCGTGAGGGTGCAGCAAGGAGGTGGCATATGTGGAAAAGATCATTTTGATCATTTCAGTTTTAACACATACATCTTCAGAGTTTACACTGTGTTGTATATTCTTTCTTTAGGCCCAAGTTGAGCAAATTGAAACTTTATTTTTTTGAGTATTCACACCATATGGGGTGCTGGATGAGCCTGACCATGTTTGAAATTTAATTTATGCACTTTACTAAAGTCATGTTGCTTATCTTGATGAAAATAAGATTCTCTTTTAGAAATCACAACACTGGTATTTTGCTCACATCAGGCATCTTCCCTCTTTATCACAGCAGCATTTGTTTTACAAGTGTGGTTGTTCCTTGCCTCCCAAGGCTGAGTCACGTCACCCACTGAGATTTCAGACCCAGAGAGGGCTTTCCACATGCATCCATGCATTTCCACAAGAAATATGTACATTATTCTGTCTACTCTTGCTCAAGTCTAGGAGATAGATATTATACCTCTTCTTGAATTTGGAGGCCCTAGAATATCCCCTATGCCCCTCTGGCAACCTCACTAGTTTAGAAACTCATGGAGTTTTCTGTAACAGCAACAGCTTAGAGAGTGGTACGTGGTGTTCACTTCTATCCTGTTCTTCACAGGTCGATATTGGGACAAATGGAAAATTACACATTGTCTTAAAAATATTTTCAAATATCAGGCTTTAAATGGTAATGATACAAAACAATATTTGGCTATTTCAAGGTGGGAAATACTTTCATATATCATCATAGAAACTAAGAGCATTGTCACAGCTACCGGGAAGGCTAAAGCAGGAGCATCACAAGTTTGAGCCCAGCTTGGGAACATAGAGATCCTATCTCAACATAGAAAAATTAAGAATGGGTCAGGGATGTAGCTCAGTGAAAGCATATCCATGGGTTCATTCCCCATAATGTCAAAGAAAAAAGAAAAGAAAAAAGAAATTATAACAAAGTGAAAGAAAACTGTTATTTTCTTGTCTTTTATAAAAAAGGTATAAAAATATATAATGTAATTCTTGGGCAGTCTATACACTAGATGGTATTTAAAAATGGCAATTTTGACATACACTGGAATCAATGTTGCAAAAAGCAACTTGTTCATAAAATAGTCTAAGGAATGTCATAAATAGTTATTATATATTTTGATCTCTCCAGGTGTCTTATATGTAATCTATTGTATAATCTTGTCTTATATAATATTTCATTTGAAACCACTTCTTAAATACCCATTTATTAATGACAGACTTAGAAATGTTAAGTGACTGGTTTGAAGATCAACAGCCAAAGAGTTGTAGATATAAAATTCAAAGTGAGGAAAATGTTTTGCTCTTGTCGACTCATGTATCTTCTTTCTCCATGCCTTGAGCCAATACTATTCCCCTTCTTCCTAGTGGGGCACACTTATAATAATAAATGAATGAAATGAATTGACTTTCCTTTCAGAATTTTGCTTCTTTCAGAATTTGTTAAATGTGTGTGCCATGTGATGTGTCTGGAAGTGATGCATATGGAAGGATCAAAACCCATGTCATTAGGATCGTATGTATGCAAGTGCTCAGGCTACTTCCTTTGTATCTTCGTCTAGAACTGGGATTGACATGCTAATCATACATCTTTCATCTGTTGTCTGATACTTGTCAGCTTCCCTGTGTAGTATTCTACTTTAGTGTGAATCTAATGTGCCTACATGGATCACTGTTCAATTCTTGAATGCCTTCTTTGTACTACTTTATTTTTCAATTCTCTCCCATCCAGAAGATTTCATAATTTATGCAATAAAGGCAAAGATGGAAATTTGGAATGTCACAGGCTTAATATGATGTCATTAAGGCTCTAATAGGGCAGGCCCAGGACAGCCCTGCTGACCTCCACAGAGAACAGGTAGGCCCAGGACAGCTCCTGGGTGGAGACCTGCTGTAGAGACCTAACCTATGTGTGGCCCACCCCACCCACCTGCTTCCATCTTGGAACACTGCAGCCATAGCCCTGCTCATGTGGGAACCTCCACTTTGTGACAACTGACAGGGACTAGAGGCAGCTGCCTGCTGCAGCATCACGTGACTCAGTACTACACCTCCCAACAGGTCGCCCAACACCATTTGACGGCCTGCCCTTTCAGCCCCATCTCTGAAAGTGGTCACATCCATCTTGGGACACCTCTATCTTGGGACACCTCTACCACTATCTAAGATTACCTCCGCAGCCACTATCATCATCTTCAGTTGTGGAAGCTTCCATCTTGGGATACTGGTTTGGGATTGGAAGCCAAACACCAAGACAAGACATCAATAACCTGCAAGGACACTATAAGATTGTAGGGTAGAAAATGTAATACCTTGAGTTCTGTGTAGCTGCCTGACGTACAGCCACAACGCTGCGGGAGAAAAACTCAGAGGCAGAATGAAGATGAAAGAAGGGTTTTTTATTCTTTGGCTTTAACTATCTCTCAAAACTCTAACACTGGCTCTTTCACCAAACCTCTCTGACTCTTTACTTCTTCTGACTACTGACTCTTTACTTCTTTACTTTACTTCTTTACTTTACCTTCTTTTACTTTTACTTTCTTAGAGAGAGCTGAGAGAGAGAGAGAGAGAGAGAGAGAGAGATTCTTCTTTCTTCTTTCTTCTTCTGCAGCCTCAGCTTGACTCCGACCAGCCTTCTCTTCTGACCGAACTCTTAACCGCTCTGACACTTATCTTCTGACTACGTTCTGGCCGTTCTGACTCTTTTCTTCTTCTCCGACCCGAACTCTTCTTCCGACCGACTGAGCGACCGCAGGACTGAATGAATGAATCCCGCTTTCTGACCGCTTTCACCCGGTTATATACCTTTAGCTTTGCGGGTGCGTCACGTGCATTTACAGGCGCATCACGTGCATACTTATTATCAGGTGGAACTTATGGCTTCCAGCTAACTGCAATAGCCATCTCTCTAATTGGGGCTCCTTCAGTTCTGAGCCTGGGTCCAACCTGCTACCAGCAAATATTCCCTGAGCTCAGACTCTGCCATAGGACCACCTCTTCTGACCAGCCAACCACCTTGGGAGCTCAGATTCAACCAGTTCTGCCCACACCAACCTGGTGGCACCCAGGCCCAGCGTAGGTCCAGAGTCCACCATCCCACCCACTCCTGGGAGCACAAGCCTAACCCACGTCCATCTTGAGACACTACAGACATAGCCATGGCCTTCCCCTCGCAGTAGCCCCTATCTTTTGAGAAAAAAAACAGGGCCTAAAAGCAGCTGCATCTCAGAGGAGGCATCCCAAAGACATTGTAAGGCCCACCATTTCAGCCTTATTTCTGGAAGATGTTTCATCCACCTTGGGGCACATTTTCACTGTTACCTCGAGTTACCTCCATTATTGCCGACACCACCTTTAATTGCAGTAGTATACATGGAGGGACATCTCCAGTGTCTGAAAGCCCAACAATAAGGTGAGGTACAGATTATATACATGGATACTACAAGAATATAGAGTAGAAACTGTAATATCTCAGATACACACTGCAAGAAAGGAAGACAAATAGATAATATGAAAAAACTAGGGAGGAAAGTGCCCCAAACAAACCAGGATACTACAATAACAGAACCGATTGTCAGCAAAGTTGATGAAATGTCAGAGAAGGAGTTCAGAATGTTCATATAATTAAAATAATATGTGAATTAAAGAATGACCTAAATGAGCAAATACAGGCAAAAATTGATTACTATAGCAAAGATATAAGAGGGCAAATACAGGTAGCAAAATATTACTTCCAATAAAAGAAATAGACTCTTTAAAAAGAAAAACAGTCAGAAATCCTTGAAATGAAAGAAAAAATAAGCCAAATAAAAACCACAATAAAAAGCATCACCAGTAGACTAGATCAATTAGAAGAAAGAACATCAGATAATGAAGATAAAGTATACAATGTAGAAAATAAAGTTGGCCACACAGTGAAGATAGTAAGAAACCATGAACAGAACATCCAAGAATTATGGGACAGCACTAAAGACCAAATCTAAGAGTAATTGGGATAGAGGAAGGCACAGAGTTTCAAACCAAAGGAATGCACAATCTCTTCAATGAGATCATATCAGAAAATTTCCCAAACATGAAGAAGGAATTGGAAAACCAAATGCAAGAGGCTTACAGGACACCAAGTGTACAACAGATCTACATCAAGACACGTTATAATGAAAATGCCTAGCATACAGAATGAGGATAGAATCTTAAAGGCCATAAGAGAGAGGAATCAGATCACACATAGGGGGAGACCAATTCATAACAAGGCAGATTTTTTAACCCAGACACTCAAGGCCAGGAGATCATGGAACAACATATACCAAGCTCTGAAAGAAAACAGATGTCAACCAAGAATCTTATATTCAGCAAAATTAAGCTTTAGATTTGAGGATGAAATAAAAACCTTCAATGATAAACAAAAGTTAAAAAGAATTTACAACTAGAAAGCCATCACTATAGAGCATCCTTGGTAAAATAGTACAGGAGGAGGAAATGAAAACAATGATGAAAATCAGCAGAGGGAGATATCACACTAAAGGAAAAACTAATCAGAGGAGAAACCATTTCAAGTTTAATACCAAAAACAAACAAAAATGACTGGGAATACAAATCATGTCTCAATAATAACTCTGAATGTTAATGGCCTAAACTCACCAATCAAAAGACATAAACTTACAGATTGGAAAAAAAAAAAAAAAGAACCAACAATATGCTGCCTCCAAGAGACTCATCTCCTAGGAAAAGACATCCACAGGCTGAAGGTGAAAGGTTAGGAAAAATCCTACCACTCACATGGACTGTGGAAGCACACAGGTGTTTCCATCCTCATATCAAATAAAGTAGACTTCAAGCTAAAGTTAATCAAAAGAGATAAAGAAGAACACTATATACTGCTCAAGGGAACCATACACCAATAAGACTTAACAATTATAAATATATATGCCCCATATAATGGAGCATCTACATTTAACAAACTCTTCTCAAGTTCAAGAGTCAAATAGACCACAACAAAATAATTTTGGGTGACTTTAACATACCTCTTTCACCAATGATAGATTTTCCAAACAAAAGCTGAACAAAGAAATTATAGAACTCAAAAATACAATAAATAACTTAGACTTAACTGATTCATATAGAATATTTCATCCTTGAATGAGTGAATACACTTTTTTCTCAGCGGCACATTGATCCTTCTCTAAAATAGACCATATATTATGCCGCAAAACAACTGTTAGCAAATATAAAAAAGTAGAGATACTACCCTGTATTCTATAAGACCATAATGGAATGAAATTAGAAATCAATGATAAAAAAGAAATAAAAGTTACTCCAATATCTGGAGACTAAATGCTATTGAATGTATAATGGATTGCAGAAGACATCAAGGAGGAGATTAAAAAATTCTTAGAGATGAATGAGAACATAGACACAACATATCAAAATCCCTGGACACTATGAAGGCAGTTCTAAGAGGAAAGTTCATTGCATGGAGTTCATTCCTCAAAAGAAGAAAAAGTCAACAAATAAATGGCTTAACATTACATCCCAAAGCCCTAGAAAAAAGAAGAACAATCCAACACCAAAAGCAGTAGAAGACAGGAAATAATTCAAATCAGAACTGAAATCAATGAAATTGAAACAAAAGAAACAATTGAAAAAAATTGACAAAACAAAAAGTAGGTTCTTTGAAACAATAAATAAAATTGACAGACCCTAAGCCAGGCTAACAAAGAGAAGGAGAGAGAGAAATTACTAACATATGTGATGAAAAAGGAAATATCAAAACAGATACTATGGAAATACAGAGGATAATTAGAAATTATTTGAAAAACTTGTACTCCAATAAAATACAACATATTGAAGATATCAACAAATTTCTAGAATCATATGATTTTCCCAAATTGAATCAGGATGATATACACAATTTAAACAGATCAATTTCAAGCAATGGAATAGAAGATGCCATCAGAAGCCTACCAACCAAGAAAAGCCCAGGACCAGAGGGATACACAGCCAAGTTCTACAAGACCTTTAAAGAAGAACTAAAACAAATACTCTTAAATTTATTTCAAGAAACAGAGAAAGAGGGAGCACTTACAAACTCATTCTATGAGGCCAATATCACCCCTGATTCCAAAACCAGGCAGAGGCACAGCAAAGAAAGAAAACTTCAGACCAATATCTCTAATGAACATAGATGCAAAAATTATCAATAAAATTCTGGCAAATCCAATACAAAAACATATCAAAAAGATAGTACACCACGATCAAGTGGGGTTCATTCCAGGGATGCAAGGTTGGTTCAACATATGGAAATTAATAAATGTAATTCATCACATCAATAAACTTAAAGATAAGAACCATATTAATATCTCAATAGATGCAGGAAAAAGCGTTCAGCAAAATACAGCACCACTTCATGTTCAAAACACTAGAAAAACTAGGGATAACAGGAACATATCTCAACATTATAAAAGCTATCTATGCTAAGCCCCAGGCTAACATTATTCTAAATGGAGAAAAATTGAAAGCATTCTCTCTAAAAACTGGAACAAGACAGCGATGCCCTCTTTCACTACTTCTATTTAATACAGTTCTTGAAACATTGGCAAGAGCAATAAGACAGATGAAAGAAATTAAAGGGATATAGATAGGTAAAGTAGAACTCAAATTATCACTATTCACTGACAATATGATACTATAGCTAGAAGACCCAAAAAATTCCACCAGAAAACTTCTGGAACTCATAAATGAATTCAAAAAAGTAGCAGGATACAAAATCAACAACCCATTAATCAAAGGCATTTCTATATATCAGTGACAAATCCTCTGAAAGAGAAGTGAAGAAAACTACCCCATTTATAATAGCATCAAAAAAGTAAAAAAAAAAATAAAATACTTGTGAATCAACTTAATGAAAGATGTGAAAGACCTCTCTAAACAAAAACTACAGAACACTAAAGAAAGAAATTAAAAAAGACCTTAGAAGGTGGATGGATCTACCTTGTTCTTGGATAGAGAGAATTAATATTGTAAAATGACCATACTACCAAAAGCACTATACAGATTTAATGCAATTCCAATCAAAATCCCAATGACATTCCTCATACAATAGGAAAAGCAGTCATGAAATTCATCGGGGAAAATAAGAAAACCAGAATAGCTAAAGCAATTCTTAGCAAGAAGAGTGAAGCAGGCGGCATCACTATACCAGATATTAAATTATACTACAGGGCAATAGTAACAAAAACAGCATGGTATTGGCACCAAAATAGACTTGTAGACTTAAAATCAGCATACTAGAGGGACACAGACACATCAATATTTATAGCAGCACAATTCACAATAGCTAAACTATGGAACCAACTTAGATGCCCTTCAGTAGATGAATGGATAAAGAAAATGTGGTATATATATATATACACACAATGGAATATTACTCAGCAATAAAAGAGAATAAAATAATGGCATTTGCAGTAAATGGATGAAGTCTGAGAATATGATGCTAAGTGAAGTTAGCCAATCCCAAAAATTCAAATCCCGGATGTTTTCTCTGATATAAGGGGCTGATTCACAGTGGTGTTGGGATGGGGAGCATAGGAGGGTTAGAGGAACACTAGAATGGCCAGTGGGGAGAGAGGGGAGGAGAGGGAGTAAGAGGGTAAAAAAAAAAGATGATAGAATGAGTTGGATATCATTGTCCTGGGTGCATGTATGAAGACATGAATGGTGTCAATATACTTTGTATACAACCAGAGATATGTAAAAATGTGCTCTATAAGTGTAATAAGAATTGTAATGCATTCTGCTAATGTATATAACAACTTAGAATAAAAGAAAAAAAAAAAAAAATTAAAAAAGACATACAGCTCTTATAGGTTAAAAATTATTTAACATTAAAAAAATTAAAGTCTCCAAAGATAAATAAGGAAGAAAACCACATTTCAATTGGCTTGACTAAATTCAAATCAGTTTCCAATGGCATTTTTTGTTGCAAATGTGGGACATGTCATATACCATATTCAAAATGTAGAAATAAAAGTACTCAATTTTATCATTATTTTCATGACTTTGAGAACATACAGCAAACCCATCAAGTGAACAGTCAGGAATATGACTTATGTTTCCCTCTTAATCTATGAAAAGTGATAAACCAGGTAGAAAAACATTAAAATTAGTTCTCCCCAAGCAGCTATAATTATTTAGAAATTTATATTTCCAAATTAAAGTTACATTTTAAAGTTACTAACACTGAAGTGTTCCAATTAGTAATTTTCTGATTTACTAGTCTAATTCTAGTTCTAGGTTATGAGCAATTTTCATTTTTACTTGTTTTCAGTAGGTCAAGAGAAGTTTCTAACAGTCATTGTTAATGCAAACAAGGAAAATGCAGTATCTAAGAAGGCTTTCTCTGTCATATATCAATTATAAATGAACAAAATATTACCCAATTTTCTATATTGGTTTAATGAAAAAGACTAAAATAGTGTCTGAATTCCCAGATGCAATTGGTAAATATTGTGTATCAATGTTGGCTCTATACCAAAATTCCATTTTCCTTTAATTTCTAATTCTGACATGGGTGAAAAACTTTAGGTAGAGTGCATCTGGAATACACAGGAGTTGCCTTCACAATTTGATGGTTGTCTCCTTCCTAGTTGAGCAGAAATAACTTAAAGAATAAGAGAGAAACTGTTCTTTTTTCTTAATCTAACTGATAACAGCAAACAGAATGTTTAGGCCTGAATATCATCTTAGCTCATTCTTTGACATCAATTCTGCAAAAATAAAATTCAATAATACATCCTATTGCTGAGTAACAAGGGAAACCAATTATAACAATAATGGCCGATGTGAGTAGGTAACATTTACTGGGTGCTCATTAAATGTCAGGCAGTGGTTTAATTGCTTAACATGTATTAACTCACTGAAACCTCATAAGCAAGCTAAAAGGTAGGCTCTTATTATCTCTATTTCAATGATGAGAAAAAATGAGGCATAGTGATATTAAGGAACTTGCCCAAGATCAAACACCAGAAATAGAAATTGCTCTAGTCCAATTTGATATACTGCCTTTACATAGAAAGGGCCACATAAACAAGACATGGGAATGCCTACAATTAACTAAGCACTGTGTGTATGATTTATGTGAGTTGTTCTCATTTTATTGATGAGGGGTTGGTACTTACAGAGGCTAAGTTACTGAAAATCATGGCTACTCAATGAAAGCTAGAATATAAATTTATGTGTTCAATGCACAGGTGTCCAAATGCTACACAGCCCATGGGCTAAATTCAATAAAATAAATGAAATTCAGTGAAATAAACTTTTATTGGAACAGACAAAAAGACTCTAATAGTATATATAGTCCCTCTTTTATCTCATTATTACATTGTTTGTAAAATTATAAATGTAGATGTCATGCTAAAATTGGGTATTAATTAAATTTATTAGAAACCCAAAATGTGTTCTTTCATTGTATGTAAGTATCTAAAAGGTTTTAGGCAAGTTAACTTCAAATAATATGTCACTAAAGGACCATGTCTAGCTGATCTTTCATACCAATTCACTTGGTTATAAAGCAGTATTTTCAAGGTCATAACTTTTGTCACCAATGCTTTCTTGTAAGACTCTGAGAAGCTGATGTAAACACATTTAGTAGCCTTCTCTGGTAGGGGCAAACATAAGAAATAGACAGCTGAGTATGTAACACTGCTCCGATAGTGAGTTATGATATGACCTTGGGCAAGATACTTAAATTTTTTAAACTCAATTCAGTTAAATAGAAATCACAAAATTTGTCTTAAATGGATACTGTGGGAATTTTTGCTATGTCAATAATAGAATGCTACCTGGAACATAAGTCTAACTCTGCATTGAAATGGAAGAATGGACGAATGAGTTAATAAATAAGTAAAATAAACAAAGGACTGTTTTTAGGTGTTGGGCAGAGCAGTATTCAATTTTCTCTGAAAACCAGAAGTCACTAAGGTCATCATACAACCTTGCTAGGAGAGAATATCTAGATTTCAATGACTGAAAGTGATATTGAGGTCAAGCACAAATGTTTTGAGAATTGCGAAGGGAGAGATTAGAGTTCTTGGATCTCAGATGGCTGCAACTTGAGGTTCTGAAGAAGACAAGTTTACAAAAACAAGGTCCAGAAATTTGCACAAGCTATTCTTAAGTTTTTGACCATGAAATACGTGGTGAATTTGCAGTGAGAATCTTCATTAGTTTGGAAAAGAAAAATAGTACCTGAGGCCATTGAAAATGGCACAGTAACACCAGACTCTTGATTGACCCCCATGAAAAGCCCTGTGCACTCATTGAGGTGACATTCCTGAATGATTTTATTGGATTATCCAAACTAATATAAAAATAAATATCCAAGAGATAAAGCTGACACATTATTGTTATATACTGCATACAATGAAAGTTTCCTAAGTATACAAAGAAGAAGAAAAATGTGAAACATAACCAAGGAAAAAGTAGTCAACATAAAAGCTACCAGAGATACCAAGCTGTTAAAATTAGTATCAAATTATTTAAAGTAAATGATACAAATTAAAGAACACAGAAAAATGAAAATGAGTTTCAGTGACATCAAACATTCTAGCATCCATGTATTTGCAATCACAGAGTCTCTATATTAGGAGACAAAGGTTGCAAGAACAACAACAAAAAATGGATCTTTGTGGGAAAAATAAGCTGAAACTCTTTTAGGTTTCATAAAAATATCAAATTCTGGATCCAAGAAGCTTAACAAAGGCTTAGCAGAGACTATACCCAGACATAAATTGCTAAATACCAAAAATAAAAAGGTAAAAATAAAAAGCATATTTTAAAAAATACTAAAAACATACATGAATGTGGTTAATAATAAAATTACAATGATTTCTCTTCTAAAACTATGTGTATTGCAGATAGTGAAAAACTTTTAAAATTCAATTTCACATTCCATAAATATTGATAATATCTTTTTTAAATGGGGGAGATCAAAATATTTGAGGTAAATCAGTGCTAAAAAAATTCAACACTTGAAGACATATATCAGAAAATATGTTTAAAGACATCATGAAAGCTGAAGGAAATTCATGGCAAATTGAAACTTCATCTGACATAAATTTTTAAAGATAGCATAACAGTGAATATAGGTAAATATAAAGAATAGTTTCATCTTTACATTTTTAAAAAGAATGTCCATTTATGGAAAATAACAACAGTGATTTAAAAGTCTACAGCATAATTAATAACAACTTGTATGAAAAAGAGAAAAGGTATGGGAAAAGGCTAAAATGAGACATGATATTAGGATTTACATGTACCTGAAGTTTTATGATATTGATCAATGAACAGAGTAAGGAGCAAGTTGCTATATCTACTGCAATGATTAAAAATGAGTTCAACTTAATAAATCCAATAAAGTTAAAATGGAACATGCAGGTTATTTAATCCAATTAAAAAGAGAACAAAAATTAGACAACTTGTCCATATTTTACTTGTGAGATAATGTTGTATCCTAATCAGAACAGAGATTTATACGAATTGCAAAGAGAGAGATTTTGTACGAATGCAAATTAGATGACTTAAAGTGAAATTATATTTAATAAAACTTACTACCATTTTTATTTAAAAGTCAAGTGTGAAACAAATATTTTCTTCATAATAATCTAATTAACCTGTTTTCCTTAATTACTAATATTGAAAACTCTGAGTATGTTTAAGGCTAGATTGTTTCTTTTATTGTTTCTTTTATTGCCTTTATCTCAGCTATGACAGTAGCTATTACATATTTAACTATATTGTTATTAACATCTATTGTATTAGATAAATTATAAGTTGGTTGAAGATAACTATACTTAAGAAAATAAGCCATATTTATTACATTGTTTCTGGAGAAATAATATTCAGAAATAGTAGAAAACCAAGTAATAAATAATTAAATTGAGAATTGATTTCATTTCATGAAGATCAATTACCTTATGTGAACTATATAAGTCATTTTAGCTTCGTTGCTAAAAACAACACCTTTTGAAAAAGTCCATGATTACTCTCCATAAATAACAAGTAGGTGCAATTTTAGTCAGATTGCTTGGTACCTAGAGGAGTGTTAATGTTGCCCATCTTCACTATAGGAACTCAGTTCGAGGTCAAATTGTAGCCATGCATCTGCTGTGGCCATATGTCATCTCAGTAGCGTGCCATCAGGTGAAATTTGTAATGTAACAAAATCAGATTCTTAAAACTATCACATGAGATGCCATAAAACACAAGATAGTCCCCCTGCTTGACCTTTCAGTCCAAATGGGGGAAATGATTCCATATTTCAGCTAATATTGTTTTGATTTCTGCCATGAAGCTGGAAACATTGCTTGCATTTTAGAATCTCTCACTGGATCCAAGAAAGTAAACATAAGAGTAAACATCAGGAAAAAAAAATCACCATGAGGAAATATTTTTCAGGACAAGAAAAAAATGTGTAAAAGGTGACTGTGTATTTCCTTTTTTATTACTTAGTTAGCTTGAACTTAAGTCTCACACTCTCAGAAACACTCAGTGATTAGATTTTTTTCCTACTTTGAAGTAGTCATGTAGTCTAGCTACACTACCCTCCACAAAACATGGACATTCTAGATTTGGTAAGATATTTCCAATACCTTAAAATTTTTTGGAGTTTTATACCACACTTAAACTGTTATGTCTATCTTTCACTACTATGGATCACTTTGTTTGCTTTTTAAACACAACGACATCTCAATCTTTCAATAAATTAAGATATATGATGTAGGGCAAGGTGGTGCACACCTGTAATCTCAGCGACTTGGGAGGCTGAGACAGGAGGATTTTGAGTTTAAAGCCAGCCTCAGCAAAAAGTGAGGTGCTAAGCAACTCAGTGAGACCCTGTCTCTAACTAAAATACAAAACAGGGATGGGGATGTGGCCCAGTGATAAGAGAGCCCCTGAGTTCAATCCCTGGTACCTTCTCCCCCCCGCAAAAAAAAAAAATGATACATGAAAATCCTCAAAAATGGTACATAAAAATCCTCAGCATTAAAACACTAAGTATATAATTTTAAAATAAATAGAAGTATTTACTTTTGATACCCAAATTCTCAATTGACAATGTGGCCTAGAATAGGAGTGGTAAAATTCAAATGTGAAAATATCAGTACAATGACAAAAACAATCAGGTTCCAAATAGGAACAAAAAAAAATTAGTAAATACTAAAAAGTAGTATTCTACATGTGAAAATGTACATAAAAATTATGTATCTAGATATGACCATGATATCCAATGTATCTCTGATTTTTAAGAGTTAAATTTACCTAGTCACCTACATGAAGGGTGGTTAGTAATTCTTCTATTAAATTTGGGGAAAAAAGCTCTGTTGTAGAATTCTAAGATGCCTCAAGTTTCCAAGTTTCCTGTCTCCTTGTATGTGTGTGTGCATGAGTGCCTAGATGGATGGAGATAGATAGATAGTTCTACACACACACACACACACACATACATACACACACATGTATATACATTCATCTCTCTTCCTCTTGAGTATAGGTGAATCTGAACATGATGGGCTGTAATTCCTGTGATTAGATTACCACAAATTCACTTTGAGTTAATCAAAGGGGAGATTGTCATGGGAGGACATATTTTAGTGAGATCAATATTTAAAAAGAAGTGAAGCCTCAGGAAGACCTTCATGTATTGGCCTTGAGGAAGCAGACTTAGGCTGTGGAGAAAGCCACCAGGAACAAAAACAGTAGGTGGCATCATGGAGTTGAGGACTTCAGACCTGTTACTACAAGAAAATAATTCTGCCAGAAGACAGTTTAGTGATGGGGAAACAACTCCAGGCCTAAAATGAGATTTCATATCTCCGTATGAAGACCCCCAGCAAGGGCCCTTCCTAATCCATATCCAGATTCCTGACCCAATGAAATTATAAGCAATGAATACTTACACTTGT
The DNA here is from genome assembly GCA_025594165.1 of Tamias sibiricus. Lineage (NCBI taxonomy): Eukaryota > Metazoa > Chordata > Mammalia > Rodentia > Sciuridae > Tamias > Tamias sibiricus. The sequence goes on from CM046662.1 coordinate 145,875,343, forward strand.
AAGTTTGTAGTAAATTGCTACACAGCAATAGAAAGCTATTATATTATCTTATTGAGCTTGTAGTCACTCTCTCCAAAGAACTAAAATTACTGAAAATGTTAGGAAGCTTATACATCCAAGTCCATAATACCAAGCAAACTTTAACTGGCTTTCATTTTTTTTTAACTATGAAAACCTGTAAGTCCTGCTTATGTAATATTATAATGTCTACAATTTTTTGTTATTCATAGAAAAATAATACCCAAGTTGAAATAATTTCTCTCAAGAATGACATTAAAAAAATGAAGAGTTATATTTCATGCCTGCTCTACTTAATTCATGTACTGCTTGGTCCAATGCATAATATGTCAAAGTATTTAAAGAAGATAATGTCTTTTAAAGTTAGCAATGCTTTATTTTGTTTACTCTATTTGACATTGTATTTCATCTTCCTATTTCTCCTTCAAGTTACCTTATCTGCATGTCTTTAAGTCGCCCTGTTTAATTTTACCATGTGACAATATTCACAGTTTGCTTGGTTATTTACAAAACTGCCAAACGTAGTTCATCAAAGGAATAATGAATACTACATATTACATTTGTTATTTTGATTTTCAATAAATAGGTAAATTGTATCTACATTTTATTTCTCATATCACTTTGAAATGATACAGATTATTTTCCCAATAATTATTCCATCTTTATATCAACAATAACCAGTCTCTTTCAAGAATATCAAGTAGCTGGGTGCAGTGGCGCATATCTGTAATTCCAGGGTCTCGGGGGCTGAGAATCCATGAGTTCAAAGCCAGACTCAAAAACTTAGCAAGGCCCTAAGCAACTCAGAAGGACCCTGGAGACTATCTCTAAATCAAGTATAAAGAAGGGCTAGGGATGTGTCTCAGTGGTTAAGTTCCCCTGGGCTCAATCCCCAGTACAAAAAATAAAATAAAATAAAATAATGATTTTTTATATATTAATTAATAAGCATAACTGTGTGACATACACACAAATTGTATTTTTTCTATTATGAATTTGCCACAATAAATTGAATTTTTTTTCCTTTTCATCTTTTTTGTGAGAACATTCTTGCTTTGCTTGTCAACATTTGAAGAGGAATAAAAAATTTACTTTATAAGGTATGAAGGAGCAGGAAATTCCTTCCTAATGTTGTCATGTTACCTTTCTGGCCACCTGGCCAGAAGAGACACAGGAGAGAACATTGTAGTTTATTTTTAAAGCTGAACTTTCAGTTCTTCATGAGAAGGCTAAGAAACCAAAGGAAGTACTTTAATGCCCTCAAGAAAATACTGTGACCTTGACTGCCTATTTCATTAATAGTGAACTCTTTTCATTTCAAAAGCCCTTTTCTACTAAAGCAGTAATTTGTGTAGAATTTAAATTCAGAGAGACAATTGTGACACATTTGTAGATGGATTGTTACTTCTCAAAAATATGAGTATTGAAGGGAATTTGCATTATTTCAGGGTGGGATGCAGTAAAGTCAAAAGTCATGTCCTAAAATTATGGCAAAAACAGATATAAACATTGATGTGGCTGTGTCCCTGTAGTATGCTGATTTTAAGTCCCTTGGGAATAGACCCAGTAGTGGAATATCTGGGTCAAATGGTGGCTCCATTCCAAGTTTTCCTAGGAATCTCCAAACTGCTTTTCAGATTGGCTGCAACATTTTGCATTCCCACCAGTAATGTATGAGTGTGCCTTTTTCGCCACATCCTCTCCAAGATTTATTGTTGCTGTGTTCTTAATAGCTGCCATTCTGACTGGAATGAGATGGAATCTTAGATTAGTTTTGATTTGCATTTCTCTAATTGCTAGAGATGTAGAACATTTTTTTCATATATATTTTTTATATTGCAGCACAATTCACAATAGCTAAACTGTAGAACCAACCTAGAAGCCCTTCAATAGATGAATGGATAAATAAAACATGGTATATATACACAATGGAATATTACTCAGCAAAAAAAGAGAATAAAATCATGGCATTTGCAGATAAATGGATGAAGTTGGAGAATATAATGCTAAGTGAAGTTAGCCAATATCAAAAAACCAAATGCCTAATGCCTTCTCTGATATAAGCAAGTTGACTCAGAGTGGGGTAGGGAGGGGGAGCAAGAGAGGAATAGAGGAACTCTAGGCAGAGCAAAGGGGTGGGAGGAGAAGGGTGGGGCAGTTGGGTAGAAATGATGGTGTAATGAGATGGACATATTATCCAAAGTACCTGTATGAAGATGCAAATGGAGTGAATATACTTTGTATACAAACCAGAGTTATGAAAAATTGTGCCATATATGTGTAATATGAATTGTAATGTATTCAGGTGTCATATATGACAAATGAGAAGAAAAAATAGATAGAAAAGTATAGATAAACTTGTTGTAAAATTCATTTTAAGTTATTCTTCTCTGAGATAAAGCACTAATTTTGAATAATTATTTCCATTTTTTCCTTTCCCTCTTTCTTCTGCTTTAAATAAATACTAGTAACCAATTCTGTTAAACACAAAACTAATACCATCAAATGGACTATTTTGCATCTTGCTACATTAGAAAGTGGCATATAATATGGAGTGGCCAAACAAATTTAAAATTCTTACTACATCAGAGGAAGCAAACAAAAGTTGACATTCATATTTACTAAGAGCAAGACACTGTTCCAAATATTTTACCTGCAAAAACTCATTTAATTGGCACAAAATGTAGGAACATTATTACTTGAATTTTACACAAGACAGGTTAAGTAACTTGACTAGAAACACACAGTGGATTTAATAGAAAGAATAATCATACTAGTAGTGAAATATACTTTCTCTGTCCATCCAAAAGTTGGATTAACATTAATTTAGTTTCTTTGGTTGCAAATAACAGAATAAACTCAAGAAATAAGAGCCTCAACAGTTTAAATATGTATTTTGAAGAAACAGTAGCTTCTCATGAAAAGTAAAGACAGGAAGCCTGGGGTTTGAACTATGCAATAAAACATTTAGAATCACATTTCCATTTTTTTTTTCATTCCCAATCTTGCTCTTCTGCTGTTTCAATCTTTCTTCTTTGTAAACTAGTCTTATCCGTTTCACTTTCTTCCCAGTTGATAGCAGACACTACAGAGCTCACATTGTCCAATATCTTTCTTTCTTTGTCCAGTTCACATAGACTTTCTCCAAATTATGCATTCTAATATGAGGACATTAGATTGGTTTGATTAAGTTTAATTAACCACCTATGTAAAAATAGTGCTACTGTTTACAACTTGACTTTCAAATACCTCAAATAAAAAAAGTGGAACAAGTGATTAGAAAACACAATTTTTGGTATCATGTGACACCATCAGTGAAAGGATGATTATCTCCTGCCATGCAAAAAAAAAAAAAAACCAAAAAAAAAAAAACAAAAACAAAAAAAAAAACAAACTATGCACAAAAACTATGTAACTAGAGAAAAGTATATCAAAACTAAAATGAGAAATTATTTCTTGATATTTCTTGATTCGCAGCCCTCTTTCTCCTAAAAAGGATTAAGCACAGGGCAACTTAAAATGTGAGAAAAATAATTATTTAAAAATGGTATAATTCTGTGATTGATAAATATTTTTATAATTAATTTGAAATTAGTACCATTAAGTATGAAACAACAGTCAATTAAATTGTAATCTGTGATTCTATGTTCATTTTTATATGAAAATTCTTAATTTTATAAAAAGCCATATTCTAGTGTTACCTGTACATAATTAAAAACAAATAAAACAAAAGGTGAAATTTGAACAGGTCAGCTATGCAACCTACTTCTAACACACTTCTAGATAAGATGCCTTTGGAAAGAAGCTTATTCATTATATGATAACTAAATTTTGCAAAAAGAAGCAAACATAAATCTTATGAAAATTAGTTGATTTCAGCACAATATGAAAAATTCTGCGTGAACAAACAGAAGTTTAGGCTTACAGGGATGGTGGGAGCCTCTGAAATAAGGACTGGTGTCAGTGATGTTGTTAGAACATAAGACTGGGGAACCTGAAGTGTCCCATGTCAGTAGCTCATCATGACCATAGCAGAGGGAAGTGAAATTTCTCTAGAGAAGAAAACATCATTAATTTAGGATTCAGGTTTCCACCAAGTACAAATTACTAAACAATGAACTAAGAGTGAAATATCACCTCCCTGCCACACACATCAGAAGTAAAAATTTGTGGTGGCTAAAAAGGCAGGAGCAAATTTATATTACCAAGCATTTCAATGTTGAAATCTAAACACATTAATATAAATTGATTAACTTTGAATTAAATGATTTAAAAGGTTAAATAACAAAAATGAGTGGGCAACAATAAGTGAGAAAAAACAAAGTAGTATGTATGTTATAACACTATTTTTAAAAATTTGAAAAGTAAGTAAACTAGACAATATGTTGCTTAAAGATAAATAATTGGTACAACTATAAATCAAAAGGAACAGAACAATAAGTTCAAAAATCAAAATATCATTATCTATGAATGGAAGAGGAGGTGTGAAGGAGCCTTCATCAAGGAGATAGCTAAAGATTGCGGTTAGCTGAGAGCCATAAAAGATGTTCAAGTTTCCACCTGATATTAATACATTATTCAAAGAATCTTTGAATGCCCATGAACACTGTGTAATGTACCTGTAAGCTCGAGCTGTAAGCACTTGTCCTTGTTAAAGCAAAATGTATATAAGTGGGTGAGGTTGGTTAGAGGTTGCTGGAAGAAGAAGGTGGATGGTTGGAAGTAGTTGGAGCTGGTTGGAGTGTGGAAGGAGTTTGTTGGAGTTTGTGGTTGGAGTTGGAGAGTTTGCTGAAGCCGGAGAGAGAAGAAGAATAAAAGACCTTTTTTCATTTTCGTCCTGCCTCCGAATTTTCTCCTGCGGTGTCGTTGCTCCATGTGGCAATCGCTTCAGGCAGCAACAAGTGGTGGCCAGTACAGGGCATCCGGTCAGCAGATAAGAAATAAGAAAATTTTTAAAATGGGAGCGAAAATGACAAAAGGTCGGATAATAAAAGCTATGGATGAATTTTTTGACATTGCAGACTCAGTGGATAGTGAGGAAAGTGAACAAGAAAGCATAGCCTCTGACTCAGTTGAGACCAGCAAGGAGAGTAGTGATGTAAATTCAAAAGTAAGAGCTGCAAAAGCCATCAGAAACTTATTGAAATTAGCTGAGGAGTATATACTCTCCTTAGAAGCTGAAACTCAGGATACCGGTAAAAGTGATAGTAATAAGAAGGAGCCAAAAAAACATGAAAGTAAGGCCTCCTCCACTAAGCCGGTTAGGAACTATGAATGTAGTAGTGAAGAGGAATCAAAAAATGATTCTGGGAGCTCAGTCTCCAATAAAAAGAACAAAAAGAAATTAAAAAGGAGAAAGGACCGTCAAGTAGAGGAACCACTAGTGCCCTCTGCTCCCTCATGGGTAGAATCCCTAACAGAAACAATGAGGAGTATTTCTGAGTGTGTGCATGCCCTTGAGGTAGAGATTGGTGGCCTTTCTGAGTGCTTATACGCCCTCGAACACCAAAAACTGCAGGAACATTGGGACCTGCCAGTATTCAAAAATGAAATTGGGATTTTAAGACAATAAAGAATTTTAAAGAGGCAGTAATGACCTATGGGCCTCAAGCTCCACTCACATTAAGTATGATAGTCACTTAACACTCTAATCTTAGCCCCTTCAGACTGGAAGGGATTATGCAAAGCGGTATTAAGCGGAGGACAATACCTAATCTGGAAGACTCAATTCCAGGAACTTTGTTCAGAAGTAGCAAAGAGAAATGCTCCAGCAGGTTTCCCAGAACTTAATATAGATATGCTAACTGGTGATGGTCAGTTCACTGAACTACAAAACCAGCTAACATATGACCCCGGTGTGTATGCCCAGATACACACAGCCTCTGTTAAAGCCTGGAAGACCTTATCCGGAACAGGTGATTTGCAGGGCAGCCTATCAAAAGTTATACAGGGGCCTAACGAACCGTATGCTGATTTTGTAGCTAGACTCTTAAGAACAGCATCTAGAGTTTTCGGGGAAGTTGAGCAAGCTATGCCCCTAATCATCCAATTAGCATACGAGAATGCTAATAAATATTACCAGGATGCAATAAGGCCATGGAGAAATAAAAAAAAGACTTATCAATTTATATTAGACTCTGCAAAGACATCAACGAAGCCTTTATCACAGGCAACGTAATTGCTGCAGCAATGAGAGGTTCTTCCCCTCAAAATTCCACAAGGGCTCAACCTAGAAATCAAACAGGATATTCCAGACAAAATTATTATAATCAACCAAGATATTCTAAGCAATATCTCCCAAGGGAAATAAGATCAAGCTCATACTGTGCCCCAGGCCAATGCCCCAGGTGTAAAAAGGGTACACATTGGGCAAATCAATGCCATTCCAGATACGATATTTATGGAAATGATTTGTCCAGGATTTCAAAAAATGGGGCATGGGCCCAATGCCCCAGGGCCCACAAATGTACGAGGCATTAGAGGAGGGATGTCCTCAAATCCAGATGATTCCTCGTCACAATCCCTCCTACCCACTAACTCCCTTGTCAGAGGGACAAGAGGAAGTGCAGGACTAGACCTCTGTTCCACTGCCCGGATAGTGCTAACACCTGAGATGGGGGTTCAGCTGATCCCTACGGGAATCAGAGGACCTCTTCCCTCAGGAACTATGGGACTAATCCTTGGGCGTAGTTCCAAACGCTTATTAGGCTTTCAAGTAACACCAGGTGTTATTGACTCCGATTACCAAGGAGAGATAAAAATAATGCTGAGTTCACCTAGAAGCATTATCTCTGTAAATCAAGGAGACAGAATTGCACAGCTGCTTCTGCTTCCCAGTTTCCACAATTCTTTCAAGAGTATGCCACAAAATAGAAATAAGAGAGGATTTGGTTCCACAGGCTCAGGACCTATGGCTTGCTGGGTTCAGGATTGTTCACGGAGGCCTATGTGCGAAATAAAAATTCAAGGTGTAGAGATGGAGGGGCTGATTGATACAGGAGCTGACTCTTCCATCATAAATCTGCAACAATGGCCCAAGTACTGGCCTCTGCAGAAAGCCTCAACCAGTTTAAGAGGCTTGGTATATAGTAACACCCCAGCACAAAGTGCTGTAGTCTTAAATTGGGAAGATAATGAAGGGCATAAAGGAACATTCCAAACTTATGTTTTGACCAGCTTACCAGTTACCCTATGGGGAAGAGATATTCTACATCAAATGGGGCTACAACTAGCAACCAAGCCTGCAGGTGTTAAAAATAAAAATAAAAATAATTATAAAAAAGGCAAAGGACATTTTTTCTAGGGGCCACTGAGAAAAGAATTTTTAAAATACCATGGCTTTCTGATCTGCCAGTCTGGGTCCCTCAGTGGCCCCTATCAAAAGAAAAATTACAAGTGACCCACCTATTAATTAAAGAACAATTAGAAGCAGGACACATAGAGCCTTCCATCTCTCCCTGGAATTCTCCCATATTTGTAATCAAGAAAAAATCTGGAAAATGGAGACTATTACAGGACCTTAGAGAGATTAACAAAACCATGCAGATTATGGGCCCTACCCAACCTGGACTTCCTAATCCTGTAGCTATTCCAAAAAATTTCCATCTTATAACTCTTGATATAAAGGATTGTTTCTTTTCCATTCCCCTACACCCTATGGTTGCCCCAAGGTTTGCATTTTCAATTCCTTCTATCAATAATAATGGCCCTGATAAAAGATATCAATGGAAAGTGTTACTGCAGGGAATGGCTAATGGCCCTACTATATGTCAAATATATGTGAACAGAGCTATCCAGCCCATTAAAAACAAATATCCAAACCTCATGTGTCTACACTACATGGATGATGTTTTACTCGCCCACCCTAATCAAAAAATCTTATTTAATATATTCAGTGACATAACAGAAAATTTAAAAAAAATTAGGATTATATATAGCAGAATAAAAAGTTCAAAGTGGGTCACCCATATTATATTTAGGATTTAAAATCATGGATACCTTTGTTAGACCCCCCAAAATTTTAATAAATAAAGAACATTTGACCACCCTCAATGATTTCCAAAAACTACTGGGAGACATTAATTGGCTTTGCCCTACACTAAGCCTCACTACTGGACAATGAAAACCTTTATTTGATATCCTTCGTGGAAACCCTGATCCATCTTCACCGCAAACATTAACTCCTGATGCTAGGGAAGTTTTAAAGTTAGGAGAACAGGCCATTGAAAAATCCCATTGTGATAGATTTGATTTTGCTCAACCACTAATATTGATTATTATTCCTTCACAATATACACCCACAGGAGTATTTTGGCAACAGGGACCTATATTATGGATACATTTGCCTCTCTTTCCTAAAAGTACAATTGAGTCTTATACCTCCATGGTGGCTAAACTTACTCTTCAAGGGCTTAAGACTTCTACTAAAATATTTGGAATTCATCCCGCAACTATTATTACTCCCTATTCATCATCACAGGTTGAATATTTGTGCTTCAATGATAATGATTGGGCTATAGCTAGATGCTATACTTCTGCAAATTTTGATAATCATCTTCCTAAGTCTCCTATACTATCTTTTTGTATCAATCATCATATTATATTTCCACGGGTAATAAAAAAATCAACCTATTCCCAAAGCATTTCATGTATTTACAGATGGATCCTCTAATGGTACTGCTGCAGTAGTCACTCAAAATGAAAATATGATTCATTTTACTGGTCAAAAATCAGCTCAATTAGTGGAACTCTAAGCTATTATAATAGCTCTAGAAATTTTTAAAGAACAGTCTATGAATGTTTTTTCAGACAGCCACTATATTGTACATGCTGTCCCTAATTGGAGCTAGCAGGTCCAATAGCACCACATACTCCAGCTTTTAAATTGTTTTCTCAAATCCAAAATCTCCTATGGCAACGAAAAGAACCTTTATTTATAGGTCACATAAGAGCTCACACTAATCTTCCTGGTCCTCTCCATGAAGGTAATCCAAAGGCTGATGCCCTCACTAAAACAATATTTATATTTACTACAGTACAACAAGCTACCTTATTTCATTCCCAGTTCCACGTCAATAGCACTACCTTAAGACAAATGTTTAAAATTACAAAGGAGCAAGCTTGTAGAATTCTGAAGGATTGTCCATCTTGTGTAACACAGTTGCCCAATCCACATTATGGGGTTAACCCACAAGGTTTGATGCCTAATCATTTGTGGCAGATGGATGTCACTCATGAGCCAAGTTTTGGAAAATTGTGATTTATTCATGTCACCATAGATACATGCTCAGGCATGATTTTTGCTTCTTTACATTCTGGAGAAAAGTTAAAGATGTTACATCTCATTGTCTGCAAGCTTTTGCTGCATTGGGCATCCCCAAAATGCTTAAAACAGATAATGTCCCTGCATATACATCCACATCCTTCAAACAATTTTGTACAAAATTCAATATAATCCACAAAACAGGTATCACTTATAATCCTCAGGGACAAGGAATAATTGAAAGAGCAAATCAGACACTCAAAAATATGTTATTAAAGCAAAAAGAAGGAAACTGGAAAAATTCTAAGGACAGATTGGCAGTTGCCCTGTTTACCCTAAATTTCTTAACTTTAGATTCTAATGGATATTCGGCTGGAGATAGACACTGGAACCCACACCAACAACATAAACCTTTGGTTTACTGGAAAGATGTTCTTTCAGGTACATGGAATGGTCCAGACCCAGTATTAATTTGGGGGAGAAGATCTGTTTGTGTTTTTCCAAAGCACGAATCCTCCCCAATATGGATACCATCTAGATTAATAAAACAGGTACCAAATTGAAGGGATCAAGATGAAGTTGTTGAGGAATCAAGCTTAAATAAACAAGTACAAAATCAAGAGGACCACAATAAAGGTATGGAATGATTCCCTTAAAAGACTCCTCCAATAAATTCAACTTAAGTCTCATTCCTCCTGGCCGGGACAAGTAGATCTCTCTTTAGTGTGTACACAATTGTATTTTTTTTTTTATATATATGTCTTTATGTCTGTGCATTTGTCTAAATTTCATGTTAATGTGATGTCACAAATATATGTTTATATGTGCGTCTGTCCACTGTGATGTCACGAATAACAAAGCACTTATGAAAAAGAAAGATAGATAGATAGATAGATAAAAAAATATAGCTAGATAGATAGATATGGATCCAAATAACGTTAATTCATTTAAGTTTAGAATATTCTAATTAGATAATCAATTAAATTAATAATCAATTTTGAATTATAGGTGTCTCCGGGACTTCTCTTCAGCTATGAATATAACTAATGCTGTATAACCTGATATTTTGGTATTTGACATGGGATTGTTTATTTGTATAATAGCTGATTAATTTCAATTATTTCAACAGGTATAGGTTTGCTGTGTATGCAGAGACTCGAGGTTTTCAGCTAACAAATTATTTTTCCAAAGTGCCTTTAGCTTTTCCTTAATTTATCGTTAATGCAGTAAACACCCTCAGTTTTTCTTTGATTTATTCTGAATGTGACATTTTGCCAGCTTATGTTTGTGGAAGCTCAAGCAGCAATGTGTGTGAGCAGAGATCAACTTAATTTTTCTAATCTAATAATTCTACTTTTTTAGTTTGATAGCTCACCTCTTGACTCAGTGCTAGAATAGCACTGCCTTTCCCTTAATAATGGATGCTTGAGTTTCTAGGTAGCGGGCATTGAAGATTTGCCGGTGGCATTGTCTAGAAAGATGGCTGCTGCTACAACTGCAGGAATCGCAGTCACTGCAAGCATCCCTGCTGCTCAAGCATCGAACAACCTCACCAGCAGTGTGGCCTCTGCTCTGCATGCATGGGGCCTCCTGGATCAACGTGTTATAACTAATGGACATTTTGATTTTTCATTGTTTTGGGACATTTCGGGACAATGCCTTGCAGGTATTTGTCTAGAGAACTCTGTGAGTTACTTGATGAAACTTAGGGCAGCTGATTTGTTTAAAGAACTTGATACGCTATGGAAACTTGACTCGTCAGCAGTAGGCTTGTCACCTTAAAGCCGCAGCATCTCCTCACAATCGGACGGCTGTTAGTCAACACACAGTCTATCCTGAAGTGCTCAATTGGATGGCTGGTTAGTCTATGAAGGGTAAGATCTCCAGAGGGGGACAACCTAAGACAGGCACAGACGCACTGGACAGTCTCATGTGGCTGACATATCAACCTAAGACAGGAGTCAAGGGCACAGCCTTGATTATCCAATGACGGGTAAGAATGTTGGTTGCACATGGACGTCCTAGAACATCCCCTCTTTTAAAACAAAAGGGGGGGGAATGAAGGAGACCTAATCAAGGAGATAGCTAAAGATTGCAGTTAGCTGAGAGCCATAAAATATGTTCAAGTTTCCACCTGATATTAATACATTATTGAAAGAATCTTTGTATGCCCGTGAACACTGTGTGAGGCACCTGTAAGCTCGAGCTGTAAGCACTTGTCCTTGTTAAAGCAAAATGTATATAACTGGGTGAGGTTGGTTAGAGGTTGTTGGAAGAAGAAGGTGGATGGTTGGAAGTAGTTGGAGCTGGTTGGAATGTGGAAGGAGTTTGTTGGAGTTTGTGGTTGGAGTTGGAGAGTTTGCTGAAGCCGGAGAGAGAAGAAGAATAAAAGACCCTTTTTCATTTTCGTCCTGCCTCCTAATTTTCTCCCGTGGCATCGTTGCTCCAAGCGGCAATCGTTTCAGGCAGCAACAGAGGTGGTATCAAGGATTTGGATGCGGAAAATGCTAGATGGAAAAGTGATGATACTGTTGTAATTTTAAGTTGTGTAAGATTCTCAGGTATTCTTTTACGAGTCATAATTTATACACGTCAAATATATTACATATATGGACTATTTCAAAATAAGGAATGCAACTAAAAAGAATTGCATTGGTTGTAATCCCTATTATAATATTAAATACTATTTTGTAAGCAGACTTTAGAGTACAAAGCTACACAGGTCAATCTGTTTCTCTCAGGGAACCATATATACCTGAAGGCTCTGAAAGTTTTCCTTCTCATTCCCTTCTCTTTTTGCTCCACTTCTTTCTCCCCTTCCTCTTTCTTTTCCTTAGTGGTTACCTTCACAAATGTTTATGTATATGTATTTACTTCAATTATAAGTTCAAACAATTCAATGTCTACCTTATAACTACATAGTAAATTACAACTATAATGGCAATATTACTTACTGAGCTCTCTATGGGGATTTACTTTTATGTTTATGATTTGTTGAGTCAACACATTATTTCACTTTTTAATGGATCCAGGCTAATGAGAAAAGAATAGAGGTCAACAAATAAGCAAATAATGTATTTGTGCTTAACCAAGACCATGTAACTCATGGCATATTGCATGAATTTGAATTTTAGGGTAGTTAGAATAAGGCGATTAAAACTGATACAGGAAAAGGATCATAATGTATTAGACACTAGAGAAAGTATACAGAACTCAAGAAAATCATATTTGTGTAGCAACAATATCTTCATGCTTAAAATGGTGATTTAGTTTCATCAAACCACCAAATTAATATACGACGACATCATAATAACTTCCCTCCTAATTCATTGATGTAGTCATTTAATTTGTAAATTTTAGTTTTATAATTGTATGAATAACAATAAACTTGATTTCTAGTTTTATGTTTATGTATATTTAATTAACTTCATGAAAAATAATTTGATACCACTGGGAGACAGTTAATTTTTTTTCTCTTAAAGGTTATGACTAAACATATCTCAAATAACTGGATTGTGCATTAAAATGCTCACATAGCTTTCAAAGTGATGCATTTCTGTTAACTTGAATTCTCATTTTAAAAGCTGAGGGTATCATAGTTAATTGAATAAAACAAATTAACATCTCTACACATGATTATGGTTACTGAAAGTAAATTAAACCAATGGTATTATGTAGTAGGTAAGAAGGAAATCATGATTACAATCTTACATTGAGCATTTTACAATGACTTTAAATTTTTCTAAGGAGGGTTGGAGGATTCTATATGGCTTTTATTAGAAAGGCATTCTAACCATTCCTGAAAACCTGACTGTTGGTTATTCTTGACCATCACTCCAGCTCACTGCAGGAAGGTCTCGTCATACAAGATATTCATATTTATTTTATGAACGAGTGAAGGGAAGAAGGAATGAATCTTTCAGGAATCTGTTTTATTCCTGAGGCATTGCTCTCTTTCAAATGAAAACCCATTCCAGGATCCTGAGTGTTAGAAATGGATGGTTTCTTATGGTCTGTGCCTGATTCTTTTATGCTTTCTTTAATATCCTGGAACGTTCCTACTCAAGTGCTTCTTCTAAAGTGTATCTGGATATATTTAATTGCACAAGATTCCTTACAAACCAGTGTAATTTAATTTTTATGGAATTAAGATTCTATAAATATAATTTTGAGACATCATCCATGACTTCAGTGTATGGTCTATGTGAAACTCAAGGAGCAAATCACCATGTGAAGAATCTACAAACAAAATGAAATCACAATAATAAATTGATCTCAGGTTTGCATTCTCTAACTTCAGTTTTATTAGAGATAAGTGCAAAAGGAATATGCTTCTAGGGAGAAGATATTTCGGGGTAAAAATATGATTTGATATTCATTTCCTTCCTTCCCTCTCCAGGAAAAGGGCCTGATGTCTTCTCGCCAATGCTCTTTGGGCTCTGGACTCTCTCCGAGGTCTCTGAAGAGCTTAACTTGTGATTCCTTCATTTTTGAGGCAAAGCAGACTGAGACATGACTCCCAACTCATAACTCTTGTACAAGAAAAATAAATGCAATATTACCTTTTGAAGAGTGTGTCTGATTTGGGATGGATCTACACCCTTGGTGTGTCATCATTGCACAGTGCACATACATATTGCCACATGGCATTGTAGAGGGAACTCAACAGTAAGAAGCTAAAAGTGCATACTTGGCTCATAAAAGAATGGCCAATAATCACTCAAGGTAGAAGTTAATGTGCTTAAGAAAATGGCAAGTAAGTGGTCTCCATCAGGGAACCTCAGAGGAATTTAGAATTCCCAGAATACTTGTCAGCTGCCTAGCGCTGAATGATGGGTAAAACAGGAACTGTCTCTTGAAAAAAAAAATCTTGAAAAGAAGGTATGGGTGAAAATTGTTTATGAGAAAAGTGTATTTGTAAGAGAGAAGTGTATATAAATAAATAGGAAAGCAAACTCTACTTATGTTAAATCCCCAAGGCTTCCAGTGGAAATCAACTGGTGTTAATGGAGCACAAATGTGCCATAAATCCAAATTCAAAGCTGTGATGGATGTCTTCAGTGAAACATTCTCACTACTGATTCTCTCTACTGAATTGTGTCTATGATAATAATTTAAAGTATCTTAAGAACAAATTTTATTTATGAGTGAATAACAAAGCCCTGATGTTTACTTCACTAAGTCTATTTGAAAGGGGATGTGGGTGACAAAATGAATTTAGGTACATCAAGAGAAGTTGTTCAATAGATTATTTTAAGAAAATGTGAAACGTGTCTTCAACAAGCTAATCCTTTCTTCTATTATTTGGGATAAAAACAGGAACATATGTTCTTTGAGGTGGTTAAGTGTGCTTGTACCTCTTTTTCCACTATTTCTCTGAATTTATTATCCAAATCCTTTGTCTTAACAGAAACCATGTGAGGGAAAATCACATATTCAGATATTCTGTTAATAAGGATAAGCCTAATATTTTAATAGATTTTCATTATCATTACAGGCTACCTTTTGAACACTGTGATAGTTACAAGTTGAAAGTTTAATGACATAGTAAAAGAGCAATCTTTAGCACTCTCTTCTGTTGTGGACAATATATTGCACATATGGAATATTATATATTTGCTCATTTTCAGCTGAGATCAGTGAAGAAATAAGTTTTATTATTGTCTCTTCCTCCCTATTTGATAGTGAATATTCAGGGTTCAATCTTATCTTCTCTTGAACTTGTGAGCTTGGAGATATATTTCATGGTGAACATGCCTTTTTATGTAAACCATCTGACCATGAAGCTTTCTACACTGCTTTAAGTTTCACAAGCAGATTAAGGCCTGTACCTTCAGCTGTATTTGCTCTTAATTTCTTTTATGCTTGTTCCACTTTCTGCTTTACAAAAAAATGGCACTTAGATGTAGGTGTATACATTTTTCAAAGGTACTATTTGATTAGTGTTCAAGAAAACAACATTATCTAGATTTTCATTTGAATTTCTACTTTATAGCACATCCACCAACTTGGCATCTTCTTTAAAAAGATAAAGAAAAAGATATTTATAATAGGTCTCATGTAAAAATGTCTATATTTTGAAGATATATCAATATTGCATGTCATCAGCAGATGGCAACAATTGAACAACTTCCTTTATAAATGGACACCAGTCATCAATGAGCTTTCGCAGTGTTAGTATTGCCACTTGCAAAGAAAACGATCAGTGATTTTTATTGCTGAAGCCCCCTTTTCATACCATAGTAACAGCTATTGTATCATTCTTGAACATCTGTAAATACTACATGATACTTTCAAAAATTTTTGATGTCATTACGTTTTGGGGATGATAAAAAATGCTGAAGATGTTTTATTATCTTTTGATTTATCTTATTTTCTATTTTGCTACAATTTTTATGAAATCATAAATGAATTTTGTTGTCAAAACAACATTTCATATTCTTTTGATACTTGGGTTTATCTCAATATTCGTCAATGTTGTCTTATTGTCATGACAATTAACTTTCTACTCTATAAATATTTTTTCAATTATGTTACCATGTTGTTAGTTGAATAACATCCTGAAATATCTCAGTAAGCAAGTAAAACATAAACTTTTTTATATTGATCTTAACTTCATGATAGTTTTGAGTCATAAGAATATCTCATAAATATACTAATATCTTGATACCATTCCTGGCTTCCAACAAGTCAAAACAGCACAATTTATTATATATAATATGATAATAATAATATATTAATATGCTATTATAACAATATATGTAATGTGTAATATAATGATACATAATATATGTAATAACAATATATAATATAATAGTTCATAATATAATAGTTTTGTGCAAGAGTTTGTGTATTAGTACAGAAATCTAAACAAAACATTTTGGTTGCACAGAGAGCAAAGAGAAACCATACCTTAGACATGGAAAATCTTCTGAAAGAGGAAATGTTTTAACTTTGTTAAAAGGATTGAATAAGAGTATTCCAGGACAAAGAGTACACAGCTTTTGAAATAATTTGTCCCTTCCTTTCTTCCTGTCTGCCTGCCTGCCTTCCTTCCTTCCTCCACTCTTTCCTTCTTCCTTTTATCCTTTCTTGCCTTCCTTTTATTTTTTTTTAAAACAATCTGCACTATTTGTTTGTGTTTTCTAAAGTCTCTCTTATTGATAAAGGCAGGTATTGTAAATATCAGGCACATTCACTTAAAAAGAATATAGACTGTTCCCACTAATTTGTATGGACTACAAAAGTTAAAACAATTCATCAATTACTAACTTTTGTGTATACGGTCTCTGATATGCCACTTTCCTAATTCTTAATTTTAGATCAAGACTTATACCTTCTTCGTTATTATCTTTTTAACATATTCTGTACACAATTTCAATCTGTGGGTATTTCAACATCATTTCAAGAGAGTACATATTTCACAATAGTCACTCAACATAAAGAGAAATGATAGATTTTAGCCTCCAAATTCTATAATTGGTTTGCATTTTTTAAAATACTGAAGGCTAATATATTTCCTTTCAATAAAAGTAATGTCACCTTGTTTTTCTATAGAACCATTATAACATCTCTATCAGCATCTTTACCCAAAGCACTTTACTGACCTTGTAATTTGTGCTTCAAAGACTTTGTTGGTTAAGCATTTGTTCAGAAGATATTTTGAGTCACATTTATTCTACATCTTTGTCCTCTATACCAGGTATAAATCTACTTTGTTCCTAAAAATTTTTGTAATATTATTCCCAAATTCTGTCTTCTTATTCCTGTTCTGTTTCACATCACTATTACATTGTACCTCTTAAGCAAAAGAAGATCAAGACTATATGTATATAATAAAGTTTTAAAAGGAATATATCTATAGTAATACAACTAATATAGTAAAACATGGAATATATTAAATATGCATATTCCATGTTTTATTATATTATGTGTTCTTTGATTGTTATCCCATTGGCTATTTTCTCTATTGCTTCACTACTTTCACTAAGCTAAGAAAAAGACTATTAATTTATGTGTACTTTGTCCCTTTGGTTGGTCTCATTGACCTTTCTTGGTTCTTCACCCCAGCCTCTGCTTTCTATACATCCTCTGATGCCGGGTTGGTTCACCTCTCACCTTTCTACAGCATCTTTTTAGACTGTTTGAAGACCATCTTTGTTCTATCCAGCCTGAAGCTCTGTGTCATGGGCAAACTTTCACCTCTGCTCTTTTCTCTTTTGTATCTCTTGCTAAGATTCTATCACTTGAATTTACACAAGATTCTAAAGACTTCCAAATCCGTTTGTTTGGGATAAATCTCTTTTTCAACACATGAATGGATAAATGCACATATACGACAGAGTATTCCTTATTCAACCTTAAAGAAGAATGAAATTATGGCATTAGTAGTAAATGGATGGAACTGGACACCATCATGCTAAGTGAAATAAACCAGACCCAGATAGTCAAAGGTCAAATATTTTCTCTGATATGTGGAAGCTAGTCCAAAATAGGGAAGGTGGGGAAGAAAAGAAAATAAAGGGGGAGAATCCCATCAAAATGGAATAAAGATCAGTGGAGTAGAGAAGGGGGATTGAGGGTGAGGGAGGATAAATGGGATAAAGGAAGAGCAGTGGAATGAATCTGACTTAACTTTCCTAAGTATGTATAAGAATACACCATAGTGAATCTCATCTTTTTTTTTTTTTTTTTTTTTTTTTTTTTTTGGTACTTGGGATTGAACTCAGGGGCACTCGACCACTGGGCCTCATCCCCAGCCCTTTTATTTATTTATTTATTTATTTTTGTATTTTATTAGAGACAGGGTCTCACTGAGTTGCTAAGTGCCTCACCATTGCTGAGGCTGGCTTTGAACTCGTGATCCTCCTGCCTCAGCCTCCCGAGTGCTGGGATTACAGGTGTGCGCCACTGCGCCCGGCAAGTGAATCTCATCTTTATGCATGTCTACAAGGCACTAATTTTTAAAAGAAAACTGTATGTTAATAAAAGAAAGTTCAGTAGTGAAGAGGGAAAGGAACAGGGGGAAAGGAGGAGGGAAGGAAAAGGAGAAGCACTGAGGAATGAATTAGAGTCTCCAATGAATTAGACAATTGTTTTGCATGTTTTATAATCATGTCAAAATGAATTCTAATTTTATATATATATAACTAAAAGGAACTGACAACATATTTTTCAGACACATACATACAAAACGTATGACAATTTGACAAACACATAGAAATCACAAAGGAATTTTAGCAACTTCTCTAAACAAGTCAGACTCAGCACTGCTCCAAGAATGCAACCTCCTCCTTCATCCCACTCTTTTCCTATGATCTCTACCCTTCAGAAAGATGTGTCTCTTCAGTGCAAGGCATTGGAAACTGCCTGGGCTGATTTAGTACTTAGTCCAATGCTCATTAGCCAGCCTTGCCCTCAGATCCCTCAGATATATATGCAAAAGAATATAGATCAAACACCTAGGCTTTTATTAACTTTTTTTTTTTTTTTTTTTTTTTTTTTTTTGGTATCAGGGATTGAACTCAGGGGCACTTGACCACTGGGCCACATCCCCAGCCGTTTTTTTTGTGTTTTTATTAGAGACAGGGTCTCCCTGAGTTGCTAAGTGCCTCACCATTGCTGAGGCTGACTTTGACCTCGCGATCCTCCTGCCTCAGCCTCCTAAAGTGCTGGGATTACAGGCATGCGCCACCGCGCCCGGCAACTTTTATCTAATAAAAATAAATAGTCAAAAATAATCAAGTAGTCATACAAATATACACCATATTATACGGTGGTAAAAAGTGCTATGAGTGAATGTGAATCAGAGAAAACAATAAATAGTGGGAATTGCTGTTTATTGAAAAAATAAGTTCTGACAAAGAAGTTCTCTCTGAAGAGATGACTTGGAGCACAACTTTGAAGAAGGGTGGGAATGACTTAGGCAAATATTTAGGAGATCATCTTTCTGGACAGAGAAAACAACAGCTACAAAGACATAAGGTAGGTGCCCGTTACAGAGTATTCAATAAATATAATGGAGATAACATGACTGGAGCTGAGCAACTACTATGGAGACTGGTAGGAAGCTAAGCCATGAAGTTAACATATTTATACATTTTAAAAAATATCTTAGCAATAATGTGACAGAAATAATTGATAACTTCTCAAATGATGTATTTTAGTACAAAGGCACAGCTATACCATATGACCTAACAAAGCAGACAGGTGCTTGCCTGTATATGTTGAATTACTGAAACTTGCAGCAATAGATGTTACCTGATTTTGCAACCCAACACCACTGACACTTTTGCTGTTGGCAGTGTAATTGTTCAAATTGCTTAGTTATGAGGAACATACATCCCTAACTTCACTTGATTTTTCTAATTTTTTTCTTCCCAGAAATTGGAAAGCAACTTACCTTTAAATCTAAAATGATGTTGGGGTATACACCAGACATTGACAAAATATAAACAGGCATTTCAGTTCCTGGTTGTGTAGTATTGTCTGATGGATTTCACAATATCTGACTTTTGATTCTTACTAAATCTTGTTTTGTTACAGATAAGGGGTAACTAAAGTGTTTTGAAAATTTTTTCAAATTGTCTCTTGGACTTGTTGATAAACATCTTAAATGTATTTTAGGTATAATGGGGAATGATTCTAGTCTATTAAAGAAGAACAACAGAGTCATATTTATATTTTAAAAAGATCAATTTGAACTAGGCCCATATCTTAGTGACTTGTGAAGCTGAGGCAGGAAGATCACTTGAACCCAGGGGTCCTAAGGCCAGACTGCACAACATAGCAGACCACACCTCAAAAGAAGTTGTTCTATTGATTAAATGTTGAAATTTAGGGCATGAATACCAAAGTCAAGCAGAATAACCTTATTTATATACTTTTTGCTAGGGTTTACCCACCATGTTTCACAAGGTTATTACTTTAGGACAAATATTTGAATTTATTTTAAAATATCAAGCTTAAGTGTTATAGCAGAAAACAAGTTGGAAAGAATTCAAGAATATGGACAATTTGGAAAATAGCCTCAAACTGAAGCTTTGAACTTGGTGCTCTTGAGTTATAATAGTGCCCATATTGTTAACCACCATGGGAAAGTGAGGAGCTGCTTCTCTACCTCATAAACGTGAATCTGAAATTGCATTGTATTTCCAAATAATTCCCTATTAAAATTAGCACTGTGTTTTGGAGATAACAGAGCTTCCTCTCTTATTTCAAACATTTACATCATATAGCAATGGACAAACAAATGGGGGGAAAGTGGGGGATGAATCCTGTTGACTTAAAAGTGAGTTGCTATTTATCTTGCTTTCCTCTCTGCTTCTCTCCAAATACAAGATTTTTAATCCCTTAAGTCATCCAGAGATAAACTGGCAGTGTAGGCAGGAAGATTCCTCAATGCAAAGAGCTGTGTATTCCCAGTGGAGCTCAAACTTCTCTCTGAGCTTTATACTATACTCCATTGATTAAAAAAAAAAAAAAAAAAAAAAAAAAAAAAAAAAAAGATAGTTTAAGAGAGATGCTTTTTCCTAGGCCCAATTCATCAAATATATTAGAAAAGTTTTCACACTAAAAAACTATGTGTAGCAATAAATCATTTGATAGTATCTGTGAGATGGGAAAGGAAAATCTCCTTTAATTGTTACAGCAGTTAAATCAGTCACAAAGGAAGCACCAATTAAGAAATTTTGACAGTCAAATCTCATTTATGAACCATCTGTTAAGTTCACTTATCAAGACCATCAAGTGAATCATTAATGGCATATAAGGAAGCATTTGATTTGATGTTATTAGCATCCAAATATTAACCTATAGTAATACCGGTAAAAATGTGGGCCCAGAGCTGTGCATGGTGGCACAAGCCTGTAATCCCAGCTACTTGGGAGGCTGAGGTAGAAGTATCGCTGGTTTGAAGCCAGCCTGGGCAATTAGTGAGACCCTGCCTTAAGATGAAAAATAAGCTGGGGACGTAGGTCAGTGGTGTAATGCCCCAGATTCCAAACATGGTACCACAGAAAAAAAACAAAAAGTGGGTTCAGGATCAAACAATAATTACACGATTGCATGTACAGTGTTGGAGGAAATGTAGCATTTCATTTAATAGAGAGCTCTGGATTCTGATTCTCTGGGTTTAAATGTTAGCTGTACCACTATCTAGATATGTTACCTCAAGCAAGATACTTTCTTTTTATGACCTCAATTTCCCTGTCTGTAAAGGAATTATCTACCTACAGGTTTGCTGTGAGGAATGAGTAAGGTCATCTAGGCACTTAGAACACTGAAAATATGGACAGTGCACAAGAACACATGGAGAGACATTTAACATCACTGCTGTCATTAGAGGACAGGAGGTACTAGAAGTTGTTTTGGTTTTAGAAAAAGGGACATATACATTGACACAAGGATGCAGGAGGATATACAATTGGATACTTCACTGAGCTTAAGGAACATATTTTTCCTATTATATGATGAACCACAATGCTTAAATAAAGTTGTCTCTCTCCTTTAAAGTGAAGAAAAAAAATTACATCTGAATTTTAATCTCTTCTTTCTGCAGAATAGGCAGTTTCTGTTGTCACAGTTGGATTAAAGACCAGATGCATATGCTGACAGGACAAATATTCGTAAATGAAAGTGTGTGTGTGGTTTGAGTTCACAACCTTTATTGGATTTCCTAACATGCAAAAGCAGAAATAATGGCTACTAATAACTTTGTGGTTTATAGTTATTTCTACAAGGTCCTGGAGGAAAACAGAGAAGGTGGGAAAAGTTATAGTAGATAAGGAAAGCAAATTTTAAAAATTATCAATATTACTTAGAAAACACAAAGTTTCTACTTTCACTCAAGCCATTCAAACAAATTCACCCAAATTGGGATATTTGATTGATAATCCAAGTAACTGCTTCCATTTTCAATTTAATTTTAATTGATATATCTTTGATAGAAAACATTTAAATTATCAAATTATGTAGGATACAATAGAATCTTACTCTAAGTTTAAAGAATAAGAGGTTGAAAATATCCTAAAATAATACAACATATTGTATGTTGACAAACTGTAAAGGAACCCACAAAAAAGACAGAAAACACTATAAAATATTAATTATAAATTTAAAAAGGTTAGTACAACTTAGTTTTTGATCCTTGATTAAAAAAGGCTAAGAAGATGTGACTCCTAGTTTCAAGTTGCTTCTGATTTATGTGGAAGCAAGTAATATAAGTAAATAAAGAATCACAATAAATCACAAAGATATTGATAAGTGTTAAGATAGAGGGATACTTACTGGGCATGGTGGTCCACCCCTATAATCCCAGCAACTGGGGAGACTGAGGCAGGGGATCACAAATCAAAGCCAACCTCAGCAGATAAGTGAGGTACTTAGCAAATCAGCGAGACCTTGTCTCTAAATAAAATATTAAAAAGGGCTGGGGATGTAGCTCAGTGTGTTAAGCACCTCTGGTTTCAATCCAAGTACCAGAAAAATAAATGATAGAGGAATATATTTGTATATATAAACATACATAAACATATATATATATATATACATATACATAACCTTTAAATATTTGTCTACTCATATAAATATACAGTCATGTAAAAATACATTTATACACATTAAATATTTAATATATTAAATAATATATATCTAAATATTAAAGAACTTTCATGAAGGAAGAATTTGATAGGTTCCAGTAGTTAATGAAGAAACAACATGAAAGAAGGAAAGATTTTAGTTTTGAAGGTGCACTTCCTTCTTCAAGATTCTTAAGAAGTCAAGCACTATAAACAGAGAGATAGCAAAAATAAATAAATAAATAAATAAAAGGCTGCCCTGATATGCAAAATTATAAGAGTCTCACCTGAAAAGAAATTACATTGACTATCCTGAATGGATGGCCAGAGATGGTTAGAAAAGGAAAACATAAATTACATGTGTGGATTAACATTTCTTACAAAGACTTTATAGTACTCTAGTACCATAGTTCTTAAAATTTTTGCCAGAACAATATTTTCCTACTTCCTGATGGAAAACTTCTTATATCTCTTTATAAGTGCCCACCCTCCTTCAATGCTGTTGCTCAACAGAAATCATGCTAATTGGACCAGTTAATTCATTTTTTTCAAGATGAGACTCAAAATGCAATTCCTTGGGAAGAATATTTATTGCCTTCAATTCACTTTGAAGCATAAAATACTGACAGATACTTTTTTACTGAAGTCTATTTTGATAGGAAATAAGACATAAAAGATTCTAGAAATGAAAACATCCCAGCCAGGTAATAAAACAAACATTTTAAGTAAGGAGAGTAAGCCTCCCTTCCTTTGTTTGATCTTTGAGCTTATGGCTGTGCACACACATGTACACAATAAAGATGAGAAGAAAATCTGTATGTATTCTAGTTTATTCACTAACAAAAATTTATTTAAACTAAACCTCATTTAAGCTCAACTTCATTTATACATTTTAGCCTCATTCAAAATCATGGCAGAAAAAATACAATGTCAACAACAAAACTCACCAAAAAAGTCATCGTTAAAATATATAGCTTTTTTTTTTTTTTTTTTTTTCAGATTTGTGTTAGGTCCCTGAATACAGGAAAAATCCATACCTGCCATTACATGTTAGAACTCTCTGAAACACTTAACTATTCATCTAAGGTTGGATTACCTTTGTGTGCATGGAGGACAAAAGGAGAATGAAAGAATTCCTGTATTTTTTTATGCTCACTCCTTCA
Source organism: Tamias sibiricus (assembly GCA_025594165.1). Classification (NCBI taxonomy): domain Eukaryota; kingdom Metazoa; phylum Chordata; class Mammalia; order Rodentia; family Sciuridae; genus Tamias; species Tamias sibiricus. The sequence continues at coordinate 145,899,363 of CM046662.1, forward strand.
TTTTATGCTATTTGTCCATCAAATATTTAAGAAGCTAGAGTATTACCATCCATTTTTGGAGTTCTTTCTGTGCTATGCAAATCTAGAATGGAAGTTGTTATTATTGGTTCTACGAAAAATGTTATCATCTGCTAATCCTGAGTGAGGTATCAGAAGCAACTACAACAGCAGGAATGGCCACATCTTGCAAACTATAGACAGATTTTTGAAAGTCTGAAAAAGAAGATTGGGAGTTCACTTTCCAATTATTGTTAAAATGATATGTATTTGACAATATGTACAAGGTGCTTATTATGTTCTGGGTGATGTCTTTAAGCAAGGGAAATGCAAACTTGAATGAGATAGTAGAAACTCCTACGAAAGCCTCAGCAGCTTTACTGGGGAGCAAATACCTGAATCCATTTGAGGATACTGAGATCACTGTTCCTCACTCCTCTCCTATATTATCAGTGTTGGTAAATATTGCTAGGAATAATTCCAAATTTAATGAAGGAGTACTGTTTATGAAACTGGGGAAGAGATGAGCAAACAAACTTCCTGAACATTTACATTTCAGTAAATGTAGGCGGTGACACATTCAAGTACTCAAGAATTGATTTCAATACTTACATTGACCATGGCTTATTCTTTGGGGCTGCTAAAAGAAACACAAACTGGGTGGCTTATAAATGACAGAAACAGACAGGTATGGTGGTACACACCTCTAATCCCAGCTACTCTGGAGGCTGAAGTAGGAAGATCCCAAGTTGGCACTTTAGAGAGACACTGTCTTAAATTAAAAAAAAAAAAAAAATGGAATAGGGATTAGCTCAGTGGTGGGAACTTGCCTAGCATGCATGAGGTGCTTGGTTTGATCCAATTACCCACAACAACAACAACAAAAAAAGAAAAACTAAAAAAATAAGCTCTTTTTGTTCTCATGGTTCTGGAATCTGGAAGTATGGGACAAGGGCATCAGCGTGATGGGGTCTTAGTCAGGGACTGTTCCAAGCTGCAGAATAACAACAACTTCTTGCTGTGTCCTCCCATGGTAGAAGGGACACATGATCTCCCTCAGGCCTCCTTTACAAACATCCTCATCCTATTCAAGAGTGCAGCCTTCATAACCTATCATCTCATAGGAGGTTCTACTCCTTTATTCTATCTATCACATAAATGATTAGGTTTCAACACACAAGGTTTCTTTTTCTTTGAGGACATGATCATTCAGACCATAGTAGTCAAGAGTCTAAAATTCATTGTAGAACTGGATAGATTTCTAATGGTTCTAAAGCTGGCAAAAATTAAAATATCTAAAATAAAATTAGTAATATTTTAGTAGGATTTGTTGTTTCATTGGCCTAAGGATAAGTGATCTCTGTACCCACACTGTTTTGAAATTAAACCCAATTGAATCCATACTATATTTTAAATAATATAACATAAAAGCATGTCTTTTATATTTTAGGCCTTAATGATTAAATGAGTCTGCAGATACAGAAATGTATTGAATTGTTATGTGTATGAAATTGTGCACAGAATAAATGTGCTGCAAAATTCTATAAATGTGATAGATAATTAGTATGGTCTTTAAATAAGCTATTGATATTTCTTTTAGATCTAGGAGATAACTTAGTTTCCCATTTGAAAATAACAAATAGGAATTATTCTATGTATTACTAAATGTCAACTGTTTAAAAGAAATGATCTGTTTAGTTTATTAAAAATCAATTAAGCAAACCCATACTTAACCTTTTATTAATGTTTCAATTAAACTGCATTGCATAAGGGACAGAAGATTTTATCAGCCAAGTAGAAGTGGGTTTCTGAAAGCTATTGAGCATTACATGTTTCCAAATGTATCACAATCATTGAAACACCTGTGTTAGATAACTCTTAGTTGATCCACTCTAAAACTACAGAGTGCTTAATAGTCCTGAGAAGCAAAGACATTGCCAACAAGCCACAGGTGTTCACCACAGGAAGACATAAAAAATGCAATGATGAAGGATGAGATGACATTTCCCAACTCATAATATATATATCCCAAAATGAACTTATGCATCTATAATTGAGTTGGTTTTTAAAAATTGTTAATGTGGCATTTAGGTTATTAAAAAAGCAATAAAATTTCCAAAAGGTGCATAATATATTGGTTTATGAAATTGGATGCAAAGTCATAAAATCTAGTCAGAATCAGAGTTTTAATTTCAAAAACTTTTATTCCTGATAGCATTCGAATTGCCTGTGTCCTACATTGAATCAAAACTTTTATGTGGCTAAGTAATTATTTGAATGAATCTTTACTATAATAAAATGCAGCCTTTAAATTTTAGTAATTCAAATAACAGCCTTCCGATAGACTATTTACTGCAATAGAATATTATAATCGTTTCACCTAAAATTGTGTTTGTTATTGTTCATATAAAATGTTACAGTAAGCCATAAGCAAATTGCCCTATATTTTTTAATACTTACACTTAATCTTTCCACTTAATTCAATTTAACATAAAAAATAAAAACTCAGGAAAGCATTTTATAAGATTTGTTAATGCCTCTTACTTACTAACTGGACTCAACCTTTGATTATCCACACTGGGGGAAGTCTGAAGAAACACAGATAATAGAAAATAGTAGGTAATTCAGAAAATGGCTAACCAGCCAAATACATAAACACATTCACGTATGCTTATTTAAGCATATACTCTCATTGTCAATCCAATAAGTAGTGATTTAAATGAGTTGATGACAGAGAAACACGTGAGACCCAAACACCTTGAGATAATAAAGATAGACCCAATGCAAAAAAAAAAAAAAAAAAAAAAAAAAAAAAAAAAAGTCTCTATCTTCAGAAACTAATAGATGATTTTATGTTTCCATGTAGGTAATTTCAACCTTTCCCTGTGGGCTGTTTCTGCCTCAGTTTTCCAGTTCTTGTACCAAATCATTTTCAGTTCAGAGGGAAAAGTCTGGATTAAGAGCACACACCATTTTAATTGGTAGTTGTTCCAACCGGTATATGAGTCAGTACAGTGGACTATTTAGTAAAAACCCTAAACTCTGACATTCTGAAATAGGATGGATATTACTAAGTCTAATTTTTATCTACTCCAAAATAAATCTATTGTCAGTAAGAAAAACAAAAACAAAACAAAATATAAGCTTATTTCTCTCTTGGGTAAAGAATGATCTGCCAGAAGTGAAAAGATTAAGGATCCTTGAGTTTTGTTGTTCCAGCATCTACTTCTCACAATCTCCTTGTAACAAACAAGATCATTCGCCACAACCATATCCACTTCCCAGTTCACAGAAAAAGAATAAGAAAATGAAGAACAATTTCCTTTAGATGAGTTTGGCCCAGAAGGAGTCGGCATCATATTTATGAGAACTTTGAAGCACATAGTCAAGACTGCTACAATGAGGCTATGAAATGAAATATTGAACTAGTGACAGATTTGATCAACTAAAATTTGGTAGTATAATAAAAGAAAGAAAATAAAGATGAATATTTGAAGAAAAACAATAAATATTTGAAAATAATTGCCCTCTTTTTTTTTTTTTTTTTTTTTTTTTTTTTTTTTTGGAAAGAGATAATAATAAGAAGGGGCATATAGTAAGTTATAATAAAGAGCAGAAATTCCCATTCACTCTGACTGCCCAGAAATAGTTGAAATAAGGTAAGATTATTAGGAAAGAAAATTAAATGAGCCAATTGATCATGAAGTTTCCTATGGAAAGTTTTTAGACTGTTAAGAGATTCCATGCCCCCCATTCAAAGAAATCACCACCCTTATTTATTATATTAAGTGGAAAGTCAGAAGTGAAAACAATAACAAAGTTCACATTTTTCAGTGTTTCTCAAGATGTATTATCTTAAATATTGCTCCCAGAAGATGATTCTTGGAAAATTATCGTCTTGTCAAATAGATGTGAGAGACATTAAATATTATAAATTAAATTAATAATGGGTATTGCTACACATAATAAGCTATTTAAATTTCAACATTCTGAGTGTATTTTCAAAACATGATTATTTTGTTTAACTCTGTCTTTTCGCCCCCACTTTTTTATGTGTGACATTTGCATGCAATGCTTCCATGCAGTTTGAGTTAGAAATACACACTTGTGAAGCCATCATCACTTTCTATGCCTAAACTCATCCACCACCTCCAAGGTTTGTGTCTCCTTCTTTTTAAAAATTATTATTACTATTTATATCAAGAACACTTGATATAAGATCTATCCTTTTTGCCAATTTTCTGGTACAAAATACAATGGTGTTAAACATATGGACACCATGTTTTAATGTAGGGTTACTGGGATTCATTTACCATGTATAACTGAAACTTTGTAGCCTTTGATTAACACTTCCCAATCTCCCTTAAATCTCTGGAAATGGTCCTTGCAACTGTGTTTCTGTAAGTTACACTAAGGGTTTTTTTCACATAATTGGTCTCATGTGGTACTTGCCCTTATGTGTTGCCATATTTCCATTAGATTAAGGCTACCAGATTCATTCATGTTACAAATGGAAGGATCTTTTTCTTTTCAAGGGCAAATAATATACCCTTTTTTACACATCCTTTTTTACACATTACTTTTTTTTTTTTTTTTTTTTTTTTTTTTTTTTTTTTTTTTTTTTATCCAATCATGTGTTGAAAGTCATGTAGGTTGCTTCAGTGATCATGGGAGCAAAGGTATCTCTTCAATAAACTGATTTCAATTTCTTTGCACATATATACCAAGAAGTGGATTGATAAGTCATATGGTTGTTTTGTTTTCAGTTCTTTGAGGTAACTCTGTACTATTTTCAATAGTGGTTGTAACAATTTATATTCCCTTCAAGAGTTTTTCAAGTGTTTCCTTTCTTCACAACCATGTCAGAATTTGCCCACCTGCCTGCCTTCTCCGTTCCTTCCTTCTCTTCCAACTTCTATCTCTCTTTCATTCTTATTTAATGAAAAAAAAAATCCTATAGGTGTGAGGTGATATGATTTTGATTTGCATTTCCTGGTGACTGATGGTACTGAGGACTTTTTATCATATGTGTTTTGTTATTTGTATGTCTTCTTTGGAAAAAAAAATATCTATTTAGTTCCTTTGTTCATTTTATTTTTTATTTAATTATTTTTACTGTGTAAATTAAGTTTAATAAAAGTTGATCATTTTCAGAGGGATCTTTACAAAGGTATAAATGAACTCTTTTTTAATAGTTAAAGCATTTTTTACTTAATTAATTTAATTTGTTATACATGCTTTTAGAGGGCAATTCCTTTCATATTACATATAAGAACAGTTTTCCAAGTCATTGGTTTTACACAAAATATTTTCATACCATTTGAGTTTTTTATACATGCACTTAGTATATTGACATCCAACTCCTTTGCCGGGGCTGCTGAGTTATGAATGGGGCCAAGTTCTAAGCTACCCCCCTTTTGGGCCCTAAAGGGGGTTTTCTTTCTGCCCGCAGAAAGAAAACAACTTACCCGGCGAGGATGGGCTTAAGGACAAACATACGCTGAGTGCCTTCCTCTGCCTGATGGACAGAAACCACACCACACTCAGGGAGTTTTGTATAGCAAGCAAGAAAGCCAAAACTCAACTTTATTGGCAAGGTGCTGAACTTAAATAGGCCTAGAACTAACCAATCAGCCAGCAGGGCGGTTGGGTCTCTCACGCTATGTCATAGCCACAACCCTTTGCTTAGCCCCGGTCCTACTAGGGCTTGGTAAGCAGCCAAAGTCCTTCCCCTTGGCAGACATGAGTCCCAACACTCCTTCTGCCGTTGTTTTGATCCCCTTGCCCCTTTCCCTCCCCTCCCCCCTTTTTTTCTATTTAACATTCCTTCATTCCTCCTCTCATTCCCCCTCCCTTGCCACTATAATTCAGTATCATCCTAGCAAAGGAATTAATCGACCTTTGGTTTTCTGGGATTGGCTGACTTCACTTAGCATTATTTTCTCCAACTCCATCCATTTGCCTGCAAATGCCATAATTTTATTCTCTTTTACTGCTGAGTGATGTTCCATTGTGTATATATACCAAAGTTTCCCTATTTATTCATCTATTGATGGGCATTGGGGTTGTTTCCACAATCTAGCTATTGTAAATTGTGCTGCTATGAACACAGATGTGGTTGTGTCCCTGTAGTATGCTTTTTTAAAGTCTTTTGGGTACAGACAGAGGAGTGGGATAGCTGGGTCAAATGGTGGTTCCATTCCAAGTGTTCCTAGGAATCTCCATACTGCTTTCCAGATTGGCTGCACCAATTTGCAGCCCCATCAGCAATGTAAGAGTGTGCCCATTTCCCCACATCTTTGCCAGCATTTATTGTTGTTTGTGTTTTTGATAGCTGCCATTCTGACTGGCATGAGATGAAATCTTAGAGTAGTTTTGATTTGCATTCTCTAATTGCTAGAGATGTTGAACATTTTTTCATATATTTGTTGATTGATTGTATATCATCTTCTGAGAAGTGTCTATTCAATTCCTTAGCCCATTTATTGATTGGGTTGTTTGTTTTTTTTTTTTTTTGGTGTAAAGGTTTTTGAGAGATTTATATATCCTTGAAATTAATGTTCTGTCTGATGTGCATGTGGTAAAGATTTGATCCCATTCTGTAGGTTCTCTGTTCACCTCACTGGTTGTTTCTTTTGCTGAGAAGAAGCTTTTTAGTTTGAATCCATCCCATTTGTTAAAGTTTGGTGTTAGTTCCTGTGCTATAGGGGTCTTATTGAGAAAGTTGGGGCCTAATCCAACATGTTGGACATTTGGGCCTACTTTTTCCTCTATTGGGTGCAAGGTCTCTGGCTTAATTCCTAGGCCCTTGATCCATTTTGTGTTGTTTTGTGCATGGAGATAGAGCTTTAATTTCATTTTATTACATAAGGATTTCCAGTTTTCCCAACACCATTTGTTGAAGAGGATATCTTTTCTCCAATGTATGTTTTTGGCACCTTTGTCTAATAAAGATAACTGTCGATGTGTGGGTTAGTCTCTGTGTCTTCTATTCTTTACCATTGGTCTACTGGTCTATTTTGGTGCCAATACCATGCTGTTTTAGTTACTATTAATTTGTAATACAATTTAAGGTCTGGAATAGTAATGACACCAGCTTCATTCTTCTTGTTAAGGATTGTGTTGGCTATTCTGGGTCTCTTATTTTTCTAGATTAATTTCATGTTTTCCTTTTCTATTTCTATGATGAATGACATTGGGATTTTGATAGGTATTGCATTGAAATTGTATAGTGCTTTTGGTAGAATAGTCATTTTGACAATATTAGTTTTACCTATCCATGAACAAGGTAAATCTTTCCATCTTCTAAGATCTTCTTTAATTTCTTTCTTTAGTGTATTGTAGTTTTTATTGTACAGGTCTTTCACTTCTTTTGTTAGGTTGATTCCCAAGTATTTTATTTTATTTTATTTTATTTTATTTTATTTTTATGTTTTAGTAAATGGGTTGGATTTCCTATTTTCTCTTTCTGAGGATTTGTTGCTGATGTACAGAAATGACTTAGATTTATGGGTATTATATCCAGCCACTTTGCTGAATTCGTTTATTAGATCTAGACGATTTCTGGTAGAGATTTTTGGATCCTCTATGTATAGAATCATATCATCTGCAAATAGTGATAGCTTGAGTTCTTCTTTTCCTATCTGTATCCCTTTAATTTCTTTCATCTGTCTAATTGCATTGGCTAGGGTTTCAGGAACTATGTTAAATACTAGTTGTGAAAGAGGACATCCCTGTCTTGTTCCAGGTTTTAGAGGGAATACTTTCAGCTTTTCTCCATTTAGGATGATGTTGGCCTGGGGCTTAGCATAGATGGCCTTTACAATGTTGAGGTATGTTCCTGTTATCCCTATTTTTTCTAGCGTTTTGAACATGAAGGGGTGTTGTATCTTGTCAAATGCTTTCTCTGCATCAGTTGAGATGATCATATGATTCTTATCTCTGAGTCTATTGATGTGATGAATTACATTTATTGATTTCCTCATGTTGAACCAACCTTGCATTCATGGAATGAACCTCACTTGATCGTGATATACTATTTTTTTTATATGTTTTTGTATTCAGTTTGCCAGAATTTTATTGATGATTTTTGCATCTATATTCATTAATGATATTGGTCTAAAGTTTTCTTTCTTTGATTTGTTTCTGCCTGGTTTTGGAATCAGGGTGTTATTGGCCTCATAGAATGAGTCTGGAAGGGTTTCCACTTTTTCTATTTCATGGAATAGTTTGAGAAGTATTGGTGTTAGTTCTTCCTAAAGGTCTTGTAGAAGTCAGTTGTGATCCATCTGGACCTGGGCTTTTCTTGGTTGGTAGGTTTTTTTTATGGCATCCTCTATTTCTTTGCTTGAAATTGATCTATTTAAGTTGTGTTATGTCATCCTGATTTAGTTTGGGTATATCGTATATTTCTAGAAATTTGTCTATGTCTTCATTAATTTCTATTTGTTGGAGTATAGATTTTCAAAAAAATTTCTAATTATCTTCTGTATTTCTGTAGTGTCCATCGTGATGTTTCTTTTTTCATCATATATATTGTTAATTTGAGTTTTTTCTCTCCTTTTCTTAGTTAGCATAGCTAAAGGTTTATCAATTTTATTTACTTTTTCAAAGAACCAACTTTTGTTTCTGTCGATTTTTTCAATTGTGTTTTTTGTTTCAGTTTAATTGATTTCAGCTATGATTTTAATTATTTCCTGTCTTCTACTGCTTTGGTGGTTAATTTGTTCTTCTTTTGCTAGGCTTTGAGGTGTAATGTTAATTCATTTATTTGTTGACCTTTTCTTCTTTGAAGGAATGAACTCCATGCAATGAATTTTCCTCTTAGTACTGCCTTTATAGTGTCCCAGAGATATTGATATGTTGTATTGGTGCTCTCATTTACCTCTAGGAATCTTTTAATCTCTTTTTGATGTCTTCTGCAACCCATTGTTAATTCAATAGCATATTATTTAGTCTTCAGGTGTTGTAGTAGGTTTTGTTTATTTTTTATCATTGATTTCTAGTTTCATTCCATTATGATCTGACAGTATGCAAGGTGGTATCCAGTTTTTTTTTTTTTTATTGGCTTAGAGTTGCTTTATGACATAATATATGATCTATTTTAGAGAATGATCCATGTGCTGCTGAGAAGAAAGTGTACTGACTTATTGATGGATAATATACTCTATATATATCAGTTAAATCTAAGCTATTGATTGTATTATTGTGTTCTATAGTTTCTTTGTTTAGCTTTTGTTTGGAAGATCTATCCAATGGTGAAAGCGGTGTGTTAAAGTCACCTAGAATTATCTTGTTGTGGTCTATTTTGTTCTTAAACTTGATAAGGGTTTGTTTGATGAACGTGGATGCTCCGTTATTTGGGGCATATATATTTATGACAGTTACTTCTTGTTGATCTATGATTCCCTTAAGTAGTATGAAATGCCGTTCCTTATCTCTTTTGATTACCTTTGGCTTGAAGTCTACTTTGTTTGATATGAGGATGGAAACCACTGCTTGCTTACGTAGTCCATGTGAGTGATATATTTTATCCCATCCTTTCACTTTCAGTCTGTGGGCTTCTTTTCCTATGAGATGTGTCTCTTGAAGGCAGCATATTGTTGGGTCTTTTTTTTAAAATCCAATCTATCAACCTATGTCTTTTAATTGGTGAGTTTAGGCAGTTAACGTTCAGGATTATTATTGAGATATGATTTGTATTACCAGTCATTTTAAATTTTATTTAATTCTATTTTATTTTTGGTATTTAGCTTGAATTGATTTCTCCTATGGTTAGATTTTCTTTATTTTTGTTATTCCTTTTGAAAGTTTTCATTGTTGTTTTTCAATTCCTCCTTGTGTAATATTTTGCCAAAGATGTTCTGTAGTGCTGGCTTTCTTGTAAATTTTTTTAGCATTTGTTTATGATGGAAGGTTTTTATTTCATCATCAAACCTAAAGCTTAATTTTGCTGGATATAAGATTCTTGGCTGGCATCCCTTATTTTTTAGGGCCTGGTATATGTTGTTCCAGGCTCTCCTTGCTTTGAGGGTCTGGGTTGAAAAATCTGTTGTGATGCAAATTGGTTTTCCTCTATAGGTTATCTGATTTTTCTCTCTTATGGCCTTTAAAATTCTATCCTTATTTTGTATGTTAGGCACTTTCATTATAATGTGCCTTGGTGTAGATCTGTTGTAATTTTTTACATTTGGCGTACTATATGCTTCTTGTATTTGGTTTTCAAATTTATTCTTCTTGTTCAGGAAATTTTCTGATATTATTTTATTAAAGAGATTTTGTATTCCTTTGGATTGATTCTCTGCACATTCCTGTATTCCAATAAATCTTATATTCGGTCTTTTGATGGTATCCCATATTTCTTGGATATTTTGTTCATGGTTTCTTACCATCTTCACTGTGTGGCCAACTTTATTTTCAATATTATATATTTTGTCCTCATTGTCTGAGGTCCTATGTTCCAAGTGATCCAATCTATTGGTTATATTATCTATTGAGTTTTTTAAATGGCCTATTGTTTCTTTCATTTCAAGTATTTCTGCTTGGTTTTTTTCTCAGACTCTATCTCTTTCTTAAAAAGATTATCTTTTGTTACCTGTATTTGTTCTCTTATCTCTTTGTTGGTGTGATTGATGGTTGCCTGTATTTGATCTCTTATCTCTTTGTTGGAGAGATCAATTTTTGCCTGTATCTGCTCACTTAATCCTGAATCATTTTAATTATGTATATTTTGAACTCCTTTTCCAACATTTCACCTACTGTGCTTTATATGGATTCTATTACTGTACTATCTTGGTTTGTTTGGGGCATTTTCCTCCCTTATTTTTTCATGATATCTATGTGTTTTCTCCTCTTGCAGTGTAAGTCTGAGGTATAACTGTTTCTGTCCTATTGTCTTATATCTTCCCTACAGGTTACCTGATGCATAACTTTTAAGAGAAAGATCAATATTACAACATTCAAAGTCCCCAACGTATTGCCATATACCAGTTAGTTTCTATTTTTATATTTACAATTTTGACACTTTAACCATAAATGATGAGATCAATTATTTTCTACCATTTAGTCAGTATTTTTTTGGGGTGGTTCACAGTATCTAATGGTAGAAGAGGGGACTTATGGGTTGGCTAAAAGGTTTGTGAGGTAGGATGTGAGAAGATAGACATATTCGATTATTTGACTAGTGAGAGGATAATCATGGGAATTAGGGTGTTAGTAGGAGAAACAAAAGATGGGTATCCCCATGTAATATTCTCTGTTCCTGGGCCTTGGACCTGTTCCCTGAGCTGTAGGCAGAGGCAGAAAATACCTGTGGCTTCTGAGTGGGTGGGCCGAGCTGGGAAAGCATGCTGTAGGACCTAGCTGGAACTCTTGTAGGCCTGGGCTTGTTCCCCAGCTGTCCCCAGTGGGAATGGCATCTGCAAGGTAGGTGGGCCTGGGTGGGAAGGCATGCTGTAGGGCCTACCTGGAACTCTTGCAGGTCGGGGCTTGTTCCTCTGCCTTCCAGAGCCAGAATGGCATCTCCGAGGTGGGCCAGACAAGCTGGGAAAGCACGCCTGGAGGGCTTAGCTGGAACTCTTGCAGGCCAGGGCTTGTTCCCCTGCCATCCCCAGCTGGGATCACTTTGTCCTTTTTAAATCAGGTTATCCTTATTATTTTGGCTATTGAATGGTATGCTTTGAAATTTTGAATAATAAACATTTCAAATATTATATGCTTTGCAAGTGTTCTCTCACATTCCACAGACTTCTATTTTGTTGATTGTTTGTTGTACAAGACCTTTAAGTTTGATGTAATGACACCCATCTGTTACATGTCTGTATACCTGTCTATTGTCTGTACTTTGATCTTTTAGCCCAGAAATAACAGCCACAGCCAATGCCCAGAAGCTTTATCCTGATGATTCTTCAAAATATTTTGTGGTTTGAAGTCCTATGTGTGTTTTATTCATTTTCACTTGATTTGGGGTTCTTTGTGACAATAGTCCAGTTTCATTTATTTGCATGTTTTTATCCAGTTCTTCTCAAGACTTATTGAAAAGACTGTTAATTCTTCTTTGTGTATTATTGGTTCCCTTGGAAAAGATCAGCTTTTTGTTGAGTTCTCCAATCTGTCCCATTGGTATATATGCCAGTTTTTATGATGGTACCATACTATTTTACAAACTTTAGCTTTGGAATCAGGAAGGGTGACATCTACAGTTTTGTTCTCCTCCAAATTTGTTTTAGCTAGTCAGAGTTTTTTATGGGGTCCATCAATGTTTTGGTACTGTTCAATGTATTTCTGTAGAAAATCACATTAGGATTTTAATAAGGATTACAGTGAATCTACAAATGAGATTACAAACTGTATATAACAGTCTTTTGGAAACATTTGGGCCTTATGCATTTGGATATACCTGACCCTCCCCAGACTCAGTGAGTTTTCAGTCATTATTTCTTTAGATATACTTTCTTTCTTCTTGCTCTCTTCTGTTTTGGGAATTCCCATGGAGGATATATTGATGCATTGATGGTACTGTGCATGTTTTGTAGGCTACCTTCACTCTTTTTCATTCTTCCCTTTTTGATTATTGTTCCTCTTACTAGATGATTTCAAGTTACCTATCTTTGAGCTGATTCTTCCTTCTATTTCATCAAGCTCTCTGTTTAAGCTGTCTATTAAATTTTTCACTTTGATCATTGTGTTTGCCAGTTCCAAAAGGTTTGTTTGATTATTCTTTATGGTTTCCATATCTTTGCTGTTAAGGTATTATTTTTCTGAATTTTGTTTTGCTGTCTGTGTTCTCTTGTATCTCACCATGACTATTATTAGGATTATTTTGAAAAAATTTTCAGATAGTTTGTAGATCTCCATTTTATAGGTCAATGACTGGTGCTTTATTTTGTTTCTTTGGTGATGTCATATTTCTCTCATCCTTGGTGATCCTTTTATCTTCTGTTGATGACTGAACATTTGAAGAATAGTCATATCTTCCAGCCCCATAGACTAGCTTTGGCTGGGAAAGCCCTTCATCTTTCAGCCTGACCAGAATCTAGGTGGGTCTTCTGGGTTCCTTGCCTGGACAGGTCTGCTTTCTGAGTCCATGATATGTGGACCTCTTGACCTGGGTCCCTGGAGGCAAGACTGGCACCAGAAGTTAATGAATTGGACTTAGGGTCTGTTTTCTCAGGCGGTATATTTGGGATTTGAACTGGGGGGGTGGGGTTCTACTCTGTTGCTAAGCTTCACTGGGGAGGTCAGGGATCCAAAGTCTGCTGGGATGGCCTGTGGCTGGCATTTGGTGAAATAATTTTTACCCAAGTAGCACTTCTTAACATATTTTGGAATTTTTTCTCATAAAATTATTTTAATCCAAACTGTTTTATTGTATAAAATAACAACATTATATGACTAAATGAGAGCTGAATATGTCAATTAACTCAACACTTCATCCAGTCAATTCTCAACTTTTATTATTGTCATTTTTATTGATTTCACCCCAGGATCAACAAGGCATGGTTGGTTCAGGGGCCCATTCAGGCTCCCTGCCTGAGGCAAAACATGACTTAAGAGGTTTTGCTCATTTACTGTTTCAGCATTTCTCTGGCTGCTGTGTCTTTGCAAATTCTATTTTCTTTGAAATGCTTTTTTTTTTTTTTTTTTTTTTTTTGCCTTCCTTCCAGTTTTCAAACTAAGAAACATTGTATCAATAGTTGCTGTGATAATTATGAGTTAATATGCATAAAGCAGTTAGAGCAGTGCTTACCATATAGGAAATATGTAACTTCTAGAAATGAGGAAAACATAGTACTAAATTATACATTGTAATCCTCTCCTAGATAGGGTTTTGTAACTTTTCTAGAGATCTTATCTCACCATATAAAAATGATGACTATTATTTTGTATCTTCTCTGTAAGACAGTGAGCTAATCAAATGCTGATGTTTTATATCTTTAATTTCCATATCATCTACACTTAACATAATGGAGTTTCTTGATTTTCAATAAACATAAAATCCAGTTGAAATATTTTGAATTATTTTGTCCATATTGCTCACCAATATGTTCTGTGGGAAAAAAAAAGAAAAAAAAAAAAAAAAAAAAGACAGGTAGAGAAAATAATAATGCTCCCAAAGGATTTTTTTTAACTTAATTAATGTTTATATCAACTTGGTTTTCTCTTGAATGTAAGCCTGAGAAACACTAGGACACTTGAGACTCCATCTTACATCTAAGTGAAAAGAATTAGAATAGTGGTTTCTCTGTAGTGAGCTCAATAGTAAACATCTTAGATTTTGTAGATCAAATGATTTCTGTTGTAACTAGTCAATTTGGTGGCTGCAATGAGAAAACAGCCACAGATGATGCATAATGAATGAGTGTGGCTGTGCTCTGATAATAGTTTATTTATAAAAATAGACAGATAATGAATAGTAATGCAGCAGTGTTGTGAAACACCAAGACATTTGACATTCACATTGGAAATAATATCTCCTACTGAACTTTATCACCAATAGATTGTTACTTCCCAGAGCAGGGTAGAGGCATTTTCCATTTCTTAGTTGTCAAAATTAGGAAGTTTAGATCCAGGTTGCCTGGATTCACCCACCACCTTACTAACTCTGCTACCTTGAAATATTTAAGATTTACTTAATCTCTCTTTACTTCACTTTAGTATCTTTACAATGATTATATTAATGGAAACAGCTTTAAGGGGAGATGTGACAATTAAACAGATTAACTTCTAGATTTTGTGGAATTCATACAATACTGCCTAATGATCATTTTATTTATGCTCTATAAGTAAAATACCTCTAGTGACAAGCACATAATGGACACTCTGTCAATGTTTATTTACTTTCAAAATGTTTCTGTCAATTATTATTTTCAAACAAAAATATTGAAGCCCAGGAGATACTCTTAATGAACATATCAATGACAGTAGGATAGGCACCTCAAAAGTACTTTGATTCTTTTGAGTACTTAGGGCACCATTTATTGCACTGAAATTTGTCTTGACTCTGAATCTTGAACCAACCACTCACAGCCATTTATACTGGGGAATAAATAGCAATGCAAGGAAATGTATTCTCTTTTGATATCTGAGTTGCTTCCTGTATTCCAAACTGAGCTACATAATTGGAATGTAAGCTTGGAGATTTTTTTTCCCTTTAATGTAAAAGTTAGATAAGAAAAGAAACTAATCACACTCTTCCACAATTCCTTTCCACTTAGTGCTTCATAGCAAGGCCACTTCCAAAGTAAAGGTATCTTCCTATTTTATTTTATTTTTTATAAAAAAGAAATTGAAGAAAAAATAATCAAAAGATTTTAAGCCACAAAAAATGACTATACTTCTGTTTAATGATATCTATGATTTTTTTTTTCCTTTGCAGAAAGTCAATGGTCAAGACTCATATACCTATTTTGTACTCTTAAGTGTGCACTTAGGTTTTTATAACTCTAATAGTTTCTTCATTGACGGAATCGTGCTTGCAGAAATACATCAGGCAGTCCAGAAGCCTGGTCCTCCTGAAAGAGTGGTCATCTAAAAACAATTTATTCAAACGCACAGTCTTTCTTTGAGAATATTCAGCAATTTTGTGTAAATATTGGGCAAGCAAGCAGGAAGAGTCATCAAAAAATATAAGGAGAAATTAACATGGTGTAAGCTACCTGCCATCGAATGAGCATGGCAAGGTTTACCCCTTAGGAAATATGAGATAATCATTTGCTGTTGGTGTCTTCTTGGGATTTCAAAACTAATTAAATTCATCACTGACTGCAGACTAAGAAAATTATTTATTTACCTTTACATTCAAAAGTGATTTTGCTTTTACTTACAGTAAAGGAACTCATATGTAGACCTTTTTCTGCTGGTGAATTTCTGGCAAATATTTTGCACAATTGTCATGTAAAACCATGTATTTTATATAATAAAAAGTAGAGAAAAAACAAAGTCACAATTGCCTGTTTGAGTCTCTAATTCTAGCTGAAGTCTTCAAGTTGTGCCTTTTACCTTTGACTCCGGGCATGCATGCCCTTATTAAGAAACCCTTGCTGCCAACAGATACACCATTTATATCTCAGCCTCCCACTTTTCTGAATCAGTGGAACCAACTCATGGGGGACTGTTTAACTATGAGAATGTTGCTTGGTGTTCATGACCTCCTCTGTTGTACCTAGCACATTTCTTTCTTTAGGACCAAGATGTTCCTTGATATGTTCATGCTTCTATGAGGTCAGGTTTAATATTTCATTTAAACTTCCAGAAATTATAAAAAAAAATATGCAAAAATAATGTGGAACCTCTTTGAATCTAAGTCACCTATGTCATTTAACACTGAATATCCTGGAAAACTTTCAGGAAGACTTTTGCTTTATAGAAATTCTGCTAAACAGGGCTACATTTATGAAGTAACTGACTTACTGAATGCATTTTATTTTCATTTCTTGACCAAGTCATTAATATATTTGGATGAGAAGTAATCCTTTATCAAGAGTGAGCAATTTAGCTGGGCGCGGTGGCGCACACCTATAATCCCAGCACTTTGGGAGGCTGAGGAAGGAGGATAGCGAGTTCAAAGCCAGCCTCAGCAATGGCAAGGCACTTAGCAACTCAGTGAGACCCTGTCTCTAATAAAATACAAAAAATGGATGGGGATGTGACCCAGTGGTCGAGTGTCACTGAGTTCAATCCCCGGTACCAAAAAAAAAAAAAAAAAAAAAAAAAGAGTGAGCAATTCATGAGATTATACTCTTGGTCCTTTTACTTTCCTATGGATTTTTCATATTTTGGGGGGTGATATGTACTTTCCAGTGTGAAAGAAATATGTATTTGATTTTCAAATTTCCCTTTATTTCCTATTATATTTTGTAAGAGGTTATATTTAACTGTGTTAAAATCCTAACATCTATGTAAAGAGAAGTATGAGACTTCTATTTTTCTCCTTTGGGCTTATACAAAAATATTCAAGGAGGTTCAGTTTATCTGTCTCATACATGAGACTCTTTAGCTCTGATTTTCAGGATTGTTCTTTCTTCTGTTGACTTTTCAAGTAAGATAATTCAGTTTACAATGTTGCTTCTGATGAATGAAAACATGAATTATTTGTTGAGTTTCATAAGCACAATAGTCCCAGAGCATGTGATAAATCTTTAGGAATTAAATATTTAGGAATTAAAGCAGACTTTTATGACTATGTCACATAAGAATTGTATTAAAATACTTTGAGACTTTTACAGTATTTTTAGGCTGAAATTCTTTAAAATGTGTATTGAAAGAGTAACACAAAATAAAATAGTCACAATTTGAGATAAAAAATTGGTAATAGTACTCTAATAATTAAAATAATTCCATTTCTGGAAATCAAATTTAAAATATTGCAAAAATTAAAAATAAGGTTGGGTATGAGATATACACTGTATTCTAATGAAGGTAATATGAATATTTTTTTTTAATTCCTTGGGGTTTCAAGTAATTTGTTGTAATAATAAATAAATATCAAAGTATAATTAAATTTATAATCATGCCCCCCAAATGATATTCTTTTTGTAGTGAAAAAGTAGAAAACTATCCTTACACTGTTGCATTGAAAAGATACCCAGTGGTTCTCATAATTTTCAGTAAGACCCTTGGAGGAGTTTAATTCCAGGAGGTAACTAGAACTTATTCTCCTATTATGTCACTGAGGACTCACTGGGGCTCATAATTTGATATTAGAATCTGAGACACATTTTCTACCCCTGTAAAAAATGGAGAACAAACTGACAACTTTCTGAAGCTAACAGTTTTATAAACCTGGATAAATATTAGGAAAGGAAGGAGAAGGTGAAGCCTCACAATAAGACTTGTAGTAAGTGTTCAATATTTTAGTGAGAGTGTATGAGAATAATTACATGATTTGAGAGCATAAAACCTCACATTAAAAAATGTACATGCCTGGGGTAAGGTGGCATTTGGCCATAGTGAAAAAGAGACAGAAACAGATGGAGAGAGACTCTGCTCTCATATTTCAGGTGAATATACATTAAAATTATCCCTGTAGAAAAATATTAAGTAAGACCCAATAATCATTCATTTACTCCAAAATAAATGCAAATAATTTAGGACTCTAAGAATTTCCTCAAAGTTATGATGGAAAAATAACATACCTAAAATTGATACAAGGTGGGACAAAAATAGAAGATATTAATCAAAATGTGCTTATAGAAATGAAATGACCAAAAATTATTAAGAGCAAAACTGATAATCATGGAATGTTTATAAATAGTATCAGTATTTGGCATGAAATCTAGAAATAACTCAGAGAAAGGATTAGAAAATTTATTTATTATTTTATACATATTACAACACAAAGAAATTAAGAGATGAGGATAGAGAGTATATTTAGAGCTGCCAATAAAATCATTCCAAAACTCAAGATTGGACATATAATATTTGAAAGCATAATAACTGAAACTTTTCCAGAATTCAAGAAAAACTGATTGCAATTTCAATGAGAATATTAAAATAAGTAGAAATAAGTATTCATTCAGTCATTTTCTAGGGTTACAGTTGAATAATATGAAATAAAAAGGTAAATTATAAACAATGATGAAAAGAAAAAATAAAAACTGTGTAAAAAATAACTTTGTAACTACATCTAAGGGAATAACCCTCAACCGTGAGTGTTCACATAGGATAAAAACTATGAGATGACTGTAATGTTAGAATTCTACATACAACCAAAGGAACAAATAAACTTTAGGGTAAATTGTATTTTCAGACATTCAAAATAAAGACAATTTACAACACAAATACTGATGCCCAGTCAATACTAAAGTGTTTTACAGTAAAGCAAAATTAATCCTTAAAAAGAAGGAGTGGATGAAGAAAACAATTGTCACAAAAATCAACACGTGACAATCAGGCAGGGTTGGGGTGGTGAGGTAGGTAATTACAAGGCTCTAAGTTTATTCCATTCAAAGCAGCATGGGTTTCCAGATGACTATATAGTCAGTGAGCTAATTTATTCCTGTATGTTGAAAATTATGGACAATTATAAAGACACAAAATTCAATATTGTTATCCAAAATAGCAGAGGACAACAGATGGGACTGAGAAAAATCTTATTACAGAAATGGAAATGAAGACACAGGGCAAGCAAAAGTGCAGCTAAAAATGATGAAAAAGATATGGAATATCAGACCATGCTACCAGAAAGATGTATATGATATCAGTAACCATAGTACATCAAAAAAGATTGCACTCACCTCTCAAACTGATGTTTTTAAATCCAATTTTTGCTATTTTCTGATTTACACATAAAATAAACCACCATTTAGGTGTTATATTTAAAACTTCTAAAAAACTAAGCCAAATAAAAGCTAATCAAAAGAAAACACCAGGGGCTGGGATTGTGGCTCAGCAGTGGAGCGCTCGCCTAGAGCGTGCACGGCTTGGTTTCGATCCTCAGCACCACGTACAAATAAACGCATTGTGTACAACTAAAGCAAATAAATAAATATTTTAAAAAAACACCAATATTAGTATACAAAAATGTGTTCGTTTCCTATTATTTCTGTAGGCAGTTACTACAAATGTAGTATCTTAAAACAATGCAATTATATTTTCCTGTAGTTCTGGGAGTCAGAAGGTCTGATTCCTTTTGAAGGCAATGAGGGGAGAATCTTTTTCCTAACTTTTTACACTTCTGTCAGTGACCTGTATTTCTTGGCTTGTGGCTCTTTTTTCTATCTCCAAAGCTCCCTACCCCACACACTGAGCTTAAAAAAGCCTACAACCTCTGCTTTTTATAACATTATTATTTTTTCTCTAACTCTGACTCATCTGGCATTTTCTAATAAGAATTATTGTTACTAGATAATCCAAGACATTATCCCCATCAGCATCAGACCTAATTATATTGTCAAAGCCTCTGCCATATAAGGTAGCATCCACTGGTTTCAGGGATTGGAATGAGGCCATTATTAATCTTAGTACAGATAATAAATAAACAAGAAGATTTATTTCTTGGAGAAATATAGTACTTATACAAATAAGCCTGTAGATCCTATTCTATTTAAGTCAAAATCTCCATTGAATTGTCAAGATAGTGGACAATTGCTTGGAAGAGTCAACTTCTAAGAGAAGTAAAGATAATGAGAATTATTATTATTAGCTATGATAAACTACAACTTTAGTAATCAGGAAAAAAGCAAAGAAAGTTCCAATTGGTTGTAGAAAATTTTGGCTTCAATGTGGAAAATACAAAATATTTACCCTATGCTATGAAAATAAACTCCAGATAAATGAGACACCACATTGAAAACACCAGATGGAAATGTATCAGGATGTCTTACAATTTCCATATTTAAAGGATTTTTTGTAGCAGGTTAAAAAAATAAGAGAAAGGAAGAAATTTAAAGGAAAAGAATGTTCCATTTAACTATGCAGAATTTAAAGAGTTCAAGACTGATCAAACAATGTGAAACAAGTAACTGCTATCTGTGACAAGGTATTTTTTACTTATAAAACAGTGCTAATACATCATAACATAAGGATGCATGAATACTCATATTTATAGCAGCACAATTCACAATTGTCAAGCTATGGAACCAGACTAGGTGCATCCATGGATAAATAGGTAAAGAAAATGGGGCATACATAAACATTGAAGTTTTATTCAGACATAAAAAAAGAATGGAACTATATTATTTGCCTAAAAATGTATGGAACTTGAAACCATTAGGTGAAATAAACCAAACACAGAAAGTCAATGTCATATGTTTTTGTGTAGAGCATTGACTTAGATGATGGTATCTGACTGCCTCATGGATATGGCTATACTTGTGCTGGGAACTTTCTGTGCAAAGATGCAGGTCAGGCTTGCCCAGTTGCTATGGTGACACCCTCCCTGAGGAAGGCCTATGCAAAGGCAGGGAACTATGTCAGTCTTGACACAGAACTCAGTCACTGGCTGCCAGGATAAAGAATCTGGACATAATTAGATAACCACAATTTCTTGCAAGTGCCATGAACCTCCATCCTTACTTAAAACAATGTAAATATATTTTCCTGTAGTTCCGGGTGTCCTGAGGTCTGATTCCTTTTGAAGGCACTGAGGGGAAAATCTTTTTCTTAACATTTTGCACTTCTGTCAGTGCAAAAACAGTTTTTACAGAAACATTCCCACAAATAACTTTTTGATGAAAAAAACCTATATAATAAATTTGCTGTACCAGCTGTGGGTCACTGTTCTTCCATTAGAGGATGGTGTCCACCTGGTCCCAGTTTTTTCTCCATAAGTGCTTTTTGTGTTTCTTAACTCCCTATTACCACTCACTGGTTTCTAAGGTTCAGCCATGAAGGTCATGTTTTCTCTCATATGTGGAGCCTAGAGAGGAAAGTGGAAAAAACAAATTGGATGAAAGGATTTTCATAAAAATCAAAGGAAAATCAGTGGAGAAGAAGAAAGGAACCAGGTAGAGAGAGGAGGGGAGTGAAAGGAAAATTACTGGGAGATGATATTGGACAAATTATATTGCTATATCATGTGATATACAATTATATAGCAACAAATCCCAACATTATATGTAATTACAATGCACCAATAAAAAAATTAAAAAGAACAACCCCTAACCCCCAAAGACAAAATAACATAGAATCGTGCTATTGACCAATATATTATGCACAAATATATAAAACAATATATTATGGATTCACAAATCAATTAAAAATGCAATGAAAGGTATTAAGATTTTTTAACTTCAAGGATATATAAAGCTCTCAAAAACCTTTACACCAAAAAAAAAAAAAAAAAACAACCCAATCAATAAATGGGCTAAGGAACTGAACATACACTTCTCAGAAGAAGATATACAATCAATCAACAAATATATGAAAAAATGTTCAACGTCTCTAGCAATTAGAGAAATGTGAATCAAAACTACTCTAAGATTTTATCTCATGCCAGTCAGAATGGCAGCTATCAAAAACACAAACAACAGTAAATGCTGGTGAGGATGTGGGGAAATGGGTACACTCTTACATTGCTGATGGGGCTGCAAATTGGTGCAGCCAATCTGGAAAGCAGTATGGAGATTCCTATGAAAACTTGGAATGGAACCACCATTTGACCCAGCTATCCCACTCCTTGGTCTATACCCAAAGGACTTAAAAATAGCATACTACAGGGACACAGCCACCTCAGTGTTCATAGCAGCACAATTCACAATAGCTAGATTGTGGAAACAACCCCAATACCCATCAATAGATGAATGAATAGGGAAACTTTGGTATATATACACAATGGAACACTACTCAGCACTAAAAGAGAATAAAATCATGGCATTTGCAGGTAAATGGATGGAGTTGGAGAAAATACTGCTAAGTGAAGTCAGCCAATCCCAGAAAATGAAATGTCGATTGATTCCTTTGCTAGGATGATACTGAATTATAGTGGCAAGGGAGGGGGGATGAGAGGAATGAATGAATGTTAAATAGAAAAAAAGGGGGGTGGGGAGGGAAAGGGGCAAGAGGATAGAAACAATGGCAGAAAGAGTTATACACCAATATACTAAGTGCATGTATAAAAACTCAAATGGTATGAAAATACTTTGTGTAAAACCAATGATTTGGAAAGCTGTGCTCTTTATATGTAATATGAAAGGAATTGCACTCTAAAAGCATGTATAACAAATTAAATTAAATAAAAAATTTAAAAAAAGATAAATACCTGAGACCTTGAGGAAAATAGAAGACTCAAACACATCTAGTGGTGATAGAAAGTACATCATCTGCTTGATGTCATCTCATAAATATTTTTTTTTAAAATTGACATATTATTTTATCTCTCCCTCTCTCTATTTCTCATGTGTCTGAGTGGTTTTCAACAAAGATTCAGTACTTACATAATTGACTCTATGTTGAAACCTACACTGTCTGGTTCTGAGCTCAAACCCTTAATTCCTGTACAATGTTATCTGCAGAGAATTACAGAATGACTATGATTAGAAAATGTATGAAAAGTAAAATATGGAAAAATTAATGATAATTGTTTTCATATTGATTCTGTAAATTAGATTCTTTTTCTCTTGTTCTCAATCTATTTATAATAAGATGATATTCTTTCTCAATGATGAAACATGGACATTTCATAGGCATTCTTGTTTAAACATCAAAAATATCATTTAGAGTATATGTCATCAGAGGGGAACTAGATTAATAAGGACGTCTTCATTTTAAGCAGGAAGAAAAATTAACATGAATTTGTGATGTGCAATAAGTTTTGTTATACATATTAAAATATATTAATAACTAAGAATTTTTGATGACACCCTTTTGATATCACATCATATAAATAATGTGTTTATATTAACAAAATACTTAGATTTTTCTTCCCACATAATCTTTTGTCAGATATTTGAAATCATAAGCAAGTTCTATAACATCACTTAAACAAGTGAGGCTCTTACAATAAAGAACAAAATGAATATTATGAAGAATATTAATGATTTTGTAACTTTCCAAAAAGATTCTAGAATTTTTACACAATCTGTTAACATAAAACATTGTTTAAATAAATTTGAAGAAATGTGTGACTAAATGCTGCCATTGAAGTAGTTTCATGTTTAAATATTAACTCATTTGGCATGTGTAATCCAGACAATGACTAAGTTTGCAGACATTACTTTTCAGAAAGAAGGGAATAATGTCTAGAAAGTCAATTTTAGTTTTTTCATTTTACTGTTTCATTTAATTTGCCAAATAAAATAGTATTTTATTTGATAAGCTATCTGTGACCATAATTTTACTTTGTAAAAATATTTAATCCTATTCTTTAAAAAAAAATCTCAACATAGAAGATATCTAGATATCATTCGCATTGTTTATTATCACGAAAAATTGTCTTGTTGTTTTGATAGTCTTTCAATATGTTGAACTTTGAAGTAAGAAGATGGAAGGAGAAAGCTGTTGGTACCAAGCTTTAAATGCATTAAAATAAGGAATAATTCTGAAATTAAAAAAAAATATTAACCCAAGGGTCTAAGCCAATAAAACTTTTGAAAGATCAATACATTTTTTACTACAAACAAAAGCTAATAAACTCTTCATTTCATTGGCTATAATGCATTGGTATTAAAAACTAATATGAAAATAAAAGATTGTCTTTTTAATGTATTTAACTACAAAAAAGTCATCTACTATGAATTAAAACAAATAGCAAAAATGGTAATGAACATTTTGCTTATGAGAGAAGGCCCTCATTTACCTCATAAACAAATTCTGTAACATCATATACAAATGCTGAATTTGAAGTAGGTATAGTTTATCTGAGCTTATCATGCATTGTAGCTTTTATTCAAGGAAAAAGAATCAAGTGAGGTGAATTTCTTTAGTTAAATGTCTGAAAAAAAATGCAAAACTTTCACTTTCCTAATCTTTAAGATGGCCTTCCTTTCCTCCATCTCTCTCCTTCTAAGTTAATACAGAAATATTTTCTTAAATAAAATCATGTTAGAGTTTGTGGTTCCATATCAATTACACAACATCATATGAGAAACCCTTCAACAGACTATTGATTGTGTGATGGCTATACCTACCCCTTTGGTCTTTCATGAAAATTTTAGAATCAGTTTCTTTATATCTTTTTTTTTTTTTTTTTTTTTTACATAATAACACTTCAACTATTTATTTTACAGTGGAAAATAATATTTATATGTTTTTATTTGTTGTTTTTAGATCTACATGACAGGGTATATTTTGATATATTATGTATACATGGGGTGCAACCCATTACAATTTTGATCCCATTCTTGTGGTTGTAGATGATGTGTAGTTACACTGGTTGTGTATTCATATACGAACATAGATGAGTTATGTCCAATTCATTCTACTATCTTTTCTATTCCCATCTACCCTCCCTTCCTTTAAATCCCCTTTGTTTAGTCCAATGAACTTCTATAATTTCCCTCATTACCCTCCTTTGTTATGGGTTAGCATCCACACATCAGAGAGAATATTCAACCTTTGGGTTTTGGGGATTGGTTTATTTCACTTAGTCTGATATTCTCCAATTCAATTCATTTACCAGGAAATGCTATATTTTTATTCTTCTTTATAGCTGAGTAAATTCCATTGTGAATATATACCACATTTCCTTTATCCATTCATTTGTTGAAGGGCACCTAAGTTGGTTCCAAAGCTGGGCTATTGTGAATTGAGATGCCATAAACATTGATGTGGCTGTGTCATTGTAGTAAGCTGATTTTAAGTATTTGGGGGTATAAGCTGAGGAGTGGGATAACAGGGTCAAATAGTGGTTCCATTCCAAGTTTTCCAAGGAACCTCCTTATTGCTTTCCAGCATGGTTGCACCAGTTTGCAGTCCCACCAGAAATGTATGAGTGAAACGTTTTCCCCACATCCTCATCAATATTTTTTGTTACTTATATTCTTGATGTTGGCTATTCTGACTGGAGTGAAATGGAATGTTAATGTAGTTTTAATTTGCATTTCTCCAATTACTAGATACACTGAACATTTTTCATATATTTATTAATTAATTGTATTTCTTATTCTGTGAAGTGTCTGTTGAGTTCCTTTACCCACTTATTGATTGGGTTATTTGTGTTAAGTTTTTTGAATTCTTTTATATCCTGGAGATTAATGCTCTGTCAGAGGTGCAGTAGTAAAGATTTTCTCCCATTCTGTAGGCTCTCTCTTTATGTTCTTGATTGTTTCTTTTGCTGTGAAGAAGCTTTTTAGTTTAATGCCATCCCATTTACTGATTTTTTAATTTACTTCTTGTTTAGGAGTCCTATTGAGGACATCTGTTCTTGAACTGATTTGATGGAGAGTTGGGCCTAATTTTTCATCTAGTATGTGCAGGGTCTCTGATCTAATGCCAAGGTCCTTGATCCAAGTGTAAGATTTAGGGGTTCAATTTCAATCTACTGTTCTTGGATTTCCAGTTTTCCCAGCACCACTTGTTGAATAGTCTGTTTTCCCTCCAATGTATGTTTATGGTATCTTTGTCTAGAATAAGATAACTGTATTCATGTGTGTATGTTTATGTGTATTATGTGTATTCTGTTCTCTTCCATTGGTCTTCAATTCTATTTTTGTGCCAATACCAGGCTGTTTTTGTTACTATAGCTCTGTAGTATAATTTAAGGTCTGGTATTATAATTGTCACTTTTCTCACTGAGGATTACTTTGGCTACTCTGGGTCTCTTAGTTTTCCAAATGAATTTCATGACTGCTTTTTTTTTATTTCTATGAAGAACATCATTGGAATTTTTATAGGAATCACACTAAATCTGTATAACACTTTTGGTAGTTTGGCCATTTTGACAATATTTATTCTGCCTATCCAAGAACATGGAAGTTCTTTCCATTTTCTAAGGTCCTCCTCAATGTCTTTCTTTACTGTTTTGTAGTTTTCATTGTAGAGATTTTTCACCTTTTATGTTAGATTGATTCTCAAGGGTTTTGTTTGTTTGTTTGTTTGTTTGTTTTCATTTTTTGAGGCTATTGTAAGTGAAATAGTTTTCTGGATTTCTCTTCCAGCAGATTTGTCATTAGTATATAGGAATGGAATTGATTTACAGGTGTTAATTTTATATCCTACTACTTTGCTGAACTTGTTTAAGAGTTCAAGAAGATTTATGGTGGAGTTTTTGGGGTTTTCTAAATGCAGAATTGTATAATTGGCAAATAGGGATAGTTTGAGTTCTTCTTTTCCTATTCATATCCCTTTAACGTCTTTCTTTTGTCTAATTACTCTGGCTAGGTTCTCAATGACTATGTTGAATAGAAGTGGTAAAAGAGGGCATGCCTGTCTTGTTCCAGTTTTTAGAGGAAATGTTTCCAATATTCTGGTAATAAAAATCATATCTCAATAATAACATTGAAGATAAATGGACTAAACTCATGAATCAAAAGACATAGACTGGCAGATTCCATTAAAAAACAAAACCCTTCAATATGCTGTGTCCAGGAGACTCACCCCATAACCAAAAACATTCACCAGTTGAAGGTAAAAGGATTGGAGGAAAAATAAATCAGTCACATGGATCTTGTAAACTAGCAGAGATTTCTATCCTCATTTCAGATAAAATGGACTTCAAGCCAAAGTTCATCAGAAGGGAACAAGATGGTCATTCCATACTGATTAAGGGAATTATACATTAATAAGACATAACAATCTTAAATATGTATGCCCCAAACAGCAGAACACATACATATGTCAAAAAACCCTTCTCAATTTCAAGAATCAAATAGACCATAGTACGATAATACTGGGCAAATTTAATATGCCTCTTGCATCACTAGATATATCCTCCAAACAAATACTGGTTTGTTGACTTAAAGACAAGAACCACATGATTATCACAATAGATGCAGAAAAAGTATTCAACCAAATTCAGCATCCATTCATGTTAAAAAAAAAAATCTAAGGACAGTAGGAACATACATCAACATTTTAAAAGCTATATATGTTAAACTCAAGGCCAATATTTTTCTAGATGGAGTTTCTTTATATCTTCAAAACAGGTTGCTAGAATGGTTCATTGAATTGTGTTGAATATTTTAATATTTTGATCATATTAAGAAGAATTAACAACTTAAGAATATTGAGTTCTTTAATCCATTAACAGAATATGTTCATTTTTATTTGGATTTCCTTTTTTTTCCTTGTCTGTGTTTAAAATTTAACATACATACACATACACATATACACACATAAACTGTATATATTTGATTTATACTTTGGTACTTAAGGTTTTTGTTGTTTATTGGAAACTGTAGTATTTTTATTTAAAGTTTCAGTTTTTCACTGGGAGCATCTAGAGAAGCAATTAAATGTTGTACAACGACCATGTATCCTGTCATAGTTCCAGGAAACATTCTTACAATGCTTACTGTTTTTTATGTATGCAGTTATTACCTCCGTAAATAAAAATGTATACTTCTTCCTCTTCAAGCTGTGTGCCACTCCATCTTCTTTTTATCATGTCTTGTTGCACCTGTTAGAACTTCTAGTGCAGTGTTAAATAGGGAAAGATATTCTGGCTCTATTTCCAATTACAGCAGGAAATTATTTACTTTCTCATTGTGAAAAATCGTATCTGATGTCAGATATTTTATATTACCTTTGTAAATCTTTATTTACAGATTGAATTCACAAATATTTTAAGTGACTTTCTATGCTCTTGAGAAATACTGGTTTATTTATTTTTGTTCACTTATACTATCTTTATTTTTCTGGTTTTGGTATTGAGGACTCATAGAATGTATAGAATAAATTGAGACCTATTTACTTAATTTTCAAATTTTAGAAGAGATTGTGAAGAGTTGGTAACACTGCTTTACAAAATAATTAGTGTCTGCCATTTATTTCTGGAAAATTCTTGGTCATTTTCACTTCAAATTTCATGCTTGTTGAAGATAAAGATACCCCACTTCAAATCCTTATGTCCTATTTTTATCACTTCTCTACTTTGGAAATCCAATGTATACATCTCCTCTGATATAGGTTGCTTTTTTTTTCCCCATCATTTTTTATTTGTACCTACTGAATTTGCCACTTAAGTTTTCTTAATAGTTTATGAGCATAGCAGCTCTTGTTCTAGATAAGAAGACTGTAGTTACTCTACCATTCTGGATAAGCATGTATCTCCATATTTCAGAGTAGTGTTCTGATGGTGACCTCTCTTCTACTAAGTGTAACAAAAGAATCAGTCAGTCATTAATTTATCCAGGTTTTATTGTTGGAAGGACTGGATTAATGACTTTCAAACATAATGTATGCTATTTCTCATGCTCAAAATCATAATTTTGTTTTTAGCATCACTTATACATTATATTGGGCTCCCTAGTTTCCTCCAATTCCTGAACCTTTTTGGATTTCTCTTATGCAAAAGATTTTTTATCTTGATTCATCCAATTTATTAGTCATTTTTCATTCTTTGTTTTCCCAGTTTGGTTTCTACTTATATTCTTGTTTTGCATCTAATCAACAACACCAAAAATTTGAGCTGACAATGAAGTTCAGTGGAAGAGCACTTAAATGACATGTGAGAGTGTCTAAACTTGATCTCCATCAACACACAGGCACACACCCCCCCACACACACACACACACAGAGTTACTGATGTCTCTACTGTTTATCTTCATCTTTGTGAATTTATGTCTCTGTTTTTAATTTTTCATTAACAGTTTAGTGATATTAAAGGGCAGCCTCATCTGATTATTGAGTGAGACTGTGAGCATACAGTCCCGCCATCTTGCCCAGGTGCACGGTAGTTCTTATGAATAGTTGTCAAGAATTCCCTGAGGGGTTGACCAGATTTTGTTGGACCTGAATTAAAATTTGACATCCCTTTGCCTAGTTATGCTTCTTCTGTTTCTTCTCAATTATATTGTTCCCCTAATAGACATCTTATAACCTAAACTGAGCCTTTCAGCATCTTCTATGAAGCTAACACACAATAATTAACTAATGATGATAGATTTTCTAAATATTTGTTTTCACAATATTTTCTTCTTAGCACAAGTTGTTCTTGGAAAGTGGTTGCTTTCTCACTCATTGTTGACAATGTGATTCTAAAGGAAAGATTAATACTAAGGCTAATGTTAAAATTATTTGTGCATTCAAAAAAGGGTCAGTTCTGTCACCTTTTATTTCTTTGTTCTGTGTTATAAGTATTTTTATTAAACCCCAGTTTCTAGACTAAAAGACTTTTCAGTTTTTTCAGTGTTTGTTTAGCAGCTAAACTTTAGCTTACATAAAAAGGTCCAAAGTTTGTCTTAATTGGGCACATATACACATATAGTTTGGAATGTAAATGATCCTTGGAGCTCCATGTGTTGAAGGCTCATTTTCCAGCTTGGCACAATTGGGATATAATGGAGCCATTAGGAGGTGGAGCCCAGTGGGAGGTCTTTAGGTGATTGGGGGGCATGACTTTGAATAGGATAGTAGTAATGGATCTCTGTCTCTGTCTCTCTCTTTCCCAGTCAGAAGTTAGTGGTTTTGTTCTACATCACCCCTCTGCTATGAGTGCCACCAGAAGCTAAAAGCAACAGATCCACTATTACATGGATTGATACCTCTAAAACTGTGAGACAAAATTAATCTTTTCTCTTTATAAGTTAATTAATTTGTTATAGTAACAAATAAACACATAGATTAACAGTGCACAACTGAATGAAAGCATCATGCTTCATTATACTCGTGGGTTCTCACTGCCCCAAAATACATAATGCATATTTTTTTTTTGTTTTGTTTTTGGTTTGTACCCGTGATAGAACCCAGGGGAACTTAAACACTGAGCCATATCCCTGGTTTATTTGTATTTATTTATTTTTGTTTTGAGACATGGCCTCACTAAGTCAAATAGCACAGTTTTTAGGCAGCCTTTTCGGTGTTGTGACCAAAAAACATGATACAAATAATTTTAAGGAGGCAATGTTTATTTGAGGGCTCGCAGTTTCCTAGTTCTGAGTTCATACATGGCCAACTCCATTCCATGGGGCCTGAGGTGAGGCAGCACATCATGGTAGAAGAGTATGGCAGAGGAAAGAATATGGGGAGATGGTGTCAGGAAGCGGGGGGAGGGAGAATGTTCTACTCCCCAAGGACAAAATACAAAACCCCAATTATCCACCTCTCCCAGGCTCACATTGCTTGCCAACAGTTCTTACCCAGGTAATACCTTTGAGGGGCTTAATGCTCTGATTGGGTTAAGACTTTCATAACCCAATCATTTCTACTCTGATGACTTTTGAGGGACAACTTACATATAAACCTCAACAGCACAGTACATGTGGAATAAGACCTGGATTAGAGTTTGCAGGAGGACATTATTGTCAACATGTTCCCTTGATTCCTTCTTTTTGTATTAAAACATGGGATAATAAAAGTTATGACATTTCTTCCCACACCATATTTACTAATTGGAGCATCCATATACCTGATGCATTCCCTATTTTCTGCAATGTATTCATTTCCAATTGGACACTACTACAAAAAAAAAAAAAAAAAAGATCACTCACAGGCCCAGGCTCCAGGGCTTGGACTCTGAATCTTTCGCGGTGGCAAACGCCTGTAATCCCAGCACTTTGGGAGGCTGAGGCAGGAGGATCGCGAGTTCAAAGCCAGCCTCAGCAATGGCGAGGCACTTAGCAACTCAGTGAGACCCTGTCTCTAATAAAAACACATAAAAGGGCTGGGGATGTGGCCCAGTGGTCAAGTGCCCCTGAGTTCAATCCCTGGTACACACACACACACACACACACACACAAAAAAAAAAAAAAAAAAAAAAAAAAAAAAAGAGTATAAAATCAAACTCATACACTTTTTGTAAAGTATATGGATTGGACTATCATTCTTTTTCTCAGCAATCATCAATAAAAGAAAATTAAGAAAGTGCAATGGAAAGTTACTTGACTTGGCTGTATTTGTGCAATGTGATGGTTCTCATAGTCAAATGAATGACTTGTGACAAAAATCCATAGTAAGGTTTTTAAGTAGCATTACTTCTCTGGATTTTCTTAAACTGTTAGTATTATGTTTACCTTTGCTTCATTATACTTTCAAATTCAAATTAAGATCTAGAAAGGAAAGTCTAAAATATAGTAAATAAATCAAGGAAATAAGTTTTTTTTTAAGATTCATTGGAAAAAAATAACTATTGGAAAAACACAGTTTGCATTAAACCTTACTGTATTTGCAAGTGTCTGTCTGCCTTTCTCCTTCTTCTCTTCCTTCAATATTACTTATATGCTTATCATACTCTGTAGTACACATTTATTGTTTATGCATGTATAAGGAACATTGTTCCTCTTTCTTTTTAATTGCCATTATCCTTAAGCAATATAAATATGGATTTTTAAAATGAGACACAGTCTCTCAGCAGTTGATAAGATCCTGTGAATAATTTAGACCCTGGAACTACCTAAGATGTGAAGAGGCTGTAACTTAATATAGACACTTTCATATTGCTCATGTCTAAATTGAAGCACATTGAATGTGGAAGCAATCATCATCATAATATGATTTTTTACATAAATCATTACCTTTCATGGTGAAAATGTCATTTAAATGTTAGTTTGGAAAATATGGAAATCCAGCATGGACTATAACTACATGCTACCTAATTCACCTATTTTAGATGATGTGACATTTTACTAACCAACCATCATCTTGTCACTAATATTTTCTTGATTGAGTAAAATGGCTGCAATATGCACAATTTATCAGCAGAACTATTTCAATTATTCCTTGTTATCCTCAAGTTTTAAGAGCACTGGTGCAAACTGTAACAATAACAACTATGGAAGTAGAATACCAAAAGAAATGTATATTTTCAGGGTTCCTCCTTACCTGGTTTTATAAATTGATAAGATTTAGTTCTTTCAGAACTTTTCTTGCATGAAATTTAACTTCGTAACTTTTCTCGCTTAGTAATGTGTAAGAGGCAAATGCCTCCAAAATGGCTTTATGAACCAAGTGTCAGGAGGAAATCAAGAATCATTATTAAATCCCCCCCTGGGAATTCTTTAGAAAGAATTTGATTTGGGCAGGCAAGTTGAATCCAACAGCTCATTAAATAAGAAAACAAATAATTTTCAGTCAAGAGGTGAGAAAACATTGGATGCTTCTTAATAGGTAGTCCCCAAATTATTATATAAGGCTTCTGAAAGTTTCATCCTCATACCCTTTATTCAGGAAATAAAATTATCTCCCGGGGAATTTCAGTGTGGCATAGTATTTAATGAAGTAAATAAGACACTGTTGCATGCATTTTCAGTGGAGACACATTAATGACTCTGTAGAGGAGAGATAACACAGTACCATTACCAAGTATTGTCATGAGTTCTTACAGCTACAAGCAATTTAACTTAGGGAAACCACATGCTTTACAATTAGAGTGTCTCACAACTAGAATCGAAATCCCATGTGATCTCACCACTCATACAAATGAGTCTTTATCATGGAACATAAGGTTACAAAAAGAATTGTCATATACTTTTAAAGACACTAGAGTTTAGAGTGTGGCATTTTGGGAACCCCTTTCCCCAAGATAAAGCTCCTATCTTATTTTCTTACAATAGCCACTAAAAACTGCTACAGAATAAAGTAGCAAAAAAAAAAAAAATGTAGTAAAAACTGTCAAAAACAATGGCACTTTGAAGTCTGAGCAGGACACTCAGGGACTCAGAAATCCTTATTACAGAAAACTCTTCCTCACCTAGTGGAAGAGGATATTGAAGAATTTAACTTTTCTCAAAGTATTTACATCTTTTATACTATTGGCCTCATCCTCAGAATCACATGTCATCAAGGCAAGTGAGCAAGATTTCTATGAGCATTTTATACCTGTCCTACCTGTCCCTATGGGGGTCTCTGTAATCTCACAAATTCCACTCTTCTTCTTTCTTGAAACCAGTTTAATTTTTTTTTTTTTTGTAGTTATAGAAGTACAGAATGCCTTTATTTTATTTGTTTATTTTTTTTTTTTTATTTGTTTATTTTTATGTGGTGCTGAGGATCAACCCGGTGCCTCGTGGTGCTGAGGATCGAACATGCTGAGGATAAGCTAAAGTGCTTTGCCACTGACCTACAACCCTAGCCCTAAACCATCCAGAGTTTTATTGAGCAACAAAATTACCTGAAGAGACTTTAAAACAAATAAATTTTAAATATAAGAACAGAGAATGTTGGGCTCCAAACCCAGAGTTTCTTATTCAATAGGTCTTAGGTGAGATCAGATAGCTTTCATTTCAATAAATTTCCAAGGAGGTGATGATGATGTGGTCATGGAGAAGACTGAGAATTTTAGGACTTCAGGTCTAGGAATAGATGAGCTTCCTCTCAGCTGAGTTGTTTTTGTGAACTGTTATCTTATTTCAATCACATCATCTATTTTATTCAACTTAACCAGCACAATTCAATAATTTAAATCACTCCCATTTTGTGGTTCTTATGTTCATTGTACTAGTAGCTATCCCCCATCCATAAGTTTATTTAAATCAGAAGTTTTTGTTTAATGCATTTTTATTAGGTAAAAATCACATTTAAGTGTTTTCCAGTCTTCTCTTTAATTTATGTTGTTTTAGTTTGTGGTGGGGTGGGGGGTACTTGGGATTGGACCTTGGTAGCTTTTCCACTGAGCTACATCCTCAGGATTTTTTATATTTTATCTTGTGACAGGATCTCACTAAATTGCTCAGCCTGTCCTTGAACTTGACACCCTCCTGCCTCAGTCTCCTGTGTAGTGGGATAAAATAGTGGGCATTTACCACTATGCCAAGCTCTATTTCTTCATAGATTCAACAACTTCAGTGAGGAAATAATAATGTCTGCATTTTTTGGCACTGTTCCCCAAGATTGGCACCATTCCCTGGAAATGTCATATAATTGTTAAGAACAATGTCACTTTTTATTAAAAAAAAAAAAAAATCTTTAAGTGATTTTATTGCTCAGTAAAACTTGAGAACCCTGGATTTAAAAAAAAAAAAAAAAAAGAGGGTTGGAATTTGTGAGATTATAAAGACCCCTCCATAGGGACGAGGGTGACAGGTATAAAATGCTCATGGAAATCTTGCTTAATATTTTCCACACCCATCTAAAGATTCATTGCTTCCCATTCTAAAACAAAACACAGAGTAATTAAAGAAAGAATACTCATTTATTTAATGTAAATATACATCTTCAGAATTGAAGATGCAAAGATATTAGGAAACCTGTGTTTTCATAGTTTATTGAAGAGTAAACAATTTCACAGAAAGATTGGATAAAGTGAATAGTATATAATGAGAATAAACTGGGGGAAACTTTGTAAGATCTGTTTGTTCAGATTCTCTCTTTGTCCCCGTGTTTTCAGAGATAAAGATATTTATTTTCTCTGAACCTAGGGTGGGTATTTCTCACATGAGTTCCTATGATCTGCTTCAGAAGTTCAGAGAATTCTTTGATCTGCTTCAGAGGAGAAGGACACAGAAGGTCAGCGTCTTCTTGCTTCTGTTGTTTCCTCAAATACCTTGGTGTATATTTGGAGGAAGCATTTCATGAACTTTATCACTTCTCAATTATAATTTAAACAACAATGTAACCTCTTCAACATTAGCCATTCTAACTACTCCTCTGCTGCTTCTTTTTGAATTGTTTGTTACCCTGACTTATGAGCTGAGCTACTGCATCACATGATGCCTTATATCCCTATCCAACATTCTCAAATTTCATGCAAACAGAAGATGATAATTTATCCTTTTTATTCTAATCATTGGTCTTTTTTGAAATCTTGATTTTAAACATTTTCATTTAACTAGTTATGAAATAAAAAATTTAGGAGTTGGTCTGCTCTCCCCAACATGTAATTAACCAACCAACCAACTTTTCAATGCTGCCTTGATTATTGAAACAGTTTGCTTTTCTTCAGTTTCCTCCAGGTAATGTCATGATGTCAGCAGTGCAATCTAAAATCCAGCAAACAAAATAGCCCTCTGATTTTTACTCTCCCACATAAGATCTTTCTTTGTTGCTCTCCCTCTAAGATTCATAGGATCTACCAAACTTAATATTTGTCTTTTTTTTTGCTTGGAGTTTATAACTTCACCTACCAATTTAGTTGTAGTTCCCTAAAAACAATATGTTTTTCTTCATGCTATCAACACTGAGATTTCTTACATTTTTTATTAGCTACAGTGATACTCTTTTATGAAAAGTTTACTTTCCCCATTTCTCAAATAATATTCTCCAAATTTCATTTAGGAAATATGTTTTTTTTTTTTTTTGGTAATTCTTAAAAGTTAAATTGTTCTCCTAGATTTATTTCCCTATTTGAAGAATCTTACTTACATGCTTCCTATACTTAGATTCAACAACATTCAACTACACAGTCTACTAGTAGATAGTTGCTAAGTAGATATTTTTTGAAACTTACTCAAGTCAAATAAGAAAGAATATGGGGCCAACTGAAAATGAGGAGATAAAAAAAAAAAAGGTATTGCCTGTAGAACTTAAGAGAAATAAATGCACATATAAACAAAGATTTGATGCACATGTTTATAGCAGTTTTTTAAAAAATAATAACCAAATTTGAAAACAGTGTAAGTTCCAATCCACTGATAGTTAATGAAGAATATGTGGCTTTTTTATATAATTCAATATTGTCCAGTAATAGAGAACAGTGAATTATTGACAGATACAATAGTTTGAAAATATTTCAAAAAGGATATGGTGATTTTATAAGGCTAATAGAATAGTACATACTATTGGATACCATTTACCATATATTCTAGTGCAGGTATAATTAATCGATAGAAACAGATAGCAAAACATATTTTGCTTGGGCCCAGGGTTGGGAAGGAGAGATTGGCTAGAAGAAACTCTTTAGTGTGATACAGTTGTTTTGTATCTTTATTGTTGTAGTAATTAGATAGGTTTATTCATCATTCATTCATTCAAAATTAGTGAGGTGTGCACATAAAGTTGATGATTTCATTGTATATAAATAACTCATTGCCATTTATTTAAAATAACTAATGCTTAATTTAAATTCATAAATAAGACTAGTTTTAGATGAGGTATATCAAGCTCAAATTCCATTAAAGTTAGGCAAGAAACTGTGGGCATGGAAACTCCTGTGAAGAGCCATATGAAATTATAAGGGCTGTGTTAAACTGGAGACTACATGTTATATCCAGAACTTTCAGATTATTATTTACATTATTAAATGCTTCTCTATCAAAAAAAAATGTTTGTCATCTTGAGAGTTAGTCCATGGATGCTGGCTAGTAACTCCTGCATTAGATAAAATAATAGTCCTTTTCCCAAGATCAAATGGTAAGAAATAAACTAGGTAGAGAAATAAGTTAATTTATTCACAATGAAGATAAAAGGTAAATTTTACTTTTGGTAATTCTTCCAGTAAAACAATTCTGGTGTAAAATAACCTGGTGAAACTAATAATGAGTTGAAGGATAAAAACAATTTTGGGGGGCTGAGGTTGTGGCTCAGCAGTAAAGCGCTTGCCTGGCACGTGCACGGCCCGGGTTTGATACTCAGCACCATGTAAAAATAAAAGGCATTGTGTACAACTAAAGCAAATAAATAAATATTTTTAAAAAATGATAATTCTTTGGAAAAATATTGTCAGGCCATGTGAGATGAATTAAAAATTTCAGTATACAAAATAAATGATATCTGTGAATGTGGGGAGTACAGAGGGAGTATATACATATTTTTTTTATCCAGAAACACATACATATATAAATGGACTTTTGTAAAATTCATTAAGTTGAAAAAACACAAGTTGGTGCAATTCCAAAGAGACATGGGTCTTTCCTGAGTAAAACACAGTTGAAGTAGTCTCCAGTATAAATTCTATCAAAATATTTTCAAAGTTCACACCTGCTTACTAACACTGGATTTCCTGATAACAGAGGGAAGAAGGTTGAGTTAAATGTATTTTTGCCATGGAATTATTGTCATTATTCCAGGAGCACATGACTGGCAGTCAAGATGCACACAGAAATGTGAAATTGAGGTTGGCCAGCTTTAGTCAGAGTCAGGAGCAGCAGAGGAAACATTAAGGAACAGAATCACATGAAAGGACAGAACAAACTACAGGGAGGGATAGAGTGGCAGGAAGTCCTGCTCTGTGTGTGATCCTTTGGAAGTTTTCCTTTTTAGCATATCTTCACATGTAGTTTAGTGAAGTCATTTATTTATTTATTTATTTAGGTCCTGGGAATTGAACCCAAGGGCTTTTAACATCTGAGCCACATCCCCGGCCCTTTCTATATTTTATTTTGAGACAGGGTCTCACAAAGTTGCATTGAGCCTCTCTGAGTCTCTGAGATAGGCTTAGAACTCATGATCCGCCCTCCTTAGCCTCCCCAGCCGCTGGGATTTACAGGCATGTGTCACAGCATCTGGCTGTCTTTTATGTTTTATTTTTATTTATTTATTTATTTATTCATTTTTAGCAAGTCTTGAGTGTACTTCACAAGCATATGTAGATTTTCTGCAAATATGTATATATCAAAAAACCACTTCAGAACTGCTAAGTTAGAAGTTTCTCAGGTGAGATTCAGGCATCTTCAGTTTTGTTTTTAAAAATCCCCTATGTGATTCTTATGTTCCCACTTATTTGAGCTCTTGGTATGTCCTCTTCTACCTAGTCTGCAACCTTCTCTGCCACATGCAATTTCAGACTTTCCCTTCTGCTATATCTAGACCTAGAGCAAATACTAGCTTATATTTAATTATTATTCTCAATTGCATTAAATAAGTATTATGGCAAATTTTTAAAAATATATCAATATAAAAGAACATTCCCAGCATTCAGAGGCTAGATGCCCCTGTATCTGTACACAGCAAAGCAATCAGGACTCTGTATTGACTTTCCGTCCTTCCCCACTCCTATAGTTATTTCTGTTGAAGCCTCATCTCCTCTCACCAGAGCTATGGTTTTAGTTACCTAATTGGCAATCCTGCCCCCAT
This sequence comes from Tamias sibiricus, assembly GCA_025594165.1. Taxonomy (NCBI): domain Eukaryota; kingdom Metazoa; phylum Chordata; class Mammalia; order Rodentia; family Sciuridae; genus Tamias; species Tamias sibiricus. The sequence goes on from CM046662.1 coordinate 145,937,841, forward strand.
TATCTTACATTTCTAATTCATCCCACACATTCTTGTCAAATTAATATTCCTAAATAACAATTTTATTCCCGGTACAAACTTGTGCCTACTAACTATAATATAAAAGTTATTCAAAGCCTTGAAAATAAATTCTAAATCTATATTTTTCATTTTAATAGTGATCTCTCTCTCTCTCTCTCTCTCTCTCTCTCTCTGTGTGTGTGTGTGTGTGTGTGTGTGTGTGTGTGTGTGTGTAGAAAGAGAGAAAGAGAAAGAGATGCTCCCCAAACAACTAATTGTCTCTAAAATAGTCTCATGTTTTTTTCTCATTCTGTGTTCTGAAAAATGTTATATCCTTCCTGAAATGTCTTTTTCTCCACTGAAGTAACTTTGTAGCCCTCAATGGGAGCTAGTGACAATGTTACCAGACTGCTCTTTCCTTGGGCAAATGGGGAGTCTTTCATGAAGGCTATTCCTCAAAACAAGAAACTAATATCCTCCTCATGTTCCATCTCTCACTGCTACTATGCTCCAAACTGGCATCAAATTCTTACATTACCCTAGAATGTAAGAATCTGGAAGCTGGACACGTCTGTAATTGTAGTAGCTCATGAGACTGAGGCAAGAGGATTGCCAAGTTCAAAACTAGCCTCAGCAACTTAGGGAGGTCCTAAGCAACTTGGTGAGACTGTCTTGATGTAAAAAATAAATAGGCTGGGGATGTGGGATGTGGCTCAGTGGTTAAGCACCCCTGGGTTCCATCGCCAGTACCAAAAACAAAACAAAGAAACAAACAAACAAACAAACAAAAAAACAAGTAGAGTCTGGAATAAGAGTCACATAATGAATATGTTCACACCAAAGAAACAAATTATATGCACAAAAAATGTAGAGCATTTGAGAATATGTGAGAAAACCAACCACTACCCCACACCTTGCAAAATCAAGTAGAATATTTAGGTATTTAGGGTGGTCTAAATCTGTCAGCATGTTTTCATAAATGAGAGCACCTGCACTTGGAATATCTAAATGAAAACTGGACACTATGCTCCGATTTTGTCTGTTTCTTTAAATCTTGGACTGACCATTGGCCCTTTTGAAGAAAGTTGAGGTCCCTGATAATCTCTGATAAAATATAGAGAAAATAATCTTAAAAGCCTTGGGGAATTAAATAATCTATTATTTTATACTCTATACCAGCTCTCAATGAGTATCTCTTTGAAGTATTCTGAAGTATCTTCTTTCAACAGATATTTAACCCACACATTTGTGAGGAAATCTCCAGCAGTTTGGATTGCCCTTCGCCCATTGGTACCTGTGAGATGATGATGCTCAGGAAAACTGAGTTAAAGCTCAGTTTATATGGACTTTCTTGTTTTATTAAGAATGAGAAAATACTGAGAATATAGAGGGTGTCTGGAGAATTACTGTCAGTGGCAATTCCCACCCCTTGGGTAAGTCAGCTCCCTCTTTACCTCAGGGATCAACAGTCTCAATCATTAAGTTACATAGGATGTCAGACTTTGCTGAAGACATCATACTATTTTTTGGCACCGTAAACACAGTGTCATTGCATATGTGTACCAGAGAGTAAGAGATTAATTCTATATGAAGGGCAGCCACTACTAGCCCCATGAAGTTGTGGGCACAGGGTGCTGTGATAATCTGTGTTAGTGGAAAGACATTACCAAGTTGTTCTTTTCTTAGTGAAGGACACGTTGACTGACCTTGTTATCCCACCAGTAAAGTGACAGAAAAATGATTGTCATGTTCTTTTGAGTCAACATGTGTGTAGATTGTCTTGGCAGTGAAACAAAAGAGATTACATAGATTTGAACAAAAAGCAAAACACATTAAGACTATGAGCTGGCCCCTTGTGCTCCACAGTCATATCTGTCATTCTATCACAGGGTTCCCGAAAATCCTGAAAAGCTTAAAGTCTTTGGTGAGATTTCAGGATGTTTTGTGTGGATCCTGTGTCACACTCAGATAAAAGAATCTCTGTAGGAACTCAAAAAGTTTTGAATTTCATAGGGATGCAGCTATTCTTTCTTAGGAAAATAGTTACTGTATACAGTGGGCATTTGGGGAAATGGAAGTGTTATGGGACAGACTGCTCAGAAAATGTACCAAGTACATTTTGTCTGAATTGAAGAGGCTTTATTTAGCAGGCTGGCTGGCGCCGGCTCCCTGCAGGACCCTTAACTATCTCTGCAAGGAACATCCTCAAGCCTGAGCATTTCAGGGTCTTTAAAGGCAAAAACCACATCCAGGTTTACATACCTGCAAACAGGCAGGTGTACAGATGCTGAATTGAGCAGTTAGTGAAACAGTGCAATAGGTACATTGGTATTTCCCACTGGACTTTCCAGGTTGGCATAGCAGCAAGCAAGCAGAAGGGAAGTGGGTCAAAATAACCCTAGTTGAGCACAAGTTAAGGAATGGTTACTAACATGTAGACAATCAATTTCTGACAGGGTACATTGCCCAAAAAAAAAAAAAAAAAAAAAAAAAAAAAAAAAAAAAAAAGGAACCAAAGAGAGAACACCTTATATTGTATGAGAATTGCCATTTTGTGTTGTCAAACATGCTGTGCCAAGCAATTATTGATAGGTACAGAGGGTGAGTGTTCTCCCGAGAGAAGCATTTCTTATATGGCATGGAGTCCAGGGTAAAATGGAGTCTGTTTGGTCATTGCCCATATAACCTGGCCCATAACAGAAGCAGATAAAGGAGAGCTTTATCAAACATAAATATGATCTGGAACAATTCAACCATGAACAACTGGAAGAAGTTGTATGAGACCTTCCATTTTCGAGCACACCAGGCTTATCCACCAGTCCATACTGGTCCTTACCATGGAGTTCCTTATGAAGACTGAGTAGAAAATGACATAAACCTGGTCTAGCTGGATTCTTCAGGTCTATGACTACACCAACTGTAAGCAGGCTACTGTAATCTCACAGAAATGGTCACATGTGTCTCAACAAGAAAATGGAAAAATATACATGTGAAAGATGAGAAGACTCAATGAGGAATGAAAAAAACAATTTATTTGACCTCAGTGTTGAGTCTTCACTTTTAAGCAAGAGAAATTCAGTCATATTTCCTTCTGTGTTCTCAGTTTTGTCTGTTGGTTTCTAAAGTGTTAACTTCTCACCTAGGGTGTCCAGACATTTTGGGGAGAAGGCTCTGAGCCATTGCAGAAATGAAGGCTTTGCTTTATTTTATACCCTTTTCTGTGGTGTTTGAATTTCTAGCCATGTACAGTCATTTCTTTATGTCAATAGCAGATATGTGGATGGTGATTTGTAAGACATTTAAAATGTATGCTTTATAATTCTTTGTTCTAAAACACTGAATGTTATTAAAAATAAACATATGCAAGAGAAATATCATATAAGAATTTTGAAGGTAAAAAGAGGGGAGGTGAAGGGTATGTAGAAGTCATGGAAAAAACATGAAATGAATATAAAAAAGATACTATTTACTTTAAAATGTAGGACTACTAATAAAAATAATAACATAATAAAAAAAAGAATGAAAACAATGGGAAGTAGAAGTTGATGTTTCTGAAATCAAAGTATATTTCAGTTACAAAAGAAATCACTTTGTCATCGTAAAAAATGAAGCATATAAAATTATTACATCCTAGAGCAATGATTCTCAAACTGAGAACTGTGTTTGCCCTCTGGGGAACATGGGCAATGTCTAGAGACATTTTTGATTATCACATCTTGAAGAAGAGAAATGATTCTAGTGATATCTGTTGGGTGGGGGCCAGGGGATCCTGAAAACTATTCTATGATGCACAGGACAGATCCTCATAAGAAAGGTATCCAGCCCAAAATGTCAGCAGTGCCAAGGTTGGTAGACCCTGTTGTACAAAGCAATTTGACAATAGTCTAGAAAGACAAGACAGACTTTTATTTTACATCCTTTTTATAATGTTAGATTTTTTTAATTATTTTGAACTATTATTCCCATATTTATTTGGTTAATTATTCATTACATTATAGTGAAACCCACTCAGATCTATATATGTAGAGGAAATTTTATTTAAAGAAAATCCTACAAGAATCCAATATTACAATTAAAAAGTGGCTACTTAAGTACACTAAAAACCAAGTTGACCTCAAAGTTATCCTCTAATGTACTTGCAATTTTATCCTTCACAAATACTAAATCTTAGGCATAAGCACCCTAGATAAATTACATTTCAAGGAAAAAAGTTTGAATTCTGTTCCACCTATCATACGAGTTATTTATTCCTAATCAAAGTAGAGTTGGATTCTTGGGCTTCTCTAGCTGTTTTGCCTTTGTACACTGGGTGTAAATTTTATATATCTCTATCTCTATCTATCTATGTATCTATCTATCTATATCATTCCACCTATGAATCTATAATGGATCTCAAGAATATAAATTTAGTGATTAATATTGATACTTGTTAAGCTTAAAAAAAATTATTGTACATATATTTTAAATGAACTTTAAAACTGAAAATTATGTTGGAAATAATGAGTGACAAACTTTTATTTTTTGAAATAAATTAATTATTATATTGAGATGTATGAGGGAAAATAAATATATTATGCATTATTTGCATGAAGAAGAGACTAAATCCTTGGAAAATAGAAAACAATCATAAATATTGGTACCCCAATGTCAGAAAAACTAAAGAAATATCAAAAGGATTGTGGAATATGTGGACTAAGTGGTGAAATGTGTCTATCCCCATCAATTCAACTTCTTTTGTACTTATAAAATCCAGAGACAGAGTGAATATAACCTACTCATTCTAAAGTGAGGTGACAAATAAGGCCACTCACTGTTCTTATTGAAAGGTGACAAAGTTGGACCTGTCAGTTAATCCCATTCTCCACTATCAGAAGATTTGTAGGTAGATACATTATGTCCCTGGAAGAAAATTTAAAAGAGCAGAGAGGGCTGTGGCTCATACTGTCCTCTCCTTGAAATTTTCTTCCACCGCATGGTGACATGTCAAGGAAACTGCTTCACATGCTGGGAAAGCCTACTTCTCTTGCTGACTGACATGTGCTGAGCTGCAGGATGTCATAAGCTCACCAAATGTTCCCACATGGAATCATGATATATGCTAGTTTTCTGGAATTGACCTACAGAGATAGGAATGGATCCCTGTTTCTTGCAATAGAATGCTGAATGTGGAGTGCTGTTGGGGGTTATTTTTGAGTTGCTGGGGTTTTTAGTTTTTCCCGACCTGGGTTTAGTTTCTTACAGCCAGCGGAGAAGGCTAGGGGAAAAACATGCCCCAGCGGAAGCATGATTGAGAACTGTAGGAGCCGGCTGGAGGCCCACACCAGCCCTCACGATGGAAGACAATCAGAGACGCACCAGGGATCCAGGTCAGAGCTGGAACTCAAGTTTATTGAGGAAGTTGGACAGCTTTTATAGAAGACATAGGCCAATCAGCAGAAAGATTATAGGGAAATATAAGGAGCATGGGCAAATCACATTGGCAGAGCCCCTTGCCTATCCTTAGGGTGGTTTCAGTTCTCACAACACGTCAGGGGAACACCTACTGATTAGGCCAAGTCTCATATCAAGGAGTGAAGTTTTTCTATTCTTTTGGCCGATGTGTTCTTAAGTCCCCAACAGAGGGCCATCTTCAGCAAATGGGAATAACAGGGCCAGAAAAGAGAGGTGGCAGTACAGTCATAGTCATTGGCATGGCTAAGGTATCTGAACTTTCTCTTGGGCCACAGAGATAAAATATAGCTGGGCTTCCATTTCTACCTGCTGCAAAAGGGAGACCCAAGAAGAGAATCAATGGGTTTGAAAATTGCGTACCCTTTTCCAGGAAAAGAGGTGTGTAGAGTAAGTAATGGGAATGGCAATTAGATATCTTATGTATTGTAATATAGAACAAGGGTTCCTGCCATGAGAGTGGATGACCAGATGTTGGGGTTTTTAGCCCCCGAATCCTCTAGACCTGCAAGAGAAGGGGGAGCACATCCCAACAAGGACAGATTAGGAATGGTAAGAGCCGACTGACCACTCATACCCAGCTCTCCTTTCGGAGGACAATCAGATGCATCAGGGAGACCAGTCAAGGCAGGAGCTCATTTATTGAGGAAGTTGGACGGCCTTTATAGAAGACATGGGCCAATCAGCAGAAAGGTCACATTTGTGGAACAGCCACTAGCCTATTCTTGTGGTAGTCTGATTTCTCGTCATATGTCAGGGCGACACCCCTTGGCTAGGCCAAGTCCACGTATCAGGAAGTAGGAGACAGCCAAAGAGTTAGGTTTTCATTTCCTCGACTTCTATTCTTTTGGCTGATGTGTTTTTAATGGCCCCAACATTTCCCCCTTTTTTGTTTTATCGATGGGAGCCCACCTTACTTGATGGTGGTGTGCCTGTGTTAGGTTGTCCCCCTCTGGGGAACTTACCTGTCATTGACTACCACCTTAGCACTTCAGGTGGACTTACCCAAGGCCAGCTAGCTGTGGCCAAGGGGAAGACATGGGACAGAACAGTTGCCTTTGGGAAGGCTTCCCATGGATGATTTAGACCTCCACATCCTGATAAGGACCATGGCCAAGTTCACAGGGCTCCCAATCAGCATTGCTGAGGGCAGCATATTGTTGGCGGACCACCATAAGTTGTACCAATTTGGCCCTGTCCTTAAGGAATTGAACAAGCTTGTTGATTACACAGGGCCCAAAGGTAAACACAAGGATAATGGTAACCAGGGGTCCCACAAAGGGGAGAAGGTAGGGGAGCCACCCATTTAGTCCAGTCCAAAGGAAGCTAGAGTGAAGCTTGCTTTTGCAGCACTCCAGGTCTTCTTGTAACCTTTTGATTTTGTCTTGGATGATGCCCAAATGGTTGGCATAGAAACAACACTCCCCTCCCAGGAACAGGCATAGTCCTCTTTCTCTCCCCGCGGCCAGTGGAGTTGGAACACTTGCGAAGGGTGTCCAAGACAAATAGTGCTTCGGATGAATATTAGGAGAGAGAGATGATGAGGAGTCCAATCACAACGAGAAAGAAGGTCCACCATGGTCTTTTCAGTCCTGTGGAAAAAGGGAAAAGATCACACCTCAAGAGAATGTGCTCTTGGGTGGTCATTTTGTTCTGATTGGCGGTATTTAAGGTCCCTGGCAGGTACCCAAATAGGGATTAGTTCCCCAATTGGGAAGACACATCCAAATCCTCTGCCCGCACTTATGAGCAGATCAAGACCATGCCAATATCAGGTTAGTGAGTCCTTCCATTGGACCTCAACCTTTAGGTAGGGCGTCTGGTTGGAGCAATGTCTCTGAAAGGCAGTTAAGGGCTGGTCTTTGGAAAATTTTAAAATATTTAATGTAAGCATCACTGTTATTAACTGATCATGGGGGCTGTTTCCCCCTTTTTGTTTTATTAATTGGTCCTTTAGGGTCTTATTGTGCCTCTTGATGATGGCTTGTCCTTTTGGGTTATATGGGATCCCTGTGGTATGTTTAACGTGCCATCTTTGGAAAAATTCTTGCAATGATTTGCTCACAAAGCAGGGTCCATTATCTGTTTTAACCTTTAGGGGTAGGCCTAAGATGGCAAAACATTGTAAAAAATGGCTTTCAGCATGTTTGACCCTTTTACCAGAATGGACAGTGGCCCAACAGGCATGTGAGTAGGTATCTATAGAAATAAATATGTACTTCAATTTTCCAAATTTTGTATAATGGGTTACATCAGTTTCCCAGATGGCATTGGGCCATAGGCCTCTAGGATTTACCCCAGGGGACTGGAGGGGTGGGACATGTAAGAAAGTCATACAGGATTTACAGGTTCTTCCAATCTTTTTCAGATCTTTTATAAGGGAAATTTATGATGTAGCCCTCTCCAATTTAGATGAGTGAGGTCATGAAAAGGCCTTGGGCCAGCTGGAGATCTTTTTGGGGTTTGGCTATAGCCACCAGTGTCCCCGATGTAGCCAAACAATCAGCCATTTGGTTGCCCCGTGTTAGGAAACCAGGCAAGTCTTGGTGTCCTCTTAAGTGTTGTAGGAATATGGGCTCGGCACGCCCCTTCAACAGGGACCATGCCTGAATCATTAAGGGAGTTATGGGATTCTTTTTTTTGTTTGTTTGTTTGTGGTACCGGGGATTGAATTCAGGGGCACTCGACCACTGGGTCACATCCCCAGCCCTTTTTTGTATTTTATTTAGAGACAGGGTCTCACTGAGTTGCTAAGTGCCTTGCCATTGCTGAGGCTGGCTTTGAACTCACGATCCTCCTCTCTCAGCCTCCCAAAGTGCTGGGATAACAGGCGTGCACCACCATGCCCGGCAATTATGGGATTCTTATCTAGCTTAATATAAGATGAAGCCAAAGCTGGCAGAAAGTTTACTACATAGAGACTGTCTGAAAAGAGATTCATGGGATCATGGACATGAGTTAAAGCTAAGGCAACTGCATACAACTGTTTAAACCGTGCATATCCAGTGACTGGCTCAAAATAGCTAACGTTTTTTTTCCTTGGGTGTGCAAGAGGGAGGGAAATAAACTATGACAGCAGATCCCTCTTTTCCTCCATCAGTGAACACATTCATGGCTCTATGGAGGGACCTAGTGGAGAAGGGAGTGAGAGGAATCCATTTCAGCCTGGAGAAGGAAGTTACCCACCTAATTGACCCATAGTGGCAATCGACTTTCCCCAAAAACCCTTCTAATGCACAAGATACTCTGTTGTTATTTCTTTGAACCCACTCAAAGTCTGACAAGCGATAAGGGACTGTCAAAACATCAGGCTCCTTTCCGTAGTGCCTCACCAAAGCATCTCTACCTTTAATTATGAGGTCTGCCAATTGGTCAAGTTGAGAATAGACTCCGGGTGCTCCTCCTATGAACGAGTGTATCCATTGGAGGGGGTCACCCAACTGAGTGAGGGCAGCTGAAGACAGCTCAGCAACAGGGAGGACCCAGAAGCAGAGGGGATGTTTGGGTTGGTACCGAGCCAACTGGGCAGAATTGAGGGCTGACTGAATCTTTCTAGAGTATTTGTTGGATGGTCCTGTGTTAGTACAATGACATCTGTGGGACCCTCGTCCCTTAATAGGTCAAAGAGGGGGAGCATGTCTTCAGTGGAAATGTGAAGCCAAGGCCGCAACCAGTTAGTTGAGTTCCCCTAATAGCTTTTGCAGCTCTACCAAAGAGTAAGATGATTGGAGGAGAAGCTGAGGTTTAAGGGGGCAGACAGAGTCCGGTTTAAGCTCAGCTCCTAAGATTTTAAAAGGAGGTGTAGTTTGAACCTTGTCACTAGAGACATGTAATCCCCCTTTTTCTAGGAGATCTTGGAGTTCCCTATAAGCGGAACTCAACTGTTGGTCATCGACAGCTCCAATAATGATGTCATCCATATACACATAAAGTGTAACCTGTGGTCCCTGTCGAAGGGGTTATAAGACATGAAAGACAAAGTGTTGACAAAAGACTTGACTATTAGCCATACCCTGGGGCAGAACCACCCACTCATATCTCTTGTTAGACCCCTGGAAATTGATGGAAGGAATAGAAAAGGTGAACTTCTCACAATCATTAGGATGAATGGGAATAGCAAAAAAAAAAAAAAAAAAAAAAAAACAGTCTTTAATGTCAATCAAAATGAGTGTCAGGTCCCACGGAATGGAGGGGATCCAGGGCAGGCCCCGCAGGGGGAAGCCCAAGGGGACTATTCACTCATTAATTTTCCTAAAGTCTTTCAACATTCTCCATTTTCCTGAGGTTTTTTGTATAACAAAGTCAGGGCTATTCCAAGGGCTCAATGAGGGTCTAATGTGACCCAGGGTTAATTGTTCATGTACTATCTCTTCTAATTTTTGAAGTTTATTTCGAGGCAATGGCCACTGTTCTACCCACACAGGGGGGCCCAGACACCATTGGATGGCAGGGGTTGTTGGAACAGCGGCCCTTATGATTGGGGGTGAGGCCTCACTCGGGGAGCAGGAACATTTCGCCTTGATGCCTCAAAGAGTGGATCCCCCTATAATTGCTAAGGGAGCCCGGCAAATTAAATTGCTGTTGGTATTCCTCATCTTCCAAGATATCATCATAGATCATTTTGTGGTCTGTGGTCATGTACACTTCTGCCTCCCCCAAGATATCTTGTCCCAATAAATTGGCTGAGAGGCTGGAGGCTATAAGGGGCGGACGTCCCCTTGACTACCATACACATCTCGACATTTAAGCCAATCTTTGGTTTCCTCTGAAGTAGTGTCACTTCCTACCCCGAGTAATTGAGGCCCTGGAATTAATTTCCACTGAGACGGAATCTCTTCCTTCCTTAGTACAGTGTGGTCTGTGCGGTCTGCCCTGGTATTGATCAGGCAGCGAAATGTCCATCTTTGGCCGGATCCCTGGGACAAATGGGAACTGTCCAGTGTGCCTTAGGAGGCCGTTGGAAGGGATGCCTTCTTTGTGTGACGGGGCTGGAGGGTGCCCCGCCATCAGTTTAAAGGCTTCCCCTCAATGTCAAATTTAGACTTATAGTCTCTCTGCCAATGAAACCCCTTCATGCATCATGGGCAAGGTGTCTTAGGGATGGACTGCCCTTTGGTTTGGCCTGTAGGGCGCCCATGTGGGGCCTCTGACCGCATCTGGCCAGTGGGGCAGCCTCTTTTAAAGTGGTCCTCTTGCCTGAAGCCATAGCAGAACCCTTTTCCTTTATTTGTGGAGGAAGAGAGAGCAGTAGTAAGGGCCTCAGTAAGTGACGCAGTCTGAGCCTGTAAGGCGGCAACCAAGGACTAAGACTGATGTGCCTGGGTACCAACATCCTTGGTTGCTACAATCTACCTCCCTGTAGAACGGTCTTTCATTCCAAAGCAGGCCAGCTTGTGATCTGTGGTCATTCCCTCCCAGACCAGTATTTTGACAAATTGGTCCCGCAGGGGCCCGGGGAGGAATTTCCTTTGGAGATTTCTTTCTACCCTCTCAATAAAAGTGGCCAGGTCCTCAGTGGCCTTTTGGGTGATCCCCGCTACGGGGGGCTCTAAGGGGCCTTCTTCCAATTTTTTCCAGGCAGCCAGACCCAGGGCCCGTACCTGTTCCTGATAGGGAGCTGGGATGGTGGCCTGTTGAATTCTAGTGGAAAACTGGTCACTAGACCCCGACAACATCCCATAAGTTACAGGGACCAGGGGATTTGCGGCCTGGTTTCTCTCGGCCTGGGCGTGACATTTATCGTTGAAAAAGGCACACCACTTTAAATACAAGGGACCAGGGAAAACAGTTTTAATTAGGTTCTTCCAATCCTGGGTTGTGCACTGTTGGTGAGCTAAGCCCTGGAGGACAGTTTCAGCCCAAGGCGAATTGGGTCCGTCCTCTGAGACAGCTTTTTTAAGTTCCTTTAGGTCCTGAGTTTCCCATGGATACCACAGAGCGGGCCTATTGCGCCCCAGGGTTAACATTTACCAGGAAGGCCATACATGGCGGAGGCGGCTTTCCGCCTATACCATAAGATGGCTGTTCTAACGGCTTCCCGCCAGTTGGATAAGATGGTGGCAGATGCTCCCCAGGCAGAGGGTGACAATATGGCAGAGGGTGCTCACCACCCACGGAGCCTGTCGAAGGTTCAAGAGCAGGGGCAGTTGGCTGCGGAGCGGGGGGGCCTAGCCAGGAATCAAAGGGGTCGAAAGGGTCACCACTACAATGGGTGTTAGGGTTCCCTTCTTTATTTATGGGATGAGGATGAGTCCGACGAGACCCAAGTTCTTTATCAAAGGTCTCCCAATCTAGGCTGCCCCCTGAGCCTTTTTAGCGGGTGTAGAGGTGGATGCCTGAGGTGTTCCACCAGCGCCCCTAGAAGCCCCCTTGGGGGGCCCAGGAGAGAAACAAGCCTTAAGGACTGAAAGGGTAGGGTATACCCCCAACAGCGGGCCCTCTCCCAAGTTAATCTCTCTCTTTTAACGAGTTGTTCTGTGCACTCCCAAGTAGATCAATGAAAGAGGTTAGCAGCGGGGAGCTAGGGGGCCGCCCGTGTTAATGTGTCCCAGACCTTTTCTGCCTGGGCATCTGAGACCTCTAAGCCTTGGCTTTTAAGCATGAACCTCAATGCCTTAAGGGCTGGATCATCGTATTTGGTGTAAGTTTGCCCCATCTCTTCAGGGATGCCCTTACCTCAATACTCGCTTGGCCCGATCCGCTGGTACTTTTGGTTTGTCAGCTGCTCCTTCACCCCACATTGGGTGCCAGATGTTGGGGTTTTTGGCCCCCGACTCCTTTTGACCTGCAAGAGAAGGGGGAGCACACCCCAACAAGCATGGATCAGGAAAGGTAAGAGCCGACTGACCGTCCACACCCAGCTCTCCTTTTGGAGGACAAACCGACGCGTTAGGGAGACCGGTCAAGGCAGGAGCTCATTTATTGAGGAAGTTGGACGGCCTTTATAGAAGACATGGGCCAATCAGCAGAAAGGTCATATTTGCAGAACAGCCACTAGCCTATCCTTGTGGTGGTCTGATTTCTTGTCATATGTCAGGGCAACACCCCTTAGCTAGTCCAAGTCCACATATCAGGAAGTGGGAAACAGTCAAAGAGTTAGGTTTTCATTTCCTCGACTTCTATTCTTTTGGCTGACATGTTCTTAATGTCCCCAATAACCATAAACAAAAGAATATTGTAAAAAGCACCAGCCAAATACATCCAAGTTACTCTTCTGCTTATTCCACTCAATCATCTCTGACCCTGAAAGATCCAGAAGTCATGGGGAAATAATATGCAGAATTGAAGCACTCCCTACTTTTTCACCTTCAGAGACTGTATAGCAAGCTTCTTCATAGAGAATATTTATATGATGTTTTTGAAACTGAGGTAGTATGTACACCAGACCAAATTATTAAAATACAGAAATATAAAGATGATTCAATAATCAAGAAGATCCCAAAATTACTAGGTCACCAAGACAAGAAAAAATTAAAGTGCAAATTAAGTGCAATATTTTATACTAGCATGTATGTGCCTGTGCATGTACACACATGCACTAATAATTAAGTTAAAATTTTAACTGGCACCAGAGACATAATAGGAAAAAAATCATACAAAATGATGTTTCAGGAAATGATGTATCCCTGAAAAGCAGTGCTGAGGGGTCCTGCTCTGATTCATAAAACCACTTCCATATACAGCCTCACCATTCAGATTCCTTGTAGTCATCAACAGTGTGGCAGAAGCTAAGGGGCAGCCAGGAACAGTTGCTGTTTGACCCTGGGAGTTGTCAGGAGGGCACAGTGGAGAACCCTGGAAGAACACTGGGAACCCACTGGCTGGGGGAAGCATCACAATGCTAACTTGCAACATGTCAACTTCAATTCCCATTCTTCTACTGTATCTTTAAGGACCAACCTTGGAGAGGCAGGGAAACACAGCCTGCTGTAATTGAGGAGGTTCTCAGTTTAGAAAGAAGTTACTCATCTCCTCCCCTTCCTGGCCTAAAATTTTTCTCCTCCTGAGAGACATTTAGTTTCCAAATCAAATCTATTTTCAACATGGGCAAAGGACTAACTTCTTCATAAAGGGGTGGGGTAGAGACATTAATGCACCCAGATTATGTATCATGGGTTCTTCTTGTTCCAAATAATCAGGTGTGTGTGTTTGTGTGTGTGTGTGTGTTTTGCTGTATGTGTAGGCAGAGAAGGAGAAAAAGAAGTTCATCATAGAGTTTAATACTCATTTAAAAGGAAATATGAGAGGAAAGTATTTATTGAAATAATTTGTGATTAATTCATTAAACTATATGACAGCAATCTACATCTATTGACCAAATCCAACACACCGCTTAATTTTATAAATAAAGTTTTGTTGAAACATAATTGTGTTCATTCATTTTTGTATTTCCTATGCTACTTTCAAAGACAAAAGGCAGAAATGAGTATCCATGACAGTTTAATTGGCTGTCAGAGCCTAACTTATTTACTATCTGTTGATAAACAAGGATATTACTGTTTCTCCTGCTACACAATTGAAAACAATGACAGATCTTAAGTCAAAACTGTGAGGTGGATATGTACCCATAATTTCACTCCTGCTTTCATTTTACTAAAATGATTAAAAGAAAACAGGTTTGGAACAAAACATTGTAAAGCTAGGAAGGTAGAGAGAATTAAGGACTATATAACACATCAACATAATATTAGAACCTGAAAACAGATGGTCAAATAGTAATGGAAATAACAGCAAATAAAGTACAAATTTGAAGCAGAAAATGAGGAAAGTAGATTAAAAAAAAAGAAATGTTTGATGTTGTAGAATTCTCAAAGTATTCAGAAAATAGTAGCAACAGAAACTGGGGTGAGAAAAGATGGTAATAATGATCATGTTTTACTGTATTGAAATACAAGACAATAAAAACGTAAAATTCTAACAGGAATGAAAGTATTAACATCTGCTTCCTCTCTTCAGTCAAGATTCTGGCAAGATCATACCAATCTTTATAAAGGACCATGTATTATAAAAAATATTTTAATAATGGGAATTCTTGCATCTTTGTAAAGTAACACTTAGTACTGAAGTTGTCTTTGTAGTGAAAAACTCAATATACATTGAAAAAAGGTGTGAAACAATTTTATTGGTTTGACTTTTTGCACCTTTCACATCTTTTTTATCAACATGTATGTGTCATAAGTAAAAAATGCCTTGTTAAGAGTAGTTATTAAATTAGACATTTTTTTTTTTTACAAAACTGAAATCACATGTTGTCAGGTCCCCACATCCCCAGAAACCTGCTGATACTTCTTTTTTTCTAATCCAGCACCCACAAACACACACACACACACACACACACACACACACACACACACATTCATTTCACTGCTGAACTCCATTTGTAACAATGTGGCTCAACAAGACAGAAGTAGGCAAGGCTGGCTCTGAGAGACAAGGGAATGACATTCATCAGGGAACAGAGGTAGTCTTTCCTGTGATTAGAAAAGGTAAATGAACTTGGGATTTTCCCAAATGGAAAGACCCACATATCTTTGTCTTAGTGTAGTTCCCATGGTGGGTAACTGTGAAGACAGGTAGAAAATGGTGACTGAGTGTCAAGACCCTGAGCTCAGCAGTAAAGAAGTTCATACATGTTACCCTCTGCTCAGAAGTTTCATCTAGGAGTGATATCACAGAGTAACCTAGAATACTAGCTTAAATGATCCAATTTGTTATGGAGCAAAAACACATAAGGTAAGAGTCACTTTGGTTTATGTAGCCCATTGAATTTGTGTCCACACTTTGAATGATCCACAAAGCAGGGTACTCTTGTATGTGTGTATTTGAGTCTGTGAGTGTTTTTATGTATTTCTGTGTATTTTGTGTATTTGTGCAGACATGAAAGAGTAATAGGGTGAGAAACAGAGAGATATGTATCTTTTTGTTTGTTTGCTTTTCTGTTGGGACTCCATTAAAGTTTTCTATCTTCTATTTATTTGGAAAGCGAGACTAGCACATTTCAAATATTTTTAAATCATACTGACAATGCTGGAAAAAGGACCATACTCTACATACCTGATTTATGGTCACCAAAAGCCCAGTTTTACAGTACTCTGAAACATGGACACGTTGGAGGATTTACTGATGGAAACATAAAGAAATGCAATCATATTCAAGATGAAAACTGTCTCTGTGACAAATCAAACAGCTCCTATTTTATAGACATTCAAAGGCTTCCCACCAAACTCTCAGATTATTTCTCTTACAAGTTTGAAGATAACTTATCCAAGCAAAATTAATGCTTCTAAGCTTCATTGGCTTACAACAATTAAATTTTTTGCTCACAGTAGAGTGTGATCACTTTCCTTCCTCTTTAATAAACACCAAGTGGAGCAAACAGAATTATTTCCCTAAACTTTTTGGGTAAATGATGATAATGTATCCAATCACTTGATCAGAGTACCAAAACAGAATAGGTTTTTCTTTTTCTCTTTCTATACATATTCCTTCTCCTATCTGTCCTTTTATCTGTTTTCTTTTCCTTTCTTTCTGTCTCCTATTTTTTTCTTGTCATTCATTCTAACTTTTGTCACCTTGGACTTTTAAAATGTTTTTATAGTAACTTTTTAACTCATATTATAATAATTTGTTTTTCAAGAATTTGTACCAACTTTGTTTAAATAAGTGGAATAAAGTTGACAAATATTTTTGCTATTAGGAATATATTTATTAACTTAATATTAGTTAAATTATGGATATGTGTGTTGATTTAATACATTTAAATGATTTTTTACAGTGATGGATTTGTTGCTTAATTTGTGAATATTATGCATGAACATGCATTGGAGAAGCTTATAAACAAAAGAATTTATAGGTTTTCCACTGTTTCCTGAAAATGAATATATTGGGGTCTTATACTAACACTGATAATGCACTGATACACAAGACCATTGTTTTAAGCAACTAGATGAAATGGATTTATGGTCCAATAAAACAATTCCATGTTCTGAAAAAACATTTCTATCCTAATGTTAGGAAGATACATTAAATTTTCATGCATGTATTAGTGATAGGAAGTCTTAGTGCCTTTGGGGCTTAGAGGACAGAGCAGATAATGGAATAAAAAGTACAAGAATTCATGCAAAACATTCCAAAATGCAAACATTTTGGGTGCAGCAGCGCATGCGTACAGTCTCATCTACTTTAGGGGCTGAGGCAGGAGGATCACAAGATAAAGGCCAACCTGGGCAATTTAATGAGACCCTGTCTCAAAATAAAAAATAAAAAGGACTGTAGATGTAGCTCAGTGGTAGGGTGCCCTTGTGTTCAATCCATGGTATCAGAAAAAAATAAATTCCTTAAGACTTATCTGAGATGGTGTCAACCATTATAAAAAGCAGCTCTGGAATACAGAAGATTTTTGTTTTGTGATGTGGGGGCATTTCAACAGTGCAATTTCTAACAAAGAGAAAAGTACAGTTTTCTGTTGGAGTTTCACGAGCCCAAGAACTCAGTCAGACCCAGACCTGCTGAGGCAAAGAAGAAGAGACATAGAAAAATGGTAGAGAGGTGTAGCAGGACAACAGAGGCCAAATGTCAAGATGACCTATCTTTCCCATCAAACCTGTACTACCAATTTTATAAAATTCCCACTGTGAAAAGAAGACCAGCTTCATGGAATTCAAGGATTACTTTTTCTCAGGTCATTGAAAGGGTTGAAGCAGCACCCTACTGGCCAACCCAAGAAAGTTCCTAGCTGAACAAAGTTCTGGATTCAGGTGGCCTGGATACTCCTTTTCACTGGACACTATACAGATATTGATACCAATGTGCCACATTAGAACAGATTGATGGCAGTTGCTCTTGGCCTGAGGTAGCTGATGTCACCATAAGCGGAAAACAGCAAAGAAGATACTACTTTATCTTGTTTCCACAGATTACCCTCCCTGTGCTCTCTGCCTGCTAAAAACTTTGAAGATATAGCGAAATTTAGAGCATGCAAAAAGTTCTTTTAAAGAAGGAAGCCTTTGAGAATGACTTTGTGAGCTTCTCCCATATCTTTGAAGTCAGGGATGGCCACGTGACAACTCTGGCTGATGAAATGCGAGTGGAAATCATCTGTGGAACTTTACAACTTAATCTTCACACTGCTGGTGCTTGGCTCTCATGCTGTCTCTTGACCTACCATGGTAATTGAAGAGACTTTGATTTCCAGATGATGCAGTTACACAATTGATGAGCCTTAGCTATCATGAGTCCTGAGTTAATATGAAGAACTGATATTCTTTGATAACTTGCTCTGAATATGTAGCATGTGGTGTGTGTGTGTGTGTGTGTGTGTGTGTGTGTGTGTGTGTTTGTATTGGGTCTTGTATAACATGCTGAATATGCCACCTAATTTCTAAAAGAAATGAAGAGTGTGGTAATTAAATGTGAGATGGAAATCAAAATATTGCATTTATTGCTGTTATTGGCTAATTGGAGGGAAAACAATGTCATAATTGACCTTTTAATTCATCTGCCAGGCTAGGTAGAACAGCCACTAGTCATAGGCAACCCTGGTTCTAAGCAGCCCCCCTGTGAAGTGAACATTCACAGGGGCTGGAAGCCAACAGAATCCTGAGACTTTTCTTCTGCCACAGCCACTGCTTCTTTTGGATTCATTTGGAGTCCCTGGTGGGGCACAATCATTTAGTCCCCAAAAGCTTTTGAAATATGTTGGAAAAATATACTAACTGTACTAACTCCAAAGCCACTCTTTTGACTAAGGGTGAGAATTTGTTTTTTATTCAACACCCTTTCCTAAATATGTCCAAAATAGCATACTAGTAGCTTGTAGGAGATTAATTGACATTACAATTCTCCAACTAATGACACTCGGATAATTATATATAACTGCCAACATTTTAAATATTAACTGCTTTTTAACTTTAAATTCCTAGGCTAATTAAGAGTTCAGATTAAATTTTCCTGTGAATTTGTGTCCAGATATATTGAGGTTCAAAAGAATTAATACACAAAACATTAGTTGTTTTGGCCATTGTGATCCTATGTATTCAATGATTAAAACTTCTTTAAAGGCCAGCGTTTTTTGTCTACTTTCTCTGGTCATAAATGAATGCCAAAATCCAGGTAATTTTTTAAACACTAAAGGTTTATTCAGCTCATAGTGAAATCCTGAGGAGAAACAGGTCATCAGAAGTTAAGACAGATAAGCAAGACAGAGAGCTTGCTTTTACAACAAAACCATTTCTGAAATAACTTGTTAATCCATTCACCAATGAATGGATCAATCCATCCATAAGGGCAGAGCACACATGACATAGTTCCCTATTAAAGGTCCTACTTGGTCTCTCCTCTTAATACTTTACAATGGAGATTAAATTTAGGCATAAATTTGGGTGGGAACATCTAAATCATAGCAATCAGCAACAAGGAATCCTCCCTTCTCATTTGCTCACTTTCTTTACTACTAATTCTCAAACTAAAAGTTTTGTAAAATCTGGGAGAAGTTGAAGTTATATAGTGAGATGGAACCTAATTTTTATGTCAGTGGAAATAGTTAACTTCAGGACATGCTTTCTATGAATTCACCAACAAGTGTCTGAAATCTTTCATTTTAGAGTCTGAGGGTTAGCAAAACAGTTGTATAAGTTACTTTTGCCAGGTAACGAACCACCCTGACACTTAGAAGCTTAAATGATAATCATTTGCTTAATTCACAATTTCATGTATTGTTTGTCTGGAATGAGCTTAAACATTATTCTGAGTCAGCTCCATTGACCTTGGCTAGTTTATTTGTCAGCATTCAGCTGTTGTGACATCTGGGACTACAAGAATTGTGCTAGGTAACTGGAGTCTTACTCCACACGGTTTTTGATCCTTCCCCAGGCTGGCACAAAGCAGTTCATGTGGTGGTTGAATGCAGGACAGTTCCCCAGGTGGCCGTGGATGAGCCAGTACTCACTCTGTCCTTCCTGACTTGTAACTCTCCAGAGTAACCATAGAATGTGCTGAGAATGCGACATCTCACATTAGGGAGAACAGGCCAGAATAGCCTGGCATCTGTTCCAGTCCTGGCATAGAAAGAGGATCTGTAATGCTTTAGCTCAGAAGTCACATTACCCCAGGAGACAAAACCATGACCGGCTGCTTTCTGGGGTCCTTCAGCTGTGGTACAAGTGGAAAAAATGTAGAGGAGATTTGATCCACTCTGTACAGTTTTCTGAGTTGTGGGGGGACTGACTTGTAACTAATCCTAGACTTCTGCTGTTCCTTGTTCCCTATCTGCTTATGTAACTTGTGTTTGTGGATATGCTGTCTCACCGGACTCATGTGGGTTGGTAACCAGTGAATAAAGAACTTGCTTCCCATTTGAAGAGGCCTAAGAATGGTAACAAGTAAACCCATTGCACAAATTCTTTTTAAGCTTTGATTGCATTATGATTACTAATATCTGCTTGTACAAAACAGGTCATATGCTTAAGTCAGAGTCAATGTAGGGAAGAAAATAGAATATATGACTACATGTGACTTGCGGCCAAGTTTCTTTTTTTAATCTATTTTGAAATATGCTGTAACACAGAAAATTATTAAATTGTAATAAAAATTTAGAAAGTATGCTGTATTAGTCAGGATTCTCTAGAAGAACAGAACCAAAAAGATTTATTAAATTGGTTTACTGGATCAGAAGCTGGTGAGTCCCACAATGACTATCTGTAGGCTGGAGAACCAGAGGAACCTGTGGCTGCTCAGTCTCAGAAGAGGGACCATTGAATGCAGTCCTAGTTGAGGCCTGAAACCTAACAATTCTGCAGAATCACTGGCTAAGTTGATTTTTGAAGAGTGAAGGAGCTGGAATACAATGCCCTCAACTGATCAGCAAAGAACCTCCTCAAGTAGAGTAGAGATAGCATCTGTGTAGGATCCCTCCTTCCAACTTTTGTTCCATCCAAGCACCCACCCTATTGGACTATGCCACCAACATTCAGAGTGGGTCTCTCTTGTCAGTTTTCTGTCCCACCTGATAATTAATTCTGGAAACACCCCCCTTGACATACCCAGTTGTCAGGAGCTGCCACATAGGAGCTGAGCGCCCTCTAGCTCTGAGTGATGGAAATGTGGAGACTGGCTTCCCTAACCTGGAAGCATGTGGATGCCCATCTCTGCTGGGCAGAGGAGCAAAGCTTTGGGAGTGGGTTTTACCCAATGGGAGTGGGCTGCCCCTTGTAATATTACCCCTCTGCCTTATATGATGGAATGTTCTTTCGAGCAGCCTCCCCCAATAAAACCAAGGTTCAAGGCGTGCTCTCCCTCTTTCCAATGGACCCCTAAGCTCGCAGAGCCACCCTCAGATTTTGAAAAGGCACTCTGTGTACTTGCGTGCTTTCTTCGCTGTTTTCTTAAGTTTATTGAAGTAGTCAGATTTTGTGAACCCAGCATAGATCACCAGCTCAGTTACATGGCGATACTCAGTTTTTTGTTTGTTTGATTTTTGTTTTTAATTTTAGGCATCTCTTAATGCAGTCAAGGTGACAATGCAGATTAACCATCACAAGTCCATTTCTTGTCAACTTGACACCCAAATATGTCTCTTTTAATCATACTTAATGTCTATGTAAACATGATAACAAGGTTATAATTCCAACTATCATGATATAATTCTCCTTTTACAATAAAAAAAATGCTCCAATTTCCCCCAGAATGGGACGCAACATTTTCTTCCTTTTTTAAAAAAATATTTTTTAGTTGTAAATGGATCTTTATTTGATTTATTTATTTATATGTGGTGCTGAGGATCAAACCAGGGCCTCACACATGCCAGGCAAGTGCTCTACTACTGAGCCACAACTCTAGCCCCAGGAGGCAAGATTTTCTGAGTAATGTTTACTGAAATCCCACAACTTAAACACTATATTTTAGATATAACATCACATTAAGCACTGACATTAAGTACATTGGTATTATATTACATGATAAAGGAAGAAAGAGGAAAATAAGCAAATATATCTGCTTAATATATGTGTATACATGCACAAACATTTCGACAAAATATGAAAGAAAAACATATGACATTTACAATCTCATTTCTGCAGCTGGTCATGTAGGTATAGTTAATATTCATAACTACCTTCTTCTCACACCCATGCTGCATTCTCTCTGCCTCAACAATCCCCTCATCAAGTCTTGGATCTTGGCCTGGAGGAGTGACCCACACCTTCAGTCCTAAAGGGATGAGACATCGGTCATCTAGCCTGGATTGGGTTGTTGTAGTTTCCCATTGACCTTAATAAAGACATAGCAATTATAAGAGATGTTGTAAGGCATACTCTTGTCTTCCAGGCATACACTTCCTTACCTCCATTGTGGAGTAGTAGTCCAATTTCCCCTTGGTAATCTGGATTATTCACCCCTGCCAACATCATAACTGCCTCCTTAGCCTGTTGACTGAGAGGTATGAGGAGCCAAAAGAGATCAGGAGAAAGAGTTAACTTCCAGTTCAGTGGAATCATTGCTCCTCCTGTACAAACATTCTCTGCTCTTGAGCTGAGTCTTCTAGGACAGTGAAATATAAGGTTGTAAGAAGAGGAAGCAAAATTTTCTCAAGCATCACAAAGGGCAATGGTGAGTGGTACTATTCCTGTTTCCCGTGAATCCTAGCTGTAGGAGAAACAGTACCATATAGTGGAAACAGATTCAGAGCATGCACAGCCTTCTGCGGAACCTTGCCCAAGTCCTGTAAGATACTGCTATCTAGCAATGCAGTACCTGCATCTTCAAAAGACATTCCACTGTTATATCAAACTAGCAGCTTCAGGATGGTGGGAAACAGAGACTAATATCTAGTCTCTCACATAATTACACTGTCAACATTTTGTCCCCAAAATAAAAAATGAGTTGACGAAAAGGAGAGCAAAGATCATCTGTATTGGAATGAATATGGAGAGAGGAATATAGTCATGATGTACCTAGCTTCACCAAAATTCCAGTGAGTTAATGCCATTAGTCCAAACCTATACTATCCAACATGGCAGACACTAGCCACATGTTGATATTTATCTGCACCTCATTTTAAGTAATTTGAACTAATGTGAATTAAATTTAGAAGTTCATTTCCGTAATTACACTTGTCATACCCCAAATGCCAAATTGCCAAAACAAGTGGCCACAGACTGTACATAATAGAACATTTCCATCATTACAGAAAATTCTTTTCAACATGGAAAGAACAGGTTCAAGCACTGTGGCTTAAGAACATACTATCAAATGGTAGAGGTTGGTATAATTTGAGCAGAGCGTTTGAATTCAAAGTATTTTCCTGATGTTACCATATTAATTAAAATTTTCATCCTCTGAGGAATCACAATCCATTAAGAGATCATAAAAATGAATGCATCAGAAATTACCAATTTATTCTCGGTTTTGGAAGTGACTCTTTTGACATATGTCCAGTTAATTGTCTGCATTAGTCACATGTCCTTGCCTAACATTCAAAATGTGCAGAGTACAACTGTATTACATGTTCAGAAAGAATAATATATTTAAGCAATACAATTTTGTACATTTTTGGTTAAACTTATTCACAGGTGTTTTGTTATTTTTAGCTGCTATTTTAAATGTGATCCTTTATAGCAACACACACACACACACAAAACACACACACACACACACACAATTGGTTGTATTTCTTTGAGCAGACTGTTGAATAATTTTATACCAGTAGACGGCATCCTAATTTTACATTATATTTTTCATTATTTATCAGTTTCTGCAGATTCATAACAAAATTATTTGCAAAGAGAGAACTTTACCTTCATTTCTACTACATCAATGGCACTCTCTTGTTCATTACTCCTTTCAGTATTATTACAGTCCCAATCAAGAATGTCTCTGTAGTAAAGAAGATGCAGGGAATGTACCACTATTTGTCTATACTGTTTGCAATAAAATATGACCAGAAGATTGGGTGTATGCGGCATCATGGGCAGTAGCCAACAAATTTACTGGACAGCCTAGAACACAAGAAAGAACAAGATTGGAACATGTATGACAAAAAGCTCTGGGGGAACTTTTTGTAGCTAGACCTTTCAAAATGAGCAAAGATGATGCTGATTTATTTCCTGTGTGAATGCTTACCAAAAGACATGCACTGTAGAGAACTGTCAGATGGACAGTAGGATTTTCTCTGAATTCTCTAAGTGCTTCCTTCCTCAGCTATCATGCACTTGCTTAAGGAGTCCATATACCAAGTAGATGGGCAGTGATAGATACTGTGTCTAAACTCAAAAACATAAGATTATCCAATGACAGTTCTGGCCATCAATACTGCTGAATGGCTGCATTTCAACAGCAGAAACCACTGACTCCCTTATATTACTCTCTTAGGGGAAGCAACTATCCATCTGGTAACAGGTTGATTACATTGGAATTCTTCCACAATGGAGTAACTTCCCCCCTGCCCACTGGAATAATCATATTCAGGGAATGGATTTGATCTTTCTGTCCAAAGTGTTGCTGGCACTACCATTGTGTATAGACTTATAGAATAGAATGCCTTATACAATTTTTTTACTATCCAACACAAAATCACTTTTGAGAAAAGAATTCATTTCACACCAAAAGAAGGCCAGCATTGGACTCCTGCCTGTGAAGTCAACTTTGAAACAAAGCAATGGCCTAATAAAAACTTAGTTGCAGCATAGAGACAAGGGAAGTATGCTTTACTTAAGTATTGTTTGTATATACTCAATCTATGTTCTTTATCAATCATGGATATCAGGAATTCTTTCTCCCATTCTGATATATAACCCATATATTCAAAGTACAAAACCAGATAAATTTTATAAATTTAATTTTTGTTTATTTAGTTTGTGCTTGATATAACTAAACATTATTTCTCTATGTCAAAGTTGTAAATATTTTCTGTCAAGCTTTCATTTGAAAGTTTTATGATTTTGGCTCTTACATTTAAGCGTATTGTCTATTTTTATTTAATTTTTGTATATGTTATGAAGTGGTAGAATTCTTGCCACTCAAATACCCATTTTTTTTTTTCTAACACAATGCACTGGAATATTTTATCTAATTATGTGCTTTGATACTTTTTTTGAAATTCAATTGGCCATCTGTATGTGAGTCTCATTTTGAACTATGGCTAAGTTAATTTGCTTTCCTTTTCAGTAGTAAGATTTTTTGTTTGTGTGTGTTTTTTGGGGGGAGGGGGATAGTTTAAGTAACTATCATAATTTAGCGGAACATTTAATTTTTCAAAATATGTTTCATTCTATTTAGTTACAGTTTATTGATGATTTTAGATCGTATTCAAAATAGAATTTATTTCTTTTTAAAAGTATTTTTAGTTGTAAATGGACACAATACCTTTATTTTTATGTGGTGATGAGGCCCGAACTCAGTGCCTCACACATGCTAGACAAAAACTCTACCTTTGAGCTACAATCTCAGTCCAGAATTGCTTTTCTTTTTATGTAGTATTTATTTGAATTTATATCAATGCATTTTGTATTTTATAAAAAAAAATGCAATTTTTCATCCTTTCTTTGTGCTTTGGAAAGATTATGGAGCTTTGGAGTTGGTTAGCTGATCTTTGAACTTTTAGTAAATTTCCCATGTGAGAAATTATTCCTTCTTGGTATATTAGGATTTTTTTTTCCTGTGCTTCCTCTATGGAAAGAGGTTTATTTAGAAATTCAAATTCTATAAACTTGTACACATGACATTTTTCTTTTTTTTTTTATACTGGGGATTGAACACAGGAGCAATTTACTACTGAGCTACATTCTTGGACTTCTTTATTTTTTATTTTGAGAGAGGGTCTTGCCAAGTTGATGAGGCTGGCCTCAAACTTGTAATTTTCCTGTCTCAGACTCTCAAATTGCTGGTATTTCAGGCATGAGTCACCATGCCTGGTTATAATATACCTTTCTATTCCTGACATTTCTTTTTATCAATATATATTTGAAAGTAATTTTAACTTTAAAAAGACTAACTGCTTATATATATTTTAAGTATTCAATTGTTTCAATGGTTATTCTTCATCCTTTTATTTATTATTTGTATAATTTGCAGCTTCCTTTGAAATTACTTTACTTGGCTTATTTTCTCAAAGAACTAGTTTTATTTAGTTTTCTTATATTTTTATTACGACTTGCTGTATTACCCCTGATACTTCTTTCATTCTTTTCTGATTTACTTTTCCCTGCCTGGTATTTTATTTATTGTATGATTTGCACATTTAATTAATATATGTAATCAGCATTCCATGTAAGCACTACTTTAATTGAATTCTATAAAAAATCAATGTAAGTTTGTTGTTACTTTTATTTTGTAGAACTTCAGAAAATTTTTGCATCCAAATTGAAGGTATATTTTCTATTATTGATCAATGGTGGTTTTGATCAATATATTATATTTGATAAGATAGTTTGGAAGCTACTTCTGTTCACAAAATGATACTGGGTTTTGTTTTCCAGAAGATTATTTTTGTTGCTACAGGAAATAATACAGGTTTTTTAGAGGTAAATATACAAGCTTTCATTAATACAGAGCTTTTTTTTTTTTTTTTTTTTTTTTTTTTTTGTGGTACCGGGGATTGAACTAAGGGGCACTCGACCTCAGGGCCACATCCCCAGCCCTTTTTTTTTTTGTATTTTTTTATTTAGAGACAGGGTCTCACTGACTTGCTAAGTGCCTCGCCATTGCTGAGGCTGGCTTTGAACTCGCGATCCTCCTGCCTCAGCCTCCCAAAGTGCTGGAATTACAGGCGTGTGCCACCACGCCCGGCTCCATTAATACAGAGCTTTTTAGCTGGGAACTGAAAGCCCTGAGCTCATCCTTTCCTTCCTCTACTCTCTCAAGATCGATTATAAGAAACTAGCCAATTTCATTACCCTCCATTATAACTAAACTCCATCAATTCCATTGTTATTATTTAGAATGAAATGTGCTAAAGTATCAAACATGAACCTTGCCTTCTGTGGGCATTTCATTACAAATAAACAATGGTGACATCTGGTATATATCTCTTATCACCTCATACCATGGCCTATCTCTGCTGCCTTTACCAGCAGAAATTGAGAAAATTAAGTCCTATACCTCTAACAAGATAAGAGAATCAATAATTATCTGGTTCTAACTCAGAAAACTCATTCATAAGGTTCTGTTTTTAGTTAACCACTTCTAGTGAAAAATTGGACTCACTTGGTTTTTGACCAGAGACACACAATCAGTAGAAGATATATATTAAGAGACTTGTATGGAATTGATTTATATGATTGGACAGAGTGGTCAAACAAGTCCAAATTGTAAGATATGTTACCAGGAACAACAGGGCAAATTTGTGACACAGGCTAAGTTGCTGTACATAGACACCATATCTTCTTGAGGAAATCCTCAAATCTCTTCTTCAGAACTCTCTATAGATTAAGTTTGACCATACAAAACATATTGGATAATTTTCCTTTGTAAAGACAGCATCTTATAGACTTTAATTTCTTCAACAAAATGCTTTCATGGTAAAATCTATACTCTGTGCTTGACTGACTAACTGGGGAATACAGTCTAATAAAGTTGACACATAAAAAGCATATTGTCCACTAGCCACACCTTTTTCATTGTTTTATGTTTTTTATATTATTATTAAAATTTTTACTTGTTCTATCTTAAGAAATATATTCTGTTAGTTATCTCTTTCTATGTAGCAAATTATCATGAAGCTGCTGGACTCAGGTTTAGGGATCCTGTGATAGTTTAGGTTTACCACCTCAATGTCTATCAAAAGGCGTATTCACAGATGAGCTCCCATATAAATAATTAGCCAGTTAAGGTCCTATTTCCAAACTCATTTATGTGACTCTTCGTCTGGTTGGGTTTCTGCTGGATCCTTGGATTGAGGGCTTCAGTTTAAAACTGGCTAGTGACCTGAGGTAATTCTTGGTCCCTTGTTATGTGGATTTCCCCACATGCAACACATTTCATGAAAACCATCAAAAGAGAATGTACACTAACAAGAAAGTAGTCACACTCTGGTAATCTAATGTCCATGTGACATTTTCCTAAATATTGAGGTATACTCTTGATGAGAAAAAGTTATTCAAAGAGATCATAGGAGATTTTTGATATCAGGAAAATCCCTTCATCATGGATTCTACCTACCATGAGTATATTGTTTATTTTTATTCATATATGTCTGTCTAATCCTCTTCATCTTGCCTACATTTCCTTTCCTTTTGTAAAACTCTTTTCTTACACACACATCTACACAATGTTTGGTACCATGGATTGGATCCAGGAGTGCTTTACCACTGAGTTGCATCCCTGACCCTTTTTTAGGGTCCAATTTGCATAAACCTCCCTAACTTGCTGAGACTGGCCTTGAACTTGCAATCCCACTGCTTCAGTCTCCTGAGGTCCTGGGACTACTAGAGTGCGCCACTGTGCCAAGTATTTTACATGTACTTTCATAATTTATCTCCATGTATGTAAGATAGCATCCCTTGTCTCAGGATAAGTTCATTTTTGAATAGTTTTGTCTGTGGTAAATTATTATTGAAACATATAGTTTAACTTTAAATATTTAGTTACTCTGGAAAACTTTAAGTATTTAATGTTTTACAGTCTAGAAGACACATTTAAGTAAATATTTAAGCTTAGAACTCTTTATTCTGCTAAGCAATATGACACTCAACTTTCAAGAAGAAACAGACTTATAAATTACTTTCCTAATGATATATTTCTTTCAATTAAGTGAATTTTGTTGTTTGTTCAGTCCTTCATACATCTGAAACTTATGCCATATACATCGTTAAAATATTAACTGGGTGCAGTGGCGCACGCCTGTAATCCCAGCACTTGGGAGGCTGAGGCAGGAGGATTGCGAGTTCAAAGCCAGCCTCAGTAATGGTGAGGCACTTAGCAATTAAGTGAGACCTTGTCTCTAATAAAATACAAAAAAGGGCTGGGGATGTGGCCCAGTGATCGAGTGCCCCTGGGTTCCATCCCTGGTACAAAACAAAAACAACAACAACAAAAAACATGCATATATATATATATATATATATATATATATATATATGTATGTGTGTATTATTAGAATGAACAAAACATAGTGCCCAATCAATAATGTCAAAAGTAGGAGGTGATTATGAAGAACAACATTTTTCAAATATTAATTTGCAATCAAATTCTTCTTTTGTTACTTTACCTCAAGGAAGATTTTTTTAAATGTTGTTTTGCTGAACTTTATTATGATATCTGCACTCCCACGTTTGAAGTCTATGTCATCTACTTACTTTTTAACATTTTTATTTTCCATATTTGTAAGAACTTCTATGGGAAGAGTTAATGAATTAATATTATATCCCAGCTACACTCCTAACCCACCCCACTTTTAAAACTTGGCCTCTCCTTTTCTTCCAGTAAAGTTACTGGTTAATTATCAATCTACTGGGAATTCAGTTGTCATGGGGCCCCCAACTTCCCCAATATTTCTGCTTAATGGATATCTTCCCAGATACTATGGTCCATAATTCCTGGCCCTTTTTGTCTTTCATTGGTTAATAATCTAATTTGGCCCCAATACAGGAAAATATGGTTAGTACTCAAGGTTATGCTTCTTTTTCATTATTAAGTTGAAAGTTTATGCTATGGGCTTAATGTATTGCAGAAAGTTCATGTGTTGAAATGCTAACTGCCACTTAAATTGTTTAAGAAGATAAGGATTCTAAAATATAATTAAGGTTAAATGAAGTAATATGTGTGGGACTCTTTTCTAATAGAATTGGTGTCCTTATAGTAAGAGGAAAGGAGAGATCTTTCTTTCTACACATATACTGAAGAAAAGCCATGTAAAAATCCACAACAAGAAAAAGACTGTCTACAAGCCAGAATATAGCCCTCACCAGGAAGAATTGGCTGGCACCTTGATCTTGAACCTCCTAAGTCTTCAGGACCATGAAAAATGAAATTACTTTAGCTATGCCACCTAATCAATTGGATTTTGTTAGGGAAGCCTGAACAGACTAAGACATGGCATTCTGGAACAAGTGGTATATGTCTACTAACATGGCAATCTTCTGCTCTTAACATTTATATCCCACTTTGACATCTATGTTGAGAACATTTAATTAATTATACTTTCATCACTAATCTGCATGGTTGATAGAATATAATGTGATTTATATAAAAACAACATAAAAAAAAGCAAAGAGTATACTCAATTCAGAGGTGAATATGCAAAGTAAGACAACTATCAAGTACTTAGGCCTTTATTTTTTTTTCATATGTAATTTTTGATTAAATAATATGTAAAGATCCCACATTGCATATTTAATGATTTACTTCAAAATATTCTTTTTACTCAGTAATCAATTTCCAATATCATCAAAAATAGTTTGTTTTTACTTGCCATAAATATTTTGAGAAAAATATTTTACTAACTCTAAAATACCAGAAAGTTCTGATCTATTCTTTTTTAAATTTAATTTAATTTGTTATACATGCTTGCAGAGTACAATTTCTTTCATATTACATATAAAGAGCATAGTTTTCCAAGTCATTGGTTTTACATAAAGTATTTTTATACCATTTGAATTTTTATTTGTGTACTTAGTATATTGATGTCCAACACATTCTGCCATTATTCCTATCCCCGTGCTCCCTTCCCTCCCCTCCCTCCCCTTTGTTCTATGTAACATTTCTTCATTCCTCTCATCCCCCTCCCTTGCCACTATAATTCAGTATCTTCATAGCAAGGGAATCAGTCCAGGCTCGTTTGTTTGGGATTGGCTGACTTCACTTAGCATTATTTTCTCCAACTCCACCCATTTACCTGCAAATGCCATGATTTTATTCTCTTTTAGTGCTGAGTAGTGTTCCATTGTATGTATGTATATATATATATATTTTTTATATATATATATATATATATATATATATATATATATATACCAAAGTTTCCCTATTCATTCATCTATTGATGGGCATTGGGATTGTTTCCACAATCTAGCTATTGTGAATTGTGCTTTGTGGGGGTTTTGTTTGAGTTGCTGGGGTTTCTAGTTTTTCCCGACCTGGGTTTAGCTTCTTCTGGCCAGTGGAGAAGGCTAGGGGAAAAACACGCCCCAGCTGAGTTGTGATCGAGAACAGTAGAAGCCGGCTGGAGGCCCACACCAGCACTCATGATGGCAAATAATCAGGGACGCACCAGGGAGCTCGGTCAGAGCTGGGACTCAAGTTTATTGAGGAAGTTGGACAGCTTTTATAGAAGACATAGGCCAATCAGCAGAAAGATTATAGGGACACATAGGGAGCAGGGGCAGATTACATTGGCGGAGCCCCTGGCCTATCCTTAGGGTGGTTTCAGTTCCCATGACATGTCAGGGGAACGCCTCCTGATTAGGCCAAGTCTCGTATCAGGGAGTGGGAGGCAACCAGAGAATTAAGATTTTCTATTCTTTCCGCCGATGTGTTCTTAAGTCCCCAACAGTGCTGCTATAAACATTGATGTGGCTGTGTCCCTGTAGTAAGCTGTTTTTAAGTCTTTTGGGTATAGACCAAAGAGTGGGATAGCTGGGTCAAATGGTGGTTCCATTCCAAGTTTTCCTAGGAACCTCCATACTGCTTTGCAGATTGGCTGCACCAATTTGCAGCCCCACCAGCAAAGTATGAGTGTGCCCTTTTCCTCACATCCTCGCCAGCATTTATTGTTGTTTGTGTTTTGATAGCTGCCATTCTGACTGGCATGAAATGAAATCTTAGAGTAGTTTTGATTTGCATTTCTCTAATTGCTAGAGATGTTGAACATTTTTTCATATATTTGTTGATTGATTGTATATCATCTTCTGAGAAGTGTCTGTTCAGTTCCTTAGCCCATTTATTGATTGTGTTGTTTGCTTTTTTTGCGTGAAGGTTTTTGAGAGCTTTATCTATCCTTGAAGTTAATGTTCTGTCTGATGTGTTTGTGGTAAAAATTTGCTCCCATTCTGTAAGTTCTCTGTTTACTTCACTGATTGATTCTTTTGCTGAGAAGAAGATTTTTAGTTTGAATCCATCCCATTTATTAATACTTGGTTTTAATTCTTGCACTATAGGTGTATTATTGAGGAAGTTGGGGCCTAATCAAACATGTTGGAGATTTGGGCCTACTTTTTCTTCTATTAGGTATAAGGTCTCTGGTTTAATTCTTAAGTCCTTGATCCACTTTGAGTTGAGTTTTGTGCATGGAGAGAGATAGAGGTTTAATTTCATAAGAATTTCCAGTTTTCCCAACAGCTTTTGTTGAAGAGACTGTCTTTTCTCCAATGTATGTTTTTGTCACCTTTGTCTAATATAAGATAACTGTAGAAATGTGGGTTGGTTTCTGTGTCTTCTATTCTGTACCATTGGTCTACTGGTCTGTTTTGGTGACAATACCATGCTGTTTTAGTTACTGTTGCTTTGTAATACAATTTAAGGTATGGAATAGTAATGCCACCAGCTTCACTCTGAGAAAAGCTGAAAGCATTCCCTCTAAAAAACTGGAACGAGACAGGGATGCCCTCTTTTGTCACCATTATTTAACATATTTATTGAAACCTTAGCAAGTGCAATTAGACAGATGAAAGAAATAAAATGGATATTGATAGGAAAAGAAGAAATCAAATTATCACTATTTGCAGACGATATGATTTTATACATAGAAAATCCAAAAAAATTCCACCAGAAATCTTCTAGATCTAATAAGTGAATTCAGCAAAGTGGCTGGATATAAAATCAGTACCCATAAATCTATGGCTTTTCTGTACATCAGTGACAAATCCTCAGAGAGAGAAACTATGAAATCCACCCCATTTACTATAACCCCCTCAAAAATAAAATACTTGGGAATCAGCTAAACAAAAGAAATGAAAGACCTGTACAATGAAAACTACAGCACACTAAAGAAATAAATTAAAGATCTTAGAAGATGGAAAGATTTACCTTGTTCATGGATAGGTAGAACCAATATTGTCAAAATGACTATTCTGCCAAAAGCGCTATACAATTTCAATGCAATCCCAATATCATTCCTCATAAAAATAGGAAAAGAAATCATGAAATTTATCTTGAAAAATAAGAGACCCAGAATAGACTTTCATTTTGTGCCCACAGAATCAGTCAACTTCCAATAATTCCAACTGCCTAGGTTATTTTGATCACTTATTTTGATAGGCTGACTTTTTCCCATATTTTTATTGGTTCATTATAATCATATATGATGATGGGATTCATTGTTACATATTCACACGTGCACATGATTTAGCAATATAAATTGGTTAATATCATTTCCTAGTATTTACTCTTTTCTTCCCCTCCTACTTCCTTCTGTTTTTTTCTTCTACTCTAATTTTCTGCTTTCAGTTTTTATGAGATTGCCATCCTACAGCACCTTTCTTTCTCCTTTTCCACAACTGAGAGAAATGAGCTTTCACAAATTATAGAAAATATACTACATTTGTTTGCGAGTTTGGTTTATTTTGCTTAACATAATGATCCCAAGTTTCATCCATCTTCCTGCAAATAACATAATTACATTCTTCTTTAGGGCTAGATAAAACTTCACAGTGTATATATGCCACATTTTTAATCCATTAATACATCAATGGACAACAAGACTAGTTCTATAATTTGGATATTGTGAATTATGTGGTTATAATCATGAGTATGCCTATATTGCTATAGTATAATGGCTTAATTCTTTAGGATAATTACTGAGATGAGGATATAACTGAATTTTATGGTGGTTCCATTCCTAGTCTTTTGAGGAAACTCCATACTGATTTCCCCAGTGGTTGTACTTATTTACAATCCCTAAAATAATGCAATTTGCTTCCTCTTCTCCCCTATCCTATTGAATGTTTAAAAGTTTGTATTCTTGATGGCTGGCATTATAATGGGAGTAAGATGAAATCTCAGTGTAGTTTTGATTTCCATGCCCTCAATTGCCAAAGATGTTGAAAACTTTTTAATATATTTGTTAGTCATTTGTATTTCTTCTTTGGATACGTATTTTGAAACATCTATGTACAAGCAAGAGGTTACAGTCCCAACAAATTCCTGCAAATTTAGTAGATGTTGGTTGATGTCTCAGGAATATCTTTTATCACATGTTTATCATAGTAAAAATCTATCCTTCCAGAAAACTATAAATATTCTTATTTAATAGTGAATATGTGAATATGCCTATACTTAAAAACTATTAAATATGAAAAAGTCAAGATATGGTTAAAACTGATTCTGATCATAGTGTTTTATATTTTTAAATCACAGTAAGTTAACTTTTTTGATTCACTGAGAGACATAAAAATAGATTTTAGTGTTCACATTTATTTCAATTTATGAATCTTTTAAAAAACACCATTAGTGATTTGGTGTTTCTATTTTCCTTTCCTCAAAAGTCTTCTTAAAACACTAATATAAATACAAAAATTTCCAATTAATTTCACACAAAATATCTGAAAATATTATTTTCAAGAAACACAAACTTGGACCTATCTGGTACACTGAGCCAATTTCATTGCTATTTATTTGCAGTTGCTTTTATTTACTCACAAAATCATTCCTATTGAATCTTGATGTTAAAATAAAAGCATGTATATAATGAGTAATTATATTATCATTCTTAGATAATGTAATTATGGCAGCTTAATATTAAGTTTATTCCAATATGAAATACTCAATGCAGTTGGGTGATAAATTTTTCACCAAAAGATACAAAACAACAACAACAACAACAAACACACACACAAAACAAAACAAAACAAAAACAACAAAAAACACCTATTGTATAATTTTGGACTTCCTTGATCATCCTGCACAATCATGTAAATGAATTCCTTACAAATCTCTTACCTCCTACTGATTGTGCTTCTCTAGTGAAAAACTGAATGAGTTCAATTTTGGCACTAGAAGTTGTCATCTTGTTAGATGTATAGACCTTAATGACACCATTTCTGCTGGTAAAGGCAGAAGAGATAGGCCATGGTATGAGTTGATAATAGAGATATGCAGGGTGTCAACATTGGTTACTTGTAAAGGAATGGCCACAGAAGGCAAGCAAGGGTCACACAGGAAAAATAAAGTATATAATTTAGAGTCTATACTTTAATATACACTGCAATAAAAGTGATTTTTAAATTCATATTGTTATTATTTAAGAATAGAAGTAATATTTTTAGGATATAAGAGTATTATATTGAACATATTAAGATTCTTTCTGCTTAATCCCCAAAAGATATCTCTCACTCTTTTTCAAATTAATTTAATTTTTACCATTGACAAATATAAGCAGCTCAACTGTCAAAAACACCCAAAAGCCTATAAATTGAAAATCTATTCATTCCCCAGATTCAATTTTAGTAATTTCTAGGGGGAATAATTTTCCATTTTACCGACAGTCTGGTATTTATCTCCACCAGTTACATATTAATGTCCTATTCTCACTTAGTGTTTTAGTTTGTTGTGATTTTTTTACTTCTTTTATGATAATTCATTTTTTTCTCATCTCCAATCTGTCTACCAACTCCTCCCACATTCTCTTCAATACAGTGATTTCACAAAACTTCAGTTTAGATTATTATTATTCATATTTTATATTTTTGTAATAGTGAGACTTATAATTATTAAACATAATTATTACAAGATAACCATGTGTACTATTATCATATTGTCTATTACAAATATTATAACTTTTCAATTATTTATATTATGAGTGGATTTATTATAATTTTCAATATAACACTATCAATAGTTTCACTTTTGAATCAAGACTTTCTAATTTCTTGAGTCCCATGTTTATATTTTCTTGGATTATGCTGTTTAAGCTAATTCTTCAAGATTCCTAAGGAACCTGATATGTTGCACTAAATTTTCCTTCAGAATCCCTAAACTGTCATTTCATCCTCAATCATATTTCAAATTACAATTGAGTAATGTTAGGGTCCTATTTGAGTTGCTGGGGTCTTTAGCTTCCCCCTAACCCGGGATAGGCTCCTCCGGCTAGCGGAGAAGACTGTGGTGGGGAACACGCCCCAGTGGAGGCGAACTCGGGAAAGGTAAAGGCCGACTGACCGCCCACACCGAGCCCTCCTTTCAGAGGAGAAACAGACGGGTCTGGGAGAATGGTCAAGGCACGAACTCAAGTTTATTGAGGAAGTTGGACGGTCTTATAGAGGACATGGGCCAATCAACAAAAAGAATACAGGGACACATAAGGAGTATGGGCAAATCGTATTGGCTGAGCCCCTACCCTATCCTTAGGGTAGTTTCAGTTCCCATGACAAGTCAGGGGAATGCCTCCTGAATAGGCCAGGTCCATAACAGGGAGTGGGAAGTAACCAAAGAGTTAAAGTTCTCTATTCTTTGGCCGATGTGTTCTTAAGTCCCCAACAGAGTAATTTTATGCTTTTTACATATCCATTGCTTTTTGTTCTGTCACATTTTAAAATATTTTGTTGAATTCTTATTTTATGATGTTTCATGGTAATTTACTTTGAGGGTCTCTTTTTTTTTTTTTTTTTTTTTTCTTGTTGTTGTTGTGCTGGGCCTTGTGCATGTGAGGTAAGCCCTCTACCAACTAAACTACATCCCCAATCCTTGAGAGTGGTCATTTTTAAAGTCCCAATGAGTAGTAGATAAGCCTTTAGTTTACAGATTAATTTCTTATTTATGGACAAATTTTCCTCAACATTTGGTTTGTAATTCTTCATCTTACAGCCTCACTTTTACTCACTTTCCTTTCCTAGATTCCCTGTCATATACAGCATCTTCAAGTTACGTAGCATAATATTTTATCTTTTTTCTCTATTTTTACATTCCTTTGTTTTTATTTCCTGATAGAGGCTTTTCTCAAATGTCAGTCTGTCCTTGATTGTCCATTTATATTTAAGTTTTAGACACGGAAAATCAAATATGAGTTGGGGATTATGAGAGATGGGACTACTTAATGGAAGTACATAAACTGAATATTTTTGCATTTCCTTTTCCTGTGTTTTTTTTTTAACATAGTCACTCTGATACTTTTACTTATTTTATTATTCTGTGTGATTTTTTTTAGTCTTCCTTTAATATTCTTGCTTAATTTCTGATCTCCTTGGGGCAGAAAATAAAAGTTGGTAAAATTAGGGAGTGGCAGGGCCAACTTATGCAGACCTTAGGCTATTTTTAGAAATGTAGTTTTTACTTTGAATGCCATGGGGATGATTATAGGCTTTGAAAGGAGGAATGATATTTTTCTAGTGTATTTGTCAGTTTTTTCATTATAGCAAAATACCTGAGGCAGGCTAACTTAATAAAGAAAAGAGGTTGATTTAGCACTTTTTCTGGAAATTCAAAGACATGGTAGTAGCATTGGCTCTGCTCCAGTGAAGGCTATCTTGGTGCATCACAACATGGTAGTGGCATGTGTAGGAATGAACAATCACATATCCAAACTAGAAGCTAGAGGCCGACTAGTCTCCCATAATATCTTCTGTCCTAAGGAATCTCCCTAGACACCACCTCCAAAAGGCCATCTCTCAGTACCTCCGCAATGGAGACCAAGTCTTCAACACATGAAACTGTGGGGCAACAGACCACATTCAAACAAGAGCATTTGGATAACTACTTATAACTACTTATTTATTTATTTATTCATTTTTATGGTACTAGAGATTGAGCCCAGGGGCACTCTACCACTGAATTACAAATTACACCCCCAGTCTTGTGTGTGTGTGGTTTTTTTTTTTTTTTTTTTTTTTTTTTTTTTTTTTAATTCTGACAGGTTCTCACTAAGTTTTAGAGACTGTCCTTGAACTTGCAATCATCCTGCCTCAACTTCTTGAATCACTGAGATACTGAGATTACAGTCATGTGTGCCTGGGCCTGGTTTGATAACATTTTAAAAGAACAAAATGGTAAAATTACTGTGAATAAATCTGAGGTAGTAGAAATGGGAGAGAAAATAATGAAACAAGTTAGTTCTATTAAAGCAAACAGTAAGAGTCCAGTGTTTTAGATGAAAATATTTTAAGAACTGGTAGTAGTCTAGATATTTTTCACTCACAGCTATATGTGGGGTAATGTTTTGTTCTTTGCTCAAATTAGACAAAAGATGAACATTTTAAAATACTAAGACATATTAAGACCAGTCAATAAGTTTCCTGGTTTTCTTTTATTATTCAAATTAACATTACATTAATATCAATTTCAATTGTTGATTAAATTGTTCAGGCCCGCTCATTGTTCCTTTAGAGAAGATTTTTGTCTGCTTGAACAGGGCATAAAGAAAACATCCCTGGAGTTTCTGAGGTTGCAAAGGATTTTGAGTCACATTTTCAGCTTCTGCTTCAAGTCCTGCTTTCCTGTAATAGGCGTAGCTATGATCTTTGGAAACCATTTCCTAAAGTTAGCACTGTTTGCCATTTGGAGACACTATGAATCTTTAATACCAGTAAATCCTAGTTCCTTTTAGTTTAACAGTCATGCTTTGGCTTATTACTCTTTTTATATTTTACTGTATGCAACAAGAAGAGAGGGAAAAAAGACCAATTTCAATACTATAGTTTGAAATCTCCTTATCTGGGTCACCTAGTCCTTTGGGTACATTTTTTACTCTATGCCTTGGTACAGACAATAGGGTTTCTGAATGGTCTGCAACTCGTTAACATGAAACTCCTTTCCTATAGTATTTGATAGGAATTTTTTCAGTTTTTGTTAAACTCTCACCAGTACATCTTCAAAGCCCCAAATTCTACAAATAATGTGTTCAAAGCTAAAGCTTTCATTATGACTTTCCTCAGAGTTCTTGTAGCATTTTTCTAAATCTGTTCACTGCTGTTTTCTAAGCCACCTCCAGATTTTATGGTGTTGCTACACAGAAATTCCACTTTCTTTAAAACATAAAATTGCATTAACTGTGTATTAGTTATTTAGCAATTATTTATAGCTCCATAATAAATTACTTCCAAGTACTGAAGATGAAAAATATACATATTTATTATAGCATAGCTCCCGTGGGTTATGTACCCGTGCAGCAACATGGGTGGTTCTAGTCCAAGGTCTCTCATGAAGGTGCATTCAGTTAGTAAGCCAGAACTCTGAAGAGATTCTTCCAAGATCCCACCTGGTTGTTAGCAATCTTTAGCTTCCCTCTGGCTGGAGACCTCAGATCCTAGCCAAATATGCCTGTGTATAAGCTCACTAAGTGTTCTCACAGTATGTGAGCTGGCATCCCACAGGGTGACTGACTGATGGCATAGAGATGGGGTGGGGGTAGGCTGTGAGGGACTCAAAGCAGAAGCTGGTCTTTTAATGGCTTCATCTTTGAAGCCACATTAAATAATTTATGTTGTTAGTCACCAAGCCTGTTTCTGCTGCTATGACAAATGATTACAGACCTGGGTAATCAATAATGAACAGAAATCTGCTTTCTTACAATTTTTGAATCTAGGGAATCCAAGAGAGAAGAGCTGGTATCTAGTAGGACTTTACTATGTCATAACATGGCAAAAGGTGAAAGGGAGAGAAAGAGAGAATGCAAAAAGGCCAAAACTTGCACTTTTATATCAAACCCACTCCTATAGTATATTAATCCATTCATGGAGGCAGAGTATTCATGGCCTATTTTCTTCTTAGATGTGGCTTTTTAATAATGTTACAAAGACAGTTAGATTTCAACATGAGCTTGGGAGGGGACAAATATCCAAACTAGAGCAAGTCCCAACAACCTTGGAACAATGAGGAAGCTGTGAGCATTAGGATGAGGGGGTCCTTTAGGGGCCACCTCGTAGGCTGCTTCCACACTGGGAAAGATTGGGCTTCTCTCCTATCATCAGTAGCAAGCCGAGGTTTGCAGCTTTCTGACACTCAAATTTCTCTTGTGGCAGAAATGTCTGGCACTGAAGACACGCAATGAACTGCAGTGACTCATCTTAGGAGTCACTGAATCTAACATGTTGATTTTGTTTTAATTCTGATAGTTCATTTGGAAAACATGATTGGTTTTTAAGAATAAAATGCATGGCAGCTATCAAAAAAGCCATGTTTTTTTTTAGAATTAGAATTTCTGCATCAGTTTTCACAAAAGCCAATGATAATGTGAACTGGCATCCAATATAAATATTAAATACAGGTTGATTTTCCTCCTGGTCATATGCATTTAGAT
Source organism: Tamias sibiricus (assembly GCA_025594165.1). Classification (NCBI taxonomy): domain Eukaryota; kingdom Metazoa; phylum Chordata; class Mammalia; order Rodentia; family Sciuridae; genus Tamias; species Tamias sibiricus. Next base: position 145,977,442 of record CM046662.1, read on the forward strand.
GATCCCAGGTGGATTTTTTTAGACCTCATGAAGCATAGCCTTTTAAAAGCAGCTCCTGTTCTTATGAAAACTGATTTGATTTTCCAACAAAGTAAGCACTTTAAAAGAACACTGACAGAAGCTATGGGATGTGTAAAGGTCTGGATATGAGCTATATATTTTGACTATAGGAACACTGAAGATAGTTGTACTGTTTTAAATAAAAATCTGTGTGTAATTTCTAAGATAGCTGACAAAATAAAAAATAAAATATCTTTCCATTCTAGAACTACCCAGAATTTGAAGTATGCTGTGGCACGAGCTTCCTTTCTGATTAAGATCCAAGGTCGTTCATAGAAACAATAAACTATTAATATGCTTGAAATCTTGGTTGAATAAAGTCTCTAGGGTATTATTTTGTATGGGAAAGAAAAAAGTAAATAAAAATCCTCAAAAGTTTTTATATATATATATATATATATATATATATATATATATATATATATATTCCCCCACTATTCCATTTAGGTAATATTCTCAAATAACAAACTACAGAGGTCAACAATAGATAAATGATTGCCAGGGATTAATATGTTGGGATAAGTAAGTACAATTTTAAAAAGGTGGCACTAGGGCATTCCCTGATAGTGGAGACACAGTTTTGTACTGTGTATGTGATAGTGATCACATTAACCTGTAAGTGTGATGGAATTGCATGAAAATACATGCACACAAATGAACACGTGTGAAGTCTATATAAGGTCTTTAGATGTTATCATCTATGTCCTGGTTCTGATATTTTACTATGCTATGTGAATTTTATCTTTGAGGGAAAATGAGTGAAGAATATATAAGGCTATTCTAGTCTATCTTTACAGTTTCCTATGTGTCTATATGTAGGGCATTACGCTGGGTGGCCTTGGACTGCCTTGGCTTCTTGCATATAGCTCTCAGAATAACTGCTGAATATGCTGGGAATGCAGTATCCTCAGATATGGAGGTACTGCCACAGCAGTACAGACTTTGTCCTGTCCCACCTACTGAATTTAAAATCTACAACTAGGGAAAAGCTACCTACCACAGCCCTTATTTTTTTCCACTTTCCTCTGGAGATAGGATGGCCTTCAAAGCCTTTTTCAGTGAGTCAGATTGTCCCTGAGGTAAATAACCTGGGGTGAGCTGACTTTTGGGGTTCCTCAATTGTATTGCAAGTGAGGCACACACTCAAGAGATACTCTACCTTGATAGCTGTCTTCAGGGTTTGGGAACCAGTCATAACAGACTCTGTTCTTTTATTCCTTGCTACCTCTTTGTAAGTAGTAAATGTACTTTATGTAAGTGGGGTGCATTCTGTCTCACTGGGCCCAGACAACTGTAAAAAGCTCTAGATGAAGATGCAGCAACAAGTGTTGTCTCCTCTTCCTCACAGTTGGCATGGTGATGATATTAGCTGCATTCCATGCAGAGTGAATCCTTCCTTGCAACTGATGATTAGACAATCTGCTCCTCAAATGATAATTTAAAGATGAAGTGTTAAAAATAAGAAAGCCAGTGAAATTTTAAATTGAAAGAAATTTGAGTGGACTTTTTTTTTATCACTTTTTATACCATATACTTCCATAAAATATATGGGATGCATACTTAGCTATCAAAATTCAAGTACAATTATTAAACTAACAAAATATTAATTTAAGTAAATGATGTAGGTATTTTAATAAATATACTTGAAATGCTAGCAGTTTATAATTCGAAACTACAGTTATTATAATTAACTTATGACACATATATGATTTTAAGGTAATGATTACAGTAGTGTTAAATTTCCAAATAAAAGTAACTACCAATGTCTTAAACAACTGCATTAAGTGTGCTACTCTTCAAAGTTATACAATTTAAATCTTACTGTATTTATCTAGTATTATATTATCTAAACCAAATAGTCCAAAACCTGTGTAAATATTCAAGAATTTATATAAACAAATACAATGCTATAGAAAAGCAACTTTAATTATTTAAAACAAGGACACATGGGCATGGTGATTAGAACTGTGTATGTTTTTCTCCAAGGTTCTTATTGTCTTTTAAATCAGCAAGACTGTATTATTCTTGGTCATTATCCCAATATGTCAAATTAAAATAAATGACTTATCACATCTATTAATAATTAATAACATTGCATTTAAATGTAAAAAAATGCTGTCATTAATTATCTATCAACACACTTTTCCACAATAAAAATTAAAATGCATAGTTAAGTATAAATTTTAAACTATTAAAAAAAGTCTATGGAGACAGACTTGTGTTAAGTCATGATATACATTGTATTTTTTCTTTACTATTAACAGAAGTAAAATAAAAAAAATTGATATTTTACAAGTGTATAAACTATTATTGTAACAAAAGTATACTTCATAAGTATATTAAAACTATACTTCAGAAGTACTTTCACTTTTGCATTAAATATAATAAGTGTTGCATTCTGGAAAATTCAATAATGCATCAAACTGGGTTGTGACCATTATAAAAAAAGATACACTTTTAAAAACTGAGAGAATTAAGAGAGTGATTAGAGAAATGCAAATCAAAACAACTCTAAGATTTCATCTCACTCCAATCAGAATGGCAGCTATCAAAAAAAACAAACAACAATAAATGCTGGCGAGGATGTGGGGGAAAAGGCATACTCTTACATTGCTGGTGGAACTGCAAATTGGTGAAGCCAATCTGGAAAGTTGTATGGAGATTCCTAGGAAAAATTGGAATGGAATCACCATTTGACCCAGCTATTCCACTCCTTGGCCTATTCCCAAAGGACTTAAAAACAGCTTACTACAGGGACACAGCCACATTGATGCTTATAGCAGCACAATTCACAACAGCTAGATTGTGGAACCAACCCTGATGCCCATCAACAGATGAATGGATAGGGAAACTTTGGTATATATACACAATGGAACACTACTCAGCACTAAAAGAGAATAAAATCATGGCATTTGCGGGTAAATGGATGGAGTTGGAGAAAATAATGCTAAGTGAAGTTAGCCTATCCCAAAGAACCAAAGGTCGAATGATCTCTTTGATAGGAAGATACTAACTTATAAAGGCAAGAGAGAGGGGATGAGAGGAAGAGCTTTAAATAGAACAAAGAGGGGGGAGGGAGGATGGAGCAATGGGATAGGGATAATGGCAGACTGAGTTATCCATGATTACCCTAAATACATGTATGAAGAACAATTGTTGTAAAAATACTTTATATAAAACCAGCAACTTGAAAAGTTGTGCTCTTTATATGTAATATGAAATGAAATATACTCTGCAAATATGTATAACAAATTAAAATAATAATAAAAAAAACTTATTTCAAAATAAAATTTAAAAATAGAAGTGTTGGAGATGTAGCTTGGTGGTACACTGCTTGCCAGCAAGTGTGAGACCCTGTTTTCCTTCCCCAGTACTGCAAAATAAATAAATAAATAACAACAAACAAACAAACAAAACAAAAAAAAAAAAACTGAGAGAATTAAGAGAGAAGCTATTACTCACTATTAGTTAATTATTTACTGAAGTTAGTAAGCATATTATATAGTTTAACAATCTAAAATCTCATTGAAAATCTAGAGTACAGTGCATTGGTAACTATCCTAATCAATATGACCATTAATTCACAGTATTGTGAAAACTCACAGTGCCAGAACATGTTCCTTGACATGAACAAAATAGAACCCCTCCCTTCATGGAACAGCAGCAGAGCAAGGCATGATAAAAATATCTCAAGAATAACATTAAAATGTGAAACATAAAAGAGGCACATGTGAATGGATAAACAGTGGTATATCTTTATGATGTGCTGATACTCAGTAACAGAAAGGAACCCACCACTAATTCCCATAACAAGTTGAATGTGTAACTAAGAGTAATTATGAAATAGTGAAAGAAACTAGATGCAAAACCCAGCATGCTTTATGATTCAAATTACATGACATTCTGAAAAAGGCAAAACTTCTGGGAAAAAAAATATATATATACACACATATATATATATCAGTTTTATGAATTTACTACAAAGAAGAAGCAGAGCAACTTTTTTTTTTTGTCATGGAAATATTCTATATATTGATAACGGTTTTGTTAATACATGACCATGTGTATTTGCCCAATTTTACTGATTCATACATTCAAAATTGTGAATTTTATTAAATGTAAATAATAACTCAGTATGCCTGACTTAAAATAAAGTTAATAATGATAACAGGAAACATAGCACTTAATTGAAATATGTAAATTACATGAGATAATTATATAGTGTATTACAAACCTGTAAAAATGTATTGAATTGGGGGAAACTAGAAAATTTGTAATCTCAAAATGGGGGACATGTTGAAAAGTATGTAAGCTCAAAAGAAAGCTTGAAAAAGTGTTTCTTTGAAAAATAAAACAAGAAAAATGAGAATGAAACAGAATTTCCAAGATTTTCCCAAGATCTGTAAAATATCATGGAACTACAGCAAATTTAACAATAAATGATCTGTAGTAATTGACTGCACATTTAATAATGGACCAGAATATATCCAAATTATAAAATGTAAAAACAAGTTAAAACACCAAAATGAAAGCATCACAAGTGTTTGAGAAAAAAACTGATTATTAAATAAAATGTGTGGGAATTTATGTTTTGCAGGAGGAAATACTAATGTAGAGTAAAATAGCTTAACATTGATCCATAAATTCCAGATGGATTAATTTGTTTTAAAAAAGAAAAGTACGCTTGCATATTTTTCTAATATTAAAGAAAGTTTCTCATCATATTTTGCCAGTAGGATATTTGAAAGGTACAGTGAAATAATAGCCACAAAATTGCACTCTTGGTTATGTACTGATTTTGCAGACAAGAAATTTCTCAGGGACCTCTGGGAAGTCTCCCTTGGTGTTGAGATAGCTTGTAATCATCACTAGCATTCTCATGGGTTTTTTATGCTACTCCTGAGGCTAGCAGAGGTCTCTCCTTCTTTTTATTCCTCCAACATTCCCAATATTTCTGTATGCATCTAAGTCTCTATATTTAACTTTATTATTTGGTATATAACATTGGTTTTCTTTTTCTTTTTGGACTGGAACTAAAACATTGATCATTATTTGTATGTAAGGTAGAATTTTGATGTAGGGAAGTGCATTCAACAGTTTGAAATGAATTGTTGTTCCCAAGGAAATCATAAAACATATATTTTCATTCAACCCAAGACCTAAATGATTAATTTATAAAACATGATTTATTCAATTGATTTTCATTAGTTTCTGGAATAAGTCTATTTGTTCAATGGTTTCTAATTGAATTGGATATTAGGTGCCTGAAAATGTTTAGTTGTACAACTATCTGAACAAATTATGAGCAAAATAAATTTCAAATGTGCATTGGGTATATCTCACTATATAAAAGCTTAGATTATTCTGTCAAAATAGGTCTACCAAATTTAATGTCCTCTTCAAACCTTAACACCACTCTTTTATAAAACATAAATCTGATGATAAAATACAGAGAAGGAAAATAGCTCTGCTTTTATTTTCTTCCTAAAATATATTACCTAATGATTGTAGAACTTTTTGCTCATATATGAATGTTTATTTTTCAGGGTATGTGAATTTTATAGAGAAGTTTGGTTTTAACCATTTATTACTTAAATTTAGAAATATTTTTACATATTTTGCTGTACCACAAATCTTTATTAATGATCAGTTTCTTGGGTAAGTTTTTTAAATGCTTGTATTAAGTAACACCATGCTTTAGAATAACCATTAGCTAATGACCCTTACTGTTGTAATTTTGAGCAGATATTTTGGTCAAGTCTCCCCAGATTTTGAAATAGTAAACCACATTTTTATTGGTTTGGACTTTACCAGATGTGACTAACTTTCAGATACCCATGTGGAGAAAATTTGTCTATATAAAATAGCCAAGTAGCCAACATGGTAAAGTGATTCTTCCTCACCAAAGGCAATGAGTCTGAAAAATTAAGATCCTTTTAAAGGTAAATTTACTATGTCACAAAGTACTTTCTTCTTCTGAAATTTTCAAAAAATAATTGTCATTCTCTTCACTAACCTCACCTTTCATGTCGTCATAAATTAGATGTTCTATTGTAGGAATAAACTAAACAGAACCCAAATTCATATGTAATTTTCCAAGAGAACTTCCATTGTAGGATAACTAAGAATATTCTCAGATAATTTAGAAAATGGTCTATAATCAGAAACATCATTTTCACCATTTCTCTTTTTTTGTTTGTTTAAGAATACATGTAGTGATGTATTTTCAAATTATATGATATAAGATAGGTGTGAGTTGGGGCAGCCTTCCAAACATGGTGCATCCATTTTGTATATTTGGAGGTAGACTAATATAAAAGCAGCTATGATTTGCATATGAGCTAAGGGGTGGAAAGGCAGGAGTACTAGAATAAAAATAAGAGGGTTAAATATGTTAGCTGAGTTTGAAGCTCATTTAGAAAACTAAGGAGCTTTGATGGCACTAACCCCCTTATATGTTTCCTCAGCAGAGTTTCACAAGTCATGGGTAAAGTTCTGCAGTACTTGAGTCCTATATTTTGTATGTTTGTTTGTTTCTGATTGCTACTGAAATCAGCCCTCCCAGCTAATTGCTAGTTCAGTAAGTTGTCTAAATTCCCAGAGTTTGTAAATGAAGAATTTTTAAGTCCAAATCATAGGATTCACAATCCCAGTTTCTCTGTACCACATAAAATGCTGTGTATGTGTCAACAAGTGTGATGATAAATAGGTACAGATAGAGCAACATCCTTCTGACTGTGATCACTCACCAGGCATATGAATGTTTCTAAAGAAACTGATTTATAACCAGCAGGCCTTTGTAAATAACATACATATCATTTTAAAAGCTGTTCTTTCATTTGCAAGATATGACAGCTATGTGGCACTATTTGTAATACTTTTAGACTTGCTTGACTTTGTAAAAAGGAAAAAAAAAAAAGTATCTATCTTTTTGAGCACTGCATACCAAGAATCCTTATGTTTTTTTCTCTCTGGCTTTGGAACTCCTCCATGGTGATGACTTTTTGTTTTATTTAATTATTTGGGAGTTAATCTTCTGAGGGCATGGGTGTAGATGGTGCAGGCTATCAAGCAAGGATCATTTATCTGACTAGAGAGCTACTAGTATTTTTTTATGTTCCAATTCTATGTAATTTATATCATATTTGATATTTTAATTTGTTTCTGTTCCTAGAAGATTATAATGCATGTTGTTAGTATCATAGATAATTTTCCTAAGTGAGAAAATTTTCCTAAGGGAGGTTTTCTGCTTGTCATTCACACAAATACAAAAAGAAAATAGTCCTTGGGCCCCATGTAGCTTACATGTTCTACACATTAATTAACCCACAGATAAAGGCAGTTTATCTGGATTTCCTCAAAATCATCTTTTTTTTTAATCCCTTAAAGTAGTTTCTTCATTAGCTCTCCATGACTCATGAAGACTGATCTTACTTAAATACAAGTGTGATAAAAGATTAATAACTTCTACTCTTAAAAGCCTTTTGTTATCAAATGACCATAGGTCAAAGTCTTATCCTCTTTCTCTATAACTGGTATAGTTCAAGCTTCCAGAACAGTTTCTTATCTATGTTAGGTTCTTCATAATTAATTTCTGAATAAATTTTGAGTTTATTTAATTTTTCAATAATTAAATTTTTAATTAAAGGTGTAATAACTTAGGTTAATAGAAGCCTGGAAAGGTCAGTTAGTGGAGAAAACTATGAGCCATATGTCAAAGGATTCTTCAAATGAATGGTTGTGGGATAACATTACTACAGGCCCTCGGATAAAACAGCAATAAAAGGTGTTACGAGTCATAATAAGGAGTAAAGATAATGACACCCATTTTGGATTCCAAAGAGCAGAGTTTTAAACAAGGTCACAAGGTTCAGGGAATATTCAGTTACAAGATAAGAACATGCTAAAAGTCTCTGCTGTTTTTCATGAAGTAGGCCTATCATGTTCTGTAAACTCCTGCATACATCACCTTGGATGTATGATTGGCTTAAAAATGACTACAGAGTGTCCTCTGACTCTACCCGACCTCCTTCTCTCACCATGTTCCTATTTCCATTAGTGGCATTTCTTGGTGTCTCTTAGTTACATAGCCAGTAAGCAGAATCATCCCAGAATCTTCTCTTTCCCATTAGGATTGGTTCTCTTCAATTTTCCTCAGCTTTGTTGTTCTATTTTCACCCATTTCTATTTCTTGAATACTTTTGTCCATATACAAGTTGTCATTTCTCTCAAGTGTTATGATAATTTTCCAGTTATTTTCTGGCTTCACAGTGAGAGGCCTCTTGGCAGAAGGTGTTGAGCAAATCCTTGATATGAATCTTACTTTGTGCCAAAGATTTTGGAAAAGTTGATTAGTAATAACTGCGTAAGAATGAGGGGGACTAAGGCCAGGTGCAGTGGCACATGACTGTAATCCCAGTGGCTTGGGAGGCTGAGGCAGGAGGATCATGTGTTCAAAGCCAGCCTCAGCAACAGTGAGGCTCTAAGCAACTCAGTGAGATCCTGTCTCTAAATAAAATACAAAATAGGGCTGGGGGATGTGGCTCAATGGTTGAGGGCCTCTGAATTCAATCCCTGGTACCCATCCCCCCAAAGAAAGAAAAGGGGGCAATTTGAAACAAAGGAAAATTTCATGTAAATTAAGTTAAAAAAAAAAAATATATATATATATATATATAAACAAGAGCTAATATTTTCATTAGAAAGTTTTGCTTGTGTTAAAAAGTTTTTCATTCAAAAATTGGGATAATAATTATGAAAGAGAAATTTGACTGTCAGTCCTTTATTTATATGTTACCAGTGATTCTATTTATTTTTATAAAATTACATTTCCCATGATTGAGTCCTCTGCCCTTTCAACATCACATTCTGTTTTAGTCAGATTTTTCACTGCTGACTGCTACTAAAAGACCTGACCAGAGCAATTGTAGAGAAGAAAAGGTTTATTTGAGGGCTCACAGTTTCGGAGCTCTTAGTTCACAGAAGGCTGGCTCCATTCCTCGGGGCTCCAAGTGAGGCTGAAAATCCTGGTGGGATAGTGTGGCACATGGAAGCAGTTCTCATCATACTGATCAGAAAGCAGAGAGAGTCTCCACTTGTCAGACACAAACATATACCTCAAAGCCATGCCCCAATTCCCACCTGCTCCAGCCACATCCTACCACTTCAGTTACCACTCAGTTAATCCCTATGAGGGGATTAACTCACTGATTGGATTAAGACTCTTAAAACCCAATCATTTTTCTTCTAAACCTTTGTACATTGCCTCACACCTGAGCTTTTGGGGGACACCTCACATCCCAAACTTAACACATTCTTTTTCTTACCTCTGGACATGTACACTATCATAAAATCTGTTACAGTTTGGATCTAGAACCAGAACCTCCCCAAGGGGCTCATGTGTTGAAGGTTTGGTCCCCATGAAGCAGTGTTCATGGATGGTGCTTTTGGGAAGTGATTGGATCATGGGAGCTCTGACCTCTTTAATGTATTAATCCACTCATGATTTCATTATTAAAAGGACTGTTGGGAAATGGCTGAAACTGTTGGAGGGGCCTAGCTGGTGGAAGTAGGCACTAGAGACAATCCCTACAAGGGTACTTCTTGTCCCTGGCCTCTCCCTACTTCCTGGATGCCAGAAGGTGGGCTTTTTTGCTCTGCTTCACCCTCCCTACCATTATCTTCTGCCTCAATGAAAGCCCAGAGGCAACTGAAATAAGTGAAAATGGACTGAAACCTCTAAAAACATGAGCCAAAATAAATCTACCATCCTTTTAATTATTCTTCTGGGGATTTTGCCACAGAAATGGAAAGCTGACACAACATGGAAATCATCAGTTGCCCATACATGATACTTTCCCATTTCTGTGCCTTTTTCTGATTGAGACTCTATGAAACACCTGCTTCCCATGTGTTTGCCTAAACAAATCTTATGTATCCTATAAACTTGAGTCTGCAAGTACTTCACAGAACATTTACCAGACTTCTAGGATAAACTCTTAGCTTTTTCCATAATACCTCTTACATTATATTATCCAAACAATAGTACAATTATACTTAGGGTATGTATGTAGGAGACATATCAATGTCCAATAAATGCTGTCAATAATGACGGTTGATGGCTCTAAATTACTCACCTTAATACTTACCAACACAAGGTATGGATTTGACACATCACAAGCACTGAACAGATTTTTTAACTGAATTTAATTTTTCATTTATGGTCTCAAAAATTATCCAGATTTCTCTTTCTCCATTGAATATTAGAGGTTTGTTCTTTCTACTCTTGATTTTATGGCATAGTGTTAGCACCAAATGTGTATTTTACACTTCAATACTTTTCTCATATATACTCCCATAGTCCTGGAAGTAGTATCAAACCAAACTTATTTGTTGGTGCATGTTTATTTTGTTAAATGAAATTTCAGTATATCACTCTGACTTGATCTTAAAAAAGGTGACCTAGAATGACACTTCCAAGTTTTATTCCATAACCATAGAATTGTCAAAATCGTTCATAATGATGGAACACATTTTGTACAGTGTGATAAAAACATTATAATGGTGTAGCAGAAATCTACACTTGTATGTCAAGACTTGGAAAAATCCAACTGGCTTACTGATATATTCAGGTGTATTGTCTTCCTCTGAAGATTAGTTATAAATTTCTAGAAAAACATGAGTATGTTTCATATCTTTCTTTCTATTTTCCAGCATCCCCAAACACATTCAATATATAATTTATTTATTTTAGCTAATTTAAATGACAGATTCTATGGACTAATATGATATAAAAGGGGGAAACTCTTTGAGGCAGGACACTCATAACTGCAAAGAATGGGTTGGAAAAACAGACCTGAGACTCAGAACTAATCATCTATTCTTTATTTCTGTGTCTTGAACAACTCAGACCTTTTCTGTTTCTTCAGTGTGGCTTGTGTATAGCACCAAGCCAAGCCCCTATAGATGCATACTAGAGATTTTCCTTCTTGTCTCCTACCTGATGTCTTCATATAGATTTAGGGAAGATTGTAATAAATATTTTTATCCCATAGAATTCACATAAAATAAATTAAAAGTGTTTTAAAAAATCAAAACTGTTATAAATAAACAAAAATTGTTATTATAGAATACAGATTTATTGGAAATTTATTAACTAATTCATAAATTTGGTTCCGTTTAATAAGTAAGTACTAGTATTTGTTCATAAAATGTTGCTAAATTGAAGATTATATTAAGGGAAATTATCAAAACATTACAATCTTAAAACATATTTTAGCTTTAAAAAATAAATGATGCAAATGAGATATGAAGCATTCCTAAATAAAGATAAGACATTTATTATAACTTGAGAATTCACATTTCTTATTTTGGAAATTGCTGGAGTAAGCGGAAGGTAACAAATTATACAAAGTACATAATGTAAATTAAATGGTTATATACATTTAAATTCATATATACTCAAGGGCACTACTTCTGAAAATTCTTACTAAATGTCAAGCTTAATTATAAGACTGAAGAAATCATTAATTATTAATCAATATAATTTTAGAGGCTTCTAAGAATTTGAGAATCTCTCCAAACTTACTTAAATCAATTTCATTCCAATTGTCAATGTAGCCAGCTGTCTTAAAATTCAACAGAACATATTTACTACTAACACTTTTAATATTCTTTATAAAGTCAACAAATAGCTCTAATGTTGAATCAGAAAGAATACACAATTAATACTAAGCTCTAGAGGTGGCTTCTGCCCTCAAAATTTTATGATGAAAAAATCTTTTATAGAAATACTTTTTTTCTGTAATTTTAGTATTAGCTAGCTCAGTGATGCATGAATAGAAAAAAAAATCTAATCAACTACTTGTATTAGTTATCTCTTGTTATGTAACAAATTACTACTAATCTAGTAGATGATAGAATACAATCTGATCACACAGATTCTACAGTCTAAGGGTCTGGCCATGGCTTGCAAGGCTGAGTGATCCAGGTATTAGCTAGGGCAGAGGTCTCAAATAGAGGCATGAAAGCTGAAGGATCTGCTTCCTCCTTACTTAGGCCATTGGCAGAATGTGTTTTCTTTCTGCTGTAAGACCGAGGACCTGGCTTTTTTTTGCTTTGAATGAAGAACACTCTCAAATTAAGGTTGACTTCCATTTTTGAAGGCTACCTATAATTTCCTTACCATATGGACTCCACATAATGGATTTTGATCTCATTAGAACAGTAAGGAGAATTTCTAGAGAGACCCTGTTAGCAAGACACAAATTTATATAACATAGTTGTGGGACTGATATCCCATCAACTTTACCTTATTTTTTTAGGGGCAATTCACAATTCCTCTCTATACTTTGGAGGAAAGGAATACATAAAAGTTTATATACCAAACAAGGGCAATTATGGGGAAATTTGAAGGAGCCCCAATTAGGGAGATGGCTATTGCGGTCAGCTGGAAGCCATAAGTTCCACCTGATAATAAGTATGTGATGCACCTGTAAATGCACGTGAGGCACCCGCAAAGCTAAAGGTATATAACCAGGTGAAAGCGGTCGGAGTCAGGAGAAGAATGAATTCATTCAGTCAGTCATGCAGTCGCTCGGTCGGAAGAAGAGTTCGGGTCGGAGAAGAAGAAAAGAATCAGAGCGGCCAGAACGTAGGCAGAGCGGTTACAGAAGAGAAACCAGATAGAAGAAGTAATTCCTGGTCAGAGTCAGGCCGAGGCTCCCGAGGAAGAAAGAAGAAAGAACAAAGAAGAAAGAAGCTCTAAAAGCTAAGCTCTCTCTCTCTCTAAAGAAGAAATCTCTCTCTTTCAAGCTCTCTCTCTTTCTCTCTAAGCTCTAAGAAGATGAAGAAGAAAAAGCTCTATCTTTCTCTCTAAGCTCTAAGAAGAAGAAGAAAAAGCTATCTCTAATCTTTCTCTCTAAGCTCTTTCTAAGAAGAAGAAAAATCTTTCTTTCTCTCTCTAAGCTCTCTCTAAGAAAGTAGAAGTAAAAGTAGTAGTATCTTTACTCTGCCTCCGAGAGTTTTCCTCCTGCGGCGTTGTGGCTAGCCACGACAGGCAGCTTACAGAAATTAGAGTCTTTTTTTTTTTTTTTAATGGTGCTAAGCAAGCACTCCACCACTGAGTCACGTACCTAGCCCTCCACTTGGAGTCTTTATACCACACTATAAAATCAATACAAATCTAAAATTTTAAGTAAAATTTCTAGAGCATTATTTAAATTGTGGTTATCTAGACATTTAATTCTCTGAGCATCTTATTTTATTCTACTACTTTCTAGGTTTTAGTATGCTATGGTTTAACCATAAGTAGCTATTGAAAGAATTAATAAATGAGGATTGTATGTTTAGTTTAGTTTCACATATAGACAGAAATTTTCTTCTTCCATAAACAAGAAAAAGATAACAACTGGGTCAAATAGTGGTTCCATTCCAAGTTTTCTGAGGAATCTCCATACTGCTTTCTAGAGGGATTAATATATAACTTTTGAACAAACATTCAGGATGAGCTTAATCGCTTTTTTTAAAATGGCCAAATTGGCACTTAACCTTTTTCAAATAAAGTAGCTCTGAATGCACTTCCTGATAATGAGCACCAAATACACTGATTCCCCATACACTCACCAGCACCGTATAGACAAGATTTTTCTTTGAATTTTCCCAATACAATAGATTCAAAGAGATTATTTGTGAAAGATAAAGATATTTAGAAATTAGCAAATCATTTCATTGAAGCCATTATAACAATAATATCAACAGTACATGTAATTTGGTTGTCTGAGCAGCAGGTTTTAAAACCTAATTATCAGCCAAAGAATAAAGATTACAGCATAGATGTAATTGATAAACTATATTTAGATTCCAAGTGTGTCAAAATTTTATATTCAAATATACTAGAGTTATGTATACCACTTCTAATTATCACTTAGCTTCTAGTACCAGATCAATGACTCCCTGGCTACATATTGCTGTGAAATCAATGTAACTGACTCAAAATAGAAAGTGCTCTTATATTGTTGTTTGTGGTCAAGAAAAAAATCTTACTTTAGAAACTCTGAGACACACAGAACAATACTGGAATGAACATGTTAGGAATAAATTCAAAAACTTTGTTAATGTCGATGAAAGCTCTGGGTGGTTCATATAAAACTGGAGCTCTAGAAATGCACTGATTTCATGTGACATCCTTATAAATAGGTGATCTCTGCTTAATTTAATATATTGTACTTAATGATGGTGATTATGTTAGCTGCAATATTATTAAAAAGAATATATTTTTAAAAATATATACGTTTTCTAATTTTTAGAAATTAATAATAATATGCTGTGATTCTGATAGAAAGATTAGAAAAATATGTGATATTGGAATTATTGGATTGGTAATGAGTCCTTCAAAATCCTCTACCTGGATCTCGATTTTCTCCCTCTTATAATAGTTTTTTTTTAGCTTTAAACCTTTTTAATAATTTTTTAGGGATGCAAAAAAAAGGGGGGATTATTTAACTATTTGTTTTACATGTTAAACTAATTTAAAACTTTTTAAATATGAACAAAAATAACTAAATTAAACATTTTAGATGCAATTTATGCAAATGAAATTAGTTCAAATATTATTAAAATTCAAATAAATATCAACTAATCGTTGACTTGTATGTATACTTTATCAATGCAAGTTTGAATGTTTCTTTGCTTCCCTGAAGTTTTTTCCCTTTTTGTTAAATACTGTCTTTTGACAACTACATAAATTCCTGCTTCTAATACATACTTTTTTTCTCAAAATCTTTTGAAAATTTGGCATTCCTTCATGACTGTGTCATATACATGAGTAGTGTCATGCTAATAATTAGCAGAATCAAAAGTGTCTGAAAATCATGTATTGTATTCACATTTTATTTCCTGTAAGGCCAAAAACATTTTTTTAAATATGTGTATAAAGTCCTTGTTAGTCCCTTATTAGACATTACTGCCATGCCATTAATGCTCTCACCCATGATGCAATGCGGTCCTAGCCAGGACACTGCCCTTCTTTGAATAAGGGCCTTACTGAAGTGAGTGTTTTTCAGCTGTTTAGAAAATTTATTGTCAAAAGTAATTGAAAGCCAAGACAATTTGCATGTTTTCTTTGAGTATCATATCACATTGAGAGACATTGTATCAATATATTGGCATGGTATTGGATAATTGAAGTAATTATTGACCCACTCATGTTATCTTTTGACAGTTGAGCCTTTTTGCCATGTATTTTATTTTAAATAAACATTTTATATGGGGAATGAATTGTTTCCAAACTTATCATCTATTTTCAGAATCATACCATGTTTTATTTTAACCATTAAATACTTGAAGATGAGCACATATTTTGAGATTTGTCTTGAAATTTGTAAACTTTTAAATAGCTGTTTAAAAAATTATGTCATTATATTTCCCCAAATTTCAAATGGTGTTCTTTATTTTGACTTGAAATTTTAACCATATTAATTGTACTGATGCCAGTTTTGCAATGATAGGTCACTATTGGTGATAAAATGAGTTTTTTTTTTTTTTTTTTTGTACTGGGGATTGAACTCAGAGGCACTCAACTACTGAGCCATGTCCCCAGCCCTATTTTGTATTTGTTTAGAGACAAAGTCTCAATCAGTTGCTTAGGGCCTTGCTTTTGCTGAAGCTGGCTTTGAACTCACAATCCTCCTGCCTCAACCTCCCTAGCTGCTGGGATCACAGGCGTGCACCACCATGCCCAGCTAATGAGATATTTACCTGTTACTAGTATTATTCTTTTTCTCAAGAAGTCTCTTCAAATTTGGTATTTTTAGTATTTTTATACTAATTATCCCCCTGCCTGAAATATTTTCTTCATATCTCTAATTTTTACCTCTTAAACACATGTCTCAAATATCATTCTCATTAGGACTTCTATATTGATTTTATTTGCAATTTCTCACTGTACTGTACCATTTTCTTTTTCCCCTAAGCCTTACACACTAAATTTACCTAACTGGAAAATATGTACTCATTTTTATCATATTACCATTATCAGTTTCTATAATATGAAATTTATTTTTTGTAATGTGCATTGATTATTACTTATCTACCTTAGAAGTCTGAAATAATTTATTCTGTTCACGGATGTATTCTATATTCCAAAAAGAATCACCACATAGTACTTAGTATATTCTGAATATTTGTTCAAAATTTATATGTTGATCACTCTAGAAGGCATTATGGAGATCCCTCACAAAACTTGGAATGGAACCACCATTTGAGCCAGTTATCTCACTCCTCAGTTTATACCCAAAGGACTTAAAATCAGCATACTACAGTGATGCAGCCACATCAATGTTTACAGCTCAATTCACAATAACTAAGTTATGGAACCAACCTAAGTGCCCCTCAACAAATGAATGGGTAAAGAAAATGTGTGTGTGTGTGTGTGTATACACACACACACACACAATGGAATATATGGAATATTACTCACCCATAAAGAAGAATGAAATTATGGAATTTGCTGGTAAATGGATGAAACTGGAGAGTCATGGTAAGTAAAATAAGCCAATTTCAAAACATCAAAGGCTGAAGGTTCTGATATGCAGATGCTAACACAAAATAATGGTTGGGGGAGGAAGAATAGAAGTTCATTGTATTAGACAAAGGAGAATAAAGGGAAGAAAGGGAAGATGGGGATAGGAAAGACAGTAGAATGAATTTGACATAACTTTTCTGTGTGCATATATGAATACACAACCAGTGTGACTCCATGTCATGTTCAAACACAAGAATGGTATCCTTATTTGAATAAGTTATACTCCATGTATGTATAATATATTAAAATACATTCTACTGTCACGTACATCTAGAAGGAATGAATTTAAAAATAAAATGAAATGAATTATATGTTGAAAGTTAAACCCTAATGTATTTGTATAAAGAAGTGAGTCTTTGGAGAGGTGTGACAATTAATTTCATGTGTCAGCTAGAGTGAATAGCAGTATATCTTAATAGCTGGAGAAATATTGTTTCTGGATATGTCCGTGAACAAGTCTGCAGAAGATATTGGTCTGTAAGTTGGTGGATGAAGTGGGAATTACCTTCCTTCAATGTGTGTGGGCACCATCAAATTAGTTGCAGCCCAAGAAGGAACAAAAGATGGCAGATGAATTGTCTCTCTTCCAAGTGACCTGCTTTTCTCCCCCTTTGCTTGGACATCAGAATTCCAGGTTCTTTTGTCTTTGACCTGGACTTCTATCATCAGTCTCTCAGGGCTTCCAGGCTTTCAGCTTTGAAATGAAAGTCACAACATTGGCTTCTTTAGTTCTTAGATTTTCCAGGTTGGACTGAGCCATTCCGTGGATTTCTCTGGCTCTCCACATTGCAGACAATCTATAATGGAACATCTTAGTTTTCATAATTGCAAGTCATTTACCCTAATTCTTTCTCAGGTATCTATATCTACGTCATTTATATTTGTATATGTGTAGATATCAATATTCTATTCCATTCACTCTATCTTTCTAGAGAATTCTGACTACTATAGTAGATGACTAGAATGTGAAGATAGAGTTCTCATGAGTTGTTATGTCTTAGATATGAGGTTTCTTTCAAAACCTCATGTATAGACAATGCAACAATGTTCAGCGTTAAAATAATTAAATTATGAGTGCTGTAACTTAATCAGTATATTAACCCACTGACATGGATTAACTGAGTGGTAACTGTAGGCAGGTAGGCTGTGATTGGAGGAAACAGTCACCGGGGGTGTGTCTTTGGGGTTTTGTCCTTTGGGAACAGAGTTCTCTCTCTGTTTCCTGATTACCATGTCCTGAGCTGCTTTATTTCCCCTTGTGACCCACACAGAGGAGATGAGCTGGGTTCAAAGGAGCTGGCTGCAACATTAAATTAAGAAAACGGCGAAAAAAATAATGCAACACATGAACATGAGTTTCTTAGATGGAGGGTGGGACTGCTCTATGACCTCCAGGGTCCTCTTCCACAGTAGAAGGCAAGAGAGCATGCACCCGGAATCTCTTTTATTTTTATAGGGGGATACACAAAGGAGTTTCGATGGAATGTTCTTCACCAAATAAGAAAGGGGATAAGGTTTCAAAGGGGGTTGCCCAATCCCAATGGGTAAGGCTCAAGTCCAGAGCTGAAGCACTTCTTTGCCCAGCAAAGGTGAAGGTCACTTGCTTTGAACAGTGTGGGGTGTGTGTGATGCCAGTCCGACACCCCCTTTACTCAAGGCTGAGAGGGGATGCTTATGGCTCATGGGCAGAGCAGCCCCCCCACATGAAACCTCTAAAACTGTAAGCCAAAATAAACTTTTCCTTCTTTAAGTTGTTCTTTTGGGTCTTTTAGTCGCTGTGATGCAAAATTGATTAAAACATGAGTGGAATTAGTTTCCTTATAAAAGACACTGCAGGGAGCAAAATAGACCTTTCCATCATGTGAAGACACAGCGAACAGGGGCTATATCTAGGCATAAGCAGGGTCTCACCTGGACACCATTGTCTCATCCTGTGCAACAATTTTATTCAGGGCTACATGAATCCAGGCAGTGAGGGGGATTAAGGAAAAAACAGACAAGAACATAGGTAGAGAAAAAGCTGGGGCGTGGTTCAGCCTGCCTCTGGTCGAGGAAGACTGACCATGAGCAAGCTTGGCACATTTATTACATAGGTTTAAATATCAGAAGGATTTATTTTGAGAAAGTTTCTTCAAGATAAATAGAGCTGAAGCTGAGGGTAAAAGCAGCCCAATTAGTGCTTATCAGCTTGTGCCTGAAATTCTCTACCTCCAGGCAGCAGGCAGGCATTTGAACAGAAGGTTAAGAACTAATAAAACTCCTTGGCTAGCAAGGAATTCCCCTTTGAACAGGGCATCATCATACAGTTGGGCAGTTTTCTTGGTGCCTTTGCACTGAAGAGTTCCCAAGAGAGGCATCACTTCTGTTTCTGAGCCATTTAAAGATCCATACATAATTTATTTGCAGCACCCACCAAATCAAACCTGTAGATGTCTTCCTTCATCTTGGGCTTCTTAAGCCTCCCACATTGTGAGACTTAAACCTTGTTTAAAATCCACTGTATCTGTGGTATTTTGTTATAGCAACCAGAACAGACTAAGACAGTAGAGGTTCAGTTGAGGAGATAAATATGTTTATATTTCATCAATGAAGGAATATATTCCCCAAAGAAGGAATCAGTGCAACTTTAGACTTTGTAGGTGGCATAACTGAAAGTTTTTGCTAAACATAAAAATTCAAACTTACATTTTGATACATTTTTGAAATAACTAAAGGTAACAGGAAAGAACAAACATGAACCGTAATGGGAAAAAGGGGGAAAAAATGGAGAGCTGAAAGAAAAAGAATTATAAAGAATAATTTCTTACTGTGACATAGGAAGTTGGAAAGAATCTATCAATTTGTCAAAATTCTGTGCATAATTCTAGCTTTTCCAAAATTGAAGAATATGGCTATTTTACCCTTAATAAATAGAATAGTGAATTATATTTCAGAATTTACATGACTGAGTTTTTAAGGTTCTGCATAGCTTTCAGTTACATTTTTATTTCTTTTTCCTCCATTATATTCAATAGATAATGTAGATCTTTTTTACCTTTTGTAAAGATGGTTGGCAAAAGGTCCAATTCATAGCCAAGAGATTTCCTAGGAAGAAAGCATCTAAGGTAAAATCTTAAAAAAGTTAATAACCAACTTGGGTTAAAATTAGCCTTGAAACACCCTTAATATAATACTTTATTCAAGAAATGCTTACTCCTCCATCATAAGCCCAGCCTAGCCAATTGCTTCTTCAGCGAGGAATAATAGTTATTTCTACAGCAAAATGCCCAAAAAAAGTTTGCCTGGAATTTAGGAGGTTAGTTTTTATATTAAAAAAAAAATCTTTACACATTAGAACTACATGCAGATTGGTGAGTTGGGGTGAAAACTGAGGGAAAGCGTGGCCATCTCTCTCATTGCAAGAGATCTCAGAGATATCAGTTCACTGAATAGAACTACAGATGGAACTTCTAGGTTCCTCTCATTGGTTCTTTCTGCCCTCTGAATATTCCACAGAGGACACTTGTAAGTCATAAAGGGTTGATTCTTTCCATATCTCTGTTGATATTATCAATAATACCTACTTAGTATACCATAATTCAAAATAGTTTGGGGATGGTAAAGACCAGATTGTACTTTGACGTCCACATAAGTACTAAGAAGAAGGTCCTGGCTATAGGGTTACCTATTTTTTCTTCCAAATCTTTGGTTAGTCTTACAGAAAGCCTTTAGAGAATTCATGCATAACTAATAAATTATAAATGAGTGGCTACTGTGGGGCTAAACTTAAGCCAGGAAAAATTCTGAAAATATGACCAAGTATTTGGTTGGTAAATCTGGGTAGTTAACAAATGTCACCATATAATTCTTGGAAAATTAAATAAACTAATATGCATAGAACTAGAAGTAAAGTGCCTGGAACGTGGTAGGCAACATATAATGACGTTGATGATGTCGATTTATTTACTGCTCAAAGAGTCATTTGTTTTAGTTATTTTAAAATAGTTTTCATTTCAGGAATGCTTCACACTGCTAGACTTTCTTGAGGACTCAAACGAGTTATTACTTATGTAAATTATATCTGTACAACCTGTATTAAAATTGGAACTTAGAAAATTTCAAGATGTTTATTTGAAATATTAAGACAAATATTTATTTATGTTTTAAAAATCACAAAAAACTTTATGTTAATATAAAGAGCATACTTTTATAAAAAATAACCACCATTTACAGAATAAAATATTTGGAAGAAGTGACATTGCAATACATGTTTTTTTTTTCAAATTTACTTATTACCTGACTAAGCATTATTCAATAGGAATACAGTACAAGATATATATGTACACACACATATATAGATAGTACACAAGATATATGTATATATGTGTACATAGATATATACAATATGTTTTTTTGTCCTGTAGTCACATGAAAATATGTATGGGATTCACTTAAATAACATATTTTATTTCTCCACAAGTTCAAACTACTTTTAATGCAACAAATAAGTATTAAGATATTTTACATTTATATTTTTTTTCATAAGAAATCATTGAAATTCAGTAAGTGTTTATACTTACAGTTAATCTGAAGGGCAGAATGATAATATTTTAAGTTCTTAGTAGCCATTTGTTGATAGTGGATTCTAGCACAGATCTGATTCAGTAGCAAACAGCTACATCCAATCTGTTGACCTCACACATCACGGGACCTCTTCAAGTAACTGTGCTCATAGAATTCAAAGATAAATAATAACTTATAACTGTTGTAAGAATAGCTTGATCTTGTACACCTTGGGACATGGCTCAGGGAACACTATGGGCACATAGACCAGCCTTGGAAAAAGCACTGTCAATACTGAAAAGCTGAATTCATACATAGTCTTTGACGTTTTGAAGTGTAGTGAGTCGCTTTCCTATATTCTTGCCCCTACTCAATGCTGACAGAAATATACTAAACTCCCCTCTACCTCTCTGGGTCACAGAAGGCTGGGAATTAGGAGGAAGGGTTTGCAAAGCTCTCTGCTCTAGACCTGTTCAGCTGTAACACAGACCTGGAATATCAAAATGCTCTTTTTTAGGCTGCTGCCTCCTTCAGTTCAAGTTGAAAATGAAGGAGTTGTATCTAAAAAGATGCTATGTATGTGCACTATGAACTGTAATACATACTACTATTATAAATTAAAAAAAAAAGAAAAGAAAATGACCATATCCTCTTACCTCCAAACCCTTCAAAATATGCCTGCATTTTTTTTCCTCAATAGTCATCTTTAAAGAGCCTCATCATATCCTATCCATATTCACCCATCTGTTAACTAGGAGGAAGAAGAAAAATCTTGTCATTCCTTTTTGGATGAATTGAGGAGAGAAGAGCCCTTATTATTTTTTAATATAAAAAAGAGGTTAAGAAGATGAAAAACTAAGCTAAGAGAATTTTTAAAACATTACACTAACAACATGAACCAGAATTAACAGTTTAGAATTTTATTCTTCTGCAGGATAAATTCCATATCAAATTGTTTTTTTAACATTTTATTTAAAAAATAATGATTAAACAAATGTCATATGAACGTGTCATAAATAAAAATAAAGAAAAAATGTTTAAGCAAGAATTTTTTTTATGTAGATGCTGTTACGGTTTTGATCTTAAATGTCCACCAAACGTGCATATACCCAGGCTTGTTTACCAGTGGAACTACAGGGAGTTGGTGGGACTTTTAGATGAGGCCCAGTGGATAAGTCATTGAGGACATGTTTTTGAAGAGGATGTTGGTGCCCCAGCCCCTTCTCTCTCTTTTGCTTCACCGCTGCCTGTAGCTGAATGAGATTGTTCCATCGTGTGTTCCCACCAGGATTTACTGCTTTGTCAGAGGCCCAAAGTCATTGAGCCAAATAACCATGGACTGAAATCTCTGAAATCATTAGCTAAATATAAACATTGCCTACTTTTAAGTTGATTATCTCTGGTATTTTGCCACAGAGATGGAAATTTGACTAACACAAATAAGGAGTGCAGTTTTAGAAAGGAAAACAAACTTAAAATAAAAGTCTAGTTTTCTTCACTAGAAATTATGGAGAGATATCTATCCTGACTTTTACATATCACTTCTAATTTAGGAAACATGATTTTATGTATTTTTTCTGTTCTTTGTTATATATATATATATATAATGTGTGTGTGTGTGTGTGTGTGTGTGTGTGTGTGTACTATCTGAAGGATAAACTTCATATCAAATAGTTTCTATCATTTTCTTTAAAAATTTCATGATCAAACAAATGACATATGAAAATGTCATAAATAAAAATAAAGAAAAAATATTTAAGCCAGAATTTTTATGTAGATGCTGTTGTTCTGGTTTGGATCTTAAATGTCCACCAAACATGTAGGTGTTCAAGGCTTGTTTGTATATACACAGACACACACAGACACACACACACACACACACACACACACACACACACATTCTTACCAGCTTTATGACCTAGGAATATTTTTTTCAAGAAGCTATGAGCCCACCCTCCCCCCCTTAGAAATAAGGGCCAAGGGACACTCCTCAATTCTCTTTTTTGAATGGGTAGGAAAACACCTTATTAAGTAAAGCCTGGTAAAACATTGCAAAACTGCTTTCTGTCAGAAAGATATGAGATGATTGTCTCTTCCCTCTATTAAGTCAACTAATAAACGTCATGATCACTTCAGACAAATCTAGAATGAATGAACTGTGTGTGGCACATGGTGCTATTGGGTGTTTCTGGGCACTCGCCATTGTTTACATTCAAAATATGAACACAATGAGTTGTACCTGCTTGGCTATACTTAAGAATGAACTTTCTTTCAGTCTTTTCAATATCTTAGGGGGAAATCAGGACACATTCTGATTAAAACTTATTTAATAATGAAAGTGTTTTCTTTTTGTAGTATGTTTGAGCAGAAGGTTTTTTGTTTGGGAGAAATTTTTATTTTAATTACATTTTTCAACACTTTCACTTAAAAGAAAATGTTATAAAGGGTTGGGGTTATGGCTCAGCGGTAGAGTGCTTGCCTAGCACGTGCAAGGTGCTGGGTTAGAGCCTCAGCATCACATATAAATAAATAAATAAAATAAAGCTATTGTGTTCAACTACAACTAAAAACAGTATATTAAAAAAAAGAAAATGTTATAAGAGCTGGACAGTAGAAAACTAAACAAAATTAACATTGTTATATATTATTGGTTAATAATAACACAATATACAATAGTAGATGTGGTTACCCCCTGCCTGGCCAATAGGCAGCACTGACACGAATTTGAGGCAAGGCCAAACCTCCTGCTGTAACCACACTCAATTCACTAAGGTGGCTGAACCAAAGATGTGTCACTATAAAGGCAGAAAGCAGTCCAAGCTCTGAATGAAACCCTGGAGAGTGAGTGAGAATACTAGGGCCATCGTATCATAATAAGATAATTATAAAATTGAGCTGATTTCCAGACAAAATGGGAAAATACAGAACTCAAGTGAAAATCAGCCATATTGCTTTTCTTAGAGAAGACAGCACCGTGTTCACAGTTCTTATCTTAGTAGAAGAGCTTTAGTACATCTTTGCAAGAAGAAGCAATCTTACCATTTGAGAATGTATGCTAGGTAGTGGAAGAGTGAGCTTGCAGTTTTTACTGGCATTATGGAATTTACATTTTGGACAATCCTCCTCTTCCGGACTACATGTTGGTGTCACACAAAGTTCTAGTGTCAAGACCCTTACCATGGTAATAGAGTTTAAAGGAGAAGCTTTAGGTAGTAATTAGCTTGTAAGGGTGAAGTTGTCCCCATGAGACAGCCTATTCTTTGTTCTCTGCTGATCATGTGAGGATATTGCAGAAAGACAACCGTCTGCACACCAGGAAGATGGACCTCACCAGAACCCGATTCCCTTAGTGCTCTTAAATTTGACTTCCAGCCTCTAGAGCTGTGAGGAATAAATTTCTGAAGCACAAGCCACTAGGTTTATGCTAATTTGTTATAGCATCCCAAACTAAATCATATCCTTGTTGAAACAACTAAACTGCCACACAATACTTCACTACCCCCAATAATAAATGTAAAAAATTTGACTGAATCTAAATTGAAAGCTGGAACCACAAAGGTCTCATAGCACAGTAGACTTCTAGCCTGTTTCCACCTACCCCTCAGACCAGGACCTACCATTCAATGAGTGTATAGTATTTTAGCACAGCAGATTAAACCTTGAAGAAGGTGATAAATTAAATAAAAAGATCTTTGCATAAAGCATGAACTAAAGATGGGCATGGTAGTATACACTTGTATTTCCAGAGAGTTGGGAGGCTGAGGCAGGAGGATTTTGAGTTAAAGGTCAGCTTCATTAACTTAGGTAGACCCTCAGAAACTTAGCAAGATCATGTCTCAAAAAAACTAAAAAGGTATGGGGATGTAGCTCAATGGTAAATGTCCCCTGGGTTCAATCCCTATTACCACAATAAATAAATGAACAAAGAAACAAAAAATACTGGGCCAAAAGAGCTGCCTTGCTCAATAAGTACTGCCTCCTATGCACACAGATGAATAGGAATTTATCTTGCCATTTAAAAGCTATGGTAGGATTTTTTTTTCCCTGACTTTTCTGCCTTGAAATTACCAAAAATAGAATGAAAAAACAAAAACCTCTCTCCAGTAATTTGGAATCATAGGTGAGGCCTCTTGTGGTTTGCAGTCCAAATTCAATGATCTCGCAGAAAATCCTCATGAGGAATCATTATTTTCTAATGCTTCTAGGCTAGAGTCAGTATCAAATATAATCCTGCTCTAGAGGAAATTATAAAACCCCAGGCTTGAATAGAGATGAAATTTCAAGATGCCACTCAGAGAAAAATCATTAAAAAGAAAAGGACACAAAGGAAACAATATAAGAAACAATTTTCAGAAAAAATAGAATATAGAAACATCACACAGAGTTTAGACATTAGAATTACGACATATAGAATAAAAACAAATGGCTGGGTATGGTGTTACATGCCTGTAATCTCAGGTGCTATGAAGGCTGGGACAGGAGGATTGTAAGTTTGAGGCCAGCCTCGGCTTTGTAGGGAAGCCCTAAGCAACTTAGTGAGATCCTGTCTCATAAAATAAATAAATAAATAAAAAGGCTGGGGACATAGCTTAGTGGTATAGTGTTCCCTGGCTTAAATAAAAGAAAAGAAAAGAATAAAATCTAATATGTTTAGTAGTTTTGAAAAATAATTAAAGAGAATTTTAAAATAATAGCTAACATAACAAAATATAAAGAACAACCAAGCTGAGAAGAAAAAGAACCAAATGGAATTCCTAACAATAAAATTAAAATCAAAATCCAACTGAAGAACTAAAATTTGTGATGGATTCCATTATTGTTCCCTGTATTCAGTCAGGTCCCTGAGGCTCTGCACTGCCCATGGTGGGCGGAGCTTTCTTCATGTGTGTTGTTGGCTTAGCCCTGTACTTTCCATGATTAACAGAATGTTAGCTGATGTGATGCAAAGTAGCTCTGAAGATACGTACAGAACTTGTTTGTGCAAAATAAAAGAGTATACCCCACGTAGCACTTGTGGTGCGTCCTTCTGGACTCCAGAATAAAACCAAGAAGAGAAGAGAAGAACTCACCAAAACCTGGAAGGCAGCTGGCCAGCTGAGCTCAGGCTCAATAATCCAAAGCATAAGCACTAGTGTGAAATTAACATGTGCCTGCCACAGTGATAAGAATGAATGTGTTTTAGTGCTACCTGTCATGGGGTAAAAGCCATTCGATACATTGTAGGTTAAACATAACAGACAAAATGGATTATGCTCAAGTAATTAGAAAGAAAAAAAAAATGAGAGAATGAAAATGGATTGTGTTTGTTTGAAATGAGTAATAAGATGACAATACTGCAAAAAAGAAGCCAGGGAAAGAAAACAAATGGCAAAAGTAGCCAAACAGCAAGAATGCGGAATGTCATATAACTATAGATGTCAAAAAGTTAAACAATAATATTTTAGATATTCTTATGTCAATTCATTGACTCAAGGAAAGATTTTTTTTTTTTTTTTTTTTTCCATAACAGGAACAGGTTGAAAAGTTTCTAATTACTTTAAATCTGACAAACTTTGACATCAGAGCTAAACAAGGTTAAGAAAGAGGATTGCGAGCCTGGAGCCTGTAATCCCAGCACTTGGGAGGCTGAGGCAGGAGGATCGCGAGTTCAAAGCCAGCCTTAGCAATGGCGAGGCACTTAGCAACTCAGTGAGACTCTGTCTCTAATAAAATACAAAAAAAAGCCCTGGGGATGTGGCCCAGTGGTCCAGTGCCCCTGAGTTCAATCCCCGGTACCAAAAAAAAAAAAAAAAAAAAAAAAAAAAAAAAATGATTCTGCATTAATTCAGAGGTAGATTTAGACTGTAAATTTGATGTTTAGTAAATAAAGTATTATTTATTTCAGTATGACCTAAGACAAATAACTTAAAATCTTAGGTGAAGAATTTGCTAGTAAGGAAACAATAGAGTGTCATGGAACAAAAGCCACATTTTGAGAGCAGGTAGGAAGCATTGTGTAGAACAAAAAATATTAGATTTCTTTAAGTTTGCTAATTAGGAAAACAGAATTTTAGATGATGGGGAAATTTTAAGAATACACAAATGAGGAATCTCAAACTTCACTTTTTGCTTGAGTTACCCTCCAGGAATTGTTGTCCTGCAAAATTTTGGGTGGTCATCCAGGATTTTCAAAAATGTGTGCTTAAATAGGTAAAGTGTTCTGTTGAGAATCGCTACAATGTTTGTTCATTTTTGTGTTTAAATGCGCATGGCAGGAGATTTGCCCTCAAAGAATTTTTGAGTGCACAGTATAGTGTTTTCCTGCAGATCTCTAGAAATTTTTCATCTTTCACAACTGCAATATTATATGCATTAAAGAGCGAATCACCTTTTCCCCTTCTCCCAACCTCTGGGCATTGCCTTTTAACCTTTCTCTATGTAAGGTCGATTATTCCTGTCTCATACAAATAGAATCATGCAGTATTTGTCCTGACCTGAAATGTAACCTTGCAAACTGGGTAAGTATTGGTGTCATTTAATTGTATGATTGCCATGCAATTAAATAGAAAAAAACCTCAATATAAGCAGAACTTGCTTATTTCACATAGCATAATGTAAAATGGTTTGGTTGCTATGAAAATCAGGATGAAATTTGCTTAGAAACTTGAAAATATAATTACTGTATGATCCAACAATGCCAATTCTGGACATTTATCTAAAAAAATGAAAATAAGGATCTTGAAGGAATATTTATACTTCCATGTTCATTGCAAGAGTCGAGATGTGGAAGTGACCTAAATGTACATTTACAGATGAGTGAATAAAGAAAATGTCGTAGATACACAAAACCTTGCTTGGTTCACATCTTTGTTATTGCCTGGTAAAAGGAGTCAATTAAGTTTACACCCAACCCCTATTCTCTGTGTCTTGATACACATGTGACCACATGCTCCTCTGTTTTTGTATTGTCACATGTAAGTATGTATAACATTATACACATGCAAGATTTTCTCACAGTTATAAATCTAGGACAATTTTATTTACCAGGCTCTGAATCTTGTTGTTTTAGTAAACATGATGAAAATAACCTCACACCTTCTAATATTTGACTTGTAGTTATAACTTTTACAATCTTTTCCTTAGAATAGACATAGTATATTTGTTCAAACATTTATCTACTGTTTAACTTCTACTTTGTTTAAATTCAAAGATATGTGCCTTTTTCATTTTTTCACTTCTGTGTTTTCTTCATTTTATCTTATTATTCTTGGCTTCATGTCCTCTGAAATTTCCTAGATTCAATTTTTAGAACCTTAGAAGTTGCTATCAGTTACTTGGTAATATTTTTTTTTTTTTTTTTACTTTTTAATATTACTAATTTATAAGAATATGTTTCTTTACATTGAGGATTTTTCTTCTTTATAGAATTAAATTGAAGATGCTAATAAGGTTAAACAAATTCCAGCTGGTTTACTTGCTAGTTGCTGAGGATAGATGAAGGAGAAAACTTTAAGCAATCAAAATCTGCCTTTAAAATTCTCTCCATACCCCCTCTATCTATTTATTTCACACACATACATTTATTCACTGAAATATTTCATATAATAATTTGGTAAATATTTACTGAATAATGTCTCTGAACCTTGTCTGTCTCTAAGATGGATAGAAACATATTTACAAGGTATTAACCTCCACTGTGGAAAGTTGCTGGAACATTTTGAAGAGGTTGAAGGTGAACCAAGCAATATCGGTAATGATGAAAACAATTGCATTTAAAATCAGTCATACATCTAGCAGGGAAATGCCTTTTAAAGCTATTACTGCATAGTATCAATAACATTTCCTATCCATACATGGATATTTAATTTTTAATTATTATAATTATATATATGATATATATTAAATTTCAAAAGAAGTGTTAGAAATAATTCAATTGCCTTGGTATACTTCCCAAGGAATTAAAGTCACCATATTTTAGAAACAGATGTATATCACAGCACAGCTCACAAAAGCCAAGCTGTCAACAGATGAATAGATAACGAAAATGTGGTATACATACACAAAGGAGTTTTATTCAGTCATAAAGTAGAACGAAATTACATCATATACAGGAGGAAAGGATGGATCTGGAGACCACAATTTTGAGCAAATAACTTAGATTTAAATATAAAATTTTCATATGCATTTCTCATATGTGGAAGCTAGAAGGAAAAAAAGAGTAGAGGGTTAGAGGAAAGGACTTGACACAAGTTCAAGGAAGATCATTAGGGTAGAGGAAGGAGATGGCAGGGACTCAGAAGCAGGGAGAGGTGTTGGTGAGTGACATTGATTGGATTGTGTTTTTATGTACATGTGAAAATACCACACTGAAACCCACCATCTGTAGAATCAATATTCACCAATTAAAATAATTCAATTAAGCATATTATTACAAGTGCCTTCCTAAATACCACCTAAATACAAAAAAAAAAAAAAAAAAAAAAAAAAAAGTGGTCCTTGTGGAGATTATTTTATATTTTGTATTGTTTTCATAAACAGGCTTTCTTTGTATGATTTTCTCATGGATTACATTTTATTCCACATTTAAAATGTGCTCAGTATTTTTTGTTCCATTACACATATGCCTTCTTTATTCTTTCAAATTGCTGCATAGTATATTTTTTCACAGTTTATTTAGTTCAATATTTATGATCAATTTGTTTCCACATGTTTATATTTTAAAGCAAAGTTAAGTAAAGGCTTTATGTGCTTTTTTATGCCTACCTGCAAATATTTTTTTTTCTAGAACAGTAAGCAAAAGGTACATTTTTAGTTTAAATATTTCTTTCAAGTGTTTCACTTAAATTTCAATGTTTTTGGGAGGCTTATCTTTATCCTTCCGTTTTACCTATTTCTGTTGTTAAGTTCTGTGACAGTATTTTAATATTAATGAATGAAAATTAGGGTAATTGATTTAGTTGGTAGTATGAACACTTCAAAATATGTTTTAAGTCACTTGGCCCATACACATTATTTTCTCAATTAGAAGACCAGCTGTAGAGAGATATAAATCAAAGGAGTTCGTAAAATGTCAGGATCTTATGAAAATAGTTGAAAGTATGGGTAAGAATTTATCTTACCTACAAGCTTGAAAATCAGATTCCTGCTGCTTACAAAACTCTGAGGTACTCAAATACACCCTTCCAGTGCTGATAAGATTTAGACACGATGCAGCTTCATAATATACATTTTGAGGTTGATTAAGTAAGAAAGAGGAGTCAATATTGACTAAATTTTATACTTATCCATTGTGCTCAACAGGTTCCCTACAGAACATGTTCCTTCTCAACTCTGTTCTCTTAAACTCGGCAGGATTACTGTATTTCACAAGATTTTATGAAGTTGTTTTCTTGGAAGCTGCATGTTCTTTTCCACTGAGAGAGTCCACTCTGGTTTGGTAATAAACAGAGGAAAGCATTGGCCAAATTTAGGTATCCTAAGATTTATTTACTTGAACTTCAAAAGCACAGTCAGTGAACCAAATAAGGTAGTCCATGGTTCCTCTTTGAGCAGCACAATTGTACCCAGCAAATATGAAACAAAGTTCACACACACATACACACACACATACATGGAAATTCCTCTGAGCAGTTATTTTGAAGTGATTCTGAACCTTGGCTGAACCTTGAAATTACCTCCAAAATGCAAAATATTGATTCTTGGGCCTCACTCTGGCCATTTGATTCAGGCTCCCCAGTGCTACATCCCAGCTATTGGTATATTTATGATTACCCAGAGCATTCTTGCCACCACTGGGTTGGTAATAACTATTAGTTGTAGGTAAAGAACAATTTCTCTTGCTTGGGAGAATTCTAAAATCTATATCAAATATTGATAACTTTTTTCATGTGAACAGATTAGAGTATCTCCTTTTGTAAAAGTGCAGCGGTCTTTGGTTTCAGTGTGTGCGTGTGTGTGTGTATGTGTGTGTATGTGTGTTTCCCTTCTTGAAACTAACTGTAGCGGTCTAAATTGGCAAAATTTCTGCAGTGTTCTCATATACAGGGATCCTGAGCCAACACCAAAGTAATGAGTGTTTATTTTTTCAAGACAGGTAAGTTTTCTAGTTGTCCTGGGAATGAAGACTTGAGACATATAACTCTGTCTTCAAGGCATTCCTATTTGTAGAGAGAAAAAGGTAAGGAACAGACTGACCAAACTCATTACAGTAATAATGTGATAGCTCTATAATTAATATAATTGTTAATTCAAAATAACTCTACAATTAATATAATTAATGCCACAAAACATGTCTTTATTCTCTCAAACTTGAAGAAACATTTATGCCTGTATATTTGGGCATGTGGCTTATTTCTCCTGGGCTTCTTCTTTATTATATAACTCTGGCCAACTTGTATTCTTTAGTAGGTCATCAAACTTTTATTTTTTCCATCTCTTATTTTTTTCATTACTTATCAATACATCTTTTTACACTTCTAAAACTATACTGTGATTTCAATATAATTTTAGAAAGATAAGGAAAAACATATGCATTTGGATCATTTATTTTAAATGGAAAAAATTCTTACTTAATTTTATTTGGGTTTTAAATTTCTATTTCTGTTTTATTATATACTTATTGGCACAGTTGAAAAGGCATGCAGTTTTATTACATACTACAATTTCAGTTGTTTTCAACTAATTTTCTACTTGTCCTTATAGAACATCAAATACAAAACTGTGAAGAAATGCAGAGGGAAAAGTGTGAAAATTTTCAGTAACTAAAATCAAGTTTAAAATTTTAAAAGTGTTTCCAAAAGAGCCTGTGGCAAGCATCATACTTTATTATAAAAAACTGAAATCATTCCTAGAACAAGATAAGGTTCCTCACTACTCACCTGTCTTTCAGCACAATAGTTGTAGTCCTACTCATTTCATTAAGACAGAAAATAAATCATCTATATAACTTGAGTAAAAAATTCAAAAGAACTTAGAAATAAAATGTTAAGTTAGTAAGAGAGTGTTACAAGTGAAAATTCGAGTACAAGTCCAAAAATTTGATTTTACTTCTACACTTCAGTAAAAGTTAAAAAATGAAAGCACAATATACAGTAATTATCATATTATTAAGAATATGAGTGTCTAGGGATTAATCTAAACAAAAGAGTGGCATGGTATTTGTGGAAATAATTATAAAACACTATTTAAAATATAAAGTTTTAAGAAAGAATATCAATTTAAGAATGAATCAATATCAATCTTCAAATTTTTCTGTAGATAGAGATGTAACATGAAGTCTCTATGAAATTTAAATTGCTTGGTGAAACAGTGGAATCTGTTTATATCAAAAAGCAAAGTTTAAAAATACCCATTCCTGAAGATTTATAACAATGTCTAAACATATATAAAGGTATCAAGATTAATAATGTGCCAGGCGTGGTGGTGTACGCCTGTAATCCTAGCACTTGGGAGGCTGAGGCAGGAAGATCATGAGTTCAAAGCCAGCCTCAGCAATGGCAAGGCACTTAGCAACTCAGTGAGATCCTGTCTCTAAATAAAATACAAAAAAGGGCTGGGGATGGGGCTTAGTAGTCAAGTGCCCCAGTACCAAAAAAAAAAAAAAAAAAAAAAAAAAAAAAAGATTAATAATGAAAAGGGTTTAAAATATGACATGGGGGGGCTGGGGTTGTGGCTCAGCAGTAGAGCACTCACCTAGCACATGCGTGGCCCTGGGTTCAATCCTCAGCACCACATAAAAATAAATAAAATAAAGGTATTGTGTCCAACTACAATTAAAAAATAAAATATTAAAAAAATGACATGGAAGCAATAATTTTTAAACAAAACAATGATATGAAATGAAGAGTCCAGAGACCATCTTATGCATACATTTGAATTCAATTAAGCCTGTTTGCTTATTTATTGCTGCATAAAATCAACTTCACTATTTAGTATTTTAAACCACAATTCAAAATTAATAACTCTATAGACTGATTTCCTTCTAGTTCACCTTGTAGAGAAGCAGCTGCAAGAATGGCTGGATGTTCAACATATTCTCACTCAATTGGCTTGCAGTCGGGACTTGCAGTTGAAAAGACAGAGAGCATGGTATACACTTTCATGTGGGCCTTCCTGCATTATGGCATGGGTTTCCTTAGAATCTAGGGGCTGGATTCTGAGAAAGGGCATTCTCAAAGAAAGAAAGAAACTGGAACTCTCTTGAGGCCTAACTCAGAAGTTAAAGAGTTGGACATTCTATCTGCTGTTGAAGTAGCTCACAGGGCCAGCTAAGCTTCCAAAAAGAGCACCAAGATAACATCAGAGAGAACCATGGTGAATTACAGACAATACTCCAGCAAGTTTGGAAACACTAGCTCAGTGTTATTCAGGCTGTTGTCCATCACTGGAGAAAATAATGGGATTTTCAATATATGTGGTAAAACAAGTGATAATTCCTTTGGGGGAGAAACATTTGACGATGAATCAACATTAAAGTTCAGAAATTTTGTTCTAAGTCTATAATGAAATAACATGATGAAAGTGAAAAACAACACATAATCAAAAATATTTGTAACTAATTGACCCTGAAAAATAGCATGTAACCCAAATATGAACAAGAGATATTATAAATCATTAAGAAACAAAACAAAATATTGACAAAATAAATTAACAAAATTTTCACAAAATTAAAGAACAAATGGTCCATAAATTTATGTAAAAATAATTAATCTTATCAGCAATCATGGAAGTAAAAATCAAAAATAAAATGCTATTTCTTTTCATGCTCATAGGATTGAAATTAAGAAAGTTAGAAATTGCCTTACATATAAGACATGAGGGGGTGGCTCACTATAAGTTCTTTATTCCTTGAGTTAGGTTTTTTTTTTTTTTTTTTTTTTTTTTTAAATGAAGAGATTTATTGCACACAATTTAATTCCACCCAGAGGTTTTAACAAAGGTACACCAACTTTTATTTCTACACGTGCAACACACACACAACACACACAGAGGTAAGATGTCAGGTAAGCATACATACGTGACAAAACTAAGGAAAAACATGAGATAATTAATCATTTTTTTTTAATCAGGTAAATGATTTTTCTTGTGAAAAGAGGAAAGATAACGCTAGTAAGAAAAAAATTCTATTCATCACCTGGGTTTCAAGTACATGCATTTACAATCTTATATTGTTCATTAAAATAGCAGATAATTTCTTAATGTATGCTATAATGCTTTTCCTGTTTAAAAATGGGGTCCAGATTAGAAATACCAGGAAACTGACATTATTTAGATAGGGTGATTTTAATGAAAGATCACCAAACCTGAATGTCACATATAAGATAACTATTTGAGAAAGACTTCTAATGAAGAATAAAACACTATAAATAATGTTTTATGATATCAAAGCAAAAAGCAATATAAAGAATCAAAGCAAATGTTTAGACAATCAGTGAGCATCATGATCTAATTGTTTTTTTTTTTTTTTTTTTTTTTGGTACCAGGGAATTGAACTCAGGGACACTTGACCCCTGGGTCACATCCCCAGCCCTTTTTTGTACTTTATTTAGAGACAGGGTCTCACTGAGTTGCTAAGTGCCTCGCCATTGCTGAGGCTGGTTTTGAACTCGCAATCCTCCTGCCTCAGCCTCCCAAAGTGCTGGGATTACAGGCATGCGCCACCGCGCCCGGCTCTAATTGTGTTTTGACAGATAAATTTGAAAGTAGTAAATTCATTTTGCTAGGGAACTATGAAGTCAGTTTAAAGTTCTATTATTTTCATCAGAATTCACACATGTTTCTCTAGTGTAAATCCAGAAATCAATGGCAGAGATTATGTATGCTATTACATTTTGGTTTTTCAAGTGTCAAATTCACATTAGATTTATAATGTGCATAAGTATAAAAGATAAATGGTTTTCTTATTAATTAATATTACTAGATTTTGTTTTTAAGAGTGGTAGTAGAATTTTTACAAATACCATAAATGTTTATTGATATGAAATAACTCAATTGTTCATTACAATAACCTATTTAAAGTGTTTGTGAGAGTATCTGCTTTTCTTACCGCTTGAAGCTGTTCCACACAAGAAATTGGGAAAGCCCAGGATTTTAAACATAATGCTAAAAATCTTTCAAGCATAGGTTAGGCTGGAAACTATCTATAATTCATTACAGGAAAAAATAACTCCCTCCAGAACTTAGAATATGGTTTTGTTCTATAAAAATCAATTTTGTATGGGAAGTACAACAACTGTTCTATGTGGTATCAGATATATAATATTTCCCTATTTTCTTTTATATTATGACTTTTGAATATTTATAAAGGGAGTTTGCTTTGATACAGGAAAAGAAAGAAGCAAAAGGATACTCAGGCATAATAAAAAGGAGCTTCCTTTTTTTTCTTCTTCTGGTCTTAGTTATATGAATAAATGAAAATTCTTTTGATTGGAGCAGATTGAGGCCAGTGAAAATATTAGGAGAAGGGAAGCATGAGAGGATTGAAGTTAAAAATACAGACAATAGTAAATGTTGGTGAGGATGTGGAGCAATTGGAACTCTCAAATATTGCTAGTAGAAACTGTAATGTTTCTTTGGAAAACCTGTTTTGTGTTATCTATGAAAGCCGAACACATATATTTTCTAGGTCTACCTAGAAATATAACTCGCTAGAAATGCACTTAGCATAACTATATGTATGTGCACATCTCCCCACATACACGCTCTTGTTTATAACAACATTTGTTATTATAGTCTCAAATTGGAAGTCACTCAAATTCCCATCATCAACCAATTAGACAAATTAATAATATCAGATTTATAAAATGGAATACTATACTGAATGAAATCAAGTAATCGAGATTGAAAAAATACATAGGTGATTTCCTAAGTAGAGCAACAAAATAGAACACAGGCAACAAAACACATGGTATATGATTGAATTTACTATGCTTGACCAAAACAGAGTAAATGATTCTTGTTAAAAGTCAGCATAGAAATTAACTTTAGGAATGAAAAACTAGAGATTTGGAGGCATCAGTGGATTTCTATCCTTTAACTTAAATATTAATTATATAAATGAATGAATTTATAATATTTTGTGAAGCTGAACCCTTATGATGATTCCAGTTTTTATGTGTGAATTTATTTTTTAATAAAAAAATCATTCTGTTACTTTAAATATTAGTATTGGAGAAATCAGTATTAGCATCTTTCTCACATACAACTTACTTACATCACTGTATAATACAAGTGTTTTTATGTTTTTTTTTTTCCTTAAAATCTGATAGGATAAATATAGTAATATCAAGAAGCAGGATAATATGTAGTACTTGTTTTCAAACTTATACAGACATTGATTTGCATATTCTACAACTTATGAATTGAGTTAACAGTGATGGAAGAGATATATTTGTTTTAATGCATTCATTATTTAATTCAGCCACTTCCATATTAGCAATTGCTTTAGATAAAAATAATATTGTGTTGACTTGACCATAGGCCATACCTTACGAACTCAAAATTTGGAAAAGAAACAAAGATGGGCTTATAATAATTGATAAAATGTGTGGAATAGTTTGGAGGAAAAGAGATGAGAGTGCTCAAGTTTCATATTGGATGAGGAAACTTCACATTGGTGTCTATTCCTATTGGATGAGGGTCCTACCTTTATGACCTCATTAAATCTTAAATACTTCCTTAAAGGCCACTATTCCAAATATGGTAACATTAGGGGTGGGGCTTCAATATATGAATTATGGGAGGACACAGTTCAGTCCAATATAATTATAATTTTATTTATTTTATGTTTTGTGAAATTAGCATAAAATGTACAATACCTGTACCATGGAAATCATAAATCTTTACTAATATTGATCGATATTTCTATCATTCTTTAATTACTAAGAGAGAGATGCCATGTTTCTGGTAGCAATTTTCCTAGTTTCAACATGTCATTTCTTTCTAAATTGAAATGTAAATGTCACGTATTTTCAATGAAAATGCTAAAGGAAAATTTTAAGGTAGTACATTTAGCAAATAGTCCATAGCAACTAACAAGTATTTAAAGAGTGGAGCAATGAAGGAGACTATTCTTCCAGACATCAAAATGTACAATACAATTAAAATAATTAAAATTGTAATATTCTTGAAGCAGTAGGAAAAAAGAAACCCAGGTATGTGAAGTACTGCTAGACCCCATACTCACAACATACAAAAACAAGAATTAAAAAGAATAAAAAAAACTAAGTGTTGTTTGTGTATATTGTCATACAAATGTTCACATATACTCAGGTGTGTGTGTGAGTGTGTGTGTGTGTGTAACATAAAAATATTTTAATGTGAAAAAATATTAGACAAAAATTTTAAAATAAGGCAATATAAAAAGTTAGTTTAAAATCATGACTTGCAAATAGAATGGAAATATTAAAAGAATTTTGTAAGCCAATATAAGTTCAAAAATCTTATCAGAAAAAGCAACAAAGATAAAGACAGAAGGATATAACTCTCACAACATCTGTGTCCCTGTGATTTTGAGAAGCTATACCAAAATTACCAAAGCCAGAAGACTTAAACAACAAATGTTTGTGACAGTTCTGGAGGCTGAGAAGTTACAATTAAGGCACAGACTCACCTGCTGCCTTGTGAAGGCTCTCTTACTGGTTGACAGATGGGGATATTGTGTTTCCATAGGGAGAAGGGCAGAGACAGAGAAATGCAGTTCTGGTGTCTCTCTGTAAAGATACTAGTTCCATTCATTAGAATTCTGTTCTCTGCTCTCTGACTTAATTACCTTCACAGGGTCCACCTCCTAATGCTATCGCATTGGAAGTTAGAATTCCAAGGTGTGAATTTGGGGGCACAATATTCAATCCATAACAGTGTGTATCACAAAGTACTCAAGCATATACAAGTAGTCATATGAATTGAGAAGAAAAAATAATAAACCACCGATAAGGAAAATGGTCAATTAACTTAAAAAGGCACATAAAAATGTGCCAATCATATTTCAATTAGAAAAGTAAAAACTAGTTGTAAGCTGCCTGGTACCGAAAACCAGGAGGAAAACTCTCGGAGGCAGAGTTAAGCTTTTACTACTTTTACTTCTACTTTCTTATAGAGAGCTTAGAGAGGGAAAGAAAGATTTTTAGAGAGAAAGATTAAAGCGAGCTTTCTTAGAGAGAAAGAAAGAGCTTAGCTTAGAGGAAGATTAGAGCTTCTTTCTTCTCTCTTCTTTCTTCCTTCTTCTTTCTTCTGTCTTCTGTCTTCCTCAGGAGCCTCGGCCTAACTCTGACCAGTCATTACTTCTTCTATCTGGTTTCTCTTCTGTAACCGCTCTGCCTACGTTCTGGCCGCTCTGATTCTTCTGACCGACCGAGTGACTGCCCGGCTGACTGAATTCTCCGTTCTCCTAACTCGGACCGCTTTCACCCGGTTATATACCTTCAGCTTTGCGGGTGCCTACAGGTGCGTCACATACATATCAGGTGGAACTTATGGCTTCCAGCTAGCTACAACAGCCCTTCCTAATTAGGGCTCCTTCAACTAGTGAAGTTCAATATTATCTTCAACACACTCCAATGTGCAATGTACATTATGGATACACGTGTTTTTAGCCATTGTTGATGTGAGTATACAATGTTGAATTCTTTAGTATAACTTTGTTATCACTTATGAGAAATCGAACTGTGCAATACTTTTAAACTGACATTACGGCTATTCTCAAGATATTTCAATCACCCTCTAGTAAACCATATAATTTACAAATTACCTATAGGCCTTAAAACAAGAAGTGTTCATGATACATTAATGGCATAATACACCTTTCTTTCAAATGAAAATTTACATAAATATATAACATATAAGTAACATAACATTAAAAAATAAATTCTGAAACAATATGTATAGGTAAATGACATCCAGAGGGAATCTGAGTTAAAGAATTTGAGTACAAATGGAAGCACAGATTTGAGAGTATTTGGTTACTAATTATAGCAGAACTTGGTGCTTGCTTGCATGGGAACAAAGGAATTTTTAAGTATAGGTTTTAGAGTTTGAGTAAATGGATACAGTACAAGAAGCGGATAAATGACATCTAATAGCTGACATTTATTCTGCTCCTATCATGTTCTATGTCACTGTCTTATATATACTCTTCCTCACACACACACACACACACACACACAAAAAAAAAACATCTGATATAAGACTATTAAAATAGTCTCAATTTTTGAGTTACAAAACTGAGGCACAGAGTCATTAAGAAACTTGCCAAAGTCAAACAATTATGAATCTGTAAGGCTAGTATGCAGCCCATGCAGTCTAATATAGGAACTGTGATTTTAGCTGTTAGATCAACTCTGAAGCATTCAGGGTGGTTGATATTGAGTAAAATCACACATGTGACACACATATGGGGAGACGAAATAAGAAGTGAAGTGTGGTACATTTGGTACCTCATGAAGAGCCTGAGATTTTTGTAAGATGATGATTTGGGGGAATAAGGACAGGACAAAGACCTAGATTAAATAAATCAAGTAAGATATTCTTTAGACAAAAATAAGTGAATAAAAATGGCTTTCAAGAAATATAGGCAGCTTCACAAATGAACATTGTTTATATGAATCTTACTTTCTTCAAGAGCCACAACACTCTGATCCTTTTCTTTATTTCTGAATGTGTATAGTTTTATTTATTGTGTTTTTATGTCATATTTCTCCAATCATTTATGTCATAAACTGGGAAAATTCCATCCCTTTTTAAATAAGCGTGTCCGTTTTTAGTATATATTGCCCTTTGTCTTAGACAATATTTTCCCCATGATTAAAATTTAAATTTGCTTCCTCATAGCATGCAGTTACAATTTCAACTACAATGCACTCACTCTGTCCTCAATGGAGGATACTGTACAGCCTCACCATGAATTACACCCCAGTTGCAAAGTGGCATTGCCTCCAGTGCCATTTTTTCCTGTTTTTGTCCTCAAGACTGATCAAGTTTTGTTTCTCATTATCCTCCAAGATTCATTGCAAAAAGATTTTTAAAAAAATCATCTTCAATGCAACTGATAGTTTTGGACAAAGAAATGATACAAATACATGGTTATGAAAAGCTTCCAAGAAAAGAATTTCTGGAGTTAGATTGTCTGTTTATTACTTGCAACTTCCTCACTCACTAGTGGTATAACTGTGTGCATGCTATTTCACACTTCAGTGCCTTTGTCTCCTCATCTGTAAGAGAGTCTGTACAAGCTGACTTCCTCCATGTGCTTACAGTACCACTGGGACTCTTCAGAGAACCAAACATGGATTAACTCATTTAGCCTTTACAAATACCTCATATGCGAGCTAGTATTCATATCCTTATTTTAAAGGTGAGGGATGTGAATCACAGATTTTCTCAGTCACAGAAGTAGAAGTTGGCAGGGCCAGGGAGATATCTCTGGTGACAGCAACTGGCTTGGGTCTTAATTCAGAAAATTTCCTGGGTACTTCGAGGGAGCCTGTTCCTGTTTAGCTAATTTGGCTGCTTCGTGAGATGTTTATGAAATGGGTTCTCCTGACACTGTTGCTTTAGAACTTCTCTGAGGGGAGTGCTAGAGAAAGGATGTGCAGTTATGAATGCCCACTTCATTACAGTCCTCTTCAGAGTTTTTTGCCTCAGGAGTGACTAGAGATGCTCTGATTTGTTTAGTTGAATTCAAGCACAAATCCATGTGCATGCTAGTGTGTGTGTGTGTGTGTGTGTGTGTGTGTGTGTGTGTGTATGACTGCGTGCACTTGTGGTGTGTTTTGGCTGTTTCCCCTTTTGGAAATGAATTCCCCCATGGACTTTACCAGCTCCAGTTGTTTATTTTTTGGTTATGTTTCTGAATGATTCAGTCTCTAACTTGGAGATTTGCAAGTAACTCTGCTTATTCTAATAAGCAAAATGTAAAGCTTCATCACTTAGCAACTAAATGTGATTCCTGAACACACCTCGTATAGCCTGAGAGCACTGATGGTGGTATACAGTGTTCTATAAGGCTGAGGATGCAGGGACTTTTTCCTATGAAATCTCTGAGCTTATCTCTCCATCTTCCCTGGTGCTTAGCACTAACAGAGCTTCAGAACTAATACCGACAGACATAGAAAGCTTCTGCTCAGGTTCCCTGAATCCTGATAGTTTGGGTTCTATAGTTCCCAAAGATCTCTTCTACATCTCTATTTCATTTGTCAGGATGATGCTACTTGACAATAGACTACAAAAATAAGTCAGCTTACATTAGGTGACAACAGGTTATTATGAATATTTATTAGTGGACCTTGTAAATGTAGGTCAAGCAATTTCATAGTAGAAGAGAAAATGATTGATTTCTGACAAAGAATCACTTCAGTCCCTGTGTATTTTTCCAGCATGTATAAAGCCCACATTTTCACTTTTGTTCTAAGCTTAGCAACCTGAGACTAGATTTTCCCTCTATTTTTATGGATCAACTACAATTGTATTTGTTTCCCCTAAAGCATCAACTTCATGTGACACAAGGTCTAGGTTCCTAAAAATTTCAGGAGACAGGTTAATTCTTTGATTTGTACTCTGTTATTTGGTGGTGGCAGGTTTATGGCCCAGGAATGGGGAAACCTCACTACACTCCATGTTTTCTCACTTTCAAGTGTTTGATGCTTGTAACTAAATTCTCTCTTACAGTGACAGTTGCCCTCAAAGGACAAAGACCACTAAAGCCAGCTGAAAGATGGCAAGAGAATTCATAGGTGTATGTCTCAGGAGTCAAGGACTATATCTGACCTAACTCTACTAAATGACCTGAAGCAGGACTGGGTAACTCAAGAACTGGGGTTATGCTGTCTCTTTGATGCTCATGGGCTGATCTTACTATGATGTCTGAATCATTTATGTCATAGAAACTTATTTTTGGAAAATATCACATTGCAAGGACTAGGTCAACTGTTCATATCCTACCAAATTAGAAGAAAAAGTCTTTTGTACTTAGATGGAGGCCATGGTCACTCCTTCAGTATGAGAGATCACCCGACCATAAGCTAAGCATCCTCTCTCAGCCTTGAGTAAGGGGTGTTGGTCTGGCATTGTACCCTTACACTGTGCAATGCCAGTGGCCTTCACCTTCTCTAGACAAAGAAATTTGCTCTATATCTTGACTTGGGTGTGACACAATGGAATTGGACAACGCCCCCTGGAAACTTTATCCTCTACCTTATTTGGTGAAGAACATTCTGTGGAAACTCCTTTGTGTGTGCCCCTATAAAAATAAAGAGATTCCGGGTGCATGCTCTCTTTTCCAGTGCTCTTCCCAGCGTGGAAGCTGACCTTTAAGGTCACAGAGCAGTCCTGCCCTCGATACGAAAATTACTTCTGTGTCCTGGGATTTTTCACCCTTGTCTTAGCTTATGTTGCAGCCAGCTTTTTTGAACCCAGTTCATCTTGTTAGTGCTGGTTGCTGGCGAGATTTCAGCAAGAACCTCCAGTGGTGTTCAGTTCTCAGAGAAAGCAACAGAGACTGCACAGGAGTCACCAAACTTCACAAGGTGTTAACCATGAATGTGAGATATCTTGTCCCAAGAATGTGGGGAGAGTACATAAAACATTGTTATTATAATGTAACAAAACTGAAGATAAAGCAAATTAAAATTCACAAAGGAGAAAGTATCCCTTCAGAAGAAAAGAAGTGGTCAGAGGGACCAGGCCAATATGATCCAGTGGTTATGAATATAAATAGAACACTTGAGATCAGATAGCCAATTTGGGTTGGAGTTCCATATTCTTCAATCACTACCTCCTTGACACCAGGTAAACTGATTTCACTGAGCCTCAGTTTTCTGTTTAATAGAATGTGGACAAATTTTTTTAGAACAAAGGCTTTCTTAATAACATTTTGTTAGATTAAAATGCAGTAAAATGTATAGTTTGTCACAAGTTTTGCAGTCCATAAAGCCAGTCCTTAAATAGTTAGAAAAGTGTTGCCAAATCAACGACAAATCAGGAGAGTTTATCCTTACGCAGTAGAGGTGAAGATAAATAGAGGGGATGAGCAGCAGAGACAGTGAAGAAGGTAGAGTGAAAAAATATATATCCTTTGTGCTTTGGCAATCAGAACTCTCATTCTGAGAGTAGAAAGTAGAAACATTCATTATACCTGTAGAGAGTGACAGTGGGACGGGGAGCACGCAGTGGAAAATAATTCAGTGCAATTGCCCCATATTACTGATGATCAGGGAGAAAGAAGTTATCGCAAAAGTAAAAAAACTAAATAAAAAAAAAAAAAAAAAAACAGAAAAAGAAGAAAAAAATACAGCATGTGTAGACAGTATTTCCCTCTTATTGATGAGAGTAAGGAAAAAAAATATACGTTGTTAGGACTAAAAAAGATCACCACAGGGGAGTGCAGCAGTGCCCACCTATAATCCCAAATACTCAGGAGACTGAGGCAGGAGGATCACAAATTTGAGACCAGACGTGGCAACTTAGTGAGATTTTGTCAGGAAAGAAAAAGGGGGGTAGGAGGGACTCAGAAAGTAAGGCACTGGTAGGGTCACCCCTGGGTTCAATCCACAGTTTCACATACCCACAAAAGAAAGTAGAATGGAGAGCCTTAATGAATGATACTTTCCAACTGCTTTTCCACCATTTCAGATAGTGATTTCAATACATTGTTTCTCTTATAATCCCATCTATTCTTCAAATTTACTTTTTAAAACACACATACACACACACATATCTATATATGTGTATATATATATATATATATATATATATATATATATATGTATATATATATATATATATTTAAATTCAGGAAGCTAAGAATACTGAGCTAATGACTTTCAGAAAACAGAAAGGCTTATCCCAAGTGATGATTGGGCCACAGACATGTTTTCTTTCATTTTCTGCTACCATCAGTAGTTGTTGATGGGTTGGGAAAGTGGGAAAGAAAGGTATGGGGATTGGGGAATCAACATTAATTCAATAGTTCCCTGAGATTTATATAATTTTATTATTTCTCAGAAAGCAATGGTTTTCAATAAATCCTATTTTTATAGGCCTATACATCAAGATTATTTGAACAAATTTTATTTGACAACTTTCATGCATTAGAGACCTCTGTTGAGCTAGTGGTGCTATGGTGAATACATGAAACTGGGTGAGGGTTTCTGAGTCAGAAAGGAGGATGTAAAGATGAGTGCAGATACAAGGAAGTCTATACGTACAACAGCTATCAACTGTTTCCTCCACCTCCTACAAATAATTTCAAAATTTTGTGGAAATATCTCAAAACACTTAGGCATATTGATGAACAGAAAATTGTTCTAGGGTTGGACTGAGAGAGAATGCTTCTGTTGTTGACTCTGCTCCATGATGGGTGTGTGATTCTTAGCCTCACTGATCCTGTTTGTTTGGGAAAACTGGATTTGTAGTATCTTTCTTTTTAGCTGTATTGAAAATCAAGTGAAATAACTCAAATAAAGGCACTTTGAAATCTGTTAAGATCTGAAGAAAT
The DNA here is from genome assembly GCA_025594165.1 of Tamias sibiricus. Lineage (NCBI taxonomy): Eukaryota > Metazoa > Chordata > Mammalia > Rodentia > Sciuridae > Tamias > Tamias sibiricus. The sequence goes on from CM046662.1 coordinate 146,022,093, forward strand.
ATAAGTTATTACAACACTTTCTTGAAATTGTTTTCCAAATGACATTAATGATTTAATGACCATCTTATTAAATCTAGCTGCCATTTAATTGTAGATATTCATTACAATGTTCCCAGAAATGCTTTGATTGGTACATTATATGCATAGCTTTGGGACCATGTAAACATATTCAGTGATACCTGTAACAAATAGAATCAACTAAGGTCAGAGATGTTTATGATTAGGACATATAATCGGAGGCAGAACATTAAAAAGACCCTTTTCACAATGTAACATATAAAAATGTCAATTAAAGGTAAAAAATAAAAAGATTAAAGACAAATATGCAAAGAGTTTTTTTTTTTTTCTTTTTCTTTTTCTTTGATAAAAGATCCTTCTCACAATCATAAACCAGCAATAATGTTCTCAGTTTCTAAGTCAAGTCCGGATTCTGAAATCATTTTCATGTTGTGCCACTTTGTTGGCTTGAGCTATTCTGTAAAAATACCTCCTGACAGTCTAACATCAAAAGAAACAATGTTGTTTCCCTAAGCTAAAAGGAGGGAGCTGTGGCTGGCCAGCCTTTACAAGTGCTAACAGCATTTCTTTCTAAAGCACCTGCTGTTACACATCAGCCTCGGCCAGCAAAGGACACTGACAATGACAGCAATTTTTTTATTAGTATTATTCCTTTCCAGTGTGTGAAAGGAGGGTAATGAATTCCATGCAGACAGCATTAATTTATGACACGCAGACAAGCACTTGCTTCCTTAACCTCCAGGCTCGTGAATCGTAAATATTACTGTGGAAGGTAAGAGAACAAGTAGCTGCTATAGAAAGTAATTGACAGCAGAACCAAAGAAAGGAGCCAGTTCAGAAGGTACAGAGCACTGGATGTGAAGCAGAAAATGAGATATGCACACAGGAAAAAAAAAAAAAAAAAAAAAAAAAAGGAAACTGAAAACTATTTAGGGCAGCCTTTTGCTCATCCTTTTGTCAGATCTTTCCATTCTTTCTTTCCCCTTTCATTTCTCTACCCTTATTTGATTTATGAAAATAAAATATGATTTAAAAAATTCAATGCTCTGTTTTATATATGCAAACCTAGGTCACATGTGGAGGTTTTATTCCTGACCCACCTATGAGATGTATACAATTAAATTCTCCCTCTGGTTCTTGTTTTGAGGTTCTAGCAATCATTTCAGAGTATTCTATCATCAAAAACTTTCAGATTTCAAATATCAGTCCTAGGGACAGGGTCATGCCGTGTGTGTTCCACACAAGACACTATGCAAATACTTTTATACTGATCTCACAAGCTGACTTAAAAATTTCCCTTAAGGTACATGCTGTTCCCCAAATGTCAAATCTTATATTGATTTGTTCCTGCCTTTATCAACACACTCTTTGGGAGAACTCAGACTTCCTGCTCTCAGACTGAATTAGGTGTCTTCATCAAAGCTCTACTACTTCTTCCCTGGTTCTTTGGTTCTTTTTGTTATGTTCTGATTCTTCTGTAAGTTTTTGTTCTCAGAAGGGAACCTGAAGACTTTGTGAATTCTCAAGTCCTTTCTCTTCTCTTTCCTGGCTTCTTTATTCCAATAACTTCTATCTACGTTGTCTTTGTAATCACTTTAAACAACTGAATGCTAGAAAAGTTGAATAATTCCTTCAAATCTATGAAAAGAAACAGGGATTAGTTTTTCCTCCTATTAAAAGTGAGAATATGATTTTTTAAAATTTCTTTTATTTTTATTTGAAAATTGGAGCAGTTATAAAACCACTCTTATAAAAATGTCTATACTGTCCATGTGGTTAATATGGTTTTATTGATAAACCTGGATTTGTCAACCTCTATAAAAATTGATTTCTTTCCTTGATGGTGGCAGAAAGAAATGTGGAAATGTTCAAGTGCCTCTTGACTTGAGCAATTCTGGAGTCCAGAAAAGGCTGATTGACTATGAAGGGCTGAACCCGGAGTATTTCCACTTCCCAGAAAGTTTCTGGGATGTTTTTTATCCCAGAAAGTAACCGGGATTGTTATTTTGCATTTCCTTTGAGTTTTATTTGACATAGGACATAAAATGAGTGTATTTTACCTTTTACATTCTTTGCTTAAGAATAACTCAAGACTTTTTTTTTTTTTTTTTTTTTCCCCATGTTAAGCTGTTGGTATTACTGCTAGGGCGGAATAGTTTCCCACTCCTTGCTGTCTCACCTCCTTTCCTCCAACTTGACAGAAAGCTTGAAATACAATGTTTTCTTTCCTATGACTGACACTGTATAAGGCATCTGCCAGAGCTCCACAGTTCCGGGACAAAAAAAAAAAAAAAAAAAAAAAATCCTTTTTCTCACATCACCTGCTTGGGTTAAATAAATTTAGATTGAACCCTGGGATCTTAAGAGATCAAGAGAACAAAGTTATTTGGTACATGGACAAAACAATACAGAGACAATAATATTGATGTCAATATCTAAAGCTTTTCTCCACCTTTTTCTTTAACTTCTTTCCTCAAACAGTGTTCTCTGTCAATCACCTTCTACAATCTCTTTTATATATACAAAAGTCCCTTGGGAACCATATGGCTTTAAGAGGCTGCAGTGTTACTCCATCTCTCTGGAATTTGACCTTGGCTTGTTTGTGCAGATTTCTAATTTTCATGTCTCAGCAAGAGTTAGAGAGCTATGACTGGGCCTCAGGTTATCATCAGTGAGGGATGTAAGGTCATCAGCATCAGCTTTCCTCTTTGGCTAACACTAGCATTTGTGCATCAGAGTGAAACCAAATTACCTCTGGTCTTTCTCCTCTACAGTGAGCAGGAGACTTAAATCTCTACTGCCCAATGACTATATCTTAGTTCAATTTCTTACATGCATTTTCACATCTACTTTTCTCTTTTGCCCTGAATTAATACTCCATTTTTCATTCTGCTGTCATTCATCCAGCCAGGTAAAGTGCAAGTTCATTAATATGATGAGAAAGGCCTAGTTTAACTTGGCATCAAATGACTTTTTTGTATAGTACCTACCAAGAACCAGGCTTCTATGATTGTTTTACAAATTCCATGTGCTTGCATTCATATTTCTATTTTTCCCTATGGTCTGTAAGAACTCAATTTGTCCTTTCTGTGAACTTTTGCATATTTCCTTTGTGTAGTTTGGTTAGTTATTTCTTCTTCTGCCAATACTTCTCCAAATTCTAAATTCTAGGTGCAGTTAGGTGGTCCTCTGACTTCACACATGTAAACCAATTATGGTATTTATCATAGTCTGTTGTATCTGTCAACTAGAGCAATATCCATTTTATTATAAAGAATAAATAAGAATGCTTTAAAAATCTTTATATCCACAGGGTTTCATGTAATCCCTGGGAACACTGCAGTTAGTAAGTATTCTTCCAAATCAGGGAGAATAGAGTATCCATTGTACTAAGAGTCTGCAAAATCTAGTTTTGCAGTGCTAACAAGGATACACACAAATCTTAGTAGCTTAGAGCCACAGACCTTTGCTGTTCTTTCATTTTATACTTTTGTGGCCACAAATCAGTTTTGGCTGCTTCTGCTCTGCTGAGCTCAATCTGATCACTCTGCTTCATGTGTTTCCTGTTTTAGTGCCAAGGTTGAAAGAACAGCATGTACTTCAAAGATGCTCCTCTGATGGCAGAACATGATTACTGACAAAACATAATGTGTTCTAAAGTTTCTGTTCATATCTGACATACTGTCACTTTGACTCACTTTCCATTGCCTTGATCAACTCACTCGACCAAGCTCAACAGCAATGAGCCAAAGATATAACTTCTTCCATAGACTTTTCTTTACCCATTTGGTCTACCAATGAAGTCTTAAGTTTTTCTCATATCGTGACTACTGAAACTATGCTGTAACAAGCATGGACACGCAGATACCTCTTGAGATCCAGATTGCAATTCCTTTAGTTATACACCCAGAAATAAGATTGTTGGTTCATAAGTGAGTTCTATTAATTTTCTGAGGAATTCCTGGGTTGCTCAAGCTTTCTGTTGCCATGAAAAATACATGAGATAAACATCTTACAAAGAAGAAAAGTTTATTTTGGTTCTGGTTTCAGAGGTTTCAGTCTATGGTTCTTTGACCTTCTTGTTTCAGGCCTGGATTGGGGCAATACTATGGTGGGAAGCACAAGGCAAAGCAAACCCTTCACCTCATGGTAGCGGGGAAGCAAAAAGTAACAAGAAAGGACTGGGATCCCACTATCTCTCCAAGCTCATGAACCCAATGACCTAACTACCTTCCTATAGGCCCCACCTCCAGAAACACCCAACAGTGACCCAGGCTAGCGACCAAGCCTTTAGCTTATGGGCCTTCAGAGGAACTTAAAATCCAAATCATAACACCTCCTCATCTTTCCCACAGTGGTCATACCAATTTACATCCCCAGCAATGATGTACAAGGACTTACTTTCCCCCACATATTCACCAACACTTGTTTTCATTTTGTTTTAATACTTATTCTAACAGGTATGAGTGATATCTAATTATAGTCTGATTTACATTTCTTTGCATCCATTACTTAATTTCAGTCAGGGTAAATTTTAAATCAATTTGTAGAACTTCCATGCATATTTTGCATATTACTTTTTATCAGGTATATGGTTTTCAAATATTTTCTCCCATTCCATAGTGTCCTTTTTCACTTTTCTGTTTCCTCTGCTATGTAGAAACTTTTATTTTTATGTAGTTCCACTTGTCCAATTTTGCTTTTGTTACCTGTTGCCTCAAATAATCCAGGCAGTTTTGGGGTAAAACAAAAGCTGGAAATATCACAATTTTTGACTTCAAAACGTATTGTAAAACAATAGTAATAGACATAGTATGGTACTGAAATAAAAGCAGTGAAATGGAATAGAGAACCCACAAATAAAAGGATGCCAAGAATATACAATGATGAAAGAACTGCCTCTTCAATAAATAGTTCTGAGAGAACTGGATATCCATATGTAGAAGAATGGAGTTGGATTGTGACCTTACTTCGTACATTAAATTTAACTTGAAGATAGATTACCAGATCATGATCTGGATGTAGAATGTTCCCCCAAAGCTCATGTGTGTGCAGCAAGACTCAAATGTGGAACTTTGAGGGAAAGATTGGGTCATGAGTGTTCTGACCTCATCCTTGATTTAATCCATTTGATGGACTGATTGATTGACAGCTGAACAGACTATTGGCAGTGGGTGTGGCCTAATTGGAGGGGGGAAGTCATTGAGGACATGACCTAAAAGGTTTTAACTTCTCTCTGGCCTCTTTCTCTCTCATTCTGGCTACTTTCCAGCTGCCATAAGCTGAACGATTTTGCTCCACCATGTCCTCCTACCACAATTTTCTGTCTTGGAGTCAACTAACCATGAACAGAATCCTCTTAAACCATGAACCAAAATTTCCTCCTCTAATTTGTCTTGACAGAGATTTTGTTCATAGTGATGAAAAGCTGACTAACACAAGAATTTAAGCAGATAACATGAAACTTCTAAAAGAAAACACAAGAAGAAAGCTTCATGACATTGTTCTTTGAAATGGTTTCTAGGGTATGATATATACTGTTCTCAAGACACCTTGTCATCTGTTGGATTCATCTATTAAATGTCCGATCAGCTCTATTTTACCATCTTCTCATTTCTGAACCAAATTCAAGGGTTGCAGCCTTTATTTGACCTGTTCATTCTCATGGTAGAGGGAAAAGAGTAAGAAAGATGATAAAAAATTGGTGATACTTCTCATGGTTTCTGAGTGAAACTGACATAATGTATTTGCTAAATTTTCACTGGTAAAGTAAATGAATTGATCAAGCCCAACCTCAGTGGGTGGAGAAGAACATGCTTAACAAGGCCACTGCATGAGCCATTATAATGGTCAGGAGTACATAAAATTCATGTACAATGATGGAAAATGGTTGGAATCAAGAAGATAATCTACCCAACCACTACGTACATTTTGAAATGGGGAGGTACTGCCCACAGTTCAATTGCCCAGAAATGAAATCATACAATAGCTATGAAAAACAATAGAATTTCATCATGGATTTCTTAACTTTCTTATTATTCAATAAATGTTTTTTTAGGCCAGTACTTAGAAACAAGTTGTCTTAGTTCATTTTCTGCTGCTGTGATAAAATGTCTTGAGGCCTAATATTTTGTACAGAAGAAAGGTTTAAGTAACTCACAGGTCTGAGGATTCAACAGCATGGTTCCAGCATCTGCTAAATTCCAGTGAGAGCCTCATAGTAGATTCATCACAATGTCAAGATAGGAAGAAAGAATCCAGGGAGAGACCAGTTCTACTTTTTTGATAACAATCCTTTGTCACTGGAACCAACTCACTCTTGTGAGATCCAGATCATTAAAGCACCATTAACCCCTTCTAAGGACAGTGACACCTAGACCTGATTACCTTCTACAAGGCTATGTCTCTTAAAGGTCTTACCAACTTAATACCATCAAACTGGAAATCAAGTTTCCACCACATGAGCACTTGAAGGAAAATCCAATTAAAAACATAACACACATATTCCACAGGGTATTAGTTAAATAAATTAAAATAAACATTAATCCTGAAGGTATGTCTTTGTGACATATTAAGTAAGTAGGGAATAAATAATAATAATCTGTTATACATTATAATATGTGCTATGAACAGCTAGGCATGTGGTATTCTAGGAGCATATGAAAGATGTCAAGCCAAATGTTTAGCAAAATGTGATCTGAACTTTGGGGGGTCATGGCATTGATCTGGAATAAGTTAGAAGATAAAAAGCCTAAAAAAAAAAAAAAGAAGTATAAAATGTGTTTTGGAATATCAACTAACAGGCCTATGTACACTGGATTTTAATGACTCTGCAACTATTATCTAAATTTCAATATAAGCCACCTTATTATTCCCTTATATTGAGTGTTTACTACATATATTTTCCTCATTTGTTATGTCAAAGTAATAGAAATTCTTTGTGTGAATCATAAATTTAAAAAAATCAAACTGATGATACATCATCAGTGATTTAAGTTATTATTGGTTAACAAAATGTGGAAAAAATGTAAAAAAAATAATAAATATGGAAAATATTAAGTAACACATGTTATACATTAGTTGCTCAATTTATTTCAGAAGAAAATAGTTCACTTTTTGATATAAATACATTTTCTATTGATACTCCATATTAAAAGTATGGGTATCAATTAAAATTGTATGGGTATCAATTCATAGATGAATTTAGATAAAACATTTTTATATGTAGATTGATGACAATTAAATGATTAATTCACTGAATACCTTGAAATGAAAAGGTAAATAGTGAAATGAATTAAAACATAAAGCTTAACACACATTAAATGTTTGATGCATCAAATATATTTGTACATATATACAATGTTCAGTGCATATCAACAGTGCATAAGTATCCATTTGCATATGCAGACAAATAACCTACGTGAATTATAATCATGATAGTAACTCTGAATTTAATCAGAGTTCTCAAAAGAAAACTAACATAATTAGCCCTGGAAAGAACTTTCCCACTGAATAAGTTTATGAATACATATGTGTAACAAATTGAGCATAACTTTCCTCTTTTTCTTCAATTTAAAACAAACCACAATTATCTCTAAATTTCTTTTAATATTCAGCATTCTGTCATATGAATAAATACTAGGAAATACAGGTGCAGAGCAGATTCAGATTTCCTATTAGGAATTGAGTTGACAGACACACCAAAACTATTTTTTTGACAATTTATTCTTTGGAAGAAGACCTCCATTTTCATTTTTAAGCACTTTGGTTTTATACATTGTCCTTGAATTGTAAAAAAGGGTAAAAAGGAAGAAACATGTGTTTCATTATTCTATTCTTGACTTAATATGCCTCTATTTTATCACCTTTACCCCTTGTCTTCTCAACGCAATTCAGTCTAGTCTTTTTAATCTCCCCCTCATTTGGAATCCACTCCTAAAGTATTGCTCATTATTACAGTCCTTGTCATTGTCCTTCCCTACATCTTTTCTATTTCTGTTAGGTTTATTTAGAGATGAGGTGATCACAAATGAAAACTTTACTGAAGGTGAAATGATTACATGCATATTTTTTGCAATACAATGGGATTTATATTTTAGTTCATTTTATCTCCTTTATAAAGATATTACAACACTGTGAAAATTTCATGAAATGTTAAAATTCCTTTTATCTCCACTGCATTTGAAACTGGCAATATTTTGAGTTATTTACTATCTGCTTTAGTAGCACACTCAGATGTGAATTTTCTTGCTTTTAAAATCACATGTTTTTCTTACAAGCCTTGTAAAAGGAAGAGTAAATCATTTGTCATTTTATAGTGTATATCCTAATACACCTCAGATCCAAGGATCCAAAGAAACAATTGTCAATCCACTCCACGGTTTCGGAGTTTAACTACTGCCCTCAGACCTGCAAGGATTTCCCGGATGGATCTGTAACGTTTGCCATGTCTTATCTTCCAGATCCAACAGTCATGATTTCATCAAGGTACTTGCTAGCTTAGTGTTCTATGTGAAATTGAGAGGGAAAAAATCCCCCTATGTTATGGTATACCAGAGAGCAAATTTTTACTGCTCCCCCTATTCTTCACTATCTTATGAGAATAGAAAAATGTCTAAGCTAATTGTTCCCTACTGCGTTATGATAATCTGTTTCATCTGACCAAGTAAGTTACCACATATTAGGACAGAAGCTACTGCCAGTATCAGCATTCAATATCAGCATTATTTTAGTTTTCTTTAATACTAATCTGTCTTTTGCCAAATCACAGTTCAAACAAGTGAATTATAAAGCAGGGTTATATGATTTCAATTTCTGTATCTTTCATGATACAGATGGAAATATTTGTCTACACTGTTTCTCCTAAGGAGTGATGTTGCCTTTGATTTGTCCAGTGAGTAATAAGTATTTCCACCAGCTTCTATTTGCCTTGTCATACCATCAACCTGCCTATCAATTAGAAAACCAATGTTGGAAACAGGCACTGAATTTTAATGCCTGCATTTGTATATTACTTTACTCCTACCTTTATTATACAATAACCTGAAATTTCTTTGTTATGCACTATTATTTAATAAAAAAAATTTAAATGTGAAAATTATAGATATTTTTAAAACTGTTATAGACATCTTCAATTACACAATGACTTAATGAAAGATATTTAGCCAAGATGCAAGAGTAAGATTTCCTGGTTTTTTTTTGTTTTTTTTTTTTTTTTTTTTTTTTATGGTACGGGGGATTGAACTCAGGGGCACTCGACCACTGGGTCATATTCCCAGACCTTTTTTTGTATTTTATTTAGAGACAGGGTCTTACTGAGTTGCTAAGTGCCTCGCCATTGATGAGGCTGGCTTTGAACTCGCGATCCTCCTGCCTCAGCCTCCCAAAGTGCTGGGATTACAGGCGTGCGCCACCGTGCCCAGCTAGTTTTCCTGTTTTTTAACATAGCATAATAAGTAAAAAAGTTATTGGTATTCTTAAAGTGAAAGATTGCTTGTGTATTTAATCTTATATTCAGATTTTGCCTTTTTAAAACATGTTATGATGTATAGAAATAAAGGCAAAGGATTAAAGCTAATTTTGTGAGAACAGAATACAAATGAAGAAAAAAAGATTAAAGAAGATGTAATATTATGTAAATTGTACTGTTATACACTAAGAAGATTCAATGATATAGTTTGCATGCCTACTCTCCCCCCAAGACTAAATTAAAAAAAAAAAAAAAAAAACAGGGAAAAGTAGGAGGCTTAACCCCCAATGACCAGGGACTAAGTAGAGAGTGAAGATTAATAAGAAATATATAAATGTAAGACATAAAGAATTCTTGATTGCAATGAGGGTTATTATTACTTGAGTTTCTCAACAAGAAGTGGAAAAGTGCAGAGGTTGTGATTGCAATTGAAGGAAATGAAGGTTTTACCCAGCATTTAAAAATAGCTATTTGATAATTACATGGCTTTCTTTGTAGGCTAAGTGAAGTACTTGACTTCCTAAAGAGTAAAACGTAGTAATTACCATGAAATCAAGTTGGATTAATGATAGAATTTCTCTAATTTTTTTTTTATTATTCTATATATTGTGATTTGAATTGATGTTTAGAGTAACGGATTTTATTGTAGAGAATTTGGAGAATATACGAATATTACAAAAAAGATTTTATCAATATTGAAACAACCTACACATTACATTTAATGGATATGACAACATACATATATATATTTTTTTACAAACTCACACAGAATGACATAATAGTTTTATATTGCTTACGGTATTTACCTATTTTAATTTTATAACATTTAGGTCAATATTATACTTCAATTTTAAACATATTCCCAACTATTTTAATTTTATATTGTATCTATCAATAAAGTATTTTCTTTCCTTATGTCTTTAAACTTCTTATTGTTTATGTATGTATAATATATTGGTGACATAAAACTTTTGCAAGCAATGCTACTATATTAGTTTCTAAAAATTTTTAAATTCATTTTCTTGATTTTCAAAATAAAACCTATGTGATTGCATATAATTGCATTTTCATTTTTTTACATGTATTGATAGCCTTCATTTACTATATATATAATTTTTACATTGATGAAAAATTCTCAAATAATCTCAAAACCAATTATGGGGGATGATGAGCGTAATATATACTACTAAAATTTGTGCATGGTTAATAGTAGATCTAATGAAATATGATAGCTTGAATCAATTTAGAAATGTTATTTAGTATTGTTTTAAATTAAATACATCAAGAAATTTTGGAGACCCTGTCAAAGATAAAAACCCATAATCAGATGACTCTCCTTTGCTCAACTCAGTAGGCATGGTATGCAGAACTGAATCTCCAAATTCTTTACACCTAGGTATCCTGGTTTGTTCTTCAGGATTATGGTGAGTGAAACTCTGCTGACTAGTTTATCTTTTCATGGGCAGCCTGGGCCTGAACAGGTATTTTGGGGGAATGACATTTTCAGAAAATATTCTTAATTTATTTACTGGCTTTAAGTCTCTCTACGTTTGCTATTTATTCTTTAAACAAGTTTGCTATGTTCACACTATTTTAAATTTGGCTGATTTTATTGGTACTTATGACTTTTTATTAAGCTGAAGTTTTTTTTTTTTTTTTTTTTTTTTTTTTTTTTTGACATAACCTAAGTTAGGTTCGTTTTCCTCAAAGATTAAGTTATAAAATATTTTAAAAATCATTTCATTGTGCACCTTTTGACCATTTATAAGAAAAATCAGTTAATACTGTATTATTACTGTATCATTCTTAGTATCATTGTTTAACTTTAACATTACCTTTTAGTTTCATTTTTAAATTTGGAAAACCAGTCTGGCACAGTGGTATATGCCTGAAATCTCAGGGATTTGAGCGAATGAGGCAGGAGGATGGTGGTACAAGGCCATCCTTAAAAACTTTGTAAGATGTTTTCTTAATGTCCCCCCCAAAAAATATTTAGAAGGGTTGTATTGTGGGGGCATAGTTCAGTGGTATAGTCCCTGGGCTCAATCTCAGTATTAATTGACTTCCTTAACAAGACTCCTACAGCACAAGAATCAAAATCAAGAATCAATAAATGGGATGAATTAAAACTAAAAAAAAAAAAAACTTCTCAGCAAAAGAAACAATCCATGTGGTGAAGAGAGAGCCTACATTTTGGGAGTAAATTTTTACCACATGCACATCAGATAGAGTACTTATCTCTAGGATATATAAAGAACTCAAAAATCTAATCACCAAAAAAAAAAAAAAAAAAAAAAAAAAAAAAAAAAAACAAACAAACCCACAAATAACCCAGCCAATAAATGGACCAAGGAACAGAACAAACACTTCTCAGAAGTTGATATACAATCAATAAACACATATATGAAATATGGTCAACATCTCTAGCAATTAGAGAAATGCAAATCAAAATTACTCTAAGAATTTATCTCAATCCAGTCAGAATGGCAGCTATTTAGAATATAAACCACAATAAGTGTTGTTGAGGATGTGGGGAATAAGGCACATTCATATGTTGTTAGTGGGGTTTCAAATTGGTGCAGCCAATATGGAAAGCAGTATGGAGATTCCTTGGAAAACTGGGAATGGAACCACCTTATGACACTTCATATTCAAATGTTTATAGCAGCACCATTCACAACAGCTAAACTGTGGAACCAACCTAGATGCCCTTCAGTAGATGAATGGATAAAGAAAATGTGGTATATGGTATATACACACAATGGAATATTATTCAGCAATAAAAGAGAATAAAATCATGGCACTTACAGGTAAATGGATGGAGTTAGAGAATATAATGCTAAGTGAAGCTAGCCAATCCCAAAAAATTAAGTGCTGAATGTTTTCTCTGATATAAGGATGTTGATTCATAATAGGGTTGGTGGGGAGCATGGGAGGATTAGATAAACTCTAGATAGAGCAAAGGGGTGGGAGGGGAAGGGAAGGGCATGGGGGTAGAATAATCAGAAGAGTGAGATAGACATCATTACCCTAAGTACATGTGTGGTGTGGCTATATATTGTGTACAACCAGAGATATGAAGTATTGTGTTCTATAGGTGTAATATGAAGTGTAATGGAGTCTGCTGTCATATATAACAAATTAGAATTTTTTTTTTTTGGTACCGAGGATTGAACTCAGGGGAATTTGACCACTGGGCCACATCCCCAGCCCTTTTTTGTATTTTATTTAGAGACAGGGTCTCAATGAGTTGCTAAGTGCCTCACCATTGCTGAGGCTGGCTTTGAACTCGTGATCCTCCTGCCTCAGCCTCCCAAAGTGCTGGGATTACAGGCATGCGCCACCGCGCCCGGCTAACAAATTAGAATTTTAAAAAACAAAGTTTTTTAAAAAGGTGGAAAATCATATAAAATTAAATGAAACAACTGTCCTTATATTCATAAATATTCATGCTTATTAGCATTTGATTACATTTATTGGTTTTCACTATAAGAAATAATGAAGTACAAGCACTTTGGAAATCCACTTTAAGCCACCTCCATTTCCCTTTTACCATTATAATTCTTCTGTGCATCCTTCAACTCAATTTCACATATTTGTAATCATAGGCTATATGTACGACTCACTTTGTGCTTTAAAAACACTACTTTAATCCTGTCCTTCATTTTGCTTTTTCACTAATTACAATGTCATGGAGATTTACCTTTGTTGATAAATGTCAATTTATCTTTTCCCTTTTTTTTTTTTTTGATATTTTATTTCATATACATTTATCATATTAGTTTTATTCAATATATTTACATATTAATTTTATTCAATATATTTACATCATTTCTTTTAATGTTTCTTTACTGGGGCTTTGACCCACTAGGTCTAATGTAAGAACTTTTTTTTATATATATTTTTACATTTAGATTTTTATATGGATAATTAATTGCCATATTTGTCAGATTTATTTTACTATAACAAATACCTGATATAAATACATTTATTCAGAGCAAATGTTTATTTTTGCTCACAGTTTGGAAAGTTGCAGTCATGACTTTGCTTTGGGCCCACAGCAAGTGTTCTGGTTTGGAAATGAACTGTCCCGCAGGAGCCCTGTTTGGGGAGATGGCTAAGATTGCGGTTGACTACAATCCATGGAGATGTTTGGGCAATGCCGCCTTCAGTAGTCTCACGGGACTTGGCCTGGGATCTCTAGAGACTTGAGCTGAGATTGCTGATCGGGTCTGGGCCATTTGGTGTTGTTGGTTTTGGTGGTGTGTGTGGTGCATGTTAAAGTTGTTGTTAGAGTCAGAGAGAAAAGTTATCAGAATAAAAAGCCTATTTCCAGTTCGCCTCTGAACTTATTTCCGCTGCTTCGTTGCTCCAAGCAGCCATCGCTTCAGGCGGCAACAGATGGCGGCCCATATGGGAACTTCAGAGTGGACAGGTAAGAACTGAAAGGTCTCTAAAGATGGGTTCGAATATAACTCAATCCCAAGTGATAGAGGCTATGGAAATACTCCTTGATATACCTGACTCCGTTCTCAGTGAGGAGGATTTAGAAAAAAGTGAAAGTGATCAAAAAAGCATAGCTTCCACTGGGTCAACTAAGCCCAGTAAAGAGAGTATTAGAAGAGTCCCAAAAATGACGAAAATTCAAGCTATTAGAGCTATTCGGGATTTATTGGTGATAGCTGAAGGATACTTGCTCTTAATGGAACCTGGGCCTCAGGATATTGCTGTCAGTGAAATTAGCAGTGATAAGGAATCTAGTAAAAGTGATCCTGAGAAAATGAGGAAAAAGAAACTAAAAAAGACCAAGAAAAAGGACCGTCAAGTAGAAGAACCACTTGTGTCCTCTACGCCCCCATGGGTGGAATCCATTACAGAAAATATGAAGGGTATTAGGTATTACTAAATATGAAGGGTATTACTAGTAATACTAGGGTATTACTAGGTGGAATCCATTACAGAAAATATGAAGGGTATTACCCTAGAAACAGAAATAAAAAGTCTTTCTGAGCACTTATGCGCTCTCGAGGGTAACTCACAGATACATTGGGAACCGCGAGCATTTGAAAAGAAAAATGGACAGAGAGTCCATCAGTCAGTAGATTTCAAAACAATAAAAAATCTCAAAGAGGCAGTAATGACTTATGGGCCCCAAGTTCCTTTCACATTGAGTATGCTGGAGTCCCTTAACACCTTTAGCTTAACCACCTCAGACTGGAAAAGTCTATGTAAAGCAGCATTAAGTGGGGGGGCAATACTTGGTTTGGCAATCGCAATTCCAAGAACTTTGTATAGAAATGGCTAAAAGAAATGCAGCTGCAGGGTTTGGAGTCTATAATATAGAAATGCTAACAGGAGAAGGGCAATTCGCAGACTTACAGGCTCAAAAAGATTATGACCCAGGTGTATATGCTCAGATAAACGCAGCTTCCTTAGAGGCATGGAAAACTGTACAAGGAACTGGGGATCTACAAGGTAGCTTGTCAAAAGTGATTCAAGACCTAATTAGCCATATGCTGACTTTGCTGATCAACTTTTGAGAACTGCAGGTAGAGTGTTTGCAGATGTTGATCAAGCTATGCCATTAGTTGTTCAATTAGCATACGAAAATGCTAATAAATACTGCCAGGAAGTCATCAGGCCATGGAGAACTAAAAAGGATCTTTCCGTATATATACAACTATGTAAAGATATAAATGACACCTTTGTCACAGGAAATGTGATTGCAGCCTCAATGAGAGGTGCTTCCCCTCGAAATTTCACAAAGGCTAAACCTAGAAATTATAATCAATCAGGATATTCCAGGCAAAATTATCATAATCAATCAGGCTATTCTAGGCAAAATCCCAAAAGAGAAATAACCTCCCAGAAAAAAAGTGCAGTAATTTTAAAATGGGAGGATGATGAAGGACATAAAGGAACTTTCTAGCCTTATGTTTTACCTAACCTACCTGTTATTTTATGGGGAAGAGATATTTTACAACAAATGGGAGTACACCTTGCAACCAAGCCTGCAGATGTTAAATGTGAAAATCTACAAGGTAATCTTAACCCTAAAAGAAATCATTATCAAAAAATACAGGGTAAGCTTAACCCTAAAAGAAATCATTATCATAAAGGAAAAAAGACATTTTTCTTTGGGGCCACTGAGAAAATAATTTTAAAAATACCATGGCTTTCTGATAAGCCAGTGTGGGTCCCTCAGTGGCCCCTATCTAAAGAAAAATTACAAGTGACCCACCTACTAGTTCAGGAACAATTAGAAGCAGGACATATAGAACCTTCCACCTCTCCCTGGAATTCCCCCATATTTGTGATCAAGAAAAAGTCAGGAAAATGGCGATTGTTACATGATCTTAGACAAATTAATAAAACCATGCAAGTTATGGGCCCTACTCAACCTGGACTTCCTAGTCTTGTAGCTATTCCATCTTATTACTCTTGATATAAAGGATTGCTTCTTTTCTATTCCCCTACATCCTCTGGATTCCCCCAGGTTTGCTTTTTCCATTCTTTCTATGAACAATAATGGCCCTGATCAGAGATATCAATGGAAGGTTTTGCCACAGGGAATGGCTAATAGCCCCACCATATGCCAAATATATGTGGACAAGGCTATCCAACCCATTAAAAATAAATACCCAAACCTCATGTGTCTACATTACATGGATGATATTTTACTGGCCCACCCTAATCAAAAAATCTTATTTAATATATTCAGTAATGTGGTAGAAAATTTAAAAAAAATATGGATTATATATAGCAGAAGAAAAAGTTCAAACCAGATCTCCCATATTATATTTAGGATTTAAAATCATGGATACTTTTGTTAGACCCCCCAAAATATTAATAAATAAAGAACATTTAACCACCCTCAATGATTTCCAAAAACTACTGGGAGACATTAATTGGCTTCGCCCTACACTAAACCTTACTACTGGCCAATTAAAACCTTTATGTGACATCCTTCGTGGGGACCCTGATCCATCTTAACTGTGAACATTGACTCCTGATGCTAGGAAAGCTTTAAAGTTAGTAGAAAAAGCCATTGAAAGACCTCATTGTGATAGATTTAACTCAACCGCTGATGTTGATTATTATTTCTTCACAATATACACCCATAGGAGTATTTTGGCAACAAGGGCCTTTATTATGGATACATTTGCCCATCTCTCCTAAAAGTATAATTGAGTCTTATACCTCCATGGTGGCTAACCTTATTCTTCAAGGACTTAAGACTTCTACTAAAATATTTGGCATTCACCCTGCTACTATTATTGCTCCCTATTCATCATCACAGATTGAATATTTATGCTTCAATGATAGTGATTGGGCTATAGCTAAATGCTCTACTTTTGCAAATTTTGATAATCATCTTCCTAAGTCTCCTATATTATCTTTTTGTATTAATCATCCTATTATATTTCCACAGGTAATAAAAAATCAACCTATTCCTAAGGCATTAAATGTATTTACAGATGGGTCCTCAAATTGTACTGTTGTAGTTGTCACTAAAAAAGAAAATATGTCTTACATAACTGCACACAAATCAGCTTCATTGCTCCAAGCGGCCATTGCTTCAGGCGGCAACACTGTCCCCACGAAACTACTGTATTTATGCAGGGATACTCAGAGGTGAAATAACTGGACTGTGAGCATGGTAACCTAATAGGCCCATCCTAGTCTGAATGAACTGGGTGGTAACTACACGCAGGTGGGGGCATAACTGGAGGAAGTGCATCCCTGGGGTGTGCCCTAGAAGGGTTCATCTTCTCTGTGGTCCCTTCCACCTTTCCTCTCTCTGCTTTCAGTCCAACATGGCATGTCCATCTTCCCTTTGCCATGCTCTTCCATTGTGATGCACTGCCTTACTGTTGATCCAGAACAATGAAGTTGGTCCACCATGGACTTAATCTCTGAAATCAGGAGACAAAATAGACTCTCATTCTTCAAAGATGTTTTTGTCAGTTATTTTGGTCACAGTTATGCAAAGCTGACTAACTCAGCAAGGCAGTGGTAACACATGGGGGGGTAGATCATCTCCCCCCATGGCTGGTGAAATAAGAAAGATGAAATGGTGAGATCCCTTTTGAGGACACGGCCACAGTTATCTAATTTCCTCCTACTAAGTTCCACCTCTTAAAGTTTCCACCACCTCCCAATGCTGTCAAGCCCAGTACCAAGCCTTCAAACTGTAGGCCTTTGGGAGACATTTTCCATTTGTAGCACCGCACAATTTGAGGTAACAGTTCTAGATACAACAATATTCTTTGTTTCGATTTTATTTTTCTGCCTGTAGGTGGCATGTTCTCACCTTTTCTTATGTGCATTGGCTAGTTCTCTTTCTTTAGGTGTACATTGCCTATCTAACCTTTTATAAATTTTTAATTGAGAATTCCTCCCCGCACTTTTGGTATGTAGTAGTAACTTATATATTCTATGGAAGAATTCTTTGTTATTATACTCATTACTTTTTTCTTTGTACTTTTGTTTTTATATTTTCTAACTTCTTAATTTTGCTCAAAATACATGCTGAACAATGAATCTTGCTTTATGTTTTTCCAAACCAATCAATAATTTATACATAAACAAAGTACTCTATTCCTAGTCTCTATTATAAAGTTTACCTGAGCTGGTCACAGTGGCACACACCTGTAATCCCATCTGCTTGGAATGCTGAGGCAAGAGGAAGGCAAGTTTAAAGCCATACTCAGCAATTTAGCAAGGCCCTAACCAACTTAGCAAGACACTGTCCCAAAATAAAGAAAAAATAAGGGGGGGGGGGCAATTCCCAGTGCCAAAGAAAATTATCTAAAACACAATTTCTATGTTAAATATGAATCTATTGTTTCAGGTATAGTAGAAGAAACTTTATAAAGAACAATATTCAGAAGATGTCTGCAATATCTCAGGGTTTTCTAACATTACCCTAGTATAGATTATCCTTTAAATTTGCATTTGTGCACATGTTCCGATATATATTATGACATCTCTATCTCTGGAAAATTAAAATCTGTTACTACCCATTAATATTTCAAAATCAACTTGAAGTAATTGTTTTTTGTGAATATTATGACTTTGTGTTTGCTTTCTAAAATGTCTTATTTCTATAAAGTTAAGACTAATTTCAAAATACAGTACATAAAGAAAAGTGCAATGAAATGTAGACAGATATGACAAGACAAGTTTTTCTCTCTGGTAAAATTATTGCTATTTTACACAGCATTTACTCTGCATACATTTTATTCCCACAAACTGCCTTTCATTTTTTTTTTTTTTTTTTTTTTTTTTGTAAACAGATTTTGCAACTAATCAATCCTACAGCTGTATTTTTTTGTTACCAGGCAATAGAAGTGTACTCTTAACAAAAAAGGAAAAACACTTTTGATACAAAACATACAAAATGCTAAATGCTGAAAATTTTCAACACTTATTTTTGAATAAGTGTTTTAACTTCTTATGTACTCTAAAATCTGGTAAAACTGAAACCAATATAAGAATAGAAATAAGACCATTGATAATTGAACAATCTATATTTACTTACTGAGGATATTTTAAAAATACAGATACATTATGATAGAGCATTATGGTTTGCAAGATTTAAACACAAATGACGAGTATCATCTGAAATTTGGTAGTAATTTTTCTATTTTCCTGAAGTTGTACTTTTGCTCTTAGTGTCAAATTAAATGTGAAAGTCAGGTTTTTTTGACCTTTGTAAGTTAAGATGGCGTGTGTGTGTGTGTGTGTGTGTGTGTGTGTGTGTGTGTTGTGTGGAGTACTATTTAAAGCCTCATTTTACTTCTCATGCCATTGTTGGAATGTGCCTCTGATATATATATATATATATTTTTTCGGTACTTAGTGTTTCTATTGGACTTAATACAGAAAGTACACAATGCCCTTTTTTTCTCATAAATTCTTTCAAAATATTTATTTTCTTTTCAAGTATGCCCTAAGCTATGATCTATTTGCACCCTCAATTATGCTGATCTTGCTAAGGGACACCATCATTCACACCCCTGCAGGGCCATGCACCACCATCCAAAAAATAGCTACCATCAGTGAGTTCTAAGTGAACTATTCATGCAGGCATGACCAATTTTATAATTCAACACTCCTTGAAATATTCAAGAGCATTCCAACACAGTATTTTATCAAACTAATACTGGATGATTTATTCCTTTCTCTAATGATTGTCTCTTGGTCCAGAAATGCAATAATTTTAATATACAGGTCAAAGACTATTCAACTAAATTTTATTTGTGATTTGCTTACCCATTATGGGTACAAGCAGCTTGAATATTTCCTTTTCTGCTTGATTTCTGAAAACTTTGAACAAGCATACAGTTACACGTATAGCATGTTTTCATATATTTTCCAGTCCCTGAAAAATTTTATATAATTTGATTATCTGCTTAATGATCTGAATTGACTTCATTGCTTGATTGCTTCCCTGTATTATTCACTCCTCTCAATCTTCTATTTGTATTTTGTTTGAATTTATTTTGTTGAGATAATACATTAACTACACATATTAATTTAACATTGTTGCTCTTTGATTACATATTTAAAACTACATGTCTATATTTTATGTTTATTAATAGAGTATTAAAGTTTTTAATAAAGAAGCTTTTAGATTTAAAAATTATATGGTCATACAAATTTTTTGTAATTCAGAATCATCTATTATTTCCACCTACTTTAGCATTTTCAGTTATTGACTCACTTATTCCATAAAGTAATTCTTGTGCTCATGACTAAAAGCAAATTTTTAATTTTTTAATAAAGTATGTTTCAATGTTCATTCTAGTTAACTCTTTTAAGATATATTTTGACTGTTTTTAAATAATGCTACTATGTTAGTTCCCTCTGGTTACTGTGATGAATCACCACAAAATTTGGTAGCTTAAACAGCAGTGATTTATTCTCCTATAAATCAGGTGGGCAAAAATCTAAAGTCTGTATTACTGTGCTGAAATCGTGGTGTCCATAGGGGCAGCCATACTCCCCTCCATACTCCCCTCCTGGGGTTCCTAGAGGAGAATTGGTTCTTTCCCTTTCCTAGTTTCTGGTGACTGCTGGGATTATCATAGTTATCTCCAAATTTTAAGGCCAGCATTTTCAGATCTTTCTTATCATCTTCATGTAATTTCTCCCCTTTCTGTGTATCAATTCTTCCTTTGTCTTCCTCTTACAAGTATGTGTAAAATGTCACTTAGCAGCAATCCAGATAATCCAGGACAAATGTCCTACCTCAAGTTCTTTTTTTTTTTTTATTTTTTAGTTGTAGATGGACATAATATCTTTATTTATTTTTATGTGGTGCTAAGGATGGAACCCAACTTGTGCTACACGAGCACTTTACCACTGAGCCATGACCCCAGCACCCCCACCTCAAATTCTTGAAGCTACTCACTTCTGTAGGTATTCCCCAGTTTAAGAGAACATTCAGAGGTTCCCTGGATAAGGACACAGATATCTTCTGGAGCTTCATTTTAGTGTTTACTGCATGTAGTTATAATTGTTTTTATTTTCATTTTATTTCTTAGGTCCTTCATGAGCTACATTTTTATTATGTTTTTTTTTTAATTATTAACAAAGTCATTCTTTATATACTTTTATTTATTTATTTTTATGTGGTTCTGTGGATTGAACCCAGCGCCTCACATGTGCTAGGAGAGTGCTCTACCACTAAGCCACAATCCCAGCCCCATTATGGCTTGTTTTTGGTAACATAAACTGCAGGTAGAATGGAAATGGAAACACTTGGGCTCACATAGTTTCATCTCCACTCAATAATAAATTATTATTTTCAAGGTAATCCTTAAGAGAAACTCAGAACATGTGCTTCTTTGCTCTATGAATATGAAATCTCTACTTTTAGATGTTTGTTTTGCTTTATTTACTTCAAGTACTTAATTGCTTAATCTGGGTTTTCTTTACTCATGTTCAGCCCAGGACCCTTTATTAGCTTTCTGATTTAAGTACTAGCATCTATTAATGTATATTTACATTTTGTATTTTGTTTGTTTTCTTCTTTGTTCTTAGCCTTTGGAACACAAAATGTTAAGAAATTACAAAGCAGCATGACACTCTATTTTAAATGTAGAGATACAACAAGAGCTGAATTATAAGAACAACATGATTTTTACAAAATCATAATTTTTTAAGTTAATTCTTTTTTAAATTTTTAAAATTTGTTCTAAATAGTTATACATGATAGTAGAGTGCATTTTGACACATCATACGTAAATGAAGTATAGGGGCTGGGATTGTGGCTCAGTGGTAGAGCACTACCTTAGTATGTGTGCGGCCTGGGTTTGATCCTCAGCACCAAGTACAAATAAAAACATTGTGTACAACTAAATAAATAAATATTAAAAAATGAATTATAACTTCTCATTCTTCTGATTGTACATGATGCAGAATTATACCAGTCGTAATCATATATGCACATAAGGTCATAATGTCCTATTCATTTTACTATCCTTTTTACCCCTATGCCCCCTCACTTCTTTCACTCATCTCTGTCTAATCCAAAGTACTTCAATTCTTCCCTAGCCCCCCTTATTCCACAAAACTATTTATAAGCGCAAAGAATGTAAATGTACATATTTTCAACACTAACACAATTGTTTAATATGTTGCATTTACTTCATATGATGGGTAATTCTCTAGCTTCTAAACTTCATTTTATACAAGAATATTTAATAGCATACAAAGTGGTAAAAATATAGAGAAGCTGTAAAAGAGCAGAACCACAACAATTTCATTTTTTAAAAAGTATGTACTAGCCGGACGCGGTGGCGCATGCCTGTAATCCCAGCACTTGGGAGGCTGAGGCAGGAGGATCACGAGTTCAAAGCCAGCATCAGCAATGGTGAGGCACTTGGCAACTCAGTGAGACTCTGTCTCTAAATAAAATACAAAATAGGGCTGGGGATGTGGCCCAGTGGTCAAGTGCCCCTGAGTTCAATCCCCACTACCAATAAATAAATAAATAAATAAATAAATAAATAAATAAATAAAAAAAATAAAATAAAAAGTATGTATTGATAGTATTCCAGTTTATGAAATGATGTACAATTATCAAAACAAAGAAACCATATTTATATACTCTATTCTCCCCCGAAAAGTGAAAATTTTGATTTTTTTAATTTTCCAACTAAAATTCTTTTTTTTTTCCCTCACTAGTATTCCTGGGTCCAATGTAAAGA
Organism: Tamias sibiricus; assembly: GCA_025594165.1. Classification (NCBI taxonomy): domain Eukaryota; kingdom Metazoa; phylum Chordata; class Mammalia; order Rodentia; family Sciuridae; genus Tamias; species Tamias sibiricus. The sequence continues at coordinate 146,044,800 of CM046662.1, forward strand.
CAAAGTTGCATTTAGCCTTCCTTATATCCTTAGTTTCCTCTAATATAGTATGATTTCTGAAGATTCCTTGTTTATCCATACCTTGATACTACTAAAGAGTACTGGGTAGGTTTTGTATAAAATGCTTCCTAAATTGGATGTGTCTGATGTTTTCTCGTGAGCACTGAGGCTATGTCTAGCTGTTGGGGAGAAATGCCACAGGAGTGACTGTCCTGATCACCTGAAGTCAATATGACTTACTGCATGTGATGTCAACTTTAACACTAGATGAGAGAAATGCCTTCAGGTTTCTCCACTACAAAGTTACTAGTTTAATCTTTTCTTGTCTTACCTAGTGAGAAAACAGTATCAAAGAAAAAAAAAAATTGTGGACATGTGTTGAAACAACCAACAATCACAAAAATTGACAAATATTTTGAAGAATATATTTTTTGACAATGAAAATATCCTGTTTTTCTTTGAAGTTGCTCCTACTTTTGCATTTGCTCGTTGATCTTGCCTGCAGCAGTTTTTATTGAATATTGAACTGGTAAGTTTTCATTCTCCTTATTAGAAGCCTTCTGTAAAGAAAAACAAAAATTATCCCATTAATTTAATTATCCATTTATTTATATTAATACAAACTCATATTTTATTTGAGGAGCTATAATCCAAATAAAATTTTAAAAAATATTTTTTTACAAATTTTATACTTTGCATTTTTATATTTGATTGCTCCAGCTTTGGTTATTGGAAACTCTTTCTTGTTGGTGACTCTTTCCTAGTGACTAGTTCCCATTCTCTTTTTCTTCTTTTTCTTTGTTTTTCAATTTCTCCCCTACATTTGGTTATATATTTGCTTAACTATATGTTTGAGCACTTTCTCCCAATCTGCTACTATGATATGCTCCAAACATAATTTATATTTATCTTGCTTCACTCCTATAATCAGACTCTTCCAGAGTGCCCAGTTTCCTTTTATTAGAAAAGGGCATTTAAAAACTAATACATTGGTGCTCTGTTATGCTTGCGACTACTGGAGTGTCATTATTTCTGGAACCACTTGGTTTTCTAAGCTACAAAGCATATGGTATGCTGGCTCACCTATATGCATCCATACCTGCATTTATTTTAGTTTCTAGCTGTGCGTGTGTGTGTGTGTGTGTACACACGTGCATACTCGTGCTTGTGTTAATGTTCATTTCTTTGACTAGTTCAGTGCCAAAAGGCTCATTCTAACCCATCCTTTTCTGTTTATTTGTAACTTCTTTCACTGAAAGTAAATAGCCTGTTTCCTACTGTCTACAAATTATTTATTAATTTGTTCAACCTTATATACACATGCAGAAGTTTCAGAATGACTAAGTGGTAACCCAATGAAGTACAAATTTACTAATGAGAGATTTTGTACTGTTCCATTTGTCTTTAGCCTTTAAAAAATCTAGTTAAAATAAGGTTTTTAAAAGTTGCTTAGATCAGCTCCTTTTCCATTACAACTTCTCATGAGATTACATCATGCATTTGTATGACAGAACCAATTGTCACCATTTGCCTTCCATTCTAGGATCCCATTACAGATATCTTAATCATTATTTTTAGTCTAAATACATTTCATTCACTATTTATGGCATTATAGTTACATGGGTTTTGACATACATATACTGCCATACAGAAAATACCTACAGATACTTCCATCATCCCAAAATTCTCATCATGAGGTTCTTTACAAAAAACTTTCCTCACCTCAAACACATGTCTCTTTTTCATGCTTATAATTTTTCTTCTCCTAGAACGTTACACAAATGGAATCTTATAATATATAGCATTTTGCATCTGATTTGTTTTAAATAGCAGAATTTTTAAAAGAGGCATGTAAATTTAAATGAAATAAAAAGAAATTTAATTGTTTTTAAATTTAAAATTGAGAAGAAGGCACAACCAGAGCTGATTAATCAATCCCCCAAAAACATCTTTCAGTATGATCTGTCATTCTATTCTGTTATCTTCCACATTTAAGAGCTATGTGTTAAATTATGGGCCCCAAAAGATATTTAATTCTTGGTACTTGTGTATGTGACCTTATTTGGATGTGAGGCCTTCTAGATATAATCAAGTCAAGCTGAAGTCATAATAAATTAATGTTCACCCTCATAGATATAACTGTTTCCATTAGATGAGGAGAAGAGAAACAGACAAATATAGATAGGAGTGTGTCATGTCAAGATATAGACACACAGAAACAGGGAGAATAGGAGGTAGAGGCTGGATTTGCATAGTCACTAATCCAGGAATGAATGCCAATGATTGCTAGCAACTTCCAGAAGCTATGGAATTATTCTTTCTTGGAGTGTTCTGGAAGAACATTTGTTTTTATAAGATTTAAAGATTCTTCTAATAGCAGAAGACAACACAGTAACCCTTGGGTAGATGAAAGGCAGTGTCTTCTGCTTATTTGTAACTGCTTTCATTGGAATTAAACAGCCTTACTCCCACTATCTGCATGAGAGAAAGCTCTCAAGATGGGCTACACAGGGGTTGTACACAGGACAGAGTGTCAGGTGGAGCCCAAAGGGCCTTTTTAAAAGTCAAAGTATAGCTAGGTTATGCCCTCTGGTTATAGCTAGGTTTCCCAAGATCCCTGTGGCTATGGGAATATTGGCTAGCTCTAGTTTTCTGGTACCTGTTCCCCTAGTGATTAGGATGGTTGCAAAGTGACCCAGAGCGTGCCAGTCATATACCAAAAAAAAAAAAAACAAAAACAAAAACAAACAAAAAAAAAACAAAAAACAAAAAACATATATATAATATATAAAGCATATATATATATATAAAGCATATATATATATATATATAAAGCATATATATATATATATATATATATATATATATATATATATATATAATAGTTGTGTGGACTTCATTAACTACTTCAACTGATGAATCTCCAACAGGACCCCAAAACCAGGTCAAGAAAGCATTTAACCATAAAAAAGAGTATACTATACTTACAAAAGGACACTGCCAACATCTTCATTTTTTACCAAGTTTTCTAATACTTTGTTAAGGAAGTCTTAGAAAATTAATACAGTAGGTAATATCTACACTCCTGGAAAATACTAAGTAAATAGTGTGGTTCAATAAATCAGAGGAGCATTTATTTCTATGTCTATAGTGTCCTAATCAAATAGCAGAATTTTTAAAAGACACATTCTCGTGGTATGTGAACCAATAATGTGTTTTACTCACTGCAGAATGTAACATTTGTATGGTTTACTAGTTTATCAAACATGGCCTATCAATTTCTGAGAGTGGAGTGCTGAAGTCCCAAATTATAATTGTAGATGTACCTATTTCTCCATTACAATGTGTTTGTAACTCATGTGTTTGAAAGCCCTAAAGTACATTACATACACAATTAGGATTATTATGCCTTCTTGAAAACTGCTCACCATATATATTCATTTTTACATTTACAACTCTTTTTCAAGTTCTGTATGATTGCCTTGAGTTTATATCACATATTTTAAATAATCTAAATCTATCTTTAAATAATATTAAACAACTTTGCAGAATAAAGTCCTAAAACCCTTTATTCCTAATTGATGTCTCCCATTCTTTGTTCCATTACAGTCAAATCTTTCCCTTTTTCATATGCTATAAATACAGTACACTGTTACAAGTTTTACTGCAGGAAATCCACTTTCTTTTAGATAAATTAAAAGTAAAATAAAAACGTGTGTTTTGTCTTTATTATTCCATCTCTGAAACTGCTCGTTTGTAGTAATCCAACTTTTGACTAAATTGCACTCTTTTTGGCTAAAACTTCTCCCTATCTTCTCTGTGAACACCTGGTGCGAATCATGGAGAAAAATCTATAAGATAGCACAACTTCCATATGTCTGCAGAATTCAGGGTCCTGGCACTGTTACCCCATGTAATATTAGGCCTTTGTTAAAGCATTTCTTCCCTAATCATTACCTTATGATTATGATTGTGTAGCATTTGCCTTCAGAAATAAAATGTGACACCTTTTTCTTCCAGCGAATGCCTTCCCCTCCAGATGCAGGTTTAGTTCTTTGCCCTATAATGCCAGTTTTCTTGTGGCTTCAAGAAAAAGCATTTTTCAATTTGGAATATGAGGGTACTTTCTTTTTAATAATGGTAGGAGTAGCACTCATTCTGAAACAAAACCTCTTATTTGAAGTCAGAAATGAATACTTTCATTTTTGAGAAAACACATAGATCAATGTAAAATTGAATCAATTTATTTCAGAATTCATAATATCTACAGATTTACATGTTGAACCTTTCCATATTTCCCCATATTGAAAACTTTTTATATAATTATGTTATCAAATTATAGACTCATGAACATAGTATTGTGTATATTCAAAACAAAAAATAGACTAGAGATGTCTCAGAGAAAGGCAGACCACTTGAGAATAAATAGTTGAAAGTGGAATTGTTTAGAAACCATAGATTAGTATGTACTGATTTCTAACACTTGCTATTTTTTTAATTAGTATGAAAATAAAAGGGACACAATTTAATAAACAGTACCTATTCTTTTCTTTGTTCCTGGCAGAGGACCAAGAGAATTTTTATTTTATTGACAGTTTATTTGAATTCTGTCTATGTTGTTATTCCACTGTTCCATCCATGTTTGGATAAGTCATGAGATCTTGGGACATTTCATGATTTGGCCTGTGAATTCTTAGAGTGATATGAGGGAGAAAATTACTTACCCTCCCCTTCAATTTTCTTTCTTTTATTTTTTATCTGAAAAGGGAAATGGCAATAACTTTTTGTGTCTTTCAAGTCTATTTTGATGATTGATGATATGGCATCCTAAATTCCTTGAAAGAAATGTGATAGATAAAAGTATATGTGTAATAGAGCCAGATTATAAGTAAAGTTTAGAAACACAAACAGAATTGGAAAGGTGAAAATACATTTCAATAGGATCGTCTCAGCCCACTATTCAAACTTATTTTGATCTGTAAATTGACTTCCATGTCCCTCACCTACAACAATTACAGGTCTCAGAACCACAGCTTGTCTCATATTAAGTGTACCTCCAAGGGGCTCCTTTTGCTGGCCTATCCACTGTCACTAGCTGACTGAACATTAAAACTCACACCTGCTGTGGAGCAGCATGCTCCCTAGTCCAATCGCCAGAGCAGAAAAAAATAGCGACACAATAGCACCAAGGGAGCCTTTCTCCACCTGCAGTCTAATTGCCTCCAAGAACCCTTGAGGAAGTCTGGAACTGAACATTCTTCAAGAAAGACAAATAGAAAATTAGGCATTCCTTCAATTCAATCAATTCCTTTAGATGTTACAGAGATAACTATATATACATGCACACATATATTTCTACACCCCCCCACACACTTTTTTTTTTATTTTTACTTTTTTAATACACAGTGTCACCATGTTGCCCAGACTGGCCTCCAATTTATGGGCTCAGCAAATCTCCTGTCTCAGAGGCTTGGAAGCCAGATGTTGGACACTGTGCCTGCTCATCTCCACTATCTCTTTATGATATAATGATAATTCTTGTCCTACCTTAAAGCAGATGGGGGATTTTTGAATATATTTTCCTGTAAAAGATAGCTTGGGCCTAGAAATTTGGCAGAAAACAAACATGATGATAATAGCTGCTTCCTTTGTTTTGTTTTGCTTTAGCTTGTTTTCTATTGAGTTTGGAAGGAGAAACATCACTCACGTTTTGTGGCATGTCATGGGGAGCATAAGAGTATAGAGAAAACGTTAAATGAAATGTCAGGACAAAAAATGGGAAATGAGACCAAAGTTTGACACCAAGGAAGAACATAGGAAGAAGAAAAGTCTGTATAATAAAGGGACCTTTTTTTTTTTTTTTTTTTTTTTTTTTTGCACAGAAAAGTGTTGCTATTAGATTATTTTAAACATAATACTGTTTAATTAGATCATGTATGTGTACAAACAGCCAAAATTATTTGAAATCAACTTTGCTTACATCAAATAAGAGAAATATTATATTTTCTTATATGCTTTTTTGGGCAATACCGATTGCATGCATTTTATGAAGTTTCACTTTTTTGAGGTAGATAACAAAAGAGTGAATATATTTGAAATAAAAATAAATTTAGATGAAAGTGATGAATTTATACAGTACTTAGGCATTAGTAATTCACCATTAAAAGATAACAGACCACCCCTGCATGTTCTGTCTTTACCCCAACTTCTGGTCTGTTTTGTTTCCTCTGATAGCACAATCCCAACTTTCACTCTAAAAATATCACATATATCCTTTGAATAACTTTTCCCACATTCGTGTCCCAGTCACAGCCTTTCAAGTTTAGAGAGCTCTTGAGTTACCTGAACAGACGTGTTTTAAGACTCTCTAAAAATGCCCTACCTTATGGATTCAAACACTTGGTTCCATGTGATAGTAACTCCTTGATCTGAAAAAGTAGGTTCTTCATGAACAGTGACCCATCTTTCCAGCCCATGACATTCCATGGCCTTCCCCCGCCCCCCTTCTCTAATGTCCCATATGTGCAATGTCAACTTGTTTGTGCATAGTGTCACTGTCAGTAATCCTGGCACTAAAAAAAAAAAAAAAAAAAAAAAAAAACAAGTAAAGTTCATATCCCAGGGAAGTAGCAATGAAAGCACACTGACAAATCCTGGAAGTATTCAGACATCTTTATTCAATACTTTAAGGGGAATGATTTGAACCCACTCCTTGAATCAAATACAGAAATCACAAGTGCATGAATCACAAAATGGGAGACAAATATCTGTTTTCAAAAATATTATCTTGCAGAGTAAACCTTAGAAACAAACACTGATGAATCATAATTTAAAATCTATGTTCTATTTTCAAAAAGCCTAGATCCTTGAATAAATGAATACATATGCAAAGAAGCCTAGAGAGCAAAGTCTATAGAGAATCATTAGTGAAAAATTTAAAAAAAACTCCTGTGAACTTTATTCTATTGTTGTTGGCAACTGAAAAAAAAAAATTTCTATTTTAAAAAAGTTTTAGATTTATAGGATGTATGAACATATTGGATCCAGACTGTCTTGCATATATTAAGGCCTTTCCTCTATTAATTTCTCTTACTGAATTATCTTTCTATTTGAATTTAAGTGACTGTCTCTTTTTTTATCATTTATAGTTATTTTGTTTTTTATTTGTTGCTATAACAATTTATCACAAAGAGTGACATAAAACAACACATATTTCATATCTTGTAATCCTGTATGTTAGAAGTCAAACATGGGTCTCACTGGGTTGCAATCAGTGTCAGCAAAGCTGTTTCTTTCTGTGGGATCTAAGACCAAATTGGTAGTCTTGCCTTTTCAGGTCCCTAGAAGTATGCCTGTGTCTCCTTGCTCTGGGGCCCCTTCCTCTGTCTTCAACAATGACCTTGCATTTCTCTGAGCATTTTTCCACGGTCAATATATCTCCCTCTGACTCTCCTCTTCTTGTGCTCCCTTTCAATTTTAAGGATACTTATGATTTCATTGGTTCAAACCTGATACATCAGATTGATACCACTATTTAAAAATCAGCAAACAATTCAATCTGCAAACTTAATTCCCTTTTGCTATGGAAAATAACATATTCACAGGTAATGTACATTGAAATGAGGACAGGGGCATCTTCATGGATTCTGCCTACCACAATGAAAAGTAAACTCCATCTCCCTAGAGAGGATTTCATTTATATACTTAAATTGGTTCTTATGTATTCTCTTATCACGTTAGTTTCTTTAATTCTTGCTCCTACCAGATATTGTACCTGTTTTTAATAATTAGTTAATTAATTTACTTAATGCTACTGGAAGCTGTGATGTGTGAGAGAAGGAATCCTGTCTAGTTTCTGTGCTCAGGATTTCGATCACATAGACTCACCTCAGGAATAGACTATTGTCTTCAATAAATGATTATATAAGCTTGTCTATGTCAGAAATTCTTTTGGTCTCTTCTTTTGCTCATTCAGAATGGCTGTTACCAGTAGCTTCATAACTAATATCAAAAATTTTATCTTTGCTTATTTTACTTTTGTGAATTCATAGCTTCCTTTTCTCACTTTGTTTAAATTTCTGTTTCTTTCTTTTCTTTTTGTTAACATATCTTATAGAAGCTTTCTGGGATAAAAAAGGAATATGTAAAAATCAATGTCCTAGCCGGGCGAGGTGGCGCACGTCTGTAATCCCAGCACTTTGGGAGGCTGAGGCAGGAGGATCGCGAGTTCAAAGCCAGCCTCAGCAATGGCGAGGCACTTAGCAACTCAGTGAGTCCCTGTCTCTAAATAAAATACAAAAAAGGGCTGGGGATGTGGCCCAGAGGTCGAGTGCCCCTGAGTTCAATCCCCGGTACCACAAAAAAAAAAAAAAAAAAAAAAAAAAAATCAATGTCCATTTTATATTATATGGCTGACATTTTTCAAAAACCTTGAGTCCTCATTAGAATTTAGCTTTATGTCTTTTAGAGATTAATAAAGGTAATATTACTTTATTAAATTTATTTTTCTATTGAAATGGGAAATGTTGGGTCACTCATCTTAATGTATACATGTAACCATTCACATTTGTAAACTATCCTTTGAAGTTTCATTTCTTTCTAATTGTTTATACAAACAAAATTATTTTTACCATTTTGTGATCACAATTTATTTTAATGGTTAGTTACATTTTTCCAAATGAAAGCAATAAAATGAAACCGATTAAAATAATGAAAAAAGAAATATAAAATTATAAAATATAAACATGTGAAATCCTTTTATATAAATCATTAAATGACAGAAAGAGAAGATGAAGCAATTAATAAAAATTTAGAGTATTTGAAGTGAAGATTTACAAAAATTGAGATGTTGATGTTTTACAATGTGTTTTAATATTTAAGTTAGTATTGATAAAAACATATTCCATGTAATGTTTAGATGTTGTTTCAATGGATTATGGATAATTATTTTTACTTGAAGAAAATTCATAGTAAGTGTCTATACATTATGCCCACATATGCAAATGAGTTTTATAACAGAAATAGCAGCTTAGGATTATTATATATATATATATATATATATATATATATATATATATATATATATGTAGCATGGACTATCATTATAGTTCAATGGTATAGTACTTGCCTAATATGCAAAAGACTGAGTTCAACTAATAGTACTGACATATATATATATATATATATATATATATAAAATAAAGTAACCAAATGCCCATTTACATATAAAAACTTACTGTGCCACTAACTAATTACAATGCAAGAACATTAAAGTAATATTTAATTCATTTTTATAGTTTAAAAGACTATTGGATTAAAATTTATGAAAATATTAAATTTATGTGTTAAACTTATTTATCTACATATTTTGGAGTTCCTGAATAAACAGTAAAATAAATTCCAAATACTTCTTTAAGCTTTTTGAATTTGAATTAAACTTAAAATATTTAATTCTTCTACAACACAGACAATAATTAGTGTTCCAAATATGAATATCTTATTGTCCCCCAGTTTAGTTTATTTCTGCCTGTTCAATGAACTGTAAATAAAATCCTCACGAATAAATGTCAAGTAAACATTAAAATGGAAAAACAAAGTTAATTTGTAAATGTTTGTTTTTCTCCTTTATCTGGTTCTAGGGAAATATATAATATTGACTCTGTTATTGAAGATTCAGCAGAATAATGTTGGAAACTAATCTTGTTGTATTTTGACTTTAACAGTGTTTCTTTCATAGTCAAAACTATCTTGAAGAATTTGGTTGTGAAGGACAGGTGTAACTTTGTTGAGGCAGTCTGAAAACCTATTCTTTAGCTTATTTTGTGTTTGTACACTGACAAATAATAAAATAAACAATGTAGTCACCAACCACATCTACCTTCTTAGAGTTGCTTACTGGCCAAAGTGAATAAAAATGAAAGAAATGGGAAAAACTGTAAACCAAGACTCTCTGGACTCCTTCTACTAGATAATGTAGCTTAGGGAGAAAGAGGATCACTTTACAGTAAAGGTGAACTCTCAGAGCAAGTTTTATAAATTGTTATCATTCCAGGCAATTTGAGATAATGCGATCTTCAAGTATGAATGAGGTAATTACTCGATATGCAATGAACTGTCAGGAAATCACTAGGTCAACCACCCAAAGACTGGATAGATCATAGCTCTTTATTTACACCTGGGATAAAAATCACAACAGTAAGAAATAAAAAAAAGATTTTAAAATAATAATAAAAAAGAGAATAATAAAGAATACAGATGCTCACTTCTAGTGTTTAGCAGTGAGAATTTTCAAAGTCATTAATATAAAAAGAAGTCATGATGAAGTTTATTTTCACACATCCTGTCACATGAAATCAGAATTAAAAAGAAAAGCTATTTTTATAATTCAAAACACAAATTAACTTCAATTAAATGCTTTATAAGTATTTGAGGCAAATTTATGTGGATTTTAGTTTGTAGAAAGTTCCAAAACAGTTCATGAGAAGTAAGAATCAAAGGGGAGAAAATATGGCATTTATGCTTCATTCACATTTCTCTCTATTTCTAATGAGTAAGCAGATGAGGCTGAGGTATAGAGGACTGAGCCATCTCCAGATAATGATGCAATATGAAAGCCTGTCATGCAGTCATTCTGACACTTGGTTTATAATGGTTAAACTAGAAAATGTACAGAATACATAAAAATGTCATTTCCCTCTTCAAGGATATTTTCCATAGGTGGTAAATGAAAAACAAAACAAAACAAAAAATCATCATCCATTACAAAGGGGAACCCTAAATACTGCGTTATGACTTTATTTTATATGCATAACTTTCCCTAATGGTTTAAGAAAATTTTGGAGGAAAAGATATTATGCTCATAAAGAATCTGTTTCACTTTCTGAGCAGACTCAATTTCCCCTACATGGGGCAGCCAATTTTAAATGTTTCATCAGCAATTCAATCTAATTCAACAAAAACTGAAGTCATCATCTTCCTCCCAATAGTCCTGATCCACTTTCATGCTTCCTGTTTTACTTAATGGTATCATCATTCACCCAATCAACAATTTCAAGATTGTGGACTCTTCATTAATTTTCCTTCTCTCTCATCATGTCAGCAAATCTTATTGGTTTCATCTTGACAGGGTATTTAAATTTCTTTCTCTTTCCATTAAGACAACAATATTCAGGCCAATGTTAAAAATGTGTTTATTTTACGAGTTCATTGCCAGCCCTGGAAATATAGTAAGACCCTTCTCAAAACAAACAAACAAAACAAAACAAAAAATAAAGAAAATCTATTTATCTTGTCACAGTATTTTCTTATAGACCAAGTTATTTTTCTGTCTATTCCAAACAGTGCTATCTCAGCAGAATTTATATCGTCTGTCTCTAAAGTGTGACTGCATTAGCTAAATTGGAAATACAGCTATGTGTAACAGAGCCCTATAATGCCATCTTTTTGATAATGAATATGGTGTTCCTTTCTCTGTTATAACTGGGATAATGTAAACACTTTCCTCAAGGCAACCCAAGTAGCCTGATTCTTACTATCTTTTTCTCCTTGATGCATAGTATCATAAAATGTGGCTTGCTACTTTGAACATGTTTATGTTATCTTTCTGTACTGTAACAAAACACCTTGGGTAATCAATTAAAAGGAGGAAATGTTTATTTGACTATTTCAGAGATTCTATTCCATCAATACGTATAGGTTCCGTATTAAATAACTGACCTTCCTTAAGATTCCAGTTCTTGATCCATTAAAAATGAATATGAAAAGTTCTCCTCCCATGTGCTATTATATAGAATGACATGATATAATGAATATAAAGTGCTTAGAAGTGTGCCTAACACAGAGGAGTATTTACTTCCTTCTCTTCCTCCTTATTTCTATCTTATTATTACTGCTGCTATTATTTATTATTTTTTATTAGCAGTACTTTCTGAGGTCTAATAAATTTTTGCTGTATTTTGAAAATTCCACTGCCTGCACCACAGGGAATGCCCACATATCCTTGGCAAGTTTACTCCATATCATTAGTTTTGGCAATTTGGAGGAGCAAAATTATGTTTGAACCTTTGTTAGAAATTAAGGAGAAGTTCCAGGTATACCGGGATCAACTGAATAATTATAAAGTTAGCTGAAGATGTGCATTAGAAAGTGTGAACAAGCACTAGCAAAGTGTGGATTGTCATTTTTAATGTACAGCTACCTCCATGGTGCTATAGAAATTAGAGAGAAGCTTGAGCATTTCAATTACTTTTCTGATATTCCTCCATGAGATTGCTATGAATCTTACTGACATTTCCCCTTTACCTCATCCTTAGAATCCCTGAGTAAGACCAGAAGAACAACCTGACAAAAACTGTTGACCAAATGGCACTGCAGGTGGGCAGCGCTGGTCATTTGATACAGATTGAAATAACAGAGACAAGGTGAAGACATTATTGATTCTTGGGGGAATTATTTAATAGTGTTTGTATCTATTCTATTGTTAAATGAGACAAATAAGAACATTAATCCATAGGCTTAATGTGATTACTAGATTCTACATGTAAACTGTGTATCATTATGTCTCTTACATAATAAATGGGGTAATATGCTAGACAATATTTGAAAAAGAATGAACTGTATATATTTTGTGTGTTATAAGAGCTGAGAAGATGATCACAATTCCTCATGAAAGTGTCCAGACAAAGAAGGCTCCAAAATCACATAGGAAAAATTCTTCCCTCCCCTCTAACCTGTGAGGAGAAGAGCTACATTGGATGGAGCAACAGTCACTGTCCTTCAACAGATATATAGTTAGAAAAGTCTCAGTAATTAAACTCACGCTCCGCTGAAGGCAATTCAGCAAGCAATAAAGCTCATGAAAGAAGCCACACCATGTCAATAATTAGAGTTGTCCTTTGGATGTATGTTCCTAAACTCTAGAGAGAAGGCTTTTTAATGAGCGCTAGACTAAGGCACTGAGATGTTACAAATGTGGCAGTGTCTTGAGGGAGAAAGAAAATGCAAATGGTGAAAGATGCTCTGGGACTTTGAACTAGAAGCCATCTGTGTCAGGAAACCTATAACTCACTGCTAAAGAGGAATGGGGCAATTATTTGATAATGCAGAGAACAACACTTTATGGTGGCAAGCACACACCAGAGGAAAGGGTGAAACTTAGTTTTAGTACAGTTTTCAGAGGCGCATAAGTTATCAGACAATGAGCACAAACAACACTCTTTTTTAATATTTTATTTTAGTTGTAGGTGGACACAATACCTTTATTTTTTTATTTTATTTATGTGGTGCTGAGGATTGAACCCAGGGACTCACATGTGCGAGACGAGCTCTCTACCAAAGAGCCACAGCTCCAAACCCATACAAACAACACTCTTGAAGAAGCAAAACATCATTAAAGTTCCTGACATACTCCTTTTGCCTTCTTTTATAATCACTATCTTTGATGGACAATACTATCCTGAATTCTATCACTAAGGACGAATTTTGCAACACAAACAGAACTTTGTCCAGTTTTTTGAGTTTCTGCTTACTTTGAATACTACTGCAGCAAACATTCTTAAAAGCCTTTTTGATAAACATATGCATGCATTTCTGCTTAATATACAATGGTATCTTTACTTACATTTCCATTTCTGTGGTTTCAGCCAACTGAGGTCAACCATGATCCCAAAATATTAAACAGAAAATAACAAAAATCATTCATAATGTTTAAGTTGCATACATATCTGAGTAGCATTATGAAATTTCATATTGTCCCATTCTGCCTCAGCTGGAATATGAACCATTTCTTTGTTCAGCATATCCACACTGTATACACTATCTATCTCTAAGGTGTTTTAAAAGGTCTGTCAGTCATCAGGTCTACTGTTGTGATATCACCATGCTTGTGTTAATATAATTCTTATTTTACTTAATGATGGCTTCAAAATGCAAACATAAAAATGCTAGAAATTCAGATATGCAGAAGGGAACTCTATAGATTTCTTCCTTTAGATATTATCTCACATATCATAAAAAAGGGTCGATACATTCAATATATTTAGTGGTGACAGAAAAATAAAGACCACATTTACATAACTATTATTACAGTATATTGTAATAACTGTTCTATCTTATTATGCTATAATTATAAATTGCTTACTGTGCCAAATTTATAATTCAACTTTATCATAGGTACAAATGATAGAGAAAATCATAGTGTGCATAGAAATTGATACTATCTGATATATAAATCATCACTAGGGCTCCAGGAATAAATCCCCTGTGCATAAAAGGGACTACTCTATACTTTGTAAAAACTGTAGTATTATATGTAGAATACCTATATGTTCATCTTCAGTGGTTATCACAACTTTTGAATATTTAATATAGAGAAATAAGAACTTAGGTCCTCATAAAAATCTGTACACAAATGTCCATATAAGTTCTATTAGCAATGTCCAAAAACCAAAAACATAAAAAATATATCAACAAAGTGATAAATGAAATCAATCCATGGTAAAGAAAAACAATGAAATACTAATCAGGATTTTTTTTTAAAAAAATGGAACTATTCATATATACAACAACTTGGATTGATCATAGAAGAATAAACATGAGATGTAAAATTTAGTCTAAAAATTCTTCAGACTATATATATATATATATATATATATGTATAAATATGCATATATATTTATGTTTTAACAGAATGTATATATATATGCATATATATTTATGTTTTAACAGAATTCCCAAAATGACAAAAATATAGAAAGCAGAACAGACAAATGGTTACTAGTAATTAAGGAGAGAGAAAACAAGGGAAGTAGGTCTTAAAGGATAGCACGAAGGACCCTAGTGAGGGAAATATTCTGTATCTTTTTTATTTTTTGAAATTTATTACTACAAGTGTTTCCTATGCCAAGAGGTAAAGAGAAGATAAAACTGTTGATCTCTGTCTCTGAATAATTATTTTGTTAAAATGTTATAATATCTTTTCATAGGTATTATTTTAAATGGGATAATTTGTGCAAAATAAGCTAAACACGTTTAGTTAAACTTCAAATAAAATATGTTTGTTTAGTGGTCTCTGCCCTGCTATATCTCCCTGGGGAATCGTTTTATTCCTTTGCCTAATTTCTAGTTTCAGTAAATATTGTCAGAACACTCAAATTCTTCAATGGCAGCTGCACATAGGCTTTTATAAATAAAATAAAAGTGCACATTAGTCAAACTAATTTTTAGAGGAGTGTTTATAACAGTGGAGGCTATATTTTGATTCTTAAACAGTGAAGACAGGCAGAAAAGATTTTAATCACTGCATGAGGACTTAATTTTATCTATTCTGCATACAGTTTATGAATTCTGAAGATGAGGTTTTAAATAAATTGCAAATAAAATAAGTACAATATAAAGTGTACGCACTAATTACAATTCATTGTAAAACATGTGAAATGGTGAAATGAGCATAGTTTTCTTTAAATTCTCAAAATACATATAAAACTATTTATTTTCATTTGCATCTTTTTCCATTCCAAAGGGTTCTTACTAAATTATAAAACTGAAAAAGAAAAAAAAGAAAGCAAACTGTAAGAAATTAGGCATGCAAGGGGAATGTAGGAAGTTGAATATAGAGGGAAAATTTAACATAGTATTGCAAAAATGGTACTACACAAAACATGTTAATTTTATAAGTTTGAAAAGAATTGATGATTTTTCCCATTGTTGAGGTACAGGGAGCAAACTACAAAAAGTAAAAGTCAAATAAATTCCAAAATTAATTTTTGTTAAATATATCTAGATATAAACAAATTAAGAATCGTAAGCTTTTGGCAAATATTATGAAGAAAAAGCAAGAAATAAGCAGAGAGTGTGGTAGATGCAAAAAGAGGAAAGGAATTCAAGAAAAACAAGTTGAAGAGAATTCCTTTTCATAATTCCTTACTCAAAACTCTCAGGTCCAGATGTATTTTTATATTAAAGCTTTTTAAGAAATGTTATTTCATATGCATATTTATATTATATTTTAACCAAAATGAAATGGATATAAAATATTTCCATATTTTATAAAACTAGGCAACCTTCCATTTTAAGAACCTATAATAACTTTAATACAACAGATACACATAGAGAAAATTCCTGTCAAATACCACGATTAAAACTACATTTTAAAGACTGAGGTTGTGGCTCAACATTAGAGAACTCACGTAGCACATTCGAGGCACTGGGTTCTATCCTCAGCACCTCATAAAAATAAATAAAATAAAAGCATTATGTTCAACTACAATTAAAAATATATAATGAATGAAAAAAAACACTACATTTTAGTACAGGTCCATGTAATAGAAATTATATTTAATGAACAAGTATGTATTTTTTGAATGCAAATACATTTTAGTATTAGTACATACAGCATAAAGAGTAGATAAATAACATTTGCCTATAAGTCTATGACAAACAGGCTTTATAAATTTTCTGTAGGTTTATAAATAAAAATCTTGTTAATGACCATGTCCTTTTCAGGTAGGAGGTCTCAAATTCCAGCATATTTTCAGCTTCACCCAAAATAGAGAAACAGCTGAGGTTTTTCCATTGAAATTATTGCTCTGCTTTCATTAACTCAGAACATTTAAGCCATGCTAGTAATAAATTTAGAAACAAAAGTTTTAACTTAAGTAAAGAGGAGTCAATACATTTTTTTTTCTAGGTTTCTGGGTGGGATGTTTATCTATAAAACCTAAGATGATTACTTGGCAGGAATAGGCATTTATTTGTGCACATTACAGAGTTCAATGAGTTCTTATTACTGTATCCCTCAGGAGCTTTTCTTAACACCACTACAATTAGTAAGTGTATATTCAATAGATATAATTCATTCAGGAGCTGAACAAAACATAAACCCCCTAGGAATTAACAAAGTATGAAGGCTTTTCAACCATTTCTTTACTAAGTTAGTTAATAAGTTGAAGCTTTATTTCAAAAGTTCATAATGAGAAATTTACAATTATTCCAATCACAACATTATTTGAACTTGTGTAAACTCCAATTTAATTTAAATATGCATAATTTAGAAGGAGATACACCCACCTATAACAATCTTATAAAATATATATGATGAACAGAAACAAAAATAAAGTTCATTGCAAACTGAAATAACATCAGGGCACCCAATATTATATACAGGATAATGGCAATTTTCTAAACAAATATATAAAGATGTTTCATAAATACATATATTTCATCTGTGTTTATGTAAGTGTTGGTATATACATGTATATATTGCATGGGAACATATTTATCTGGTATTTTGTAGGTTTGCAGTGGCATACATTCAACATTAAATATATGCTACCTTAATTCAAGACAAGTGATATGTAATTATATACCAGTTTCTTTATGTGTTGGGGGTTATATATACTTTTCAAGATTTTTTCCTACTTTCTTGTAGAATGCAAGTTTGTCTATAAATTGCTTGTGTAATTAAAATAGAGAAAATTAACATCCACACTCATGGATGTGAGAAAAATTCATGCTAAGATATGCCCTTCTCAAAATACTTCTTCTATATAGCTCCAACATTTATAAAACACTAATATAGTAACCATATCCACAGGACTTTTATTAGGGAGAAACATAAGTATTGTTGATATTGAAATGAGGACAAATTTCCCTAGAGAAGCTCAGTAAGATTCCCATGCAATCTCATTAATTGCATTCTTGCAAATCTTTACATGAAAAATAAATGATGATTCTATGTGATTTTTAAAAATTATATCTCAAAATAGGCCATTGACATCTTCCCGTATTAATTCTGCTAGAGCAATTACAAGCTTGACCAATCTTGCAAATTGGCCAACACATGGTTAATATATTTACACAGTTAATAGATTGAAATACATAATTAAGTTTTGGTGTAGTTAATGCAGGGATAAATTTATTAAAAATTAGAATATAAATGCTATTTTATTATAAATAGCCAATAATGCAGAAGTAGGTATATTAGAAACTGGAATTTCTTGTTTAAATTAATCTTCTCATTTCCTGAACACCACACTACTTCCCAGTGATAACCAGTTTTCATATTTTACTGGATTTTATTCCTGAAATTTTGTGTCTTAAATATATATGTCTTGAAGATGCTATGTTTTGAAGATGCTACCATATCAAATGATGTTGAAATATGACTGTCACTTGCATATCATTTAGATTCTCTTATTGTATATTTTAACTGTTCTCATAATTCACACATAAAAATTAATGCTATTTTCAGATATTTTAAAATAAAACTGCCATAGATATGCTCTCTCTATATATGTGACTATGTATATGTACACATATATATTTTTCATATGTGTATTCCTGTAATGAAAATTGTTAGAATTGAAATTATTGTACAATTATAACAAGAGGGACAAATGAACTGTAAATTTTGTAAATGCCATAACATTGTCTACCAGATGTTTATGGCTATTTGTATAGCTAACATAGTGTTTATGAAGAATAATTTGCTCATTTCTTTTGCCTTATCCTTATCTGGGGAAAAGTATGCATTATTTTTATTTACTATGCATTTTTAATCAAATCATTTGTCAGTTTAATAGGGTTGTTTGTTTTATTTTAATAATTTTCTTTTTTAATATTTGTTTTTCAGTTGTAGTTGAACAAAATGTCTTTATATGATTTATTTATTTTTATGTGGTGCTGAGGATTGAACCCAGGGCCTCTCATGTGTTCAGCAAGCACTCTATCACTGACCCACAACCCAGCCCCTTTATTTTAATAATTTTCTAAAAGAAACCGTATATTCTCATTCTTGATTCTGTTAAATATAGAGTTTATTATCTGTTTTTATACTTTGTTTACAATATTGTATCATTTATTAAGAACAGGACCTCTTATTTTGCTTTGGTAAATTCCCCAAACTGATTAAAAGATGATCCTAGTAAATTTTCATGTATTAGAGTTGTTATTTATGTTTATTGTGTTAATCCAGGTGGAGTTATTTTTTTCCATTATTGTACTCACTTAATTGTTTTTTTCTTAATAATTACTTATTATATCTAAAAATATTTCTTGTCTATTGCACTATTTATTTGAAATCCCAGTTTTCATTGTTTACAGAACATTTTCCATTCCATCAATTAATGAGCAGTCATATCAATTTACTTTACTGGTTTACACCTTATTTAATTTTTCCAAAAGTTAATTTCCATTAAATAAGTAAATACATATTTTTCTTTGTACTTTAATTTACCATTGTTTCATTTATCCAGAATTGTTACTATAATTTGCAAATGATTTTGCATTACTATCACAACATCCTATTGTTTTATTTTTAATCTGTTAGTATGTGACATGTATTAATATATTTATTTAATTATCCTCAAATTTCTAGAATTAAATCTACTTGTTTAATTAGGTGATGTTAATTCCCCAAAACATGTCTAAAACAGATTTTCTAATGCTTTATCTAAAGCCATTTTTCTCTGTTTTCTAAGTGAAACTACCTTGCAAAGAGCTGTGTGTGTGGGCGTGCATGCTGCTATCTTTGTCTTGTTTGGATATGATGGAATTACTTGTGAAGGAAAGTTCTAACAAGAAACAATTTAAGGGAAGAAAAATTCATTTTGGCTCATGGCTTCAGATGATCCATTCAGGGTCGGCTCATTCCATGGCTTTGGCCCCAAAGTGAGGCAGATGAAAGCATTCCAAGACCTGGCAACCAGGAATTAGAAAGAGCTTGAGCAGAACCCAGGGATTATATAATCCCTAAAGGTGCACACCCAGTGACACCCTGCCTAAAGTTATCACATATTAATGCATTTAAATTATTAACCCATGATGAATTAATCCACTGATTAGGTTATATCTCTCATAATCTGCTCATTTCACCCCTGGATATTCCTGTACTGTCTCACACATGAGCTTTTGGGGAACACCTAATATACAAATCAGACAATCATGCAAAAGATATCTTCTTGGATTGAGATTTCAAGCATTTTCTATTTTCCATATAGTTGAAATAATTTACATAATATGCAAATTTTTTGCACTGAGGGTTTGGTAAAGAATATATTGCATGTATAAATTGCATGCAATAGTTTTAATAATATTATGTGTAATCACTATAAGGTTATGAGAAAAAATGCTTTGGGTTCTGAAATAATTGGTTTTCTAATAAATCCTTAAACTTTGTATCCCATAAAGGCAAATCATACTGACTTTTTTTCCTACTTTTAATTGTTTTTTATTAGAGCAAGTAGTATTTGGTTTCATTTTGAAAAACTAATACAAGCAAGAAATGTGATTTCAATCCCTATTCTCCCCTTTCCCTCTCCTCCTCCCTCTCACATCAATCCCTCCTTTAGTCTATTGATTTTCCTTTCACTCCTTTATTTATTTATTTATTTTGACTGGGATTTTTGATATATACATAAAGTTGAAATTCCCTTTATTATATATATATATATATATATATATATATATATATATAAAAACATGATTTTGTTAAATTTATTTCATATTTACTCCTATTTTCTTACTTCCTCTCATCCTCCTTCTCTTACTCCATTAGTCTCTCCTATATCTTTATGATATCCTGTCCCCTCTCCCACTGCCTTTGTCTGTATTTTGCTCTAGGTTCCACAGATGAGACAAAACATTTGACTCTTGATTTTCTGAGTCACATCTTTCACTTAGCATGATTTCCTCCATTTCCATCCATTTATAGGCAAATGCCATTATTTCATTCTTTTTTTATGGCAGCGTAAAATGTTATGCATAACTAAGACATTTTCTTGACCCCTTCATCTATTCATGGACATCTGGGCTGATTCCATAATTTGGCTATTGTGAATTATGCTGCCATAAGCATTGAAGTAGCTGTATCTCTGTTGTATGGTGATTTTAGCTCTTTGGGTAAATACTAAGGAGTGGGATAGCTGTGTCATATGGTGTTTCCACTCCTATTTTTTTCCCCCTTAGGAATCTCCACACTGCTTTCCATAGAGAGTGTACTAATTTTCAGTCCCACTGGCAACATATGAGTGAATTTTTGACCCCTACATCCTCACCAGCATTTATTATTATTCAGGTTCTTGACAATTGCTATCCTGACTATAGTGAGATAAAACCTTAGAGCAGTTTGATACTAAGAAAAAAATGTAAAAAATAAACTTTAAAATATGATTTCTAGAACAAACAAAAAACTGACCTAAAACACTGATAAGTGATGGTACTCTTTACCAGAAAATTAAAAGCTACTTTTAAAATCAATAAAACTACACAAGAGGTTTTGCTCAATTGGTAGAGCACATGTTTAGCAAGCTGAAGGCTGTGGGTTCAATCCTTAGCACTGAAAGTGAAAAGAAAGCAAGCAAAAGAAAAGAACAAACCACATCCTTTCCAACAGTTAGATATGATTAGATAACCAGGTTTGTCCTGCCATTTTCAACCAATATCATCTATGTTTATCTATTTACTAAGAATGAAGCTAGTAAGGATCCAAATGTGATGTGACTATTTTTTCCATAGTGCATTCAAATTTAGTATAAATTAGAGCAAATCTTGAACAATCAAAGACTAATTCTGAAGAATACTTTAATCAAATCATGGAAACTATTACAATCAGATGAAACATTTATTCTATGATTTCCTTTCTGTAAAATATATATATAAATAGGATAATACTGCAACATTAGAAAATATTAACAGGAGTTTTATTAATTTTACAACCTCTGTCTGCCTCTGTATCTGGAAATTAGCAAAATTTTCTCAAAACTTCACATCTGATATCTGCCAATACTGCAAATATTGGGGAAATGCAGTTATTTTTCTTTCTCTGAGTTTTAGTTAATTTTTGAATCACTGTAAACAAAATACCCCACGAGAACAACTTAGAGGAGGATCAGTTTATTTGGTGTTTATATTTCAAATATCTCAGTCCTTAGATTGCAGGCTCCATGTTCTGCTCAAGTGGCACATGATGGGGGAAGGAGCCACACAGAGGAAAGTTGCTTAGCTCATGGAAGAGTCAAGAGGCAGATGTCAGGAAGGGACCTCAGGGATGTGCACCCTTCCAGGTCACACTGCCCAGTGACCCACCTCCCCCTACAGCACCCCACCTGCCTACAGTTACCACCCAGTCATTCCATTCAAACTAGGAAGGACTGATTAAGTTACAGCTAGCACAATCCAATCTATGAATCTTCCTGCATTAACAAGAACTTTAGAGGGACACCTCATGTTCAAACCACAACATTAAATTCCTTAGTCAAGGATCAAACGAATACTTAGCATATATTGACAACTGTTATATTTTACAAATATGAAACCATTTGCCTTTTTTTTTTTCTCCATTGGTTGTTGAACTTTTCTTTTCTTTTCTTTTTTTTTAATGTGGAACGCTTCACGAGTTTGTGTGTCATCTGTGTGCAGGGGCCTTGCTAGTCTTCTCTGTGTCACTTCAATTTTAGTATATATGCTGCTGAATTAAGCAGCTGTTGAACTTTTCTTAGAGGTGATTTTAAGCAGTTAAATATTTTGCTCAACACATGCAAATCCTGTGGGGAAAAGTTAGGTTTCTTTAGTGCTCTAAAGCTGATATTATATTCCAATCTGTCAAAATCATTATTAATAATGAATGATATGTAAGGAATGTGATATAGCTTGATGTTGTTTGAGTTGCATTAAATTTATACTCAGATGTTTTTTGTCTCACAAAAATAAACAATGTCTCTTACCTGAGTTCATGACATTGACTTTTGAATACTTTTTTGCTCTAAACTTTGATGCATTGGTTGTTAGCATAACATATGCTTGGACAAGTTAGGAACTGAAAGATATACACTAGATTTTTAGAAACTTGAAAATAACTTCTTTGAAATTAGAAAAATAGGATAAATCCCATACTATATGATTGATTTGCAACTATTTAAAAATATTTGGGGGCTGGGATGTTGCTCAGCGGTAGGGCGCTCGCCTAGCACGTACCCGACCCGGGTTCGGTCCTTAGCACCACATAAAAATACATGCATTGTGTACAACTAAAGCAAATAAATAAATATTTAAAGAAATATTTGGTTTACAGTAGTTGAAACTTCTAGAAAACACACAAAATTACACTTTTTATTAAATACTATATGAATTTATAGTCCCAAATCCATTATGGAGCTCTGGGAAAAACACATTGGCATTAAAATTTTATTTCAAAGATTATAAAAAGAAGAAAGAAAAACATTTATTTTTGTATTCCTAATGCACAGGATTATGCATTCACTTTATTCAAACATAGTATCAAATAATTAAGAGAACCAGCCAATACAACTGTTTCACCCAACTGGAAATTATTTCTGAATAATCTAAACATTATTCTACTAATGTAATGTCTGGAATAGAGTATGTAGTCACTCTATTTCATCAAATATTATTGCACAGTATTCCATTTTATAATTGTCATTTTAAGTTTTTGAATAAAATAATGAAATTAAAATTCAGTGGGCCAGTTAGTTAATTTAAGACACTGAAACTTCCAAAAATAAACAGAACAGTTCCTCAGGACTTAAGTTTCACTTAAAGTGAACAGCATTGCGGCTCATATGAATTCAGTAGTAATTGGTAATTAACCCTGAAGACTGGGTGACTAGAAGGTTGACTACACAGAGCATATTGCTACTGAGCAGCAATTTTTTACCAATGACCTCTTTGCTTCTTAGTGAAATTTAAAGTATAGATTTCTATTTCTAAACTCTGATATGTTTTGGGACATACTTACCTTGGATATTGCTTCTCTACCCTTGCCAAAAAAGGGATAACTTGATGATACCTGTTTCCAGCTCAGAACAATTGAGAAAATAACGGGTTTTCTTTTGAAATACACTCATAGTTCAAGATCTCTGCTATAGATTGCATTAAAAACATAAACCACACCATCAACAACTGTGTATCGCTGTTATTATGATAGCCTGCATTGATTCAATGCAAATTGTGACCAGCACTTGCCTAAAGCTTTTGTAGAGGATCTCTCTTAATCTTCATAAGAAATAAATAAATGAATAAATAAACCAATAGTGCACAACTAAGGACCTCCCTTTTATGTATGAGAAAATAGAACTTGTTGAACACAATCTTTTAGGTGGCAGAACTTCCAGTCTATTGCACAGAATACATTATCAGAAACATCTTCCTACCTCTTACCTCATGAAGGAGCCTATAATCAAGGAGATAGCTAAAGATTGCGGTTAGCTGAGAGCCATAAAAGATGTTCTAGTTTCCACCTGATAGTAATACATTATCCAAAGAATCTTTGTATGCCGTGAACACTGCGTGACGCACCTGTAAGCTCGAGCTGTAAGCACGTGTCCTTGTTAAAGCTATATGTATATAACTGGGTGAGTTTAGTGTGTGTGTGGGAAGAAGAAGAAGGTGGTGGTTGGAGTTAGAGCGTTTGGAGTGATTGCTGGAGCCGGAGAGAGAAGAAGAAGAAAAGACCTTTCTTCATTTTCATCCTGCCTCCGAATTTTCCTGCGGCGTTCGTTGCTCCAAGGCGGTTTCCGCTTCAGGCAGCAACAACCTCACATGTAAAATATGTGAGTATGTAAAACATGTGAGTATTACATGGTAGTATGTAATGTAAAGCTCACATAATTCAGTGAGTTTACCTCAGTTGTCAAAAATGTATTGTAATTAATTGTATGTGTAACAAGGGTAATATTTCTTCAATCATCTGAACTCATTAAAAATGATTGTTCAGGGGGCTGGGATTGTGGCTCAGCAGTAGAGTGCTTGCCTAGCACATGCATGGCCCAGGTTCAATCCTCAGCACCACGTAAAAATAAATGCATTGTGTACAACTAAAGCAAATAAATAAATATTAAAAAAAAATGATTGTTCGGTCTCAACTTGGTAAGGGGTGACTTTTTGCATGCCATTGTCCTTCAAACATGTACCTTCAAGGTAATCAAGTATTTTACCCAAAGTTTTAGAGTCCTAAGACTTCCCAGGACTGTTAAGTAAGTATCAAATATGTAATCATGAAGTGGTAGGTATGAATAAATAGAACTTCAGGAGTACTAGACATCAAAATCTATAGTTGATATTCTAGTCCCTGGATTGGATATTCCGTGAGTATGGAAATAAAAGTTCTACACCATTGATATGTTCATTGTATTAAAATAAGTTATTATGTTACATGTATCTACTTTTTTTTTTGTAATTATTTGATTTACAATGTTGAAATATTTAACAAGAAAGCATTTCTTTTAATGAATATGAGATGGAGTATTGGAAACAGTGAGTGTCTATAATATGGGCCACTCATCAAGAAATGATCAATAATACATTTCCCCTTCCTTTCCATCTTGCTTCCTTTCCTTCCTTCCTTCCTTCATTATCACACTTTATTATTGTTTCTCCCTCCCTTTCCTTTCCTCTCTCTTATTTATTATTCTTCTTATTTATTGTCTTTTTCTACATTTGTTATCTAAGCATCTATCATCACAATATATTACATAATTGCAGTCTAGAATTATGATTAGAAATGAGATTAACAATTAAAACAAATGTTTCCCTAAATTATCATGTAATTATACTATTGTATCATATATATGGACTTTTACCTCCTATGGAAAAATAGTAATGTCAAATTTAAAGTATCTATTAAGGAATGATTAGAATATCACTGTGCTTTCAGAAGAAAAATGAATTCAAGTTGTGAGAAGATATTTAAATATCATTTTGAATAATATTTGAATAAATAATGTACTTGCTTTCTTTTATATATTACAAAATCATCTCCCTGTAAAAGTATGTCAACTTGTCCCTAAGTTTCATGACATACATTTTTATTTTAACAAAACACAGCATGTTATATTGATACGGGAGCTCTTCAGCACCAAGATTTCTTTTACATCTATTCAAACATTGTTCAAGATGTTTTCTGTAAAAGTGTTTTTAGGTGATGTTAGCATTTTAATTAGTGGATCCAGTACAGCAGACTGTCTTCCATTATGTGAATGGACCACATCAGTTGAAGGTCCAAAAAGAACAAAAGAATGAACTTCCTGGTCACGATAGAGTTCTGCAGCAGATGGCTTGGTAGACTTTCTCCTGCACCAGCCTACCTGTTCCCACAGCAGATTTCAGACTTGCCATTCTCCATTATGACACGAACCAATTCTTAAAAATAAATCTGTTTCTATATATGTCCAAACCTATTGGTTCTGTTTCTCTGGATAACTCTTTCCTTTTATTATAATTGTCTGTGTCTGTGTTGCAAAATTCTTGATTGAATGTTTGAGATGTGTTTCAATTTTATCAATCGTCTTGGAAAAAAGCAATGTGGTTTTCTTGAAGTCAAAACAGATTATAATGGTGGCCCTGATTTTGAAGTGGACACATTCTGTGCAGTGATGATAGAGAGGAAAACAACAACAATAACAAGAAAGAAATAAAGCAAATGAGACAAACAAAGATATATCACAATCATATATAGAGCAAAACATCAAATTACTGTGTGGATCATATGGGGTGAATTTATCTCAAAATTGTCCATGGAAGAGAGAATTGATGCTGAAAAGATACTCAACTGTCTTCTTTTTTCATATTTTTTATTCATTCAGATTAAGCGTACGGGGAGAAAGAGATCCCAGATTACATGGGAGCACGGCATGTTGGATTATGAAGTCATGGATTTGTTGCCCAATAATATACTATTTAATTCAATTCCAAGAGTGTGTGGGAGTATGAAAGTGGAACCCAAAGAAATACTAAACCAGAAGACACTTAGAGGAAATAAAGTAGTCACATAGATAGAACCTTGCCAAATTCAGTCTCTTCCATATGTCATTTAGATACCTGTATCATGACCTTCAATATAATCTTGGTAATATATTGTCTACATTTCCCCTATGTGTAGTACATTCACCCCACTCATCACCAAGAAGTAATTTCTGATCAGAGTCTCTTTCAAGAGGCCAGCCAATCACCTTTGCTTAGAAAATGCAGTAAAAGAGGCTCATCTTCAGCTATCAATTTGGCTTCTCTGGTTTGTTTGGTAGCGTGATCAAGATCATTATCTCCAAAAAATTTGGTCCTTTGGTTGCACCTTGGATAGTCATAACCAGGCAGGAACCTGTGATTCCATAATCTCCCAATTATGAGTATGTTCTTTTATTACCTTGGCCAACACAATCACTCCTTTTTGGCCTAATTGACCCAAAGAGACACAGCTTTAAATTTAGTAGAAGATAATACTATGTCCCTAAGAAGAATTCATAATTCCAGCTATAGGAAAACAGAATCATAACCCAGAAAAATATAATATTGTGGGTAGGAAGAAAAATTCCTAAAGCGTGTCTCCAACGGTGATTTTGATAGAGAGAATTTATACTCTTCCTCCAATCCTTTGGTTCTTGAAAGGTGTCTTTTATAGATAAAGTGTTATACATTGGGGGTTTTTATACAAGGTATTACAAGATCTAAGAGGGATGCTTTATAAATTGATACTAGTGCTTTAAATGATATTCAACATTATAGTCCAACAGTGTATCCCCAAGAGTTAGGGTTCATAGAAAGGAGTCCATTTCTACATATTGGTTGCAGGCTATATTTGTACAAAGACACAATGATGCAAAGGGAATTTAAAGGCAATAGACTTTTTGTGCTGGTGGAGATACTGTAAATAGAAAGAGCAACCCCATATCTTGAGTCCATGTCAACTTTTACAAGAAAAAGTTACTGCTTCCTCATAGTTGGAGTTAATCAAATAAAAGTGCTCTTCCTCAAGTGGCTATCTGGCCCCACAAAAATGGTTCCATTTTGAGGCTCAGTAGTTGCCTTTGGCTTTTGAAAATTAAGCAATTACAGTACTTAAATCAAGAGTCACTGAGGGAAATACCTTGTTTTTTAACCATAACTATCTTTCATCCCTGTCACCATAATCTCTCTGTTCATGGGATCGTGGGAGACTTAAGAGAAAAGCTGTCTGACAATCATAATATAGGTGATGCTAACAGATGTTTCTACAAATGATGCTTTCTTATATCACTATTGTGACTTGAAAAATCCTCACAGTTCTTACCACTCCCACAGTTTCATCACATTTTCATTCCCTGAGACTTGTCAATGATGCTATCTTCTTTAGTTCAGTCCCTGATGAAATAGCCCTGAAGTTATATACAATCTAGAAATTTACCTATATATAAACCCCAGTCTTCTTTTAACTATCCAAAATCGATAGATAAGTGAATTCCTCAGAGCTCTCCTCATGTGAAATTTTCTTTCACCATTGTATTTCCAAGTCATCTTTAAGTGGGGCCATTTTGCATCTACATTATTCAATCTGACTAATATTAATATGTTGTGAAAACCTATGTGTGCACCATATTAAAGTTATTTCCTTATATATCAATTGGCTTTGAGAGAACTTTACTAAAGCTCTAGGTGTGGAATAAAGTTAAAAGAGGTAGTGTGGCAGGGAAGTTGTCATGGGAATCTGCTCATGCAGTGTCCTTAAACTTTATGAAGCTGCTTTAGTCTGAGTTATGCAATGGGTTACTGTCATACTGTTGTACAAGTATGGCTGGTGAGAGAAAACTCAGTTTCTGATGAACAGCTGTAGGTCTCAACCTCAGTTTTTGATTCTGGGTAGAAAGTCTTTCTCTTTTTAGATGTAAGAACATCCCAAATGCTGCCAACAAAGAGTAGTTCTCTGAACTCAGAATGGATTTTCTTTCCTCAAAGCCCTAGAAATTCCTTTTACTTCTTATGTTAGGGCCCGATAGACATTCCATTTAGCAATATTACCTACCTTGGTATATATCACTGGATAAGTTGTATTTTAAAGCACAAGAAACAGAACAATTTGACCAAATCCTGGGCCTATCAAAAAGTCAGACTTTCCTCTGAACTTTGCTTGAATCTGGCAAGCTTCAAGATAACTCAATAAATAGCTAGGAACAACATTCTATTGGTAGTCAATGATATTTCAAAACCTACAGGTGTCAACTTAGAAATATTTCTCATTCTGAGTGATTGAGGTACAAGGGTTCTCAAAGATTCTCAGTGAATGATTCAGAGTTACCTGCTACCATCTATATCTCTATCACAGTGACTAAGTTTGGCTTTATCTTGCCATGCCTTATTTTCCTTCACTATTAATTAAAACAAGCTGCACATGAGGTGTTTTGTCTATTCATCCCAAATCCTTACATTCCTTGATTCATTAACAACCAGATTGTTGTGGATCAAGGCACGATGATTGTAGAAATTCATTCGCCTTACTCTGGGCTATCAAATACCACCATTTGGTCTCATATTCTGGGATCCTATAGTATCCACTGGTATTTGAAAAAACAAATGAAAGGAAGGTATCATGTACTTTTATCTGAATGGGGCTTAGGGAAATTAGATACTACCATACAATCTCAAAGTAGGTAGTACCTTCTCTCCAGTTACTCCACTTTTTTTTTTTTTTTTTTTTTTTTTGGGGGGGAGGGGTGTAACTTTACCCCTGGATTTCACCCAGGGCAAGTTATTACAGAGCTACATTCTCAGCCCTTTTATTTTTATTTTTTGATTTTGAGATAGGGTCTCACTAATTTGCTTAGAGCCTTAATAGGATGCTCAGACTAGTCTTGAACTTGAAATCCCCTCTGCTTAACCCACCAAGTCACTGAGAGTATAGGCATGCACCATTGTATCAGACAGTCTACACTTTTAACTGCATAAGATAGGCATATGAGCTTGGGCTTATGCAGTAGTTCAGTACAACATTACTGCATGCCTTTCTTTTCTTACATGTTCTCTAATGCAATGCATGGACATTCTTGTATTCCCACTTTGTCCACAATAAGACAAAATCTTATTTTATATCCATATGTCTATCTATCCATCTTCTGTTCAATTATGAAGTATTTGTTTTTCTTTTTTGTAGTACTAGGGGTTGAACCTAGAAGTGCTCTACCACTGAGCTATACCCCAGTCTTATTTATTTATTTATTTATTTTTGTTTTTTTTTTGAGTCAGGGTCTGGATAAACTGCTGAGGCAATCTTTAGATTTGTGATCCTCCTATCTCAGCCTCCCAAGTCACTGGGATTACAGGTATATGTCTCCATGATATTATTTTAGTGAAAAATAAATTCAAGAAAATTTACATATTTGTATACTTTTAAATTATTTTGTCCTTGCAATGATAGCTTGGCTATATTTATATAATGTTGAAAATTTACAATTATGAGGTTTTCTTAATGTTCAAACATCTTATAAATTATTAATGATTGTTTAAATCCTTGAGAATATCTATCTGATTTAATATGGTTAAATTAAGCTTTTTTGTTAAATATGCTATTATTAGATTTATTCTCTTGCTTATACTTCAAGTATTCTATGTCCTAATAAATTAAATATGTTATGAGTAAATAAAAAATGGTTCATTAATTGTCTACTTAGCTGAATTAAATCTTCTTTTTAATGTGTTATTGTGACTTTGATTTTTAACATTTATGTTTCATTCTAAAATTATATTGATGTTTGCAAAAATTATAGACTTCTCTAGATTTCATCTTAAGTTTTAAAATTTATCTCATAAAATTTCTCTCTATATTTGGACTTGTTCTTCTAAGATCATTAAATATATTGATGGGTAGAATATGTATATTAGTTCCTACTTTTTTCTGCTGACTTTTACTTATGTTTGACTTCTTTTCTTCTGTAGTTGTTCATCTTTGATATTGAGGTCATTTTTTTTTTTCAATTTAATCTGTTAATATCCTGAGGGCTTAAATAGAGAATGATTTCCACTAAAACGGGTTTTAATTTGCTTCTTCTAGGTTACAAAGAAAACTGCTAACCTGGGAAACTATATTGAACTTTACTTTTCTATATCAGTATATGATTTTTATGACTAGATAGGTATTGCTAATTTGAACTTCAGATCCCAGTAAGATCTGTAATTGAAAATACTCAAGACTTATTGTTTTTAACCCACAGCCATAGAAGTAAAAGATGGTTTTATTGTAGTCTTCCATTGCTGATAGGCTTACTTTGGTACTCTCCTGCTTTACATTATCTGTGCTTAATATGGGTCTCAGATTCAGCTGCTTTCTCTTCAGAAGTCCATGATTTAGATTTTTTTTTCTAAAATGATAATGAATTTGCCCATAAAAACAGACCCATATTTCTAGTTTGATTAACATAGCTTCTCTGATTGCAAATAACCATACATTGTTTTGCATTTTGTTTTTTTGGCAAGGGTACTTGGTCACTTGCCTTATTTTTGCTATCTCAGCAGCATGTTAATTTTTACATTTAGTCATATTTTATCCTATTTATATTGCAGACTGATATGATTTAGAAATCTAACATACTTACTGCTAAAAGCAGATCTTTTAAAATGTATATTTGTGTCATTAACATCTAAATTTTAATTTCAACATAAAATACAGAGAAACAATAAAAGAGGAAATTTAACATGACTTCCCACAAAAAGAAACACATCTAGACTGGATTGAATTTTCTTGCAGTCTTATAGTAAGGAAACATTACACATGGAATAGCTATGATTCCTGGCCCCACCTACAGGGTAATATTGATATGCTGTCAGCAATTCAATCTATCTTCATGATCTGAAACTATAAATTTTCTCCTCAACAATTTCCTAGTATCCCTCTAGCACACACAGTTATTGATTCAGACTAGAGTATTCTTTCTTTTTAAGTATCTGACCTTAGGATAGTATGTATGGATCATCAATAGGCTTCTGGATGAAAAATTGAAAACTAATCATATGTCCTTCATCACGTATACAGGTTAAGCCAAGTCATTCTATTTATGTGTAATATGTTTTTCCAGGAATAGTAATATAATGATATTTGGGTCACAACAAATAATGAAAAATTTGCTTTGGGAAAATTTCTTCCACTGTATACAGCAATGATTTCCAGCTACATTTCTTGTTCCAACAATATATGAACCAGAAAGCAAGCAATGATGAACATTCTTGGCAGTAGTTTTACACTTATGCAAAAAAACCAAAGTTTGGATGATATCAATGTTGTGGTCAGCAGACCCAGGAGATAGAAAACTTCTTGAGACATTTTAATACCAATCAGATTTTGATTTGGTAAACTCAGAAGATGATCTTTCTCCAATATATAACTTATGCCAGTCACCATGTTAAAGCTGTTTGAATTAGGCAGGGTTCCTTGTGTCAGAACCCTAATAAATCATCTACTTCTATTAGAAATGAAGAGCCAAAAATAACACTCTAAAATAATTGATTGAGCAAAACTGATACTTTGCAATAAGAATATTCTTTTTCTGTCACAAGGATTTGAAAATACTAGTAGAAAAACATAGAAAAAATTAAACTGACTTATTTTTTATTGAGACATCTATTGGATTCCTATAGTGACTGAATCATCAGGAGA
The DNA here is from genome assembly GCA_025594165.1 of Tamias sibiricus. NCBI lineage: Eukaryota > Metazoa > Chordata > Mammalia > Rodentia > Sciuridae > Tamias > Tamias sibiricus. Next base: position 146,077,204 of record CM046662.1, read on the forward strand.
TTTACTAAGGAAAACTGAAGACATTGGACTAAGTGTAATATTTTCTATGATATTTTATGACATCTTCAACTATGGAAGAAACCTTCACACATGTGTGACTTTCTTGAAATATGAGAGAAAATTATATCTCTGCTAAGAGAAACATCTTCACTTATGGAATATATTAAAAACAACTGAAATTTTAGAAGTCAGGGGCATGGAAGAATTTTAAAAAAACAGCCTTAGAATAGGAGTGAACTGTAATACTGGTTGATGCTGGTAGTTACTTTGTAACCCTGAGAGCAGTTAGTCCTCAGATAAAGCCAATCCTGAGGACGGAAAAATCAAGAGATAGATAATTTAATGACTGATGACTTCATTACACCATCTATTCAGTGAATTCAGAAACTTGCTGTAATTTCCAGTTACATAAGTCAATAAATGTTCTCATAGTTTAAGCAAGATTGGATAATGCTTTCTAAATGTAGTGTATATTCATAATGGGGTATTATTCACCTATAAAGAAATATGAAATCATATTACTTGCAGAAAAATGAATACAATCAAAGAACATTACATGCACATATGAAATTGTCACAATGAACCTCGCTGTTTTGTACAATTAAAATACAATAATAAAGTTTAAAATTAAATAAAACATTCTATTAATTAAACCAGAAATCTCATTAGTTTAACCATTCTTACCATTTATTCATTTCAGAAAATGTAGAGGGTCCTATGAAAAGATGCTACCTAGGTCAATTGTCTGGAACCATCCACACTTTTCCCATACATATCAGGCATCTCAGTTGTCCACTTTTGTAGAAAAACACAGACTTTTAAAATCTTTTTTCCTTCCTTCAGTCTCCTTTAAAACAAAATGAAATAGATTGTTCTATGTCAATTTGTCCAGCCACTGAAAAAAAAGTACACAATTCTTTTCATTGCTGTTATTTTACTTTAATTTTTTTTCTCTTCATGGAAACCCAGATTCATATGGCTAATTATACGAATAGTATATATGGGGCATATGTAATCCTGCTACTCATGATAGAGAAAAAAAAATAAAGTAAAAACAAAATAACAACTGCAAACAATAGAACTGTGTATTTTTTATTTATTTACTGGATGAATCCAGATAGACTAATCTATTTCATTTTATTTTTTTCTATAGTAGAGTTGTCTAATCAGAGGATGTGGATAACCAGGTCAATATAGTATTCTCTTATGTTTGGAAATGGTAATGTTGTCACTATCATTTATTTCTTCATGGCACTCCAAATTACATTTTCACCTACAGAATTCCCTTGAGCATTTATTGCTGGGCAGGACCAGAGGTCACAGATTCCCTCGGCATTTGTTTATCTGAAAATGTCTTAATTTCTACCTCCTTTTTGAAGGACAGCTTTGCTGGCTATAACTCTTAGCTAACAGTAATTCTGTCATTGTGTTTGTTTTAGTACTTTAAGTACATCAACTCATTGATTTCTAGATTGTAAATTTTCTGAAGAGGACTGTGTTTATAAACTTATCAGGATCCTTTTTATGTGATGTTGCTTCTCTCTTACTATTCTCAAGATTCTCTTTGTCTTTTTTGAATGTTTGTCTTAATGTGTTTCTCTTTTAGTTCATCTTACTTGCAGTACATTAAGCGTTGTGAATGTTTATATTCATTTACAAATAACAATTGGGAAAATTTCAGGCATTATTTAATAAAATATTCTTTCTACACCTTTCTCTCTCTTCTTTGGGAAATCTGCAATGTATGAAAGAGGTAACTTGTTTGTGTTCCACAGGTCCATCAGGCTCTGTTCACCTTTCTTCAATCCTTTTTCCTTTTTACTCCCCAGACTCAATAATTTTAATTGCCCTTCTACAAATTCAGTGATTCTGTATTCTGCCTGTATGTTCCAAACTACCTCAACTTCTCTACTGAATTTTTCATTTCAGTTATTGTATTTTTTTGCTCTAGAGTTTCTTTGTGATTTATTTTTAGTTTTTTTTTTTATTATTTTTATTGATGTTACATTTGTTTATAAATTGTGATCTCGACTATTTCAGTTCTGTGAGCATATATAAGAGAGTTGTTTTATAATGTTTGTCTTGTAAATCTGCTATTGAGTTTTTTCAGGAACACTTTTTAATGATTTTTTTTTAAATAATTGAAACGTAGTCTTCTATTTCTTTAAATAGCTTGAGGTTCATTTGTGGCATTCTTGTTGATAACTAGACATTTCATTTTATTAATTTGGTAACTCTGACAATCAGGTCATCCCACTTCCCCAGAGTTTTTTTTTTTTTTTTTTTATTTTGTTTATTCACTTTTATATTTATTTCTTTTCATAGGCTGTCTCTCTGCTAAGGATCAGGCTGAGGTATATATTTAAGTTCTTCTTTGGTATCAGGTGATTATATTCAAATTTTCCAGATATATGTTAATACTTTTTAATGATCTAGTCTTAAATGCTTGACCTCTAAAAAGGGGAAAGGAGAAAACTGGAGATTAGTGTTATTGAAGATATTAGTTCTTTACATTGTGTGGAAATGTCAAGGGAGGGACATTGCCCTTTGTCTGCACCTGTTGCACTGTGACAAGTACAGCAATCTGTGATCACAACACAGAACTCTAATACTTATAGGGCAAGGTGATTTGGGTCTAACCTGGCTCCTAAGCAGTGTGTAATCTGTGCCAGGTATATGTGCACAGATACTTGCCATTGGCTGGGGGTGGGAAATGGGTACCTGCTCCTGTGTGAAGAGCTGAATTTGACTAAAATTTACTACAACTTACCTATTTAAGACTTCCCTGGGAAGTTGCAAACCTTCAGCAAACCAGAGTTCTATCCAGACTCAGTGATGAATGCTGGTAATCCCACTGGTTTGGCCAGCTGAGGCAGGAAGATTGCAAGTTAAAGGCCAGCCTCAGTAATTTAGCAAGGCCCTAAGCAACTTAGAAAGACTCTGTCTCAAAATAAAATAAATTAATGGGAGGGGGATGTGACTCAGTGATTAAGTGCCTCTAGGTTCAATTTCTGGTACCATAATCAATCAATCAATAAATACATATAAGTATCCAGAGTTTGAAAATAATTTCACTGGAAATATTCTGCCAATGTGATTATTGTCTATAAGGAAAGACTGATTCTTGGTATTTCCTACTAAGCCATTTCCCCAGAAATGAGAAACATTTTGTTGCTGTTTACTGTTATAAATAAGGAGTTTTATGGTTATTTTGTACATAAATCAATATCATTTATCCAAAGTATTTCTTTAGTGTCTGCCTTATGCAAAGGGCTTTGGTGTTTTATGTCAAGTACTGGGTATTCATCAATTTGGACTTTTCCTTCATAGAACTTACACAGTCATGAATATGAGGCATGAAATAAAATCTCACAATTACTTATTTTTTGGTAAAAATTACCCAGATATGTATAATATTTTACAGGAGATTACAACTAGGAAGAAAATATATTTTTCAGTAAGACCAAAAACGTTCTGAGAAACTAATGTGTATAATGAAGTTTGAACAATTAAGAAGAAGGGAAAGTGCGATTTTCACAGAGAAGAAATAACTGCATGAATTTCCAAATGTGGTAAAGAACACCCTTTATTACAGAAATTGTAAGAAAAATACATACTTGGAAAAAGGAAGAAAGAACACAAAATAAAGCTGAAGAAACGGGAAGCCCAAGTATGCAAAAAGTTGGTTCATACTGGGAATATAATAATATGTCAGTTATAGATTGTTATGAGCATAGCAAATAATTCACATATTGAAAATGTACCTGAAACAGGACTTTAGAGTTTTATACAATATTTGTCTCATCAGTTAAACTCTATTTGGATTCAACATCATTTGTGTAATTGATTTATAATATACAGGCTGGTGTGTATAAGAGGAGAATGTATTCAAAGAGGCATTAAGATTTATAATGTGTACATTTATATAGGAAAAGTGGAGGAATGATTTTAATAAAGAAATAAAGTGCTTGTAATTTGAAAGAAGGTAAATTAAATGTGGCATTATTAAAATCAAGAAGAAATAGAATAACTATATTTGTTGTTACAATTACTGTCTGTCTGAAAATTACAAGTAAAGGAATTAAATGCAGACAATTTTTCTCTTTATTTCTTTATAAAAATGGGCAGAAATTTTTTTTTTCCTGTAAATTGCCAGAGAGTAATATTTTAAGCTTTGGGGCTAGCCTTAGGGTGAGTCTCTGTTGAATAGCACTGTAAAATAAAAGCTCTCTGGTCTACCCCACATAAATGAAACAAAATTACACAGGCACAATGAAGAAAAATACATAATGAAGTATTATCTGAAATTCCATTGAAATGAGATAAAAAATAATAATGAAAATATTTTTCCTTGCAGAATATCAATCTTGACTTAAAGTAGTAGACTTTAACAGACCCATCCACATAGAAAAGAGGTAAAATAACTACCACCAAAAACAGGAATCTCAAAGGAAAAGGGAAAAACATAAAGACATTGGTGTAATTAGTTTCTGCTTAACCATTAAATAATTACATTCCTAATGATAATTAACTCATTTCAGGTTATGGGATCAAAATCAAAATATATTGACTAATTTTGAAAAATAAATAAAAAAACTACAGCATGGAAAAGTTATGTTTAAAGTACAATTTATATCAAATATACTTAATATGTTCACCTATACTATATTACTCTGTATTAAACTATAACAATGTATCAAAATCATAATATTTATGACAAAGTAGAATGTATCACGAGAATGAAGAGTATCATCATGAAAATTATACCACAAAAAAAATTCATGAAAAAAAACATACATATGTGGTAATATGTACACAAAATTCCTAGTAATATTTAAAATCATTTGTAATAAAAATTTTTAGCTAAATAGAAATATGTAACAAAATGATTTAGCAAGTTCTGGTAGCAGACATCTAAAGCCAAGGAAAATCAAGAGGATTAGGAGAGGGAGGGAAGTGTCTTATTATTATGTAGTGTTATGAGTTTTCTTTTACAATCAATATGACATCATGAATGAGTCATTATAAACAGTTATATAAAATGAAAAGCCATATCCTTTTGATGATGTGATTTAAAGACTACAAATTTCAAGAAAGCCAAGTAAATTCTCAAAAAATAAAAAATCTAGAGAAAATGAATGGGTTCCATAAAGAAATTATATAAATAAAATTAAGTCATTCAAGTTAGAGGTCATAATAGTATTTTGCAAAACGTATTAAAAACATTGAAAAATTCCTAAGGTATTTGGGAAAAACCTGTAAAAAGCAACATAATTTTTAGATATTTCACCAACATGACTTAATGGAACGTTATTTTTAACTTTGAGTAAATTCCACAAAGAAGAATCGCATGATTATCTCAATAGATACAGAATATTACTTGATAAAATTCATCATTCATTCATGCTCAAAACACTAGAAAAACTGGAAAGAGTAGGGACATACCTCAACCTTGTAAAAGCTATATATGTTAAACTGAAGGCCAACATGATATTCTAAATGGAGAAAAAATGAGAGCATTTCCTCTAAAAACTGAAACAAGACAGGGATGCCCTCTTTTACCACTCCTATTCAACTTAGTCCTTGAAACGCTAGTCAGAGCAATTAGACCAGAGAAAGAAATTAAAGAGATAAAAGTAGAAAAAGAAGAGCTGAAATGATCTGATTTTGGAGATGACATAATTTTATATTTAGAAGACCCAAAAAATCTCCACCAGAAAGCTTCTAGAACTCATAAACAATTCAGCAAAGTAGCAAGGTATAAAATTAACCCCCATAAATCAGTTGCAATCCTATACATCAATGACAAATCAGCTGAAAGAAAAATCAGGAAAACTATTCCATTCACAATAACCTCAAAATGAAAAAAAAAATAAGATATTCAGGAATCATTCTAACAAAGGAGGTGAAAGACCTCTCAATGAGAACTATAGAACACTACATACAGAAAGAAATTAAAGAAGACCTCATAAAATGGAAAGATTTCCCATATCCTTGGATAGACAGAATTAATATTGTCAAAATGAACATACTATCAAAAGCGTAATGCAGATAGATTTAATGCAATTCCTATTAAAATTCCAATGAAATTCTTTGTGAAAATAGAAAACAAGGAGTCATGAAATTCATTTGGAAAAATTAGAGACCAAGAATAGCCAAAGTGATCCTTAGGGAGAAAAGTGTTGCAGAAGGCATCGCAATAACAGACCTTAAATTATACTACAGAGCTATAGTAAGAAAAGGAAGAAAAAAGGTACAAAAACAGACATGAAGACCAATGGAACAGAATAGAAGACACAGAGCCATATTCACCTAAATACAGTTATCTCCTACTAGACAAAGGCACTATAAACATACATGAGAAAAAAAGATAGCCTCTTCAACAAATGGGGTTGGAAAAACTGGAAATCCATGTGTAGTAGAAGGAAATTGAACCTCTATCCCTCACCCAGCACATAACTCAATTGAAAGTGAATCAAGGACCTAGGCATTAGACCAGAAACCCTGTGCCTACTAGAAAAAAAAAAGTAGGCCCAACTGTCATCATGTCAGCTTAGTAAATGACTTCCTTAATAAAACTCCTAAAGTGCAAGAAGTACAATCAAGAATCAATAAATGGGATGGAGTCAGGCTCTGTGGCACACTCCTGTAATCCCAGTGGCTTGGGAGGCTGAGACATAAGGGTTGCGAGTTCAAAGCCAGCCTCAGCAATGCCAAGGTGCTAAGCAACTCATTAAGATCCTGTCTCTAAATAAAATAGAAAATAGGGGTAGGGATGTGGCTCAGTGGCTGAGTGCCCCTGAGTTCAATCCCTGGTACACCCTTCTTAAAAAAAAAAAAAAAATGGGATGGAATCAAACTAAAAATCTTCTTAATAGCCAAGGAAATAATCAAGAATGTGAAGAGAGAATCTACAGTAAGGGAGAAAATCTTTGCCACCTGTGCCTTAGATAGAGCATTAATCTCCAGGATATACAGATAACTCAAAAAACTTAGCACCAAAAGAATCAAATAACCCAATCAATAAAATGGTGAAAGAACTTAATAAGCACTTCACAGATGAAATATGAATGGTCACCAAATATATGAAAAAATGTTCAATATCTCTAGTAATTAGAGAAATGCAAATTAAAACTACCCTGAGATTTCATCTCACTCCAGTCAGAATGGTAGTTATCAAGAATACAAGCAACAATAAGTGTTGGTGATGATGTGAGGAAAATGGTATACTCAAACATTCCTGGTATGGCACTACAGATTGGGGCACCCCCTCTGGAAAGCAGTATGGAGATTCCTTAGAAAACTTGGAATGGAACCACTATTTGACCTAGCTATCCCACTCCTTGGTTTACACCCAAAGGACTTACAATCAGCACATTATAGTGACATATCCACATCAATGTTTATAGCAGCTCAATTCACAATAGCTAAGTTATGGAGCCAACCTAGATGCCCTCCAACAGATGAATGACTAAAGAAAATGTAGTACATATACACAATGGACTATTTCTCTGCCATAAAGAAGAATGAAAATATGGCATTTGCTGGTAAATGGATGAAACTGGAGAATATCATACTAAGTGAAATAAACCAATTCCAATATACCAAAGGCTAAATGTTGTCTCTGTGGATGCTAACCCACAACAAGGGAGGATAGGCAGGGGAGGAATAGAAGCCCTTTGGATTAGACAAAGGGGACTAAAGGAAGGGAGTGGTGAAAACTAGGAAAGACAGTAGAATGAATTGGATATAACTTTCTATGCTCATGTATAAATACATGATTATTGTGACTCCACATTATGTATAACCACAAGAACAGGATCCTAATTAGAATACATTATATTCCATGTGTGTGTGTAATATGACAAAACAATATAATTTTATCAAAGGATATGATATGAGACTACCACAAAGGGAAAAAACATACCACATTATTTGATGGATGTATATATTTTCATAAAAATGTCAATTCTTACAAAATTATGTTAAAAATTCACTGTGATTTCAATGTGAAATCAATTTTTAGAATGAACTTACTGTCAATATGAACTATTTTCTTTACTTGTTATGTTGTTCATTTTTCTACAAACAAGGAACTGCTTGTTGGTTGCAATAAGAAGAAGCTTACATAATTCAAGACATCAGGAGAAGGAGGCAACTGCTCCTGTTGTGGAAAAGCTGGTAGGCTGGAGGGAGGGCCTGACTATAAATCCAGAGTCAGAGCACAACTGAGAAAAACCTGCTGGTCTGCTGAATGTGTCTCATGGCTGACAGGCACCAGGCCTACTGGGAAGTGAGCATATGAGAGTGGATCTATAAGACCAGGCATTTAGGACTGAATCATGTGTAGTAAGTGAGATACTTAAAAGAAATAATGATTATTTCTTTGCTAATTACTATTTCATTTCCAGGAGGTGCATGCTGAATTTATAATGACTCCCCAAATTCTTAAATATTCTTAAATATTTAGGCTTACTGTCCTTGATATCCTCCATGAGGTCTTTCTGGATTAGGTTGGGACATAACTCCCTCTCTGATATGCATCAAAACATTGCTCCTTCTGAGTCTGAGATCCAGAAGTTGATGGCATGTTGTCTTAACTAGCAGATAAATTTATTAAATTATAAATGGTTAGTGAGAATCACCTACATTTTAATACATAGTATAGCAGAAATCAATTAACAAATAGAACCTGTAAACTCAATACCAAAGAAAACAATCAGGGGTAGTATTCAACAGTGAGGATAAATTAAAAACACATTCAGAAAAATGGGAGCTGAGAAAAATTTCCGAACAATATTAAAGGAAATATGAAGGGGTGTTCTTAAACCTGAAGGAATATGTCATTCATTAGAATGCATTTGTGTAGGAAAGAAGGTTAAAAAAAAAAAAAAAAAAAAAAAAAAGCAGAATTTGTAACTATTAAGAAACAAAAAGCCAAACAACATTTTCCTGGACTGTCTATATTAAGCTAAGATAATTACAGTACATGGTATTACTGTTCCGAGACAACTTAAAAATGTTGAAATCAATGATAGTAAATACTAAAAATAAATAGGCAAAAATTATTTTTGTGAAAAAAAATATAAAATTCATAGATGCCTAACATATTCGTTTAAAAAACAAATGGTAGAAGAGAGAAAGAACGAGATAGAGAGACTGTCAATACCAGGATTTAAAGAAGTTATACCATTATTCTCTGGAGAACAGTTTTAGTGGCACAAGAGCATAGATGTCAACCTGTATTTTATTAGTGTTTGGGTGATGATTAAAAAAAAAAAAACTACATGTAGATAGCTTGTTCAGGAAGTTTGACTATGGAATAGAAAAGAAGGCTGTGGTCTACTTGGAAAGTGTTTGTAGTCAACAAGAATAGTTAACTCTTTATTTTATTGTCTTATTTTAAGGTACATATCTGCAGGGAAATTTACTGGCCAACAGAAAAACAGAACACAATTCCCTATGCTCTATAAACAGTACATGGACATAAATAAAATGGTATTAGTTGTTTTTATTATCAGGAAACTTTGCTGCCAAGGACCATAGTCTTGGTTAACTATAAAACATAATGGAATTTTGTTTGTGTTCTCTTTTCTTTCAATAGCAAGAGAACTCTGAAAGATTTATAATTGTAGCTTATTGAATATAACATGTACAATGGAAATGACAGCCAATTAGTCATGAATCTGTTGAATTAAGTAAAACTGCAATTTACATACTATAAACAAAATTAAAAGAAAAAAAAAAAAACACCACTAGTTAAGAGACAAACAGATTTAAAAATCTTGTAGGTAACTGACCTTCATTTCAGATGACTGCATTTGTGTACATAGAGACACATTTAAGAGTAGTAGATGTATCTTGAATTCAATGGTCAAAATGGCCAAAATTCCATAATTAAATTGTTCATTGTGTTAGGCAATTATTGTCAGTTTTAATGCTTTGCCACTGCATCATGCCTTAGGCAAATACTCTCCGTGTTCATGAATATTGGAAAAAGCAAGTCATAAATCTGTAAACTGAACAGAAGCATCTTTCAAGCTGTCTGGTGGCTTGCAATGTTTGCAAAGCTTAACATATATTTTAATCTGTGCACTGTTGTTTTTATTTAGTGCCTTCCATCTTTCTGTCCATCTTTCTGACTCCTGTCTTTCCATGGATCCATCATTTTTTCCAATTAAGGGCAAGCAAGATGACAGATATGACAGGCACTCACTGTCCATTGCCACAGACTCTAAGTAGAAATAATTACTGTGTATGAAACCACAGCAGTCTACCAGGACTGCCAGCTCAGGTCCCCATGTCAGTCAGCTTGTTGGTTGGAGTAACAGACATGCAGATAAAATGAAAGGTGCAGAAATCCTTAATGTAATTCCAGAGATGGTTATCTAAGATAATTTTTTATTTTCATGAACTAAACATAAGTTTTATCTTTCTAATAATTTATAATTGAGAAGATCACATGAATAGCATAAACAATGCAACCCTAGAGGGGAAGATTTTTGAAAAATGCTACAGGCTATAGATGGCAGAAATAGCCTTGATTTTCTCTTGTTATGGAACTTGTCGTGTAGCAGTGAATTTTGGTTGAACCATGATAATGATATCTGTTTATTCAGCTATGAGTGCAGACTGAATTGTGTATAAAATATTAGACGGACACAGACACATAATTATACATATCATTACATCTTACTATTCACATTTAGCAAACTTCAGAAGATTTTGTTTGTAACCCTATTCTACAAGATGTGTCAGATTTTTAAATCAATATATCTATCCATGACTCTTTATAATGAAAATCTTGAGTCCTTTATCTGGTTAAAAATATGTTTTATAAAATTCAAAATATAAATAAATCCAAACTGCATATGATAATATAATGATATCAGAGCAGACTCTTAGAAGTTATTTTACTTGCTCCAGTGTAATAGATGTTGAAATATTACTTTTTATTAGAAAGTATGGGATGACACTTTTCATCATAACATAATAGCCCTCCTAATGCAAAGGTTGTTTTTCTAATACAACACAGTTAATTAAAAAGGCCTAAGATTTGGCCTGAGGAAATGGCTGCTTTTCTATTTGAGGCAGAAAATACACAATACAAATTTCATGCATGCTACAGTATCAGAAAAAGAAAATAAGCTACCAAAAAATAACAGGGCTATGTCAAGTGTCAACCTTAATATACTTCTATAGCTCAATTATAAAACAATTTGATTTTTTTATAAGACAACTACAATTGATTAAAATTTAGACACAGAATCTTTAAGTGGATTAATAAAGATATTCATGAAAGGAAAGAAAGAATAAAAATATACCAAATTAAAATGTTAAAATCATTTGTGTTAACAAAAGTATAAACTCATTGCTCTGAAAATAAGTTTATGTAAATACTCATTTTACTTTCTTTTTGGTAGGAATTTCATTTTCAGAGTAATCAAATAGCTTTAAGGATTATATGTTCTTAGGATAAAATTATTTTGTGTAACTGAAGAAGAAAGAAATTTAATTAATCATTTTGAGTCTATATGAAAGTAATTAATAATAATTAATTTTCAAAGATCACAGTGACTGGTACCAGTGTTAAGGTGAAATGTTAATGGGAATCAATATAATGAAGGGATTTCATTGTAATCACAGGAATTCATTAATCAGTCTTAATATTAGAAACAGGTTAACATGAAGATCATTAAATTTCCTATGGTACTTATAAAGGGTTGATATCCAGAATTTACAAAGATGTTCTTCAGCTCAAAACAAAACACAGGCAGCCAGATTATAGTACAAGTAACTTAAGTGGACATTTTCCATGGAGAATATATAGATAACCAAGGAAAATGTGATAGAATTCTTGACATCACTAACCAGAATTTTTTTTTTTTTTTTTTTTTTTTTTTTTTGGTACTGGGGAGTGAATCCAGGGGTGCTTAACCACTTAGTCACATCCCCAGCCATTTTTTTTTTTTTTTTTTTTTTGTATCGTATTTAGAGACAGGGTCTGACTGAGTTGCTTAGACCACTATAACATTTCACTTATATCCATTGGAATGACTGTTGTCAGAAAATCCCACAATGAAGTGTTAGGGTAGGGGGCATGTCCGAGTGTTGAAGCCCTTGTGCCTTTGCTGTAGGGAACAGGAAAAGTTATAGCAACTGTGTGGGATAACACAAATATCTGTATATATATATATATGTGGAATTACCATGTGATACAATAGTTTACCATTTGCCTATCTACCCAAGGATGAGCAAATGGAACTGAAACAGGGAGTTGTACAGCAACATTCATCACGTAATTTTTCATAGTAGCAGGAAGATGAAGGCAACCTAGATGCACAATGCATATCAAAGAATGAAAAAACAAACAGAATGTGGTGTGTGTGTGTTTGTACATGTGTGTGTACCTGTGTATATGCACATACACACATGCACATTGCAGAATACTGTTCAGTTGGAAAAGGGAAGTCCTAGTATATGTTTGTTTCATTGTTGGGTAAATTTTGATGATATGCTAGTGAAGTAGGCCAGTCGTAGAAAGTCAAATGCTACATGATTCCACTTTGTGGATACCTAGAGTGATCAGTTCCTGTTACAGTTTGGATATTTCATATCCTACTGGTCCAAGTACTAAAGGTTAGATCCCCAGCATGGTACTACTGGAAGGAACTGGAATCTAAGAGTAAAGCCTAGTGTGAGGTTTGCAGATCATTGGGGCATTTCCTTCCAGTCGATAATGTGACCCCAGCATCTTTCAAATAAAAACATGATTTTCCACTTTAAGCAATGTTTGAAAGGAGGTATCCCCTAAAGGACTTCACCAGGCTTTCATCTACATAGGTTTAAGAATTATACATTTTGGAAATCTATCACGTCTTTGTTTACCTAACTTAAGAATATCACATAGAGTCTACCAGCACATACAGCTTAAACTTAATGCTTATATTCACAAGAAAAGTCTATATTGATGTAATTTATCTAACTTCTGTTTATATCTTGAACACCCAGTATAAAACACTGTGAATTGTAACACGTTTTTCTCATTATACTAGTTTGATTTTACTAGAATTTAAAATTTTCTGCTGCTCATATAATATGGCTACTTGCTGTATAACTTTAAAAACTCATAGAAAACAATGCTCATGAGATCACTTTTAGTATTTTCTACTTTCTATCTTTATTGAGAAATAATTGGCTAACAAAACATGTATACGTGAGATGTATGGTTGGATATGGTAGCACATGCCTATAATTCCAACAGTTCTGGAGGCTAAGACCAGAAGATCACAAGTTCAAAGGCAGGCTCAGCAACTTAGTGAGAGTGAGGCTGTAAGCAACTTGTTGAGACCCTTACTCTAAACATAAATAAATACACAAATAAATAAATAAGAGCTAAGGATCTGACTCAGTGGTTAAAATACCCCTGGGTCAATTCCTTGTACCAGAAAAATAAAAGAGAGAGAAAGAGAGAGGGGGGCGGGTACAACGTGGTGTTGTGACATATTGTCATATATGTATACAATTTCACAATGTCTTTAAAATTGTTTCAGTTGAACTGATTAATATATCCACTATTTCCCATAATTACTTTTTTATTTTTCTCTTCCTCTCATTGTATTTATTTATTTATTTATTTATTGGTGTGGTGATTACTTCCATGCTCAATTCTATCAGCAAATTTCATGTTTACAATGTAGTCTTGTTAACTAAAGTCACCATGCTTTACCTTAGATTTCTATCTTGTATAACTGAAAATTTTGAATCTCCTGAACAGTATCAACCCATTTTCTCCTCCCTTTAGTCCTTGGAAACCACCATTCTACTCTCTGATTCTATGAATTTGACTACTTTGGATTCCACATATAAATGACATCATGCAGCATTTATCTTTCTGTGCCTGACCTGTTTCCCTTCGCATAATGACCTCTGGCTTCACTACTACTATTGCAAATGACAGGATTTCACTCTTTTTTAAGGCTGAATATCTCTATGTTTTTGTTTTTTTTTTTTTTTTTTTTTTTTCTGTGTGTAAAATCACTTTTATCAACTGACAGATACTAGATTTGCTTCCACAGCTTGGCTATTGTGAATAATAATGCAATTAATATGGGGATGCAGATAAATAATCAGTGCACTGACTTCATTTAGATAGATAACCAGAACTGGACTGCTAGACCATGTTAGTTTTTCAGGAATCTTCATACTTTATCTCATAATGGCTGATCCAATTTGTATTCCAACTGACAGGCATAAAATCTCACATCCTATCCTTATTGACACTTATCTCCTTGTTTTTTTAACAGCCATGCTGACAAATACAAAATAACATCTCACTTTAGTTTTGATTTGCATTTCTCTGGTGTTTAGTAGTGTTGAACACCTTTTTATATGTCTGGTGACACCAGGACCATGGGACAGTGGCCCTGACACTGGCACAGTGGAAGTTCAGCTGGTATCTCCTAGTCCAGTCCTGCTGATGTAATCCATCTTATGATGTGTTGTACAATGCACATTTTATGTTAGTTTCAATACTAAGGCATGTCAAAATAATTTTCTTTTGTGCATATGAGTAAATAATATATGAGTCAAAGTCACTTCATTTCTACCTGTAGAAAGCTCATTCCACTTACAAAACATAATACATTTTATAATACCTTTATTTAGTTGAACTTTATAGCAAATTCTAAATCAGTTTAGGAAAATGTTTAAACACAGACAAGTTCTAAACAATAAATGAAATAAGTAAATACAGGGTCAAAAATAATTTTCATAGTACATGTTCTTAATCATTTAATTATAATACATAATTGACTTTATAGAATTCTTTATAAAATTCAAATCTAGTAATAGTAAATATCCAGTGCATTCCAGCTAGGTCTCTGAATTTAATGTACCTGAGCATTCTGTAAAACAAAGCATTCATCATCTTAGTTTATGTGTGCAAAATGCTGAAAGGATCTTATTACCTATTCCTTGCCACAGGTATAGACAAATGATGATGACAAGCTGTGAACCCAAAAACTGTATTTAATGGTCTATTAGAATAGGTTGAACATTGAGAGTGAAAACATTTATTGATAAAATTTCTAACTCATGCTGTGTTGGGGAATGGATGACAGAGGAAACCAACTCCTGACAATTTGCACACCCCAGGGAAAACATTCAGAATAAATATCTTTGTAACCTCGGTCACCTTCTATTTGCTTTACATTTTACCTTTGGTTTTAATGAATAGGAGCTGGGTTCCAACAAGTCTCTGCAGGGTTCTTCAACTTTTCTTTGCTCTGTGCTGCTGTGACTAGCGCATCTGCTTGAAACTGTCAGCAATGGTTGGTAAGTGTACAATGTGAGTCTTCAGAGGACCTGCAACTTGAGGATATGCAACACCAAAGTAAAGATACTGCATGGTTTTTATCTATGTTTCAAATCCTATTTTAGGCAAATTTGTTCCTGCCATCAGTATATGTGAAGTCTTTTTAAAAAAGTTGTAACATCTGCTTGGGGTACTGACATTTCACAGACTTCAAACACAACAGATGTAACAATCCATGGTGAGTCATTGAATATCCACTTAGTTAGAGTCAGGGAATATCAGTGATATGATGGCTCAACTAAATGGATGACTTGAGTACATTTTTTTCTTGCCAGACTAACTTTATTAGTTTTCATAATGTATCTTCATCATTTAAGATAAAATTTACAAATTCCTGGAAACACAGTGAAAAACACCTCTTGGAATAATGGTGTCTTTGGTAGCACCTCCCAGTTCCAGGCAGATTTAGGATATGAACACAGCCATATATCAGGGTTTTGATATTTTTAATACACACATTGAAGATAAATTCACAAAACTGGTTTAGAAAATTTGAAAAATAAACAATTTACTCACTATGTTAGGAACTTGCACCTCAAAGGAAATGTGATTGTGACCAGAAAAGGAAATGATACAGAAAAACAACAACAACAATAACAACAACAAAGACATTTATTTCTGGCCCCCAGTTTTTCTTCTATTGTATTGTGATTATAATGACTTTAATATCATTTTATTTATCAATCTCTCTATCTCCATATGTGTGCTCTTGTTCAGTGATTATGCAAAAATAAATCCTCATAGATTATTTTAAATTAGAACTTACTCATTTGGCAGGACATTCTTTTTATGTAAGGGGGAGTTCCATGTGAAACATTCTATCTAAATTAGAAAAGAGTGAATATGGAAGGGCCCTACCATGTACTAAACCAGAACAAAAAGGATGCTCAAAATATATTTGTTGAATTAGTGATAAAATTATAATGAAAAGTTAGGGGAACAAAGGAACATGCGTAATTTGGTCCATTTTTAAAAGACTGTACCCTTAAAAATAGTATTTGTTAGACATTCAAAACCTGCTATGATCCATGATTTTCTGTATTTTACATACATAACTTATTTAATAGCCCCAATAGAGAGATGGCTATGCTCCTAATCAATATAGTATTTGGTAATTACTTAACCAAATTTTCTACTTAATGTTTTTTTTTAATTTAGTTTTTTATTCAAAGTTGTTGTATTTATAGTAGTAGTATGCATTATAATTTATAATAAACATATAGAACATCTTTTTACAAAACACTGTTTGTATACAATGTATATTCGTACCATTCAAACTTCAATCATGCATTTAGGATAAAGACATCCATCTTATTCAACCATTGTTTTGTTCCTATAGAATTGGTATATATTTCCATGTTTGATTAGAAGACTATGTTTAGGTATTTTTAGGCAGTATAGTGAATTTGAGGGTTTGTGGGCTTATCAATAAAATCACACAATCACAAGGTGAAGCAGAAAACAGTGGGCTTTATCTGTTGAGGTGCTTGGACAGGTTGCAGGTGAGGGGGAGGGAAATCCCTCACAGTAGGAGTCCTATCAGAGACAATAGCATAAGATCACCATTGCAGAGGGAAATGAGAGGTAGGGGTCTACCTGGAAGGGGGAAAGTTGCAGAGGAAACTTAACTTCTAGGTGCTGTAATTCACTAGCCAGATGGGGAGTTTCTGGAACAGAAAACTCTAAAGGGTAGATCTTGAGATTTTTAATGACTCTGGAGTTATTTAAGGATAATGTATGTTCAAAGCAGTTTTTTTTTTTGTTTGTTTGTTTGTTTTTTTGGTATGCAAAGCAGATGGGCTCTAAGTGGCTAAAAAGCCTTTTGGGGATATATTTAGATCACCTGAATGTGTAAGAATTTGAATTTTGTACCAGAAGAATTTTGAGTTGATAACCCTGGTATGTTGTGAAGAGGTCAATAAACAGGAACCATCCTTAACTCATTAACATAATGCCTATAAAGTAATTTATATTAATTCTTAGCTATATAAAATAGAAAGGAACACATTATTTGTTTCAAGTTACTTGGAATAGTCAAAAAAATATGCAGGTAGGTACACAGAGAGACATAAGTAGGTAGATGTTAAAATAGAGAGGGAGATGTAGCTATCCCAGTTCCTGACCTATATTTAGAAGCCTGCATGCAAAAATCTTAAAGCTACAAACACTATTAAATATCTAAAGGAACTACATATATTCTCTCATCCAATTAGCTTTCTTTAGAGAATTTCTTGTGCTTTTTGATTTTAGGACATTGGATTAAACAGTGAGGGTTGCCCCACACCAGGTGGCTTAATCAGCAGAAATTTATTTTCTCATTGATTTGGAGACTGGAAATCCCCATAGTGTCAGGAGGCTGCTGTTCTCCTGAGGCCTGTCTTCTCCGTTTTCAGATGGTCTTCTTTTTTCTGTGTCTTCTTGTAAACTTTCTATGTCTTTGAAGGTCCTATCTCCAAACAATCACTTTGGGCATTCGAGCTACAAGACATAGATTTTGGGAAGACACAATTCAGACAATAGCAAGAGTTTATCTATGAATTGCCATTATATTTGCAGCTTTTCCATTTATATAAAAAACCTATAATCTATTTAATGCATTATTTCACAATTTTAATTGTGTTCGTGTGTTTTGTTTCCCTCATATCTACTTATCTTGTTCAAGAATAGCATATCCATTTATCAAATGAAATTAAGTTCATTGACAATCATTTTTACACAGCTTTTAGTAAAAAATGAAAATTAACTTTCCTAGCTTAGTAAAACCAAACTGGAAGAAAATTTTATTGCTGAAAAGAGTTTCATAAATGATTTTATATCATATATTTCATTTAATTTATAATAATAGACATTAAAGTATCTTAAATACACATTCCTATGAAGATATTCACAACTGAAAATGAAGTAGCCATTGAATTAAGAGAGCTCCACAAAATTATTAAGACTAAATTTTATTAAGATCAACCAATTCCATTAAAATATCATTACAAAGAATAAATTTAAAGGATCCTTGGAGAAATGAGCAGGAATGATGATGAGTTACTGAAGGCAGTATTTTGTTATCATGGTTTTTGTTCATTTATACACATAACAGAAAAGCTGGAAGCATTATATTTTAAAATTACTCTATATTAAAATTACTCAACTCTAGCAATGTTCAGCAATTTTCAACATTCTCCCTCCATGCCAGACATTTTTTTAGGATTTAGAACTAGACAGTAAGTATCCTTAAGAGGAGTTTATCAAATTCAATGCATAAATGTCTATCTATAATCTGAACTATAAAATTATGTATATTTGTCTATAGGTCCTGTATTTCAAGGGCATAATCTTGTTCTACCTAATATAAGTTTTTTTATTCTAAATCAACAAAGACAATTCAGTTGTAGTTTTCAAATTTGTTGGTGGTTAACAGTGGACCAACATATGGGAAGTTAGTAGATGTACTCTTTTAAGATTCTAACTTCTTCTTCTTTTTGGCCCAGTTCCTCAGTTCTCTGCAACTTATTTACTGTGACACAGGCAATGCATTCCTCCTCCACAAAGCTCTAGGGTTTCTTGTGCAAAATGAAGCAAATAATAACAATTATATGAAAGCATGACTGAATATTATGAGATAATCTATATTTTGTGCATAGCACGATTCCTTACATAATAAATCAAATCAAATTCATTATAGCTATGATTACTGATAAAACTTAGGTGCATTTAAGTGGGCAAAGAGATGCCTTTTATTTTCCCTATGTACTTTTTTTTCCCTGTGTACTTCAGATATAAATTACAGAGATTAGTTTTATGTTTGCAGAGAGATTTGGGGGAATTTTACTTTTTGATACATTTGTATTCCTTAATTATCATATGTAATACTTTTTAAAAGTAAAAACATAATAAAGGGTTTCTCACTATTGGAGTGACAGTTTACAGATTAATATGGTAGGAGAAGCATTGATTGAACTTTGTGATAAATTAGAACATGTCAAGAACCTGGACTCCTTGGAAAAATGGCTGATTCTACAACCAGGGAAATAAATACATCATCTGAATCTAGAGCATTATGTAGCATCACTCCAGAGAGTAAGGAAGGGAAAGAAAACAGAAAGCAAAACACAACAAAGCAAAACACAGGTACAGAAAGAATGATTAGGGCATGTCAAAGGGACAAAGGAACTAACTGAAGGAGTTTTTAGTGGCCAAAGCTAGAACAACTTGAGAAGCAAAATGAATCAAATTGTATTGGATTATAACAGAAAGTATAAAGTAAATATTAATGAGTCCATACTTATAAAATAAATGATTGCAGGTTTGCAAATAATTTATTTATGAAGCCAGATTTAAAGCTAGGTAGTGAGTGTAGTCAGGCAAATTGGGTCTAACATCGAGTTTCATAAAGAACATGGAGTCCATAAGGAAAATGGAGTCAGCCTGAGTCCTGGAAAAACACAGAGCAACTCTAAGGGAGATAAGATGGTTAATGTTCCCAAGTTTAGGGCCCATCTTATGGAATGTTAATGAAACAACTCCCAGCAAATGGAGATGTTAATCAACTAGCCCTAAACCCTTCCCGTAAATCCCACACCCACCATGGGCCCACCCGTGTCACATCTTTTTGACATTCCTGTCCCAGGAAGGACAGAGATAGGGAACATGAAAGGGACAAAAGAAAGATTTCAGATATAAAAGGGAGAAAGCCTCTCCTCCCTTTGGATTCCTGGTTTCCGGGTCCCCTTCTCCCTCTGGGGGAAGTCTTTTGCTATCCTTTCAATAAAGCTGTCCACTTTCCACTCTACGCTTGCCTCGGAGTGCTTCTTTGGCGTTATTCTTCAGCGTTCGGGGAGCAAGAACTCGTCATGGTAAAAAGCGGTTTCATCTAGATCCTTCACACTAAAGAAGTGAAGCATAACTCCCATTTCCTAATTATGAGCTGTGCATGGAGATTTCCTTCCAATCAGTACAATATAGAAGGGTGATAAATAAAAACCTTACAGCAGAAAAAAAAAAAAAAAAAAAAAAATCCCTGAAAAGCACTGTCTCAGCAAAGTGGTCAACATCAGCAATGCTGTACTGACAATAGGTATCCACAATATGAAGTGATGAGAATGCCACTTTATTTTTGAGATCTTTCTTCCAAAAGGCAGTAAATCCAGTCCAGTAATGGGAACAAATTCAGTTGACTCTCAATAGAGGGATATGTTACAAAATACCTGAACAGTTTCAAAACTGTCAAGACCTTCAAAATCAATACAGTATGAGAATCTGTCCCATTAATTGAAACCTTAGATGATAAAATACTGAGGGCAATATGATATGCTCAGTGAGAATCCTGGAAAAGAAAATCAGGAAATTAGATAAAAATTCATTAATTATGAATGGAGAATAAACTATACTTAATAATTAGTTATTCAGTACAGTGTAAGTATTTTAATTATGGAAAGTATACTAGTAATATCTGATGTTAATGGTAGTGGCTACGGGTATTAAGTCTATGGAAATGTTCTATCATCACAACTTTTCACCAAATCTAAAACTATTTAATTTTTAAAAGTAAGAGACAAATTTATAAATAATTGTCTATTAAATTTAAAACAACTCAACTGATTGGTATGGCTCAGTGACAGTTTAATGTTCAAAAGACAAATCTTAGACACAAACACAACTCAAAATCACTAAAGTTGATGAAAGTGTTTATGCCTTCTTTGTATAACTACCAACATTTTTAAAGTATTTGCACAAAGAGTCATCATTTTTAAATACTTGCATAATGAGTCATAATCAAGGGAAGAAATTTGAGTAAAAGTAAAATTAAAAGTTTTAAAAAGCCATAAAATGGGTCCTGAAGTTTACAGTTAACCAAAGTTCAACATGAAACTTGGTATGTTTAGCTGATGATTTTAAAATATGTAATATCTGATGAAACACAGGCATGCCTACAGCAGTAATCAATACTCATGTCTACATGTAACACCTGGATATTAGACTGTCATTACTAAAACACGTTTCACACATTTCAAGGTAGCACAAAGACAAAAGTGTTCAGAATGAGCCCTTGAAACTCTGCTCTTTCACAACAGAATGACAATTTTCTCACAGATCTGCAAGAGCAAATTTCCCAAACCAGAACATTCTAAGAACCATGAAGGAATGACAGAAGAGGAGGCCATGACTATGGTCCCTGGCCTCGCTGCCTTCCTTCCTGTTACTTGACTGACACTGTGCTCTTTGACTATGGAATTTGGCATCTACACCTTCCCCTTTGGACAGATTCCATGCCTCATTAGGTCAAAGTCACTTCTTTCATGGACTACTTCAGGAAACTACTAGAGAAAGTAAGCTGTTCTGCTTCTGTGTTTCAGTAGTACAGTGATCGTGCTTTTTTAAAAAAATCCATTTATTTATTTATTTATTTATTTTTATTTTATCCTTCCAACTTATCTCTATTGAGTTCCTACTATCTTCCAGGACCAAATCTGTATTTCTGTACTACTGTTTTCTGAACTGTATGACAGTCTATTTTCTCCTGCTAGTCTGGGTTAATACTTGATTTACTCCCATAATACAGGAAAGAGGATAATCAATAGTTAATCCTCACAACCAACCTTTGTTTGCAGTATGTCCTGCTATTAACGGTGTTATGCAAACATGAGAAATGACATAATAGAATATGAGGTAATACATTTGAAATAGCACACCTCATCAATAACAAACAAGCATGGACCAGGACTGCCTTGAAAAACTGAAAACCGTATTAGCTAGATTATTTCTTCTTTCTCATACAACTTTACTGAGATATATATGTATATCAGGATATTCAAGTTTAAAAATATACACATTAGTGAGTTTTGTTATATACAATATTTGGGCATTGATCACCATTATCTATTTTTAGAGAATTCATAAGCAAACTCATATCCATTAGCTAGAATTTGCCAGACCACTCTCCTCAACCAATTATCTGCTTTCTGTTACAATCAAGGGCTTTGCCTACCTTGAACATTTTATGTAAGTTGATTTAGATAACATATGTGCTTTTGTGTCTGATTCTTTCACTGAGAATATTGTTTTCAGAGTCAACCCTTTGCAGCCTACTAGAGAATGTTATTCCCTTTATTGACTGAATAATATTGCATTGTATGGATAAATCACATTGTCTTTATTCATATGTCAGATTTTTGGACTGTTGGTAGACAAATGGACATTTTCTACTTTTAGCTTTATAAATAATGTAGCTATGAACATTTGTGTAGAAGCATAGACATGTGTTTTCAGTTCCCTTGGAAATGTACCTTGAAGAGTATTTACTTGGTCCTTTGGAAACTCTATGTTTAGCAGTTGAGGGATAGACAATTTTTTTTTTTTTTGCAAAATTTCTGCACCATTTATATCCTATAATCAATATATCAAAACTCTTTTTTCCACATCCTTAAAGAAACATATTTTATGTAACTCTCCTGATATACTTGCAGTGACCTTGTTATTTTTATTTACATTTCCCTAAAAACTACAGTAGTTCTCCCTTACCCTCGCAGAATTGTTCTGTGACCCCCAGTGGAGTCTGAAATCAAGATTACTATTGAAACCTACATAATCCATTTTTTTAACTGTACCTAAATACATATAATAAGGCTTAATATATAAATTTGGCACAGTAAGAGTTTAACCTTGCTTATGATAATGCAGAATAATTATGAAAATTTACTGTAATTTTATTAGTTATTTTAACTTATGAATTATTTAGTTCTGGAATTTTTCCTTACTGTTTACAGATTTCAATTTGTTATGGGTAATTGAACAAGCAGAGGCAAAAACACAGAAAAAGTGAGGGGACTATTGTATTGACATTAAACAGCATTTCAGATGCTAATTGGTGATTGGTGGACTTTTAGATCTTCTTTGGACAATTGTTTATTCAAAATATTTGGTCAAATTTATTTGAGTATTTTTTTCTTTATTGTTTTAAGAGTTTTTTATATATCATGTAAATTCCTTTTCATATGTATGATATGCAAATAAACTACCACTATGTGAGTTATATGTTCCTTTCCTAGATTTTTGTGATTCAAAACACAGAATGCTTAGTTTTGATGAAGTCCCGCATAAAGAATGCTTGTACAGAATTGGTTCTCACAGCTATGGATATTGACAAGTTCTAAGATTTGTAATTGGCATGGCCAGAGACCCGGTGGAGCCAATCACATAATTGTGGCTCAAGTGGTAGCGCATGAGAAATAGAGATCCAGTGGTTCAGTTCCAGCACAAGGATGGCAGCTCAAGAATCAAGAAGAACTGACATTTTCATTCAATCCAAAAACCGGGGAAAAAGTAATGTCTCTGTTTCAGGCATTCACATCAGAGGAGGTCAGGATTTTTTTTTTTTTTTTAATCCTGTTTTTTATCCTTCTACTGATTGGATGATGCTGACCCATATTATTGAAGAATATCTGCTCTCTCAGTCTGCCAATTCAAATGATAATCTCACACACAATACCCTAACAGGCACATTCAAGATAACATTTGGTTAAATGTCTGCACAACCCATGTTTTAGTCAAGTTGACACATAAAATGAATGATTCTCAGTTCTAGTCCATGTTTTTTGTATCTGTTCTTGTGCCAGTATCTCATAGTCTTGGTTATTTCAGTTGTGTATTCAGTTTTGAACTAATAAATGCAATCCCTATAAATTCTTTTTGGATTATTTATGGTATTGTGAATGTCTTACATTATAATATGAATTTTACCATCAACTTATAAATTATTTCAAAGAATTCACTATGACTTTTGATAGGAATAATTTTTAATCTTCAGAGCAATTTGGTATATCAATTTGTAGTGTCAATATAAAGTCTTCTAAACCTTTAAAATTTTATGTTATTTTACTTTGTATATAATTATGTTATTTTTTATGGTTTTCAGCATATAAGTCCTTTACTCAGATAAAATTTATCTTAATTATTTTACTTTTTATTATGTTGCAAATAGAACTATTCCATTAATTTCCATTCTTAGGGATAAAAAAGGGTATATTTTATTTACAATTTTGGATGTTTTATAAGTTTGCATAGCTTTTATAAATTCTTAGTGGGTTTTTTTGTATGATCATATTTCAAAAAAAAGGCAGTTTTTTTTTAATCATAAATGTCTTTTATGTATTTTTCTATTTTCCTTGCTAGAAATTCCAACATGATGGTAAATAGAATTGATGAGAGTGAGAATTTTGTTTTGTTTCTGATCTTCAGGGTAAAACATCAAGTATTATTTTTTCAAATTTATTTTTTATTCTAAGTTGTTAGAAATGACAGCAGAATGTATTACATTTCATATTATACTTTTAGAGCACATTTTTACATATTTCTGGTTGTATGCAAAGTATATTCACACCATTCATGACTTCATACATGCACTTAGGATAATGATATCCATCTCATTCTGCAATCTTTTTTTTTTTTTTTTTCTTCACCCTTTTGCCCTCTCCCATCCCCTCCCTACCCATTGGCCATTCTAGTTTTCCTCTCATCCTCCTATGCTCCCCATCCCAACCCCAATGTGAATCAGCCTCCTTATATCAGGAAAAAACATGTGGCATTTGGCTTTTTGGGATTGGCTATCTTCACTTAGCATTATATTCTCCAATTTCATCCATTTACCAGCGAATGGCATGATTTTATTCTCTCTTATTGCTGAGTAATGCCCCATTGTGTATATATACCACATTTTCATTATTCATTCATCAACTGAATGGCATCTAGGTTGGTTCCACAGTTTAGCTGTTGTGAATTGTGCTGCTATAAATATTGATGTGGCTGTGTCCCTGTAGTATGCTGTTATTAAGTCCTTTGGGTATAGATGGAGGAGTGGGATAGCTGGGTCATAAGGTGGTTCCGTTCCAAGTTTTCCAAGGAATCTCCATACTGCTTTCCATATTGGCTGCACCATTTTGCAGTCCCACCAACAATGTATGAGTGTGCCTTTTTCTCCACATCCTTGCCAACATTTATTATTGTTTGTGTTCTTAATAGCTGCCATTTTGACTGGTGTGAGATGAAATCTTCAAGTGGTTTTGATTTGCATTTCTCTAATTGCCAGAGATGTTGAACATTTTTTCAAGTGTTTGTTTATTGATTGTATATCTTCTTCTGAGAAGTGTCTGTTCAATTTGTTGGCCCATTTATTGTTTGGGTTATTTGTTTATTTGTTGTTAACATTTTTAAGTTCTTTATATATTCTAGAGTTAGTGCTTTATGTGACGTGTGTGTGGTAAAGATTTGTTCCCAATTACTAGGCTCTATATTCACCTCACTGATTGTTTCTTTTGCTGAGAAGAAGCTTTGGAATTGGAATCTTTCCCATTTATTGATTCTTGATATTAATTCTTATGCTAAAGGCGTCTTATTAAGGAACCTGGGGTCTAATCCAAAATGTTGGAGATTAGAGCTTACTTTTTTCTTCTATTAGGTATAGTGTCTCTGGTCTAATTCCTAGATCCTTGATCCACTTTGAGTTGAATTTTGTGCATGGTGAGAGATAGAGGTTTAATTTCATTTTCTTGCATATGGATTTCCAGTTTTCTCATCACCATTTGTTGAAGAGGCTATCTTTTCTCCAATGTATGTTTTTGGCTCCTTTGTCAAATATAAGATAACTGAAATTATAAGTGTTAGTCTCTGTGTCCTCTATTCTGTACTATTGGTCTACCAGCTTATTTTGGTGCCAATACCATGCTGTTTTTGTTACTATTGCTCTGTAGTATAATTTAAGGTCTGTTATAGTGATGCCACTTGCTTCACTCCTCTTGCTAAGGATTGCTTTAGCTATTCTGGGTTTCTTATTTTTCCAGATGAATTTCATGACTGCTTTTTCTATTTCTATGAGGAATGTGATTGGGATTTTGATTGGGATTGCATTAAATCTGTATAGTGCTTTTGGTAGTATGGTCCTTTTGATAATATTAGTTCTCCCTATCCAAGAACAGGGTAGATCTTTCCATCTTCTAAGGTCTTCCATAATTTATTTCTTTAATGTTCTTTACTTTTCATTATAGAGGTCTTTCACATCTTTGGTTAAGTTGATTCCCAAGTATTTTATTTTTCTTGATGCTATTGTAAACGGGGTAGTATTCCTCATTTCCCTTTCAGAGGATTTGTCGCTGATATATAGAAATGCCTTAATTTTATAGGTGTTGATTTTGTATCCTGCTACTTTGCTGAATTCATTTATGAATTCTAGAAGTTTTCTGGTGGAATATTTTGGATCTTCTAGGTATAAAATCATATTGTCAGCAAATACTGATAATTTTAGTTCAACTTTACCTATCTGTATCCCTTTAATTTCTTTTGTCTGTCTTATTGCTCTGGCCATCATTTCAATTACTATGTCAAATAGAAGTGGTGAAAGAGGGCATCCCTGTCTTGTTCCAGTTTTTAGAGGGAATGCTTTCAATTTTTCTCCATTTAGAATAATGTTGGCCTGGGGATTAGCATATATAGCTTTTACGATGTTGAGATATATTCCTGTTATCCCTAGTTTTTCTAGTGTTTTGAACATGAAGGGGTGCTATATTTTGTCAAATGCTTTTTCTGCATCTATTGAGATAATAATATGGTTCTTATATTTGAGTCTATTGATGTGACGCATTACATTTATTGATTTCCGTATGTTGAACCATCCATGCATCCCTGGAATGAACCCCTTTTGATCATGGTGTATTATATTTTTTATATGTTTTTGTATCTGTTTTGCCATAATTTATTGAGAATTTTTGCATCTATGTGCATTAACGATATGGGTCTGAAGTTTTCTTTTTTTGATGTGTCTTTGCCTGGTTTGGGGATCAGGGTGATATTGGCCTCATAGAATGAGATTGGAAATGCCCCCTCTTTTTCTATTTCCTGAAATAAATTGAAGAGTGTTGGTATCAGTTCTTCTTTAAAGGTCTTGTAGAACTCAACTGTGTATCCATCTGGTCCTGGGCTTTTCTTGGTTGGTAGGCTTCTGATGGCATCTTCTATTTCGTCACTTGAAATTGGTCCGTTCAAATTGTGTATATCATCCTGCTTTAATTTGGGAAGATCATATAATTCTAGGAATTTGTCGATGCCTTCAGTGTTTTGTATTTTATTGGTATACAAGTTTTCAAAATAATTTTGAATTGTTTTCTGTCTTTCCATAGTATTTGTTATGATATTTCCTTTTTCATCACATATGTTAGTAATTTGAGTTTTCTCTTTCCTTCTCTTTGTTAGCCTGGCTAAGGGTCTGTCAATTTTATTTATTTTTTCAAAGAACCAACTTTTTGTTTTGTCAATTTTTTCAATTGTTTTTTTGTTTGTTTGTTTCCATTTAATTAATTTCAGCTCTGATTTTAATTATTTCCTGTCTTCTACCAGATTTGGTGTTGGATTGTTCTTCTTTTTCTAGAGATTTGAGATGTAATTTTAAGTCATTTATTTGTTGATTTTTTCTTTTGAGGAATGAACTCAATGCAATGAACTTTCCTCTTAGAACTGCCTTCGTAGTGTCCCAGAGATTTTGATATGCTGTGTCTGTGTTCTCATTCACTTCTAAGAATTTTTTTAATTTCCTCCTCGATGTCATATGCAATCCATTGTTCATTCAGTATCATATTATTTAGTCTCCAGGTGTTGGAGTAGCTTTTATTTTTTACTTTATCATTGATTTCTAATTTTATTCCATTATGGTCTCACAGAATGCATGGTAGTATCCCTACTTTTTTATATTTGATAAGAGTTGTTTTTTGGCATAGTATATGGTCTATTTTAGAGAAGGATACATGTTCTGCTGAGAAGAAATTGTATTTGCTTGTTGAAGGATAAAATATTCTCTATAAGTCAGTTAAGTCTAAGTTGTTTATTGTATTTTTGAGTTCTGTAGTTTCTTTATTCAGCTTTTGTTTGGAAGATCTATCCAGTGGTAAAAGGGGTGTGTTAAAGTCACCCAGAATTATTGTGCTGTGGTAAATTTGACTCTTAAACTTGAGGAGAGTTTGTTTGATGAACATGGATGCCCCATTGTTTGGGGCATATATATTTATAATTGTTAAGTCTTGTTGGTGTGTGGTTCCCTTGAGCAGTACATAGTGTCCTTCTTTATCCCTTTTGATTGACTTAAGCTTGAAGTCAACTTTATTTGATATGAGGATGGAAACCCCTGCTTGTGTCCTCAGTCCATGTGAGTGATGGGATTTCTCCCAACCTTTCAGCCTATGGATGTCTTTTCCTATGAGATGAGTCTCTTGGAGGCAGCATATTGTTGGGTCTGTTTTTGTTGTTGTTGTTTGTTTGCTTTTTGTTCCAATCTGCTAGTCTATGAGTTTTGATTGGTGAGTTTAGGCCATTCACATTCAGAGTTATTATTGAGATGTGTTTTATATTCCCAGTCATTTTTGTTTATTTTTGGTATTTAATTTGACATGGTTTCTCTTCTGATTGTTTTTTCCTTTAGTGTAATACCTCTCTCTGTTGATTTTCATCATTGTTTTTCTTTTCCTCTTCATGGAATATTTTGCCGAGGATGTTCTGTAGTGTTGGCTTTCTACTTGTAAATTCTTTTAACTTTTGTTTATCATGGAAGGTTTTTATTTCGTCCCCAAATCTAAAGCTTAATTTTGCTGGGTATAAGATTCTTGGTTGGCATCCCTTTTCCTTCAGAGCTTGGGATATGTTGTTCTATGATCTCCTAGTTTTGAGTGTCTGAATTGAAAAATCAGCTGTGATACGAATTGGTCTCCCCTTTTATGTGATCTGATTCTTCTCTTTTGAGGCCTTTAAAATTCTATCCTTGTTCTGTATGCTAGGCATTTTCATTACAATGTGTCTTGGTGTAGATCTGTTGAAATTTTGTACATTTGGTGTCCTCTATGCCTCCTGTATTTCGTTTTCCAATTCATTCTTAATGCTTGGGAAATTTTCTGATATTATCTCATTGAAGAGGTTGTGTCTTCCTTTGGTTTGAAACTCTGTGTCTTCCTCTATCCCAATTACTCTTAGATTTGATCTTTTGATGCTGTCCCATACTTCTTGCTGTTCTGTTCATGGTTTCTTACTATCTTCATTGCGTGGTCAACTTTATTTTCAAGATTATATACTTTGTCTTCATTGTCTGAAGTTCTTTCTTCCACCTGTATTTGCTATCTTATATCTTTGTTGTAGTGGTCAATTTTTGCCTGTATTTGTTCATTTAGGTCATTCTTTGATTCACAGATGATTTAAATTATGAACCTTCTGAACTCCTTCTCTGACATTTCATTGACTTCACTAAGCATGCGTTCTGTTATTGTTGAATCCTGGTTTGTTTGGGTTACTTTTCTCCCTTGTTTTTTCATGTTGTCTATTTGCCTTACTTTCTTGCAGTGTAGATCTGAGATATTACAGTTTCTTCCCTATAGTCTTATAATATCTCTGCAGGTTGTTTGGGCTTCCCCTTATTGTTGGGCTATCAGAACCTGCCATTGTCCCTCAAAGTATGCTACCTGGGGCTGGGTCCACGCAGGTTGGTGTGAGTCAAACTGGTTGAGTCTGAGCTCCTGTGGTGGTCTGCTGAGCTTGGCATCACTCCAAAGCAGGATCCAGGGACTGCCCTGGGCCCACCTGGACTCAAGCAGATTTGGTGAGTCTGTCCTTGCTGGCTCCTGCTCTGGGGCAAAGGTCAGTGGGACTCAAAACATTAAGTATTTAAAAATGAAATATAATGTTACCTCTGGTTTTTTTTTTTTTTTTTTTTTTTTTTTTTTGGTGGTGGTGCTGAGGCTTGAACCCCAGCTGTACATGTGCTAGGTGAGCGCTCTGCCGCTGAGCCACAACCCCAGCCCAACCTCTGGGTTTTTAATATACAGCCTTTGTCATTATAGGCTAGTTCACATCCATTTCTAGTTTATTTTGTTTTTAATTTGTTGTCAAATGTGTTTTCTTCATCTTTTGAAATGATCAAAACATTTTTTGTCATTTATTACTATAATTATATTGATGTGAATATGTTAAAGTAAATTTGCATTCTTGTTCCTACTGTACTATTCTTTTATATATATTGTTGGGCAAAATTTGCTAGTATTTTGTTAAGGACTTTTTTGTGCATATATTTCAAAGTTTAATTGTGGTGCCTTTCCTGATTTTGGCATCAGGTTCATGCTGGTCTCGTAAAATAGACTGCAAAGTGTTCATTACTCTTTTATAACATGGAAAACTTTGTTGTGGGTTTGATCTTAATTATTTTATATATTTGGTAGAATTAAAAATTGTAAATCCTTCTAGATGTAGTCTTTTCTATGTTAATTTTTTGATCACAGATATCATCTTTTCACTTGATTTAGGTGTATTTGCTTTTTCTGCTTTTAATTTACTTTCATCAGATCATTTTGCTAGGAATTTGCCAATTTCATAGAGGTTTTCTAATTTGTTGGCATATCATGCTCATAATATTTCCTTATGAATTTTAAAAATAATAGTATTTTTTATTTGTTAAAACAGTTTTAGACTTAGAGAATTTGAGTATACAAACACCCACAATTTCCTTGTTCACCTGTGGCAGTAGTGTATATTTCTTACAATTGATGAACCAGCATTAAAGCATTATTAATAATTAAAATAAATCATTTTAAGCATTATCTTTGGGTTTTACATTTTATGGATTTTAACCAATATAAAATATTGTATATCTACCATGACCTTATGAAAAAGAAAGGTTTTATTAATCTAAATATCCAATATGAGTGGGTTTTGTTTGTCTGAGTTTTGTATCATTCATATGGTTTGGATCATTCAATAGGTATCCTCTGGCTTCTGTCGCCCAGAAATATGCATTTCCATTTTTTCTATGTCTTTTCATGGCTTGTATGTATATTTGCTTTTGTCACTGAACAATATTTGATTGCATGGATGTACCACAATTTGTTCACCTGTTTACAAAGAAAAATTTTGGGGCTACCTCAACCTGGTAAAAATTAAGAATAAAGTTACTATAAACATTTTGTGAGCACATTTTTGTTAGCGCATATGTTTACAACTCATGTGTGTGCTTTTCAATCATATGGTTGCTGAATCATATCATGAAACAATGTGAAGTTTTGCAAGAGAAGGTCAGAATCTTCCCAAGTGCCTGTCCAGGATGCATTCCCATGAGCAAACCATAAAGTTATAGTTGTTTCACATCTTTGCCAACATTGGTAATGTCAGTTTCTTGGGATTTTAGTCACTTTAATAAGTCTGTAGTTGCATTACAAAGTTGTTTTAATTTGCAATTTGCTAATGACTTATGATGTTAAAAATTTTCATATGCCATTCTCTTTCTATGCATCTTCTTTGACAAGTTTTGTTCCCATAATTATTGCCCCTTCCATTTTTTTCTTTATCTCTGTTCCATTTTTTTTTTTTTTTTTTCTTTTTCTTTTTTCACTACTGGGCATCGAACCTAGGGTCTTTCACATGCTTAGGCAACCACTCTACTACTGAGTCATATCCCCAGCACTTGCACATTTTAAAATTTGAGAGTTTTCCCTTATTGAGTTTTGTATACTTTTCACAAATTCTGTAATGGAATAAAATTATCAAATATGTATTTTGCAAATATTTTTCCCAAGTGCATGTTTTGTGTTATTATTCTCTTAGTGTATTTCAGAAGCAGAGATTTTTAATTTTAGTGAAATCCTAAGTGTAACTTTTCTTTCATAGATCATATATTTTTGTAGTATCCCAGGAGTTATGACATGAAACAAGGTCATTTTTTCATGTCATCTTTAATAAATTTTATAGTTTTGTGTTTTACATTTCATTCTATAAAGCCTTTTGAGTAAAATTTTGTGGAAGTTGTAAAGTCACCATCTAGATTCATTGTTTTGCAAGTAGATGTATAGTTCTTTTGGCCCTGTTTCTTGAATAGAATTTCTTTTGTTCCTTTGTGAAAGATCAGTTCACTATATTAGTATGGGTCTACATTTGAGCTATTTGTTCCGTTTCATTCATCTGTTTGTTTATTTATTTATTCATTTATTTTTACTCATATCACGGGGTCTTGATTATTGTAACTTTATAATGTCTTTAAGTTGGGTGGTGCCAATTTTTTATTTTTTATTGGTTCTTGTAATAGATCACAGTAGAATTCATTATAATATAATTATACAGCCATGGAATATATTTTATTCTAATTAAGACCCCATTCTTGTGAATGTACATGATGGTGGGATTCACTATGGTGTTTATTTGTCAGTATTTTGTGTCATGTGTCCTGGGTCATTTCTTTTCCACATCCACTTTAGGAAAAGTTTTTTAAAGTCCACAAAATAACTAGCTAAGATTTTTATTGAGATTGCCTTGAATCTATAGATGAGTTTCAGAGAGAGTGATATTTGACAGTGTTGAGTTTCCCCACCGTGAACAGAGGATAGCTTTCCATTTATTTACATATCTAATTTTTTAAATCAGCATTGTAGTTTTTTTTACATAGATCTTGATTTTTTTTATATTTACTCCTGCATAATTCATTTTTAATTTGAATCTCGTGAAACTGGTGTTGTATTTTTAAATTTCAAATTACAAATATTCATTGTAAATGACTTTTGGGTGTTAATCTTACATCCTCCAGGTGTGCTATAGTCTTTTTTTTAGTTCTAGGAGTTACTATTTTCAATTATTTTAGATTGTCTACCTAAACGATCATATTTATGAACACAAACAATTTCTATTTCTTTTTTCCTCATCTGTGTACCTTTTATTTCATTTTCTTGTATTTTTCACACTAGTTTCAATATCCAGTAAATATTGAGTAAGGGCAGTAGAAGGAACATTCTTGTCCCATTCCTGAAAAATATTTTCTCACCATAAACTATGATGTTAACTGTTTTTTTTTTTTTTTTCATATATATGATTTATGGAGCTGAGAAAATATCTTTCATGGTTAATTTTAACATAGTTTCTATGATGGATGGATGGTGTATTTTTTCAAGTCCCTGTTTGGGAGAACTGATTTTAACATACGATTTTTCTTCTTTGGACTTCACATGTAATAAATTACACTTATTTTTGAATGTTGATCCAGAATTGAATACCCAGGATAGATCTTACTTGGCTATGTTGTACAATTTTTAAATACACTATTGGATTTGATGTGCCATCATTTTGTTTAACATTTTCATATTTACATTTGAGATACTGGTCTATATATTTCTTTTCTCATAATGTATTTTTCTTGTTTTGGTTTTGGGGTAAAGCTACCTCATAGACTAAGTTAGGAACTATTCCTTCTCATTCTATTGTCTAGAAGAAATTTTAAAAAATTGGGATACGGTATTAATTGGGCTTTAATATTTAAATATTTGGTAGAGTTAACTCATGGAAAAATGTAGTATGGTGATGTTTTCTTCTCTGGAATGTCAATTATTGCTTCAATGTGGGGCTTTTCAGATTGTCTCTCTTGTGTGAGCTTTGGTATGTTATGTTCTTATATGTGACTGTCCATTTCATCATAAATGTTTTTTATTATCCTTTTGAATTATAGGGGATTGTTAGTCATGGTCCCACTTTTATTTCTGATATGCAAAACTTGTGTTTTCTTTATCATTATTCTAAATGTGGATAAAAGTTTTTTGATTATTTTTATTCATTTCAATGACCTGTCTTTCAATTTTACTGGTTTTCTTCATTAATTTTTTATTTTAAATTTTATTGATTTATGCTGTAACTTTCATTACTTCTCTTCTTCTGGATTTGGGTTTATATTACTCTCTCTAGTACATTGAGATGAAAGCTTAAATATTTGATTTTAGATCTTTTATTTTTTATGCATATAATGCTGTATATTCTGTTATTGGATAAATGACAATTATGTATATAAGGGCCTCTAACCATTACTTTCACTGCATTCTCATGCATTTTGACAAGGCACATTTTCATTTTCATTCAGTTAATCTTGTGAAAAATTACTTTTCATTTTTTTGAACTATGAGTTATTTACAACTATGTTATTTAATCTTCAAATATTTTGTGATTTTTCTAACTAGCTTCTGTCATTGATTTCTAATCAATTTCATTCTGTTCTGTGCTTGTTTGTTATTGGTGGTACTGGGAATTGAACCCAAGGCTTTAGGCATGCTAGGAAAGTGCATACTACTGAGCAGTCTCCCCAGTCCCTCGTTTTGTTCTTAAAGTATACCTGGATGATTTCAGTTCTTTAAATGCCTTATTTAAGGTATATTTCATGTACATACATGGGATCCATATCAGTGAATGTTGTATATGAACTTGAGAAGAATGTGTATTCTCCTATTGTTGGATAAATTATCCTATAAATGGCAAGTAGATCCAAAGGATTGATGATGTTTCAGTACAATTATATACATACTAATTTTATGTTGTCTGCATCTGTCAATTACATAGAGAGTTTTGTAGAAAATTCAATGATAATAGAGGATCTGTTTAATTTCTTCTTGGCATTTTTTTAAATTATTCATTTGGTTTTCCTTTTTTTTTTTTTCCTAATTTATGGTTCCAGCATGGAACCCAGTATGTTGGACATGCTGGGCAAGTGCTCTACCACTAAGCTGCATCTCTGACTCCTCCTTAAAGTTCTATCAGCTTAACCTCACATTTTTTGGTACATGGTGCTTGATAAATACATACACAGTATTCTTAGGCTTTCTCTGAACATTCTTATTTCTTCATCACCATTATATAATAACCATCTTTGTCTCTGGCAATCATCCATGCCTGAAGTTCATTTTGAAATTAATGCAGACACCCCAGTTGTCTCTTCATGTGGTTTAGCATGATATGTTTCTCTTCCTCCCTTTACTTTTGATTGAAAATACTTTAATCTTTTTTTCTGCTTAAAATTGGTTTACTATAGACAAAATGTTACCAGTTTTTTTTTTTTTTTTTTTTTTATCTACTCCTTACCATTTTGTTTTTATGGTTGAGTTTAGTCCATTCATATTTAAAGTGTTTTATATCATTAGATTGATATCTCTCTTTATTCCCTATGGAGCCGTAATAGCTCCTCTTTCTGTTGTACTTTCTTTCCACTGTACTTCTGTTTTAGTGGAGGACAAGGATGACAATAATATATTGAATAAAAACGTGAATTCACTTTGTAATTGTTGAAAATTTGTATGGCATTTACAAAATAATGTATTCTTTGGAGCAAGTTGCATTAACACCAATGCTAGTAAAACAACTCATAACAATGTTTACCAGTCTTCAAAAAATGTGGCATTAGGTACTATTAGATAAAATTTTCAATGTAATAAAAGAATTTGGACTTGTAAAAAAAAGAAAAATAAAATAAAATACTTTAAATGCTCTACTCTTTTTGTCTCTTCTGGTGTAAAACTGAGCATGTTTTTTGACCTCTTACCAGATCAGTGATGTATTTCCTTTTGACATATATTTAATGGTTGCCCTAAATTTTGCAACATATGTTTACAACGTATCCAAGTCCAATTTCTTTTTATTTCCATTATTTTTAAAACTTTTAAATTATTATAAACTATTATTTGTTATTTTTTCTCTTATTATTCCCAATACCTATATAGTACACCCTTCTGTAATTGCCCCACATTCTTAGATATGTTGCTCATCCTTTTTACATTGCTTTCTTTTATGCATTTCACTTAAGAAGGTTTCTACTCAATGATTATTTTGTTAGCTCTATTCTGTCTACTTGTGTTGCGGCCTGCAGCAACAATACCGTGGGAAAGAATTTGGCGGCAGACTGGAAACGAATAGGTTCTTTATTCTGCTATCTCTTCTGACTTCTCTCTCCAACTCCAACAACAACCCCCACAAACAACTCCAACCCTACCTGCTTAAATACTCTTCACCTGAACAAGTATACACGTGTCACAAGCTCAACTACAGGTGTGTCACACAGTGTTCAGGGGCACAGAAAGATTCTTAGTAGATTACAATAAGGTCAGGAGAAAACAATTAAACGCCTCCTCTTTTGCTCTCAGCCAGCCGCCATCTTAGCTACCTCCTCATTAAGGCTCTTACATTTCCCCCCTTTTGTTTTAAAAGAGGGATAAATAGATGGGTGAGCTCTCACCACATCAGGATCGACTGTGCCTGGCTTAGGCATCCACATTTGCAACCAGCATTCTTACCCGTCATGGGATAATCAAGGCTGTGCCCTTGACTCTTGTCTTAGGTTGATATGTCGGCCACATGAGACTTTCCCGTCATTGACTACCAGCCGTCTGATCATGAGGAGATGCTCCGGTTCTAAGGTGGCAAGCTTTTTGCTGACGAGCCAAGTTCCATTAAATAGCGTACTAAGTTCTTTTAGACAAACTAGCTGCCCTATCAAGGTTAAGAAAAGGGGTACCCATAAGGCATATGCTCCGTACAATGTCCCAAACATCCTATAGTCCATTTGCTAACACGTTGATCTAGGAGGCCTCGTGCATGCAGAGCAAAGGCCACACTGCTGGTGAAGCTGTAGCAGCAGCAGCTGTCTCTTTTATGTCTAGACAATGCCACTGGCAAGTCTTCAGGGCCCGCTAAGACTGGCATAGGGACGTACCTAGAGACTCAAGCGACAATCATTAGAGGAAAGGCAGTGCCATTCCAGCACTGAGTCAGGAAGCAAGTTGTAGGAGTAAACTGAAAAATAGAATTATTAGATCTTCAGGTATCTGAAGTTGATCTCTGCTCACACACCTCCCACTAACATTAGCTGGCAAAATATAACATTCAGAACAGATTTAAAAAAGACTGAGGGTATTTAGCTGACAAAACATTACATTTGAAATAGATTAAAGAAAAGCGAAGAGTATATTAGAAAAATAATTTGTTAGCTGGAACTTTTGAGCCTCTGCATACACAGCAACCTTCCATGAATATACCTGTTGAAATAATTTAAATTAATCAGATATTTAACAAATAAAGTTTATTACAAATAAACAACCCCAAGTCAAATACCAAAATATCAGGCTATACAGTATTAGTCATACTCCTTGCTGAAGAGAAGTCCTAGAGATACTTATAAATTAAGTTTGAAGGTACCTTCATTTTTAAATTGTTTACCCAATTTGAATATATTTAACTTAAATGAATTAAGGTTATCTGGATCCTTTTTTTTTTTTTGGGGGGGGGATGATTATCATGAGCATTCAGTTTTTGTTATTTGTGACGTCACATTTACATGAAATCTGGACAGACACACAGACATAAAGACATATATTTGTGACGTCACATTTACATGAAATCTAGACAAGTGTACAGACATAAAGACATATATAAAAAAGAAAAACAAAATTGTGTGCACACTAAAGAGAGATCCTCTTGTCCCGGCCGGGAGGAATGAGACTTAAGTTGTGAATTTATTGAAGGAAAAAGCGCGCAGCTTAAAAATTTCTTAGCTGAAAAGGCAAAGATGAGGTTCCCTTGTTGGAAAAGAGACAAACTCGTGCAGGTGCGCGGATTGATACCTCTTTTAAGGGAATCATTCCACAACTACTTCATCTTGGCCCTTTTGATTTGGCACTTGTTTTATTAATCTTGATTCTGCAACAACTTCATCTTGGACTTTTTGACTTGGTACCTGTTTTATCAATCTTGATGGTGTCCACACCGGAGAGATCCTCTCCCCCAAATTAATACTGGGTCTGGGCCTTTCCATGTGCCTGAAAGAACATCCTTCCAGTAAACCAAAGGTTTATGTTGTTGATGTGGATTCCAGTGTCTGTCTCCAGCTGAATATCCTTTGGAATCCAAAGTTAAAAAATTTAAAGTAAAAAGGACAATAGCTAATCTATCTTTAGGATTTGTCCAATTTCCTTCTTTTTTCTTTAATAGCGTAATTTTGAGTGTGCGATTAGCTCATTCAATTATACCTTGGCCTTGAGGATTATACGGAATACCAGTCTTCTGAAGTATACTGAATTTTGCACAAAACTGTTTGAAAGATGAGGACGTATAAGCAGGGCCATTGTCTGTTTTAAGCATTTTGGGAATGCCCAGTGCAGCAAAAGCTTGTAAACAATGAGATGTAACATCTTTAACTTTTTCTCCAGCATGTAAGGAAGGAAAAATCATGCCTGAGCATGTATCTATGGTCACATGAATAAATCGCAATTTTCCAAAAGTTGGCTCATGTGTGACATCCATTTGCCACAAATCATTGGGCATTAATCCTCTTGGGTTAACCCCATAATGTGGATTGGGCAAATGTGTCATACAAGATTGACAAGCCTTCACAATTGTTCGAGCTTGATATTTAGTTATTTTGAAACTTTGTTGTAATATATTACTGATAACATGAAATTGAGAATGGAACGAGGTAGCTTGTTGGACTGCTGAAAATATAAAGATTGTTTGAGTAAGGGTTTCGGACTTTTGATTACCTTTGTGGAGAGGACCAGGCAAATTAATATGAGCTCTGATATGTCCAATAAACAAAGGTTCTTTATGTTCCCATAGAAGGCTTTGAATTTGAAAAAAACAATTTAAAGGCTGGAGTATGAGGTGGTATTGGACCTGCCAGCTCCAATTTAGGGACAGTATGTACAATATAGTGGCTGTCTGAAAAAATATTTATGGGCTGTTCTTTAAAACTTTCAAGAGCTATAATAATAGCTTCTAGCTCAACTAATTGAGCTGATTTATGGGCAGTAATATGAATCATATTTTCTTTTTGAGTGACTACTGCAGCAGTACTGTTAGAGGACCCATCTGTAAATACATTTAATGCCTTAGGAATAGGTCGATTTTTTATTACCTGTGGAAATATAATGGGATGATTGATACAAAAAGATAGTATAGGAGACTTAGGAAGATGGTTATCAAAATTTGCAGAAGTAGAGCATCTAGCTATAGCCCATCATTATCATTAAAGCATAACCATTCAACCTGTGACGATGAAAAGGGAGTAATAATAGTAGCGGGGTGAATACCAAAGATTTTAGTAGAAGTCTTAAGTCCTTGAAGAATAAGTTTAGCCACCATGGAGGTGTAAGACTCAATTGTACTTTTATGAGAGATGGGCAAATGTATCCATAATAAGGCCCCTGTTGCCAAAATACTCCTGTGGGTGTATATTGCGAAGAAATAATGATCAATATCAGTGGTCGAGTAAAATCAATTCTATCACAATGGGATCCTTCAATGGCCTTTTCTACCAACTTTCAAGCTTGCCTAGTATCAGGAGTCAATGTTCGCGGTGAAGATGGATCAGGGTTCCTGCAAAGGATATTAAATAAGGGTTTTAATTGGCCAGTAGTGAGGCTTAGTGTAGGGCAAAGCCAATTAATTTCTCCCAGAAATTTTTGAAAATCATTGAGAGTAGCTAGATGTTCCTTATTTATTAAGATTTTTTGAGGCCTAATAAAAGTATCCATAATTTGGAATCCTAGATATAATGTTGGAGATCTTGTTTGAACCTTTTCTTCAGTAATGTTTATTCTATATTGTTTCAGATTTTCTGATATATCGCTAAATATGGTGAATAAGACTTCTTGATTAGGATGAGCAAGCAAAACTTCATCCATATAATGGAGGCACATAAGCTCTGGGTATTTGTTCTTGATAGGCTGAATAACTTTATTTACATAGATTTGACACATAGTGGGGTTATTAGCCATACGCTGGGGTAAAACTTTCCACTGAAATCCTTGATCAGGTTCATTATTATTAATAGAAGGAACTGAAAAAGCAAACCTGGGGGCATCCGGAGGATGTAAAGGAATAGAAAAAAAAATTCTTTATATCAAGGGTTATAAGATGAAAATTTTTTGGAATAGCTATAGGATTAGGAAGTCCAGGTTGGGTAGGGCCCATAATTTGCATGGTTTTATTGATTTCTCTAAGATCATGTAACAATCTCCATTTTCCTGATTTTTTCCTGATCACAAATATGGGGGAATTCCAGGGAGAGGTGGAAGGTTCTATATGTCCTACTTTTAGTTGTTCTTGAACTAGTAGGTGGGCCGCTTGTAATTTCTCTCTAGATAGGGGCCACTGAGGGACCCAAACTGGCTTATCAGAAAGCCATGGTATTTTCAAAGTTGTTTTCTCAGTGGCCCCTAAAAAAATATCCTTTACCTTTCCAGTGATGATTTCATTTTGTAACACCTGCAGGCTTGGTTGTGAGATGTACTCCCATTTGGTGTAAAACATCTCTTCCCCATAAGGTAACTGGCAAGCTGGACAAAACATAAGGCTGAAATGTTCCTTGATGCCCTTCATCATCCTCCCATTTTAAAACTGTTGCACTTTGTTCAGGGCTATTAGAATATCCCAAGCCACTCAAACTGTTTGAGGCTTTATGTAAAGGCCAGTGTTTGGGCCATTGTCTTACGTTAATAATGGAAGAGTCAGCCCCAGTGTCAATCAATCCCTCCATCTCTATTCCTTGAATTTTTATTTTGCACATAGGCCTCTGTGAACAATCCTGAACCCAGCAAGCCATAGGTCCCGAGCCAGTGGAACCAAATCCCGTACTCTTCCTATTTTGAGGCATACTCTTAAAAGAGTCATGTAAACTGGGAAGGAGAAGCAGCTGAGCAATTCTATCACCTTGGTTAACAGAGCAAATGCTTCGAGGTAAACTAAGCATAATTTTAATTTCTCCTTGGTAGTCTGAGTCTATTACACCTGGAGTCACTTGAAAACCTGCTAAGCTTTTAGAACTTCTCTCGAGGATAAGTCCTACAGTCCCTAAGGGAAGAGGTCCCCTGACTCCTGTGGGAATCAGTTGAAGCCCCATTTCAGGTGTTAGCACTGTTCAGTAGGTGCAACAGAGGTCTAATCCTGCACTTCCTCTTGTTCCTCTGACGAGGGAGTCAATGGGTAAGAGGGATTGTGTTGAGGAATCATCTGGATGGATGTTTGAGGCTATTTCTCCTCTAATGCCTCGTACATTTGTGGGCCCCAGGGCTTTGGGCCCCGTGCTCCGTTTTTTGAATTGTTAGGCAAAATGTTACCATAAACATCAGTTTTGGATCTGCACTTATTAGCCCAATGGTTTCCTTTTTTACACCTGGGGCAGCGGCCTGGGGCACGATACGAGCTTGGTCTTATTTCTATTGTCTCTTGCCTTCTTTGGGGATATTGTCTTCTAATATAACCTGATTGATTATAATAATTTTTAGGTTGAGCCCTTCTTGTAAAATTTTGAGGAGAAGCACCTCTCATGGCTGCTGCAATTACATTTCCCGTGACAAAGGCATCGTTTATGTCTTTGCATAGCCTTATATATACAGAAAGGTCCCTTTTACATTTCCAAGGTCTGATAGCATCTTGACAATATTTGTTGGCATTTTCATATGCCAGCTGAACAACTAATGGCATGGCTTGATCAACATCTCCAAACACTCTACCTGCAGTTCTCAAAAGTCTATCAGCAAAGTCAGCATATGGCTCATTAGGTCCCTAAATTACTCTAGACAAGCTACCCTGTAAATAACCAGTTCCTTGTAAAGTTTTCCATGCCCTAACAGCTGCCGCATATATTTGAGCATAAACTCCAGGATCGTACTGAATTTGAAGCTATAAATCAGCATATTGCCCTTCTCCGGTTAACATGTCTACGTTACGGTCTGGAAATCCTGCAGTTGCATTTCTTCTAGCAATTTCAACACAGAACTCTTGGAATTGAGACCTCCAAAGCAAGTATTGTCCCCCGCTCAATACTGCCTTACATAAGCCTTTCCAATCTGAAGGAGTTAGATTTAGGGTATTAAGGGCTTCAAGCATACTTATGGTAAAAAGAGCTTGGGGTCCATATGTCATTGTTGCTTCTTTAAAATTTTTTATAGTTTTGAATCCAAAGGTTGATGATTCCTTTGCTCATTTTCATTTTCAAATACTGGCAGATCCCAATGTCCCTGTGAGTTTTGACACTTGAGGCCATGCAAGCGCTCAGAAAGACCTTTAATCTCTATTTCAAGGGCACACATGTTCAGAAGGACCCCTCATAGTTTCTGTAATTGATTCAACCAATGAGGGAGCAGAGGGCACAAGTGGTTTCTCCACTTGAGGGTACCTTATCTGGGTCCTCTTTACTTTCCTTTTGTTCATTTTATCGGAATTACTTTTAGTTAATTCCTCTTCACTACTACTACTCTCACTGGTCCTACTTGACTGAGTAACATCCTGAGTTGCAGGTTCAATTGAGAGCATGTATCCTTCAATTATCTCTAATAAATCTTAAATAGCTTTAGCAGCTCTGATCTTTGTCATTTTTGAGCCAGCACTAATACTCTCCTTACTGGTTCTAACTGGCTCAGGGGAGGCTATGCTTTCATGATCACTTTTACTTTTTTCCAAATCCTCCTCACTAATATCTGACTCAGCTATATCAAAGAATTCTTCAAGAGCCTTTATCACTCGGGTCTTAGTTATTTTCAAACCCATTTTAACCGTTCTGACTAGACTCCTGCGAGGCTCCTCAATTTTCTTACCATGCCGATTCCGAATTCCCCGTACGGGCCACCACTTGTTGCTGCCTGCAGTGGCTGCGGCCTGCAGCAAGGATACCGTGGGAAAGAATTCGGATGCAGACTGGAAACGAGTAGGTTCTTTATTCTGCTATCTCTTCTGACTTCTCTCTCCAACTCCAACAACAACCCCCACAAACAACTCCAACCCTACCTGCTTAAATACTCTTCACCTGAACAAGTATACACGTGTCACAAGCTCAACTACAGGTGCGTCACACAGTGTTCATGGCACAGAAGGATTCTGAGTAGATTATAATAAGGTCAGGAGAAAACAATTAAACACCTCCTCTTTTGCTCTCAGCCAGCCGCCATCTTAGCTACCTCATCATTAAGGCTCTTACATACTTGTGAGCCTATGAAAGGCAATCTCCGTTTATGTGGCAGTGTTTTCTTGGTTGGTTGCTTCTTTTGTTGTGTGTTTTGTTGGTACTGGGGTTGAACCCAGGGATGTTTAACCACTGGACACATTCCCAGCCCTTTTATAATATTTTATTTTGAGATATGTTCTCACAAAGTTGCTTCAGGCCTTGCTAAATTGCTGAGGCTGGCATTGAACTCACCATTCTCCAACCTCAGCCTCCTAAACCCCTGGGATTTATGCATTGTTAACCATGTCATTATTAGAAGAATGAGGATGAATATTAAGTTAATGAGGGAAAAATGCACAAAATTTGTTTTTGATTTTTTTTGGGGGGGATACTGGGGATTAAACCCAGGGGTCCTCTACCAGGAAGTCACACCCTCTTACACCCTCACACTTTTTGTATTGTTTTGATATGAGACAGGAACTTCTAAATTGCTGAGGCTGGCCTTGAACTTGTGAGCTTCCTGACTTAGTCTCCCAGAGTTCCTGAGATTACCAGTGTATGCAATCATGCTGTACTAAAAGTTTTAAACAAATCTTAGAAAACATAAAATTAGTATAGGCAATAGGATCAATCAGAATCACGAATAAAATGAATCAATGATTTTATGGGTGCTCCACATTAGAGCAAGGATTAAAAAAAAGAAGTAGGAAGCCAAAGTGAAAGGTTAATCAAGAGTCTGAAAGAAAGATATAGTCATTCAAAGGAATTCTTCAAACTCTCTTGCTAATTTCTACAACTTAAAATTTTCTGTCTTGAAACAAAGTCTTAAAATATTTGCTCAGTCTTCCTTACATGTTGGATTTTTAAAGTTTTATGAAATTTTTAGTTATTCATTAACAACCAAAAATAAAGAAAATTCTGTTGGGAATTATGAAAAAAAAAATCAATTGTTCACAAATGGTAACACAAATGGAGAACTAATATTTATATATTTACCATGAATATATTTTTTCATATATATTTCAAATCCATTGTGGATACGTATTTGCACACCTCTTGTATCTATCTGGTTACATATTCTACCCTCTTGGTAGGACTTCAAGAAGGTGCTCAGCAGCATGGATCTATCTTGTGAAGCATGAAGAAGTGATGGTTCTAGGTGTGTGTTTACCTTTGACCTGTTTGCTAAGACCTCCTTCCTGAGAGCAGTATCTCTGACCCAAGCCACCACATCTGTGGCCTTTTCAGCATATAAAACACTGTCTGCACCAAACCACTGTCTGCACTTTTGACTCAGGGACTGCATTTTATCATTGCCTTTTAATCCAAACAATTATACTACAGATTGGAAAGAAAGCATATATGCTACTGATTAAAGCAGAATTTCAAGTTGAAAATTTTTGTGATGGAAGCAAATTTGTCAGAAAATGAAGGCAAAGAAATATTCTCAGAATTTTGAATAAAAAAGAACAGATGCTAGGTTATGATGGGGAAAAAAACAGAGGCAGAAAATGTGCAAAATAAAATTCAGTTCATAAAAAATCACAATTTCATTAAAAACAGAGTTGGAAAAATTTTGAATGAAAAGTTAATCTGAGAAAAATAAAATAAGTCTCATTATGCAAAATTCACAAATCAGCATGCAGGTATATCC
The DNA here is from genome assembly GCA_025594165.1 of Tamias sibiricus. Classification (NCBI taxonomy): domain Eukaryota; kingdom Metazoa; phylum Chordata; class Mammalia; order Rodentia; family Sciuridae; genus Tamias; species Tamias sibiricus. Next base: position 146,121,973 of record CM046662.1, read on the forward strand.
AGATTTCTTCTGCCAATTACAAATATATTTTTTAAAATATAGAAAATGACATGATGATTTGTCAGTTAGTAGGTGGGTCTAGCTACCTAAGACAAAAATAGTCAAGTTGAAAAAAAAAAAAAAAAAAATCAAGCGTTTTTAATTTTTGTTTTTTCCAAATAAGGGATTTAACCCAAGGGCGCTTAACCATTGAGCCACATACTGACCCCTTTTATTTTATTTTATTATTTTGAGACAGGGTCTTGCTAAGTTGCTAAGGGCATTGCTAAATTGCTGAGGCTGTCTTTGAACTTCCGATCCTATTCCCTTGGCCTCCTCAGTCCTGGGATTATAGGCAAGCACCAGGACCCCTTAGTCAAACATTTATTATAATAAAACCAATGAAAAAAGGGAGAAATGTCTTTCTCTAAATGATAAGATGAAAGTGGACTGAATTATGGGAAAAAAGCAAATGTAAAGCTAATGAAATTGAGAATTAATGAAATAATGGCAATGACAACTTTATTAGCCACAGATTTTTAGGTTGATGTTTGCAATTTTTCAAAGCAACCAAAGCAGAAACATCTTCATGTGGGCAGAAAGTAAGTACCAGAAATATATGCCCTTTCCAGCTCCTGCTAGTAAGGTAAGTAATAACCCTCAAACAATGTGTTTTGTTCTGTGATTTGAAAAATACATGAATATTATAATGTGATAATGATAAAAACACATACACATTTTAATTAGCAGATGGCTGGTCTGCTTATATAGATCTTTTAAAATATAGATTCAAATAAATTTCGGGTGATATCTTAGTTACAACAAATGACTGTATACTTGGTGTCTTATAAACAACAAAAAATATTTCTTACAGTTCTGGAGCTTGGGCATCCAAAATCAGGGTGCCAGCATAGTTAGCTTCTAGTTGGTGCTCTCATCTTGCACAGATTGCAAACTTCTTCACTGTGTCCTACTCACAGGGTGAAGAGCAGGGAGAACCAAGCTTTCTTTGGACTATGACAAGACCATTAATTCTGTTCAGGGGACTTTACCTTTATGACCTCATCTAATCCTAACTTCCTCATGAAGACCTCAATTTCTAACACCATCATCTTGGGAGATAAAGCTTCAAGATATGAGTTTTGGAGGGACACAAACATTTAGGTCATATCACACAGAATAAGGGTTTAATGCACAGAGCACACATTTTGTGAAATAAAATATAGGAAAATTGAAACTTTGAGATGCAGTATAAAAGCTGACATAAGGAATGATTTGATTAAAAATCCAAAGCTTAAGAGTAAAGACAAATCTATACATGGAAAATAATATTTCAATGCAAAGCAATCAATAAAGGAAGCAAGAAATTGCATAAAACAAGCAGAAGATAAATATTATCATGGGCAAATGCCTGGAGGAGGAAATTAAGAAAAGTAAATATAAAAAAAATCAATGCATTAAAATGTTCAAACCATTTACTATTCAACAAAATAAGATAAAGATAAAACAGTAAAATATCTTGAATTTTTTACTTTAATTTATTAATAAAATTTGGGAAATATTGTCAAATGGGTAGAAATACAAAGAGTAAAAATGCAAGGAATAATTTCCCTACATCTCACCTAATGCCATGCTTTTCTCTCTCCCAGGCAGCTTCTGTTAACATTCATATGTGTGCATATGTTCTTTAGACAAACATTGGGTTCCTACTCTGTTTTATTTGGGATTCTTTTCATTTGATAATAAGACTTAGAGACTTTCCCCCAAGTCTGCATACACAGCTTCATAACTTTTTCAAAGGACAGAGTGTTATATATTCTGCCTCACTTGGTTGCTACACAATCACTTCTATTTGAGACAGCATTGTGCAGACAGTTTGGTGTGGTGGACGTATATGTTCTTTGTACTCATACTTTTTTCCTGGGAAAATCTACATTTCCCATAATGCTTTTTAGGATTCTGTATCATCATTGAGTGTCATTCACAAAAGAAATGCAAATAAAAATGCTCAGTGAAATTGAATATCGTCCACAGAACATGTAGTGTTACTTTTATGCTCCAACAGTTCTTCCCCAATTTGGTCATATTTCCTTATTTTTACAAGATCTTCTACTGAGAGATTTAAAAAAATCTATCAAAAATGCACATACTTTCTACTTACCTTCTGTTGTTGGCACTAAATCACTGATAGCAAGATGAAAGAAAATGTTTCTTCTAAAATAATTAATTGTAAATCTCTTTATTTGTGGTGCCTTATGTTCTTACATTTCATATAACATAAAATCTAGGATATATAAGAATTATTAGGGTGGCCTGACGCAGCACACGGCATCCATACAAAGATGATTCCTTATTCAAAAAAGTGTGGCTCCACAGCCCAACATCATGGTACCTACAGTCTTGATGCTGTCACTGCCACCAAAGTGTGACATTTACACTTCTCTCTAGGGACAACAATCAGGACCTGGTAAAACATCACCAAGGTCCCTGTGGGCCTGGTTGCACTGGAGGTATGTCTACTAGAAGTACTAACAATCATCATCCTATTGCAGAGGTAACAGGGAGCCTTGCTCATTTCTCCTGATAACAGCTAAATTCTTTTGATAAACTTTTCACTAGTCATATAATTTAATACCTCAGTATTCTCACATCCTACCTGGTAAACATCATAGCCTATCTCTCGCCCCACATGTTAACCAGTAGAAACTGTAAACCACTATGCAAATCTATGGACTATATGATAGAAGATAACCAAACTCATCATTTCTGTTTACAGTGACAAATCTATGAATGTCAAAAGAGAAGCTAATTGATTTATGGGTGCATATTGGTTACATTGGGGGATGTAACATTGATATCACCCTTAAAGGTGAGGTATTGGTAACATGTAGGGACAAGATAATAAAGTAGAAGCTTCAATATCTCAGATTTACACTGCAAGAGAGGAAAACACATACACATCATGAAAAAAAAAACAAGGGAGGAAATTGCCCCAAACAAACAAATATATAACAATAGAATCCATGATAGCACGGTAGATGAAATGTCAGAGAAGGAGTCCAGAATATACATAAATAAAAGGATCAGGGAATTAAAGGATGATCTAACTGAACAAAAATTGATCACTCCAACAACGAGACAAATACGGGTAGCAAGAGATTATTTCAAGAAAGAGATAGAGATTCTGAAATAAACAAAACAAACAGAAATCCCTGAATTGAAACAATAAACCAAAGGAAAACCTCAAGCATCATTAACAGACTAGATCACTTAGAAGACAAGACCTCAGAAAATGAAGACAAAAATATACCATCTTGAAAATAAAATTGACCACACAGTGAAGATGGTAAGAAACCATGAACAGAACATCCAATAATTATGTGATAAAATCAAAAGTCCAAATATAAGATTTATTGGGATAGAGTAAGGCTCAGAGATTCAAACCAATGGAATGCACAATCTCTTCAAAGCATGAAGAATGAATCGGAAAATCAAATACAAGAGGCTTACAGTACACAAAATGTACAAAATTGCAACAGATCTACACCAAGACACATTATAATAAAAATACCTAGCACACAGAACAATATAGAATTTTAAAGGCCACAAGAGAGAGAAATCAAATTACATATAGGGGATGACCAGTTTGGATCTCAGCATATTTTTTCAACCCAGACCCGCAAAGCCAGGCAATCCTAGAAAAACATACACCAAGCTCTGAAAGAGAATGAACCTCAACCAAGAATATTATATTTAGCAAATACAAGCTTCAGATTTGATGATAATATAAAAATCTTCCTTGATTAAAAAAAAAAAAAAAGGTAAAATAATTCACAGCAAGAAAAAGCCTGCACTAGGGAACATTCTTGGCAAAATATTCAAGGAAGAGGGAAAAACAAACAAAAAAACCAAAACCAAAAACAAAATAAATTAAAAAAAAAAGGAAGAACTACACTAAAGGAGAGGCCAATCAAGTGAGAAACCAAACCAAGTTAAATACCAAAAATAAACAAAAATGACTGGTAATACAAATCATGTCTCAATAATAATCTTGAATTTTAAAGTTTTAAACTAACCAATCAAAAGACTTAAGCTGGCAGATTGGATTTAACAAAAGATAAAAAAGACCCAACAATATGCTGCCATCAACAGACTCATCTCATAGTAAAAGACATCCACAGACAGAAGGTGAAAAGTTTGGAAAAAAATCCCACTCACATGGTCTGCGGAAACAAGCAGGGATTTCCATCCTAATATCAAATAAAGTAGACTTCAAGCTAAAGCTAATCAAAAGGTATAAAGAAGGTCATTTCATTACTGCTTAAGGGAACCATACATCAACAAGACATAAGAATTATAAATATGTATACCCCCCAAAATGGAGCATCTATGTTCATCAAATAAACTCTTCTCAATTTCAAGAGCCAAATACACAAAAATGCAATACTTCTGGGTGACTTTAACAAACCTTTTTCACGACTGGATAAACCTTCCAAACAAAAGCTAAACAAAGAAACTATAGAACTCAATAACAAAATCAATAGCATAAGCTTAACTTACATATATAGAATATTTCGTCCATCAAGGAGAATACACTTTCTTCTCAGTAGCACATGGATCCAAATCTAAAATAGACCATATGCTATGCTACAAAGCAATTCTTAGCAGATACAAAAAAAAATACAGATAATACCCTGCATTCTATCAGATCATAATAGAATGAAATTAGAAATCAACAATAAAATGAAACATAGAAACTACTCCAACACCTGGAGACTAAATAATACGCTACTGAAAGAACAACCGGTTTCAAAAGACATCAAAGAGGAGATTTAAAAATTCCTAGAGGTAAATGAGATCCCTGATACAACATATCAAAATCTCTTGGACACTATGAAGACAGTACCAAGAGGAAAGTTCATTGCGTGGAGTTCATTCCTTAAAAGAAGAAAAAGTCAAAAAATAAATGACCTAACATTACATCTCAATGCCCTAGATAAAGAAGACCAAATTAACAGCAAAAGCAGTAGAAGAGAGGAAATAATTAAAATCAGAACTGAAATCAATGAAATTGAAACAAAAGAAATAATTGAAATATTGACAAAATGAAAAGTTGGTTCTTTTAAAAAATAAATCAAGTTGATAAATCCTTAGCCAAGCTAACAAAGAGAAGGAGAGAGAAAGCTCAAATTACTAACATTCATGATGAAAAAGGAAATATCATGATGGACACTACAGAAATACAGAAGATAATTAGAAATTATTATGAACATTTGTACTCCAAAAAACAGAAAATATCAAAGGCATCAACACACTTCTAGAGTCATATGATTTGCCCAAAATGAATCAGGATGATATACACAAGTTAAACAGATCAGTTTCAAGTAATGAAATAGAAGACACCATCAGAATCCTACCAACCAAGAAAAACCCAAGTCTGGATGAATAAACAACTGAGTTCTACAAGACTTTTAAAGAAGAACTAATACCAATATTTCTCAAATTATTTCATGAAATACAAAAAGAAGGAACACTTCGAAACTCTTTCTATGAGGCCAATATCACCCTGATTCCAAAACAAGACAAAGACACATCAAAGAAAGAAAACTTAAAAAAAAAAAAAAAAAAAAAGAAAAGAAAAAAGAAACTTAAGAAAAATATCTCTAACGGCCATAGATGGAAAAATTCTCAATACAATTTTGGCAAATTGAATATAACAACATGTTAAAAAGATAGTGCCCCATGATCAAGGGATGCAAGGCTGGTTTTACACATGGAAATGAATAAATATAATTTATCACATCAACAGATTAAAGAGAGGAATCATTTGATCATCTCAATCAATGCAGAAAAACATTTGACAAAATACAGCACCCCTTCATATTCAAAACACTAGAAAAACTAGGAATAAGAGGAATATATCTCAACATTGTAAAATCTATCTATGATAAGCCCCAGGCCAACATCATTCTGAATCGGGAAAAATTCAAAGCCTTCTCTCTAAAAACTGGAACAAGACAAGGATGCCCTCTTTCACCACTTTTATTTAACATAGTTCTTGAAACTCTAGCCAGAGCAATTAGACAATTAAAGGGATATAGATAGGAAAATAAGAACTCAAATAATCACAATTTTCCAAAGATATGATTGTATACCTAGAAGTCCCAAAAAATTCCACCAGAAAACTACTAGAACTAATAAATGAATTCAGCCAAGTAGCAGGATCTAAAATCAACACCTATAAATTGAACACAATTCTGTATATCAGTGACAAATCCTCAGAAAGAGAAACAAACTACCCCATTTACAATAGCCTAAAAAAAAAAAAAAAAAAAAAACTAAGAATCAACTTAATGAAAGAGGTGAAATACTTCTACAATGAAAATTACAGAGCACTAAAGTAAGAAATTAAAGAAGACCTTAGATGATGGAAAGATTTCCCTTATTCCTGGATAGGCAGAATTAATATTGTAAAATGACCATACTACCAAAAGCACTATACAGAGTTAATGTAATTCCAATCAAAACCACAGTGACATTCCTCATGGAAATAGAATAAAGCAGTCATGAAATTCATCTAGAAAAATAAGAGACCCAGAGTACCCAAAGCAATACTTAGCAAGAACAGTGAAGCAGGTGGCATCAGTATACAAGACCTTAAACTATACTATAGAGCAATAGTAACAAAAACAGCATGGTATTGGCACCAAAATAGACTTGTAGACCAATGGTACAGAATAGAGCACACTAAGATAAATCCACATAATTACAGTTATCTCATATTAGACAAAGGTGCCAAAAACATACATTGGAGAAAATATAGCCTCTTCAACAAATGGTGCTAGGAAAACTAAAAATCCATATTCAGCAAAATAAAATTAAACCCCTATCACTCACCATGCACAAAACTCAATTCAAAGTGGATCAAGGACCTAGGAATTAAACCAGAGACCCTGTGCCTAAAAAAGGAAAAGTAGGCCCAAATCACCATCATGTTGGATTTGGCCCCGAATTCCTTAATAATTCCCCTGTAGCACAAGAAATAAAATCAAGAATCAATAAATGGGATGGATTCAAACTGAAAATCTTCTTCTCAGCGAAAGAAACAATCAGTGAGGTGAATAGGGAGCCTACAGAATGGGAGCAAATTTTTACCACACGTATATAAGATAGAGCACTAATCTCTAGGAAGTATAAAGATCTCAAAAATCTTAACATCAAGAAAACAAATAACTCAACCAAGGAACTGGATAGACACTTCTCAGAAGATGATATACAGTCAATCAACAAATATGTGAAAAATGTTCGACATCTATAGCTATTAGAGAAATGCAAATCAAAACTAAGATATCATCTCACTCCAATCAGAATGGCAGCTATTAAGAACACAAACAACAATAAATGTTGGAGAGGATGTGGGGAAAAGGCACACTTGTACACTGCTGGTAGGACTGCAAACTGGTATAGTTAATATGGAAAGCAGTATGGAAAATCCTTTGGGAAACTGGGAATGGAACCACTATTTGACCCAGCTATCCCACTCCTCAGTTTCTACACAAAGGACTTAAAAACAGCATACTACAGGGACACATCCACATCAATGTTTATGGCAGCACAATTCACAATAGCTAAACTGTGGAACCAACCTAGATGCCCTTCAGTAGGTGAATGGATAAAGAAAATGTGGTATATATACACAATGGAATACTATTCTATTCAGCTTTAAAAGATAATAAAATTATGGCATTTGTAGGTAAATGGATGGAGTTAGAGAATACAATGCTAAGTGAAATTAACCAATCCCAAAATATCAAATGCTGGATGAATGTTTTCTCTGATATAAGGATGCTGATTCATAATGGGGTTGGGAGGTAAAGCATGGAAGGATTAGATGAACTCTAGATAGAGCACAAGGGAGGGAGGGTAGGGGAGGGCAATGGGGGTAGGAAAGTTGGTGGAATGAGATGGACATCATTACCCTAAGTACATGTATGAAGACACAAATAGTGTGACTCTAATTTGTATACAACCAAAGATATGGAAAATTGTGCTCTGTATGTATAATATGAACTGTAATGCATTCTGATGTCATATATAACAAATTAGAATAAAAATAGTAAACACACACACAAAAAAAAAATAAAAAAAAAATAAAAAGAATGGAGGGGCCTGGCTGGAATATATCTCAGTTGGTAGAGGGAGGGTAGGGGAAGGGGCATGGGAGTATGAAAGATGGTACAGTGAAATAAAAATCATTATCCTAAGTACATGTAATAAAGACAGAAGTGGTGTGACCCCACTTTGTGTACAGAGGCATGAAAATTTGTGCACTATATGTATAATATGAATCGAAATGCATTCTGCTGTCATATATAACAAATTAGAATAAATTAAAAAAGAATTATTAGGCTATTCAAATTACATATTCGCTCTTTGATTTTTAAATGACATTTGTTTTTCAAGGGAAAAGCATGTGTCTGTACATATTTTTAATAGCATTACATTAAGAATATTTTCTATTTATTTATTTATACTGGGGATTGATCCCAGGGTTGCTGAACCACTGTCCATTTTTCCTTTTTTATTAGAGTCAGGGTTAGGGATTTGCTGATTTGCTTATGGCCTCGCTAAGTTGCTGAGGCTGGCTTTGAACTTGAGATCCTGCTGCCTCAGCCTCCAGAGAAACTGGGATTACAGGCATGTTCACCATGCCCAGTAATTTTCCATTTTATTGAAATTGAAATCTTGCTGTTTAATAGGTATAAACATATTTGATCATGTGTAAATACATTAATTTAGACATCTTTTCTGATTTCATATTGTTTCTAGTATTTCCTATTTTAAAACATTTTGTAGTAACATTCTTATATATTAATTTTTAAATCATTTTATTTCTTTAAAATAAATATTACAAAGTTTATAAATACAGTAGGCTGTGGCACTCAAAATTGTAGATAAAATAGCTTATCTTAATTATTTAAGAAGCAGCATGTCTGAGAGGATTTTAAGAACACATGTAGAGACAACCAGGTATTATGTTCTACTTTATTAAAGTAATATAAATTATAGTGCTTTATTTATGAAGTACTCTTAATGAAAGAATTAAATCAAATCTAATCCAATTCCTACTTTGCAATCACCAACTAAGGTATAACAAAAAATCAAAGACACAAGCTGGGTGTGGTGGTGCAGGATTGTAATCCCAGCTACTCAGGAGACTGAGACAGCAGTATAACACGTTCAAAACCAGCTGTGAAAACTTAGTAAAACCTTGTTTCATAATTAAAAAAAATAAAAATTAGGCATATAGCTCAGTGGTAGAATGCTTCTGGGATCAATCTCTAATACCACACACACACACACACACACACACACACACACACACACCAAAACAAAGTAAATAAAGAGCTTTAAAGAAATACAGTAAAAATAAAACCTATAAGAATACAAACAGAAACATGTCCATAATTTGTTAAAGTTTTCAAGATACATGGTCTACCATATAGGAAAATATTGTGGAAAAAATCAAGAAAGGGAAAATCCTACAGATTAGAGGACAATAGAATCATTTACCAAGCTGGCAATATCTTGTGCCTAACTGGGGATCCTAATTTCAATAAAATAACTTGAAATAAATTATGAGGCATCATGGAAATAAATATAAATGGATAAATATTAAATGACTGTATTAGTCAATTCTATCTGCTATAACAAAATTATCTTAGTGTGGTGACTTATAAACCAAAATACATATAGTTCTTATAGTTCTGGTGGCTGAGAAGTCCAAAATCTAGCATTGGCAGATTTAGCTCCTCAGTAGATTCATGTTTTTTTGGGTTTGTAGCTGATTGCCTTCTGCCTATGTCCTCATGTGGTAGAGAGTGAAAGACCCTGGTGTAAGGTCACTAATCCTGTTTATGATGGCTCCACTCTCAAATGTCCACTTCCTATTAATATCACCTTGGAGGTTAGGATTCCCATATTTGATTTGAAGGAGACTTCTTGAGCCCATTACACAATCTAATTTTTGATAACATCAAAACACATATTGTTCAATTTGTAGGTGAAAGCTGGAAAAGGGTTTGTTTTATGTTATTTTTATATTTTTATTCCATATGTCGATTTTTCTTCCCAGGACATATATGATGTGTGGAATTTGTATGCATAATTGTTTGCAGATAAAGGAAATCTATGGGATGAAGTCAAACATGATTGGCTCTGTGTTGATATTTGCTAATGTTGATGATGATTTTATCTATGTTTTTCTTTATGGACAATTTGCAAATGTCCATAGCAAATTATTATGTACCAAGTCCTGAAAGGCAGAAATAAAAGTGAATTTAATACTTAGGCAGGGAATGAAAAACATAGAGCCTTATGCAATGTGTGTGTGTGTGTGTGTGTGTGTGTGTGTGTGTGTGTTTGTGTATGTGTGTGCGTAGACAGGATTTATCTTGCAGATATTTGAGGAAGGAAAACAAATCAACAGCTTTACAAATTAGAAAACACTGTTATCAACAACATACATGTGAATTGGTTTAGTAGCAAACAGACCATTACAACTTTCTTTCATTCTATCATTCCACTGTTGTACACATTCATGTGCTGAATTTCTCTACATTATGTTAATAGGGTGAAAAAGAAAATAATAAGCAACTAAAAACAAGGTGTAAAAAAGCCAAAAGGGTCTTCTTGGTTTAGTGGCAAAAAAAAACCCTCAAGTCTTGCATTAGCAGTAAAGAGAAAATCAAGCATAAAACTTGCCATTTATTAGCATGTACAATTAACTTTAAAAGAAGATTAAGCCCTCAAGGAAGGTATGTTTATAACACTAAGGAAAGAGTTCCACCAGAAAACCTGTGACCCTAACACAGGTATGAAAAATGTGGTAGCTTCTCTTCAAGATTTTGGTCTCTATAACTCCTTTGAGACAACAGAGTCTACTTAAATGTCCTGTTCCTCTATATTAAGAATAATTCACTCAATAATTCTGAAAGGTAAAATACGATTTGAGATATGTCCATATTTCTCCTCCTGGCTGCTTGGGCTATATCTAAGCTTAAGTGAGAACATCAACCATCTGAAGGGGCACTGGGATCAATAAAGAAAGAATAAACTACAATTTAAAGAAGCTATGAACCTAAATGGCATATGGTAGCAACAGCTTGGGATGTATGTGTGGCAACAGATTAGAAGATTCTTCATCAAAGAGACTAGGACACAAAATTGGAAAGCCAAGGGTTTATTTACCTGATAATAGCATCCAAAGATAAAGGATTTAACACTTAAGGAGATCTTGCAAACTCATAAGATGGTTTCCAGCACCATGATATACACAACAGCTAAACTGAGTAAAATAGAAATGACTCAATTATATCAGATGATAGAGTATAAAGTTCAGGGAAGCCAGGTGACATTTAACTGACAACAACCAGGAAGCCATTTACCACAGACACTGTAATGACCACAAGCACAGTTGGAGTAGCAGCACCATGAACCCAATTCATGAAGACTTACATTGGGGATCAATAGAAGATCTCTCTAGGGACAAAACAGATTGGTGCAAGACAAATGCACTATTTGGTTTATCCCAAAAGGAGAAAGCAAGGTTTGGTCACAGCAAATCTGAGGGAGATTATCTTAATAAATATATTCTAAGCCCTTGCATAGTTTCCAGAATTGATTCATATTAAGACCCAGAAGTTACTATGCAGAATGATCTTTCAGCACAATACCACACACACACACACACACACACACACACACACACAAAAGATTTCTTTATCCTTTACCTAAAGGGATTTATGATCATATGTTCAGTTAGGTTGCACTTTGGGAAATGGGGGTTATTCACATATTTCTAGCACTCTTGATACAGGGTCTATGTGATATTAAAATATGGACACATTGGGAAACATTGTCACAGCCTTCTGACTTGTTGAAGGTATGAGGAAGTCAGGTAACAAATAGCTTATATGAACCACCTTTGTGGTCACTAACAATTAACCTGAATATTTAATAAGCATTAACATATTTGGAAATTGACACAACATTCAAATTGGATTTCTGATTGTGATTAATAACTGCCACATTGGAGAAAACCAGGCAGAAAACTCTGAAACTGCTCCTTCATAACCAAATTCCTAAAAAGTAATTATGCAAAATTTGTGTCTTGTGAGCATGTCAAAGATGAAGAGATTCATTCTTGCCTCACACATGTAAGAAATCCATAGACATGTTCCTTTCCCATCTCTACTTGCCTTGCTTGCCAAGGAATTTTATTAGTTCATAAAATTGGTTACAAGTGTCTGCCACCCACAGGTAGAGATTTATGGGCAAAAGCTGATAAATTCTAATTGGGCTGCTTTTACCCTTAGTTTCAGTTTTGTTTATCTTGAAGAAGCTTTCTCACAATAAATACTTCTGATGCTTAAACCTATAGAATAAACGTTCCAAGTTTGTTCATGGTCAGTCTTCTTCCACCAGAGGCAGGCTGAACAACCAAGCCCCAGCCTTTTCTCTACTTTGGTGTCTGTCGTTTTCCTTATCCCCTCAGCAAGGTGCTTGTATCCCTGAATAAATGGTTTTGCAGGACATGACAACCTGGGAAGCTGAGGCATGAGGATTGTGAGTTGAAAGCCAGCCTCAGCAACTGAGCAAGGCTCTAAGAAACTTAGCAAGTCAAAAAAATAAAAATCAAAAAGAGCTGAATTTGGAGCTCAGTGGTTAAGTGCCCCTGGGTTCAATCTCTGGTAAAAAAAAAAAAAAAAAAAAAAAAAAAAAAAAAAGAAGAAGAAGAAAAAAATAAGATGTCCCCACTGGTAAAAATACGTAAGTTCAAGAAACAAGAAGTTGAAATAATAGTGATCTTCTTTATTCACTCAACAGCCAATGATTCCCTATGGCTTCAATTCCCAATGATCCAGTTGGGAAATTTGAACTTTCATCATGAGACTCTCATTTCTGCAGGTTTAGAGCTTTCTGGGACCAAAGGAAGTAAGATTTTCTGTATATTCAAATATAAGAATTCCTTTCTAATATAAATAATTGTTGCCACTGTGGCACCTAAATTTCCTTATTTAGACTCAAGGATTCTCAGGCAGAAAATAAGTTATTGTGTTGACTAAGTTTTATTTTAGTATCTATATGTGAACTTCAAAGATATTATTATTTTCTTTTTTTTTTTGGGGGGGGGGTGTACTAGGGATTGAACTCAGAGGCACTGAACCACTGAGCCACATCCTCTCCTTATTTTGTATTTTATTTAGAGACAGAGTCTCACTGAATTGCTTAGCGTCTCTCCTATGCAGAAGCTGGCTTTGAACTCGCAATCCTTCTGTCTCAGCCTCCAGAGCTGCTGGGATTGTAGGTGTGTGGGGCACCACACCCAGACTCATTGTATTTCAAAGAAATCATTTCATCATAGGAGTGAGGGTTAAATTTATGTATCAACTTGACTGAGACATGTGACCAAGCATTATGCTGGGTTTACCTCTGAGGATATTTGATATTATAATAGATTAACATTTGAACAAATATACTGAGTAATGCAGATTGCTGCCCATAATGGTGGGTATCATCCAATTAATTGAAGACCTGAATAGAACAAAAAGATTGTGTGACAAGGATCTCCTCCTGCTTGGGTACTGACAGGACAAATCTTTCCCACCATCAAACTGAACCTACTGTTCTTAAGCCTGCTGATTTTGTGTGCAAATTACACCATTGCTCTCTTGAGAGTTTGCAACTTGCCATCTGCAGATCATGGACTTGTCATAATCATATGAGCCAATTACAAATGTTTATTCTCCTACTGGTTTCCTTTCTCTGCAGAAACCTAAAACAGTAGGATATTATCAGATGAGGCAATTCTTTCATAGAGCTGCTGTGAGGTTTTTTCTCAAGAATGATATTCCCTTCTGTTCAGTATGAAAAATATGGTCTCTTCACATAGCTATAACTCCTCATCTCAAGACATCTGATTCAGGAAAGCAATAGATAGATGGTTGATTGATTGGTTGATTGACAGATTGATTGATTCAGGAAACCTCTGTGTCTCTAACTCTATATCATGCGTGCTACAGATCTCACCTGCCAAGGCAATTATTCACTTTAAATACTATATAATATTGTATTTTGGTATCTGCACTCTGGATTTGTTAACCCCTAGTATCTAAATAATATTTCTCCAGGATTCACATTGTTCTTATTTTATCAGTCTCAGCCTGGACTATGTTCCAACAGTTTTCCTTCAGGGTAGGTCTTTGTCTTTCTGAAAAAGCACATTTGTTCTACTTTCCCTGATACCTAGGGGTGTATGCTGTCATCTCTTGATCTTTGCTTTGCCCCACTGTGTTCTCTGAGTCTTTTTTAGAAACATCTGAAGCCTGCACATCTTATTATGGCATTTCAGATTGTTCTAGACCCTTTGGAGGGCAAGCTTTTGTTTGTCATTCCTGAGTCTTCTTACCTCTCTGGCCTTTCTGTTTATTGTTTCTCTTCTTATCTGCCGCTGTGCAGCAGGCAGCCCAGATCTGAAGTCATGGAATGCATTAGCCACACCAGCTGCCCTTAGAAGCTCTTGTGGGATTTAAGAAACTCTCATGTAGCTTCAGGGAATGTGTCACCAATTAATTACCTTTTTTTGCAAATTTTTTTTTTTTTTATTTGCCTATTTGGTGTTTATGGTAGGTTCTAGAGAAATTTTTAAAAATTGCTACACTGATGACCATATTGTCTGTGGCTTAGATTTATTTTTTTTTAAATTCATAATATTAAAATTATATATTTTTTCTAAAAATCTAGTCTTTTTATGTGTATTTATAAAATTATAATTTCAAACAAATCATATTAATGAATTGCATCATGTTAGTTGTATATTCTGTGTTATATAATGCATAATATACATTATTTATTATATATTTAACATATAACCTAGATTAAATAACTTTAATTTGTTAATAATTTCCAATAGAAAATGTATAAATTTTATTTTTATTTTAATGACATCTTTAATTAGTGCAATATTCTCCCTCATTAGACCATAAGGCAACTGAAAACTGAAGTAATATTTAATTTATTTTGATAATACAAGTGACTAAAAATAATACCTAATATATATCAGTAATCAAAGTATAATTCAAAACAATGTTATAGTTCAAACATGAAGCTTTTATTACTTAAACTTCAGCATTTTAAATAATTAAGTGAAGCACAGGGACTTTGCCACAAAATCAAGAATGATGAATTGGAAAAAAATCATCAAAGTTATAGGCAACACGATCCATATCATGTTGCAGAGAAATTAATATTCAAAATTTATATGTAAATGCCACAACTGAACCAATTTTTTTGTATATATCCGGGATGTTTTAATCATTCCTGAATATGGATGAAAGTTTTCTCAAGAATTTCTAAAAAATAGCATGTGAGAACAATATATATTAAGTTTTTATAAATTCATACTTGACACAGTAGTTTTACTTAGTAAGGTACAATAAAAACCTTGACCTTATTGCTCTCCTCAAACTTCTCTTTAAAAATATATTGTAGAGAAGTGATGGAAAGTAAATATCTGATTTGGTATTGAAAAATTTTCTCTCCTGGATGTCATACTATACCCAGTGAAATTTACTTAATCATGTGCACCTTTAAGATGATATTTTTGCAGAAAAAATAGCATTGTATTTTATAAATAAGTTCTACTTTATTCTTAATTATTATGAATATCTTTTTTTCCTTAGTGCAAAAATAAACATGACCTATCAATAAATTTCCAAGAATATTTTTAAAATCATGTGTGAATGTGTTTCTTTCCATCTTTGAAAGCTTATCTCAGATTTAAATTTCCATGTCTATAGTTCCTCTGCCATTCTGTTGCTGTTTCTCTCAATATATAACCACATTATTCTACTACAGAATGTTTGTAAAAAGCATTTATAAATAGGGCTTTCTTGAAAGATTTTGTAATTTTTTTGTATAAGTGCCTTTGAAGTTTATAAACAAAAATACAAGGCCTGCAGACAAGGGCTTCCTATTCTTGGAGGACAAACCCTAGCACATTTTAGCAATTTATTTGACTTTCACTGTCCATTTCTTCCAAGAAATCAATTTATCTTTCTCTCTGGAGCCTCTGAATAGGACTCCATTGCCAATTGACTGGTTGCAGGGATTTCCCTGGCTAGCTGCCCCTTTGCTCTTTTTCCAGTGCTGTCACTAGAGAGAAATGACCCTCCACTTTGGTAAAGAAAACACACTCTGACAAATAGTGCCATCCTTGTACAAAAACAATTCACATGCATGCGATGTGGCATTCATATGTATTTTCATGTCTGCATGCATACCTAAAGTTTCCAGTATATGGATGTTATCCTCCAATATAGTGGCTATAATCACTTTTTTAAATACGTAAATTTATCTGTGATTCTGTAGCAGATTTTTAAAATGCACATGATTTACTTAATGGGAAGAAATAGCCTCTGCAAATGTTCATTTAACTTCCTTCTTCCTAACAGAGATTGTGCTTGGTAGAGTTACACAAAGCATGCTGGTATGAAAAAAAATAATTTGGAAAATAAAGAATTCATAGGCATTGAAATAATTACCATTAGTTACATGAGAAATTTTGTAGGCCAAGCTCATCTTTCATACTTTACTGTACATTTTTTACAGTTATTTTTGTACAGCATTTTTTAAAAAAAAAATTCCATGTTAATCTTATGCCTGAATGTCTAAGCAATACTGATTATTTTTTCCTAAAGAAAGAGGAGGAGTAGAAAGGTGTTCCCTCTCTTAATATGAACATAGTGTTCCATATGATATGTTCTGATTTTGCTCTAGTTCAAATATAAATTATAAATGGGCAATGAATATATATCACTAATTAAGACATAAATAATGTTAAGTATAGAGTGAAATATCTGCAAAACAAAGTGTTCTTAATTCTCCAAATCCACTGAGAAAATCTGTTAATATGGACAATACTGATGATAGAGAAGCCAGATTTCTTGCTACTAAGCATTGTCTTTGAGTGTCTTTTCACTAGCGTCTCATGATTTGGTTTTGTTTTTATATTTGTGTCTCCTATTCATTACTAGTATAAGAAAGAAAATATTTATGTTTAAAGATTATACTCCTTGCTTTAGATTAATTCTTCTCAGTTTTCCATATCTAATATTAAAATGTTTAGACTTTCTCCTCTGTCATAAAGGGGTTATGTCAATGATTCCTAAATACACACACACTCCCACACAAAAGCATTTGCAGTGAATTCCTCTGACATTGTGATATTATATTGTACCTATTACTATCAAAAAATAAGCAATGTGTTATGAATCTGTAACATTTGATATTTTTTTTTATCTTTTGTATTTGTTTTTTTGTGCTTTAGGAGATCATAAAACGAATTGAAACAAGTGTAGAATTTCTTGTTTCCCACTAAGATTGGGTGGTTATTGTCAAAACAAACTTCATGTAATAAATGGCCTTAAGAATGGAAAAAACTTAGTTTATGTTTATATATTCAATGTAATCAACTCCTTTCTCTAAGTAATATCACTATTAAATAGCTAACAAATTGGCTGAAATTCCCAAACCTTTCCTTCTACATCATTTTGTGGCATTCATTTCATGGATTTCAAAGTTTGCTTTTATGATATTTTAGTCAAATGGCCTTTTTATTTTGCTGTTTATAAAAGAGTAGAATTAATAAAAGTTCTCCAGGTACTATAGTACTAAATTCAGATTTCAAATAACATTGTTTTACTAGTTAAAAAACAAATCTATACACAATGTCTGTTGACCTAAAAATCTCATTTAAGTGACTCTACGTGAACATGTAAAAGCACCGTTACTCCAGGAGTGTTCTTGGAGCAATGTGGCATAGTCTCTCCATGTTCCTGGGTTAGTTTGTCTTGGTTTAAATTTTGGCTTCATCTTTTATTGCCTATGTCACCTGGGAAAATTTGTATAATTTCTTTAAATATTAGCTTCCTTCTCTATAAAAGGGGGTAAAGCTAGTGTTCCTATATTTTTGTGAAGCTTCACATGGTAAAATGCATAAGCTTATTAGACCAATTCTGTGTACACTGACAGAACACAATGTGTGAAAGTCAACTTGTGATCTAGATATGCATTTCCTTCTAGCATCAAGATAATCAAATAATAGCACTTAAAGCTTTAACACAGATTTCTATGAGCTAAAATAAATAAGATAGTTGAGCCTTGCAAAAGAGAAAGCAACAGAATTTTCGTTTCACCAATTTGCCATCATTTCTTTGGCACAAAATTGATTCTTTTCCTATCATTCAGCTAACATACCTTGTTTGCCTTTTGAAAATTTATGCTGCTATTAAACATCAAAAAGTGTGTCACATGGAAATGCCTTCCTGGCAGGGTGTGCTGTTACTGTTGAATCATCTGTTTGTGCTATCATTAAATACAAAAGCTTTGAAGTAAGACCTAAAGCCAAAAATTTTCACAGATGTTGCATGGAAATAAACTTCAAAAAGGATGCACAGTGCTCATGCACAGACAGGTAAACATCTGTGAGAGAGAAACAGAGGAAAGCAAGAGAGACAGGGAGCAAGACTCACTCACAGGCTCAGCTTTGAACATGCAGGCTCTAGGCCTTCTCTTTCAAATTTATGTCTCTATATGGTTTCCTGCCTCTCTGCTAGGAGACTACTGAATTCTCACTTTTGAACTAATTTACATTGACCATTTCCCAAGCTCCCAATAGTTTCTCCTACAGTGAGGTTTGTTTTGTCTAATGAGGCTCAGCAGTGAATAGGCGTGACAAAAAGAAACTTCCCATTTACAAGCCCTTTCTGTCTTGGATGATATTCCAGAAGAGGTAAGACCAAGGATGAATAGAAGATCTCCTTGAATCTGAAGGTTTGAAACTGGAGATCCTATGAACACAATGTATTCAAACTCACTAAATATTTTTATGAAAGTATATTTTAGATCTTAATGCTACAAAATAGGGATGAACAAGACTATAAACACAAGTTTCACTCTTGATAACCCTTATACCATGAAATAAATTTTCTCTATTTTGAAGAAGTCCCCAGGATTCAGATCAAATTTTTACTTTGAAATAATTATTTTTTGTTCTTTTTCTCCTTTCATTTTATCAGCCAAAGCTTTAGAGATACTGATACCATCACAAAATGAAGAACAAGAAAACAAAACTAAAATTAGAGCAAGTCAATCTATCAGCATTGTAGCTTGATATCTCAAAGCCTAAAGCTTACTCAAAACCCCCAAATAATTTCTTCAAACAAAGTTATAACTGGAGATAAACATCCCAGTTCCTTTTTAGTTTTCAGGACCATTATTTTCTATTATTAGTTTATCATATGATTTATTTTTCATAAACACAAGGATCTATCAAATTCATGGCACTAAATCTCTTACTGCTTTGATCTTCACTTATGCTTTAAGGCAAAACAGTACAACTGAAGCTCTGCTTTTGAAATGTAGATTCTTTGCCCTTTATGTACCAGTCAAACCTTCCTCACCTCCAAGCATTCTGGAACTGATCGATGGATGGCAAGCTCTGCCTCCAAATGCCTTTTCTCTTCTTATCCTCAGTAAGAATTTATCACTAAGTAGAAAGAGATGAGACTGCTACTGAAGCCTGGGAGCACAACTTCTCAATTCATCAACTCTGCTGATGTTACCCCTGGCTCAGAGCTCCCATTTTTTTCCCTGCCTCTATGGGCTGTGTAGGGATTGTTTCGATATAAGCCCGGAAGGCTTAAGGCAGAGATCTTGTGCTATTCAAGTCTACATTTACTGAGTGATCAGTTCAGTGTACTAGCAACTCTGATAATAACTAGGAACCAGAGTGCTGCCCTAAATTCTGAGTTAACAAAGAGCTATTAAGGGAAATCACATGATTCTGAAGATAAGAGAAAATATGACATTCTGGTTCATACTGATTGTCTTTATTATGATATTATTTTTTTAATTAATTTTCTTAAATGTGATATTTGGGTCAGGAAATGTGGTCAGAGTTCTGACTACAGTATTTATGAGCCTTTTGATCAGGGATATTAGTGTAACCATATATCCATTTTGATAGTCATTTGTTTATTAGTTCAAATTTAGTTACAAATTAGTTGGAAAAATCATATACGCTACTCAAGGTTTTATGATGTGTAAATCAAATATGAATTTTCGTGTTTAGGAAAGACTAGAATAATCACTCAGTGTGGACTGGGTTTTCTCTAAATAAATCCTAAAAAAATTAGGAACACTTAAACCTCTTTGACAGGTTAAATATAATTATGTCAAGAAGAAGGGGTTTCATGAATTCTCTATTCTTCTAATATCTGGTGATTTACTTTTGGAAATCATTGCCCCACAAAAGATCTGTCCATGCCATGATGTCCAGAATTTGTCAACGTTACATTTCATGTTAAAAGATGAGATGAAGTTAAGGTCTGGGTGGGTGTAATCCACCTGGATTAGGTTATCCAGGCGGGCTCTCAATATAGTCACATTTATTCTCAGGAGAGAAAAGCAAAAAGAGTTTTTAGTTGGACCAAAGAGCAGAAATACAATCAGGAAAAAAGCAAGCTATGTGACTCAGAGAAATCAGAGTGACACAGCCACGAGGGATAAGCAGGAAGAAGCAAGAATATCCTCTTCTTCAGCCTTGACAGAGAGCATATCCCTAACAAAATACTGATTTACAGCTTCTGGCCTACTTGGTTGTGAGAAAATAAAATTCTCTAGATTTAAGCCACTTAGTTTAATAGTAATTTTTTCAATAGACACAGGAAATTAATATATTGACATTTTGCCAGTTGGCATATCCTTTGTGTGTTTTGGCAAATTTAAGATCACAGAATCATAACACTGAAAGTAGGGACTGCATCTTTTTCGTCTTTGTTTTGGACTCAGTAGGTAGTACAAATGTTTACACATGGCAAAGTCCAGAAGAAAGTTGCCTAATAGATAGCTGAACACAAATTTCAGTGAGAGAATTATTCTAGATACAGAACCTATGCAATAATTGGGAATGCGTTTATGAATATGTTAAAATGAACCCCACTATTATATATAACCTCCATACACAAATAAAAACATGAAAAAAGATAGAATAGTAAAAAAGTAGCAAAATTGAGCAATTAAGTGCTTATGTTTAATTAAAAGAGGGTACAATGATATATAGATATGTTTTACATTGAATCATCTAAAAATTGACATAAATATCTATAATTGAAAAAAAATATGAGTTGAACTGACAATTTAACAAAGAAAGACATTACTAACGGGTTTTGTATATTATGTTGATTGCACTTCTGGTTTACAGTCCAACTTGTAAAAAACTAGGATATTCTCCCCTTCCTCAGAAGAATTTTTAAAAAGGTAATCAAATAGAAAATTAGTAACTCTTCTTATAGCCACTGTGCACTTGAAGCCACAGGGCAAATTGCAGCCTCTACAACTACAGAAAAACACAGTAGAGTATAGACCATCAGCTCCTTAATAGAAGAAACCCCAAACAGAAGGATTCCAATGCGAGCAGGAACACCTAATTTTAATTGACAACTTGGTAGAGGTTCAGTTGGACTAGCTTGAGAGTTAACATTTTCTGTGGAAATAGAAACTTCCCACACTGAAATGTACGGAGGGAAAAAGAGTGAAAAGTAAAATGGAACATTGTAACCTAATACGGTATGGAAATTTATAAAAAAAAAAAAAATTAGATGGGCATAATGAATAACAGAAATAGAAGGAAGAGAAAAAGTACCAGAAGGAATATTTGCAGTAATAATTGGAGTAGTAATTCTCTATAACCAATGCCAGACTGGAAACCAAAATCCAATAATCTCTGGGTCACCAAACAATGAAAATAATTTTAAAACTGAAAAAGAGAAAGAAAGAAAGAAAATATCTAAATAAGAAAAATATCACCTGGGCAAGTTATATTCAAATTTACAAAAACCAAAGACAAAGAGTTGAATAAAGCCAAGAATGGTTAAGAAACAGTTCACTTACAGAGTAAGAAGGACAGAATTATAATAGATGGTTTTTAGAAACTACACAAGCAAGAAGAAAGTGGCTGAAAACATTTAAGTTCTGAAAGAAACTATCAACCCAAATTTCTGTTTCCAGGAAAGTTATACTCCAAAGAGGAAAGAAGAAAAAAAAAATACTTTCTCAGATAAACAGATATTAAGGAAATTTGTCACCAATTACCTGCCTCACAAGTAGTGTTTAAAAATGCTCTCTAGAGAGATGGAAAATAATACAGGTGAAAAACTTGAACTTAAATAAGGACCAGAATAATAATGGAACAAATGAAAGCAAAACAAAGCATTTTATATTGAATTACAGGACTCTCAATTTTGCAAAAATAACTGTTAGAATTTATCAAAAAGTAAGGAAGTCTCTTGTAGCTTATTATTTCAAAATCAATAAAATTTTATTAATACAAAACTGTAACTTCAGAGTTCATAAATTTATTTAAGTGAACAATTGCTTCTTTTCAAAACAATTAGCAGAGCTTTATACCAATAAATGGTATTGATGAGGTACAATAGCTACAACTGAAAGCACATTAAAGAGAATACAAAAAGAAAAAGAAAATGGCAGCAGACCTCAATGGACCACCAATGTTTTATTCGGCACCAGAGAGGAAGACCTTTGGTGGGGGGGGAATGGTGGCGGGCCACCATGAGGGTCTGGGTTTTATAGTGTCTTAGCAGAGCCAGGTCATGAGAGGAATTAGTTACTTTTGGCAGGCCTTTTTGTGGGGCAGGGCCAGGTCATGGTAGGAAGTTTTGTGGTAGGGTTAATTTAGGGTGGGGCAGGAGGGCAGGTAGGGGAACAGTAAGGGAAGTTCCCTTCCTGGGGCTCATTGTCCACATCCCTCAATAACCTATGACATGAGATGTTTATATTTCTTCTCACAGAAACCCCAGTAAATGATAATAAAGGAATTTATGCAATGTTTTCCCAAAAGGTCTAACAGTGAAAAAGAAGAAAATAATATATTTCATATTTGCACCTGGCTATAATTAAGTCATTATATCACGTCTGAATGCAAGAAAGTTTTGACATAAGAACTCAAGACAATTATTCATACACATACTTCAGAAAAATTTCTACATTAATAAGATATAATAAATGAACATGGAGATCAAAAAACAAGGTGAGGAAATAAGCATGGAGGTGAGGAAACAAAGATGGAGATGAGGGAGGAGACAGCACAATGCAGTAAGTCCCAGGTTGAAGAGGTCTCACTTTGCTGCTGCTTCTGATGGGAAACAAAATACAATGGAGTAATTCCTTGAAGAGGTTGAAGACCAAGGAGGAAGAGAGAAGGACTGGGAAGCTGGAAGTCCAAATTGGAACTAAGCATTCTTCAAAAAACAAAATAAAAAGATCAGGAAAAGATCTGTACATCTGAAGGAACATTTGATAAAAACTAAAAATGGTTAAAGAAATTGAGGCAAAAGAAATGCTGAAACAATTATCATACCCAGGAAATCACAGTAGTGTACTTGAAGAACATTTAGACAACTAGCCATGTGCGTGAACTGGCCAAGTAATAATAATAATACTAATAGTGTTTTATATTTTTTCTCCATACATATATTTATTTGACCATTGTATTACGTAAAGGTGAAGAAAAAAAGAGCTATTTGTGTTTTACATGGGGAATTAGATTTTCTTAAAGAAATATTTTTCACTGAAAACTTTTAGCATGATTGATAGTGATCAGTGGCTATATTGACTTCTAATGAACAATTTCAAAATTTTATAAATATATGCTTGATAGACATTATTTTACATAAAATGTTACTCTGTAAATTTTGACATAGCCAATTGTTTTTTGCAGCAAAACTGGTTAACTTGCTATCATATGTTGATATGATTTCTTCTTCATTTCTCTTAATTGGTTCTTGTTTCCATTATTTTTTAAAATTTTGCTCTCTTGCCCACTTCTTCACATGATCCTCCTATTGAAATCCCATACGTTCTAAAAATATGGAGCTGGTTCTCTTCTTTAAAACATGGTATATGGAGGGAGAAAAATTAATTGAGATTATAATCACAAATATTAAGGGGAGTTTTGTGTGTGTGTGTGTGGTGGTGGTGGTGCTGGGGATTGAACAAAAGGCCTTGTCCTCATAAGGCAAGCACTTTACCAGCTAAGCTACATCACTACCAACTGAGGAATATTTTTAAGATAAAAAGGAAAATGGGAAATGACATAGATATGTGCTTCCTGAACTGCTTATCACACTATCCTTTCTTCTTTTCTGACATATCAATATTTTTATCTTCTTTACCTACAACTAGATTCTGTTATTAGTTCAAATTCATTTTTTGGAACATATTGTTCCAAAATAGTGTCTTTTTCTTGCTCTTAAAATGATGAGTTATCACTTATATTTTCTTGGGTCTCACCTTGCTGCTTCTTCTGATGGGAAACAAAATACTTTGAGAAATCCATCCATCATTGCTCTCTTAGAGTGATATTCTTCAGGCATGTTTGAAGATCTCAGTGGAATATGAAGAAAAAATTATCCCTATAAGTTATTCACTTTTTGCTTGTGCGCGCGCGCACACACACACACACACAAATCCACAACCTAAAGATGGATTGAGGTTGTACAATATCTTTGATCTTTACAGTTCTCAGCACTATGATGTAATATTTATAAAGATGTTGTGTGCCAGTATTTCTTCATATATGAAGAAATTCAACATCAGTTGTAATTAATCAATAATAGCTGATAAATAAACTTGCAAGTGATTTTGAGGCCCAAGCTAATATATACAATTTCCAGATCAGGAAATAGAGACAAAGATAAATAGTTGCTCATGATGACACAGTCAATAAATAGGAGATGAAGCTGAAATTGGAACACATGGGCATTAAAGCCTACATACATATAAATCTAAATTTAACGTTCTTACCCTGTACCTATGTTGGTCTCTTATAATAAACATTGGTAGATTTTGTGAATAATGACATGTATTGGTGAAAATATATCACATTTTGTGAAAATTTACATTGTATAATTATTTGATTTTTGACTTTTTTAAAGCCTCACAGTAATCAGACCAAAAGAAAAAACAAAACAAAGCAAAACAAAACACAATTTTCTATTAGAACAAAGCTCTTATTTCTTAGTCCATGATATAAAATTGGAAACTAAAACTTGAAAGATCAAGAATGTGTACAATAATGCATGGTACTGACTTGTTAAATTGTCAGAAGTAAATATGTTGACATAAGCCTATAGTAAATTTAATTATAGGTTCAAATAAATAGATCTATTCCTTCAAGCAGTATGCAGTTTTTACTGACAGGTCTTGCAATTGTTGTTATTGAATTCTGCTCAATAGCTAAAGAAGCAGTCATCAATTTGGTGGTTTTAACATTTCATTTTCTATTAGATATTAGAATGAATAGTGGAATGAGAATTGTGAATACAATTGCAAGTTGTATTTCAATCAACAACAAAACTTTGCAAAGTGACATAAAATCAGGTTTACATGAACTGAGATATTTAATGAGCTCTTGACAAAGAATGCCCAATAAATAATTTTAATATATTTTTTCTCTCTGTGGATACATATAATTTATAAAATTTAATGAAAATCTCAATGGGTACTTACATGGTTGATTGAATATTTTAGAAGTGAGTTTGGAAAAGGAGTGTAGGGTCATTTACCATACTTCCACTTGCTTCATGACCCCTACCATACCTGTTGTTAACTGGGATTTGCAGTCCAGTAACATTTCTATATATCTCCATTAAGAAAAGTTTTCTTTTTCTCATTTCCTATTCTTTCTTTCAGATTGCTTGCTGCTGATTTTAATCACGCTCTTGCTAGTGATTGAAACTATTTTGCTAGGTTCTCTGTCATGATCTTGACACATCTATCCTTACTCCAGTAATATTCTTCAAACACTTGGATGGCTTCAGTTACTGAGCACATGCCTTTTTTCCAGATTCGTTTTTGCTCCTGCAATCAAGTCTACACTTAAAAACCAGAGTGGCAATATTTAAAAATTCAAATCTGATGAGTCTATACTTACAATCCTCCTCTTCTTTTGCTATGGGTATTGATATAATACTGATAAATCTATAATGTGGAAGAAATACATACCTCCAGCATGGCCTATATGGGTATACAGAAAAACCCCGCACTTGAACTCTCTTTTTTTCCTCTCTAACTCTAGTTCGTGCTACCTCAGTGTTGTTACCTTCTTAATGTTTCAGGTTTAATCTCTCTTATTCTTCAACAGACCTTCTCATATTGTTTTCTGCCTGCTTCACAGAATTTCTCACTATTGTGCACTTGCAGATGTAGAAAGAATGCTATTCTTCATTTACTTCTCATTTTAAATATGCTTTGAGAGTCTTTTTCCTTAATGTGACTTTTGCTAATCATAATAGTGCAAGTTTCCAGTGCATCAAGCATCTTTCTCAGACTGATTTATACAGGGACATATTATGCAGCCTGATATGATGGACACATATACATCATACATTAAATTTACCCACAAAGTATTTTAAATTTATTTTATAATTAATTTAGCAAACTCTGTATGAAATTTATATACTTGGAAACCAATGTGTTATTACATATATTTGTCCTTTAAAAATACAAAAAAATGCTACCAAAAGTACACCTAGTGTACTTGTACCAAATTCACCAGAGAGATGAATGAAAACATCATAAAGTATACAAAAATGCATCTATATTTAATTTTTGTTAAGGTTAACTTTCAATTATATATATTAAAAAATATATATTTATATAAAAGGTAATGAGGCTTGATTTAGAAAATAAAGTTAATTCCCATGGGACAGCTATACCAATAAAACCTCTAATTTAAGCATTAATATTAAAATAAAACTATTTTTAAATATAACATTTAAAGTATAAATGTCATTCTGTCTAGCTGTAATGATAATAATGACTAGATTTTATTCCATGTTTTTGGGAAAATAAGTTTAAAATGTTTATCTATTTGAATTGCATATAAAGAAAACTTATATTGAGACTAATAAAAGGATTTAAGATTTAGAGGTAAAAATAACTGTAAGATATATGACCAAGAGTTAATTTAATACATAGAACACTATGAACACTTTAAAAATTGGCAAAAATACAAGCAGATACAAATGCTAAAAATTATGAAAGTGCTTGTCATACTATCAATAGTCTTGTATAAAAGCCAGAAGAAAGGATAAGAATATATTGCATAAAAATGGGACAAAAAATTACAGCATTTGCTTTACTTCAGCTGAAACCCCTCCTCATTTAACCTATGTTCATTCTACATTGTGCTTGCTTTTTAAAGTAAAATATACACATTTATTATATTCCTGCTTTTGCACATACAATCCTTTCTAGTTGACTTTTTAGTCTACTCTGACCATCTTTACTGTCATTCAATTCCTAAGAACTTAAGTTTCAGAATAAAATAAGTCAGAAAACACTCTCCCTCAACACCACTCTGAACAATTTGCACATTTGGTTATTACACCTTTAACATAACATCTTACGTTTACTTACGAGATGCTTATGTTCCTGTTTGACTATGATTTCTTACAGTCTTGAGTTCTCATGATTTATTTATAATGAGTTTTTATTGCTAAGCTCCATGTTGGCAATAATCAGTATATATTCACATTTGCTGTTTTGAATTCCAGGACACTGCAATACTGTTTTAAACCACCTTACTTTTTTTTTAATTAAAAAAAAATTAGTTGTAGGGGGACATAATACCTTTTATTTTATTTATTTATATGTAGTGCTCAGCATTGAACCCAGTTCCGTACACGTGCCAAGCAAGCACTCCACCTCTGAGCCAAAGCCCCCTAACAATCTTACTTTTAGTGAGATATGGGGAGGCAAGAAGACAGCTAGAGAGAGAGAGAGAGAGAGAGAGAGAGGAGAGAAAGGGAAAGAGAGAGACAGGGAGAGAGGGTGAGAGAAATTGAGAAATGTATAGTTTTATAGGATCATAGTTCCCTGGAAGAGAAAGCAGCTCATCATGCAATGCTTGAAGCACCAGGGTTGCTAACAGCCTAGACACAGGAGAAGGGACTGTTGGAAGGTACCTTCATTACCTTCAGCTGGAAGGAATAGGAGAGCCAGAGCAAGCAAGTATAGGTTTGGCACAGTTAGCTTAGGGAATAGGGGTTATCCCTATGTGAATGACCTCTGGTCCTGAACAATTAGAGTAGAACCACTGTATAAGAACATAATAAGGCAAGTGTTTGGGTGTGTATGGTTTTGATTGACACATTAATAAAGGAAACTGACTTGGCCAAGATAGGTCAACACAATATGTTACAATATAATATTAGAAATATGTGTGAAGAGTGAGCCATAATAACACTTTTTTAAACATCTAGTAAATTATCTACAAGTAAATGATATAAGGGCATTTTACTATAAGCAAAAACAAGGCTTAACAGGTCAGCCTATTATGTAATTCAACATAAAACAATTCCCCTACTAGTTTGGCACAAAATTTTAAGGTATTCAATAGGAAATTATTACAGAACAAAACTGCTTAAATAGAAAAGAAAAGAAAATTCTAAGGTGAGAACAGCATGTAAAATAAAGGAACAAAGAAATATAAAGAAAATATAAAATATGAAGAAAAAATAAACTAAACATAAATTTTATAATATTATGACATCCTGTGAAGAGAAGGGCATTCTGTGAGTTATGGAGAAGTGTGAGAAATAAATACACTTTTATTATTGATTAAATTCATTATCTTTTACAGGGAATTTTGGCCTTGGGAGATGTCATCTGGATAACTCCAAATGACTAAGTAGAAATAGAAGAGGATGAACAGAGGAAACACTGGGGAGTCAAATGGGGCAAATTATATCTCATGCATACAGGATTATGTCAAAATGAACCCCAATGTTATGTATTACTATATTATTAATAAAAACATAAGAAAATTAAAAATTAAAATAAATAAACTGAATAATTTCCTAATCATATTGTTCAAATAATCTGAAGGAAAATTGAACATACCTGAGCCTGGTTAAAACCAGAGTATATATTTCCTGATTGACATATGAAACAAGATCAACATGGTCATAAAAATAAACTCTTTGAAATATTATCATAAAAAATGACAAATACTTGAATGAAGGTCATTTCCTGTGGAGTTAAGTTTTTCACAGATAGAAAAAAAAACATTTGAAAACATTTCACATAATAATTGAGCTATGGACTGAAGACTGAGGTTAGTAAATGCAGTTTGACCGAAAAATTGAGAATTGGTACTGAATTTAATTTTGTAAGACTTGTTTTTTTTTTTTGATATTTTGAAAAACTATCTATAATTTACATGCTCTTCAAATTTTTTTCTCCTACAATATAACATTCTATAACACTTCTTGTTATTTAATATTCAAAGTTACATCTCTGTTATTAGTGATGCACTTTTTTTGGCTTATAAAAGTGTCAGTGAATTAAAGGAAATTAATGTCATACCTCTTTCCAGCTGAGAGTTGGTGCCAGTGGAGCCTGAATTGCATTCTCTCCAGGGAGCTTCCACTTGGGATTCCAACCACAAGAAATACTGAAGAAGATATTTTGAATGTGGATAGGAAAGTAGAGATGACATTAACAGAACAGCAACAAAACAATGAAAATTTCACTTCTTGTGTGTTTTTTGTTTGTTTGTTTTCACTTCTCATTTTTCTAATCTTTTTAAGTCCCCAAAGTGACTAAAAGTATTATTTTTTCTTTGTAATCCTCATTGATAAATTGCTAGATATTAAGATCCTCAGGAATGACATTTTACTTTAATGTTTATTGTATGTTTTAGAGAGTGACAGCATTACAATAAAAGAATCTAGATGTTATATAACATTTCATGTATTTTAATTATAGCAGCCCAGTTTCTTACATTTTTCTGGTGAAATATTTTTGAAGTAACACCTTTTTATGATCTAACTTCTATATTTTTGTTCAAATTTTAGAGTTTAGATATAAAAGGCTATTCTTAACAAAAGTTTAGACATAAAGAGGATTCTTACATTTCAGAATAACTGGGCTTGTTATAAATGACAATAAAAGGACAAACTATAAGGTATTTCTTTAGAGAAAATCAAAGAGTTAGGAAAGTGAGAACCCCTACAGATTAAATATTTTCAGTTTTCCCTAATGCTCATAACATTTATTAACTAAGCAGGACTACAATTTATTTTCTTTCCTTTAATTCTCCATAAGAACTTATCAGAACTTCACTTATCTTAATGATATCCAGAGGGTATACTATTTAAAAGTTTAACTAGTACATAACAAGACATTTATTATAGAATTGCACAAAATTTTCATCATTACAATATAAATTGCTTATTTTGATTTTATGGAACTAATTTTATGTTTAAAGGTGAAAATACCTCCATATACAGAAGACATTTTCATATACATATTAAGTACCATGATTTTTGTAGAATATTTATATTGTCTCTTAATTTAAAGGCATATGTGTAACAAATTAGAAATATACTTTTTTTTTTCAATTTAAGCTGCTATTGTGTAAAAATTTCTTTTAAGTGTAAACTTTGAGTTTGACATATTTATTCAAGAGTGAAAGAATCACCAAAATCCAGATATATAGCATAATAATAATGGAATATAACCAATTAAAAAAAATTCATTAATTCATGATGCCAATATGTGTGCACATTTGTGTATACCAGAAACCAACTTTATCTGCCTGTTGCTATAATGTACTGCAATGGGCTGATCACCACTGCTTTTGTATCATGCTAAAAGAATATAAACAGAACCAAGCATCAGACCACAACAAATAAACTAAGAAACAATATGAGAAATAAGTAGACTTAAATTTTCAAAAGTCTCTGTTATAAAATAAGTTTAGAGAAAAGACTAAGGTACACATTCAGACTAAAAAAGATTGAAGATGCATGACTAATAAACAGAAAGTATGACCTTGTGATGACTTCAGTAGGAAAATTGATGGATTTTGATGGATGTCTAAAATTTAGATAATAGTATTAGAATAATACCAATTTGCTGAAATTGGTTATCATACTGTGACAACCAAAGAGAAATTTTTGTTTTCAGTAAATAATACATTAGTATCTAGAGGTAAAAGGGGCTGCTTTAGGCATTCTTCAGATATCACTGAACAAGATGAAAGGGTGGGTAGATGGACAGAAAGATGGATGGAGACATATAAGTATAAGCTCTGACACAGTTGTGGATAGAATGAATGAATGAATGATAAATGAAATTGCTAAAAATCTTAACATTCTGGAAGTACCTCATTTAGCTATAAATTTCCATCTGCTGACACTGTCTCCTTCCTGAACACATTCATACGCTTCCTGTATTGCAAATCTCAAGACAAAATTTATCTGCTCTTAATTTTCTTAAACCATGCTTACTTTTCCACAACTGTTATTTTTTCCTTTTTTGGAATTGTAACCATAGGTTTTTAATATTTTTTTAATTTAAAATATCATTTATTTTGTGTAATTTTTGCCCCAATTCTAAGTATACTGTAGATTCTTTATATGCAGTGTGGCTTTAACTTGTTTTAAGGGTTTTATATTTAAAATAAGTATATACTGTCACATAGTTCTTGATAATTTGAAGTACATTTTTGGAACCAAGTTAATTGAACATTTTGATATAGTGCAAATTAACTTTTTTTTTTTTTTTTTAATTTGAAAAAAAATGGACCTTGTTTTCTTTTTCTTTAATACTGTTTTATATGGGTTTGTTGGTGGTATATATTTTTTTAATCTCTAAGTATGTTTGACTATTTTATATTTTCTAATATTTGCAGGTATTTTAGGTTCCTTCATTAAAGTGGAGGAGTTAGTTCAATGCTATATTTATATTAATCATTGGTCCATCACTAATAAAAGTGGGCCTGGGGTTGTGGCTCAGTGGTAGAGTGCTTGCCTCGCAATTGTGAGACATTAGGTTCGATCCACAACACCATGTAAAATAAATTAATAAATAAAATAGAGCATTGTGTCCATCTACAACTTAAAAAAATCTAAAAATTACATACAATTATTTCAATTTATTTATTCTGTTGTTAATCTTTATAAATCCCCTTTGTCTCTTTTTATCTCTTTTCTATCTTTCTTAAATATGTTCTTGCTTTTCTTTACAAACCTATATGTATGAGTTATATTTATAATGCTATTTTCATGTCATTTTCTGCTACATCCAAAGAATTTCTTGTCTATTTCTACTGCTTTTTTTTTTTTTTAATCTTGGTTGCAATTTATATTTACCTACTCTTTTGTGTATCAGTAAATATTAGTAATTTTTTTATTGGATGCCAAGCTATTTGCAATGCTGATTATACGATTTTGCTATGTTCTTTCAGTGTCATGGACTTGTTTTGTAGTAAGAAATTAAATTATATTATTGTATTGTGTGCATGTATGAAGATGTAACAATGAATCCAACCACTATGTACAACTAAAATGTACCAAGGAAAAATATAAGAAAAAAAAAGTTAATTTTTTTTTCTTTGTATTAGTGGTTGAACTCAGGGGCACCTAACCACTGAGCTACATTCCCTGCCCTAATTTGAATTTTATTGAGAGACAGGGTTTCACTGAGTTGCTAAGTGCCCTGTCATTGCTGAGGCTGGCTTTGAACTTGATATCCTCCTGTCTCAGTCTCCTGAGCTGCTGGGATTACAGGCATCTGACACTACACCTGGCAACATGTTTTTTTTCAAACAGGCTGATATTCTGAAGGTTTGCTTTTAAGCATTTGTGTAATATTCTGTGTACTATATATTTTTTAACTAATTTAGACTAACCTCTGAGGTGTGACCCTTAGAGTTTCAATACACTCACTACTAAATGCTTTTTGTGTTTTATTAGATGACTTCTCTTTAAATACCAAGTAATCAAAGACATTTTTTGTTTTGTATAATGTCTAAAAATTGCATTGTAGTTCTAATGTATCTGTTTATTTTTTTTCTTTTGTCTAAATTATCTTTCCTGGTTTCAAGGGATTTAACATTTGAATTTTTTGTTAAATAGCTGCCAGTACAAGATGATCACTAAGAAGGATTTGGGGATTCTTTCCTTGCATATTTTTTGTTTAGGCTTCTTTGCAAATTTTAATGATTTTCTTCTTAAATTTTTATCTTTGTTGTGTAAAATCACCACATTGTATGGATGCACACATGAATGCCTACTACTACCACCCCAAATTTTTCATCCCCTAATTTTTCTGTATTTGACAGTTAGTGTCTATTTCTATGGAGAGGCATAATATGAACTAAATCCTAGGTGTAGTTTCTATCTCTTTTTTTCTCATTAATACAGTTGGTGTTTTTTTTTTTTTTTTCTTTTTTCTTTAATCTCGATGACTTTTTAATTAATTAATTAATTTTAATTAGGTAGATATAACAGCAGAATGTATGTTGATTCATTGTACACAATTACAACACAACTTTTCATTTCTCTGGTTGTACACAATGTAGCATCTAACCATACGTGCAGTCATATATGTACCTAGGTAATGATGACCATCTCATTCCACCAACTTTACCTACCCCATGCCCCCTCCCCATACATCTCTCCCTTTTGCCCAATCAATGTTCCTCCATTTTTCCATGACCCCAACCCCCTTATGGGTCAGCATCCACTTATCAGAGAGGACATTTGGCCTTTTGTTTTGGGGGTTTGCCTTACTTCACTTAGCATTATATTCTCCATCTCCATCCAGTTACCTGCAAATGCCACAATTTTATTCTATTTTAATGCTGAATAATATTCCATTTTGTATATGTACCACAATTTCTTTATCCATTCATCTATTGAAGGGCATCTAGGTTGCTTCCACAGTTTGGCTATTGTGAATTGAGCTGCTATAAACATTGATGTGCCTGCATTACTATAGTATGGAGATTTTAAGTCCTTTGGATATAGACAGGAGTGGGGTAGCTGGTCAAATGCTGGTTCCATTCCAAGTTTTCCAAGGAATCTCCATACTGCTTTCCAAATTGGCTACACCAATTTACAGTCATATCAGCAATGTATGAATATGCCTTTTCCCCTACATCCTCACCAACATTTATTGTTCTATGTATTCTTGGTAACTGCCATTCCGACTGGAGTGAGATGAAATCTTAGAGTAGTTTTGATTTGCATTTCTCTAATTGCTAAAGATGTTGAACATTTTTTCATGTTTTTATTGATAGAATGTATATCTTTTTCTGAGAAGTGCCTGTTCAGCTCCTTAGCCCATTTATTGATTGGGTTGTTTGTTTTTTGAGTTCTTTATATATTCTGGAGATTAGTGCTCTATATGAAGTGTGTGTGGAAAAAAAAAAATTGCTCCCAAAATGTAGGTTCTCTCTTCTTGCACTTTTGGAGTCTTGTTAAGGAAGTCGGGGCCTAATCCAATGTGATGAAGATGTGGGCATAATTTTTCCTATATTAGGTCTAATTCCTAGGTCCTTGATTCACTTTGAGTTTTGTGCATGGTGAGAGAGATAGGAGTTTATTCATTTTGCTGCATATGGACTTCCAGTTCTCCCAGCACTATTTGTTGGAGAGGATATCTTTCTCCAATGTACGTTTTTGACGCTTTTGTCTAGTATGAGATAACTGTGTTTATGTGGGTTTGTCTCCGTGTCATCTATTCTGTACCGTTGGTCTACATGTCTATTTTGATGCCAATAGCATGCCATTTTTATTACTATTACTCTGTGGTATTGTTTAAGGTCTGGTATAGTGATGCCACTGCCTGTTTCACTCTTCTTGCAAAGGATTTTTTTTAGGTACTCTGGGTCTCTGATTTTTCCAAATGAATTTCATGATTGCTTTTTCTATTTCTATAAGGCATAATGATGGGATTTTAATTGGAATCACATTAAATCTGTATAGTGCTTCATGTTCTATGGCCATTTTGACAATATTAGTTTTGCCTATCCAAGAGCATGGGAGAGCTTTCTATCTCCTAATGTCTTCAATTTTTTCTTTAGTGTTCTGTAGTTTTCATTGTGGAGGTTTTTCATGTCTTTTGTTAAGTTGATTTTCAAGTTTTTTTAATTTTTGAGGCTATTTTGAATGGGGTAGTTTTCCTAATTTCTCTTTCAGAGGATTCATTACTGATATATAGAAATGCATTTGATTTATGGGTATTGATTTTGTATCCTGCTACTTTGCTGAATTTATTTATTAATTCTAGAAGTTTTCTGGTAGAGGTTTTTGGATCCTCTAAGTATAAAATCATGTCATCAGCATGATTTTATCAGCAAATGATAGTTTGAGTTCTTTTCCTATTTTGTATCCCTTTAATTTCTTTCATTTGTCTAATACTCTGGCTAGAGTTTCAAGAACTATGTTGAATAGAAGTGGTGAAAGAGGGCATCCCTGTCTTCTTCCAGTTTTGAGAGGGAATGCTTCCAATATTTCTCCATTTAGAATGATGTTGGCCTTGGGTTTAGCATAGATAGCTTTTACAGTGTTGAGGCATGTTCCTACTATCGCTCATTTTTCTAGTGTTTTGAACATCAATAACTTTAAAAATAGTATATATCTGGATTTAATGCACCAAACTTCTCTCTTATGACTTATAAAATCTTTTAAGTAATCTGACTTAATTTTTTTCTTTCATTATTGTTTTGTCCTTTGCAATCTCTCTTTTTACCAACATTTATTCTCATCATCCTACGTCTAAGTGGGATTTTTTTCCATGTTATGTGGCTTCTGTAAATATCACAGCTGTTAACAGTAAATTGAACTTAAAAGATGTAATTGGTTTTTACTATCATACTATGAATTTTTAGCTCAAAAAAGGAAACTAAACATAAAGAAAGCATACTCTTCTCCTTTATTTTGTCAGTTGTTCCTGAAGCTATCCATAGCATAGGTTCCTTTCTACTCATCAAAATGGACTTATGCACATATTGAGAGTGAATATCAGGGTGCATCTGCATCACTTTAATACAAACAAATCATCTTTCCAAAGTTTCTATAGACTTTAAAAATATATATAATATGCATGTATTGCATAACATGCATGACCACTAATAACAACCTATTGTCACGTATTTCCACAGAAAGCTATCATCATAAGCAAGATCACCACAATACCCAGGATTCTTAATGTTTTTGTTTCTAAGGAAATATTACTGTGAAAATAGACCAAAATATTTTTGTGCCCAATACTTCAGATTAAGAAATAACTGAGATCATCTCTTTATTCTCAAGTGTTATTTTCTCTAGATTCAATTTTACATTTCACTTTCATGGTAGCATATTAATTTACATACAAGTTGGCGTTTTAATAACATATATTAAGTTTGTATCCTGTTTCCATCTCCATGAAGCTTTAGGTATTTTAATTATTTTACTATAAGTTTGCTTCTTGCTTTAATTTCAATTATTAAGTAGATGTATTAGTTTATTTGTATTTCTACATTTTCCACATGGATGCATATTAATTGGATAATAATAAAAAGTAAAAATAATATGCCTTTCTTTCATCTCACAAAAATATTCTTCAAAATAATTTTAAAACATGTTGTATCTCAAATCTCTTTCCTTGTTGGTGCATAAGAATGGTTTTCATTTGTAAAATCCTTCGTAAAACGTGTTCTCCAATGTTTCAAGATCTTCACCCTTGGTCACTTTGCTTTGTGCCCATGCTCTTCACATTACTAGTTCCTATGCTTCTCAATATCATTGTAGTATTTGTAAATAAGCAATTATTAATAATACTGTCTAAGCCGGGCGCGGTGGCGCACGCCTGTAATCCCAGCACTTTGGGAGGCTGAGGCAGGAGGATCGCGAGTTCAAAGCCAGCCTCAGCAACAGCGAGGCACTTAGCAACTCAGTGAGACCCTGTCTCTAAATAAAATACAAAAAAGGTCTGGGGATGTGACCCAGTGGTTGAGTGCCCCTGAGTTCAATCCCCGGTACCACAAAAAAAAAAAAAAAAAAATAATAATAATAATAATAATAATACTGTCTAAGTCAATGGATGTTAAAAGAAAATTATCTTTTCAATAATTGCTAATATCACCAATACCTTACTGCACACTCAAGTTATGCTGTTACATCCAGTCTTTGTGAAAAAATAAAATGTCAATACATACAAAGTTAATGTATATGTATAATTTATCAATTTTAAGAAAACTGTGCAGTCCATTTGTTTGCAATTTTATATTAAAGTTATCTAATATTAGATAACATTAACTTTCAGAAGAAATTTTATTTTGGAACCTATGCTTTGAAAAAGAAATTCAAAAAATATGAAAGATTATTGAATGAGTAAAATTCTAAAATGGTTACAGATTTCTCATCAATACACTGTTTGGAAAAACCGCAATTTTAACCAAAAAAAAAAAAAAAATTTAAGTATCTTAATTTTCAATCTCTAAGATCTACTATATTTTCTATATTTTCTATATTTCTATATTTTCTAAACTACTAATTATATGTGGGTGCTTTGTGAAACTAATGTTTTGTAACATAGTGAGGAAAGGAGAGTTATAGAAATGCTTTAACAAAGCTAGAACTTTCACAAAATGTTTTAAATGATTTGCTAAGGAAAAACTTATTGAACTGAGGAGAATAACAATTGAATTATAATTGTGTGCCTTTGTAAGCCAAGATAAATTCACTCTCTGTATAAATTTAGGAATAAAATGTACAGTTGAGTCTTTTCTTTGATTTTAGAGAATATTTTTTCTATAAATAGAAAACTAGCTACCAGATATATTTTAGAAATAAAGTGGAAAAATCATTTTAAATTATTAAAAATAAATTTGCAGTTTATATTCATTAATTACGAAAAAATCTGAAAGGAAGAAAGACAACCAGAAAGGAAGGCTGACAGTCAAAGGTAGAGATTTCATTTTATTTGAACTCCATTGTTATTTTATTCTTGATTAGTTTTACTCAAATTTTTTCAAAATTTCAGATTGTTCATGAGTATTAATCTCTAGGAACATTTTAAATTTGCCATTACTACTCATTTCTCTGCCTCAGGACAGAATATACCATTATTAGTTAATGTTATCATTATCACTAATATTTTATAATAATGTTATAGTAAATTTATTTTGCTATAATAATTATAATAATATTATAGTAAATTTAACATTATTTGGATAATAAAAACCCAAAATTATAAAAAAAAACCTTTGATATATATATTCCTTATTTTTTTCCTAAAATATATCACTCATGAAGGATAGAATGAAATATTTATTTATTTATTTATCTTTATTTTAAACTTCACACTATCTCTACATTCTTTAAGCTTGAGTCTTATCTCTGTTTTATGTACTATATGTTCTATTTATCTGTATGTATTTTATGGTTATTTCTATCTCAACATATATTTATATAAAACTCTACACATGGTTTTATCAGTGCATATACACAATCTCTGTATCATCTGTGTTTCAATTAACATAAGAAGAACAAGCTTTATGTTGTTATTTTTCCAAATGTTTGCATTTCTAATTTTTGAGTTCATCTTTAGATATTTTTATTATGTTTTCAATTTTTCTCTCTCTCTCTCTCTCTCTCTCTCTCTCTCTCTCTCTCTCTTCACTCCAATGAAACTGAACAAAATTTTCATGTCTTTGACTATTCTGGCTTCTTTTGTAAATTATTTTTAGAATTCACTTCTTAAATTTTATCTATAATAATTTACCTTTTCATTTTGATAAAAATGTGCCTCAGAAAAGTTTCCTTATGGTCATTATGTTCTACTTTATATTTGAACATATTTCTTGTCATGTGCTTAATCATGTAGGGTCTATTTTATGATTAACAATCTTTCCTTTTAATAAGAAAAATCTGCTTATCTTTCAACATGTCTTTTTGTTAAGCATTGTGTAATTCATCCTTACATGAAAAAAAGCATTTTACTATTTTATTTATAACTTAAAGCTTTCTTTTTCACTTTTAAATCTTTAAATTGTGTGTGTGTGTATACAATTGCTTCTTTTTAATATTAAAATCCAACATGTAAAATATAATTAATAATATAAATTCTCCCTGTATGTATGTTGGTATAAAACTAGACAAATTGTTGCATACATATTGAAAATGATTTACTTCTTTTATTTTTCATGGCAGTTTCCATATTTATCTTTTATCATTTTTTTAACTAGATTGCTAACAAGTACAAACTGATATTTTATGTTTATCAGAATTGTGGCAAAACTGAAAATCTCAATTCTGGCACTTCATCTTTAGATTCTCTGTGATTTACTGTTGACAGCCTTATCATCTATAAAGCACTGAAAGTTTTCAGTCTTTATCTTCTACTTCTGTACACTTTTGTGTTTTTTTTTTTCCTTTCTCTTCTGGCATTATTTAAAAAAAAAATCTCATTATATTTAATCACAGTGTGCAATAAATTACTAAAGAGATTGAGGAATTTGAATATTAGCTATCTCTCATTAGGTCTTACTTTCTCCTTCACAGGATTGTATTTATATGCAAACATTCTCTTTGTATTTTCTTGTTTGTTATCCCAGTATGCTATGCATATTCTTCTCATTGTTATTACAAATCACATGTGTAAATTCCCATATTTTTCCTCAATGATTGCCTGTTCAACCTTCATGTCATTTTTAACCAATGTTCTATTTTCATCAGGTTTTAAGCTTCTGAATTTAGTTATATCTTCTTCGTTTCAAGTCAATATTTACTGACCAAAACAATGTACTTAGCAATTTGTTTGTTAAGTGTTGCATCATGTATTTTACTTCCCTTTTTCTGTTCGCTATCCTTTAACTAAAACCATCCTTAATCTTTCTCCAAGGCTCAAATTTATGGGTTTCTTATGGGGAATGTGTGGGATTGTATTCATATTGCCTGTTTTTAGTTCAGAATAGAAAGATAAGAATGTTCAAGTACCTAGAAATCATCACTAACATATCAATATTGAATTTGAGGGCAATCTATTGCCTTGTGCATTTTATATCTATAATTCTAAGTGACTAAGCAATTCCCTTTATATAACTTTTAACTGGGATGAAATACTCATACAACAACATGTAATTTACCATTCAATCATTTTTAAGGGTACATTAAGCACATTCATATTGGTGCACTGTCACTACCATTATCCAATTCTAGAACTCTCTCTTCTGCAAAATTAAAGCTGCACTCCTTAAACAACAGCTATGCATTTTTTTCTCTTTCAGCCTGTAGAAGCCAACATTCTATTTTACCACACCCCCCCCCCCCCCCCCCCCCCAAAACCCCCCCCCCCCCCCCCCCCCCCCCCCCCCCCCCCCCCCCCCCCCCCCCCCCCCCCCCCCCCCCCCCCCCCCCCCCCCCCACCCCCCCCCCCCCCCCCCCCCCCCCCCCCCCCCCCCCCCCCCCCCCCCCCCCCCCCCCCCCCCCCCCCCCCCCCCCCCCACCCCCCCCCCCCCCCCCCCCCCCCCCCCCCCCCCCCCCCCCCCCCCCACCCCCCCCCCCCCCCCCCCCCCCCCCCCCCCCCCCCCCCCCCCCCCCCCCCCCCCCCCCCCCCCCCCCCCCCCCCCCCCCCCCCCCCCCCCCCCCCCCCCCCCCCCCCCCCCCCCCCCTCATCCCAAGAATGTGTGTTACTAATAATATAGGTATGTCATAAGCAGAAAGATGAGAGCTTTTTCCTCTTGTTATTGGCTTATTTCACTTAGCGTGGTGTCCTCAATTCCATCCACATTGTAACATATGT
The DNA here is from genome assembly GCA_025594165.1 of Tamias sibiricus. Lineage (NCBI taxonomy): Eukaryota > Metazoa > Chordata > Mammalia > Rodentia > Sciuridae > Tamias > Tamias sibiricus. The sequence goes on from CM046662.1 coordinate 146,162,677, forward strand.
TACAATTTCTTTCCCATTCAAGTCCAAGTAATATGTCCAATGTGTGTATGCATCACATTTTATGTGCTCATCTGTTGATAGACACTTTGGTTACATTCATCATTTCACTCTTATGAATAATACTGCTATTAACATTAATACATAAATATTTCTTTGGAACCCTGCTTTTACTTATTTTGGATATATTTCCAGAAATGGAATTGTTGGATCACATGGTAGTTCTATTTTTAACTTTTTAAGGAACTTCCTTTATCTGTAGTGGCTATATCATTTTGCATTCCCACCAAGAGTGCACTGGTATTCAAATTCTCTACATCTTCAACATTTGCTATTTTCAGGCCTTTGTTGTTGTTGTTTGTGTGTTTGTGTATGTGCTTTCATAGTAATCATTCCAATGTGTCTTCAGAAATCCATGGTCTTCCTTTGCTTTACCTAGTGATTAATTATGTTGGAAAATTTTTCATGCACCCATTAACCACTGCCTATCTGTGTGTGTGTGTGTGTGTGTGTGTGTGTGTGTGTGTGTGTGTGTGTTAGCTACTGGGGATTGAACCCAGGGGTACTGTAGCACTTAGTTACATCCCAGTCCTTGCTAAATTGCCTGAGGTTGACCTTGAACTTTTGATTCTCCTGCTCAGCCTTACAAGTTCTTAGGATTATAAACTGTAGTAAATCTCTTTATAAAAATCTCTTTGAGCCCTTTCTGCCTTTATGAATCAACTGTTGTTTGATTTTCAGTTTTTGAGTTGTAAAGGTATCTTGGTTTTCACTTTTTAAAAAGTTGAGTGTGTGTTTGTGTATCATGCACACAAATACAAATGTGTGGATGGCATTTTAACATGGTGATATAGTAAATTGACAATACAATGTTAAGTTGTACAAATATGTCATTTAATCCAATGGAATATTAAATTTTCCAAAGAAAATAATAAATATTCACCAAGATGATATGTAAAAAAACATTTTTTTGAATCTCTGATTTGCTATTATGTTTTTTTAAAGAAATATCTAACCTATTCTGTAATGATAAAAAAATTAGTTAAAATAAAAAATCAGAGAGGACTTTTGGAAATTAAAAATGTTAATTTTTTATCTTGTTTATTCCCTGTAGTATAATTTGGTTATAGAACGCACCGTAAATTAGAACAATAACAAAATATGACAAATTTGAATGTTAGAGAATGATTCTAAAATAGAGATGCAAAAACATTTATGGAAATGTAAAATTATTAATATTTTGAGACTTATTAGTAAAATCAATGTATAAATACATAAATTTTAAAGCAAAAATTACATTCTCTTTAAAGAATTGCTTCTTTGTTTATGTCACTATGGAAAACTAATCATGAAAAGGCAATAAAATAGCTACAAAATAGTTCTTACTTTTAAAATGGTGAAGCATAAATACATGCACATATGAAATTTGAAATATTATATTTAATTAAATGTATTATTTTCCAAAATCTCTGATAGTATTTTTCATAATAAACATATAAATTAATTGAGTGAAGCAGAAACATTAATGAAAGTCAGAGAGAATCATAATTATAAAACAAAGCACACAGAATTATGTGACAAAACAACAACATACTTTAATTCAGGACAGATAACATAAATTTGGCACCAAGAATTGAAATATAACTGACCTCATCAAATTCCTAAATTTTTCAATTTTAAAAAAAGTGTAAATTTTATGTACTTCACATCAAGTACACCCCAAGCCCATTGTAATACTTTTTTTAAAAAAAGCTTAGAATAATTATGATAGAAAACTATCAGATGTTTTTTCATTGTTACCATCATCCATCTGTGAGCCCCATCAAAATTTATGCTGAATTTGAGGCTATATTTTCCAAATGATTCCCCTAATGTAGTAAATTTTGTATTTCTGACTATGCAAGTATTATCTGCAACAGGGAAATCTGTGTGGTTAGTGGTTACTAATATAGGATTCCAATCCAAAATGTCTGATATATTACTTCTCTGCCAATGATTCTCCATGTGAATTGAAACCAGTTTCTTAAATTTCTTAATCTACATGTTTTTGCAATCAATAATAATGCTAGATCATATTCTTCATTGATGAGAGCAAATGACTGACTTATGGTCACCCCATCTACCAGTTATTAATTACTAATAGTGCAATTGTCCTATTGATTTGTGTTCTTATATTTTAAATATGTGTGTTACTTTGGGTTTAGTGATTTAATACATATATCAGTCTTCATTTAATGACTTACAAGGAAAAACGAGTCAAGGCTGAGGCAGGAGGATCGTGAGTTCAAAGCCACAGCAATTTTTTTTTTTTTTAAGTAAATGAAAACAAAAAAAAAAAAAAAAAAAATAAAAAAAATAATGCTTTAGCTTTAAATTATGAAGAAGACATGATGCAGCCAGGTGCAGTGGCGTCTGCCTGTAATCCCAGCACTGGGGAGGCTGAGGCAGGAGGATCATGAGTTCAAAGCCAGCCTCAGCAATGGTGAGGCACTTAGCAACTTAGTGAGATGCTGTCTCTAATAAAATACACAAAAGGGCTGATGGCCCAGTGGTCCAGTGCTCCTGAGTTCAATCCCAGGTACCAAATAAAAAAAAAAAAAAAAAAAAAAAAAAAAAAGGAAAGAAAGAATGAAAAGAAGACATGATACACTGTTTTGTTTCATTTACTTTTTTATTTGCGAATGTGTTGTCTTATTATCTTCCTTGTACAAAACTGTCACAGCCCTCTAAACCAAATCCAAACCCTGTGTCTGTTACTTCAAGCTGTGTGTATGAATAGTTGTTTGAAGAGTGACTTTGGAGGAAAAGCATTTTTTTTTTTTTTTTTTGCAAATTTGTTTAATGTAAGAGAGAAGGTGTATGGGTAAAAATATTTACTGCATACAAATTATGGAACATGCTCACCTAATTATATTTGAGTTCTTTCTGATCTGTCTCATAGTAAATATCATGGCATGATACTTTATTTAAACTGTGACTGTTTATTAATATGCATCTATTCATACACCAGTATGATTAAGCAGCCTTATGGTATGTCAGTTTGATAGATCAGGTACATTACTAAAATTGCTGCTTATTTTATATTCTTTAGGTTTTTTTTTTTTTGCCAATTCTTCTATAATTTTAAAAGACTTTAAAATATTTAGAAGAGATTTATAGGCAAAGCAATATTTTTATAAACATCATTCAAGACTTTAATATAATTTCCTCTCCTCTCTAACAACATCTGTCATTTGACACAATGTTGTTGTATGTTAATTCAGAAAGAAAAATACTACAGAAAATTAGATATTCTTTTAACATAATAAATCATAAAAACATGGTTTTATTTAACTGAGTAAGCATTTATTAAGGCTTTAAGCAAGTTTAGGAAGATAAATGTTATTTTTTAATGAAGTATTTTCTATTTACTGTCAGAAAACTAAATTCTACATGAACATGTCAGAACTTCCCAAAATACCTTTTCCCCCAAAAGAATAAAGATAATAGGAGGAAAAGAAAGACTGAAACAAAACCATAAAATAAATTATACAATAATTCAAATAAATTTAAATACACTTATTCTTGATAGGCCTGTTGTTCAGATAGTTTAAAAACACATAGTCCCAGTGTGTTGCTGTCCATTAACTTTCTTATACACATTTATTTTAAAACCTAGCATATGCATTGAACATTTAATTTGAATTTAGATAGAAATTGAAAATATTTTACATGCTTCACTCAGATTGACAAATTAGCATTTTACCATATTTGTTTTTTCTCCATGTTATCTATCTCTATCATCTATCAATTATCTGTCCATCTTTATTAGTTATAAATTATTTAATAGCATTTAGTTGCTGGGTACGGTGATAAATTCCTATAATCCTTGTACTAGTTGGCAGGCTGAGGCAGTATGAAGATGTAGGTTCTTATTGTACTCAGTGTGTTATAATAATTATTATGTTTATACAATATTTATTTTGATTATAAAGTTGGCTTAGATTTGGAGTATAGAGATCTCACATACCTGTCTTCTATGTCCCTTTGCTATTTCTCTATCATTTTTCTAACCTTTCATTTATTTCTTTTCCACAAGATACTTGAGATCCATCTAATATATCTGAGCTTTAGTCCTGGAATTACCTGTAAGTCCTTGGCAGCATGTTGAAGCTTTTTGAGGTTTTTGTTTGTTTGTTTGCTTTTATATTTTTATTTTTACTGTTATGTTGGCCATAGTATGTAGAAATCAAGTTGTAAGTTCTAGGCATGCCAAGTTACATTGAGCCCTGTTGTCTGTAGGGCCTTCTTTTCTACTGCTATCACCTACCAAATAAATGATCTGTCATATATCATTCATTTTCCACTCATCTTTTTTCTTCCATTTATAAGTCAGTCATTATCTAAATATCATAATTCATCCATTTATATCATGCAACATCAATCTATCATTAGCAAGTGTCTACAGTAAAATTGTGAGTACATTGTGATGATTTCAATTTCATGAAATCATAAAACTCTTCTTTGTCCTCTAACATTTGATTTTTACATCTTTGTTTTTCTAACAATAGGAAATCTATTCTGCAGTTTCATCAATATATTTCTCACTTGCACAATCATACAGTTTCATCAATATATTTCTCACTTGCACAATCATACAGTTTCATCAATATATTTTCACTTGCACAATCATACAGTTAAACAGAAAATAACCTCAGAATTGGCCATTCATATCACCAAGTGAAAATTCATTCTGTATCAGTGATAGGACCCATATTACCTGGTTTTTTTTCTCTTCAACTTATTACCTTACTCAAACATAAAAGCATTGAATATTATTTTTGGAATATCAATTTGGTTATCTGGTTGGGACAATATTCCTAATAGGCACTTAATTAATATTGTTTTATAGTATGTCTTTTATTCTGATTGTGTAAATTTCATTATTTTACTGCTGTTAAGCTTGCCTAACCAATTTTAGGCAGTTTACATTTGAAAGTAAACTTTAGCATCACCATTAAAGTAAGGAATTCCAGATAAAACTAATGAAATTTCTTGTGCTTACTTTGGGTTTCTAAATTATTTGATCAGATGGATAACTCATTATTGAAAGTTCTTCCAGTCTTCGAAATTTGAACATTTACCCACTTACTTAGGTAAGTAATAGCACAAAGATAAAATTTAAAATATTGTTTCTTGTTCTTAAATGTATGAAGCAAGTGAAGAAATCTATGTTAATGAATTTAAATGGCTAAACAAATGACGAACTAGTATATGATTGCTAAATGCTGAGGGATTTAATGCTGAGGGGTATATATATATATATATATATATATATATATATATATATTAGTATTTATTTATTTGCTTTAGTTGTACACAATGCCTTTATTTTTACGTGGTGCTGAGGATCAAACCCAGGCCGCACACACATGCTAGGCGAGCCCTCAACCACTGAGCCACAACCCCAGACCCCTGAGGGCCATATCCTAATAAATAGATTTTTAGAATACTTTTCTTCCTGTAATGTAATGATTTGGATGTGTTTTCCACTCTATCCCTGATTAAACAAGGAATGATTTACCATTTTTATTTTTATGCAAGGAATAATTTTCCCCTGAGGTTTCATAATTAGGTGCATTATGCTGGTGTTTCCAGGGAATCTCCAATATAAAACACACCTAGCCACCTAATAGCAAAGGGAAGAGCTGACAGGGTGTCTTCTGGTGTCTTCTCACTGTTAAGTTGCAACAGCACAGATCAGAGACCATCATGTTGTATGGCTTCACTATTACTATGGTGAAGCTTTACAAAAAAAACTACCCAAGAATTCAGTAGTTTGAAACAACAAGCAATTGTTTTTCTCTTTCACATGTCTGTGTTTCAGTGAGATGGTTTACAAAAGGCTGGAGACCAAGTGGGCTTATCAGGCCTTAGTGAGTTTCAGGTCCACTTTTTATCCTCACACTCTTTTTGTTCTACTCCAGGCTGAGCATGCTTTTCTCATGGCACATCAAGGAAGCACAAGTAACTGACTGGAAACAAAAAGGTCTCTTCTTGCCTTGGCTCAAAATTGGCCTGTTAATAAATTCTGACCAAAGCAAGTCATGTGAATGCACACAGAGTTGTGAGTTCACAATGCAGACTCATGTGTGGCACTAAAAACTGACAAAGAATATGAATATATAAATCCAATATGGGGGGAGAGTGAAAAAATAACAAATGAATGCCCCCACCATGCTTTCTTATTTTGTCCAGATGGAGTAATTAGTGAAGAGAAAAGAAGTGAGGAAGAGGCTCCAAATTATATATTACCTTCATAGTAAAAAAAAAAAAAAAATTCAGTTATTGAGAAAAAATTTTCCTTCAAAATCTAGTACAATTATTATATGGTAGAGATAGCATACAAAATCAATATAAGAACAAATTTGAATTAAATAGGGTCTTTCTAGAGTGTCATGAAGTTTTTTTAATTTAACTGAAAATGAGAGAAAGTATTTTAGGTGTTGATGATCTTGCATGTTGATATCCAAAGACCTCATTCCTTGGTAGCCTAAAGTAATTTAGAGGAAATGGAACCCATATGGTTTAGATTCCTGTTGGTGCACTTTGCAGTTTCTATGTCATAGAGACATTTGCTCCAAAATAGGAACTAAGGACTTTTTTAAGAATCAGACTTTTGAAAAGAAAATACTGAGTTTTATTTTGTGTGAATGAATTGGTTTTCTCATTTTGGGAAGCTGTATAGTGTAGGAATATTTACTGGAAAAATAGCGGAACATATATTGTCAGATTATCAGCACAAATATCTATTCAAGATGATAATTATGCAAAGCTTAAATGAGGTTAAAAAAGAAAAAGACAAATATAGAAATGGATTACATTAACTTTTTCCTATATGTATTTTTGGATCATATTTAAAAGTAACTCGTAGAGTACATAATACTTTAAACTATCTAAATAGAAGCAGAACAAAGAACTTATTCTTAATTTAGATTCTATTCATTTCTCTGGTTTAAAATTTTTCAAAGTTCCTTTGCTTTAAAAAAAAAAAAAAAAACTGCATATAACTAATTTACTTTCTGCATAGCCATTCACAAAATATTTTTTCACAAAATAGGCAAGAGTACATGATCATGATTGTTTAAATTTTGGCAATAACATCAAACATTTTTGTTGGAATTTTATGTAGTATAAGCTGCTTTTGTTTACAGAAAGATTCATTTTGGGCTGGGATTGTGGCTTAGTGATAGAACACTTGCCTCACATGTATGAGGTACTGGGTTCAATCCTCAGCACCACATAAAAATAAATAAATAAATATATTTTTTAAAAAAGAAAGAAAGGAAAATCTATTCTTTAAAAAAATCCATTTAGGTTAAATATTTTGATAATATATTAAATATAATAAATTCACCAGTAAAAATATTTCATTTAATATGTTAACATTACTTTTACTTCTCATGAAATATTAAGTACAGTTTCAATTAAACATTCATCAAAGCTCTGGATAAGAAGGACTATATGCATCACTAATATAAATGTAATTTTACAGTTATGATATATGTGTACTAGCACAAGGTTCTTATATTATCTGTAAGTAAAAAGTTCTATACCAAAAAGTTGGATAAATATCATTGTGCATATTTTTGCCTGGATACTGTTTTGAGTTCATCTGCAAGTACTTAGAAATGTACTTACTAGATTGGATGGTAAAAGTATGTTCATTTTTATAAGAGATTGCCACATTGTCTCTCACAAAACTACACCGTTCCACCTTCATACCGACAATGAGGGCAAGTTCTTGTTACTCCACATCCTCACCAGCATTTAGAGTTGTCACTGCTTTGGATTTTATCTATTCTAGAAAGGAGGTAGTGATATTTAACTCTTGTTTTAAGTTTCAATTACTTAATGACATATAATGCTGAAGTATTTTCATGTTTATTTTCTATTTCTATAATTTATTTTGTAAGGTTTCTATTAAGATTTTCCCACTTTGTGATTGGTTTATTTTTTCATTTTGGGATTTTATCAATTCTTTCTGTGTTTTGGATAAAAGTTATTTATCATGTATGTTTTGCAATTATCTACCACCAAAATGTATTCTATATTCATTATCTTAATGGTGTCTTTCACAAAGCATATATTTTTAATTTTAAGGAATTTTAGTTTTGTTTGTTTGCTTGTTTGTTTTACTACACGGAGATGTCCCATTATATTACCATTAGATGAAAAGGATATCCTTTTCCATTGATTGCCTTTGCTTGTTGTTCAAAGATTAGTAGACCATATTTATGTCTATGTCTGGGGTTCCTTTACTCTAGTGCATTGATCTATTTGTGTATTTTTCACTGATACCACACAGTTTTTTTATTACTGTAGATCTGGACATCTTTAAGTTAGGTAATATTGATTCTATGACTTTCTTCATCTTTAAGATTGTGGTGGCTACTTTGGGTATTTTGCCTTTCCACTTATACTTTAGGAAACATTTGTTTTTGTCAAAAAAGAAACCCTTAAGATTCTGATTAGCATGTCATTGAATCTATAGGTATAATTGAAAATGACTGGAATCTTGATAATAATGAACCTTCCCATCCATGAACATAGACTATCTTTTATTTAGTTTTCTTAATTTTTAATTTTTTTTTGGTAATTTTTCTTCATGTATCTGGTTTGTTAGATTATTTTTTTGTGTATTTTTGGTACTACTTTAAATAGTGTCATATATTAAATTTCAAATTCTAAGAGTTTATTGCTAGTATATAAGTAATCAAAGTACTTGTATATTAAACTTGTGTACTACAATCTATCTATATTTGCTTATTGTATTCATGAAATAATTGTTGATACTTTGGAATTTCTCATATAGCTAACAGGGCCAATGGTGAAAAAAGACAGTTTACTTTTCTTGCACAATATATTTTATGCCTGTTTTCTTATTGAACATTTCAAGACTTTTAGTACAGTATTGATTAAGAGGGATGAGAGTGGATATGCTTGTCTCTTGCCATACATTGCTTTCTAAATATCCTCCACTAAAAGGAACCAGGAACCACTCAAGAAGATTGTTTTTCCTGCTGTGGGCTAACAACAGTTAATATAAACTTGGAAGATATCATTTTATTAGAATTACTGGGAATGGTCAAAAATTCGTGGAAATGTAGGATAAGGGCACAAAGACCAACTGAAAGAGGCTTTCATTGGCTACATGTGGGGAAATTTCAGCCTTAAGATAATGGAGGAATTAATTATATATTTCATTAAATAAATAAAGACCTACCCACCATCATTGTTATAAATAAGTGAATAGGAAAACAAAGGGCAGAAAGGAAAGGCAACTTCTTGCAATAAAGTCAGTGTATGTAAATGGAGTGATGGAGTGGTGAGGTTGATCATCTCAGCACTTGTTAAAACCACAGAAGACAGTGTGAAAAGATATAATACATGTATGCAATCTTAAAGTTGATCTACACAAATTACTTACTAATTACAACGTGGGAAAAAAAAACTATATGTATAGCTATGATAGATTTGACTTAAACCAAGTGACCAAATTTAACATCACTAAGCCAAATCAGGTGGCTTCTCTTGTTATTCACCAAGACGGACACATAATTTTTGAAGTAATATTGGTAAAATGCATAAATTATATCTAGTCCTGATGAAACATTACATACTATAAATCCTAATTGAAGGGCATTCTAAAAACAACAACAACAACAACAACAAACTTAGCTTTTATTTTGCAGACCTTTCAAGAACAAGGCAAGACAAAGATTGATAAAGAATTTGTTTACATTAAAGTAGACTAAGTAGATTAAAATATTAATATAAAAGTTAATGTTTGATAATACATTAGATCTTAGAAGGGTAAAAATTGTGACTAAGTGATATTATTGGTTAATTGAAGAATTTATCTATATATTTAGATTAGAAAATATTATATTGGTGTTACATTTCCTAATTTTAATAATGGTACTATGGCTATGTAATAGAATATTATTGTCCTTAGGAGATATAGACTAATTATTTAAAACTAAGGGATCAAATTATATCCTATTTGAGAAGAGTGGTCACTCTGGATAAAGAGCATATGGTAGTTTCATGAACTGATCTTGCAACCTATCTATAATTTTCAAATTTTGAGTGAGGTTTTAACACTACCTCCAAAAAAATGTTGAAAATATGATAGATCCAAGTGTAGCATTTTTACCCTAAGTGCATCCAGATGATTCTTTTTTGGGGAACAGGGACTAAAGCAATTTTATTGTAGCAGAATCTAGGCTGTGATAAGCCCTCATGTTCAGAAGCTGATAGTGGTCATCTTTCAAAGGGTGAAGCCCTGAATCTAGTGGCAGCACATAAATCCCAGAATGTTCTCTCCTGCTATGGCCCTGAATTGCCTGACTCAGGATGGGAGATGAGTGACTGTGCAACTCCACTAAAGGACAAGTGGATGTCCAATTAGGCATAGGCAACAATCCAACAGAGAGGAAGATTGCACAATCACTGACAGATGTTGAAACAAAATACCTTTGGTCTGCTTTTCTTGTTAAGAGAGGAGAGTAAGTCCTGAGCAGAAAATCATATTCTTCATTCTTAAATTCCTATTGATAGGATGGATTTGATGGCTAATCAGAAGTAGACTAGTATTAAAATCTAAGTTAATTATAGATCTTTTTTGCTTGAAGAAAAGAACATTAATGATAAGGATTTCTGCTTCAAAACAAATAATGACAGCATTTAATAATTCATTAGAGAAATAAAGACACATCAGTCATTAGTGTTATAAATAAATAAGTGGATAAAATGAAGAGAAGGATAGATGAATAGTTCTAGTAAAATATTGATAAATGTTAAATAATTGATGGGGTTGAATAATTATTAATGCTTGTTAAAACTTGAATGGTAGTGTAGATAAAGAAGATATACATTAAAGTCTTGAAGCATCTCTCCACAAGTTTCTATTTTTTCTTAAATAAGATGTAAGCACTATCTTTTATTATGCTTGAAGGAATGGTAGCAGATTAACTGGTTTCTTGATATGAAATTCCTATAACCTGATCTGTTGATAAGTTTGTTCCATCACGAGAAGACAAACATAAAATTGACTGTTAATGACAGAACGAGGTGTTTTCTGAAAGCCTGTAGTATGCTATTTCTCATGCTGGATTCACTGGAGGAAACTTTAATACCATAAGATGCTTAGTGTTCTGAAATATTGCAATGTTATGATTGGCAGGATTTTGGGCTTTCTTGCCTCTATAAACTCTGTTGGAAAAATGGACATAAAATGATGGGGAGAGTTGTTTAGAACCACAAAGTACCTAATATAAACCTTGGAAACCTCTGTTCTATGTCATTACATGTTATTTTCTGAGAAACATATTTAATTGCTGAGTGTTATGCACACTGGTGGAAAGAAATGGTCACTCATAACTATCCATCTTCCTCATCTTTCATGTAAATCTCTCAATAGGAGGCTGAAGACAGAAAAATTATTCTGTTTCTTCACAGCAGGGAAGCCCACATTTCAAGAATTGATCCCTGTCTCAGAGATGTGGCTGTCCTTTTTCATGTCTTTTCTCATGTCCTTGGTCGCAGTTCCACCTTTTCCAGCTTTGAATCCTGTGAAGCAAAACATGCAGGTATGGTGGGGGATGTGCTGCAGCTGTGGGAGCCCTCCTTTCTGAGGTTGGAGACCAACTGTGTCCACATGTAATGATGTGGTTCAGCCATGACTCTTGCTTCTTACAGCATTACTTTAGAAAATCTAAGGAAGTTAGGATGGTAAAGGTAATCTGGATCCCATTGAGAGGAGGGTTGGAAGACATGGAAGAATGAATTAGCATCTTCAACTGTGATTCCAACTTTTTAGCTTCATCCATATCTTGGCAGACAAGAGTGAAAGCTCCCACATATTCATGACACAATCATATGTTCTTGGTGTGTGATTGGCAGTTGCAGACATTAATTCCTGTTTGATGGAGTTGCTCACATCCCAGACATCCTTATTAACATTGTCACTGTCAAAATTTTGGTAGAGCCAGGCATGGTGGCACACACCTGTAATCCTAGCAGCTAAGGAAACTGAGGTAAGAGGACTCCAAGTTCAAAGCCAGCCTCAGCAACAGCGAGGCACTAAAGCAACTCAGTGAGACCCTGTCTCTAAATAAAATACAAAATAGGGCTGGGGATGTGGCTCAGTGGTCAAAAACCTGTGAGTTCAATCCCTAGTACCCCCCCCCAAAAAAAAAATACATGGTAGGCCATCTCACAAGACGCAAAGAGGCCTCACCTTCCCCCCCGACCAATAGTATTGGTATTTATTTCACTGTTTGGAACCAAGGTCTACTCTCCAGGCATTGTGGGCAAAAAATCATACAAGAGAACATCATTCTGCAATGTTTTGAATGTCCTTTTTGGAACTTGTGAAGTAAAAACTGCAAATCATGGGGCCATTGTAGCTATAACCTTGTAGCTATATCCTAGCCTTCCTGAAGATGGGTTTATGTGCTTTACTCACAGTGATTTGAACAGCAAATTTTTTGGCTGAACTTAAAAAAAAGTCTTTGTAGAAAACTTCTCCAATTACATAAAGTCCCAGTTATTATTGAAATAGTCTGTACATTGACAAACTGACCATATCTTAAGACTTTGCTGTCTTCACCCAGGGCTGGTTCTACACAGATGCCTTACAAAATTTAGCCAGGACATCAAAAGGTATATATTCTTCATCTACTTTTTTTTATTTATTTATTTATTTATTTATTTTATTTATTTATTTATTTTTACAGAACTCTGGCTACAAACTTTTATGTTCTAAAGAGCACACTATGTCTTCTGCTATCATTCTGGTAGACATCAATTCCCAGAGAATCTTCTTCCTGTTGCTGTCTATCTTTCAGGATTCTATAACACCAAGTATATAATGTAGCAGTTCTACCTCCAGAAAGGAACACCAGGTTGCAGATGCATGGATGGAAGGTGACAATGACCAGAGAGAGGACATGGTGGGAATGCAAGAGGGCCATAGTGAGTGGCAATAAGGCTCTCTGCTAGAGCAGAGAGCAGGACACTGCTGACCATATCCATGCACCTCCACATAATATTTCCTAACACAGTTCACAAAGTGGAAGTTACAAATTGTGAGATTCACAACAAATATAATACATTCACTTTGAGGAAGCACAGAAATTCCTTTTATTTAATGTTTCTGGGATTTTTCAAAGGGAAAATACATTGCAATGAATCATGTAGAAAATGGTATCTTTATGCTAAGAGAATGTAAAATTTCAAAACATAATTTCTTATAAAATTTTCAAATAGAAGTTCATGGCAACATCTTTGCTGCTTTTTAAGGGTGATTTTTGCAACAAGCATAGATCATGTTAATGTATCAAACTCGAATTTGTTAGAATAGCCATTTTTCATATTCATTTCTTTGGAAGGTGTTATATAATTGATTACAAAACTGTGATATGATAAGAACTCATTATTTTCCATGCTCTGTGCTAGGGATTTGCATACAATTGCTCTTTTGATGCTTTCAGATTTGGAAGTTTTATGGTTTCCTTTAAAACAGACCAGAATTGGTGCACAGATTCAAACCCATCTACTAGCTACATTATTATAATTCTAGTGTAATATAACTTAGTTTCCTAAAATAAACATTTTTGAATAGAATTGTGATGATGTATGCTAAATTATTTAAATATGCATCTGTCAATGGAAGTGATTTTCATCAACATAAATTCATTGAACATCTATAATGACTATGGAATTTTACTAGCATTAGATATACAAAGAACAACTATGCATATATAATAAGAAATGGAAATTGTGGTACTTTGCATAAACTTAAAATAAAAAAATAAAAGTTTTTTTTTTGCTAAAAAAGCCTCAATAACATAAAAAGTAATTCTCACATAGTAACAAGATAGTATTCATTTAGAATATCAATATGCATCATTTAAAGATATATTCCACATCTAGATAAGTTTCAGAAGCACAGTTAAAACTCATACAGAAATTATCAAAGTTAGATAGAACTTAATACTGTATATTAGTTAGAACTTAATACTGTATGCAGCATACCTCAAAAATTTTTAAAAGCACCAAAAGTAAACTGTAATATGAACTATGGACTGTAATAAAGATATGTAATTGTAGGTTCACTGATTGTAACAAAGGCACCATTTGGGGAGAGCATTTGATATGCAGAAGGCTGTGCATGTGTTGGAGTAGGGTTTGTAGGAAATTTCTGTATTGTCTTCTCCATTTTGTGGTGAACCTAAACCTATTCTAAAATAGAATATTTAAAGGAAATTGAAGCTGGTTTATAATCACTGCTTCCTTTCTCAAATTTTTTTTAAATCTCCACAACAAAATATCTCACAAAATTAGAATTCAACAAAGTAGATGTATTCATAGTTAAAGAAATGCCAGAATGATGTGAGGAGTTTAAAGAAAGTGAGAAAATTGTAAAATTCAGGCTCTTGGAGGAAAATGGATAGGAATTTCAGGTATTTTGAGGAAGGGGAGCAAATTCTGAGTTTAAAACAATGATGTTTGATGAGGCAGAAGGTTGTCATCTCTTTAGTCACTGAGGTTTGTCACTGGACAGTAAGGAAATAAAATGTTACTTATTGATTACTAGTAAAAATCTATAGTTATGGAGTCACAAAGAGCAGCAGTACATAATAATAAAATGTTTTAGATGTTAACTGAGTTATCTCTGAGTAGTAGGATTTTGATTGATTTTATTTCTTCATGCTGATTTTTATTTTCTAAGTTTTCCCCATTATTGTATTACCATGAATTAAGAAAATAAAACAGAGTTGTTATTACTAAAAAAGTATTATATTTGTTAACAATTTTCAAAGATTTGGAGAAAAATAGAATGTCATGTAATGGAGAGAAGAAATAATTTCTGGACCTAGTACCCAGTTCACAAGCAAGATGTTTGTCCTATGGAAGGGTGGAGGACTCTGCCGTCCCAATGCCTGAAAAGGATCTAGTGATCTAGTGTTCAGAATTTCTAACATACGACCCCTTGTAGTAGCCGCTGTCACCTAGGAGCTTTGGAATGCAAACTCTAATATCCTATCCAGGTAGACTACATAATTTCCAAGTCCCAAAGCCAAACAAAAATGTAAAAGCCTTTGTTCAAAAAGCAAGAAGAAGCCGGGCACGGTGGTGCACACCTGTATTCCCAGCACTTGGGAGGCTGAGGCAGGAGGATCACGAATTCAAAGCCAGCCTCAGCAATGGTGAGGCACTTAGCAACTCAGTGAGACCCTGTCTCTAATAAAATACACAAAAGGGCTGGGGATGTGGCTCAGTGGTTGAGTGGTTGAGTGCCCCCGAGTTCAAGCCCCGGTACAAAAAAAAAATAAATAAATAAATAAATAAATAAATAAAACAAGAAGAAAATGTCTATAATGGTGCTGAAACATAACCCATTTTCTTTCTTCTGAGGTCTCTCCCTAGTCTTGTCATAGTAGGAGGTCTCTGTTTCTTTTGTTGTTGTTTTGTTTTGGGCTACTTTTTTTTTTTTTTTTTTTTTTTTTTTTTTTTTTTTTTTTTTTGTGGTACCAGGGATTGAACTCAGGGGCACTCGACCACTGGGTCACATCCCCAGCCCTTTTTTTGTATTTTTATTTAGAGACAGGGTCTCACTGAGTTGCTAAGTGCCTCGCCATTGCTGAGGCTGGCTTTGAACTCGCGATCCTCCTGTCTCAGCCTCCCAAAGTGCTGGGATTACAGGCATGCGCCACCGCGCCCGGCGGTATGTTTTGGGCTACTTAATGTCATATTCTGCACAGCATGGGAATATGTGTTGGGCGGTTGCTAAACCACACAGGGGACTACCACTTGGCACTCAGGTGGCTTAAGACCAATGAATCATACTCTGGAAAGGAACTGGGAAATATCTTTTCCAATCTCTATTTCAATCTATGGCAGAAAAGCAACCTCTAAGAAATGGCAAACTCTGAGCAGGTGTGTGCCAAGTACATGAGTTGTGGGTGGCTGCTGAATGCAGGTCACAGTGGCACTTCCATACAGGAGTTGAGACATCCACCATTATGCCCTACATTGCTGTGAGACTCCTCTGAGGAGGAGCATGGCATTGATGGCTGGTGCAGGCACATGAAGTGTGGGCACACAGTCCCAGGGGTATGGCACAAGTAGTCAGTCAGCCATGAGAATATATCCAGTGAGAGGGCAGGGTGTGCCTGAGCTAGGGCTCCAAGCACAGGTTTCACTTTCTCCATTTTCTCCTTTGACTTCACTTTCAAAAAGATTCAAAAATAAAATTATTAGATTTTTATTGAAATTGATTCCAAAATATCTCAAGCATAGGGTCCTCTCAGGGCACAAGGACCTTTAAGCTTTCACTGGTTACATACTAATGAATTCATCCTGACCCCAGCTCAGAACTAGAAAAATCAGTCACTCTGGAGGTGAGGAATGGCGAAGATCTGACAACCTGTGTTGTTAATAAGCAATCAGATGTTGATATTCTATCCCTATAAAAAACAGTGCATTTGATGTTAATTCTGAGGAAAAATTAAAAATATTATGTCTTCTAAGAATTGGATCTGGTAAGCTCAAAAACTAAAATGCATAAGGTTTTAATCTTTTTAGGAAAAATTAGAACACCAGATTAGAACAAGGAAGAGTGAGGATAATGAATTTCTGTGACATATGATGCAACTACTACAAGGCAAAATTAAGGGAGAATACAGGTGGCTAAATAGGAACATGATGAATTTGATTTACTTATTCTATTTTTCCAACAACATTCTAGAGCTTAATAATGAATGGTAAAGCAGACAGAAAGGG
The DNA here is from genome assembly GCA_025594165.1 of Tamias sibiricus. Classification (NCBI taxonomy): domain Eukaryota; kingdom Metazoa; phylum Chordata; class Mammalia; order Rodentia; family Sciuridae; genus Tamias; species Tamias sibiricus. Next base: position 146,179,507 of record CM046662.1, read on the forward strand.
TGCTCCCAAATCGGGTGTGTTTTGAGAGGCTCTGTGAGTTTTCAAGAGACTTTTCATTCTCTCAAGCTATTTTTAGAAATAAGAATAGTCAGGGTTTCTTTTAAGAACCATCTCCAGGTTGTGAATCCCTGTGTGGTGTCACAGCATGAGTGAGTAATTCCACTGGGTTGGGCTGGCTGTCACTAGAGTCAATCAATTTTAAAAACTAATTAGACCTGGGTGAAAAAATAGGTCATTTATATGGAGTTTGGTGTTTTCAAGAATGTTAGCTGCAGGAGAGAGGAAAAATATATTTATATGAGGAGGAAATGTTGAAGTTATTAAGGAGGTTGGACGTACAGTGTATGAGCATACACAGAGGTCAAATAAAACAGCAAATAAGAGGAAGGAAATTGGTGACAGGTTAGAAGTGGTAGTCCCACAAAGATTTTAAAGTGGCCTTCAGAATTTGGGAATATGTTGATCTTATCTTTTATCCCAGAAGATTGAGATGAAAAGAAATATATCATGCTGTCTCTAAAGCATTGATTAGATGCATATCACAATCAGATAAAGGCTGATCTTTATCTCAAGTATGTGCAGAGGGTTCTTTGGAGAAAGCAAAATATGAGCAAGAGGGCAAAATGTTCAAAGTAGAACTAGACACAGTGGAGTGTCAGTATTCAATGAGGAAAGGAGGGTACAGCTTGAACCGTTCATTTTTAGGAAGAGGGGATTTTAGAGTTTATCGTTCATCCAATGTCAGAATCCCCATTGTGATATCCTGACAGATGATGGTAACAGAGTTTAATAGGTTGTAATTGCAACTTTTCTCTTGCTGGGCAGTTGTAATTGCTATATATTTAGTCAATATGTTGAGATTAGGTTACTTTTATTCTTAAAGTTTTACTCATTGATTTTATTATTGCCTTCTAAAGCAATATGAAATAATTATCATATTTTGTTTTTCTATGACACTGTCAAACAATGAATCATAGCTATCATATTTCCTGCTAAGACTTTTCTTCTTCAAGACAAACATTTTCAATTCCTTTCCTGATTTAAGCTGTGTTTATTCTAATTCCCTGTTCATTGGGTTCACTGTTTAATTTTACTTAAATGAGTTAGATGTCTTTATTTAGATGAGAAGGAATGCACTATTGATATACACTAACATCTGACACTACTTCGCACTGAAATATTCCATTTGAGTTCAGAAATAAACCTCAGTTCAAAAAAATTATCTAAGTCAGTGTTTTAAGTCTGAAGTATCACTGAATATTTTAATTATAGAATAGCTGTTCCTTAAAAGAGAAAAAATTAAGTACAATCGGAATAATTTCAAGACATTTTTTTCTTTTGTATGAAGAACATAAATTGTTGCTTTTTAAAACATAATTACATTTTCTCACATCAGATGATTGTCTTTGAATGATTGATTCTACAGCAAAACATATATACTTTTAAGAAGCTGTGTGTATTAAATTTTCTTAACCAGGCATGTAGTTTTACATTCTCAGTCCTTATAAAAGAATTTAAAATTTTGGATTAGTCACATCCAGTTCAATGATGAAAACAATTGTCTCTAATGATCTACCTATCATCCCTTAAAATTGATAAGTTTGAAATGTTTTTTACTTAGGTTGTTTATCTATATTAAAATTTCAGAAAATAAAAGTATAAATATAATATGTAATGATGAATCTTACAAAAATTGAGTACCCAGAAAATACCTTTGCTGAAAGAATAGGGTTTGTTTCATCGAAAAAAGTCCATAAAAATTCTCTGATATTTGATCACTAATGCATGAGACAGAATTTCCTGTGGCAAGTCCTCCTTTTCCTTGTTTGATATTATGGTTAGCTTTTTGACATAAGAGTTTCTATGTTAGCATCACTTTGTTTCACTCTTGTTTTTGTGGGAACAGATGTTAAATCATGTTCACTTCATATAGCCCACTCTACATTTAAATATAGCTATATTTTAGTATCTATCTATATATACTTGGGTTTTTCTATTATTCCTTTCATGAGATGATGGAAAGATTCATACAAATTTCCAGTTCTGCTCAATACATTCCTAGATGGTCATACCTGAATTTAACCAATCTGTCTCATGAAAAAAAAATCTCTCTGGTCAGAGGTGCTGATGTATGCTTGTAATCCCAGCAGCTCAAAAGGCTGAGACAGGAGGATCCAAATTCAAAGCCAGTCTTAGCAACTTAGTGACGTCTTAAGCAACTTAGCAAGACTCTGTCTTAAACTAAAAAATGAAAAGAGCTGTGAATGTCACTCAGTGGTTAAATGCACCAGTACTAAGAAAAAAAATCTCTACACACACACACACACACACACACACACACACACACATATGTAGAGAAATTTTTTATATATTACAAAACATGGCCAAACCTATTGCCACCAATCTCTAAAATAACAAATGATATAAAATGAGAACTATCCATTACTTAAGTGCAACTAAGAATGCAGTCACCCACACATAAGAGCACATGAAATCTACAGTGTATGCAACTACCTCCTTGTCAAAGTTAATTCTTTGACGTACATGGAGACACTTTCTTCTCTAAGCTATTTCTTCTTTTTGAAGCTAGTCATAGCATTTTAATTCTTGGGGAAGAGAACAGGATAAGTCAGAGTGGCAGGATGATGAGGATCTTTATCATGTTCATGTTTTCTCAGGACACCTATGAACAATTGTCTGAGTAAAGGGCATGCACATTTCCACTGAGCCAGCCTCTTTTCCACTTCATTCACTCTCTGTCTTAGCCATGTGAAGGACATGTTGTAGTGATAATTTAGCAACATATGCTGGGTAGACACTTAAAATATAAGAATGTTCTAATATAAGTCCAATTGGTTGTAATATTAGAAGTTAATATACCATGAGTAGAGGCTATGAAGTAGAGATGCACATTCCATGGTCAAAACAGAAAACTGACTTTACAAATAAATGTAACAGATAAACTTTGCCGAGAGTGTATTATAATAGTGTTAAAGTTTACTACCACATATAAGTACTTAGTGTAACTGGAAATTTACTGTCATCATCATAATTATCAGCTTCAAACTACACTAACAACAAGGCTAATGAGAAGATACTATCATGTTTAAAGCCTTGCTTTAGTCCATTATAATGGAAATGGTTGGTTATTCTTCAACATTTCTCAAGTTTCCCATGTGTTTAGTTGTCACATAATAGGCTGTTACATTTTGCATCAGTCTGTGACAACTGGCTTCTGTAAGAACTGTTCTACTTCATTTTTTTCCATTCAAATACAAAAAGAAGTAGTGATACTCTTACTAATCAGATATTACCCTGCTAGTGTGTTTCTGGAAGTCATTTCCAACAGCTATATGTCTTTTCCCACAAATCCAAAGAAGGATAGCATCATTATATTCTTATTTCCATATTCCTTCAATGTTCTGTGCATAAAAATGTTCTGGTGCAGAATTAGCTCATTAAAGATTGATTGAATGAACTAATGACAATGACAACAAGGGCCTGGCTCACTGTAATGATACAATAAGCAATAGCTGATAGAGTAAATGTGTGAGTATGTGCAAGAAAGGAGTGAGGATTTGGTCCACAGTTGACACTCCTGAATGTCTTAGGCTTTAGGTATTATAATCCTTTTCAAAGAAAGAAAGAAAAACTAATAAATACATGATCTATGTTTTGTATTCATTTTAAATATGGATAAACTTTTAAGTTTTTCTAGTATTATTTTAATCAACAAACCATAAACACATACATTTATGGGTACAATATGATATATATATATACACATACATACAATATGATGTATATATACACATACATACAATATGATATAATTGTATACACATACATACACAAAGTACAATGTCAAAATCAAGCTAATTAGGGTAGGGTATCCATCACCTCATTTACTTATTTTTTTATGATGAGACATTTTAAATTTTTTGTTAGTTATCTTGTAATATTCAATGCATGGCTAAACTTTGTCTTGATAAACATTTTCCTCTTCTGAAGTATGATATCAGATGATAGAGATTTACATGAACTGATCTGTATTGAGATTATTTTGAAAAAGTAATCAAAGGAAATAATTTCATGCATTTCAAAGCATTTTTCTCTAATTTGTGTTTATGTGTGTGTGTTTACACATATACATATCTATTTTTTCCCACAGTGGGAAGCATGACTGGCACAAAGTACACCTCTAATATAGGTTATTAGTGATGACCTTAACCAGTATAAAATCCAAAAATAGTCTGCAGCAGTAATAACAGATAACTAAAAGACAAAAACAGACCCTGCTGGTGTGTTAGGTATGTACCTTTATAACAGTGTGTATATGTGTGTTAATGCAAATCTGTGTTCTTGAACTCTGACCACAGTTTTTTATAGACAAATAATAACATTTGGAGTACAAAGAGCTGAGGAACATATATTCTTCATAACTGTATTTACATTCAGAAGAAGGAGAGGTTCTCAACGTTTAGAGATTGGGATTTTATGGAAGACCAATCATCTTTTCCCCTGTGGCTAAGTGATAAGAGAAAGTGTGTGCAGCTCTCCATTTCTTTCTCTGTACAAGCCTACCACTGGAAGGTATCTATAAAATAAATTACTTTCAATCAAATCCCCATTCTGCAGTGAGTTTCTAAGGAAAACTGACCTACAGCAATTGGTAAAGGAAGTTGTCCTAGTGAACAATTTCTTAAAATGAAATTTAGGAGCTGCGTCATTTTTAAGTTGGCTGGTATTTAGGTAGTAGTTGAGATATCTTTGGTCCATATTAAGTGACAACAGATTAACAGTACCAATAATATTCCTATTTAATTCACAAATCTGACCTCTACAAATGCCAGTACTGAGATGAGTGTGCACCACAAACTGAACCAGAAAGTAGTAGCCTCAGTTGTAGATGTCATGGGAGATGTACTATCTATATTAGAACATGTTAACATGGCCTTAGCTCTGAAATATGTAAATATTGATGAGATGAATTGATTAGTTCTATCACTTGGAATACAAAGAACAATGTATTGTTTGCACTCATGTGAGAGGACAACAGTAAACATTTTAGGATCTTACCCCAAGCTCATGTTAGATTTTAAACTTCTGTCTTAATATTACCTAAGGAAAGGAGCATTTCAGAATACTCTGCTAATAGCCACACTGGTAGTAATTGATAAATTTTGAAAAAAAAAAAATCACAAAAATTGACACGAGTTGATGTGTAATTCTGCATATATTTATCATATACCTATGAATGTTAAAAGGTCTGGCTGCCTCAGTGGTCATCAGATGCTTCTTGCCTCCTGGAATCAATTGTACGCACAGGAGATGTTGCCGGCAATTCCTGAGGAGGCACTTGTTGTGAGTGTTATCAGATAATATTGTCATCAATGGGAGGTAAAGGGTCTCAGCATTTGCAGGTGGAAATGGTCCATATGGATATGTCTAATGTGAAACTTTGTCAAGTCTCCGTGGCCGTGCACATTTCTGGCTATGAGTGTGCCAGATTATAATGGTGCAACATTCTCTTTAGCACTTGTTATTTTCATTTTTATATATGTGGATGTGACAGGAGACTCATCATTGACATCTTTGATGAGAAATGCAATTGAATACATTTTGATGTATCAGTTTGGGGCCCTCCATTTTCAAAAATAAATATTTTAATAGTGAATTTCTTACAGAAAACCCCAGATCTTAATTGGCTAAAAAGCCTTATATTTATAATTGATGATATAAAAGTTCTTATACTTCTATCCTTAACTGGCAAAAAATTATTATATTTGAATGGCTGAAAGAAGTTTTATTCCCCTTTTCACAGGATCACCCATTGAAAATTCATTCATAAACTTTCCAAATCACAAATAAAATTGTCCAATTAATTTCTATAATTATTAAAATGGCATTGTCTCATGTTGATAACACAAGTTGGGGATATTTTTTCAACTTGTGTATTTTTTATTAGTGCATTATAATTATACATAAAAGTGGCTTTAACTATGCCAAACTTGTATATGTGCAAACAAAATTTCATCAATCTCCCCTCTTCCCTCCACCTGATCTCCTTGCTCTACTCTACTGGTCTCCTTTCTATTATCAAAATTTTTAATTAGTACATTATAATTGCATACTAAAGATCGATTAATTGTAGTCTATTCAAACACGAACTTAATATAAATTGGTGGATTTCCAAAGAATAGTCAAATATTCTTTCATGCCTTTTACCCAGAGTTAAGTTTCATTAATTTTTACTATTTGTAATTCATGTAATCATTTTATTGTTATTCATTCTACTTGTTCTTTTATGGTTGTTTTTAAATCATTAAAAAATAGTGACTTCTAAGCCGGGCGCGGTGGCGCACGCCTGTAATCCCAGCACTTTGGGAGGCTGAGGCAGGAGGATCGCGATTCAAAGCCAGCCTCAGCAATGGCGAGGCACTTAGCAATCAGTGAGACCCTGTCTTAATAAAAACACAAAAAAAGGGCTGGGGATGTGAAAAGTGCCCCTGAGTTCAATCCCTGGACACAAAAAAAAAAAAAAAAAAAAAATAGTGACTTCTCCCACATAAAACATAAATCTAAATATATAAAATTAATTTCTCAAATCACTTCTCTATGTTAAGTAAATTTAATATTTCTTCACAGACATCAAATCATGGAATTAAATATTCTCCAGAATCTAGCTGAGCCTTTGCATAGGCAAAACTATGGCTTTTGCTCTTGTTTGTTCATGTGACCCTGTTTCTTAGCAATTCCATGCTCCTTGTTTTCTACTCATCCTTTCACCCCTTTTCATCCAAGCTTGTTATCTCTCACAGAATTATCTTTAACCATTGTTCCTTTAAACATGCTCCCTTTCAAGTAAAAATAATCCCATTTTTTTCTTCAATCACAAATGTTCTTTTTTCTTTCATATCTGACAGCATTTTCAACAATTTTAGATTTCTTACCATATTCTGACTTTACTATAGTTTTATATGTGTGCCTTTTCTTTCTTCAAAATTTAACTTCTTTGAAGACAGAAATAAATCAATTCCTATTTACACATCTCAAAATATTTACCATTATCGATTGGACATGCTTTAGCTTAATAGTGTTTATTGAGGGAACACAATGGGAAATATTTTAGAAGACAGTATTACTAAAAAAAGAAAAAAAGAATGTTTGATTTTTTACACTTAGATGTGCAGAATCCTGATCTTTTTCACAGCCCATAAACAGGCATTATCTTCTCCATGGAAAAACTAATTCTTGAATAAAATTATACCAGAATTTTATATTTAGAAGGAGACAGACATAAGATATGAGCAGATTAGCATGGTTCCAAATTTCTAATGCTTGTGTTTGAACATCATCACTGTGGTAAAAACTTCCTATAAAATAAAACAGCGGATCACAAAAGACAATTGAGTGTGAAATAATGAGAGTTCTACAGTATAAATGGAGGAAGTTAGCATGTCACTACCAAGAGAGCAACCTGCACTTTCTCCTTGGGGTCCACCCTCTGCTTCAAGTCAGTTCTCAAAACAATTGTACTCTCATAGTGATGTTTTCTATTCTAGATAATATTTTCTAAAATTCCCCATTTTTTAATGTACATTGAGATGCATTCAATACAGAAAAGTAAGATGTTTATCATACCACTTTTAATCTTCATTTATGGTCAATCAAAGGCAATATTGGAATATTAAAGTTTTTAATAAAGTGATTTTTCTGACATTATTAGATGACAACATAATACTGATATTAATGCTCTTTAAACAGAACATTTTCAGCAACCATTACCTTATTCTTTCTGTGAGAATAAAGATGGATAGAAGGTTGAATTACCCTATTAGTTAGAAGACATAGATAGATGTCTTTGGTTTCAACTTGAAGGACTTCCTGTAGCATTATTTGTGAAGTGGGTCTAGTGGTAGTCAACTCTCTTCATTTTCATTTTTCTGGGATTGTCTTTATTTCTCTTAAATTTCTAAGAAGATACTTTCTCAGATAGAGTATTATAGTTAGCAGTTTTAATCTTCAAGGTCTTTGAATATATCATCTTACACTCTCTTTATTTGCAAAGTTTGTTGAAAATTCATGGATAACTTCACAACCTTTCCCTGGGTAGTGATGGATCAGTCTTCCCTCACTGCTTTCTGAATGTTTTGCTTATGGTGGTCTTTTGCCAATTTGATTATAAGATACATCAGGAAAATCTTGTTTGGATTGCTCTTGCTTGATAATGTTTGAGCATTATGAATTTAGATGCTGATCTCTCTCCTATGATTTGAGATGTTTTCAGTCTGTATTTCTTTCAACAGTTTTTCTGTCATTTCCTCTTAACTTTTCTATAATTTCCAGAATGCCTATAGTAGTTGTTCTCATGTGTATAAAGAGTTGTATATAGGATCTATATTTGGTAGGTATCTTATGCTTTCTTCACATCTTTTCAGTGTTTTTAATTTTGATCTTCTAACTGTCTCATTACAAATGATCTTTGATTTTACTGATTACTTCTATATGATCAGGTCTTTTATTGAAGATCTTTACTGATATTTTCACTGTTGTCATGTTCTTCAGTTCTCAGGATTCCATTTTTTCTTCTTCTCTATAATTTTTATTCTTTTGTTAAACTTCTTATTTAATTCATGCATTGTTTTCCTGATATTGTTTAATTGTAATCCTGCTTTCACACTGAATGTTATTGAGATTTGTTATCAGGCAGTTCTTACATATCCATTGATTTGGGGTTCATTACTATAGATTTTTGTTTGGTGTTTTGGTTTTAGTGCCATGTTTGTCTAATATGTTTGACCTAACTTCAAGTTGTTGTATATGCATTTGAAAGAATAAACACCTCTTCTAGTCTTTGCAGACTACTTTCAACATGGATAAGTATTATTTCCCTGGCCTGTGGGATTGTGTCCAGAAATGCAGTCAGACAGAATTGGAAACATCTCCTGTGGCTACAGTTTGGTTCACAGCAGGATCAGAATTTGGCAGGCTGGTTACCAGGGGATCAGCAGGTGTGACTCCTACCTGATACCTGAGCTGCTGGGCCTGTCTCCAGGGTCTTAGATAGTAGGAGTTGCCTCAGGGTCTTCAGGGATTCTTCTCACTTGTGCAGATCAGTGTCATTCCCTAATGAATTCCTGTGAGAGCTCCTTCCTTATCACAGAGTGTGCTACTGTGCAAACAGGACTTTCCTATGCTAAAAGGTGCTGAAATCAATTCAGTGACTCAATGAAGGTCCTGACTCCTACCTGTTCTCTGGAACAGCAAAGTGACTCCAAGATCATGGCAGGTAAGAGCTGGAGGTGGATTATAGAGCCTCTTTGAGTAGAATTAAGGTCTGCAGGTATGCTTCTAGGAGTACAGATTGTATATCCTCTGACAAATCCCTAGGAAAACAAGACTGCTTCCTCACCCAACTTGGGAGGAATTGGGGTCAAGTGACAATTTTATTATAAGATATTCAGTCAGATCTTTTCCTCTAAGGGCTTGGAAGGGTGTGTTTCCCTGTGAGCCCCTTAGTGTACAAGACAGTTCCTTGAACGTAGCTGAGAGACACAGGAGCCAGTTTAAAGGGCTTCTTAAAATCCATAGTAAGACTGAAGTCAGCATCTTTGCCTGTGTGGGGACAGATGAATGAGTCCCTCAATGGACCCATGGGCAGGCAGGACTTCTTCTGTACTGTGACTGGAAGAGGCAAGAGGTGGACTATAGGGTCACTTCAAGATCATGGGCAGACCAAGCTTGGAGAGCCTTCCCTCAAGGATATGGACAGGTCTGACTACTTTTACATCCCTTAGATGATGTTGATTGCAGGACTAAGGTCAGGTGCAATGTTAGCAGAATCTGTAAGGAGATAAGCCTGTTTCTGGGTTTGTAGCTGGGATCAAAATTAGTGAGCCTGCCATCTTGGTGAAGACCTGCCCTCCTTAAATGGACTTTCATGGTCTTAGGATCCTTAAGCTTCCACAAGGATACTAAATCCAACCTCCCCTGGATACTAAACTTCCCACAAGGACACTGTATCACTGTCAAATTATTCTGCAGTGGGGAGCCATGAGCTGGTGACTGCCTATTCCACTATCATTCCTATGTCCTGTATGGTATTACTTTTAACCTATATCTTCTTTATATATGATATGAATTCAAGTAGATACCACATATTTATGCCTGACTTGTTCTTTTGGTCTCCATTTTAACTGAAAATGTAGAACACTATTTTTAATGTATTTTTAGCATTGATTCATGTTTACTCTTGCTTATTGTCCTTTTTTTTTTTTTTTTTGCTTTTGGATTGTTTTGTGTGCATGTAATTCTGCACAGTAATTCTGAATTATTCTGCTATTTATTTTGTACTTCCTTATTTTATACTATTAGTAGTTGCTTTTAGTCTCATTTATCATAGTCATAGTTAAATTTCCATAAGCTATAAATTCAAAAATCACTTTTTTTAGTTTTCTTTTATACAGTCAATTACCTTTTAAAGAGATGAAAAATAGGAAAATATCTTTCATATCTATGTAAATATGACATATGTACAGTGTTCATTTCTAAAGCTCTTCACTTTTTAATGGAAATGTAAATTTTATATGAGATATTTTTCCTTCTTTTTAAAATATTTTCTTTAGTATTTGAGCATACATACACACACACACACACACACACACACACAGAGACCCATATGCCAGTAGTGATTAATCATCTCAAATTTATGAATATAAAATAAACTTTATTTCATTTTCATTTGAATAATATTTTTGCTAAGTACTGAATTCTAAGTTAATCTTTTTTTTCTTTCAGCTATGTAAAGACAGTGTGTATTTCTTTTCCTCAACAGCATGATTTTTATGAAAAGTTTGTTATCATTTTCTTTGCTCCCTGTCTGTATTGTTACTCTTTTTCTGGCTGCCTTTATAAATTTATTTTTATAACTTGATTTCAGTAACTTATGATTTGCCCTGGAAATATTTTCCTTATGTTTCTGTTGTTCAGCTTCATTGAGTTTCTTGAACTGTGTGGCTTATAAATTTTATTAAATTTAGAAAAAAAATTACACTGTCTTCAAATATTTTCTGTCTCCCCATATGTTATTGCTATTATTATTATTATTTTGGTTACAGTTCACACTAAGGTCTTTTTATTCATTTCAGTCTTTTTTCTAATTATGATTCCCTTCTCTCTTTCATCTGCAACATATAACCTATTTTTATCTCATCTTTTTACCTTATCAGTTTTTGTCTTTTTTTTAATTTCAGAAATTAAATTGTTAATCTCTAGAGTTTCTACTTAACTTATTTTTATACCTTGGTGTTATGTTTTGGGTATGAGGTATCTCCCAAAAGTTAATGTATGAGACAATGCATGAAGCTCAAAGACAAAATGATTAGATTATAAAAGCTTCAACCTAATCAACGGATTAACACATTTGATGGCTTAATGATTTGAATGGATTACTGGGTAGTAACTGTAGGCAAGTAGGCATGTCTGGAGGAGGTCACTGGGGACATGGCCCTGAAGATTACATATTCTCAAGCTCCTTGATGTCAAGCTCTCTGTCTTCTTCCCACGTGTAATGACAAAGCAGCTTTCCTCCTCCACACAATCCCTCCTTGGCCTTCTGCCTCACCTCAGGAACAGAGTGGTAAAGTTTACTGAACCTCTGAAATGATGAGCCTAAATACACATTTCTTCCTCTAGTTGTTCTTGTCACATGTGTTGGTCATAGCAACAAACATCTGACTAACACTCTTGGATTTCTTTCTTATTATGTTCATCATATTCTTTGCACCTTTGAACATATATAAAAGATTTCTATTTTAAGGTCTGTTTTTATCCTAATTCCACAGTTTCTCTCATTTCCATCTTTCTCCACTGATTATCTTAATTCTCTTGCTTACGAATCTTATTTGTTGTTTCTTTGCATGCTGAATATTTTTTTTGCCTGAATTCTAAAATTCTAGATGTTTTGAATTCTATGTCTTTTTTTTTGGGGGGGGGGTGCTAAATTATGCTTTATTTCTTCAAATTGCACTGGATTTTCTCTGCCTGGCTTTTTATTTCCAAAACTTTGTGTTTTGTGTTAAAGCTTTATTGTGGCAGGCTCTGAGCAGTATTTATTCTCAAGTCAATTTTGCAGTGTATTAAATAAGTGATTCTGTAGATTCTACCTGGATATATTATAACTTAAAACTTGGCTTATTGAAGATTATAGCTGTTTACAGGCTTTGGTTAAGTTTGATCATTGTTTAGTCAAAAATTGTTCCATGCAGTTCATTCCTCAGGAAAGAATCTTGGAAGTTTTCTCCCACAGCGGTGTAATCCTTTCTTTCTGGCTTTCTGCCCTTATCTGAGGAAATTATGGACTGTTTCCTCAACTGACTGAGAATGTGTGGTCTATTTTGTGTCTTGTGGTGTTGCCTGTAAACTGCCTTTAGACACTACATCAGGACAAGTTATTGGCTCACTTCACTAGTTTTCCTTCCCTAAGGGGTCACACTCTTGTGCTGCCTGTTGTCCTTAGTATAAGAGTCATTATTTTATATATTGTGTCCAATAAGTTGTTTACCACAGGAGGGCATTTCCAAGAAAGTTCACACTCTTTTTGAAATGTTTATTTTCCTCTTGGCTTGTCAATGAATGTCAGCACATACAACCTGTTGTTAATACCTAAAACCCTCATGGTCAGTTTGAGTCTTTTATTTCAATATACCTCCAGTTTTACCTTTTACCTAGTCCTTTCTAACAGTTTCCAGACTGGCTTTCATCTTCCACATTTTTCCTGAAAGTCAATTTTCCACTGTTCTCAAAGAATCCCACTAGATTTACAATGAAATAAGACTTGTCTCCATAAATTTTACATGATTTGGCCCAGCTCTGTTCTTCTAACCCATATCTCCCAATTCCTTTCTTATTCTGTTCTCTCTACCTGTCCTTGAGGTTTTCTGCCTGGAATGGTCTTTCATGTTATAACTTGAAACCATACCTGTTATATTTAGATTTGAGGTATCCCCCAAAAGCTTATGTATGAGTGAATGCAAAAAGGGTTAGAGGTAAAATGATTGGGTGATAAGAGCCTTAGCATAATCAGTGCATTAATCTCCTGATAGAGATTAACTCAATGGTAACTGAATGCAGGTATTTTGTGGCTGGAGGAGGTGAATCATTGGACGCATGCCTTCGGGGTTTATATTTTGTGCATGAAGGGAACCTTCTCTATGCTACCAGGGTACCATGTTCCTATCTGTTTTTCTCCACCACACACTTCCACCATGATGTTTTGCCTCACCTCCCACCCCAAGGAATGGAGCTGGCTATCTATGGACTGAAACTTCTGAAACCATGAACCCCCAAATAAACTTTCCTCCTTAAGTTGTTACTGTTAAATATTTCCATCACAAAAACTAAAATAGCAAACTGGAACAGCAACCTTGTCATCATTTAGCATTATTTTCAACACCCCCTCCTCAAAGAGATCTTCTCAACAATCTTATCAAAACTCTTCTTCTGGACTCTCTTTGATTCTGGATCCTGTTTTCACTTTTTCTATTTTTCTTATTAAAAAATAATTATTCAAAAATTTATTTTGTATTATTTTCTTGCTATTATTTGCATTTCTTACAACAAGTAAATTTAATTAGAAAAGTGACATACTTACCTGGCACACTGTTGTATACACAGTAACTAGTACCTAGTATAAAGATGACTCACTCATGTTTATCTTAAAATTTTGAACAATAAAAGGCCCTACTGAAAATACATAAAAAAAATTTTGTTGTTTTTATTACATTGTGGGAGATTTTCTGCCAAAGCAACCATGGTACAACTCACCAAAGAAGGAAAAGATGGACTGCAGTATTGGATGAGGAGGGTGGCTTTTAATGAATAGTGGAGTGATGGAATAATGCTTTCATGTGATTCAAATAAAATCAGAGATCAAAACCAGGTCTCTGTCCAAAAGTGAACTTAAATCCCATTTTCTTGGGAAAAACAATATTTAAATTGATTTTGGATTCTGACAATAAAAATGCCTTACCTAAAGACCTATTTTCAAATTGGAAATCAAGAAAACTTCAAAAATACTTAGTTCCTTCATTCAAGAGTAAGATGTTGCTGATTTTGGTGACTTTCACCTTTAATACCAGCTACTTAGGAGGCTCAGACAGGAGGATTGGGAGTTTGACGCCAGTCTGGCAACTGGCAACGTAACAAGACAAAACAACATAACAAGACATAACAAGTCAAAAACAACAAACCACAAAGGAAGATGTCTCATTCTCTCCTTCTTGCAGATATAATTTAAAAATTAAGGTATAATATTTTAAGATATTAGAAAATAAAATTTCTCAGTGAGTTAGAAAGCAGTAATGTGAACCAAAAAGAGAGAGAGAGGGGAAAAAGAAGAAAGGTATTATAGTAGTTTGCGATGTAGCATCTTGGGAAGAAATGTTTCCAAGTAAGATGTCATTTTTCTTACATGTCTGTTATTCCATCCTGATGAATAACTGAGACCAAACAGATTTTCTGAGTTCATTACTATTTTCTCAGTTTGGATGAATAAGAGAATGAATATTGCAGTCCACAAAAGAAATATTAAATGTTGTAGACCAGTGCTGAACAGAATAATAACTTAAAAACAAATACTGGGGCTGGGGTTGTGGCTCAGTGGTAGAGTGCTTGCCTAGCATGTGTGAGGCACTGGGTTCGATTCTGAGCACCACATATAAACAAATAAATAAATAAGGTCCATCAATAACTAATAAAATATTTTTAAAAATACTAATTACATAATACTAATGACTATAAATCAAAATATCAGAAAGTATATTATGACAGAATATAAATAAACTAGAATTCTTTCTAATCAAAACTATATCACAGAAATTATTTAAGTGTGAATATATGAACTAATTTTATTATAGTAATCCTATAGTTCTTGGAAAACTAACAACACACGTAGAAGGATAGAAGGATTTTATACAAAAAAGCAATTAATACTGATAGATGAGCTACCCTCCCCCAGAGGTTTCCATATCTGAGCAAAGCAACCTTGTTTCATTTTCTGGGCAAGATGTTTCTTTTCCCTGGGCAGGAGCCAATAGGCTTAAAGTTCATCCTGTTCCATGGGCAAAGAGCCAATGGCGATGGGGTTGCTCTGGTGCACCTCCACACCAGAAATCCCTATAGAGGGTTCTGTTTGAGAGACTCAAAACACAATAGCTCTTGCTGTTGAGAGGAGGAAGCCAAGAACACAACAGCTCATCCCTGCAGAGAGGAGGAAGCCACTCACACAACAGATAGATCCTGCAGAGAGGAGAGACTCTCAGACAACAATAGCTTGTCCCTGTGGAGAGGAGGAAGCCACTGCACCAGCCTCAGACCCATCACCTCCAGCCTGATGGCAGCTGCCCCAGCCAACAGCTCCAGAGATCCCAGCTGGTGCAACTAGGCACCTACTTTCTGTTCAGAGCTTGCACACTCCCCTCTCCCTTACTCCCCTCTCCCAGCACCTCTTCGACCTTCAACCAGAGCACCTCTTCGACCTCCAACCAGCCACAAAGGCTGTTGAATAAATCTCTTGGCTGCATGGCTGTCCCCGGTATGATTTTTGCCCTTCAAATACTGTTTGCCAGACAATTTTTTTTCTTTTGTACATATATTTACATATGTGTGTATACATATATATTGTTATGTCATATAGGAAATAGATGAAAACTACAGCATGAAAAATTAGATGCACAAAATCAACTTTTTTCTTCTCTACCCTGTTTAATTCATTTTGTTTGTTATGCTTATGATGAATTTAAAATAATAAGAAAAGGAAATGAACTAGAGAAATTAAACAATTAAAATGGCCAAAAGCAAAAAGAAATTAAATTTTTGTGCTATAAGAAAACATTGCTTATGTTTGCTTTGAAATACAAAGCAATTTTTGTTACTTATATTTGTTTTCATATGTAAAAATGGAGCCACATTATGTAGTGGTTCTTTGTGTTGTTCCTAACTTCTCTGTATAGTATAAATTTTGAGCTTCTTTTCTAAATAGTTCTTAAATTATATGGGTAATAGAATGAGTATCCTTATTTAAAACGCGTGCAACTCAAGTGTTTCAGATTTCAGATTTTTGCTGATTTTGGAATATTTATATCTATATAATGAGATATCTTGGGGATGGAACCTAAGTCTAAACGTGAAATTAATTTGTTTCCTATGCATCTTATACACATAGCCTAAAGGCAATTTTATATGATATTTTTAGTATGCCTACCTTTTCATTGCAATACATTACATGAGATGGGGTGTGCAGCTTTTCCATTCATGGCATCATGTCAATGACCCAAAAGGTCTAAATTTTGGAGTATTTTGGATTTCAGATATATGGACTAGGGATGCTTAATCTGCATTATTTAATCAAAGAACCCAAATGAATTGCAATGTATTCATCCATTTAACTATATTTTTATTTAGTATTTGTTTATTAAGGCAACAAATAAATAATAATTAGAGCAACACACAAACAATAATTATCTGTGGGCTTCAAAACACATAAACAACTTTATATACATTATATAAATTCTTGACAATGACAGCACAAAGTAATGCAATTGATACATAATGCTAAAAGACATAGACATAAAGTGTCTCTGAATCACTTAGTGAAAAAGTAGAAGAAAATAAACTTTTTATTTAAATGAACTGCATTTTTAATTTATGAGTATGAGCAAATTGTGTCAAATGTCAATGAATAATTTCCACCAAACATTTCATTGTTATCATTAAATGCAAGCTGTCAATTTCAAACACCTTTCTGTCAATGTTACTGCACAAGAAAGGTGGAAACACTTTTGTGCTGATATTATTTTACAAATAAGCTTTTTTTTTTTTTTCTAGAAAATTGCAAATAATTTACAAGGGATATTTTAAAACAATCAAAGAATAACAAAGGAAAAAAAAACAAATATTTCAACTTTAATATTGCATATTTCATAAAGTCTACCTCTTTCTTCCAATAGTAAATTAGAAAAAGAAGAGTCAGGAATTATACACAAATATAAACATAGCAGCTTTATCACTGGTAAAACAGAGTCTCTAGAGACAGATGTGGAAAAACTGTGATCCTAACAAAGAACCCTAAAATGGAACATCTGCCACAGGCAGTACCGAACACCCACAATTCTCCCTCAGGGGAGAGAAATCAGACTGGAGAACATCTGCAGAACAGTTTCTGCGAGAAGTCTGGGTTGATAGTAGGTAGTTGCTAGTTTGCATTTTTTTTTTTTTTTAAGCAAAATCATGTATCCAGTTAATCAATCTTTCCTCACAGGATAGAAAATAGTGAAGCACCAGGATCTTTTCTCATCAAGGCCAGAAGAAATCCCAATTCCATCTCAGCTTTGTTTTAGTATCAAGTTGAGCTGGGTCTGTGTGGTTCAATGTCAGACTGTAAGAACCAAGAAACTCAGCGCCTGGTGCTTCACTGAAACATTACAGCCCATCTGAGCTGGCACCACTACATCTTTAATTAACCAACTATTCTCAAGTGTCCTAGTCAATTTAACAAATGGAGCTCTGAAATTACTCCCAAAAAAGTATAGCTTCCTTGCTACCTCAGTTTAGAATAAGTTGAAAAATAGGCAAAGAAGTCAGTGAGCAGAAGCCAACATAGAAGTTTGATTCATAGAAAATCTGTGGGAGAATACCACTTAGGTGTGAGAGAACAAGATTTTTCACATGGAATCCCCACTTTAGTCATGCTTATACACCAATGGTAGGAACATTGGAATGCTTGTCTTCCAATGGATAAAGATATGGCCTTGCCTATCAAGATTAGAACATGCTTATGCTTATACTCTCTGCATCCATATTAATTCAAAATAAAATGGGGGAGTAACTCAGAGCACCTAATCTCAAGGTTACTGAAGAGACAATTACCTTTTTTCATTGCTAAAATATATTGATTAAAATAGTATTAAGAGTGCAAAATAAAAATCAGATCAAGCACATTCTTATCCCTTTAGCATGTGAGAGGTTTAATTCTCTTTATTAAACAAATAAAAAGTCTTGTTTTGACCTGCCACTTGAAGTAACACATCCTAAAGTACATCATAATTATGCAATTATTATTGATAAAAAGTGAAGTATGGAAGTAAATATGGCACTTATTATCAGTTTCTAAAAAAGCTTCCAAACCTCTCCAGACACATTTCATATTGAAAATCGTCAGCAGTGGTGTATTTTGTAATATGATGCACACTCCAAGGAAATGAAAAGCTGTTGGAAACAGCAAGGGTCAAAAACAGTAAGTCACCAGTTATTAAAAATTATTTACCACTTGAACTTTTAGGATGAAAATTCCATTTCCTTTGTAGATATAAGTATTTCCACTACAAAACTAATGTCCCAAGGATTAATTTAATTTATGATGAAATCCTGGAAGACTGGGTGTATTTTAATCGTTTTAAAATAGGGATAAACTGTATTGGGTTTTTCCTTTGGATAAAATATAAACATATAGATATTTTTGGACATGTGTCAGATTTAACTAGCAAGTTACAAGCTATATTTTTGCTCAATTATATAAAGTTTTTTAAAATGTTAGAAATTGTGATTAGTTTTGATTGTGTTTGGGTGTATAAACTCACATTTGATTTTCATCTCTCTTCACATATTCAGTGATCTCTATTTAATAATGTCATACTAGTTACTTTTCATTTTTTAATTTTATTTATGATATTTCTTAAATATTCCATATGGAACCATTAAATTAGATGTGGTCAGTTTGCTTTATGTAACTCATATTCTTTGCACTAATTTTCTATTACTGAGTAATAGCTATAAACATTTGCACCCTAAAACTATACTGTTTCCGTGTGTAAAAGTCTAGGGAGGAGGAGACCTGAAGGTGGTGAGCAGAGCTGGGAGGTGACCTCCAATCCCGGCACAGCACAGAAAGGAAGCAGTAAAGGAATAGCTGACTGGAGAGTTGGGTGACAGGACAAATGCTCTATGACCCAATATTAGACATTCTGAAACTTTCCTTAATACCCAACCCAGACCAGGGTGGAGTGAGGGGACAGGGACAACAGGGAGACTGGGGGCTAGGCACATAAGCTCACTTCCTTAACAACAGTTAGAAGGAAAGGCAGATTGAATTAAAATATGACAGGAGCAGCCCTCAGTGAAGGTGCCCAAGCAGCTTAACCCAGATAGAGGACTAAAAGATATGCTGGACATGACAGCCATCTTGTGAAGCCCACAACTGGCCAGCTTTCCCAGGAGAAAATAAATCAACACAGCATCTTCCAACATTCAGCAAGAAATAAAATCAGAGGGAGTGCCCCTTCAGTGGAATGTCTCAACAATTTTTCTAGAAGGAACTTGTAGAGGGATTGCTACTAGCTGAAAGTTGCTTAAACCCCTTCCCCTAACTGTGGACAAGGGTAGAGCAGACCCAAGAGTTGCTCACTCCTGGGAAGTTCTGGCCTAACGCAATGCTCTCACAGTATCCAGAGGAGCTCAGACAGAGGAGGAGAGGATACCCACAATTCACAGTTGCCACAGTTGCAGGAGTGATCACTCAAGTGCAGGCAGGGTAGCTGCCTCTCTTCCACACACCATAGGGACCGGTGCCCACAGTTCACCACCTCAGGCAGTGGGAGCTTAAACCCAGATGAACTGGCTGATTTTCTTCCCTGATCAGGGACAATGCCTCAGCCACCTGTGTTGGTCACAGGGGATGCTTCTGTTTCCACAGGACACGGGTGTAGAACCCACAACTACAATTATATAAAGACATCCAGAGTGACAGTGAAAGAATAGGAAAAGGTACAGCATGAAAATGAAGCTGGAAAAGGCTAGGGTAGCTACCCCCCTGTCAAACAAAGTACTTTTCAAGCCAAAATTAATCAGAAAAGACAAAGAAGCTCACTTCATACCAGTTAAGGGAATCATCCAACACCAAGTTCTAATTATTACAAATATTTATGCCTTCCAAATTGGTGTACTTTCATACATCAAACAAACCCTTCTCAGTATAAGGAGTCAAATAGACCACAATATATTAATGCTGGGTGATTTCAGCATATCTCTCTTACCATTAGACAGGTTATCCAGATATAAACCAAGTAAATACTCACATGTACAAAGACTTTGACTCATAATTCATAGCAACTTATTCATAATAGCCCAAAGTAGAAGCTATTCAATTGTCCATCAACTGGTGAAAACATGAATAAATTCCAACTTGTAAAACATAAGTAAAATGTGGTTTACCATACAAGGAGTACTATTCTGAACTAAAAATATATTTCTGCACGAACACAGATCTATTATAATTATTCAGGCTAATTAATCTTGTTGCATATATATTTATATATATCACATATCCTAGGAATCAGTCATATGAATCATGAATATTTAACTACCAGAAAAGTCATATATAATGAATTACAATTCAGCAATTTAGCAATGAAAAAAAAAAAAAAAAACTATAATCACACAGAATAATATGAATCAATCTCACAAATAGTATGTTGAGGCTGTGCACTGTGTTGCCTTTCTCAGTGTTGTAAATATCATACCTCTTATTTTCTTTCTTGTAGGAGTCATCTACTTTTGCTTTTTTTTTTTTTTTTTTTTTTTTTTTGGTACCAGGGATTGAACTCAGGGGCACTCGACCACTGGGCCACATCCCCAGCCCTTTTTTGTATTTTATTTAGAGACAGGGTCTCACTGAGTTGCTAAGTGCCTCACCATTGCTGAGGCTGGCCTTGAACTTACAATTCTCCTGCCTCAGCCTCCCAAGTGCTGGGATTACAGGCATGCTCTGGCTACTTTTGCTATTACGTGTACGTGTAACTAGTCTGTAATGCCAATTACTCAGGAGGCTTTGGCAGAAGGATCACAGGTTCCACGCCAGCCTGGATAATTTGGTGATCATTGTCTGAAAATAAATTAAAAACAAAAAAAACATTAAAAAGGGCTGGTGATGCAACTCCATGGTAAAACTCCCTTGGGTTTAATCCTCAGGACAAAAAGAAGACAATGAAACAAAACAAAAACAGTATATGTCGAGTGGAAGAAGACAGACAAAAATGAATATATATCATAATATTACAGTAACATAACTATGCAAAAAGGTAAACCTAACCTATGTTAATAAGTCGGAACCATGGTTTACCTTGGGTGGCAAAGGAGACTTCTAAGAGTGCTATACTATTTACTCAGTATTCATGTAGATACTGGACATTTGTGTATACTAACACTTCAATATGTATATTTATGTTAGTCTCAATATATATTTCAATAAAAAATTGAAAATTTGAAGAATTTAAGTGCTTAAGACAAATGAATAAATTTCTTAGGATAGAATTACTGGGTTGAAGTCAATCTCACATTTTACTTTTAAAGAAATTCGCCAGATGATTAACCAAAGTTTCTGGACCATGTTACTCTTACCACTAGCAGTGCACACATAATCCCATTTCCTCCAGATACTCACCGGCACTTGATATTGTGTGTCTTTTTTATTGTAGCCATTTGTCAGTTTATAGAGACATTTAATTTTGACTTTAATTTGCATTTCCCTAACCACTAATGAGATTAATTGCCTTATTCTGAACTTAGCTATTTGCATGTCTTTCTTGGTGAAATATAGCTTTGGCATTTTGCCTATTTTAATTGGATTTTTTAATTATGTAGTGATATGTTCCAGATACAAGTCCCTTGTCAGACATAATTTACATATATTTTCTTTCAGTTAGTGGCTTCCTTTTAATTTCCATTTTGAAGCACAAAGGGTTTTTATGCTATTTGAAAAAAAAATTCCAGTTTTTAACCTTTTAAAGTTTTTGGTTTATGTTTTGATGTCATAGCTACAATCAATTTATCTTTCCCAGTGTTATAAATATTGTACCTTTTATTTCTTCTAGGTGTCTTCTACTTTGGCTTTTACATGTAGGTTGATGATTAATTTTGAGGCAGTCCTATTTAAGTTTGAGATAGTGTTTAGATATTTTAAAAATGAGTGTCCAGTGGTTTCAGCATGAAGATATTATCTTGTCACCCATTCAATTGCTTTGAAAAATTGTTACACATCAGTTGAAAATAGTTTGTTTCTGTACTCCATTCATCTGCATGTATATTCTGAGAACAAGTCTTAGACCACATAATAATCAGGCAGTACTATTCTCACAAAATATTTTTCTAAAAATTGTTTAGATTTTTTTAGGCTACTTATATTTCAATATAAATTTTAGTTGTAGTTTTTATATTTCTACAAAAAATAATCCTGTAACATTGGCAGGTATTGAGTTTATATTTCAATTTTGGAAGAATTGCCATATTAACACTATTGAGTCATCCATCCATTTACATGAAACTTGCACATTTATAGTTTCTCTAGGGAATATAATTTGAGGTTACCAAAGTGTAGCCTTGCCCTTTTTTGATAAGTTTATTTCAATTTTTTTCGTTCCATTGTAAATATAATTGCTTTCTTACATTTATTTATGATTGTTGCCAGTTTGCAGAAGTGAAAATTAATTTTACACTCTTTGTAACACATATATCCAAATGCTTTCCTAGCTCCTATATTTATGAATGTGTGTGTGTGTATTTCTTGTGTTTTTCTACAAATAAAATTATGTCCTCTGGGACTGAAAAGAGTTTCACTTTTCTTCCACAATAGGATCTATATTATTTTCATCTTTATTTTGCCTCATTCTGCTTTCTAGAAACTCTAGTACAATGTTGCATGAGAATGACAAAAGTGAAAGTTTGACTTGTTCTGATTATCAGAAAAATGAATGCTTTCACCATAAGGATGATGTTAGCTGTGGTTTTTCGAAAGATTTTTCTTCTATTCACAGTCCTTTGAGAACAAATTCCCAAGGTTTAGCCTGTGTAAAACAGTCCTTACTTTATACCTCTAATTTCCAATAATTATATCTATGGTTGTTTGGGTGGTGGGGTATGAATACACCTACTGCAAAATGCTGTACGGAGACCATCCTTTGTACATGGTATGGTAAACACAATATTGCCTGTTTGTATTGGGACAGAGTCTTAGTTTATCAGAATCTCCATCACTAAACTAAGTTATTTTCTTAGTTCAGTATAAATGATGCAAGGGATTTGATCTAGCAAGTGAAATTTTTCTCCATATACTTATGCGAATAGCATTTCATGTAAACACTCACCCCAACTACTTACTGAATATACCTCTCAAACATGCAATTCTGTAATTTGTAATTCCAAGGTTGGAAGATCTTTTCCACTGTTCTAACTGCATTAGTGTCCTATTCTGTTAGGAGCTTCTTTTTCCATTAGTATTTATCTATCTTCTTTCTCTTTCACTTACTCTTCTAAGCTTTTGATCTGCTAATGTTAAGGTGACTTAGGTTGGATTCTCCAAATGCAGGCACATATCAGAGTACATGTATGTCCTGGGAGAAGTTAGTGACAGAGAAGACAGGACAGGGAATGAGAAAAAGTTAAGTTAGATGGCAATTCTACCTGTAGTCTGAGCCTGCGGTGGACCTGTAGGATGTAAAGATGTAACTGAGAATTACTTCCACACTGAAGCAGGACTATGTGCTCTTAATATCTGTTTGGCTTAAAGTCACCCTAGAACTCTAGAATTTATGCATGTATGGGGAATGCATTTAGAATATGCCAAGGATAATCCTCTGAAGACAGAATTAGACATAAGACTTTAAAAGCAAATGCATGCAGAGATGACCATGATCCTTCATGGTAGCAAAAAAAAAAAAAAAAAAATCCAGGGAATTTGGTTAACATTGTCAATTATTTTAGATTTTTATGCATTGCACATTGATATTGGAAATTCTTAAGCAGCTTTTAAGAATGCACCTTGTTCAGTCTTGTTATAATAGTTCAGATATCAACTGTATTCTGGTAACTTCATGATGTATTTCACAGAGACTATTTGCTTTATGTGGAAAACATTTAAACAACATAATCATTTGAAATGTAGAATGTGTTGGTATATATCAAACCTTATAAATTCTTCTAAAAAAGAGTGATTGAATATAAACTAATACCAATTTTTTAGGAGATAATCTATATTATCTTTCTAAGTTCTAAAACTCAGATTCTTTCTAAAATTAGGAAAAACACTGGATAATTTGTTTTACATGGTAATTTATCACATTTTATTTTATTTTATTACATCAGGAATTTAACCGGGGCACTTTGGAGCTAAGCCACATCTCCAGCCCTGTTAGCCGCCGGAAAGGGATTGCAGCCTGGAACGGCAGCGCCGCGGGAAGGAGTCCGGAGACAGGATGGAGACGAAAAAATTCTTTAATCTTTCTGTCTCTGTCTCTTGTAATTTCTAACACTACATACACACTCTCACAAGAAACCAACCACGTACTCTTACAAGAAACTACAATGTATCTATACAATAGCGATAACCCTGTCCTTTCACTCTCACAAGAAACCAAGCCACGTACTCTTACAAGAAACTACAATGTATCTATACAATAGCGATAACCCTGTCCTTTCTCTCTCTGGTCTCATCCCATGCGCCCGAGCAGGAATGGTGCTTGCTCGATCTGCGAGTCACTCCTCAAATCTCTCGAGATCTTGGGCCAAGTCCCGTGAGACTACGGAAGGCGACAATGCCCAAAAATGTCAATCTGCTGAGTCATTGCTCAAATCTCTCGAGATCCTGGGCCAAGTCCCGTGAGACTACAGAAGGCGACAATGCCCAAAAATGTCAATCTGCTGAGTCATTGCTCAAATCTCTCGAGATCCTGGGCCAAGTCCCGTGAGACTACAGAAGGCGACAATGCCCAAAAATGTCAATCTGCTGAGTCATTGCTCAAATCCTGGGCCAAGTCCCGTGAGACTACAGAAGGCGACAATGCCCAAAAATGTCTATGGCCCATAGTCAACCGCAATCTTAGCTATCTCCCCAAACAGGGCTCCTGCACAGCCCTTTTTATTTTTTTACTTCGATTTTTGAATCAGGGTCTTACTAAATTGCTTAGGGCTTCACTAACTTGCTGAGGCTGGCCTTAAACTTGTAATCCTCCTCCCTCAGCCTCCTGAGTTGTTGGGATTACAGGCATGTGACACCACATTTATCACATGTATTTTATTTTATTTTTAAATTTGTTTTAATTGGTTATACATCACAGTGGAATGCATTACACAAATGGAGCACAACTTTTCATTTCTTTGGTTATACACAATGTAGAGTTGCACAATTTGTGAAATCATACATTTACCTAGGGTGATGATGTTCTTTTCATTCCACCATGTTTCCTATGCCCATGCCCATTCCTCTCCCCTCCCTCCCTTTTGCCCAATCCAAAGTTTCTCTATCTTCCCATGCCCTCTTCACCCATTATGGATCAGAATTCACTTATCAGAATAGTCGGCCTTAGGTTATTTTGTGATTCACTTACTTTTCACAATACACTCAAACTCCATCCATTTACCTGCAAATAATATAATTTTATTCTCTTTAAATGCTGAGTAATATTCCATTATGTATATATACTGCAGTTTCTTTATCCATTCATCTATTGAAAGGCATCTAGGTTGATTCCACAATTTTGCTATTGTGAATTGAGCTGCTATAAATATTGATGTGGCTATGTCACTGTAGTATTTTAAGTCCTTTGAGTATAGACCAAGGAGTGGGATATCAGGGTCAAATGGTGGTTCCATTCCAAGTTTTCTAAGGAATCTCCATATTGCTTTCCATAGTGGTAGCACCAATTTGCAATTCCACCAATAATGTATGTGTGTACATTTTTCCCCCACATCTTCATCAACACTTATTGTTGCTTGTATTCTTGATAATTGCCATTCTAACTGGAGTTAGATGAAATCTTCGTTTTTGTTTTCATTTCTCTAATTGCTAGAGGTGTTAAATATTTTTTTCATATATTTGTTGATTGGTTTTATATCTTCTTCTGAGAGGTGTCTGTTCAGTTCCTTAGCCCATTTATTGAATGGGTTACTTTTTTTATGTTATTTTTCTGAGTTCTTTATATATCTTGGAGATTAGTGTAGTGCTCTATCTGATGTGCATGTAGTAAAGATTTCTCCCACTCTGTGGGTTCTCGCTTCATGATATTGGTTGTTTCCTTTGCTAAGAAAAAGCTTTTTAGTTTGAATCCATGCCATTTATTGATTATTAATTTTATTTCTTGTGCTTTAGGAGTCTGTTTAAGGAAGTCAGGACCTAATACGACATGATGAAGATTTGGGCCTATTTTTTCTTCCCTTAGGTGTAGGAACTCTGTCTAATTCCTAGGTCCTTGATCCACTTTGAGTTGAGTTTTATTCATAGTGAGCAACAATGATTTAATTTCATTTTGCTGCATATGGATTTCCAGTTTTCCCAGCACAATTTGTTGAAGAGGCTATTTTTTCTCCACTATGTTTTTGGTGCCTTTGTCTAGTACCAGATAACTGTATTTATGTGGGTTTGTCTCTGTGTCTTCTATTCTGTACCATTGGTATACATGCCTATTTTGGTGCCAATAGCTCTGTGGTATAGTTTAATTCTGGTATTGTAATGGTATCTGCTTTGCTCTTCTTGCTAAGGATTGCTTTGGCTATTCTGGGTCTCTTATTTACCCAAATGAATTTAATGATTGCCTTTTCTATTTTTATGAGGAATGTTGTTGGGATTTTAACTGGAATTGTATTAAATCTGTATAATGCTTTAGGTAGTATGATCATTTTGGCAATATTAATTCTTCCTATCCAAGAACGAAGGAGATCTTTCCATCTTCTAAGGGATTCTTTAATTTCTTTCTTCATTGTTCTGTAGTTTTCATTATATAGGTCTTTAACTTCTTTTGTTAGGTTGATTCCAAAGTATTTTAGTTTTTTAGAGGCTATTCACAAGACCTTCTTTGGAGGTCTTGTAGAACTTGGCTATTCACAGTCGACTCTAAAAAACTAAAATTTCTTAATGTCTCTTTCAGAGGGTTCATCACTGATATATATATATAAATGCATTTGATGTATTGGCATTGATTTTATATTGTGTTATATTACTGAATTCATTTATTAGTTCTAGAAGTTTTCTGGTGGAATTATTTTGGCTCCTTCATGTATAGAATTTTGTCATTAGCAATAGTGATGATTTAAGTTTTCCTTTTCCTATTTATATACCTTTGATTTATTTTGTCTGTCTAATTGCTGTAGCTAGAGTTTCAATGTCTATGTTGAATAGGAGTGGTGAAAGGGGCACCCCTGTCTCGTTCCAGATTTTAGATGGAGTGCTTCAAATTTTTCTCCATTTAGAAAGATGGTGGAGGGGCTGGGGATATAGCTTAGTTGGTAGAGTGCATGTACAAGGCCCTGGGTTCAATCCCCAGCACCAAAAAAAAAAAAAAAAAAAAAAAAAAAAAAAAAAAAAAAAAAAAAAAAGTAGAATAATGATGGCCTTGGGTTTAGCATTAACATAGATAGCTTTTACAATGTTGAGGTATGTTCCTACTATCCCTAGTTTTTCTAGTGTTTCTAATATGAAAGGGTGTTGTATTTTGTCAAATTCTTTTCTGCATCTATTGAGATGTGATGAATTACCTCTATTGATTTTAGTGTGTAAAAACAGGCTTTGTCTCTGGGATGAAACACTGTTTCTCCATGGTGCACTATCTTTTCAAATATGTTTTTGTATGCAGTTTGCCAGAATTTTATTGAAAATTTTTTTCTTCTATGTCTCTCAGGGATATTGGTCTGAAGTTTTATTTCTTTGATGTTCCTTTGTCTGGCTTAGGTATCAGGGTTATACTAGCTTCACAGAACGAGTTTGGAAAGGTTCCCTCCTTTTCTGTTTTATGGAATAATTTGAGGAGTATTGGTACTAATTCTTCTTTGAAGGTCTTTTAGAACTGGCTGAGAATCCATTTCTTGGTTTTGATGGTGTCTTCTTTGCTTGATATTGATCTGTTTAAATTGTGTACATCCTGCCGATTCAGTTTGGGCAGATCATATGTCTCTAGAAACTTGTTGGTTTCATCAAGATTTTCTATTTTATTGGAGTATAAATTTTCAAATTGTTACTGGAATGGCAGAAGACACAGAGATACAAACCAAAGGAATGCACAATCCACACTGAGGCATGTTGTAATGAAAATGGATAGCATATAGAATAAGGATAAATTTTTTTAAAAGTTGGTCTTTTTATGCTATCCCACAATTCTTGGAGGTTCTATTCATGGTTTCTTACCATCTTCACTGTGTGTTCAACTTTATTTTCAAGATTATATATTTTGTTTTCATTGTCTAAGGTTGTGTCTTTCAAGTGATCTAGTCTGTTGGTGATGCTTTCTATTGAATTTTTTTTTTTTTTTTACTGTTTCCTTCATTTCAAGGATTTCTCTGTTTTTTTTTTTTTTTTTTTTTATGAATCTATCTTTATCTTGAAATATTTTTTGTTACCTGTATTTGTTTTTTTTATCTCATTCTTTACTTCACAGATTATTTTAATTATGTACATTCTGAACTCCTTCTCTGACATTTCTTCTACTGTGCGGTCAACAGATTCTATTATTGTATCAACTTTGTTTGTTTAGGGTACTTTCTTCCCTTTTCTTTCTTTAATTTTTTTTAATGTTTTCTATGTTTTTTCCCCTCTAGCACTGTGTATCTAAGGTGTTACAGTTTTTACCCTATAATGTTATAGTGTCCCTGCAGGTTTTCCATGTCTCACCTTCAAGTGGGATGTCATTACTAACAGCACCTAATGCAAACAATATACAGCCTTAAACCATATATTTCCTGTTTATATGATTACAGTTTGTAACAATAAACAGCAATGATGTGTTTAATTATTATCTGCAATACAAAAAGTAGGTTTGCAAAAGGGACTATAGTTTCTACTGGTGGAAAGAGAAGCAGAGGGTGTGGGTGTGATGTTTATGAGGTAGGAGGTGAGAATATAGAGGTATTAGACCATAGGAAGGGTGAAAGATTAATCAAAAGAAATTAGCTGTTAAAGGGAGAAAAGAGAGAAAGAGGCACCTCCATGCAAGCTCTTTTCTGCATCTGAAACAAGATGGCAGCATACTAGCAGGGATACTTCTGGTGTTACCAAGCCTGCAGGGACCTTGGTGATGATCTTCCAGGTCCTGGCTATTGTCTCTAGATATTAGTGGCCATGTCCCTAGTGGATAACAATGGTATCATCAAACCTGTAAGTACTTTGGTGTTGGGCTTCCAGTCCCCATCCAGTGTCCCAATATGGAAGCTGCTGCAACTAAAGATGGTGGTGGCAGCAATGTAGGTAAACCAAGATGGTGCTGGAGGTGTCCCAAGTTGGAGGTGACAACTTTAGAGATGGGGCTGAAATGGAAGGCTAAATGGTGGCATTGGACAGCCTTTTCAGAGATTCAGCACTGTGGCAAGTGGTGCTGCAGTGGACAGCTGCCTCCAGGGCCTGTCCATTGTGCTAAGGTGGAGGAAACTACATGGGGAGGGTTATGGTGATGGTTGCAGTGTTCCAAGATGGAGGTGGGCTGGGGGACCATGCGTTGGTAAATAGGGAGCTGCAGTGGTCAGTGGTCCTGTCCTGGGCCTGCCTGGGTTGTGTGCTGATCACATGTATTTTGAAGTAGGCAGTAAAATATCTAAAATTCCTGCCTTTCCCCTTAAGATTAACTTGATTGCTATTACATAAAAGTTGAAGCCAGAGGTACAGGAGAATCTCACATATAAATGTAATAGAGATTTACATAGCAACACTAAAACAAATGTATAACTAAATGATCTTTCCCCTTGGGGGAAAAAGTGTATTGATTTTTGGTTTTAGGTGTATTTATAGGTTAAAGACACATTTTGTAAACAAAAAGGTGCTATTCTTATAAAGACATAATTATTCTCCCTAATTAAATATTTTTTATTAAGACAACTGGTGGTCATGATTCTTCCTATGTTTAAGTCTACCACTGTTTAAAGGAAACAATATTATTCAATCCACTTGTCAGTATTGGACAGTTAGGCATGTTTCTAACATGTTGGATTATGTAATATGCTAAGGATGATAAATTTACAAGGAAAATTTCAAAATTGTCATTTTGGAAAAGCAACAATCACTGTTGATATTGAATAAGTTACTTGAGATGAAAGTTATAAAAAAGTAAAGAACTACCACATTGAAATGGGAATTAGGAGGAGAAAGAAAATTAACATAACATACATTTACCAAGAAGCCATACAACAATTTTTGAAATGTATAAAAGCATAAAACCTTACCTGTAAATGTGAAACCACATTTGTCAGAGAGAGCAACTTTACTGTGATAGCTAAAAGGCAAGGGGAGTGCCTCTAGATCATAACTTTAAGCTTTGTTTTTCTCTTATACTGTCTGTGGATCTGTGGTTTGAGTCTGATGAAAAGCCAACAGTGTGAGATGGAAGAAAGATAAACAAAAACATATATAGAAAATCTTCCTCTTATAAGTGATATCAATTCCAAAGAATTGGCACCATACTACTTGTCAAAGGGAATTGCTCCTGGCTGCATGAGCTGACAGCAAGGGAGTGAACAGTAGTGATGGGTATGAGAATCTCATTTTAGGGAACAGGGAGAAAATTCAATTAAAGGGGCCACTAGAAGATATTAAGTGTATAGTACCTGTAGCTGCAAAAACAAAATGACAAATACATCAGATAATTCATAGCTAGATATAGAGACAAAGAAACCAGAGTCTTATGTTAGAAAAAAAGAGCATTGGACTAAATGGTCTAAATTGAGGGGAGATGATTGTGAAAATGAATATTGAAATTTTATTTTTCTATTACAATGAGTTTAATTTTAGCTGGGTTTCTCTAAACAATACATCAATATTAGTAAATTTAATACTGTAGTTATGCAATAATCATTATGCAATAATTAACAGCTAATGTCTACATTGATTTACAATGTGTTGGGCACTTGTTCTAAGCATATTGCATGAATTTACACACTTAATTGTAGCATTAATCCTAATTTGAAAGAAATTTTGTAATAACAATTTGGTGGTTATCTTTAATTTTATGTTGAATATCAAAATGGAATTTTCAAAGGAATTTATTAGTGGCAGAAAATATATTGATTAATCAGCTGATCTAAGAGGTAAGTATTAAGCCAGTATTTGCTTTAGAACCACAAAGGTTTTTACCTGAGTACTGTATAAAGAAAAAAAAATTAAAATTTTCATAAGGATATTTTTAATAATCTAGTCTATCTAAAAGATTGATCAGCTAGTTGTATATTAGTTTGCTAGAGCTGCCAGTACAAAGTGGCTTGAAAAACAAAAGTTTATTGTTTCACAGTTCTGGAGGCTGAAGCCTGAGATCAGGCTGAGCAGGGTTGTTTTTTTCTGAAGACTATGCAGGATGGATCTGCTCAAAGCCTTCTGCCTTGCCCTGTAGATGAATCCCTCTTTGTACTGTTTCTTCCTATCATCTTTTCTCAATTCATGTCTGTCTGTGTCCTGATTTTGTAGTTCCTATAAGAATGTCAATCATACTGGATTAGTGTCCTCTCTAAGAAAATTAATTAGCTCCATGGAGACTCCCAGTTTACATTCTGAGATACTGGGAGTTAAGACCCCAGCACATCTCTACTTGAGGACATAATTCAACCTACAAAAACTTAGGACATGCAGTGTACTCCTTTACTTTTTTACTATAGATTTGACAGTCACCAGGTTATAAGTTATACAGTTGTATTGATTAATTCTGTATTATTTCTCAAGCACTACTAGAAAAAGAGCTGCAGTGAATCTTGTGCTGTGAATGACTGAGGTCTCCAGTTAAGTGACAGCCTTCTCTGTCATTTGATGTGATGTTTTTACTACACACCTATTTCTTGAACTTACTAATCTATTGTGTACATTTTCTTGGGTTACTATAACAGAGTACCACAAATTTGGTAGCTTAGAACAAAGGAAATTTTTCTCTCAGAATTCTGGAGGTTAGAAGTTGAAAATCGAGGTATTGGTAGAGTTACACTTCCTGTGAAAGCTACAAAAGAAAATATTTATTTGCCTCTTTCTGGGTTTTGCTGATTTGGTGGCAATCTCAGCACTCTGTGATTTACAGATAAAACACTCCGAGATGCAAAGTAAGTATAAAAAAAGATAAAACATTTAAAGGAGCAATGTAAGCAGAAAAAAAAATAAATAAAACATATAAAATATGTTAAGGCCTCAAAATTAAATTCTGACTTTAAGAGAGTCTCTTTCAAAGATGCTTAATAAGAATCGAGAAAAAAAAAAATAGGGGAAAAAAAGCAGTGAGAATACCATGAAAATATGAGAGCTCAGTGGGGTAGGGGAAGGGGATTGAGTGGGGAGAAGGAGGGACAGGAAATCTGACCATCTGACCAAATTATCTTATTTATATATAGAAGTAAATATACAGCAATGAATTTCACCTTTATTTCTATTTAAAATTCACTGATTACCAAAACAACAACAACAACAACAACAACAACAATACACACACACACACAAATAAATAAACAAATAAAATAAAATAAATAGAAGGAAGACCAGTAGAGTAAAGAGCAAAGGAAAGGGAATAGGGGGAGGAAGGAGGAGAAGGATAGGGAGTACTGGGGACTGAATTAGAGCAAATTAAACTCCATTCTTTAAAATTATACTAAAATAAGTAATAAAATAATGCATGAATTTTTTTTTTAAATAAAAAGAGTCAAGAAATCAATAAATTCATGTAGAAGCACTTGCAATCTCACTTCCTTCAGCCTTGGACTTTCCTGATTTAGCTGTACCACTGATTTGCATTTCTGTACTCTAGTCCTCACATTCCCTGATACAGCTGTTAGGGTCCAGGAGTCTTGAAACTGCATCAGTTTGCTTGTGAGGCCATAATAAGTAGTAATGTGGATAAAGTGTTGGCAGTGGCACACTAAGAAACAGTGGTTAAGACTGAGAATAATTTTCTTGAGTTCCTAAGTAAGGCAAAGAAATGGCAGAACTTGGATCAGGCTGCATCTTAAACCCTTTTGTAAAAATTTGGTTGGGCTAAAATTGCTGAGAGGTAAGATGGTAGTTTGATTTTCGTGAGGATCTGGAAATCTTTTTTATGATTTTTGCAAATGGTTATAAATAGAGAAATTTGAAGTCAGTGAAAAATACTCTTGCCTCCTCCTTTCCTTGCTCCCACTCCACATCCTCCTACTCTCTTTCTCATAAAATAAGATTTAAATAACACAGCCATTCAGAACTTAAATAAATTTTAATATTATATCAAATATTTGGAATATTTTTATCCAATCATTTTACCTGGAAATATTGTTCTGTTTTCACATAAGCATTCAATATTTTAACAACTCTATCTGTATTTAATTTGCCCCTTCTTCCTTATGAAGAGCAGTATAAATGATGGTGTTTCTTTTTTAATGTTATTTCTTAGTGGATATGTTTTTAATACAATACCAGATGCCTAATTTATTATTGAATGTTATTTTAAAAGCAAAAATAACACTACTAAGCTGGGCTCAGTGGTGCATGCCTGTAATCCCAGCACTTGGGAGGCTAAGGCAGGAGGATTGCGAGTTCAAAGCCAGCCTCAGCAATGGCGAAGCATGTTAGCAACTCAGTGAGACCCTGTCTCTAATAAAATACAAAAAAGGGCTGGGAATGTGGCCCAGTGGTCGAATGCCCCTGATTTCAATCCCTGGTACCAAAAAAAAAAAAAAAAAAAGAAGTAATAATAATAACACTACGAAACTGCTTATGGTACAACCACACCACATTCACTTGTATGAGCGTTTCTAAAAGGATCTCATGAGAACAAAATAGTTAATATACTTACCCCAGATAAATTATCCACTTATAAGTCAATGTATATTCCATATATAGTAAAAATAAGAAGAAACTGAAATTTTAATTTTGGTTAAAAACATTTTTTGTTTTTAATGTTGTTTGGATAAAGACAAAACAATAATAGCTAATGATTGCATTTAATATTTTTATTTAGTAATAACTGTTGTTGTATGAATCAGACATAATAGATGCAAACAATGGACAAAATAATACTTCAAAAATGTGATTGTAAAAGTAGTCCCACAAAGAAAAATTCATTTGATTTTTACATATGCAAAATCCCAGGGAAAATTAAAGTAGATTAGTTCATTATAAACAACATTTTCCACATCTATATGGGAATGGAAAGTTTCCTCTTACAAAATATACATGAAAATTTTAAGGTATAGATCTTAGTGTTGTAAAAACAGGAAATTATGACAACATGAATAAAGTAGTGATTGTTGAAACAAAAATAGGAAGAAGGAAATAAATGACTTGAAATGAGAAAAACTCCTTAGCCCCATCCTCCATGTGAGGACACAGGAACAAGCTGCTGCTAAAAAACAGCTGACTCTTCCAAGACACTAAATCTATGGGCATCTTATTCTGGGACTGCCCAGTATCCACAATGGTGAGAAATAAATTTCTGGGTTTTTTAAATAAGCCATATAGTTTTGGAGATTTTATTATAATAGCCTGAATGTACTAAGTCTGTTAATGTAATGCTGGGCATAAAAGATGTATAAAAGCTCCTTTAAACCTCTGAACTCCTAAGAGAGATGGTATAAACATACTTAACCTTGTGTATATTAAGTAAATTAGGATGGAAGAGTAAGTATAATAAAGAGTTCAGCATTCTATAATTATGTAGAATTTTCTGCCAGAAAAGATATTATCCCCTTTAGTTTATCTGGCATTTACAATACTATTGGATTTGCAATACTATTGGATACACACACACACACACACACACACACACACACATATATATATATATTTGTATTATTAATTCATGTATCATAATAGTTTAGACACAGATATAATTCTTTTAATAAATTAATTTATTTTAAGCATTTGTCAAGAATAAAGATTATCAAGAAAACACACATAAATACATGCTTGTGTACACAAACATACCTCAAAATATCTATCAAAGAAAAAAAATCTCTGATCTGCACACATTAAAATTAATAATTTGGATGTGTTGTTTGGATTGATTAGAGGATGTGGCTACTCAATATTCCTGCTTAAATATAAATGATATAATTTTTGTGAAACAATGAGAGTTCATTTACCTTCAATAAAAATCTAAATCACACAGGGATTCAAAAATGTGACTTGAATCATTTTCAGATTTTACATATCTTCAGTTTTGAAAATCAAGATACTTGAATCAGAATGGCAGAATATAATTGAGGTGTAGTATTTTAATAGACTTATGGTCACAATATTATGGTTGTTATCTCAGTATATCCATGCAAAGTGAATTGCACATTATCTAATAAAATTTTAGATCTAATTGTACCATAGTACCTTCAACCACATGCATGGTCTTCCACAGATGTTCTGTCTATTCTAAATCCTAACTCACTGTTTTCTCATTGTTCTATCTACAGTAAGCAGAACTATATACGCTAATGAGCTTTATATGGCTATGACCAAAATACCTTACCAAAACTGTGTGGAGGGGTAAAAGTTTAATACAGGCTGAAGGTTTGAGAGATGTAGGCCATGGCTGGCTGACACTTTTGCTCTGGGTCTAGGGTGAGGTAGAACAACATGGCAGAACATTTACATAGAAAAGTTGTAATAGAGAAAAACTGATCGATTCATGGCAGCCTGAAATCAGAGGGAAAGACAAACAGAGAATGGCACAGAAGGAGGGAGGTTGGAGGGAGAAACAGAAGAACAACCAGGGACAAAATTCAAACCTAAGGACCCACATCCCGTAACCTACTTCCTCCAGCCAAACCCAGATTATCTACAGTTACCACGTTTTCAGTGTGGCCGGGTGCGGTGGCGCACGCCTGTAATCCCAGTACTTGGGAGACTGAGGCAGGAGGATTGCAAGTTCAAAGCCAGCCTCAGCAATGGCGAGACAGTCAGCAACTCAGTGAGACCCTGTCTCTAAATAAAACACAAAAAAGGACCGGGGATGTAGTATAGTGGTCAAGTGCCCCTGAGTTCAATCCCCAGTACCAAAAAAAAAAAAAAAAAAAGAAAAAAAGATTTTCAGTGTTAACATGGAAATAAATGTGTACAACCTTTCTATAAACTATATATACCTTAAATATAGAGATTTACTGAACTATATACAAGATAAATACAAATGTACATTTTTGTCTATGTGTTTATATCTTTATCTTCTCTTTCTATAGTTATGTGCATTAAGTATAGTACATATGTGCATATTCAATATATATAACACAGCATGCAAAAATAATGCTCAGGTATTAATTTTCAATAATAAATTTGTTATATCAGGTCTCTCCTAATAATTAATTTCAGTTAATTTATTGGGGGAATGAATTTAAAGAATAGGAATAGATCATATTAAATTGCATCCAAATAATATCCCTGAATCTTCATAAAGTAGCAAAAAGAAATGGAATGGTCCTTTCTTTAAATTTGCTTCTCAGCCTGTCCTCAAGTTCTAAGTCAAGGTGGCAATGTTTTCCTTTTGCTCTTTTCCTGATATTATTTCAGTTCTTTTTAGAAAAGCCAACCTGTGATTTGACATTGTTCTTAGGAGTACAAATTTGATATCTGAGAGATTTGTAAAATGAGCTGTACTCCTTACCTCTCCAAGCCTGTGTTTTCATATGCATACAATGGAAAAGATGAAAATATTTAACTATAGTAATAGATTCTGATCAAGAGCTGAGTGAGTTTATATAATTTTTTTTCACAAAACCCAACAAGTAAAAACTAGTATAAAATTAGTCATTATTAAAGTGAACTAGAGCATTATATGAGAGAAAGTCATGACTATGTCAAAATGCTGCCACTTTGACTTAGACTATGCCATTTTTGAATAGCTTGTAGCTTCCGTATACAGATATAGGTGTGAGACCCCTCTTCCTTTCACTTCTTACCATGATGCTTTTAGTTGTAACAAAAATACAGTTTATAATATAAGCATGTTCTTCTCTAATTAAAGTCTTTTGATGGGGCCATACATAGATTGAATATAATCTTTTGAGTTTACAAAAAAGTTGTAAGTGATGCTTCCTGGTAACCTTTCAACTGTTATATTTTAGGACTACACACCAAGAGATTTCAAATTGTTTGCTTATCTCTAGAAACATAATGCCTTGTTTCTGATCTTCATGATTATGTTCAAGATGCTCTCTTTGTTTAGAAAGCCCTTTCCTTTTTGTTACATCTTGCACATTACTGTTTATGATGCTTAGTTTCTCATGTCCAATTGGGCAGATTATGGTACCTAATTATTTCACCAAATACAAATGAAAGAAAGCATTGTTGTGAAAGTATTTTGTAGATGTTAGTAACATTTATAATGAATTGACTTTAAGTAAAGGAAATTATTCTTTTGAGTCAATTATTCTCTCTCTTCTATTTCTCTCTACATATCTATATAGAATGATATAGGTGTAATTATAGATTTTTATGTATAATTCTGTATCTCTATAGAACGCTGACTGATATCAGGCCCTAGTGTGGTCCTATAATACTTGGAAATATGGAAGTGGCTTTGGAATTGGATAATGATTAGAGGATGCTGGAAGAATATTTGTAGCTCTTCATAAAAAACAAACAAAAAAATCAAACCTGGATCGTTTTGAAGGAACAGGTGGTGGAAATAAGTACATTTAAAAGTTATTCTGATGAGGGCTTAAAATGAAGTGAAGATGACATTGGGAAAAGCTTTTGTTGTCTTACAGAGTGCATACATTGTTGTGAACAGACTTTTTTTTAGAAATATAAACTTTTAACAGAGAGAACTATTAGACCTATGGTGAGATCTCAGAAATAAAGAACATTTTCATGGGAAACTGGAGGAAAATTGATTTTTGTTTTAAGGTGGCAGTACATATGCTTGACTTCAGTTCTGCTATTGGGCAAAAAGTAAAAATTCTAAGGGATGACCCTAAAATTTTACTTCAGGAGATTTTTAAGCTAATTATGGGTGGCTTAGTCTCATTTCTACTTGATACTTATAGCAAAATACACGTGAAGAGACAAATTCAAAAAGGAATCATTTAGCAAGAGGAATTGGAAGTTGATGACTTAGAATATAGAGTATCAGTATTATAAAAGATGAGAAAGCATGCTCTGGAGATAACCTCAAGGATATGGCTGGACCAACCTTTGCTAGGAAAATAAGGGATATGACTTATGGGTCCTGTCAGTTACCTCAGAGAAAGCCAAAAAGAGGAGAAATGATCCAGGAAGGACATGTGGAGGACCCTCATGTCTAATGGCATGGATTCCCTTGACATTCATGGAAGACTGACAAGTGTTTTAAGAATGTTAAGTCAGAAGGAACAGTGCCAACTTGTGCTGAGTATACAGAGACATGGCAAAAAATTAATGAGGGATGTTTTACTTTCAGAATTCTACAAGCAGCAGCTAGGTTAGGAGTGGCTGTTTGCCACCATTTTCTTAAGACTGGGGCTGCAGAATCTCCTGTAGATAGCCAATGGTGGAGAAATTATATGAGGGGCCTGAAAGGGCAGAGCACTGAGCCATAAAGTGTTTTTCCCTGGTTTTGAATTCCAGTAAAATTCGCACTTCTGGGTTTTAAATATTCTTGGAGTTCTTGATTGCCTTTTGTTTGCATATTTATTGCTTTTGTAATTGATTGTATTTGGGATGTACATAATTTATATTCTAGGTTAAATCCACAGTTGGAAAGTGATTTTGACCTGTAATCTTTCACCCATAAGTAATTTGGACAATTTGAAGGATATGACTTGAGACTTAACTTGATTGCATTTAGAAGATATTTAGCATGGATGATGGAATGGGTTAAGACTTTGAAGAATTTTGGAGAGTGTGAATGTCTTTCAAACACAAAACTAGTGAAATCTTGATGAAAGGGCTAGAAGGAGAACTGTGCTAGGTTTAATAATTTTCCTTGAAAAATTCATGTCCATTCTAAATCTGCAAATATGATTTTATTTGGAAACAGGGTCTCTGAAGATACAGTCAAGTTATAATGAAGCTATCCTGGGTAACACTAGAAATATTCTTATTTCACTTATATTTTTAAAAACTTTCCAGTAAAATTTATTTTGATATAATTGTACAAGCATGGACTATATCTTTTTCTGGTCAGGAATCCATTCTTATAGATGTACATGATGGTGGGATTTACTATAATGAATTTGCGTAAATCCATAGGTAAATTATTTCAGATTCATTCCACTGTCTTTCCTTTTTCTGTCCCCTTCCCTTCCCTTCATTCCCCTTTGTCTAATTTTCCAAATATCTAAATCCAATTAAAAAATAAACAACTCCCCCAAACTGACTCCAAGTTAGCCACTCTCTTACTTTCTCTCAATATAGGTTACTTTTGCATTTTCTAGGCTGTATTTAAGGGACTCATTAGTTAATAATTGGTTGTGCATGTCTCTGTCAGTCATCAAAATATGACTGAGACTTATCCATATCTCTATGTATATTCACGTTTTTTTCATTTTTTTGTTACCAAGCATATTCCTTTGTAAGACTGCAAGAATCTCTTTATACCTTTTATAACTTCTCCTATTACTTCCTATTTGGGTTGCTTCCAGTTGTGACAAAACATGAATAAAGTTAGTGTGATCAAACACACACACACACACACACACACACACACACAAAAAAAATACTTAAGTGAGTTTTGCCACATAAATAAATCTGTGAGTTTATTACCATAATTAAGATATTAAACTGTATTGTTGAAAAGGATTATTTGACTGAATAAAATATTTCTTTTTAGTTTAGATAAAGTAAATACCTGTAATTTAACAGTTAAGTTAAAACAAGTTTGTCCACTGATATATTTAATTGAGAGAGGAGAAATATTGGCCTAGCATAAAAACAAATCAAAACAATGTGAAATATTAAAATTAATTTGATCATTAAAATTGAAAAGCCTTGTGCTAAATAAAAGCACATTTAATATGTTTTAACTAATATTGTTTCCTTTGCAAATAAAATATGTTCACTATTTTACTTATAAGTTGCATCTATTATTAATTATGATTGCTCATGATAAATCTGCTAATAAAATAAATTTCATTATGATAGATTCACTTTATTATTTTCCTAATTAATTTGAACCAAATTAAATTTTGTTAACAGAAATAAAACTCCTTTGATGTCTGCAAATATCTAAATCCCAATTTTCTTCACAATGTATAAAGGAACAGTATACAGTGCATTCACAAACTTTTGAAGAGCACAAAAGCATATTTTAATTAAATAGTATCAACTAGTACTATCTCAGTAATATTGATAAACTTACAAAAAATATTCAGGAGAAATAAAAAACTGTTAGAACATTGAAATCAAACAAGGGGAAATTTTATCAAGTGATGAAAAGGTAGGTCAACTAGATTGAAATTTGGTGAATATTTACAAAGTAAGTAATATGCACAAGTATAAAACATGAAAATGATTTTTCACAAATCTGATAAATTATCTCTATTATTTATTTTGCTTTAGTTTGAAAGAAAAGACAATCACAATGGACCTTTTTATATACTTGGAAGATTATGATTTTGTTTTTACTTCACTAAAGACACTTATTTCATTTGCAATTTAAATGTGCTATTTAAAGGGATCTCTGGTTCTATCTCTGATAGAAAAATGTTGACATCAACATTTTCATACCTCAAGTAGAAAATTCTTTTTATGATACTGAAAACTAACGACTTTTCTTGAATTCCACACAGAATGGAATATGTGGGGCAAATCACCAAAGTCTGTATAAATGGGTGAATGCTTAGTTACAGCAAAATTTGCTTATATAGAGAAAAAGCTGCAGGAGCCATGAAACTAACTACCAAGTCTTTAATGGTTACACTGATGAATTGCTGTAGACTGTGTGCTACAACTCCTGAGTACTACTTTCTTTGGTCCAACAGAAATTCATATCCTTATTATTCTAAAAATAAGAGGTTTCAGACCAAGTTGTCAGTAAGGTCGTTTTCTTCTCAGACTTCTGTCTTTTGTTTTCAGGTGGCCATCTTTTCCTTTATCTTCATATTATCTGTCCCTTGTGCATGGCTGTGTCCTGACCTCATCTTCTCATATGGATACCAGTCACACTGAGTTAACAGCCCATCCTCAGGACCCCATAGTAACAATTCTGAGGTAGTGAGTATTAAGGCTTCAACAAATGAAAGGAGCACAACTTATTCCGTAATACTCAGATATACAGAGTGAAGAGTATATGAACACAAGATGGGAATATACAAATTAAGGGAAGAGTCCTCAGAAGATATGTAGGTTGGTGCCATGAAAATATGAACAAAACTGGAAAATATCTTTGCCAACCTGATAGAAATAAAATTATTCTAAGTTAACACTTTAAACATATGTTTATTCTCAAATTAGATAACACATGTGAAATAGAAATAGGGGTATTCCTAGGAAGGAACAAACTACCCAAACTAACTAGAGAATAAACATAAATTGGATAGACATAATAAAAGGAGAAATAAATTAGTAGTTTCAGAACATTCTCAAAGGTGCATACATACATGCATATATTCTTTTTTTCCATTTGTTCTTTTTTAGTTATACATGATACTAGAATGTATTTTGACATATCATACATACATGGAGTATAACTTCCCATTCTTGTTGTTGTCCATGATGTGGAGTACTGGTCATGTATTCATATATGAACATAGGTAATTTATTTCCAATTCACTCTACTGTCTTTTCAATTTCCCACACCCCCCTCCCTTCTCTCTATTCCTCCCTGACCAATCCAGTGGACCTTAACCCCTCCCTCCCCTATGCCTATTTTGAGTCGACATCCACATATCAGAGAGAACATCTGGCCTTTGGTTGTTGGGGGTTGGCTTGTATCACTTAGTATAATATTCTCCAGTTCCAACCATTTATGGGCAAATGCCTAATTTCATTCTTCTTTATGGCTGAGTAATATTCGATGAGTATATGTACCACATTTTCTTTATCCATTCATATATTGAAGGGCAACTAGGTTGGTTCCATTGCTTAGCTATTGTGAATTGAGCTACTCTAAACATTGATGTGGCTCCATCACTATAGTATGCTGATTTCAAGTCCTTTGGGAATATACCGAGGAGTAAGATAGCTGGGTTAAATGGTGGTTCCATTCCAAGTTTTCTAAGGAATCTCCATACTGCTTTCCAGAGTGGTTGCACCAATTTGCAGTCATACCAGCTTGTATGTGAGTATCCTTTCCCCCATATCCTCACCAACATTTACTGTTACATGTATTCTTGATAATTGCCATTCTGACTGGAGTGAGATGAAATTTCAGTGTAGTTTTAATTAGCATTTCTCTAATTGCTAAGGATATTGGGCATTTTTTCATTTATCTGTTGACTGACAGTATTTCTTCTTCTGTGAAGTGTCTGTTCAGTTCCTTTGCCCATTTATTAATTGGATTATTCGTCATTTTGGCACTAAGTTTTTTGAGTTATTTATATATCCTGGAAATTAATGCTTTGTCTGAGGTGATTTACTCCCATTGTGTAGAATCTCTATTCATGTCCTTGCTTGTTTCCTTTGCTGTGAAGAAGCATTTTAGTTTGATACCATCCCATTTATTGATTCTTGATTTCACTTCTTGTGCTTTTGGAGACTTCTTGTGGAATTTGGTTCCTAAGCAAACATGGCAAAGAGTTGGGCCTACTTCTTATAGTAGGCACAGGGTCTCTGGTCTAACGCCTAAGTCCTTATCCACTTAACGTTGAATTTTGCACAGGATGAGAGATAGGGATCTTATTTAATTTTTATTACATATGGGTTTCTAGATTTCCCAGCACCATTTGTTGAAAAGACTATGTTTTCTCCAATTATTGCACTTACGTCTAGTATGAGATAACTGTATTTATATAGGTTTGTCTCTATTTCTTCTACTCTGTACCATTGGTCTTCACATCTGCTTTGGTGTCAGTATTATGTCATTTGTGTTACTATACATAGATGTATTTATTCTTATATTTCTTATAAATTGATGTTTTATACATCTTAAATAATTTTGATGAATTTTAGAATATTACAAAAATAACATTTATGCAGGGCACAATGTAGCATGCCTATAATCCCAGTGACTCAGGAGTTTGAGGCAGGAAAATCAAGTTCAAACCAGCCTCATCTACTTAGCAAGGCCTTAGTTAACTTAGCAAGGCCTTGTCTCAAACTGAAAAGTAAAAGGGGTTTATGGCTATTGCCCAATGGTTAGCCTCCCCAGGGTTCAATCCCTGCTACCAAAAAAACAAACAAAAAAAAAAAAAAACAAAACACATAACATTATGCGTACACACACACACAAACACACACATATTCACTGTGTGTGTAATGTAATTGCATATCCACATAAAAACCATTTGAATCTCTCCTTTAAATATACACAAAAATGGCCAAAATTGCACCTCAAAACAAAAATCTGTGAAGAAATCTATGACTTTCAAGTTGAGAAAGCCTTCTTACAAAGGATGACAAAAGCATAAAGAATCATAAGATGGTAAATTTGATTCAATCAAAATTTAAACCAAATTTACTTCAAAGGACACAAAGAAATGAAAAGATTGTGTCTTAACACTTGGAGATGGGATAGACCCATTTAACTCACACGTTCAAAACTTCCACATTTCAAGTCTGATGATGTTTCTCTCTCTCATCTCTCTCTCTCTCTCTCTCTCTGTCAAACACACACACACACACACACACACACACACACACACACACACACCCGAGAATATGAAGAGGAGATATATTACTGAAAAATGTAAAAGCAGGGTAGGTCCTAAACAAGTCTGAATATGGCTTGAAAGCAGAGTGACTGCTGCTAGGTCCTTTGTGGTTTCAATTTGCTACTGCTGCCAAAGGGTGGGGGTGACACCTGGGCTCTATCATGTGTTATCAGGATGAACAAGCTGTAAAGAGAGAAAAGCTTCTGATTCAAATTTTAATATTCAGTTGCTTAGACCTTTCATTACAAAACAACACCCAGAGACTGGATGAAACTGTCTACAAATATTACACTTAATTATGTATATTTCCAAAATATATAAAGGACATTTATGACTGAATAATGAAAAGTTAAATAACATTAAAAAATACAGGATAACAATCCGAATAGACTCTTCTCTCAAGACATATGCAGATGGCCAATAAGTGCATGAAAAGATGTCCAATACATTACCCAATAGGAGAATGCACACCAAAATCACAATGAGA
Organism: Tamias sibiricus; assembly: GCA_025594165.1. Lineage (NCBI taxonomy): Eukaryota > Metazoa > Chordata > Mammalia > Rodentia > Sciuridae > Tamias > Tamias sibiricus. Next base: position 146,223,728 of record CM046662.1, read on the forward strand.
TACCACTTCACATTCAATGAAATATCTAAAATAAAACACCACATACTTACATCTCTTGTCAAGGCTATGGTATAAATGGAACACTGAAACACCACAGGCTGGAATGTATACCACACGTGGACATATAAAACTGGCATCTTCTTTGAAAAACATTATGTCAATTCTTCAAGCAGTAAAACATGGAGTCACTATCTAATCAAGAAATTCCATTTGTAAGAAAACACCCAAGAGAAATGAAAAAGTATGGTCGCACAGAAAGTCGTATATAAATATTCATAATTGTACTATTTATAATAGACAAAATTGAGCCCCACACAAATGTTCATTATCTGGTAGATGGAAAAAAATATGGTATACCCATGCAATAACACATTGGAAATAAAAATAATAAATAAAATATTGGTACATGGCATAATATGCATGATCCTTAAAATGTCAGGCTGAATAAAAGAAGCAAGTAGTGAACGATGACCTATTATAGAATTATTTTATGTAAAATATACAAAATAGGCAAAATTATAAAAACAAAATTGATGATAGTGGTTGCTGAAATCTAAGGGTTTTGAGAAAATAGACAATGAATGGGAAGAGGTATAGATTTTCTTTACTATGGTGATTAAAAAAAAATTCTAAAATTTTACATAATGTTGAAAGCACAATTCCTGTTTATAAACCAACTAACATTTAATTATATATTTTAAATACCTTATTTTATAATAGTAGAATTTTCTCTCAAGAAAGTAAAAATTCTAAAGCCTCAGAGAAAATAATCACAAAAAACAGATATAGAAACCTTTCTGGGAATAAAAGTAATATATTACTTGACATGTTCAATGGGTAGAAAATAGTCTTATGTAATTTTATAATACGAAAATGTACAGGAAGTCATTTATAAAAGTAAAATAACTTTAGTTATATAAAATTATGTCACCTTCCTTTGTATTGTTTTAAGTTCGGAAGTTCTAAGAACTAACTTGTGCTCAATTGTGGATACCTGGATATTTTTCATGAAGTCTGTGCATAATATGCAATTATATCACAATATGATATAATAAAGCAGAGCTTGGTTTCAGTTGCATCATCTCTTTTTCTTCATCCTTATAATTTGCACTTGACTTACATCATTTCTTCACTTTCTATTGAATTATCTGGGGTCCTTGTTCATAAATTTCCTCTAATATCCACTTTAGCAATTTTGTTGACATATGGAATATTTTCTGGTAGTCATGCCTGCTTAGGCATTTTCTACAATATAAGAAAAGAACTTTATCTTAATCACTAATAATAAATTCTCCACCTTGGATTAGGTCACTTCCCTCTGAAAAAGTATTTGCTATTATTCTACAACTTATAATTTTATTTTATAAATTCAAAGATGAGGATAGGTAATTTAATTTTCTAACTATTGTCAGCATCCTTTTGTAAAAATTGGGAAAACCAATTATTCAGCCAATTTTACCCCTTCGAGCTATATAGAATTTATTACTTCACAATTCTTATTAATTTATTTTAAATATTTATAAAATACTTTTACACACTATGTCAAATACCCTTGTGATGAATTGCATTATTACACCCAATTAATCATTTATTTCTATTAAAAACTTATACACATGCCCTTATCCACACAACTTTCTTCTTAACTCTTGAATTTTCATTCAGTCATGTGACTTGCTGTGGGCAATTAAAGGTAACAGCCTCTCTCTCTCTCTCTTTCTGTCACCAACACACATACACACACATATGCACACACACACACATGCACACACACACAATTTAACCCCTTTCACATGACTTATTTTAACTGTTTATATATTAGTGTTTATCATGTAGAACAAATGATTGATGGCCACACATTAAAGAACATGAATCAAATGCTCACTGTCTCTAAAGCATAAAACTAAGAACAGAACAATCCATTGAGCCCTACTGAATCCAGCTGACTCAAAACTCATCATCAATAAAAGGAAGCATTTGTTCTCATGTTTTTGATATTTTTCAAATGATTGTCATATAGAAATATTGAGATGATAATATCATTCATTTAATAGTTTTCTCATACCACAACGTTTTGTGGGATTCTCAAAAGCATGCCACATGCCTGAATATATGTCTGGGAATTGTTATTATTTTTTTTACTGTGTTTTTCACTCTTTTAGTTGTGTCTGAAATAAGAAATACATGTGAACTTATGTGTTTATATTTACAATAATATATTCCATTATTCTTCACATCAGAAAACTTTGGTTTTATTTTTTCTTTGTTTATAGTATGTTGAATTTTAGTTTTAGAAAAGAAATTTCTCTTTTCTTTTCTGGTGCAGTTTATCTTTGTGTGCTAATTGATAATGTGTTTTCTTCTCATTCTTTAACTTCATTAATTTTGTGCTATTTGTTGATGTTCAACACATCTTTTTGACATCCTTATTCTTTGCCAATTGTTTAAAAATGATGTCCATGTCTTCCTCTTCCATATTTTTTTTCTAATTATATTGCCTGTGATTCTGACAATCTTATTTTAATCTCATTTAGTCTTTAGTAGTGATAGCTATTATGTATCAATACTACTATTTTGAAAAATTTAGGAATGCTTTTCCTTTCCATTTATTTTTATTATTAATTATCAATACCATCATCAGAGTACTTGTTATTTCAAATAAGTTAATATGGGGTAAAATTTTGAGATTAATATAATAGATAAGGTTTGATATTCCAGTCTCTGACATTAAGTAAAATTATATTCAAAATCGTCATTTTAAAGTATGTATTAAAGCTACAGTTTCTAAATCCATTTAAAAATTAAGATGCCGTGAGTCCATGTATTGTTTTTGAGATTAATGTAAAATTCTAAACAACTTAACAACTCCATATCAAATTATTTGTGACGAATTTCTAGTTTTAACAGCTAGTCTTAAAAATATCAGAATGCAGAACCCAATGAAACTCACTGAAGTTTGAAAATTCAGGTAAAATATAAAATATTTATGTTCAGAATAAATCCTATATTATATCCTTTATAAATAGTTTATAATAAAACATGTGTATTTTAATGACATTTTAAAGTTTAATATTTTTCCCAAAGGAATGAAAGTATGCCAGGTCAATCAGGCACTGGAGGACATTATATAAAAATTCTGAAGAATTATGGAATAAGATATACATGAGATATGAGAGTGAGATGCAGCATTGTCTTCCTAGTATGACCTGTTTTATTAATGCTAACTTAAAAGATGACAAACTTGGGTATGTATATGCATGTTTCTTCATGATTGTGTTAATCAACAGCAAAGGCTCATAAAATCCTGAAGAAACGTGGTAGTCAAAAATGTTTCTTGCACACAAAAACACACAGATAGCCGGGCGCGGTGGCGCACGCCTGTAATCCCAGCACTTGGGAGGCTGAGGCAGAAGGATCGCGAGTTCAAAGTCAGTCTCAGCAATGGTGAGGCACTTAGGAACTCAGTGAGACCCTGTCTCTAATAAAATACAAAAAAAAAAAGGGCTGGGGATGTGGACCAGTGGTCAAGGGCCCTGAGTTCAATCCCCAGTACAAAAAAAAAAAAAAAAAAAAAAAAAAAAAAAAAACCACACAGATAGATAGATAATACATATCGTTAATAGTCATATCAACGATAATGTGGATGTATAAATTAGTTTTGAGCGACATATATAAAAGAATACATTTAAATTTTATTATATGGGAAATGTTGACTATGGCAAAGGCTTTCCATTAAATTTTAATGAATCAGATTATATGTAGGAAACTGTAAGAAAAGATATAGTTTCTTTTAAAAGAAAGATAATTCACCTAAATATTAATATTCATAAAACACTGAAATAGGTTAATCTGAGGTAAGGACTCAAGACACTAATTAAGCTATAATTTGTATAAATTAAGTTTTTAAAATAACAATGAAAGGAATACAATGTATAACAATGATAGAAAAAACTAAACCAACTTAAAACTCCTTTCTCTAAAGTAGATTCACTTTTTCTCTTTAACCCCTCACTTTTATGTAGAACAATTTTTGTGAAGATTGAGTGACAAATAAGAAGATATTTAAATCCCACTTAAACATTTATTAAATCTTATTTATTTATATTGTAAACATATTTATTGAGCATAAAATACCAAATGATTCTATTTTTGACTGACACATACACAAAAAAAATGAGCTTATGAATTAACTTGGAATCTTACCATTTTGTTGACACTCCAAAGAACATTTTAATAAATGAGTGATTGAAAAGATGTTTCAGAACTCTCTAATCTATATCATTCACCATATTTTCCAGGTAATACTCATTAAATCATAAGGAAGAAGATATTATTAGTCTAATTTTGCAGATAAATTTACTGAAACACAGCTTTATTAAGTTTTATTATGTAATGAAGTTGAAACAAAACAAATGTGATTTCATGCTAGATGTTCTAAATTCAATGTTCATGACCTTTTAAATAACTGAATTTACAGGCCTTTAACAATATTTCTCTTTCATTGAGTCCATGTATTTTATATGAAATTAAAAAAGGAAAACATATATATATATGTATATATGTATATATATATATATATATATATATATATATATATATATATATAAACATTATATTGCCTTCATGAAATTTAGTGATATGACTTTATTCTACTGTGTGGTTCTGAGTTTGGCAGTGTACCAAATTTTGGCAAAAGCAAACACAAATGACTACTAGAGATAAACTCTTGATTTCTTTTAGCATATTATCAAGGAAAATGAGCAGTTGAGTTAAAATTCTAGGTGCATATTATAGATCACTCAGATATGTTTTATTAATCCATTATATTTATAGAATGCATAAAGGGAAATTAAAGAAGATTAAAAAGACAAGTTTATTAGATTCCTACAGCTTCAATATAACGGTACCACAGTTGGTTGGCTTAAGAAACAGAAAATCATTTTCACACAATTTTGCAGGCTCTAAGTATGAAATTATGTTGTTGACAGGATTAGTTCTTACAAAGGACTGGGGTGGGGGTGGGGGTGTCATTCTATGTCTTTCTCCTAGCAACTGATACCCAGCCATTCCTGTGTTTGTAAATTTTATTCTCCATTTTCACTTCTCATTGCCTTCCATAAGCTCATGTCTGTTTCCATGTACAAATTTCTGCTTTTTTGAAAAAATGCTCTATTGTATACTGGGGATTGAATTCGGGGTGCCCTATCATTGACCTACATACCAGCCCTTTTAATTTTTTTTTATTATGAGACAGGTTCTTGCTAAGTTGCCCAGCCTGATCTTGAATGTGCTATGCTCCTGCCTCAGACTCCCATGCTTCTGGGATTATAGGCATGTGCCTCTGCTCCAAGCCAAATTTCTGTCTTCTATAAGTATATTGGTCAGATTGTATTATTGCCCATTGGAAAGAAATTATTTACCCTGATTGTCTACAACATTTCTTATTTTCAATTAAGGCCATTTTCACAGGTACCAAAGAGTTAAAATTTAATTTTTTTTGGTGGTGTCGGGTGGTGGAGAATACAGTTCAATTAATAACAAAGACTGATGCATAATAATGGATATGCTTTAGAAAATAAAGAGGGTTTCTAGAAATGAGACAGATGTGACTTAAATTAAGATCTTGATGCATTGTCTAATGAACAGTGTAGACCATAGAAAAAGGGCCCTAATGAATTGAATTGTAGATCTGAACTATCATCCAGGATATAGCGCAGAGTTGGAAAATATTATAAAAAATAAATAATTAATATGGAGAGAACTTAATAATTGACAGAAGAAGAAAACAGGTATTTGCAAAAGAACAAATAAAAATTGGTAGCTTGTTCTTAACAGTAGCAATGAAAACCAGAAGCCAAGGCCATATCTTCAAAGAACTGAAACAGATTTCCTTCAATTTAGGGCTTTGCACACAATACTCACATTCTAAAACAGGGACAGAGAAAACAAATATGCAAAACAGAAAAATCAGCATTTACCACCATTGTGTTTTCCTCATGGAACTTGAAAGAAAATACTTGGAAAGATAAAAAGGGAGTTTTCAGAGTTTGAGACACTTGGGTAGAGTTTACAAAACTATTTCAGATGTTGATGGTAATGAAAAAGAGGAAAACCTTGAGCTTGAGTATACAAGTTTGAAGGGTTCATTTATTGGAGAAAAGAAAGCTTGTTTAGAAGAATAGGCTACATGAATAATACTTCTGGCCGGAAAGTTTAAAAGGCAAGAATTGATAGTAAACAAAAAATTGGTAACTATTTGCATTTGCTTGGACTGTCATATCAAAAAACCACTTGATGACAAGCAACTGAAACTTATTCTCTGACAATTCCAGATACTAGAAGTTCACAGTGAAGGTCTGTGGTCTGGCAGGTTGGGTTCTGGTGAGTCCTCACTTCCTGAGTTGCAAGTGGCCACTTTCTTGCTGTGTCAATACATGGCCTTTGTTCCCTGCATGTATGGTGAATGAGTGTGAGTTCTGGTTTCTTTTCCTCTGCCTTTTGTAATGAGGACATAAGTCTTACTGGATGAGAGCCTTAATCTGATAATTTGATTTAGCATTCATTAACTCTTTTAAGGACTATTTCTAATTAAAGTCATTTGGGGTTTGGGGGTTCAATATATAAATTGTGAGATATACTTACATTAATGCTAATAGCCATATTTAATGTAAGCAAACACTGAAAGTATAAGACAACTAATACTGTCTAAACTGAAAACAAGTCAGATACAACTGAAAGTCAGTAACCTTTTGGCCCATAAAGAACAGAGAGAGGGCTGAAGTTGTGAGTCAGTGGTAGAGCGCTTGCCTAGCACATGTGAGGCCCTGGATTCAATCCTCAGCACCACATATAAATAAATAAATAAAATAAAGTATTGTGTCCATCTACAACTAAAAAAAAAGAAAAAAAAAAAAAAAAAAAAAAAAAAAAAAAAAAAAAAAAAAAAAAAAAAAAAAAAAAAAAAAAAAAAAAAAAAAAAAAAAAAAAAAAAAAAAAAAAAAAAAAAAAAAAAAAAAAAAGGAACAGAGAAAGGGCTGGGACTGTAGCTTATTGGCATAGCACTTGCTTAGCATGCGTGAGGCACTGGGTTTGATCCTCAGTACCACATAAAAATAAAGGCATTCTGTCCATCTACAACTACCAAAAAAAAAAAAAAAAAAAAAAAAAAAAAAAAGAGAGAGAGAGAGAGAGAGAGAATAATGACAGACCAATCTAACAGTTTGGAAGGAGAGATATTGACTGCATATCTAGTAATCATAGAGCTCTAAATTTTAAATCTTTGCAAAAGTCACGGAAACAAACAAGTTAAGCTTGAGATCTAGAGTGAAATCCTAAATGACTTACTTTCAATCCCAAATAGTGACTATATATGATAATTAGGAATTTATGTATCCTATTTTAAATTAATTTGTTAAATATACTGTTTACTTTAGAAAACATATTTGGAAAAATTCTAACCACCCCCTCTTAAAAAAAAAAAAAGAAGAAGTATTAACATGTTAAGAAAAGATATCTAAAATAGAGAAATGCATAAAAATGATGGTAGTATGTCCTTTCAATGTCATTTGAAGGCATTGTCTAACAGGCCCATCAAAAGATCTTGTAAATTGAATTGGTCCTCCAAGAGCATTTTTTTCTTTAATTATTATTATTATTATTATTATTATTATTATTTAGTAGTTGTAGATGGACAGCATGCCTTTATTTTATTTGTTTATTTTTATGTGATGCTAAGGACTGAACCCAGTGCCTCACACATGCTAGGCAAGTGCTCTGCCACTGAGCCATAGCTCCAGCCACTCCAAGAAGGTTTTGAAGTCTAGCATTCAGCACATGTGAAAGTGTACTTTCTTGACAATGGGAGGGGCTTTGCATATGAACATGTAAGATTAATTTATTTATGAATGCTAAATCAGTACTACTGAGTCATTTTAAAAGATGAAATTTAGGCACAGAGGTAGATGTAGGTATAATATCATGTGAGGACTATAGTTATACTTATAGGTCAAGGAACACTAAAGATGTCCAGTAAACCACCAGAAGATAATGGAGAGGCAATGGAGAGGCCTGGGACAGATTCTCCTGAAACTCTCAGAAAACCAACAATGCAGACACTTTGACTTTGGACTTCTGTAAAACTATGAAGGAACGTATTTCTGTTATTTAAGCCACCCACTTTGTGGTATATTTTTGTGATGGCCTTACAAAAAAAAAAAAAAAAAAAACAAGGGAGTATATCTTTGTTTGACTTGCTATTTACTCTTAAGACTCATGTTCTGTAAAACACAAGTTAACTTGTACATGAATGCCCAGTGGATATGCAAATACTTCTGTCTGATAGAAAATATAAACTCAAAATATATGGTTTTGTTTCCTTGTAGGAACTGAAAAATGTTTTCTCTCTTAGCCTACTTCAACAAACTCTTCTCAATGGACTCCTTTTTTTTTTTTTTTTTTTCACTTTTTTAAAAGGGAATTTTTAACCACTTTTACCATCTCATTGATGTTCTCTTTAATTGATTAGACTCTAGAACATTGAAGATTCTTAAATTTTCTCTAATTTATAAGCTAACATATTTGCCTAAAAGATTTATGGATGCTACCAGAAAATTACACACTTCTGGGTTAGAGACTCATTAAGCAAGGTGAACATTTCCTATTTTTATCAGTTTCTGTTTCATTAAATTCCAGCAAGGATGACATAGGCATGCATGCCAATCTGGATGAATGCACAAAAAGTGTTTTACTTTAGGAGAGATGCCTTAAGATTAAAAAAAAAAATACTAATTTTTTATAATAGGTACAAGTATACCTATTATTTCTTCTAAAAACAGAGTGTTTCTATCTTCTGGGGCTGGTGCAAATCTTATCTGTATTATTTGCTATATATATAACCTTGCTAAGATAATTTGAAGAAAAAAAATGCAGACAGTTTCTCTGCTCTCAAGATGCAAAGACAAACAAGATATCCATAAGTAATTTATATCTAAATATTTAGGTAAATTTTTAGCAGGCAATTTTGTTTTCTATTTTATGAACTATATTTATATCTGCATATGTACCTGTGTTTATATGTATATAAATCTATATCTACCTGTATGTCTATGACACCATTACATATATAATATATATTTTACTTTTAAAATACTATATATTAGCAATATATAAAGATTTTTATTATAGTCTGAGTAGTTTTGGTCTCCCAAAGTTCACATAAAGAAATTCGAATGCACAATGCAGTAGGTCTTAGATTTTCACCAGAATGGTCTTTACCATCAATAGTTCTACTAATACACTATTCACAACTATGAAGTTTTTCTCAAAGGTTGTGATACTTTGGAATGTACCTAGTCTTCAAATTCCTCACAAAAATCACCCTTAACAGTCATTTTTTTTTCTAGCATGTGTCTCAAAACTGTTCAATTTTCTATCCATTACACAGTTCCAAAGCCACATTCACATTTTAAAATATTTGTTGAAGTAATTCCTCCATTTTCTGGAATTAACTTTCCCTCTTAGTCTATATCAGCTACTTACCAAAATACCTTTGTCCAGGTGGCACTGGAAGTTTATTTTTCACATTTCTAGGAAGTTAAAGATCAATGTGTTGGCAAATTCAGTGTCTGGTTAGGGTCCTGTTTCTGCTTTACAAATGGTCCTGTTTTTTTCACTTGGTGAAAGGACCAGCTAGCATCTTTTTTATAAGGAAGTTAATTCCATCACAGGTCTAAAATGCAAGGTCCTGTAGTTAGAAAAAAAAAAATCAAAACTAATTTTTTTACATTCCAGGGCCATGTTCCTTAGCCAAACCAGGTGTATCTCTAGTGGGCCCAGATGTGGTATGGGTCACGGGTTCTGCCTCTCTGAAGAATGTAAGCTGTTGACTCTTTGGCATCCATGAGGTATCATATCCACAGGTTCATGAGGTATAAAAACAGTGATGGTTTAGTAGCTTTCACCTAAATTTTAAGAGCTGCTTAGGAGGAGCTATGATTGTAACAAGTGGTAGAGTGCTTGCTAGCATGTGTGAGGCACTGGGTTCGATCCTCAGCACCAAATAAAAATAAAAGTATTGTTTTCATCCACATTTAAAGAAGTATTTTAGGAAAAGAGATGCCTAAGAAAACAATGAAGCTCAGGCAGTACTGTGGCTCTTGAAAAGAGACTCCAATAGGGCAATGTCCGGAACCATGGTAATAGGGCTACACTCAAGACTTCAGACGTTTAGAATTACCGTGCCCATTTAATTGAGGAGATCTACAAGCATGGGACTCCAATGAGTGAGATATCATGTAGATGGAGCCCAGTAGAACCACTGGGGTGGGATCAGTGTCCCGGTGGGTCTAAATGTGCAAACTCCATCCCACTCCAATCGTCTAGAGGGCAAAACATTGAATTAAAGAAGATAATAGGTGATCTTTAGTATGAATAGTTTTTGGTGATTTGTACTTACTCGAGATTTGCCATCTCCCTTTTCTATTTTTCACTTTGGGATAGGAATTTTTATTCCTATGCCTGTCCCATCATCATCATTCTATTTTGGAAGCCAATAAGATCTTTGATCTCACAGGTTCACAGCTGGGAAGTATTTTGCCACAGAACAAATTGTACCTTAAATCTCATCCATATTTAATTTGTATGATTTTTAGATGAGTCCCTTGCTTTAGAATTGTAGATGATGTTGGAATGAGTGCAGACAGTTAATACTGTTTGGATGAAGTAAATTCATTTTGCATGGGAGAAAAACATGAATTTGAGTGTCTCATGGACAGAATGTTAAGGTCTGAATATTTGTGTACCCACCAAATTTATTGTTGAAATCCTAACTCTAAGGACACAGGACTAGAAGATGGGTCTTTGGCATATGATTAGACCATAAGTATACTACTGTTATGATTCAGATTAGTGCCTTTAAGAAAGTGAGTCCATAGCACCAACTTTCCCTGTAAAATCATGTTATGTAAAAACACATCTGGAAAGTACTACATTTGACCATGTTTGTGGGCCTCACACAACCCAATAGAAATAAGTGAATAAATGATACATACATTGATTAACTAAAGATTAGAACATGGTGAAGAATATATGAAAATATTGTCCACTTCACTAATAATGAGAAAAACTTCACTAATAATGAGGAAAATGTGAATTAAAACAAGAGTGGAAAATGTGAGATTGATAAATGTTGGACATAATAAATAGAATACTTCAATCTATACTCTGATGGTGTTTATATAAATTATCAAAAAGTCTCTTGCACCATAATTGGATACATAAGACATAATAAAGATGCTCACAATTAGGCTGACAGGACATTCTAAAGAATGGAGGGGTCAGGCTGGGGATATATCTCAGTTGGTAGATTGCTTGCCTCCTGTGCACAAGGCCCTGGGTCTGATTAAAAAGAAAAGAAAAGGAAAGGAAAAGAGTGCAAGTGTGAAGGGTGATGGTAAGAACATAAACATGTATCCACTTGACATTAAAAAAAAAAAAAAAAAAAAAAGAATGGAGGGGTCACAAAAGCAATATATTGGGGCATTATTTATAAACCAATGTTCTCCACACAAATTGTCATATTCAAGCAATAAATCAAAAGGTAATGCATTGAAGTATAAAATGATAATAACATTTTTATGTACATGTGGGAGCATAAATGGGTATCGGTAGGTCAGTATGTGGATATCAAAATAACACACCTGATGCCATTTTTGTAAATATTGTTCAATAAGATAGAGGAGTGTAAGAGTAATGCATATTGTATCTGGAATTTAAGCCTCTCCATGACTGCCCGTGTAAAATTGAGCAAATGAGTGCACTGGTATAGAATAGGTGAGTCCCCTGATAATTAAATGCAAGCAATGTTCATGTAGGAATGTTCAGCACATGCAGTCTAAAACATAAAAATAAGTATTTCAAGAAAGGACAAAGAAGTACTGTATAAATACTGCTTCAAGTGTTGTCCAGAATTTCATAATTAGGAAAAGAAATTGAAAAACTTTTTTTTTTTTTTTTATAAATGATTAAGTGTTAATTTTTAGAATGGAACAAGAATGAAAGAGACTTTAATTTATAAGTAAAAGCAGGATAATATTACTGTTATGTGATACCATTAATAAATTAATAGAAAGCAAAAGTTCATATATGACAGCCACCATAAATAACATCTAATTTTCAAGATTTTTATATTTCTGAAAACAAAATTAGTGCTCTAAGAACTTAAGTAAATTTATTTTAAAAATTAATGTTAAAATAATACTTTATTAAGTTCAAATTTTCAATGATTTTGTTGAATAAATACGTAGCTGAAATCTGCTTTCTATACTAAGTGATTTTGAAAGATTTTATTTTAAAATGTTTTATTCTTTTTCCTAAAGAATTTAAATATTTATAAACCACAGTTTTACTTTACCTAAGAAAGCATCAAATCAAACTTAACATTTCACAAAATTAATGAAAAATTAATATCAGCAAGAATGATTAACTAACAACCTACTTAAATCTTTCTCAATAAAAACAAATAGAATAAACATTTCAGAAGACCAGAAATAAACCAAAATCTTCTGGTACTTGAGGGAATGTTTTAGAAGAAAAAATAAAAAAAATATCAGTAAGGGTGGTGATAGATGAGTGCTGTGACATGCTTTTTTGTCATCCTCCTTTCTCACATACTCTGAAATATGCTAGAAAACCAAAAGCTTAAGAGCAAAGTGAGCCATTAGCATCTGGAAATAGATGGAATTCCTTCAAAGCCCATGCTCTATTTTCAGTGTTAGCATTTGACTTGTCTAGTGAGTCCCTGAAAGATGTGCCACAAGGATTTGATATTAACTGACCTAACTCACAGTTCATTAATTTGGAGATAAATTTTCCAGATGAGAATTTGTTGAAAACAATAAACAGCAATTGCTCAACATTATAGATGCCTGAGAGAGTATATCACAACTGAGGCAAAACAATGAGCTAATGACATGGAAAAACTGGGGAATGAGATGTTCATAGGAGGCTTTGAATAGCTTTGGCATCTTCCCTGGTACCTAGAATGTCATGCACAAGCATAAATCTGAGTTCTTGGCTAGTGATTATAGGCATACTGCAACATCACTCCCACGCAGAAATCCTTGGGGATAAAATGACAAGATTTTAAGAGAATTACTGAAGATCATTAACTTTCCTCTAAACTATTCAAGCACAGCAATACAATCACGCAAAGAATAAACACTTTGCATACTTAATCCAGAAAAATCTCTGAACAATCAAAAAAAAAAAAAAAACCTATGTGCACGTGGAGGGATCTGATTTTTAGAATCTTCAAAATATATTATTTGATAAATACACTTTCAAAAGCACAAACTCTACAAAGAAAAAAAGAAAATACATTAAAAGATAGGTTTGGTGCATGCCTGTATTCCCAGGAGCTTAAAGGGCTGAGGCAGGAGGGCAGAAAGTTCAAAGCTATCATCAGCAAAAGTGAGGTGCTAAGCAACTCAGTGAGACCCTGTCTCTAAATACAATAAAAAATAGGACTGGGGATGTGGCTCAGTGGTCAAGTGTTCATAAATTCAATCCCCAGTACAAAACAAAAAATTATTTAAAAAGAATGAAAAAGGAATTTAGAAGTTGCAAACATGGTGATTGATATAAGGCATTTATCAAAAGAGTTTCAGGGCTACTTTTTGGAAGAAGACAGCAAACAGGAGGAGAGCTCAACTGAGATAATTTAGTTTCAGAAACAGAAAAAAAAAAAAAAAAGGAAGAAGAAGAAGAAAAATTAATAGAGCCTTTGAGGCCTGTGGCACACCATGAAATAAAGCAACGAAGTGGAGAAAGAAAGGACAGAGGAAAATAGAAGACTGTTGGAGTGAGCAGAGCTGGGGGAGAGAAAGCTGAGTTGTCAGGTGTTGGAGCAGCCAGTTAAAGCATCAAACCAAAAATGAAAGGATCAAGCTAAATTATTGCCTTACAAGCAAGATACTAAAATAGGAGTAAAGATTTATTTCATCCCAACCCTGCCAGTTCCATTACCCCCATAGAACATCATGATAGTTGAGGATCAAGTGGGTCAGCACAGATTTGGTAGCCCTTTCACTGTTAAAGGCAATCCAAACAAAAGGCTTCATCAGTTTCAGGCACCCTGAGATTAGGAATGAGGATTTGAAGGAGGAAGGGCTGGAACTGGGAGAGCACTGGGGACTAAAGCAGAGTGAGGGAAAATGCCTCTTGAGGGTTCTCCCTTCCTTCTCCATAAGGAGAAGAAGATAAATGTTCTTTCCCTTTCAACCCATTTGTGTATTTAAGTCAAAATGTGTCTGGATCCTGAAGGCATAATATGGTTAGATTATATGTTTCTATCCATTCTGAAGGTATTTTCCTTTTGTCTATAAAGTCTAGTCCAAGAAATTTGACATAATTATTAATGATGTGAGATTTGCCTAGAAATATATTTGTTTTCAATGTTTTATTTCCCCAAAGATTATTGTATGGATGTTGCAGTTTGCCTAAAACAATCACCAACAAGGACATTTAGAGGCTCAAGGCCTCATTAAAAAAATCTTAAGAAAGAAGGAGCATGGGCTAGGAGTTTAAATTTGTGAAAGAGCATGACATCCCAGGGCCCTGAGGTCTTAATCCATATTCCCTTCTTTGAGGTCAATGCATTTGTGTTCTTGGAAAGAACACTTTTATCCCAAAATGCTTCTCTAAAAAGTCCTTTGTAATTGACAATAAGCAGACCTGAAAAATCACCACAGGTTCTTAATCAGGAGGTGGGCTTCTTAAATATTTGAAGAAATGAGAAAACCGAAGTTCCAAAGTGTGATGAAAAACAGGTTCTATGCAGTTTAATAGGATAAACTGGAAGGAATTTACATCCAGACACCATCTGAGCAAATCGTTAGAAGAAACAATGATAATTCTGAAATAAGCAAAAGGAAACAACCCAGGAATAAGAACTCCAGAAAAAGATTAACAGTTCACTTTTTAGCAGAAACCATACAGGCCAGAAGGCAGTAGTAAGACATAGTAAAAGTAATGAAAAGGAAAAAAAAAAATATGAGAATTTTGTATTGAGCAAAATTATACGTACAATAAAGAAAGAGGGTTAGAGATTTCCAGACTAAATGAAAACTCAGAATTTTATTGCTGGCTTGCCTACTCTACAAAAGAAATACTAATGTGAATCCCTCAAACCATAGAAAATAAACTGAATCCAACTACATGACGATGTGAGTGTCCATAAAAGCAACAATATAGATAAGTGATGGTATAAATATTATGTTTGTAACTTATTCTTCTCCTTTATGAATTAAGTGTTAATGTAGAAAAGCAAAAGTTTTAAATCTGTTGATGAGCATATAATACATAATTGTGGAATTTGGCAATAACAGCATGAGAAAGAAGGAAGGAGGTAAGAAAGGAAGGGAGATATACAGAGACAACATTTATTTATTTATTAGAAATAATTCATATGAGGATAAGAAGGAAAGAGGAGGTACTGGGCAATGAAATTGACCAAATTATGCTATGTGCAAGTACAAATATGTCCCAATGAATCACACTAGTATGTATAATGGTAATGTACCAATAAAATGATAATAATAATCTGGTATTGAATGAAGGAAATGTTATAAGTTAATAAATTTAATAATAAAGAAACTAGTAAGAAAATATCTCAAAAATTTGATGATACAAATGAATAAAATCTGTACATTAGAAAAATACCTATTTAACACAAAAGAAAGCAATATGTAAGGGATAAAAAAAATGGAACAAAATACATAAAGAAAACAATAAGTTCCTGGGCAAATTCCATATCTTTAGTAATTATGTCTCATTTTTTGAGCTAAACTTTATAGTCAAAAGGAAAATACCTTCAAAATTGGTAGAAACATATAATCCAATCACATTTGCCTTCAGTAGACATATTTAGGACTTAAAGACACAAATAGGTTGAAGGGGGAAAAAAAAAACATATCTTGCAATAGTAACCAAAGGAGACCTAGAGTAAATAACATATAACCACATCAGACTTTAGTACAGAAATTTTTCTAGAGATAAAGCAATATATTGTATAGTTTAGCAGAGTTACTTTGCTAAAATATGTGAGAATGGAAAACAAATTTGTACTTAACATTAATCCCAAACAGCTTAAACAAAACTCTATACTATTGGAGTGAAATACATGATTTGATAATATGTAGACATTTTAATTCTTATTTTTCAGTAATAAACACAATACCTGGGAATAAAGTAAGAAAATAGAAGACTTGAACAACGCAGTAGATCTACAAGACTTAAGAATAATTTATAAAGTATTCCACCCAAAATCAGAAAAATACATATTCATCTCAAGTTCATATAGAATATTCTCCAGAGTAGATTCAGTGTCAGACCAAAAAGCATCACCATAATTTTTAAATGAAATCATACAAAATGTGTTGTCTCCATAATAGAAGGATATTTGAGAAATTATTAATATACTCCTCTATACCTACTGAGTAAAATAAGAAATCAGAGAAAAAAATATAAAAGTTTTTGAGATAAATGAAAAGGAAAACACAACCTACCAATGTATATCAGAATCTGATATGCATTGCTTATTAACAATTCATAGCTGTAAATGCTACACTAAAAATAAATATTTGAGATCAGTAGCAACATTCTCAATTAGGAGATTGAAAATGAAGAGCAAACTAAACATCACACACACACATACAATAAAAAGACTATAACAATGATAATACAGTGAGTAGCATATTTTAAAAAGGTAAATTTATAAAAACATAAAAGTTGATTCTTTAACTAAATTAATCAAATTTTACGTAAATTTACCAGGGGACAAAAAAAAGAGCTCACCTTACTTTAATCAAACATGATATGCTGATTTGTCCTCATTCACAACTCCAATTCAAAATTATTCTGTAAATAATAGAATGGGTGAGGGGAGAGAGAGAGAGACAACACCAGTTCCAAGACCATACTTTAGCATACATGGCAAAATATTGAATGTGTTTTCTGTAAGATCAGGAACAAAATAGTAACATCTGTCCTCATCACATCTATTCAATATTATGTTACAGATTTTATGTATGGAAATTAAGAAAAACAGAAATAGAAAGCAATAAACTGGAGAAGAAGAAACAAGTTGAAATCTTTTCACAGATGATACTGTATTGTTTATAAATAATCCTAAGGATCCACACGAAACCATTAGAGCTAATAATTATATTCAACAAAGTTGAAGAATACAAGATTAGCATTCAAAATGTAATAACAATTTACACTAATACTAAACAATAAAAGATTAAATTATGTAAATCATTCAATTTGTCTTAATATCTTCAGTCATTATGAAATTAAAAATTAAAACAAAAATGAAAGAGTTATGTCTTAGAAAATGGCAGAAAATAAAGTTTTATTTATTCCTCCACCAAGACAAACATTAATTTGGAAAAAAATAATGAGTCAACTGTTTGAACTATAGAAACCAATAAGACACTTATAGCAACCAGGAATATGCTTGATGAAGTGAGAGACTGCATAGTTTTTAAAACAGAAAAGCATATGCCAACCAGCTATCATTTTCCATTTTTCAGTTTTGCTTTGGCTGTGAATAGTAGTTCATTCCTAAGTTGGATAAATAGTGTCACAGTAGGCATTAAAAACCTGGCCCTGGACCACTTGTGCTTCTATAACAAAATACCTGAGACTGAGTAATATATATATATGTATATATATGTATATATATATATATATATATATGTATATATATATATATATAATGAAGTGCTTTATCTGAATTTTCTACACTGTTGAGATTTTACATTTTTAAAGAATCATCTTTAAACTCAGAACTTAGTGTTTTAATTTTCCTAATTTAATGTCTGGAAGATGTCCACTTGCAACTGTGTAAATGCCAAATTTTCTGTCTTATTATTATTGCTTCATTAATTTTCTATAGCTTAAATGCATTTTAGATCATACTTTCTAGTTAAATATTATATCAACAACTTTCTAGTCCTTATTTAATGCAAGCATTTAATCAAATGGTTTCAAGTAAAATTAGAATCCAATGAGGGGAATTTTTTATCATTAAATATCATGTACTTTTCACAGGTTTTTACTTCGTATGTTGTGTGATTCCTATACAACACTTCTGTTTTCACAGTACTGCAGTTAATATTTAGATGCTATGACAGAGTAAATAAAGCAAGACCTTATCATTGCCACCAATTTTATCCTCAAAATAAATCCTATTCTAGCCAGGCGTGGTGGCGCACGCCTGTAATCCCAGCACTTTGGGAGGCTGAGGCAGGAGGATCGTGAGTTCAAAGCCAGCCTCAGCAATGGCGAGGCACTTAGTAACTCAGTGAGACCCTGCTTCTAATAAAATACAAAAAAGGGCTAGGGATGTGGCCCAGTGGTCAAGTGCCCCTGAGTTCAATCCCCGGTACCAAAAATAAATAAATAAATAAATCCTATTCTGAGTATTTATTGACTGAAGTTGTGGCACCTCATCTCTCAATGAGAAACTTATAACAATCGTCAAGATGGTTTCCTGAGTTTATATTTGTCTTGCAATCCTCCCTACTCTACTACAGATATATTCTCCATTAGGTACTTGGAGCACCAATTTAAAGTTATGAATTCTTATCAGTATACTATTCAAAATCATCCAGTCACTTCCTGTTTATGAGTAAAAGTCAAACATGTTTCCAGGGTCTAGCAGCATGGACAACTATTTGCAGCTCTACTCCATTCTGATTCTATTATCTTCCCATTGTTCTTTGATGGATGATGACCTTTATTTTCCTTTGGCCATATTAAACCATCCCCACCTCAGTACCAGCATGCTGTCATTCTCTCTGCCTGGAATGATCTGGATATTAACAGAGTATTGTATTATTTTATTCAGGGATAGGGTTGAATCTTTTGTTAAAAGAGAGGCTATTTCACCTCCAAGGTTTTAAACCTCTTAGCCACACTCTGCTCTTTTTATTTATTCTCAGATTCTTCTCTTATAAGGTGGTATCACAATGTCATATGCAATGTTGATTCAGCTTCAGTGTTTTCATACCTATAATCCAATCTTCCCATACCTACCCTCACTTCCCACAATTTCCAGCCTTTAGTGATCACTATTCTATATTCCAGGTTATCTTTTGTAGCTTTGCATTTCAGAGATGACATGCAGTCTCTTCCTACATCTGACTTATTTCACTGAACACAATTTCCTCAGTTCCATCCTTAAACAACAGGATTCATTCTTCTTTATGTCTGAATACTATTCCTTTCTGTATATATCCTATTTATTTTATCCATCTGTCAACAGGCACATGGATTGATATCAGACATTGGCTATTATGAATAGCCACAATAAACTTGAGAATTCAGATATCTTTTCAACACCCTGTGTATAGTCTTCTTTTCTCAAGTATTATTTTTTCCTTTTTCATTTGTTTATATCAAGCTATGAGTTACTATCTAATTAATTTGTCCAACCACAGAGATTCAAAGAAGCAATCTTATCAATAAAGAAAAGAACACATTATTATCAGTCTTTAGGGGAAAAGTTTAATGCTTTTGTCTTTCTTCCTCTGTTTTTCCAGCATGCCTGGAAAAGTTACTTTATTAAAATCAACCCCTTTTTAGGTAGTAATATTGAAAAAGATTGTAGGAAAAATGGGATACATTTGCCAGAACTGGCATGCTCAACTTTGAGAGACAACAGGCCTTCTGATGTGGAGTGTTACTTCTAATCAGTGTGCTTGCTGTTCATTTCTGAATTACATTTCCTAATCATCAGTCATTGGACATGACTTAACATAAAATTATTATTGACTGATTGGTAAGAAAGTAATTTACAAATTCCTATTTTTAGCTTAGACATTATGAGAAAAAGATAGGAAAATGAAAAAAAAAAAAAAAAAACTTTTAATGCCATTTGTTGTGTGTGTGTGTGTGTGTGTGTGTGTGTGTGTATGTATGTATGTATGTATGTCTTAAAAACATAATAAGTTGTAAATGTTGGGAGGTTTCCAGTCACATGTCCTTGTGGGACACAGGTCGCTTTCTCTCTTACTCTCTCAATTATTTCAGTTATTCAAGTTCTTAATTCTCTAGTCTTGCATGATCAAAAATAAATTTTAAAAATATGGTAATAACCTGAGCTTATTAAATTAGGAGATTGCCAATACACCTGATGGCTCTTTATTATTATCTCTGTTGTATGGTAGGATTCCTCTACTATAAAGCAGCACATAGTAATAGAGGGGAGAAAAATGAGTCAATAAATGTTTTGCTTTCAAAAATTTAAACATTGTACACTTTTTTTTTGTATATTTCAAATAACATGGAGAACTGATTTAAGTAGCTAAACTTAAGATCATTTTACTTGATTAGGCATTGATTACTAAAATGTTATAGTACCTCTAATAATTAGAATGTTTATGAGCTGATAAAGCTTTTTAAAAAGCAAAATAACTAATAGTAAACTGTTTTATTTATTTAAACTATTCTGTTCTTAGTTGCTGTTATGTTGAGCCCATAGAACTCTGTTAGTAATTTGAATAATTAAGGTTAGTGAGATTGGTATGTTAATTTAATTAAAACCTCTCTGCCAGTTGTTCTTGTTATTTTGCCATGTCTTATTGCCAGTACTTTCCTAAGCTATGGAGGCAGTTGAGGAAAAAGCTTACAAACTGAAATGAATTTCTCTTTCTGCTGAAAATGAGAACCATTATAAAATTTTATCTAGCCATTTATCCTAGATGACAATATACTATACCCAAGATTATAGGCCTGTCAATTTAAAGTCTTCCAATGATTTAATGCTGACTATGCTAGTCCAGCTCCTTGGAAACCTGATTGCACTGCCTTGAAGTAGAAAACATGCTGCTTGACATCTAAATACATGCAGAACTGTTGCCAAAGGCACAGCATCTACTAATGATTTTCAGTGGTGCCAGCCAGGAGAATGTCAGTGAAGGCCAAGTACAAGGTTTTAACTTGAGAGTCTTGATAGTTATCATTGGAAGGATTTGGCTGGAGATAATCTGTTTAAGCCACGGGTTTTTGCAGGTGAATTAGTAAATTAATGATGATGATAATTTATTAAAATTATAAATAAATGCAATCTATAGGCAGTACCCCAATCCAGGAATCAGAAGACCCATATCTAGACCCAGTTCTACGTTGTGAAACTTCCAGGACAAATATGTTTGATTGTCATAATAATCAACAAAGAAGATATGAGATCACAAAGAGAGAACAGGATTTACCATAAAATGCAGATATAGATAGAATTTATTTGCAAATAGAAACGCAAGATGAAAGAAATCCAGTACTATGTACAACTCAGTATTTAGGGGAATCAGCATTTAAAGTCAGCTTGTTGTATTTGATACATAGCTCACAATTTTGACTTTTTTTATAATATATTTGTTCCACTGTTAATGCAGATAGCAAACTGTAGGGGTGAAAAAAAAAAAAACTAAAAATAAATAAGGAGCCATCTCAAAATATGCCACTTCCTTTCCCAGAAGTACTGCAATTATCACTTTATCTTCTTGTTGTCTGGGACTCCCATTAGGTAACAGTATTGCTGTCTTTCCAGAAATTCTTCTCTATCCACATCAATCAATAGCATTTTCCCTCCTTCTTTCCTCATGTATATATAAATAGTGACAGTAAATATTAAAAAAATGCTAATTCTTTGAAAACCTGAGAAAAGAGAATGATCCCAATGCTAAGTGTTTTGCATTCACTTTGAATTTAGAGTTGTATTTTGTAGTAAATGTCATGTACTCCTTGATTTGCTTCCAATGAGGAGTCTTTTCCAATAGGGTGCAATCTATGGTGGCTTCATCTATATTATGTAGAAAATAGTGTAGCAGCATCTTCTGAGCCAAGGATGCATTCACTGTGTCTCAGGAAAATCATTTTCAGGACCTAGCTACCATGCCATGAAAATGCCCAGATATATGAAGAGAATAGCTAAGCTCTCAGCCCAAAGCACAACCAACCCTCAGCAGTGTGAGTTAAATAGCTTGGATGTCCACCTCTTCCAACTTGCAAAGGAATTTATTCCCAATTTCCAAGTGAAACAGCTATGAGAAGCTCTAATCAATAAGTACACTACTGTGGGCTAGGACTGTAGCTCAGTGGCAGCTTGCCAATCACACATGAGGTACTGGGTTTAATCGTTAGCACCACATAAAAATAAACAAATAAAATAAAGGCATTCTTTCTATCTGTAACTAAAAAAAAATATTTTTTGAAAAAGGTATACCACTAATCCTACTCAGAAGCATAAAATAAAACAATAGTTTTTGGTTTTGGTTTAAGCCATTACATCTTGTAGGATAGTATACAGCCATAGAAAACTATATCAGTTTTTATATAACAACTTATCTATCCATTACAGTAAATATGCCTTAATCCATCTAGAATATAACTGTGTCAGACCCATCTCTAATTTCCATTTAAAATCTGTTAACCAGTCCACCCTAACTTGAACTACAAACATTGTCTTAGTATTTCTTAAATATTTTGGATATCTCTGTCACAAATATCTCAAACTTAATTAAATAATTTGACCTGCTTTACCATAACCATTAATTCTTTTTCACTTTCTCAGGTAATGAAAGTAGAATTTCAGAGTCACATTTTCCTTCAAAGGTCTATCAATTTTTATTTGAAATGTCTTTGTCATTTGACTTTTTTTAAAATATATCCTCTCAGTGAAGAAACCTTGCTTAATTTTACATGTATTCTTTGAAGTTTGTTAGCCTGGAATTCTTTTGTCTGACTTACACTTACCAAACTATCTTCTTTTTTTTTTTTTTTTTTTTTTTTTTTTTTTTTTTTTTTTTTAGAAAAGAAAAGATTAATTTAATTTTCCCGGGCAAGATCTCACTATCATGTGGTCCGGCAGGAAAAAGAATGGCGCCTGCCGGTTATTTCCTCTGGTAAAAAGCTTTTTCTATCTCGTATCAAGTCCCGTGAGATTTTTTTTTTTTTTTTTTTATAATTTTTAATATGTACAACTCATAGTACATATATTTAGTATCTTTTTACATACAACTGTTTGTATACAAAGTATATTCGTACAATTTAGGTCTTCAATCATGCATTAAGGAAAATGATATCCATCTCATTCAACCACATTTCCCCCCCCCCCCTCCCCTCTTGCTCCCTCCCTTACCCTCCCTTCCCTTGACCATTCTAGTGTTCCTCTAATCCTCCTATGTATCCCATCCAACAATACTTTGAAATAGCCTCCTTATATAAGAGAGAACATTTGGTACTTGGATTTTTGAGACTGACTAACTTCACTTAGCATTATGTCTTCCAACTTCATCCATTTACCTGCAAATGCCATTAATTTATTTTCTTTTATTGCTGAGTAAAATTCCATTGTGCGTATATACCACATTTTCTTAATCCACTCATTTACTGAGGGACATCTAGGTTGATTCCACAACCTAGCTATTGTGAATTGTGCAGCGACAAACATTGAGATAGCTATGTCACTGTAATATGCTGTTTTTAAGTCCTTTGGGAATAGACCCAAGAGTGGGATGGCTGGGTCATAGGATGGTTCCATTCCCAGTTTTCCAAGAAATCTCCATACTGCTTTCCATAACGGTTGCACCATTTTGCAGTCCCACCAGCAATGTATGAGTGTGCCTTTTTCTCCACATCCTCTCCAACATTTATTATTGCTTGTGTTCTTGATGGCTGCCATTCTGACTGGAGTGAAGTGAAATCTTAGAGTAGTTTTGATTTGCATTTCTCTAATTGCCAGCGATGTTGAACATTTTTTCATGTATTTGTTGATTAATCGTGTATCTTCTTCTGAGAGGTGTCTTCTCAATTCCTTAGCCCATTTATTGATTGGGTTATTTGTTTTTTTAGTGTAAAGTTTTTTGAGTTCTTTATATATTCTAGAGATTAGTGCTCTATCTGATGTGCATGTATTAAATATTTGTTCCCAATTAGTTGGCTCTCTATTCACCTCACTGATTGTTTCTTTTGCTGAAAAGAAGCTTTTTAGTTTAAATCTATCCCATTCATTAATTCTTGGTAGTAATTCTTGCGCTACAGGATTCTTATTAAGGAACTTGGGGCCTAATCCAACATGTTGGAAATTGGAGCTTACTTTTTCTTCTATTAGGTGTATTGTCTCTGATCTAATTCCTAGGTCTTTGATCCACTTTGAATTGAGTTTTGTGCATGGTGAGAGATAAAGGTTTAATTTCATTTTGTTGCATATGGATTTCCAGTTTTCCCAGCACCATTTGTTGAAGAGGCTATCCTTTCTCCACTGTACATTTTTGGCACCTTTGTCTAATATAAGATAGCTGTAATTAAATGTATTAGTCTCTGTATCCTCAATTCTGTACCATTGGTCCACCAGTCTGTTTTGGTGCCAATACCATGCTGTTTTTGTTACTATTGCTCTATAGTATAATTTAAAGTCTGGTATGGTGATGCCCCCTGCTTCACTTTTCTTGCTCAGGATTGCTTTGGCTATTCTGGGTCTCTTATTTTTCCAGATGAATTTCATGACTGCTATTTCTATTTCTTTGAAGAATGACATTGGGATTTTGATAGGAATTGCATTAAATCTGTATAATGCTTTTGGTAGTATGGACATTTTGACAATATTAATTCTACCTATCCAAGAGCAAGGTAGGTCTTTCCATCTTCTGAGTTCATCTATAATTTCTTTCTTTAGTGTTCTATAATTTTCGTTATACAGGTCTTTCACCTCTTTCGTTAGGTTGATTCCCAGGTATTTTATTTTTTTTTGATGCTATTGCAAATGGGGTATTTTTCATCATTTCCCTTTCAGAGTCTTTGTCGCTGATGTACACAAATGCCTTTGACTTATGTGTATTGATTTTGTATCCTGCAACTTTGCCAAATTCTTTTACTAGTTGTAAAAGTTTTCTGGTAGAGTTTTTTGGGTCTTCTAGGTAGATTATCATGTCATCAGCAAATAGTGCTAATTTGAGCTCTTCTTTTCCTATCTTGATCCCTTTAATTTCTTTCGTCTGTCTAATTGCTCTGGCCAAAGTTTCCAGTACTATGTTAAATAGCAGTGGTGAAAGGGGACATCCCTGTCTTGTTCCAGTTTTTAGAGGGAATGCTTTCAATTTTTCTCCATTTAAGATAATGTTAGCTCGGGGCCTTGCATAATAGCTTTTATTATGTTAAGATATGTTCCTGATATTCCTAGTTTTTCTAGTGTTTTGAACATAAAGGGGTGTTGTATTTTGTCAAATGCTTTTTCTTCGTCAATTGAGATGATCATATGATTTTTGTCTTTAAGTCTATTGATGTGATGTATTATGTTTATTGATTTCCGAATATTGAACCAGCCTTGCATCCCTGGGATAAACCCCACTTGATCGTGGTGCACTATCTTTTTGATATGTTTTTGTGTCCGATTTGCCAGGATTTTGTTGAGGATTTTTGCATCTATGTTCATTAAAGATATGGGCCTGAAGTTTTCTTTTTTGGATGTGTCTTTGCCTGGCTTTGGAATTAATGTAATATTGGCCTCATAGAAAGAGTCTGGAAGAGCTCCCTCTTTTTCTATTTCTTGAAATAGTTTGAAGAGCATTGGTATTAGTTCTTCTTTGAAAGTCTTATAGAACTCGGCTGTAAACCCATCAGGTCCTGGACTTTTCCTTGTTGGTAGCTTTTTGATGACATCTTCTATTTCTTCGCTTGTAATTGATCTATTTAAATTATGTATAGCCTCCACATCCAGTTTAGGCAAATCATATGACTCTAGAAATCTGTCAATGCATTCAGTATTTTCTATTTTATTAGAGTACAAGTTTTCAAAGTAATTTCTAATTATATTCTGTATATCTGAGGTGTTTGTTGTGATATTCCCTTTTTCATCACGAATGTTAGTAATTTGAGTTTTTTCTCTTCTTCTTTTCGTTAGCATTGCTAAGGGTCTGTCAATTTTGTTTATTTTTTCAAAGGACCAACTTTTAGTTTTGTCAATTCTTTGAATGGTTTCCTTAGTCTCAATTTCATTAATTTCTGCTCTGATTTTGATTATTTCCTGTCTTCTACTGCTCTTGGTGTTGGTCTGTTCTTCTTTTTCTAATGCTTTGAGGTGTGATGTTAAGTCATTTATTTGTTGTTTTTTTTTCCTCTTAAGGAATGAACTCAGTGCAATGAATTTTCCTCTTACTACTGCCTTCATAGTGTCCCAGAGATTTCTGTATGATGTATCTGTGTTCTCATTTACCTCTAGGAATTTTTTAATCTCCTCTTTGATGTCTTCTTCAACCCCTTGTTCATTCAGTAGCATGTTGTTTAGCTTCCAGTTGATGGAGTAGTTTTTCTTATTCCTTGTTTTGTCGTTGATTTCCAATTTCATCCCTTTATGGTCCGATAGCATGCAGGGTAGTATCTCTATTTTTTTATATTTGCTGAGAGTTTCCTTATGACATAATATATGGTCTATTTTGGAGAAGGAGCCATGTGCTGCTGAGAAAAATGTGTATTCGTTTACTGAGGGATGAAATATTCTATATATGTCTGTTAGGTCTAAATTGTTAATTGTTTTGAGGAGGCTTAAAGTTTCTTTGTTTAGCTTTTGTTTGGATGATCTATCCATTGGTGAGAGAGGTGTGTTGAAGTCCCCTAGAATAACTGTGTTGTTGTCTATTTTACTCTTGAACTTAAGAAGTGTTTGTTTGATGAATGTAGGTGCTCCATTATTTGGGGCATACAGATTTATGATTGTTATATCCTGTTGATGGATGGTTCCCTTAAGTAATAAGAAATATCCATCTTTGTCCCTCTTGATTAATTTTGGTTTGAAGTCTACCTTATTTGATATGAGAATGGAAACCCCTGCTTGCTTCCGCCGGCCATGTGAGTGATAAGACTTTTCCCAGCCTTTCACTTTCAGTCTGTTGATGTCTTTTTCTATGAGGTGTGTTTCTTGGAGACAGCAAATTGTTGGGTCATTTCTTTTAATCCATTCTGATAATCTGTGTCTTTTGATTGGCGAGTTTAGGCCATTAACATTCAGGGTTATTATTGAGATGTGATTTTTATTCCCATCCATTTTTATTTGACTTATGGTCTTTAGCTTGATTTGGTTTCTCTTCTGGTTGGTATTTCCTTTAGTTTAATATCTCCCTTTGTTGATTTTCGTTATCATCTTTCTCTTCTTCTTCATGAAAAATGTTGCCCAGGATGTTCAGAAGTGCTGGCTTTCGAGTTGTGAAATCTTTTACCTTTTGCTTGTCGTGGAAGGTTTTTATTTCATCTTCGAATCTAAAGCTCAATTTTGCTGGATATAAGATTCTTGGTTGACATCCCTTTTCTTTCAGAGCTTGAAATATGCTATTCCAGGATCTTCTTGCTTTTAAGGTCTGGGTTGAAAAATCTGAACATAATCTGATTGGTTTCCCCCTATATGTAATTTGCTTCCTTTCTCTTGTGGCTTTTAGTATTCTCTCCTTGCTCAGTGTATTAGGCATTTTCATTATAATGTGTCTAGGTGTGGCTCTGTTGAGATTTTGTTTGTTTGGTGTTCGGCATGCCTCTTGAACTTGGTTTTCCATTTCATTCCTCAAGCTTGGAAAATTTTCTGTAATTATTTCATTAAATAGATTACTCATTCCTTTGACTTGAAACTCTGCCCCTTCCTCTACGCCAAT
The DNA here is from genome assembly GCA_025594165.1 of Tamias sibiricus. Classification (NCBI taxonomy): domain Eukaryota; kingdom Metazoa; phylum Chordata; class Mammalia; order Rodentia; family Sciuridae; genus Tamias; species Tamias sibiricus. The sequence continues at coordinate 146,251,423 of CM046662.1, forward strand.
CACTCTTAAGTTTGGTCTTTTTATGCTGTCCCATAATTCCTGGATGTTATGTTCATGATTATTAACAAGTTTTGCTGTATGGTTTAAATTCTTCTCTAAGACATATATTTTGTCTTCATTGTCTGAGGTTCTATCTTCCAGATGGTCTATTCTGTTGGAGATGTTTTCAATTGAGCTTTTATTTTGGTTTATTGCTTCTTTCATTTCTGGAATTTCTGTTTGGATTCTCTTTAGAGCCTCTATTTCCCTATTGAAGTAATCTTTTACTTCCTGTATTTGTTTTTGGAGTTCTTTGTCAAAATGATCTTTTGCCTCCTGTACCTGCTCCCTCATCTCATTTTTGAGTTCATTCTTAAGTTCCATAAACATTTGGCATATGTAATTTCTAAATTCCATCTCTGGTATTTGACCAACTGTGCTTGCCATGACATCTGCCGATGAGGTATCTTGATTTGTTTGTGTCATTTTCTTTCCTTGTTTTTTCATGTTGCTTGTGTGTCTATTCTTCCTGCACTGTGGGACCTTGACTGTTTCGATTTTACCTTAAAGCCTTATGTTGTTCCTGTAGTACAATGCTATCAGATCACCTTATAATTCCTTTATACTTTTAAAACCTAACACTTTCTATTCAGAAAATCCAAGTTTTGTCACAATGTACAGATTTTGTTATCCCAGATATTATTTCCAATTTACTCTGTACGTTTCTGATAGGGTTTTATAGCTTCAAGTATTGGATACAGAGGTGTTATGTTTAGGAAGAAGGAAGTGTCTTGAATTGTTCTTTCTTGGAAAGTATGAAAAGAGATATCTATTGAAATGGTTTAGTGGAAGTGGTTTAGTATCAGTAGACGATGGAAGAAAGAGAATGGGGTTGACAATTAGGTAAAAAGATCAATTTATATATATAGTAAGTTGGAAAAGAAAAAAATGATAAAGAGTAGGAATTTGTGTAAGAGAGAGGAGAGAGAGAATCAAGGAAATAGAGAGTAAACTATATATAACACCACTTTGCTACCCAGTTCAATTGCGCCGGTTCTAGAAATCCCAAGTTTTGCGTATAACTTGTTTTTGGCTCTGTTTAGTATGCACTGGCGTGATGTAAACATGAAAGATGAAGGAGGAAGAAAAGATACAAGGGTGAGAAGGAGTAAAAGAATGAAAGAAAAAAGGGAGCGGAAGCAGATAAACACACTAACAATCAATGCGGAAGGAAAAAAAAAAAAAAAAAAAAGCAGAACAAAACAAAGCCAAAAAAAGAAAAAGAAAAATAAACAAACATACAAACAACAACAACAACAAAAAACCCCTCCCTGCAATCCAGAAAATCAAGCAGACCAATAAAAAGAAAGGGAAAAAAAAAAAAAAAAAAAAGTCAAACCCCAAGTCTCAGACAAAACGGGCCCTGGGAAGCCCCCCTCTTTTTTTCCTTTCCAGTTCAAACCAATTGCTATTGGATCACAGTCTGTGATACTGTCAGTGAAATCAAGGCTGCATCCTAGGCCAGCGGCTACATGGTTCAGTGAAGGAGTGGCCCAGGGGGACTGTGTGTGTCTGCAGATGAATGGCGCCGGGAAGGGGGATCTTCCAGAAGGCACCCCCTCCCCAAGCCCACCCACAGTTGCAGTCCCCTGTGGCCGCTGTGCCAGCCTCAGAAACGCCTTCCCCTGCTGACCAACCAAGTCTCACCCAATTGTGCGTTGTCTTCAGAGAGCTGGAGAGTCCCTGGGTGGATGCAGCAGTCGCTCTCCGTCTCCTCCCCTTTGTCAGGACCAGCCCCTGCAGCTTTCAAAGATGGCGGTGCTCTCCTTCCAGTCAACATCAGCTCCGCAGACTCCCAGACTCCCGTATCCTTGCCGATCGCACCGGGAAGCCACACCGAGGGTCGCGTCAGGCGGAGTGTGGATTCGAACTGGTGTGTGGACCCGCGGTCTCCCGTGGCTCCCCAGCACCAATCCCGCCAGCTGTTATAGCTGGTTTTTATCGCCGGTTTCACGCTAGTGTGCAGTGAGTTTGGCTGGGGTTGCAGCAGTAGCGCGGTCTCCTCACATTGACCTTGTTTCGCATGGCCTGTGCACCGCCCAGGCGGTTTTGCAGGAGCCTCGCGGCTCCAGCCGCTGCAGACAGCTTGTCTCTTTCTCTCTCTGGTAGTGGTAATCAAACCATCCAGGATATCGGTATTTTCAGTCCATATATATATAATGAAAGGCAATTTATCTGCTTTGTTGGATTCTTTCTACGGAACTGTCCTGAAGTGCGGCTTCCTCTAATCCGCCATCTTGGATCTCTCGCCGTGAGATTTTCACCAAACTATCTTCTATATACTTCTTGGGATTAAATTTCCAAGAGCAATATGTCATAATGCCCTTACTACATTCAGTTGAATTATTGTAAAAAAAATATTTTAACCCCAGTCTGTGAGATGCCAGATAAAGTAAGCATAAATATATCTGTGAAGATTCAGAATAAAGGCACTAACTAAAATTCAGAGAGCAAATACAGCTGACTCTCCTAATCTGTGGGTTCTACATTCACTGATTCATCCAACCACACACTGAATATATATATTTTTTAAAGTGTGTCTGTACTGAACCTATGGACATTGTATTGTTATTTTCCTTAAACATACAATATAGCTACTATGTCACAAATAATTTAGAGGTGATTTAAGATACATAGGAAGAAATGTTTAGGTTATATGTTATAGGTTATACTATGTAAGGGACATAAGCATCCATACACTATTATCTGTGGGAGGACCTGGAATGGATCCCCTATGTATACTGAAGGATGACTTATGTGTGTCATTACAAGAATAAAGCCAAATAAAAGCACTGATACGGTTATGAAATAGCTCTAAAAAATGATCAGAGCACTGTTTTAAACATCTTTCATACATTAACTTATTTAGTCCCCATGATAATTCTGAGATAGATACAACTTATCCCACTTTAGAGATGAGGAAAGTGAAACATAAAGATTTCATAAGTTGGACACTTTTACATACCCCCTTTAGATAAATGGATATTTGAGAAGAAGTTGCACTCCTTAACACTGTTTTCATAAATGTCATGGGATTTAGGAGAAACATGAAAGTCAGGGCAAATATCTAGATTAGGAAATCTAGGTCTGCTTCCAAACCATCACAGTATAGAGATATGAAATTGCTCCATCAAAATATAAGAACGACCTTGTCAAGACTTTAAAGCAGTCACTGGGAAGTAGAATGAAATACTAAAGGCATATCTTTCCAGGGAATGAGAATCTGTACAGGACCTGCTGCCCCAAAATGTTAAAAAATCGAAGAAAAAAAAAGGCAGGGGGGTGGGACAGAAGCAGTGTCCTAGAATATGAATTAATGGTTATTAATGATTTTTTTTTCAGATAATCAAGCCCCAACTCTTCTTTCCCAGCAACACCTAGGTTCAAAGACTAATGTTAGGATACAAGAATAATTGAAGAAAAATCGTGGTGACAAAATGCCTGCATTTATCCCTTCATGTGTGTTACCAATGTGCAGTAAATGTCATGAAGATTTCTTTTCCACTCTTTTACTAATTTTGAATTAACCAACTAAGTTGAAGTCAAAATGAATTCTTAAGAGAGGAACTCAGAAGCTAAACTATTGCCTTACCCCCTTGAAAGGAAATGTCCACACTAAATTCTCAACATGACTTCCTTCACCCAAATGTATGGACATAATAAAGAAATCACATGATTGATGTCATCAGAAAGCAGCTTTCATTTGGTGAATGAGAATCATTGCAGCAGAGTGACTTTCGTCTCTTCCTATGTCTCTTTTGATTATGAATAATCAGCATAAGATTGTTCTTGCATTTAATGTGTTAAGATATAGGCAAGGTGAGTTTATATTAAATGACAAAAAAGGATCACGTGGGATAACGGTATTCCTATTTTATCACTACTGAGTCCACACTCTTTACTGATATGGTACATATACATATGGTACATATCATATGGTACATACCATATGTACATATGGTACATATGGTACATATCAGGTAGTACAAAATAGTTTGGTCATGACAAAAAAAATAGCATGCTCTATGACAATCCATTCTTTTATACCATTCTTCAAGTTATATTTCCTTCTAAAGTTTATGGTACACTTATTTCCTGTTTCAGTTATTTCATTTAGTTTTCATGAGAATTTGCTCCATATGATATAATATTGCCACTTTTTGATTTATACATTTTGTATTGGAGGATTAACCCCTATGATGGAAGATAGAAATTCAACTTAATTGTATTGGCATCTCTCAATACACAGCTCAGCTCATAGATGTTTGAAAGTTATAATATTAATTCCCAAACTTGCATTGAATGGAATTATTTCTTAAAATTAATGTTCATTTCTGTTACCTCTGCACATAGCTAATTATGTAGTTTTGTAAGCCTTTTTATAAAAAATAGAAGAATTTCTATAACTTTCAACTCTTTAGTTATTTTCATCCAATCTCTAAATGACATACTTTTGTTGCTACTATTATTTTTTTGTTTCAGCCATTATCTGTAAAATATTTGTATTTAGTTTGTTTATTCTGTTCTTTTGTTATACTCTGACTTTTCACACGTTGAGCCTCTGAAAGATAATATATTACAAATTTCATTACATCAAAATTCTGTAGATATATTTTTAAGAATTTGCCCAGAAGTCCTTTCTACTTTTATTTAATCAGTGTGTACAAATATATGGTAAAGAATATTATAAGCCTTTGAGATCCATCAGTATACGAAAATAGATTAAAATGCTGTACCTATGGAGTTCATATTAAAGAGAAGAATATAAACTAAAAATTCAAGAAATAAGTAAATTAAAAAGAATATTAGAAGAAGTTAATTATCACATCCACAATAAAAAGGGAAAATAGTGATTGTAGAAAAGGTACAATACAATTCAAATAGGGTACCACGTAGTATATGGCCTCTACATGAAAATTACAACTGAGAAAAGGTGTGAATAAAATTGAAGTATTAGTTAAGCAAATATGTTGATAAAATAATTTCAGGCAGAGAGAATATTGGGAAAGACTTTCTGGGTGAAAATTCAACAAGGACAAGTAGAAAACAGGCTAGCAGTGGATGGGGTAAGGGAGGAAATGAAAAGACAGGTCATGAAAGTTCTGTAGACTATGTGAGGACTTTTATTCCTATGGTTAAACTTGGAGACCATTGCAGTATAGTGAATAGAGGAGATAAATGATCATATTTTTTTTAAAATCTGGATACTCTATTTAAGATAGAATGTTAGATTATAGGGGAAAGATTAAGAATATGATAATATCACAACAAATTGGGATGGTGGAAGAATAGTCCAAAGTTAGCAGTCCGGATGTTGGGAAGTTCTTGAATCTAGATGCATTGTGAGTGTAAACAACATAATTTTTTAAAAGGTTGGATATGAAAAAGGAGAAGAGTGTTGTTGTGGTTTGGATATGAGGCTTCCCCCAATTAGCTCGTGTGATAGACCATGCAGGAATGTTCAGAGGGGAAAATATTTGATTAGGAAAACTATCCTACTTGGTGATTAATCTATTTGATATATTAATAATTTGAATGGCACACTGGGGTAACTGTAGGCAGGGAGAATGTGGATGGAGGAAGTAGGTCACCAGGGGCCTGGATTATATGTTGTCCTGTGGTTCCCCCACCCTCTCTTTCCCTCTCTCTCTTTCCTGACTATTATGGGCTGAGCAACTTTCCTCTGCCAGTCCCTTCCACCATGATGTTCTGCCTCACCTCAACCTCAAACCTACAGTAATGTAATTGTCTGACCAGGGTCTTAAACTTCTGAAATCATGAGTCACACTATATTTTTCCTCCTCTAGGTTGTTCTCATCACTTCTTTTGGTCACAGCAATGAAAACAGCTAACATCATAGTCACTGTGTTGAAGTCCTAGGAAGACAGTAACCACCAAATAATATGGGAATGGCACTAGAACAGCAGATTGAAGTGAGGAAGAAAATTTGTACTTCACTTCCAGACATGTTGATTTGAGATGCTAAAGTAGAAACTGTTGAAGGTTGAAGCAGAGTCAAAGGCTTGTACCACAAATCCAGTTTTGGTAGTTAACATACAGATTTAATCCACAACACTGAAAGCACTACTAAGGAAATGAAAATAGAAAAGAAAAAATTCTGAGGATTAAGCTGTGGAAACTCCAACATAAGGAAATCAGGGAGAAGATAAAAAAATGAGGAAAAAAGACTGAGATTGAGTTTCCAGAGAGTGGGAGATAATCAAGGAGCCTGAGCTGCCCTGGAAGTAGGAAAAACAGTGTGTTAGTAAAGAGTGTTGGCTGGGACATATCTTGTTGCTTCTTGTCTGAATTATTCTTTTTTTTTTTTTAATTTGTTTGTTTATTCTAATTTGTTACACATGACAGCAGAATGCATTTCAATTCATAGCACACATATAGAGCAGAATTTTTCATGTCTCTATTTGTACACAAAGTAGAGTCACACTATTTGTGTCCTCATATATGTACTTAGGGTAATGAGGTCGATCTCATTCCACCATCTTTCCTGCCCCCATGCTCCCTCCCTTCTTCTGCCTCCCCTTTGCCCTATTCAAATTTTCTCCTTTCCTCCCATGCCCCCCTCCACCATTATGAATCATGATCCACATATCAGAGAAAACATTCAGCCTTTTGGTTTTTGGGATTGACTTACTTCACTTAGCATGATATTCTCCAACTCCATCCATTTATCTGCAAATGCCATGATTTATGTTGTTAAATTTTTGTGGATCTCCTTTGATTTACCTGTGGGCACCCCCAGTGCTTTGTCAATTATCATGTTCTTTTACTATTTACCCTGAGAACTTACTCATTTTTTATTTTAAATGCATTTTAGCTTGCATTTCAGTTTAGATTCTAGGAGAGTCATTATGCTTTATTTTCTGAACCTCAGTTTTTGGTTTAATTAATTAATTATCTAGTATAATCTAATTAATTAATGTTTGCAGTATTTTTAAAGAATTTTTAAATTTCTTTATCATATTTATAATGTATATTGTAGCGTCTATTTCTATTTTGTTCACGTCTGTTATCTTTGTGAGTCTTTCTCTTTTGATATGAGTAGTGGTACTTGACGGAGAACTTCATAATTGGTGTATCTTTTCTTTGCTCTTGTGTATTTCTATTTATCTCTCTAAGCAGTACTTAGTACTTATTCTGTGTTACGTTCTTATCAGAAGGTGTGAGCATGTACTGTGCAGATTGATAAAGTCTGTTTTTACTAATAGATGACAAATTTGCTATCACACTAAGGTCTTCAAAAGACAGGAGAGAGAGAGAGAGAGAGAGAGAGAGAGAGAGAGAGAGAGATTGATTGATTCATTGGGACACCACATCCATACCATCAGACTTGACCTTGTCCCCTCCCTATGTAGACAGTGCTCATCTCTCTCCCCCCACACATGCACACAAATACAGAGAGATCACTCAGCTAAGGGTTAGGCATTTTTTTTTCTTCTTGTGATCCTGGGTATTGATCTCTGAGCCTCCTGTACTCATGCATGCTAGGCAAATGCTCTGGTGCTGAGCTGAACAGCTATTCCTTTTTAATTTTGTTTTGTTTTTATTTATTTATTTTTAATTAATTAATTAATTTTAATTAGGTATATATGACAACAGAATGCATTTTGATTCATTGTACACAATTGAGCACAATTTTACATTTCTATGGTTGTACATGATGTAGTGTCACACCATATGTGCAGTCATACATGTGCTTAGGTTAATGGTGTCCATCTCATTCCACCATCTTTCCTTCCCCATGCACCCTCTCTACACTCCCTCCCCTTTAGGAGTCTTGTTAAGAAAGTTAAGGAAGTTGGAGCCTAATCTGATGTGATGAATATTTGGGCCCGCTTTTTTCTCCATTAGGCACAGAGTCTTTGGACAAATTCTTAGGTCCCTGATCAACTTTGAGTTGAGTTTTGTGCATGGTTAGAGATAGGGGTTTATTTTCATTTTGCTGCATATGGATTTACAGTTCTCCCAACACCATTTGTTGAAGAGGCTATCTTTTCTCCACAGTATGTTTTTGGTGCCTTTGTCTAGTATGAGATAACTGTATTTATGTGGATTTGTCTGTATATTCTATTCTGTACCATTGGTCTACATGTCTATTTTGGTGCAATACCATGCTGTTTTTGTTACTATAGCTTTGCAGTGTAGTTTAAAGTCTGGTATTGTGATGCTTCCTGCTTTTCTTCTTGCTAAGGATTGCTTTGGCTATTCTGGGTCTCTTATTTTTCAAAATGAATTTCATTATTGGTTGTTCTATTTCTATAAGGAATGACATTTGAATTTTTATTGGAGTCATATTGAATCTGTATAGCACTTTGGGTAGTATAGCCATTTTTTAAAATATTTATTTATTTGCTTTAGTCGTACACAATGTGTTTATTTGTACATGGTGCTGAGGATAGAACCCGGACCGCGAACATGCTAGGTGAGCGCTCTACCGCTGAGCCACAATGCCAGCCCGAGTAGTATAGCTATTTTAACAATATTAATTTTCCCTATGCAAGAGTATGTGGGATCTTGCCATTTTCTTGGGTCTTCTTCAATTTATTTCTTTAGTGTTTTGTAGTTTTCATTGTAGAGGTCTTTCTCCTCTTTGGGTAAATTGATTCTCAAGTATTTTTCTTTCTTTCTTTTTTCTTTTTCTTTTTCTTTTTTTGAGGTTATTGTGAATGGGGTAGTTTTCCTAATTTATCTTTCAGAGGATTTATCACTGATGTATAGAAACACATCTGATTTATGGGTATTGATTTGGTTTTTGTATTGTTATTTTTTTTTTCAACTTTATTTATACAAATTAGTTATACATGACAGCAGAATGCAATTCAATTAATATTACACAAATAGAGCACAATTTTTCATGTCTACAGTTGAACACAAAATAGAATCACACGATTCATGTTTTCCTACATGAACTAGGGTAATGATGTCCAGTCTCATTCCACCGCCTTTGTTACCCACATGCTCCCCCTTCTCCTCCCTCCCCTTTGCCCTATCTATAGTTTGTCTATTCTTCCCATGCTCCCTCCCATCCCCATAATGAATCAGCATCCTTTTTTTTTTTGTTTTATTTCTTTTCTTTTTTTTTCATATTCTTTCTTTTATTCAAAGTTGTATTAATAACAGTAGTATGGATTACAGTTCATAGTACACATATAAAGCATCTTCTGACATAGCACTGCTTATATACAAAGATACAAAGTATATTCTACATTTCATGTCTTCAATCATGCATTTAAGATAAAGATATCCATCTTATTCAACCACCTTTTCTTTTTCCCCCCTCCACTCTCCCCCTTGCTCCCTTCCTTACCCTCCCTCCCCTTTGACCTTTCTAGTGTTCCTCTAATTCTCCTATGTACCCCGACCTAACACCACTGTGAATCAGCTTACTTATATTAGAGAAAACATTCAATATTTGGATTTTTTATATTAACTAATTTCACTTAGCATTATATTCTCCAACTTCATCCATTTGCCTGCAAATGCCATTATTTTATTCTCTTTTATTGCTGAGTAAAATTCCATTGTGTATAAATACCACATTTTCTTTATCCATTCATCTACTGAGGGACATCTAGGTTGGTTCCACAACCTAGCTATTGTGAATTGTGCTGCTATAAAATTGAAGTGGCTATGTCACTGTACTATGCTGTTTTTAAGTCTTTTGGGAATAGACCCAGGAGTGGGATGGCTTGGTCATAAGGTGGTTCCATTCACAGTTTTCCAAGAAATCTCCATACTGCTTTCCATAACGGTTGCACCATTTTGCAGTCCCGCCAGCAATGTATGAGTGTGCCTTTTCCCCCACATCCTCTCCAACATTTATTGTTGTTTGTGTTCTTAATAGCTGCCATTCTCACTGGAGTGAAATGAAATCTTAGAGTAGTTTTGATTTGAATTTCTCTAATTGCCAGCGATGTTGAGCATTTTTTCATGTATCTTCTTCTGAGAAGTGTATTTTCAATTCCTTAGCCCATTTATTGATTGTGTCATTTGTTTTTTATGGAGTTAAGTTTTTTGAGCTCTTTATATATTCTAGAAATTAGTGCTCTATCTGATGTGCATGCATTAAATATTTGTTCCCAATTAGTTAACTCTCTATTCACCTCACTTATTGTTTCTTTTGCTCAGAAGAAGCTTTTTAGTTTGAATTGATCCCATTCATTGATTCTTGATATTAATTCTTGCGCTACAGGATTCTTATTAAGGAAGACCTCTATAACGAAATTTATAGAACACTAAAGAAAGAAATTATAGAAGACCTTAGAAGAGGGAAAGACTTACCTTGTTGTTGGATAGGTAGAATTAATATTGTCTAAATGTCCATACTACCAAAAGCATTATACAGATTTAATGCAATTCCAAGCAAAATCTCAATGACATCCCTCAAAGAAATAGAAAAAGCAGTCATGAAATTAATCTGGAAAAATAAGAGACCCAGAATAGCTAAAGAAATCCTTAGCAAGAAAAGTGAAGCAGGTGGCATCACCATACCAGACTTTAAATTACACTATAGAGCAATAGTAACAAAAACAGCATGGTATTGGCATCAAAACAGACTTGTAGACCAATGGTACAGAATCGAGGACACAGAGTCTAATATATATAATTTCAGCTATCTTATATTAGACAAAGGCGCCAAAAATGTACAGTGGACAAAGGATAGTCTCTTCAACAAAGGGTGCTGGGAAAACTGGAAATCCATATGCAACAAAATGAAATTAAACTCTTCTCTCTCACCATGTACAAAATTCCATTCAAAGTGGATCAAGGATCTAGGAATTAGACCAGAGACAATATGCCTAATAGAAGAAAAAGTAAGCTTCAATTTCCAACATGTCAGATTAGGACCCAAATCCCTTAATAAGAATCAGCATCCTTATATCAGAGGAGACATTCAGCATTTTTTTTTTCGGGGGGGGGGGATTTGCTTACTTCATTTAGCATTATATTTTCCAACTCCATCCATTTACATGCAAAGTCCATGATTTTATTATCTTGTAATCCTGAGTAACATGTATATATACCACATTTTCTTTATCCATTTATCTACTGAAGTGTATCTAGGTTGGATCAACAATTTAGCTATTGTGAACTGTGCTGCTATAAACATTGGGTATTGATTTTGTATCCTGCTACTTTGCTGAATTCATTAATTAATTCCAGAAGTTTTCTGGTGGAGTTTTTTGAATCCTCTAACTATGGAATCATGTCATCAGCAAATAATGATAGTTTGAGTTCTTCGTTTACTATCCATATCCCTTTATTTTCTTTCATCTGTCTAATTGTCGTGGCTAGAGTTTCAAGAACTATATTAAATAGAAGTGGTGAAGGAGGGCATCCCTGTCTCCTTTCAGTTTTTAGAAGGAATGCTTTCAATTTTTCTTCATTTAGAATGATGTTGGTCTTGGGTTTAACATAGATAGCTTTTACATTGTTGAGGTATGTTCTTATTATCCATCATTTTTCTAGTGTTTTGGACATGAAAATATGTTGTATTTTGTCAAATGCTTTCTCTGCATCAATTGATATATTCATATGATTCTTACCTTTAAGTCTATTGATGTGATGAATTGTCTTACCAAACCTGCATCACTGAAATGAACACCATTGGACATGGTGCACTATTTATTAAAAATATGTTTTACATTTGATTTTCCACAATTTTGTTGAGAAATTTTGCATCAATGTTCATCAGGGATATTGGTCTAAATTTTTTTTTTCCTTGATGTGTCTGCCTGGTTTTGGTATCAGAATGATACTAGCTTCGTAGAATGAGTTTGGAAGGGTTCCTTCCTCTTCTAGTTCATGGAATAATTTGAGGAATATTGGTATTAACTCTTCTTTGTAGATTTTGTACAACTTAGCTGTGAATCTGTTGGGTCCCAGGCCTTTTTTGGTTGGTAGGATTTTATTGGCATCTTCTATTTCCTTGCTTGAAATTGATCTGTTTAAATTGTATATGTCCTCTTGACTCAGTTTAGGTGGATCACATGCCTCTAAAAATTTGTTGGTGTCTTCAAGATTTTCTATTTTTCTAGAGTATAAATTTTAATAATAATTTCTAATTGTCTTCAGTATTTTAGTAGTGTCTGTCATGATACTTCCTTTTTCATAACAAATTTTAGTAATTTGAGTTTCCTACCTTCTTCTTTACATTAGAGTGACTTTGTTCTGTTTTTGAGACAAGGACTTGCAAAGGTTTTCAGGTATGCCTCAAATTTGTGATCCTCCTGTCTTAGCCTCACAGATAACTGGTATTATACTGCCACAATGCCTGGCACCCTGTTTTGTCTTTATGATTCTGTGTGTTATTCTTGGAAAAAGGAGGACACGAAAAAAAAAAAAAAAAAAAAAAAACATGATTTAAAAACACCCACTCTGTTCCCAAGTTAGCCAAGTTATGGGAATTATGATAGTTAAACTGGACCAGAATGTCCAGATAAATATTGCTTTGAAGGTCACTAGCTTTCTTGTACTTGAGATGAGGATCAGGGCAAGTTGATGCTATCTGTAGAAAGCTGCTTTCCTAAATGCATGCCAAGTACCTTGAGATGCTGACCATACACTGAGAAAAGGCAAACTCAGCTTGTAATTTCACTGCCTTGGTGGCCTAACTTGTAAAACCACTCTCCCTGTGTTACTGGTATAAATTTGAGAGCACTGCAGAAAGAATGCCACTCTCCAGATGACTGCCAGTGGACAAAGTTCCACAAGGTAGGGAGGTGCTGCTTTTTGAAGAAGCATGATGAGGGATGGAGGAACTGTTTGTCCATCCTGTAACCATTGTTCTTCCTGGAATACTATCACGAGGGATGGAGGCACTACTTGGTGTTGCACCATGAGCAAGAAGTACTATCTGTCCAGTATCAACAATGGATCTTCCTTGTAAATATTTTTCAATAAACTTTATGTCTCATATGTCATCTCCTGATACTTTCTTTGGTTTTTCAGATGCCTGTCTCACTGTTTGTAACATAACTTGTCTGTGGACAGTACATCTTCTTGAATAAATATGCATTGCACTGAACAGAATTTTTAACTCCTTTGTGATTATGATACTCCATATTTTGACACTTTTTTTGAAATTTCACATCATTAATTTTTCTAGTTCTGGTAGTTTTATTCTTTGTTATTAGTGTAACATTATTTTGATCTTCTTAAGTATTCAACAGTAACAGAAAACCAGTAGCATTTGTTGCATTTTACTAACAGCAAAGAAATAACCTTCGCTCTTTCAAAAGACAGAAAGGACAGAGATTAGACAATAGCTTCTTTCCAGAAATAATCCCATGATCTGACATTTATTGCCAGGACAGCTGGCATTGTCTAGTTCCTTATGTCAGGAATAATTTAGCATTTATGTGGCACTTTACATTTTCAAAGTGCTCTTCAATCATTAATAAAACATTTCCTTCCTCGTTCCTGTCACAGAGGTCAGTATAACTACCAGTAACTAGAACCACTTAATAACAAATGGTGAAAGAGTTTCTATAATCCTCTTTGTTTCATGATATTAATTTGGAAACACTATGAACCATGCTTGAAAACCTGAACGTTTATTAAACCCATTGACTACATTGCACTAAATTTCATGAATTTACAATAAGTGTGGGTTACTACAAATGACACTGTGAAAGGCTTAAAGAGCCATAACTCCTCTTTCAAAAGCAGGCTGCAGTCAATGAAGTCTAATAATAAATATGTGGTATATATTCTCTAGACTAAGGACTATTATATTGTTGCAGAGAGGAGAAAATTCTAGAACTTCTAGTGTCAGAAATATTTTGCCCAGAACTGAATACAACAGAGATTGATTAGAGGTTAAAAATCATATTTCAGAGAGATTGTTCATTCTCAAGTAACTTGAAAGGAAAAAGAAGTCAGCATTTATAACTAGTTAATGTACAATATCATGCATTATATACAGATGTTTATTGACCCTGATATTTGGAGAACATTTATGTTCTTGAGCTCAGGTACCACAAAATACAATTGCTGTTTTTCACAGAAGTAGATCTGTAAGGTTATGTATTTAGTTCACATTAAGACAATATTTTAATATGTTCAGTTAATTAGAATCCATATTGAAAACTAATTTCACATACTCTTCATTGAGATTATATATGACACCTGTATATGAGGATTTTATATTTCTTTTGAGCAAAATGGATCTATAATAAGATGATGGGGTTGATTCACATGAGTCAGAAAAAGGGAGAGAGAGAAAGAATAAAGAAAAAGGAGAAGACACATTCTAAAATTCTTAAGACTAGAAAGGCATGAGATCATACATAAAGCTAAATGTGTTCAACCTTTGAAAGAGAATGTACCAGGAGGGAGGAAGAATTTCTGAACTACTAGGAAAATTTTGAAAGTTCCTTAATGGTTTCTCTTTGTGATGTAGTTGCTATAGATTCAATGAATTGTTAATTTATACTTTGGATTCATAGTAGCAAGCTCTCCCAGGCATATTTTAGGGTCAAAATGTTTGTTCCCAGGACCTTGTGTTCACACCTTTTATAGTCACTCCTGTTGGATGTGAACAGGCTCTGTGACTTTCTTTATCTACTAGAATATGATAAAGGTGATGAGATTTTGCAGATGTAATTAAATTCACCAATCAGTCCTATTTAAGATAATCAAAATGGAGATTACCTTGTGTTGGACTGACTTAATCAGTTGAAAGCCCTTAAAATAGGAACAGGGACTTCTCTGAGGTGAGATAACTTCCTTTGCTAGCTTGATCAAGTAAGCATTCTTGCCAAGAAATCTTACATCCCAATGACCTCCAGAAACTTCCAGCAATTTCTAAGACCCAAGGGTGGCCTATACCAGAGGGTCAGCAGAAATCTTCTCAGTCACATACTCACTAGGAAATGACTTCAACAAACAACCTGAATCATCTTAGAAGCAGATTCTTCCCTTGTTGAGCCTGCGGGTGTGAATATTGTTGGGCTGACTTTCTGAATGCAATCTATTGAGAACATGAGCAGAGCAGCCAGCTACCCTGTGGAGACTGACTCCTGACACATGGGAACTATGATATAATAAACATGGCATATAAAACCACAAAGTTAGTGGTCATCTGTAACACAGCCACAGAAAAACAACACACATGCTTTTTACCTATAGCAACTTATGCAGGGCATGTCAGAGTTCTAGAAGTCTGAAGAGCTGAGTTTTAATTTTGATATGTAGCATTTTGTTCTATATTAATATACTTACTTTTCTGTTGGAGATTGGTGTCTTAAAAGTAAAACCAAAAAAAATGTTGGTCTAAATGAAATCTTTATGATTATTTACCAGTAAAATTCTATTATGGCTCACTTATTAAATATTCAGAGAATGAGTCTGAATGGTCATTTTCTACATCTTTGAGAGCCACATTAAAACTTGGAACTTATCACTTTTGTTAAATGAACATCATTTACAGACATTGGCAGCATACCTTTAGTGTATAGTACTGTGTGAACTAAAAGAAAAATGAATATATAATTAATGTGAAAAGTACCATCAAATCTGTTATTCAATTTGTACTTGAAAATTTGACAATAATAACTCTGGTTAATCTTTCGAAAAAAAATAATTTATTGGTGTTTTATATTTATCTGAGACTTTTAATGTATTGAAGGAGCATTGAATTTTCTTTAAGTAAAACCTAACTATGAAAAATTGAATTATGGAAAATATATTTGACACAAGAGTCAACTATTTTGTGCACTTTTAAAATTGTTCAACAAAATCTGCATTGTGTACTAGAGACAACTGGTTCCCAGTCATAGAAGTCAAGTCTAATCCTGAAAAGGGAGAGCAATTATCTTCCATTCTAATGTTAATGTCAAATTACAGTACAGTTTAAATTTTAATAACAATAACACGGGATTTTTAGAGTAGAGCATGCACACATTTCATAAATTCACTGGCAGATTTGAAAATGGGTGACGGTAAATAGTAAACCTACAAGGGTCAGTATCCCATTGGATGGGATGAAGGCCTGTATTTTTATTCCTGTCAGACTTAATATTTCTATTGATGATCCAGAAAAATAGGTAAAACAGCCCACTAACCACATTTTCACATAAAATTACATTGAAGAAATGTGTGAAGAGAAAAGAGAAACAGTGTAAAGCAAATAGACAGTGACAGGATCACAGCGAACTCCTCTACTTGTTGACAGTGTAAAACTCCAATCACAGAGTTCTTTACACAAACCTCAGGAGAGATGAATGCCAAGGGGGTGGGCCATGATTCCATCACTATGAGTAGAAATAGGGAAAGACATGTGAGAAGGAAATGTCAGACTGTGCCAAAAGTGACTCATTATCACACAACAGGATAACAACACACATACATTTAAGCAGAAACAGAAAGCAACAACATCAGTACTTTTTTTAACATGAAAATAAACTGTGAAGGTTGAGACAATGGTTTAGGAAAAAATTAAGTACCCTGATGTATGAATCTGTTTGGGTGAGAAAAAGAACCACATGGCCTGAATCAATCACAATATCATTCCTTATGCCATATGTTTAATATAAATAAAACAATGACAATTTTCACATTGTGAATAAGAAACCACTTCTAAGAAGTGTACAGAACATTTGGCATAAAGTATGGTTCTTCCCAAAATAGGGTCTTTCTTGGATTTGTTCCTACACTAGAATTCATGTATTGTACTTTTTTCCTTGGAAAATTAATAATCATAATATATATTTTTCTCTATCATTCACAGTTACTTATCCAATAAAACTGTACAACAAGCTCTAATCTCTTCCTAATGACACTCCCTCATCCATGCCCTTTGGTATTCTTCTCTGAGACAATAGCTTTTCTCGCCCAGGTACTTCAATGGATGAATTGTTGAACAGATGGTGATATGGCTGAAAGCCGCCAGATTTAGAAAGATGGCTACTTTGAATAAGCCCAGTTCTACATTTGCCCAACTATACTTCCTTTGGTAAGTTGCTAAATTTATCCAAACTTCAGTTTCTATAACTGGAAAATGAAAACATTGACACATTAGTAAGTGTTGAGTTGAGACTTGAAAACAATGATGCTAACTGCCAAAGTGTTTAATGCATACCAATGTAAATACAACGTGATGACAAATGCATTTCATTCTATCCAGCAAAATCAAATAAATGAGTCAGCAATGGCTTGGCTGTCAATTACTCTTCCTCCATCCAATACTATCCCATTTTCCTTAACTGTTTCTATCTACCTTCCATTGCTTATATGAGTAAGTCTTTTTTATCCTCACCTATTCTCAGGCTCCACAATCATACATCTGAAATTTCTAGAAAAACTTGAAGTGGATATTAGTCTACCATTCTTGGTCCCATGCAAAAAAAAAAAAAAAAAAAAAAAAAAAAATATATATATATATATATATATACATATATATGAATTATATATATCTATGTGTGTATATATATATACATATAGATAGATAGATAGATAGATACATAAATAGATAGATATACATATTGTTCATCCAACTGTTATGCATGAAGGTTAGCTTCTTTCTGAGACTACTACAGGCTCTAAGGTGCTATTTTCAAAAGGTAGATGAAATAACAATATCTTTCTCCGCTGGTAAGTAACACTCAGTATATTTAAAGTGTTCAGCCAGATTTTTTTTTTTTTTTTTTTGCAGTCCATCAAAACAAATTTGAATTTTCACTTTTTACAGCTTGGCTGATTTATGAAGAAAGGATGACCTATGAAGGACCTTGAAGAAAGCTGGAGAAGTTTTGCTTCATCATCATTGGCTAAAGTATTTCAGTGACGTTTGGAGAGGGGAGCAACTTACCTAAAACTCAAAATGAAAGAAATTTATTAATGTTTTAAGAACTTGTTCAAAATTCAGCAATTTACATTTTATCTACACAAAATAATACACCTAAAATGAATTTATTAACTTTGACCTCTACTTCAGGTTTCTCAAAATGAGATAACTTATTTATAATATCTTTACAAGAACTACAGTTGCCCAAATAAGCTAGTCACGTGCAAGGATAAATGAGCAAAATTAAAATTTTCAGACTTATTTCACATAAATTGTTGTTATTATTCCTCAATAAGTATTGATTTCTACATTATAACATCTAGCTTCTGTCTATATATTACATATATTTAGGCAAATTATTGTAATTCACTAAACAGCATGAATTATTTAGGAAATAATATGAAATAAAATTGTTGTTGTTAATGACAGTACTGTGGTAAATGGTTGGTGGTAAAATCACAACAATATTATTAAAGTCCACTAAGAATGAATTGCCTCAAGAGTATAAAGAGTGTTGTAGGAACCGTGGTGCTGATATCTAAATATTTTTAGTGTAAGGGATTTTGTGGAGGTTAATACAAATATAATAGAATTCAAATATTTCTTATTATTTGTACTTTGTACTAGTTGTAACAGGAAGAACTATGAGAAAACAATAGTAGTTTCAAAATTGAATGCTTGGCTTCTAAATTGAAATTGCAATTGTTCCACTTTTGTAAATCTTATTTTAAACATAAGACTTTGCCTATTTCTGAAGGTCTTAAAGTACATTATTTGGTGCTGGGGTTGTAGCTCAGTGGAAGAGTGCATGCCTAGCAAGTGTGAGGCACTGGATTTGATTCTCAGCATCATATATGAATAAATTAATAAAATAAATAAAGGTCCATTGACAAGTAATAAAATTAAAAGTTTAAAAAAGGTACATTATTTGTTCAATTGTTTTTGAAATTGCTGAATAATTTAATATTTATATATGCTTATGAAACAAGAAAATAATTTTCATTCACTTGTACCTTTTCAAAGGAGATACAGAAAACATAGTAAAGAAATAGAAAAAAATCTCTAACCATTTTATAGTATCATAAGAAATTACAGTATACTTTAATGAAATATAGGAACGTGAGTGTAAATTATCTTTTTTACAATTTGATTATGTTAATAATTGCTTTGCCCAACCTTGTTGACAATTCAATCCTGATGTACACATTTAACTCTATCCTTTCAATGCTAAACCTTTCAGCTGAGATTTTAAAAACACTTCCGCCCATACCCCCAGTATCAGGCCTTGATATTTTCCCCATTAAATAAATTTTTTATGTATGAATCAAAATTGATCATTGTGAGAAATTATGGAATGATTGACAGTATGGCTGTGCCATTTCTTCTTGTTAATTAATCTCACCACTTAATTTTAATATTCTATTGATCTTATCAGTCAATGAAAACCTAACTCTGGGTGACATGTCAGGTTCTGAATATTTTCTTTGTGGTGTTTTATGCATGCTTGTTTTGTTCTCATTTTTCTTCAAACAAAATAAACCTCTTTATCATGATATTCTGCCTCATTATGATGAGGTCTGAATTTTACAGCAACCTGGCACATTTCCATTAATTGCATTTTCTTTGAGTACTGTTTTTGTCATTCTAAATCAGTTTTCAGAGGCTGTTTGCCATTTAAAAAAGCTAAGCTTATGATAAAAATCTTTATTTTAGGATTTAAAATAAAATTGTCCAAAGGAGAATATGGAACCATTCTTTTCATAGTTTAAAGTCCTTCCTAATCATGCTGGACAACATAGACACACTTCATTTCAATTTGAAATGACCTGGATGAGATGATTCACAGTGCAATTAAATATTAAACATAAATACTAAAACCAATATATTCTTCATAGGAATCCTTTCTTCTATGATATGATCTTTCCTTCTTTTTAAATTCTTTTAACTTCCTTTCCTCTGCCAGCTTCCCAACACTGAAGTCACATGATTTGTTGTCAAATTCTTTCTTCCATGTATCTGTAAAATCATGTGCAGTCAACTGAGGCTTAGCTTTCAAATTAATGTGATTTTCTTGGAGTAACTCCTGGAATACAGTGGTGTGGAAAAAATAATAAATGGAAATAAATCAAAAAGCAAAGTGAAACTAGTCACTACTTGTAATGAATGTGAATGCATTTTCCTTTACATATTACAACATTTTAATGGATGTGATGGGATTTGCTCTAACATTTTTGTATTTGTTAACAAGAAATTATAATTTATTTTTGGAAAAACAGAAGAAAAAACTCAATTAAAAATGAAAACTCACTTTGCATGAGATAAGTATTGCCTAGTATTAGATAGTATTACAAAGAGTACTCCCAAACCTAAACTGTACTGAGTAAGACAACTTCTTCCACAGATGAGGAGTAATTATACAATTTAATTAAAGATTTAATGGATTAATAAGTTTTTGTATAAAAGTTTTTATCATTATTAATTTTATTACTTGGAAAAAAGTTAGCATTTGTTGAAAAAGCACCATGTATCAGATACTACATAACAAATAATTTTATGCCATTATGTTTTCCATGACGGAAGCTATTTTTTTTTTTCCCATTTAGTACCAGTGATTGAACCCATGGGTGCTTACACACTGAGCCACATCCCCAGCCCTTTTTATTGTTTTTTTTTTTTTTAAATGTTGAGACATGTCTCGCCAAGTTGCTTATGGCTTTATTAAGTTGCTGAGTCTGGCTTTGAACTTGCATTCCTCCTGTTTCAGTCTCCTGAGCTGCTGGGATTATAGATGTGTGCCACAGCACATAACTCCATGAAAGAAATGTCTAAGAAATATATTTTAAATGTGCCTGTGTAATATGAGAAAAAAGAAGTTCAAAATGGTTGAATTATCTGAACTTCGGAATCAACCATTTTGAAAAAAAACAGTAGATACAACATTGTTTATCTAATACACCTAAGCAAATTGCATTAACAACAATATAATACTAAGAGCAGGAATAAATTTCAGTATTTTTATTGTAGGTAGCTTTGACATTGCAATTCAATTATTAATCATATGGCAGATATAACGTTAAAAATATCAACTACTCAAATTGAAAAATTAAAATTTTAAAAAGAATAATATTTTTATAAAATTTGATTTTATCTCAGTATTTCTATTTCTTGTGTTTATACAGGAAATTTTGAAAAACAAATTTGATTCATTAACATCTACCACATAAAGAAGGTTGTATATTTTATATATTTAAGTGAACTAGTATTTGGATAAGGATAATCAAAATGAGTTTATATAATTTTTCATAATTCATTTAGCACTATGTTGTTTCAAAACATTAGCTAGTAATGATAGAGTCGAGATAACCTACCAAGGACCTATTTTAGAAATGAGCACATTAGAAAAGTCATCAAAGCATATGAATAATTCACCAATGATTTCCATTATAAAAAATAATTGTTATAAATATTTGCATATTGCTAATAAACTCTGACACAGATTTTCAATAAATATTTGCTAATTACCATGTATCATCTTTTGGTCTTCATTTAGGGTTTAAAATATTACAGAATGTTTCTACTCCAATTAATTTGATGATATGTCCACAAAATATGTACACCTGGGCAAAACCAAACAAATATCCAGACATAGTGTCACACACCTGCAATCCCACCAATTTGGGAGCCTGAGGCAGGAAGATTGGAAGTTCAAATTCAGCCCTAGCAATGTAGTGAGGCCCTAAGCAAGTTTTTGAGACACTGTCTCAAAAGAAAAAAATAAAAAAGACTCAGGATCTTCCCATGTGACTCAGTCATTAAGTGCCTCTGGGTTCCATTCCTGGTACTAAAAACAAAAAGAAAGAAAGAAAGAAATCACCACCAAAACTCTGAACAAATATCTTAGGAGGCATACAATCACACTGTATGAACTGTCACTGTCATATAGTTCTCACCTTCAGGTTCTCATCCACACCTACAGTCTAACATCTGCAGGTCTACTGCTGGGATATTCTTCCCTTTTATTCTACACATTTTCTTTTGCCATAAATCAAATCCATAGAAATTACTATCTTTATTTTAACAAGAATAGAATGTTATAATCTAAAGGTTTTTCATAGCAATACTAAAATATTCTATTTTTTTCCCTTTAATATGTTATTCAACCATACAGACATATTATGATTTATTTAAAAGATCATGTGCAAGTACACATTTTAACATTTTTATTGTTGACCAGAATTTGGCAAACTTCAAGAGACAGACTGGAAATAGTTTAGATTTTTCAACCATATATATACATTCTTTTTCTGACCATTAAACTTGCCTTAGATGGCATGGAAATAGCTATACGCAATTAAATGGGCATGACTACTGCAAAATATCATTGTTTACAAATACAGTGATTAGTGTACAAGTTGTAGTTTTCTGCGGATACCAGTTCAATGATGTTATGCATTTACATTCTCACCAGCAATGGATAAGTGTACAGTTTTTTGAGAGCCAAACTAAAAATGTCTATTATTAGAATTTCATACTTTTTTTAATATTTGCTCCTGTGGGAATTCAAAATATCTACAGGTTGGGTTTTTGTGTGTCTTCTACATCTGTCAGTGTTTCTTTAATTCTTAAATAATGCTTTTTATTTGTTACATTTTTCCTTTTTATTATAGATTTTTGCTTAGTATTTCAAATGTTCTTAAAAGTCTTTTCAGTATATTGCTTGTAAGAATTTTATCATCATTGTCTTTATTTGTGAGGGTTTTTACCCTTCATCTTTTTCACATGTTCTTTTATTTCAGTGTTTATTTTCTATAGTCAACTAATCTCCTAAATGACTTTTTGTATTTAAGTTTTGTGGTCTATTCTCATAAATATGGTTGCTTTTGAAAGAATTTGCATTTATTTGCCTTTATTTGTTTTGTTTTGTTGTATTTTATTTAGAGACAGGGTCTCCCTGAACTGCTCAGGGCCTTGCTAAATTGCTGAGGCTGGCTTTGAATTCCCGATCCTCCTGTCTCAGCCTCCCAAGCCACTGGGATTACAGTCATTTGCCACCACACCTGACTTGTTTTTTTTTTTTTTTTTTTTTTTTTTTTTTTTTTTCCGTCTTTTTTTTTTCTTAGTTGTAATTGGACACAATATCTTTTTTTATTTATTTGTTTTTATGTGGTGCTGAGGATCGAACATAGCGCCTTGCACTTACTAGGTGAGCGTTCTACTGCTGAGCCACAACCCCAGCCCCTGTTTTAGTTTTTGAAACTAAAAGTTAAGATCGTTTGTAATATATTTCTTTCTCTACCTGACAAAATATTCTACTGAGTTCAGAATGTTTCTCATTAATTTTTCAATCGTATTAATTTATAATAATGCTTTTATTATTTTCTAGTATATTTTGTTTATTATACTAGTTTATTTTTATTTTTCACAATTAACTTATTTTGATGTGAAACAAATTATTCTGCAATATTAACTTTTTTTAAACCAAAGTATCTCTTCTCCTTCACTGTCAATGATTTTCTATGTCCTTTAAATATGTTGTGTATGGGAGATTCTTTATTCCTGCTTATTCTATGGCTATGAAACACACCAAGTCTGTGAGCACTTGTATTGGTAGACTTTTGTTGTTCCAGTTTTTATACCTTCTCTTTAAAAAAAACAAAAAAACAAAACAAAACAAAAAACCAAAATCAAGCGTCCCACCTTTTAGAAAGTGTACTTTGGTGAAATTTTCTGAGATTTGCCTCTTAAAGATTCCATATTTATCTTCACCTGTTCTTCATAGTTTCTACATGATCTCAGCTAATTTTGGAAGCCTTTATGTGGTTTCAGTGTACATGTTTAATCAAACATCTGTTTTGACTAATAATTCAGTCTGAATAATTTTAAGTTTTCTTTTAAATTCACACACAAACATGCCAGAAGGAATGGGCTACGTATTCAAAGAGAAGACTTTTTATCTTCAGTTATTCATTTTAAAATCCAAACTGAATCTTACCAACACATATAATTAATAACTATTTGAGACATGTTCATAAGTGATTTGTATTTGATTCAATACAAATCTTGCATATTAATAAAGTGGTAGAACTTGTCACAAAAGATTGACTAGTTTATATGTTTTTCTTTCCTTGATGGGATCTCACTTTCTTCTGGGAATGTACTAAGTCATTAATATCATTTACAAGGACCGAACAACAACAAAAACGAATTTACCCAAGATCAGAATAAAATAGAAAATAGTTCACACGTGAAGATAGGTATATTAATAGTTGAGTGAAAAGTACAAACCAGATAAAACTTTGTCTAAGTTTTAGACCTTGATCACTGCACTTTGACTTGTAATTATTCTCCTAAGGTGACCGTCCTGAACCAAATTTAATTAAGATCTGAGCCCTCATAAAATAGATATTACCTTGATTACTATTCATGCAATGTCAGTACTCATACTCCCACACGCTACTTGTAAGAGAGTAATAATCAAAACATACATATTCTAAAGCTATAAAGAAGCACAAAGCTTGAAGGCACTGTAAGGTCATTGTGTCTACTTTTTTATGTGATTGCAATTAAAATATCTTAAATGAATAAAACCACTTGAAACTTTTAGAGCAAAATTTTTATTGTTTAAAAGAATATCAAAACAATAGTACAGAAAACATGTAAGCAAGAAAAAAATTTGTAGAGCATATATTTTAAAACATTTCATTTTCATAATGCCTTGTTTAAAAATTTGATCATCTTATTTAACTCATTGCTATTTTTAGAACCCCCAAATTCTGTATGTATCAGAACCATTTAAGTATAGCATTTATTAAAAATATAAATTTACCCTTAATTAAAATGCCTTAGCATTTCCCTCTCCTTCATTATTTTATGATTAGAATTCCTAACGAATTTCTTGAAGAACTGAGTGGGGACTATAGGTGTAACCCAGTGGTAGAACACTTGCCTAGTATGTGAGAGGTCCTGTGTTCAATCCCCATGACCATAAAAAATAAATATAGAATGAAAAATAATATTTGACCTCTGGTCTTATTTGTTAATATACTATTTAATTTGATTTGATTGCAGTGCTGATGAAAAAGCATTTTATACCATATAAGTTTATGTACATTTAGTCATTATGCATATTTTTAAAAATACAATTTGAGAATACCAATTTTATTATTTTCCCTATATATTGAATCCAAAATTTAATGTTAAATCTCTTGTTTTTGATATGATGAGAAATTTTAAATCACTAGGTTGTACATTAAAAATTACCCATTGGTTGGACTGGACATTTCCTTTCTTGCAGTATCTTGGTCTGAATTTGGTATTAGAATAATGTTTGCTTCATTAAAATAGTTTGGAAGTCCTCCTTCCTTTTCAATTGTTTAGAAGAATTTCAAAACAACTGTTGTCAATTCTTGTTCAGGTGTTGATAAATTCACCACTGAAGCCACAGGTTCCAAACTTTTCTTTGTTCAGAAATTTTTTATTATGGATTTGATCTCCCTACTGAATATAAGGTCTATTCCAATGTACTTTTTCACAACAGGTCCTATGTTTCTAGGAATTTATATACCTTCTAGGTTATACAGTTTGTTGATAGATAGTTGTTCATAGTAGCCTACTTTTTGGGGGGTCATTTTTATTTTCGTGGCATGAATTGTAATATGACTTCTATCATTTTTTATTTTGAGTCTCATTTCTTTTATTAAATAGTCCTAGCTAAAGATTTATCAAGTTTGTGTTTTTTTTAAACTAGCTCTTATATTATATTTCTCCTGTTTTTCTGTTCTTTATTTATTTCTGCTCTCATCTCTATTATTTTTTTTTCTGCCAGTTTTGGGTTTATGTTTTCTTTTTCTACTTCCTTGAGATGTGCAATTGGGTGACTTAACTGAGCTCTTTGTTCTTTTTATTTTTATTAATATAGGTATTTATCCCTATATCACCATAAAATTTATCACCATCAACTTTCTCTTAGAACTGCCTTTTTTGCAGCTTGTAAAATTTGTAATGTTGTATTTTCATTTGCATTTATCTCAAGATATTTGGTTTTTCTTTACTTTTATTTATGAAGTGTTGAAGAGTATTTTGTTTGTGAATATATACATATATATATATTTAAACTTATAATTTAAAAAAATATATATATTTAATTTTGCATTTTTCCTTCTCTGGTGATTTCTGGTGACTGATCCTCATGCACTTGAGAATGGAATTGTGCTGCCATAGCAGAGGATGGTTATTCTGTCTGTCAGATCTATTTGGTCTACAACATTGTTCAAATCCCACCCTTACTTTCTGATCTTCTGTCCTGATATTCTTAACATTTAGTGAAATAAATTAACAAAATCTTCTACTGTTATAATGCTCTTCATTTCTACTGTAAATTCTGTGATATTTGCTTTATATATTTAAGTACTTTGATGGATATATATGTTATATCTTTGGAGCAAAATGAGTATTTCCATTGATTACCATTTCTTTGTAAAATTGTTTCCTACCATCTCGTTGTCAGTCTCTGTGTGTTCTTGAATTGAAAATGAGTTTCTAATATGCAGTATATATTTGGGTCATGTACTTTTGTCAATTGAACCACTCCATGTCTTTTAATTGGGAATTTTAATCCATTTACATTTACAGTGTTACTGATTTTAAAAAAAAGTATTATTATCCTCTTGCTGTTTCCTCTTAATCTTAAATTTCTTTGCTCTTCTTTCATCTCTTGCTATCTTCTTTTGTGTTTTGTTGATATTTATGTGTTACCACCACACCCAGTTGTTATATATTTTGATCCATTTTTCTTTTGTTTTTTTCTTTTTTAATGTAAATTCTTTAATTAATTATTTTCATTGTGGTTACAGATGATTACAGTATCTCTTAATGGTATATTTGAGGTGCTAATAATTTAAGTTCAATCACATACAAAATATTCCTGATGAATATAGATGCAAAAATCATCAACAAAATACTTACAAATATAATTCCACTGGACATTAAATGGATCATACACCATGACCAAGAGGAACTTATGTCTCTGTTAAGAGGATTTTTCAACATGTGAAAATTGATTCACGTGATACACTACATTTGAATAATAAAAAGCAAAACCACAAGACTTCAGTATGTGTAGAAAAAGTAGGTGACAAAATACTACACTCTTTCATAATAAAACTCAGAACACACCAGATATTAAAAAAACCACAATATTATTGGCAGCAAAATCAGAGGCCACATGATGACATTTTAATCAGTGACAGACTGCATGCACAATGATGGCCTCATAGGTCCATATCATTTAATGACATTGTAGCCAACTTAGTTTAAATAAGTCTAGTCTTTTCGATTCAATGACAGAATTATTTTGTGATACATTTTTCAGAATGCATCCCATCATTAAGTAATCCATTACTGTTTATAGAAAGCACATGGCTAATATCACACCTAACAGGTAACAACAGAAAATTTTTCTTCTAGAATCAGGAACAAGTCAAGGATGCCCACCCTCATCAATTTTATTCAACATAGTACTAGAAGTTTTAGAAAGAGAAACTAGGCAAGAAAATAAGCAAATTGTGCCTAAATCACAAGGAAAGAAATACACTTTTACTGTGTCCAGGCATCGTGATCTACTATGTGGAAAGATCTGAAGGCTCCATTTGAAAATTCTGTTAGAACTAGTAAATTCATTCAGTAAAATAGCATGGTATAAAATCACCTTTTAAAATGTTTTCTCTATAATAATAACAAACTTTTCAAAATAAATTAAGAAAACAATCTCATTCACAATAGGAAAAAAAAAACAATGTTTAAGAATACTTAGTAATGAACTTGATGAAGAAGTTGAAATATTGTTATAAAAGGAAGCCAAAACACATTGATGGAAGTAGTCAAAGAACACAAACAAATGAAATGTTATCTTGTATTCATATATTAGAAGACTTAATATTAAAACTGTCCCTTCAACCTAGAGTGATATACCAATTTGCCTTAATCCAATGACATTGACAATATCAATGACATTTTTCTCAGAGTAGAGAAAATAATCCTAACATTCATATCCAGCCAAGAGAGGCCCTGGTGAAAGATATCTTGAGAAACAAGAGCGAAACTGAGGACAACCCACTAAATTATTCTGAAACAAAAAGGACAGTGATCAAAACAATATCCTACTAGCATTAGAAAAACAAACACACGTGGAAAAATGGAACACAATAGAGAGCCTATAAATAAATTCATTCCTATTCTGTTTAACTTGGACAAGGCTAACAAGAAGAAACACACTCTGCAAAGATGCTTTCTTCAACAAATGATGCTAAAACTGGATATCCATATGAGGAAGAATGCTATTTGAAGCTTACTGTATACCACTCACAAATATCAAGATGGATTACAAATATAAACCTAATACCTAAAATTCTTAAACTCCTAAGAAAATGTTTTTTGGCATTGGCTTTGGCAATGAATTTATGTAAATGACACCATAAGCACAAGCAACAAGGACAAAAATGGAAAATCAGGACTACATCAAATGGAAGAGATTCTGTACAACAAAGGAAACAATCAGCAGAGTGAACAGGTAAAATACAGAATAGGAGAAAATATTTGCAAATCATACATATAGGATTAATTTTGAAAATATAGAAAGTAATTATACAACTTAATGAAAACAAAAACAAAAACAAATTGCCTGAGCAAAAAAGTAGAGGAAATTATCAGGTGGGGAAATAGAATGATGCACCTGCTATGGAAAATTATATGGAATTCCTCAAAAAATTAAAAATATGAAAAAAATACAGATATATGAATTTAAATTATAATACAAAAAAGAAGCTATCATATGATCTAGCAATACATTTCTGGCAAGAAAATGTTTGACCAATTTGTTTATTTCCTTTTGTGAATTGTCTCTTCAAATAGTTTGCACATTTTAAAAAAATGAATACTTTTATTTATAATACTTAGTTGATACATATTCATACTCTCTTTTAGAGAGGGGGAAAATACAAAAAACATTTATACATATACACAAGCACATATATGCACCATATGTATATAATATATTATATATACATATACATTATATATATGTATATATAATTTGCCCTATTCAAATATTTGGTATTCAAAATATTCACCAATTATGAAGCTTATCTTTTTATTTTCATGAAAGTGTTTTTTTTTTTTTTGTTTTTTTTTTTTTTTTTTTTGAGCTGAGAATTGAACCCAGGGCCTTGTGCATGCAATGCAAGTACTCGACATACTCAACTGAGCTATGTCCCCAGGCCCATTAAAAGTGTTTTTAAAGTTCAAAATATGTCCTTTTATTTGAAAAAAAAAAATGCTAATTTAATTCTTTTCCTGTCCTATAAGGTGACTTTTTGTATCCAAAGATCACAAGGTCATTGTGTTTTATTCCTGTTTTCTTTAAAATTTTAGAATTCATGTTTGCATCTATGATATATTTTCAATATTGTAAGCACATCCAGATCTTTTTCAGCACTATGTGTTGAACATACTTTCCTCTCTGTACCATAATTCCTACTGCATTTGTTAAAATCAACAAACTCTGTATCATTGCATTGGATTTTATTCTACAATCAGTTTACCAGATTGTCTAAGTTTTGCCAATACCATACTACTATATTGATAATTTTAACTTTGGTGTCAGTGTTCAGATCAGAGAAGGCAAATACTTCCAATTTATTCAGCTTTTTTCAAAATTGTTTTGGCTATTATCACTTGTTTTAATTTTAGAGTGAACTTTCAAATTTCATAATAAATTCCTGATGAATGGAATATAAATTAATTATACTGTATAAATAATCTATAATTACATACTTAATAAAATATTATTAAATGAAATCAAAGAATGTATTGAAATAATAAAACGCTGCACAATTAGTATTTATCCAAGGTTGGCAAAGATTGTTCAATATAAAATATAAAAATCAATACCATTATCTCATTAACAGATCATAAAAACAATTGTGTATTTATATCATAATTGAAAAAATGCATATCTGATAAACTGCAGATTTCTTATTGAAAAAATTAGTAAATATTTTTAGAGGTAGAATCTTTGTTACCTGAAAATTTAAGGCAGAACCTACAAGTAAGTATATATATGAATATTTTCTTCATGGTAGAAGCAAAGAAGTTTGCAGTTTATATCATTCCTCAGTACTGATATTTTAAACCCCAACAGGACATTGTTTACAAATTAACAACATGGTAGCAAAATTCTTGTGAAAATCAAATGTAATAAGAATAATCAAAACATTATAAACAATAAGAAGGACTTTTAGGGCTAGAATAGTGAAGCTGTTATGTAATGTCATAATAACCATGGAAAAGAATATGTAGCTTTAAACAGATGTGCTCTGCAGATGGTATGTGTGATATTCAACATCCTAGGCATTACAAAGCAATAGGAAAAAGCAGAATTTTCAATAAACCATGATAGTGTAATTGGTTATCCATATGGCAAACAAATATGATTAAATACCCATCTCATTGTTTTATATATGTATTTTAAATGTTTGGAACATGGCATACTTAAATGCTCAAAAAGGAATAGCAAAATAAGTTAGATAAAATACAGGCTAATTTTTAAAAAGTGGCTAAGAATTTTTAAACAATTTAAAAATGTTTTGATTAGTAAGTCTGTATACATTAAAACAAAGACAAAAAGCACTGATTGTGAGAAGATAAAATGTTATTCTTATTAAAAGACTAACAAATGGAAAGGAATAAAAACAGCTCCCTAATACTATAGTAGGTTTGTATTTAGCATATATGGAGAATTGACAAAATTTTATAAACAAAGATACAAAATCCAATACAAATAAACAATGAAGGATATCTTTTCAAGGCAAATCACAGAATATTTACATGTAATGGAGCACAAACATAAAAAAAAAAAAAATTTGTTCAATTCAAGGAAAAAAATAAAGAACCACATCACACCCATTACTATGAATATACTTCTATCCTCATTATATCACTGATCTTCCAAACAGACTATGGAGAAAAAGAAACCTAGATCCCTTACATTTTGGAGAACAATTTGGTAACAAAGTATAATTTAAGGGTTTGGGGTTGTGGCTTAGTGGTAGAATGCTCCCTTGCACATGTGAAGCACTGGGTTCAATCCTAGCACCATATAAAAATAAATAAATAAAGTAAAGATATTGTGTCCATCTACAACTAAAAAAACATTTTTAAAAATGTATAGTTTAAATCACAAAAGTGAAACAGAGCTAATGCAAGTCTAACTATGTAGAAAAATATGTACAGGAGCTTTTAATTATTTTAAACTTAAGTTATTATATAATAATTATTGATAAAGATTAAATACATCATTTTATTTCTTTGTATTGCTAAGCTTGATTAAGTAGACTAACATTGACACTATAAAGCTAGTAAGGATATTCATAAATTTAATAAACAAATGAAGTAACTTTCCCACCTGATTAAAAACAACAACCTCTCCCACCCTCCACCAAAAAAAAAAAAAAAAAAAAAAAAAATAGCAGATGATCCTCATGCTTCCAGAGTTCTTCATTAGGATGGATATTACTGCCAGGGCCAGTGTAATTTTTTTTATTGGTTCTTTTTAGTTAAACATGACAGTAGAATCTGTTTTGACACAGTAATAAAAACATGAAATATATCATGTTCAAGTTCAAACCCCGGTACTTCTCTTTCCCCTTCCTTTGCCCCAAACTCTGTTCCCTTCCCTCAATTGCTCTTTCTCCATTTACCCACAGATTTTTTTAATTAATTTCCTGTGGATGTACTAGTTCTGGTCTCAAAGAGTCAGCTCACTGTTTAAAGTGTAACTTGGAAGTTGTGTCTCAGTGGTAAAGTGCTTTCCTAGCATGTGTGAGGCACTGGTTAGATCCTCAGCACAACATAAAAATAAATACCTCAGCACAACATAAAAATAAATAAATAAAGGTAAAAAATAAATAAAGTGTATATTGAAGCAATTCTTGCTTTCCTATGTCTTTGTGGTAACAATTTCAGACAATGATTGCAATCCCAGCTCTGATTTTAATGTCTCTGAGCCAAGTTTCTGTCTGCAAAATGAAAGTAACAATAGTAGTCACTTTATGGGGTTACTTGGAAGGTTATATTGCATACAAAGAAGTTAAAAAGGGTAAAATCATTATAGATATGCCTGGCATGCCCAGGAAAAGTAAAAATAAATCAAGAGTATTCATAGGATTCTGTTCTGGGCTCAATAGTATACCCCAAAATTTCATTTATTGAAGGTTCAACCTCCAATGTCACTCTGTTTGATGATAAGGCCATTAAAGAGATTATCAAGGTACAATAATTTTTAAAGAATGGATTCTAAGACAGTGGGTGTCTTGTCACTGACAGATAAGGGCATCAGCAATGATGAAGCAGAGAAAAGGCTTTCTGAGGACACCTTTAGAAGACAGCCCTCTGTAAACCAAAGAGAGAGGACTCAGAAGAATACCAGCCATCAGATAGCCTAATCTTGAACTTCCATCTTTCAGAACCATGAGAAATAAATGTCTGTTGTTTAAGTCACATAGTCTGAGGCATTTCACTATGTCAGCCCTAGCAAACTAATATATAGACTAGTCTCATTCCTGGACTTCTTTTTCTAATGAATGGAACAATCCCTGCTTTTTAGTAAATCCATTTTGGCTTTATCATATGCTTATTAGAACTTAATTCTTGTTCTTTTCCTAGGTTGAAATCTTTCAATGTTTCATCAAAATAAATATGGCAAAAATAAAACTCCTAATACTTCTCTGGACAAATGATGTTTACTGTGTTTTCTAAATTTAGATTTACTTCAGGTTTGAGTGAGAATTTTTATAACCTCTGAATTTCTGTCTCATAGGCGACAAAGCAGCTTCAAGTTATTCTAAGAATATCTCTAGTATAATATTGACACCTTTCTTAAAGTTGAATTAAGTCACTTCAAGAAGTCTCATAGGAAGCATGTCAGGGAGAAGATGCATAGCAAACTGTGGAGATAAATAGATTTAAGTTTTAAGCCGGGCGCGGTGGCGCACGGAAGCACTTTGGGAGGCTGAGGCAGGAGGATTGCGAGTTCAAAGCCAGCCTCAGCAATGGCGAGGCACTTAGCAACTCAGTGAGACCCTGTCTCTAATAAAATACAAAAAAGGGCAATGTGGTCCAGTGGTCGAGTGCCCTTGAGTTCAATCCCTGGTACCATAAAAAAAAAAAAAAAAAAAAAAAAATGTTTAATGTTTAATTTAAGTTTTATGTGTTTTTTTTTTTTTAAATATCAGAGTATATTATCAATATCTGTGGAAATTAGAGTTACAGAGATAGACTGAATATTTGGATACAATGGATTCTTAGAAGAGAGGAAATGCAGTGGGTGCCTAAAACTCTGCACCATCAGTTTGCATAGGTAATTTGCCAATTAATTCATCTTACCACCATAGCTAGCAAAATGTGGAGCAAAAGAAGCCAGACTGAAATGAGCATATGTGTTTATATTTGTGTAAATGACAATATGTGGCTGTTTTGTGTTGTTAAATGTTAGACTTGTAAACACTTGAAAGAGAATCTAGTTTAGATCATGTGATGATTCATGTGAGGGAAACCCAATACACAATTTAGAATCTCTTTATCTGCTGATGGCTAGAAAGGTGTCCTTCCTTGTGAAATGTCATCATTTGTAAGTGTCTACGAGTGTGTGTATATAGATCATGTGTGAATGTTTACTATTAATTGAATTATGTCATTTTTTTGGTCACGATTAGGAATCGTATTCTTGGGTCCTATGTAGTATTTTGGTTCAATGTAGTAGCATTATTCACACAAAATAGCAGTGACTGGTAAAAAAAAAATCTTTTTTTTTTTTTTTCCTGCTAATGAGAAAGGGCCAAAAACTGCATATAAGAAGACAGTTAGGAGAGTAACTTCATTGATCCTTCTTTCCCTCTTTCCTCCCTTCTCTCCATTTCTCCTTTTATCCTTCCCCTCTTATCCCCTTCTTTCACTCTTTCAAGGAGCATTTCTTTTCTACAGAGTGACAGATTTAGGGGTGTCATCTCTCTTTTAACTTTTTTGGTGAGGGAGAGGCTCCGTGTAGACTGAACCAAAATTTGTACAATGAGGTTTAGGGAAAAAAAAAAAAAAAAAAAACAGGAAAACAAAATGCTGCATAAACTAAGGCAAGAGACATTCTGAGAGAGAGCATTGCTCTTTTATTAAAGCCATTAGGGCATTTTCAGTAGACCAAGGAGGAGGAAGAGGTTATGGAATGAAGTGAGTGATGCAGTTGGCTGTCAAGACCCTGATGGAGAAAATGCTTACAGGAAGTTAGTCATGAGCTGAAGGTATCTATATGATTCTGGGGTTTCAAGTTTATGATCACTTCAGATCAAAATGGATGGAATGCGTGTACATGACAATAGAAATGGTATAGGAAATAATGACAAGGCTGAGGGAAAGTAAAGGAGGGTCAATAGTAGCATTGGTCAGAGGTGACAGGTGAAGAATGCACAGGATTGTTCTTGGGTAGGAAAACTGGTTCTCTTGTCTGATAAGTTAACAAAATAAACAATAGGAACATGTGCTGGATAGAGTGGAATAGAAAGCTGAAATAGTTTCTTCTGTTGGGAATTTTTAGTTTTCATAATATGTATATTTCATAATATAATATATCAGCATTAACTGGTAAGTAAAAAAATCATATATTCACATTCAATAAATCTTAAGAGTTCATTTTACTTTACATGTGTTATGTCTCAGTAATCCTGATTTTAAAAAGAGAAGATGAATTATATTGACCCTAGTATTCTTTGAGTTTCCTCATGTAATTTTTATTATAAAAAATGTTAATGTAAAGTTCAAAATAAATTTGTACAAATTAGGAAAAAATATAATTGATTATATGATGAGCAGCCTGTCACCATTTTTAATGATAATCAATATGTTCATATTGTACTTCCATGACTAGTTCACTAAAAATTAGATGGAGTGGTAGAATATTTTCTCTATCAAAATGATAAATGAACTTCAATGTTAGTAATGAATATATTAATCACACAATAAAAGCAGGAAAGAGGCCAAAAGATAAAGCTTTAGTACTTGCTCATTAAATTTTAGGTATTTTCCTAAAACTATTTAAAATAGTCTCCAATGTGTACATTTCTTCTCACAATTTTATAAATTATCTCCTTCTCTGAAATGTGAAGATCTTTAAAATATTGAGTTTTCAAATTTACTAAAGATCTAATAATCTTTTAACTTAAATCACTTATTTAAAAGTCAACTTATATGAATATAGATAAAATAATAAAAACTTTAAATTTCCAGGCCAGATAATGAGTCAGAAGCTCATCATTTTAATTTAGTAATCAAAGCACATTTCTAGTAATATGTGTGACACCCAGTAATATACATTTTGATAAATGTTTATATAATTATTGATTATGAAGAAGCTGCTATTGACGATATTAATCTCAATATATTGTTTAGAGACTAAGCTGAGGTGTAATGGTATGTTTACTTTTCAATCATTATCCTATCCCAAAAAATTATTTTCTGTTTATGTGTAGTTCAAAGCTTGGCTTGATCAGCATTGTTATTTGCATTCTTTTTCTTGGTTAAACAAGGGTTCAATTCCCTCTGGTAAGAAACAAAGTGTCTTCATTCCATGGCTCAACCTGGGAATAGAGAGTCCCACATCTGGACATTTTTGTTTTCCTAAATAAAACATATACTGTTATTTAGAGAGGTGGAACTTCTCTTTAAATATGTTTTCATTAGAATCACATTGATTTTGTTTATCTTAATCACTTGTTTGGGAAACAAATATGCATCATTCCATCTTCTGGCTCCAAATTCTACCATCTACATGTTAAAAATAATTAGAAATTTTGATGGCCCTGTTTTGTCTTTTATCAGTGAGTGGTAAACTTTTTAGGTCTTTGGATTTTATCATCTTCTAAACCAATTTTCTAAATAATGTACAGAAATGAAATACTGCTAAAAGCAACAACAAAAAGTTTTGATTTTTTAATTTTAGAAGTATTGTGAATGTTGATATTTTATATTTGTTCTGCCATTTGAAATGGATTCTGATGGGGAAACATAACTTCTTGTATATAATAAAATTCCTTGGGACAAAATTCATTGGTTTCTTTAATAAGAGCATTCCTCCTTGTTTCTTCCTACATCATATCGATAAAAATGTAATTACTATATTGCTGAGAGAAAAAGAAAATACTTTTTGTTTTTATATGTCAGAAATAAAACCCCTACTCTGCTTACAGTTAAGAATAGTTGGGGAATGAAATGGAGCAAATTATATTGTTCTATTGTGTACATGTATGAATATGCAACAATGAATCATACCATGATATATAATTGTAATGCACTAACAAAACAGAACAAAATCTTAAAGATATAAAGCACAAAGATGTTCATTATGACAGAAAAATTGCATTAAAGGTATTACTGATGCAACTTGATATGAAAAATCATCTTTAGTTAAAAAATAGCAAATAAATAAAACAATATTATGAGTGAATTATAGTATACTTATGAATATGTAAGAATTAATATAAATTTATTAAAATGAAAAAATATAACAAAGTGACAAGTTTCATAATTAACAAGTAGAAGTAAGCTTTTATAAATAAAATAAGAATAATATGTAATGAAAACCAAGACTCATTTATGACACAAACAGCTTCGGAAAAAGTGACAAGATGTAAAGCTAAAAAGAAATATGAAAAACCTTAAAGCACAGTATATGTATCTGATCAAATGGCAAAATATGCCCATGTTATTTAGTATAAAGATTTGACTTCATAAAAATGTCAATTTCCCCAAGAATAGTTCATATGTAATTCAATTCACATAAAATAAAAATTTAACAATACATTTTTATGCAATTAACTTGATTATCATTTCTGTTTAAAAACATGAATAATCCAAATTAATAGAAAAATCTAAATAATAATGCAATGTTGAGAGTGAGGTCTTCTAGATCTTTAAACTTAGCTTGTAGAATTAATTAAATGTACTATTGAACACATATTGGAAGACCAGTATATCACAATTGATATACCAGGTAAAGAAAAGCAAGAAACTAAAATGTGCTATCTTATAAAGATGGAATTACATAACAGCAAGGAAGACTAACTTTTACATAAACTGATAGCGGTTGCAATGACTATAGAATTAAATAGGTACCACATCATATGCATAAGGATAATTCATGAAAATCCTGCCATTTGTAAAAACATGGATGAAACTGGAGGTCATTATGTTAAGTGAAGCAATTCATGCTCAGAAAGACAGGTACTGTTTGGTGTCATTCCTATATGGAATCTAAAGAAGTTAATGTCATTGAAGCTGAAAATATGACAGTGGTTACCAGGGTCTGGGGAAAGTAGAAGGTGGGAAGGATGGGGAAATCTTGGTCAATACACACCGATTTAGTCAGAGCAAAAAGTCCAGGTGTGCTGTTGTACATTAAGGTGACTGTAGATTACAATAATAATGTACTGTGCATTTCAAAAAGCTGGAGGAAAGGGTTTGGAATGTTTTCACCATAAAGAAAAGGTGAATGTTAGAAGACGTAAATATGTTTAACATGATGTAACATTATGCAATATATGCAGGTATGAAAGTATAAC
Source organism: Tamias sibiricus (assembly GCA_025594165.1). Lineage (NCBI taxonomy): Eukaryota > Metazoa > Chordata > Mammalia > Rodentia > Sciuridae > Tamias > Tamias sibiricus. The sequence goes on from CM046662.1 coordinate 146,288,926, forward strand.
ATAGTACCCCATTAATATGTTCTAACAGTTAAAAAATTAAAAAGTTAAAAAATTAAAAAGAGGAAATGATAAACTTTTGCAGAGAGAAATATGTTTAACCTTAATGAAACATTACTTTATATGTATAAGCATTAAAATGTCTAATGTTACCCTGTTGATTTTTGTGTATCAGTTAAAAATAAATTTAATTTTTACAGTCCCCTATTCTGAATAGGAGACTGAAGACTAAGAAATTTCCATGGAGCATTTGATACATTTTAGCTCTTTTCCATGTTACAAGGTAATATCAGTACAGCAGAGGTCATCAATTTAATGTTTGTTTAACCTTCTTCTGTTGACTTCCCATGCTTTATCAGTATGTATTCTTATCCCTCACCACATGGTGAGGTCTGATTTGGCTTGATAGTCTCTTTATCTGAACTTAATAGGTATATGGTTATTTTCTCAACAATAAGGAAAATGTCTAAAACACCCTAAATTTGAATCACTCAGGATCCCCCTGTCTCTCCCTCCCCCACCCTCTCTTTTTCTTTCTGGTGCTGGGAATTCAACCCAGGAGTACAGCAGATTTCCTTAAGTTGCTGAAAAAAGTTGCACTAAAACTGATGATTCTCTTGGTTCAGTCTCTAAATCACTGTGATTCTAAGTGTGTGCACCATGCTACCACCTGGGCTAAATTTAGCTCTTTTCTCTTTCTCTCTCTCTCTCTTTTTTTAAATTTTTTTGAAAGCTGGGGGTTTTCTGAGGATTGAACCAGGTGCCCATGCAAGCTAGGCAAGTGACAAGTGTGATCTGAGCTCTATCCACAGACTTAAGTTTGGCTCCTAATAGAGTAGAGGAAGAAAACAAGGAACATAAGATTCCTTTTGATAAAAATTCATTAATTTTATATTCCACCATTTTTTGCTAAATGCATTGTTCTTTCAATTCTTAAAAATATTTTTCACATGACCTATTGTTCACATCCTGAGACATCTAGTAAAAACCTAATTTGAACAAATTGACTTATCAAATTTTATTACCAATAGAAATGAAATACTCAAAGTATAATCGTGGAGAAAATTTTTAGCAAATTAGAAAACAAAACTGCATTTAATGTCTTTCCTTCTATCATTGAATCCAGGGAAATAGTATTATGGAAATAATTCCAGAAAGAATAAAAATACTAATGGAAATCAAAGTCACTCATTGCGGGGAAATGGATTTGTTATGGTGAGAATCTTTGAGCAGGATAAAATACATAAGACTGAGTGAGTGCAACAGAGAAGATAAAGTCTTCCAGAGAATCAGGGAAGCCAAAGTTCAATGGAATTGGTAGGTCCTGGCATGATAGCAAATGCCTGTAATCCCAGATGCTGGAGAGGCTGAGTCAGGAGGATTGTAAATTCAAAGCCAGTCTCAGCAACTTAGCGAGACCCTAAGTAACTTGGAGAGACCCTGTCTCAAAATTTAAAAAAATAAGATAAAAAGGGCTGGGAATGTGGCTCAGTGGCTCAGTGGTTAAACACCCTGGGTTCAATTCCTGGTATAAAAGAAAAAAAAAAAAAAAAAAAAAAAAAAAAAAAAAAAAAAAAAAACAGAAGGAATTGTTAGGGTAATTAATTCTGCCTTCCTTTCTTGATTAAGGAGGTGGCGTTGACATTGCTGAGCTTGAAGAAGACACAGAATGTGTCCTTTGCAAATATTGGCTTAAACAATAAAACAAAAAAATAAGATTGTTATTTGTAAGCCATACTGAATGGCAACATAGCACTGTGCTGTTGAAACTGCACCATGAAGCACTGTCTTCTTCCAAATCTTATAGGAACTTGATTTTTTACAGTTATTCATATCTTCATGCTTTATGAAATTAAAAAGTCAAAGAAATTTAAGCTCTCCCTCTATCTATTATCTTTCCTGCAAAGTCATTTGTTTTCCAATGAAATTATGCATAAATTAACAGAAATGTGTCACAAACTTTGCATACAACCATCTTCCTAATATAAAAGCCAACACTAAAGGTACTTATATATTAAAAATTTTTAATGTGAAATTTAAGAGGCAAAAAGTAATTTCTATCATCAAATATAATTATACATTGTTAAACAGAGTTATAAAAATTTCATCCTATGTTCTCAACACATCTCTGTATACTTCCAAAGTTCTAAATAGATCACAATATCTGTAAAATTCCCTGAACATGGGTCAGGAAGGATTTGAAAATCATATTAAGATTAAAGTAAAATTAATAAATAAGAGTAAAGCACATTTTTTCCTATAGAGTACACTTTATATAGGAAAGGGTTTCAAACTTTTACCCTCCTTTAAAATGTTTAACAAACCAGAATTAACTTACAGCAACATATGTTGATGGAACAGGGTGAAATATTTCAGCTAAATCTGTCTGGAAATAGCCATTGAGATCTTTAAAATCAAAAACCTTTAATGAACCCTGGTAGCTCCAATGTGGACAGATTCCAGGTTTGTATTTTAACAACAACAACAAAAAATTATCTATTTTAGTCTGGCAGATATAGGTTTTTATATGAACTTTGAATTTAGTGGCAAACACAGTATGAAAACTCAATTAAAATAAAGAAATCATGGTATAAACATAAGTGAAAGCATAGAGTTAATTATTATTATTATATTATTAATAATTTGAAAGGGTCAATTGTTGTTGTTATTATTATTTTTTTTTATTTTTATTTATTTATTGATTTATTTTGGTACTGGGATTGAACTCAGGGGCACTCAACCACTGGGCCACATCCCCAGCCCTTTTTTGTATTTTATTAGAGACAGGGTCTCACTGAGTTGCTAAGTGCCTCATCATTGCTGAGGCTGGCTTTGAACTCATGATCTTCCTGCCTCAGCCTCCCAAGTGCTGGGATTACAGGTGTGCGCCACTGTACCTGGCGAGTTAAATTATTATGGAAGAAAAATGTTGTAACTTGCCAGCATAAAAATAGAATAAAATGTACCACTCTCACAGCATCCAGACTCTGTCTTGTATTTTATCCATGATAGATTGCATTTTGTGTAAAAAACCAAAACTAACCTAAAAAATATAACTGAAATCTTCAAAAAGGCTAACTAAAAACAAATATCCACTCATTAATGTAGACATATTTTATTCTGTGATGGATAAGGGCTACAGCATTTTAAAAACTGGAAAACTATATGTATGTGTGTGTGTGCATGTGTGTGTGGGTATTTCTATTGCATGTGAAAGGAATGTGAAAAGAAAACCACATGCAACATCATCTAACCTTCATATTTAGAAGCAAGTTGGTTAATTTTGACCATATAAAGCACAAATGTCAAAAAAATGTACAACCTATTTAGCACTTTCCAAAAAAAAAAAAAAAAAAAATTTTAGAAATGATTAAAAAATAAATGTTAGAAAAAATAGTTTTTTCATTTCCCAAACTTGAAAACTTTTGATAGTTGAAATTTGATCCATTGTGGTCTTCAATTATGTCCTTCCAATAAGTCAAATATTTTCATGAGGGGAAGATACATACTTTGTATTTTCAAAGTGATTAGATTCCTAACATGACTAAACTATAATCTGAAAATGCAAAACTGTAACAAGTAAAAGTCTATTCAGAAGATGAGATAAAAACACACAGAATGTACAAAAAAGTATTTAAAGTAATTAGAAATACAGATCTAAATTTAAGAAGTGTAGATTATCCAAAAATAGTTTGTTCCTATTTTTCTAAGTGAAGTGGTACTTGGTACCATTTAATTACAACTTAAATCTAGAGAGACTATCCCAAGAGTAGTTACATATCCATGCTTCTTATGTCATATGATGATTAAAGGAAGCTTCAAAAAATGTTTATGGCACAGCTGGTGTTCTAAATGACAGCTCAGGAGCCTCCTATTGGATTAGCTGAAAGTTTTTAGATGTTTTGTTATTATGTTGTGACTCATGAAGGGCTAATGGCTTGTTTGTCCTTTTTAAATGTATCAATGATGTTAATGTCACTTCCCAGAGGACACTGAGGGAAGGCCAGTTACCAGCACAAACTTAGTTTCAATGACTGTGGAGGCAGTGGTTTCTTTCATTATTATTTATGATAAATTAGAAATTTGAAATGTTTATATTGCTCTCTTTTAAGACAGTTAATTTGCACATTCATAATAATAAACTACCATTTTATTTACAGATTGTTAGAATTGTTTGTAATAAGCAGTGACCTTCCCTCAGTGGGGGCAGGGGATCAAACTTGAAAGCATTTTAATGTCAGGTTTATTGTTCTTATAGATTAGATCATTTGGCTAAGATTTGATTGCAGAATTAGTTCTATCATTTTTCCTAAAGTAAATGGCAAATGACAAATATGCTTCCTTTTTAACCAATCAGGACTCTTGCCAAAACTCACTTAAAAAAAAAAATCTTACTGTGGAAAGACACTAAAACTAGTCCTGCTTTCAGCAAATGCAAAGTGTCAGGGCATTTGCATGTAGAAGGTAGTCCTTTTGGATGCAATGTTAAAACCCTCAGAAGAAACTCAAGTTCTAGGGCAAGGAAATCAGACAGAAAATCACAATTCTAAACGCACACACACACACACACACACACACACACACACACACAAAACCAAAACCAAAACCAAAACCAAAACAAAAAGTCTTAGGCATAAACTAAGGCAGGCAAAAAAATTGAGTTAAAAACAAAACCACTCTCATTAAAAAAATATATGTGTGTGTGTGTGTGTGTGTGTGTGTGTGTGTGTGTAGATAGATAGATAGAGTCTTATAAACAAATATTGTCATATTTGAATTTTGTTAGAAGGATACCTAAAACATTGAAGTCTAGAAACAAATACTCAATACTGAGTTCAACTTTGGTGAATTTAATATTTTATTTTCCTAAAAATAGAAAACTGAAGGGGGCATGGAAGCAGGAAATATGGTGGAATGAGATGGACATCATCACCCTAGGTACATATATGACTGCATATATGGTGCGATGCTACATCGTGTACAAACAGAGAAATGAAAACTTGTGATGCAATTATGTACAATGAATCAAACTACATTCTTCTGTCATATATACTTAATTAAAATAAATAAATGTATTAATTTAAAAAATGGAAAACTCATAGGTTTGATAAATAAAATGCAAATGATTAAAAGTTAGATTCTCAAAAAAGAAGCATAATTATCTGAACCAATATTTTTAAAGCAATTCTGATACATGTTTTCACATAAATATTATTTGAACAAATCTAATCGTATTTAATAACTAAAATAAAGATAATAATGAATTAATACATGGACACCATGTGCCATGTATTTTTCTATAATCTCTGATTGCTCTATTCATTTAAGTCCTTTTTTATATTTTTCTGATGCTTTAAGAACTCAGTAAATAAATTAAAAAAAAAAAAAAAACAAGTTTTTGAAAAGGAAATCAAACTTTCTTTTGTTTATAGGGGGAAACTGTCACACACATAGTAAATTTTTTTTTTTTATTTGTAAAAATACAATTTTATACTAATTAATGAAACCAAACTCTTCACTTAGGAGAGATGACCATCAAGTCTAAAGTGGGAAACAAAATCAAAGTATGTAAGATGCTTTAAGGAGTGAAGTTACTGCAAAGCAAATTAAAAACAGGAGTTAAAAATAAACTTTTCCTCATCTAGTTAATTAATTATTTTCTAAGCAATTTCAAAGATTTGTTGTTCCTCCTGTTGCCCACATCTCTTCTAGAAAAACATCATTAAAAAATTAAGTTGTCTGATGGTTTTCAAAAAGTTGTATTTGTGTTTGATTTAAACATATTTTAATCTCAGAAAGATTTATTTCTATGAAAAGCATAATGATTGTAGATTTCAGATATAAACTTATATTAGAGAGAAATATCCCCAGACTCTTGAATACTGAAGTATTACCAGTTCAGACACTATCCCTTAGCTGATGTTCTCAGTTGAATTAAACATCAAATTAAGAACAAAACAGAATGCAAATGCACTGGATTATTAACAGATCTCTGACTCTTAATCTTAATAATTCAGTGGACTCTAGTTTCCAAAGTGCAGCTAGTGGCTTAAAAAGTGATAGTTGAGATTTTTGTTTTGTTTTGTTTTGTTCTCCTAGCTCTAAGCCTCCAGACAATTAGAGAATAGGAATTCAGATAGACCAGAATAACAGAATGGGTAAATACAGGGAGAAAAAATTTACAATTTCTACAATGCAGCATGGGATTTCAGACCTTTGACATCTGGCATCATGAAATTTTGGAACCAACTACTTTTATTTTCTGTTATAGTGATTGTTAGAAAACACAGGCCCACAAATATTGTGGTAGGTGATATCTCAATAAGTATATTGAAATCACTTTGTACAAAGTTTAAGTTCTCAGTGAAACATTTGCAAAACTGTTAAAAAATTAAATATGGGAGTGTCATATAGTTATACATAGTATTAAGAAAGTTCCCCAAAATGAAACATAAATTTCCTGTCCCCTGTCAAATAACATCATTCCATTCCTAACTTACCTTCAATACCATTCTCCTTTATTTTATGCTCAGGAAATATTTTGCATATATTCTTTTGATGTACTCTATGGATTTTAATATTAAACTTGTCCCTTTGTAATTCAGATTAGTACCAGATATAACAGAAATATTAATATAACAAATTATTCTATTTTCTAATCACTATATACTTAATCTAGTTTTAATTATTAGTGGTACTTAGCTCCCTATCAAACATATTTTTTTTCATTTTTTTTTTTTTTATAAAACGAAGCAGCCTTTTTATGTTTAATTTACATTGCCAATTGCTTTATTTTCCTGATCATCTTTAAGGAATGTATTACCAGGAAGACTACACAGACATAAGGATGGATAAAAATCTGTAAAACATTCTGTAATTTTAAATATATTCTAGTTTTTAACCCAAACCTGAAATTATACCAATGATAACCCAGTAAGAAAAGATTTAAATGTATTTTCTTTGCCACTGAATATAGCTCATATTATAATAAATTAAATATCGTGCCATTTTTTTTCTATTATTCAGAGAAATAAGTTTTAAAACAGAAGTAAAATATATAAATTAGGGAAAAACATGTTAATTCAAAAGAGCACATTGCCATAAATAATGGAACATATTTGACAGTTTGGTATTTAACTATACAGATTCATAAAAATATTTTAACCTACACAGAAGATACTACAAATGTTCTTTGCTGAAACTTATTTTCATTTATTATCTTAAGTGCCACTGGAAGAGAGATTAAATCTCTTATATTTTCAGATGAATAATTCTATATGATAAGAAAAAAATCACACCTAACATATCACATACAGATTATTGTTGTTAGAGTTTCTCTAGACATAAATAAAATCATGATCTATTTATCATAAGGTAAAATTACATCTTTATATACTCTATCACCATCTAGCTCACTGTCAAGGTATTTACTCCTATACATACATGTATATATGAGTATATATGTGTATTTGTGTGTATGTACACGAATTTGTTGCATATACCAAAAAGCATGCCATTAATAAATAACACCTATTTTAAAAATCAAGATTATGATTTATATCATATACATATTCAAGTAGAACTACATTTGCAGCTGATGCTCATTAAATTTCCTTTATACTCATGATCACTTTTTATCAGTAAAATACATATTTTCATTTCCTCAAACAGAGGAAGTCCTTTGAAAATCACAGTGTCTGGATGAACCCATTTCCACATTCATGAATTCATAAATTATGAATTCCTATTATGAATTCATAATCTACTGGGCTTTCCCATTTTATAAGTAGCATTGACCTTGAATTTGGACTGAAGTTGCTTCACAAAATCTTGAAGGAAAACATAAATGTTTTTAACATTGATAATCAAAAGAATCTCAACAAAATTTTTGTCTGTATTCCTGAAAACTCAAATATGTACACACTCACATGATAATTTTCAAAACTAAAGAATTTTGACATTTTTAAAAGTTTGTATATATGTTGTGTTGCTTGGGGCCATCAAGCACACACACACACACACACACACACACACATACACAAAAATACAAATACAGAAGCACTTAAGCTACAGAAAACTGGTCCCATGGGCTGGGGTTGCAGCTCAGTGGTAGAGCACTTGCCTAGCATATGTGAGGCACTGGGTTTGATTCTCAGCATTACGTATAAATAAATAAAATAAAGGTCCATTGATGGCTAAAAATAAATAAATAAATAAATAAAATATATAAAAAAAATTAAAAAAAAAAAAAAACTGCTTACATGCCATGACACAAGCCAGGACATGTGGTAAGTCCATAGTCCAGCCAGAAGAAAAGCGTACTGCACCCCAGTAGACACGTAAAATTGCATGAATACTAAAACAATTATACATATATGCACATATGAAAAGAATCTTAGCTTAAGGCTTCATGTATACATATTTTCCAGGAAAATTTGAACAATTTTGTTAATAAACTTATGCTAGTTTTAGATTCATAGAATTATTGTGATGATAGAATGAAGTTACCATATTGCACATAACCATTCTCTACTATTATTAAAATTGTCTATATCAGTATGGTACAGCTATCACAGTTAATATCAATATATTATAATTAACTACAGTTACTAACTTTCTTAGATTTCCTCTAATGTCACTTTTCTATTTCAGGATTTCATCCAAGATACCACCTTATAGTTGGAGGGTTATGACGTTTTCTCAGATGTTGCTAATTTTGATGACTTTGGCAGTCTTCAGGATCCAGGATAGCTGTTCCTTTTGACATTATACTCCTCAATTGGCGTTTTTCTGATATTTTTCTCCTGACTGGACTGGGCTTGGGGAAGAAAGACCCGAGGGTGTCCCAATGTATCAAGGGTATATCCTATCAATAAGACATGACTTTTGATGCCAATCTTGAGGTCAAGTTACTCTTTTTCTTCTCCAGGCCATACTGTTCTACTTTGAAGAAACTCATTCCACTCAGCCCATGCATAAGCAGTGGAGAACTGTGTTCTATCTCCTATGGGCAGCTCATTGACATAAATGGTTTTAAAGTCTTCTGCATGGTAAGTAACTCTGTTTTCTTTATTTATTCAAGCATTTATTTATGTCAACATGGGTTTGTGGATATTTAATTGATTTGTGGATATTTACTTGCAACTTATAATCTAATGCTACTTTACTTTCTTGCTCAAAATTTTCCAGCATTTTCAGTCCTGCATCACTTTCATGTTTTCTCAGCATTGTGTGTGTGTATGTGTGGGGGGAGAGAGAGAGAGACAGACAGACAAACAGACAGACATCCGGACGCTATGAGGAAGTATCTGTGTTTATCTTATACTGTTTATTCTTCAATCCGAGAATCAGATATTTCTCCAAATGGCCAAGTTTCATTTGAGGGAAACTGGTATTATAAACCAAATGTTGGCACTTTGTGTGGTTGCTGCTACTGGAATTTTGTTCATTTGAACTATTTTAAATTATATAGACAAAAGTACTTCATGTAAATTGGACAGATAAATACAAAAATTACAAACTAATGAAAATATAATTACTTTCAATAGATTGTATTTTACTTAGTAGAATCAAAGTGAGCCAACTTTGGAAAACTGTCCAGGAGAATTAAGAGAAGGATAATTTTGGATATATTTCTAGTAAATGTGCAAATTTCCATATATGCTTTCATATGTGTTTATTGTTATATACCCCCCTGTATACATACTTACATACAAAGATACATGTTTGTAAATATTATTTACATAAATAAATATAAAAATATGCATGAATATATATGAAACAGTGTTAAAGATGAATCTGATTTGGGGTCAATATTTTGTCTGAATCCAACCCTGATTTCTTTATGTATCACAAATACATTGGTTATTTTACTTTGTAAATAATTTATAAAAAGATAATAACAAATATAAGTGTAAATGTAATTTTATAATTCTGAATTACATAATTTGGTTTTTGGCTTTTGTTAAAAATTTAACAATCAATAACAGACAATTTTGTAAAAATTTATATGTGTCTATAAGGAGCACATAAATTGGGATTATTCTTTCACCATCAACACCCTGTATTATACCTAAACACCTTCTAGCTTCTCCTCCTATCTTCCTAGGCCAGTCCTTGATTTCAGTTTAAGACTAGGAAGTCAAACACACTGATTAATATGATTTCACTTCTGAATAATTCTCTGTAATCTTGGATTTTATTCTAATCATTGTTCTTTGCTCCTTTCACTCTCTGTTGCCTTAAAACAAGAGTTTTGTATTCTTCATTTCTTTTTTGTTAAATTTATTTCTTATTTATAATAATTACAATTCATAGCGCACATATATAGCACCTTTTTACATACAATTGTTTGTATACAACGTATATTCGTACCATTCAGGTCTTCAATCATGCATTTAGGATAATGATATCCATCTCATTCAACCACCTTTTCTTTTTTTTTTTCTTTCTCCCCCCCTTGCTCCTCCCTTACCCTCCCTTCCTTTGACCATTCTAGTGTTCCTCTAATCCTCCTATGTACCCCCATCCAACAATACTGTGAACTAGCCTCCTTATATCAGAGAAAACATTCGTATTTGGATTTTTGAGATTGACTAATTTCACTTAGCATTATATTCTCCAACTTCATCCATTTACCTGCAAATTCCATTATTTTATTCTCTTTTAATGCTGAGTACAATTCCATTTTGTATATATACCACATTTTCTTTATCCACTCATCTACTGAGGGACATCTAGGTTGGTTCCACAACCTAGCTATTGTGAATTGTGCTGTTATAAACATTGAAGTGGCTGTGTCACTGTAATATGCTGTTTTTAAGTCCTTTGGAAATAGACCCAGGAGTGGGATTGCTGATTTCTAGAATATATAAAGAACTCAAAAAACTTAACACCAAAAAAACAAGTAACCCAATCAATAAATGGGCTAAGGAATTGAAAAGACACTTCTCAGAAGAAGATACACAATTAGTCAACAAATACATAAAAAAAAATGCTCAACATCACTGGCAATTAGAGAAATGCAAATCAAAACTACTCTAAGATTTCATTTCACTCCAGTGAGAATGGCAGCTATCAAGAAAACAAACAACAATAAATGTTGGACAGGATGTGGGGGAAAAGGCACACTCATACATTGCTGGTGGGACTGCAAAATGGTGCAACCGTTATGGAAAGCAGTATGGAGATTTCTTCATTTCTTAATTGTTGATGGCAGGAATGACAGCCTGCTACAATCCAGTACTCTCTAACACGAAGTATAAAACTGATAGCACTACCTCAAACCAGTACTAATGCAAGCCATATATACATTTATCAAGTCCAATATACCAACAGCGAAGATTTGTCAGTGTTACCTAACATGGCACCAGGCTTTATTATCACTGTTATCAAAGAGATTTGATATGGACATCATATTCTAGTCTTGCCAGAAAAAGTATAAGCATATCAACTATATATAGTCACGACTTTATTAGAGAAGAGAGTGATCTACTGAAGTTGGAGTACAAAATTGTTTTCTATTCCTGATTCTACCATTAAGCTGCCATTCAACCTTGAGAAAATCACTATGTTCCTCTCAACTTCAATTTTCTCATTTCTAAAACTAGGATAATGCTCATCCTGGGATGAAGTTTGATGACGTTTAAGATGACTGCATATGGAACAGCTTGAATAGAACAGCAGATTCCAGTATTCCCTGTGAAGTTTGCCCCCACACCACAGTGAAACTTGCAGTCCTGCAGTTCCTTAATACCTAGCTTCTCTTCTATTTTAGATTAAATTTTTATAAATATGTAAAGTACTTAAGAATACAGGTAATATTTTCTCAAGTTCACTATTATACTACATGAAACTAAGAGAATAATAAATAGTTTACTAAATAAAGAAAAATGATATTTGAATTTTTTCCAATAATTTATACTGGGAAATTTTTAATAAAATGATAAAAATTTAAAAATTTACTAATAACAAAAACAAAATGAGTAGCCTGTAATTTTATCACTTAAAAAAAAAGAGATAGTAACTGGGGCTGGGGTTGTGGCTCAGTGGTAGAGTATTCACCTAGCATGTGTAAGACACTGGATTTGATTCTCAGAACCACTTAAAAATAAATAAAATAAAGGTATCTATCTTTAGTTGTCTATCTACAACTAAAAAATACATTTAAAAATAAAGAGTTAGTAACTTAAATTGACACAGATCCAATCACCAGAATTTTTGCTCATACCTTTTGAAATGTATAAATAGTTATGCCTAACCATGCCTCTCTTACTGTAAATTTATACCAAATTAATAGAATAATAATTGTAGTTCCTCCAATATATTGAAAAAATATTGACAAGAAAGAAGAACACCAAAGATAGATTTCTAATGTTTTTTTTTTCTGATTTCTGAGAGCAAAGGCATATTTCTGTGAGTTAGAAATAATTTGAACTTCATCAGTACATCTCCAAATTTTGTAAGAATTCAGCATAAAATTTTGACAAGCACCAATAATATTCTAATAGTAATTTATTGAATACAAATGTTAGAAGCATAGAGCAGTTATACATTGTGTGAAAATAAGTACCATCTACAGGCCATTAGCTCAAGCTTTCATTAAATGCTGCAAGATGACCCTGTTTGGTGCACTACAGATCCAGTAGAGTATACTCTACTATACTTGAATGTATACATTATAAATTTGAGGGAGTTTAGTCACTGTTTTTTCCTGAGTGTTTGAGGTTTAGATAAATTCAGTCTGGGAGTACTTTTCCTTTCACTGTTGAGTCAATTTGGGTACAAGGAGGGAAATGAGGAATAATTCAGGAAAATATTTAGCTAGGGTCAAGAGGAAATTTTCAGCTTTTTAAAAAAACATTTGTTAAATTATATAGTACTTATGATATTTGTGAGTTAGTTTTTTTTTCAATAATATGTAATTTTAAAAAAAATCATATAACATAATGATCACTCCAGGATGAAGGCAGCATTGAATTCAGAAAACAATATTGTGAGCCATTATTAGGAAAGACTGAGACCTTTGAAAGGACCACAGTGAAATTTAATTCATCTATTGAGTCTCACACCATATGAACTTTAATGTGCTATAACATTTTAATAATAGTAAATGAAGATGATATTAGTTGTGGGTTAGATTCCTTATATACTTATTTTTTTCATTTCTTTTTCATGATAAAATAGTTTTTTTCAAATGACACTTCTTTATATCGATTGCTATGATCTTGATTTGCATGCATCATTCTGTTTATATGCTACATCACAAATATTGATTTTTATAGGGTGAAGAATTCTTGCATTCCAATAATAAACTTACCAGATTATGGAGTATGATCCTTATACATGTTGTTAAATTAGGTTTGCTAGTATTTTGTTGAATTTTAATTTTTGTACTGGGGATTGAACTCAAGGACACCCTACCACTGAGACACATCCCCAGCCCTATTTTGTATTTTATTTATTTAAAGATGAACTCACAATGAGTTGCTTATCACCTTGCCTTTGCTGAGGCTGGCTCTGAACTTGCAATCCTCTTTCCTCAACCTCCAGAGCTGCTGATATTATAGGCATGTGCCACAGTGCCTGGAAAAGTACTTTTGCATGTATGTTTATAAAGGATATTGGCCTGTTTGTGTGTGTGTGTGTGTGTGTGTGTGTGTGTGTGTGTGTTTTCTATTATAGGATTCTTACCTGGCTTTGGTGTCAAGGCAATCCTGACCTCATTAATAAAATGAGAGATCTTCATTCCTTTTCATTTTTTTTTTTTGAAGAGCTTGAAATTATTGACATTAATTCTTCTTTAAATGTTCAGTAGAACTTACCCATAAAGACATAAAATCTTGGAATCATTATTGGAAGATTTTTTGATTACTGCCTCAGTCTCCTTTTTCAATAATGGTCTCCTTGGTTTTCCTGCTCATTTGTATTCAGCTTAGCAGAATAATCGACAAGCCATGTAGCATGGGGTCAACCAGTTGCCAGGGTATATTGGGTGGACCTGAGGCTGGTGTCTGCAGCAAAATCAGCTGCTTACTTACTCTGCTTCCACATGGAGGTTATTTCTCTCCATCCTGTGCTGAGTGGGTTTAGAAGAGACGTGATACAAATAATTTAAAGCTATAGAAAACTATCCTATTTACTGAATTATTTTTTATTTCTGTGCTCCACTCATGTGATACAATCTCTCACCTGATTCCTTAGTTTTTGTGAAGGTATTTTTATGCATGGGAGGTATTCCAAATTGGTATTTCTATGAGGGAGTGAATACTAAACCCATACCTTCTTGATGATTGCACTCATTGCTATAAAACTTTAAATTGAATAAGGGCTACTTAAATCAAAGCTTCTGTTGATCTTTAAATTTTTATATGTTCCAAAGTTTTGTTTAAGTTTTCTAATAGACTAAAACATATATTAATAGATATGTTCTCTGAAAGGTAGGAAATGCAAAATTTATGAGATAAAAGATTAACTACATCAAATGAGAGGCACATTAAAAAAATAAATTCAGAGAGCAAAAGTTTGCATTGTATAAGTTTAAAGATGTTAGTAAGATTTCTTTGTTTTCTAATCACTTAAAAATTATGAACTTGAACATGCATTGAAAGGTTCTATTTTTTATTTTTTATTTTTTTGGTAGTTCAACCCTAACAACCACAATTTTTAAAAAGTGTGTGTGCATATGTGTGTTTGTGTGTGTGTGTGTGTGTGTGTGTGTGTGTGATAAACCCCTTCAGAGTTTATCATAAGTGACCAGCAAAAGATTCAAACAGCTCCAGGCAACAGTCCCTGAAGATGCTCCAAGAGGAATTAATGTTATGAGGAGAGCTGCTGTGCCTTGTGGTTTCACTTGACATATATTTTATGCCTTTCCATTGAGTTGAGCAAATGACTCTACAGTATGAAAAGATAGCTGCAGTCAGAATTTGAGATAAAGACAGATAATGGCAGAGACAAGAGAAAAGTAGAGACTAATGCATAGAAAGGAGGAGAATGAGAAAGCCTGAGAGAGTTTCATGCTGCCCTGTCTAGTACCATGGCTATTAGCTGCATTTCAATGAACTAAAATTAAATTTTAGAAATGTCAGCATCCTAGCAATTATTAAAATAACATAAAATGAGGGAGAAAATCACTTCAACAAACTTGCTAGCCACATTTCCAGTGCTCAGTAGTCACATGTGCATAGTTGCTACCTTATTAAAAAATACAGATGGAAGCTATCTATGTCCACTGTTGCAGAAAATTCTTATTCAGAGAGTGATACAGAAAGACACAGAAAAATAAAGAAACCATGTGCATGGGATAATTAAAAGCCAAAATTGAATATTGAAAGAAAATACTACAATATAAAAATGCTTCCAAAAGATCATTTTATATTTTAAAGAAAATAATTAGAATAGAATATAGGAATAATTAGTGTATGAAAAGTATGAGGCTCAAAATAATATGAGTGGTTTGTGCCTTTAGAAAAAGGATACTATTAGCCCAGTGTGCATAATAACCACTCTTTATGAAACTAATGACCAAAAAGAGGGTTGAAGAAATTATAATCTGAACCTGCAGGTTTTTATTGCTCCATTTGAATTTTTAAAAGCACGCATGATTTTAAAATTTCAGATTTTCTTATCCTTCTTCTCTTCGTTTGTAACTGAAATAGAACTATTGCCTTATTAGGCCAGAAAGCAATGGGTGGTTTGAAAAAAGAAAGAGAGCATGAGAAAACCATAGTCAAGAAAAAAAAAAAAAGTTTAAATCTTTTTGTGAAATTTGTAGAATAATTTGAAGTTCTTTTTTTTTTAATTTTTATTTATAGTAGCATGCATTACAGTTCATACTATACATATATAGCATCTTTTTACACAAAACAGTTAGTATACAAAGTATATTCATAGCATTCAAGTCTTCAATCATGCATTTAGAATAATGATATCCATCTCATTCAACCA
Source organism: Tamias sibiricus (assembly GCA_025594165.1). Taxonomy (NCBI): domain Eukaryota; kingdom Metazoa; phylum Chordata; class Mammalia; order Rodentia; family Sciuridae; genus Tamias; species Tamias sibiricus. Next base: position 146,304,871 of record CM046662.1, read on the forward strand.
CTTTCTTTTCCCCCCTTCCCCCCTTGCTCCCTCCCTTACCCTCCCTTCCCTTTGACCATTATAGTATTCCTCTAATCCTCCTATGTACCTCGACCCACAATACTGTGAACCGGTTTCCTTATATCAGAGGAAACAATCGGTATTTGGATTTTTGAGATTGACTGATTTCACTTAGCATTATATTCTCCAAATTCATCCATTTACCTGCGAATGTCATTATTTTATTCTCTTTTATTGCTGAGTAAAATTCCATTGTGTATATATACCACATTTTCTTTATCCATTCATCTACCGAGGGTCATCTAGGTTGGTTCCACAACCTAGCTATTGTGAATTGTGCTGCTATAAACATTGAGGTATCTGTGTCACTGTAACATGCCATTTTAAGTCCTTTGGGAATAGACCCAGGAGTGGGATGGCTGGGTCATAGGGTGGTTCCATTCCCATTTTCCCAAGAAATCTCCATACTGCTTTCCATAAAGGTTGTACCATATTGCAGTCCTGCCAGCAATGTATGAGTGTGCCTTTTTCCCCACATTCTCTCCAACATTTATTGTTGTTTGTGTTCTTGATAGCTGCCATTCTCACTGGAGTGAAATGAAATCTTAGAGTAGTTTTGATTTTCATTTCTCTAATTGCCAACGATGTTGAGCATTTTTTCATGTATTTGTTGATTAATCATGTATCTTCTAAGAAGTGTCTTTTCAATTCCTTAGCCCATTTATCGATTGGATTATTTGTTTTTTTGGTGTCAAGTTTTTTGAGTTCTTTATATATTCTAGAAATTAGTGCTCTATCTGATGTGCATGTATTAAATATTTGTTCCCAGTTAGTTGGCTCTCTATTCACCTCACTGATTGTTTCTTTTGCTGAGAAGAAGCTTTTTAGCTTAAATCTATCCCATTCATTAATTCTTGGTATTAATTCTTGCACTACAGGATTCTTGTTAAGGAACTTGGTGCCTAATCCGATATGTTGGAAATTGGAGCTTACTTTTTCTACTATTAGGTGTATTGTCTCTGGTCTAATTCCTAAGTACTTGATCCACTTTGAATTGATTCTTGTGCATGGTGAGAGATAGAGGTTTAATTTCATTTTGTTGCATATGGCTTTCCAGTTTTCCCAGCACCATTTGTTGAAGAAGCTATCCTTTCTCCACTGTACATTTTTGGCACCTTTGTCTAATATAAGATAGACGAAATTATATGTATTAGTCTCTGTGTCCTCAATTCTGTACTATTGGTCTATCAGTCTGTTTTGGTGCCAATACCATGCTGTTTTTGTTACTATTGCTCTATAGTATAATTTAAAGTCTGGTATGGTAATGCCCCCTGCTTCATTTTTCCTGCTTAGGATTGCTTTAGCTATTCTGGGTCTCTTATTTTTACAGATGAATTTCATGACTGCTTTTTCTATTTCTTTGAGAAATGTCATTGAGATTTTGATTGGAATTGCATTAAATCTGTATAATGCTTTTGGTAGTATGGACATTTTGACAATATTAATTCTACCTATCCAAGAACAAGGTAGGTCTTTCCATCTTCTGAGGTCTTCTATGATTTCTTTCTTTAGTGTTCTATAGTTTTCATTATAGAGGTCCTTCACCTCTTTCATTAAGTTAATTCCCAGGTATTTTATTTTTTTTTATTTTGATGCTATTGTAAATGGAGTAGTTTTCATCATTTTCCTTTCAGAGGCTTTGTCACTGATGTACAAAAATGCCTTTGACTTATGGGTATTGATTTTGTATCCTGCTACTTTGCCGAATTCATTTACTAGTTGTAAAAGATTTCTGGTAGAGTTTTTTTGGGTCTTCTAGGTATATTATCATGTCATCAGCAAATAGTGCTAATTTGAGCTCTTCTTTTCCTATCTGGATCCCTTTAATTTCTTTCATCTATCTAATTGCTCTGGCTAGAGTTTCAAGTACTATGTTAAATAGCAGTGGTGAGAGGGGGCATCCCTGTCTTGTTCCAGTTTTTAGAGGGAATGCTTTCAATTTTTCTCCATTTAAGATAATGTTAGCTTCGAGGTTTTGCATAGATAGCTTTTATAATGTTGAGATATGTTCCTGTTATTCCTAATTTTTCTAGAGCTTTGAACTTCAAGGAGTGTTGTGTTTTGTCAAATGCTTTTTCTGCATCTATTGAGATGATCATATGGTTTTTATCTTTAAGTCTATTGATGTGATGTATTATGTTTATTGATTTCTGAATGTTGAACCAGACTTGCATCCCTGGGATAAACCCCACTTGATCGTGGTGCACTATCTTTTTGATGTGTTTTTGAATCTGATTTGTCAGAATTTTGTTGAGGATTTTTGCATCTATGTTCATTAAAGATATTGGCCTGAAGTTTTCTTTTTTGGCTGTGTCATTGCCTGGCTTTGGAATTAATGTGATATTGGCCTCATAGAAAGTGTCTGGAAGAGCTCCCTCTTTTTCTATTTCTTGAAATAATTTGAAGAGCATCGGTATTAGTTCTTCTTTGAAGGTCTTGTAGAACTCGGCTGTAAACCCATCAGGACCTGGACTTTTTCTTGTTGGTAGTTTTTTGATAGCGTCTTCTATTTCTTCACTTGAAATTGATTTACTTAAATTGTATATAGCCTCCTGTTCCAGTTTGGGCAATTCATATGACTCTAGAAATCTGTCTATGCTTTCAGTATTTTCTATTTTATTAGAGTACAATTTTTCGAAGTAATTTCTAATTATCTCCTGTATATCTGAGGTGTTTGTTGTGATATTTCCTTTTTCATCATGGATGCTAGTAATTTGAGTTTTTTCTCTTCTTTTTTTCGTTAGCATTGCTAGGGGTCTGTCAATTTTATTTATTTTTTTAAAGAACCAACTTTTGGTTTTGTCAATTCTTTGAATTGTTTCTTTAGTCTCAATTTCATAATTTCAGCTCTGATTTTAATTATTTCCTGTCTTCTACTACTCTTAGTGTTGATCTGATCCTCTTTTTCTAGTGTTTTGAGGTGTGATGTTAAGTCATTTATTTTGTTGTTTTTTTTTTTTTTTCCTTTTAATGAAGGAATTCAGTGCAATGAATTTTCCTCTTACTACTGCGTTCATAGTGTCCTAGAGATTTATATATGATGTATCTGTGTTCTCATTTATCTCTAGGAATTTTTTAATCTCCTCCTTGATGTCTTCTTCAACCCCTTGTTCATTCAGTAGCATGTTTAGCTTCAAGCTGTTGGAGTAGTTTTTTTTTTTTTTTTTTTTTTTTTTTTTTTTATTTCTTATATTATCATTGATTTCCAATTTCATCTCATTATGGTCTGATAGAATGCAAGGAAGTATTTTTATTTTTTTTTTATATTTGCTGATAGTTGCCTTGTGACATAATATATGGTCAATTTTGGAGAAGGAGCCACGTGCTGCTGAGAAGAAAGTGTATTTACTTACTGAGGGATGAAATATTCTATATATGTCCGTTAGGTCTATGTTATTAATTGTTTTAATGAGGCCTAATGTTTCTTTATTTAGCTTTTGTTTGGATGATCTATTCATTGTTGAGAGAGGTGTGTTGAAGTCCCCTAGAATAACTGTGTTGTGGTCTATTTTACTCTTGAACTTGAGAAGGGTTTGTTTGATGAATGTAGGTGCTTTATTATTTGGGGCATATAGATTTATAATTGTTATATCTTGTTGATGAATCATTCCCTTAAGTACTAAGAAATATCCATCTTTATCCCTTTTGATTAGCTTTGGTTTGAAGTCTACCTTATTTGATATGAGAATGGAAACCCCTGCTTGCTTCCGCAGCCCATGTGCGTGATAAGCCTTTTCCCAGCCTTTCAACTTGATGTCTTTTTCTATGAGGTGTGTTTCTTGTAGACAGCAAATTGTTGGGTTGTTTCTTTTAATCCAATCTGACAATCTATGTCTTTTGAATGGTGAGTTTAGGCCATTAACATTCAGGGTTATTATTGAGATGTGATTCTTTTTTCCATCAATTTTTAAATGTATTATGGTATTTAGCTTGATTTGGATTCTCCTCTGGTTGGTAATTCCTTTAGTTTACTATCTCCCTTTGTTGGTTTTTATTGTTATTTTTCTCTTCTTCTTTGTGGAAAATTTTGCCCAAGATATTCAGAAGTGCTGGCTTTCAAGTTGTGAAATCTTTTAACTTTTGTTTGTCGTGAAGGTTTTTATTTCATCTTTGAATCTAAAGCTCAATTTTGCTGGATATAAGATTCTTGGTTGATATCCATTTTCTTTCAGAGCTTGAAATATGCTATTCCAGGATCTTCTAGCTTTTAAGGTCTGGGTTGAAAAATCTGAGCATAGTCTGATCAGTTTCCCCCTATATGTAATCTGCTTCCTTTCTCTTGTGGCTTTTAGTATTCTCTCCTTGCCTAGTGTATTAGGCAATTTCATTATAATGTGCCTTGGTGTGGATCTGTTATGGTTTTGTACATTTGGTGTTCGGTAAGCCTCTTGAACTTGGTTTTGCCATTCGTTCCTCATGTTTGGAAAATTTTCTGATATTATTTCATTGAATAAATTACTCATTCCTTTGGTTTGAAACTCTGCACCTTCTTCAACACCAATCACTATTAAGTTTGGTCTTTTTATGCTCTCCCATAATTCCTGAATGCTCTGTTCTTTTTTTCTTACTTCTTTTCCCGTCTCCTCTAGATTTTTTTCCATGATATATATTTTTTTCTTCATTTTCTGAGGTCCTTTCTTCCAGGAGATCTAATCTGTTGGTGATGCTTTCAATTGAGCATTTAGTTTGGTTTATTTCTTCTTTCATTTCCAGAAATTCTGTTTGGTTTTTCTTTAGAATCTCTATCTCCCTATTGAAGTAATCTTTTGCTTCTTGTATTTGTTTTTGGAGTTCTTTGTCAAAATGCTCTTTTACCACCTCTATTTGCTCTCTCATCTCATTTTTTAGTTCATTCTTAAGATCCATAAACATTTGGAATATGTAATTTCTAAATTCCGTCTCTGGCATTTGACCAACTGTGCTTGCCATGGAATCTACTGAGGGGGCATGTTGGTTGGTTTCAGCCACTTTCTTCCCTTGCTTCTTCATAATGCTGTGTGTCTATTCTCCTAGCACTGTGGGATCTTGCCTATTTCAATTTCACCTTATAGCCTTATGTTTCTCCTGTGGTACAATGCTGTAGGTCCCCTTATAAATACCTTACAATTAAAGCTCTAACACTTTCTTTACAGCAAATGCCAGTTTAATCAAAATTTACAGATTTAGTTAACTCAGGTATTGTTTCCAATTTACTCTGTATGCTTGCGTTGGGTTTTACAGTTTCAGTATTGGACACAGAGATGATATGTTTAGGAAGAAGCAAGTGATGTTACTGAGATGTTCTTTCTTAGGAAGTATAAAAATAGAATTCTATGGAAGTGGTTTAATATCATCAGACAGGAGAGAAAAGAAAATGGACTGAGCGATTTAGAGGAAAATGATTTATATATAAACCAAACTTATTTTGCCTTTGAGAGAAAAGAAAAATAAAAGAAGCCGGGCGCGGTGGCGCAAGTAATCCCAATTTGGGAGGCTGAAAGGATCGCGAAAAATAGCAAAAAGCAACTCAGTGAGACCCTGTCTCTAATAAAATACATGGGGATGTGACCCAGTGGTGAGTGTCACTGATACACAAAAAAAAAAAAAAGAAAAAAAGAAAAAATAAAAAGGAACAATGAGAGATAACAAAGAAGTAAGAATTAGTGTAAGATAGAGGAGAGAGAAACTGAGTCAAGAAAAATAGAGAGTAAACTATATATAGCAAAGCTTTTCTGTATATTTCAATTGCCCCAGGCCTAGAAGTCCCAATTTCTGCATATACCTTGTTTTCACCTCTGATGAGTACAAAATGACAGGGTGTAAATAGATAAGATGAGGGCAGAAGAGACTAAGTGAGAAGGGAAGAAAAGATAGAGGAACACAGACACACAAATAATCACACTATCAAACAGAACAAAAACAAAAACAAACAAATACAAAAACAAACAAACAAACAAACAACAACAACAAAAAAAAGAGTTGAACCCAGGAACAAGTCTCAAACAAACAGGACCCTGGGAGGCCCTTCCAGTTTAAGCCAGTTGTCCTGGACCACTCCCAGACAGTCACAGTGGAGTCTAGTCTGCAGCTTTGGCCAGTGGCAGATTGGCACAGAGGAATAATGGCTGGGGGGTGGGGGGTGTCAGTATGTGAATAGCACAAAGAAAGGGTTCATCCAAAAGGCACGCATTCCCCACGCCTGCCCCCAGTTATAGCTCTTGTGGTTGCTGCCCTGGCCTCAGGCAGGCCCTTCCCTGAGGGCTGCCTGCACGCGTCTCACCCAGGTGTGTGCTGTTCTCCGGGCCCTGGACAGATCCTTGGATGTCTGCAGTCAGCCGCAGCCCTCCTCCAAAATGGCGGTGCCTTCCCTGGTCCCAACAGCAGTACCCCGGACCTGTGTTCGGCAATCTACGCGTGAAAGAAGTCTGTGAGGCCACTGCTCGCGTCTGGCTTTCTTTTTATTCTGCGCTGTTCGAGGCTGTGGTCTGCACTTCCCGTACTGCAATGCTACCACTGCAGCTGCGCCACTAATGCTGGTTCGGTTTGTGGGCCTCTGGCATTGGACTCCATGCATCGGAGGTCTGGAGTTTCGTTGTATTTCACCATCTAGATGTGCGTGGATGTCTCAGCTCCCTCCCAGTTGCGGGAGTGTTGCTAGGAACGCGTTCAATCTTCCCGTAAGCCTGTTTTAGTGACAGTCTCCAGAGAGTGCTTCTCTGCTGTTCACCATCTTTTCCCCCTCCCTGAAGTTCTAATGTTTTTCAACTTTTCCCTTTTTTGCCAAAAAGTGCAATGTGAATACTATAGACAATACAGGTTATTTTTACATTAAAAAAAAATTCAGGTGTTAAGACACTTACTACAGAAGTGAAAGACAATCATTTCCTTGGAAGAAGTGCAGATTCTGTGTGAACAGGCTGCACAGTGCAAAGAGTGAGGTAGGTAGAAAGGCAGCATTTCCTCTGTTAGTGAGCACCTTCTTGTTCCACTTTATTTTCCCTCTTTGCTTGTAATCAGCTGTAGATGTCAATTATAGTCCCAATTTCATTAGATTCTGACATGTATCTTTTTAAACTGTCTTCTAGATTGCTCTGCTTAGATTGATGATTTTAAAACTTGCCACATTATTTTCTTCCTATATACTTGCCTTTATCATTTTTTTTTAAATTTTTTTATGGTTATAGATGGACAGCATGCCTTTATTTGTTATAGTTTTTTTGTAAGGTGCTAAGGATCAAACTCAGTGCCTCACACATGCTAGGCAAGCGCTCTAACACTGAACTATAGCACCAGCCCATATATATATACCTGCTTTTCTTGTCCTTTCTTATTAATGTCAGTTACTCTAGTCATTTCTCTAATTGGGATCAGTGCCTCTCATTGGTGTGTCCACATTCACAGAACTTCTTGGTTGTGGAATTATCAGCAGTCCCATTTTAACATTCAGCATCTTGTCCAATATCACCATCTGAACTGCCTGGGTCCCCTAATAAGCAAGCTACCTGAAGTAGATACTTTCTTGGTGAACCACTTTTTACATTTCCATTCCTCACAGAGTTCTTGGCATAAAAGCATACTCAAAACATTCCCTGGATGACTGACAGAAATCAGCATAAGTAAATTACACAAAAGCATATTTAATAAATACTTGTTATACACTGGTGAACACATTTAGTTACATAAATTGTGGCTAAGCATCTGCCATCTTTTGAGTTAGCCATTTTTAACCCCATATGATAGGTGGCAGCACACAAAAGATATTGAGTAAATTGTCTGAAATAACACAAGTGTGAAGTTTTTCAAAGATACAGCCATTGGAATTACTAAAAAGGCTTTTCAATTAAAAAAAAATAAAAGCTTCACACAAACTATACAAAAAAAGAAATTATTACTTATTATTAAGCTTGTTCCCCACCTAACTGTATTATAAATAATAAGGTATAGAAAAAATGAAATAAAATATCCTATTTAATATATATTTAACAAACAAATTAATGAATGTCCATACATATAGTAATAGTTATTTGGTGGTGAAAATGAACTTATTTATTCAGAGATAAGATGATAAAGCAATATTTGGTCCCCAGTATGATGGTGGTGTTGGAGTAGAAACTTTTAAGAGGTGGACTATTATAAAGAAATTAAGTTGGGTGCACACCACCCTTGGAAGAGATTAATACAACTATGATGGGCTGGATTAGCTCAGGACACTATGAGTTGTTGCAGGGAAGCCTGGCACATCCCTGAAGCTCTCTTCCCAGTGGGCTACTGACTCTCAATTGTGCTCCTGCCACCATGATGCCATTTACCATGAGGCCCTGGTCAGATCCAAACAAATGTCAGCAATGTACTCTTGAGCTTCTGGAACTGGGATCTGAATAAACTTGTTTTCTTTCTAAATCATATACACTCAGGTAATCTATGATAGCAACAGAAAATAGACCAAGGAGATTTAAATCATGAAAATCTAGATATTTAGAAAGTTAAAGCAGAATACAGAAAAAAAGAAATTATATAAGAACAACAGAGTAAACTTGCTTCATGTGGAATTTTTAAAAGTGACACTTGAAAGCAGAAATGATTTATCATAACAAGTCTAATTAAATAATATAAAAAGATTCACATTGATTTTTTTTGTTGTTGTTTTTACCAGGGTTGAACCCAGGGGCACTTAACTACTGAGCCACATCCCCAGCCATTTTTATACTTCATTTAGAGTTAAGATCTCCCTGAGTTGCTTAGGGCCTTGGTTAGTTGCTGAGGCTGGTTTTGAACTCTAGATTGCCCTGTCTCAGCCTCCCAATATGCTGGGATTATAGGTGTGAGTCTATATTTGTTTTGACAAATATAATTGACAAATTTTTAAGAATTAAATGAACTGATATTTGCATAATGAAAATCATCAATATTGTCTACTTCAAGCCTTAGTTATAATGAAATTCAAATAACTTAAAATAAAGTTTTGCATTTCAAGACCATATAAATATACCTATCTTCTTAGTAACAACTGTAATGTTCATAGCAGAATGCCCTTTTGGTAGTTTTTATGTAATTTTTTTTTTCTTTTTTGTCTACATCATATTGAGTACATAGAAGTTGTTGGACAAAATTTGATCATTCATACTATCACCTATTGTTCAACTATAGTTTATTGGGTATGAATTTTCTCCCAAGAATGTGCTAGGGTTTCACAAATAAACAAGGTCAAGGATCTTAGAGTGATACTACCAAGTGCACACCATGTGGAATGCATCTGGATGTAAGTCACAAGAAATAGGTGAATTTTACAAGAGTACAGATGAGGCCTATTTCAACCTGCTTATATCACAAAATGGGGAGGAGTAGGTCTGGGCCTGGGCAGGGAAGAGAACATGGGACAGACTGCCAAGGTTTTTTCCCTTGGTCCTGTCCTTTATTGCTGGGTGAACTTAAGTAAGTCATTTAACTTCCTCCTCACTCTGATTCCTCATTTTGAAAAGGTGGATACAAATAGTACTTTGCTAATTTTTTTTTTTTTTTTAAAGAATTAAATGGGTTAATGTATGAAGAAAGACCTAGAAATATTCTGGCACATACACAATAAATATTGCTGATGTTGTTATTTGTGATATGATCCTCATGATTGTGTTTTGCTTACTGAAGACACACAGTGTAATTAGGATTTAGCTTTGAGATAGTTCACTATTTCACTTTGTTTCAATAAGAACATAATCTAGAAGAAAGTTATCCTGGGGGAAATAAGTGTAATGTACAAATACACATGCAAGTCTCAGTTCAACAATGTATGCAATTATAACCTATTATAATCAGATTTAATGACAAATCAATACACAAAATTAACAGTGCAGATTTTAAAAACTTTGAGAATTCAATGGACTGATATTTATATAATTATGAAATTATATTTTACCCAAGTATTTTGCCAAAAAAGAACTGGTTCTCATTTTATTTCTAAGAGAGGACACCATAGAAGTGTGCCTGGGAATTAATACAAGCTCTGCAATCTGGTTTTTCTACTTTTCTACTGTCACCATAGCAAGATATTTAAACCTCATGATATTTTTGTTATGTTTAAAATTTATTTAGTGGTACCAACATGCAGTTGATACCTACCTCACAGTATTGGGTAGGAGTCCAATTAGACAAAAGACTATGTCAGCATCAGTTAAACACAAATTAAAACAATAAATCAAGTCACTCTGAAGCAAAGATGCAAGGCAATTTGGATATAGTTATTTGATGTCTTATATCTATATCTATCAGTAACCAATACTTTCCATCTAGATTAGCTACTGAACACTTCAAAGTGAATTGGTATGTTCTAAAACTAATTTTCTTCAGATTCAGTATTATTCATTTTTTCTACTGAAGAGTTTGTTGTAATGGCTTGTTTTGTACAGATACAGTGTTCCCACATCTGGAATTTTAGATCATTCCAGGGTGTGTAACTACTCCAGAAAATACTAACAGCCTAGAGTATTGCAGGAACTTCTGAAAATACAATTTGAATTATTCAGCCTGAAAATGTTCTTGCATATCAGACAAGTAGATTTTGGCAAAAGGAACCAAGAGGATTATGTACTATATTTACATGTATTTGAATGCAGGCAAACTGGGAACATTACATACTTTTCATATGATAATGAAATGTTTGTTCCTCAAAGACAGGAGGGAAAGCTGCCACCACCCACTGTTTAATGCACTTTGCTTCATGCAGGTTACTTCATTTTGCTTGATGCTAGACACACAACTCCACATTATCCTTTACAAAGTTCAACCCTGGGGAATGTGAAGAAAACAGGAAACTTATGCTTCTGCCTTAAAAAGCTATCTATCTTTATTTTGCATGTACCTTCCACCTTTTCATTTGGTTTTGTTTTCAAACACAGGCATGATTATTTGTGCACAGCTGATTTACCATTCTTATAAAAAGGATAATTATTCCTGGGTTGACAGCTTGTAAGGACCAAGGGAACTGCATTTATATGCTTTTAAATGGTTAAAGCAAGTAACATAATATTTAAGGGGAAAAAAAGAATTAAAAGTGAAAACTTTTAATGAAGATAATAAAATGCATACATCCATATATAGAGCACCCTATAGAATCCTTACCAAAATTATTGTTTTCTAACATATGCATATCCATATACTCTCAAAAAACATCACAACTTACCAAACCAAAGAATAACATTTAAACTTGGGAAAAATAAGTGGTTTTTCAAATGTTTTCTTTATTTCACTTCTGTTAAACATTCCTAGAAAATAAAAAAAAAGTTTATTCTAATATATAGCATTTGTAAAATTTAAAGCACTGAATACCTAGTCAGCCATTAAGACAGTTTTCTACTAAAAAGTCTAAGGAAACAGAAAGGAATCTCATAATTATAACAGAAATAGTGGAATAATAAATTATGTTTATGTAACTTTTCATCTTTTTGTTTTGTTTCTGGAAACTATTTTTCCACAAGAGATTATAGAAACTGTCCTTTTATATTCATTTTAACTTCATGTTTAACTGTGGGGTTCTCCATATTAGAATAGGTTCACATCATTTTTTATTCACAAATTATTAATCCAGAGATGAGAATCTGACACAGTATATACAAATAAATACTTCCTTGCATACTGATTAACATTTTCAGATTCCTCATGTGATGTGTGTTCTCTAATATAGTGGACAGGACACTTCAACCTTGGCATTATGGATACAGGCTGTTTTCTAATATGGGAATCTGAAAATGGAAGAAACTGTTATTAGATATTTGAGACAAGGTATATAGTCATATAGTAGGTATGTGAAAGAAAGTTTCATCACAGAGAGAGTTTGAAAGCATTAAAATATCTGATTATGGTTTACAAGTTTGAATTTCCTGAATTACTCAGAATATTAAAATTTACAATTTTATTTTTATTTTCTGTGGTACCAGAGATTTAAAACCAGGGTGCTTAACCATTAAGCCACATCTCTAGCTCTTTTACTTTATTGAGACATAGTCTCACTAAATTACTTGGGGCCTTACTAAGTTGTTAAGGCTGGCTTTGAGCTTGGGATTTACTTTCCTCCTCCTCCTGAGTCTCTAGGATTATAGGTGTGCACCACCATGCCTCACAACTTTACTCATTTTAAATTATATATTGAGTTGAAATTTTCTTACCTTTTTATAGAAAAGTTCTTTAAAACACATTAAACTGTATTTCAAAGTTTCAGATAAAAAATAACAGTGCCAAAGCCATAAAGAAATGACACCATGGATTAACATAATTTATACAAATATTTTATTTGAAATAAATGAATGTATTATACTGGGGGCGGGGGGAGATGCCTTTCTACTTTCTGTAACCATTGGTCTCTTAAAAGGGGTTATGTAGTAGTCACACTTTTTACAATTTTGTTCAAAAACTATATGCCTTTAATTTGTGGATCCTTTACTATATGATCCTGTCTAGTAACATTTTAAGAGATAGAACACGCTGTGAATGAGGTCACACACAAAACATTACATCACAAGAGGCTGCAAAACACTGGTAATGAAGTCAAAACACTAGAATCACAAAATGATGCTGATATTACATAGACTAGTAGCTGTGGAGCTAACAATTAAAAATTGGTAACATTAATATCATAAACAAGCAGAATAAGTACATGCTAAATGGGTGTAAGAAATTGGAGTTAGAATTTTGGTTACCTTGTGTTTTCCAGATATGAATGCAGGGGAAGTTGCTAACTAGGCACATGATGAACTGAAATTACAGGAACTATTGATGGTTTTGCTTTAGTCTTGCCATTGTATATTTTCTTCTCTTTTTTCGATATTGCCAAATATTTAAAATTAACTTATCTGTTTATTTCCATTTGACAGTACTGGGGGATGAATGCATATGTGTTAGTTCATCTGTCCAATTTAAATTCCTTCCATTTACCTATTTAACTACTTAGCCTATTTAGTTGATAATGTCTAATTTTTCTCCCTTGACATTTAATTCCTTATCAAAATATATATTCTTAATTCCTGCATCTGATTTGAATAAATTTTTATTGTATAAGATTGTATTTGGAAGTAAGTAAACTGGTAAAAAATATTTACAATTTTGGTGCATTAAAATGTTGTAAAAACACCTTAAGTTTGGAAGATCAATTCACGGCTTATATAATTTTTCATTATCAATTACTTTTTACTCTGCTTTAATGATATAATTCTATTTTCCCCTTGACTCAATAGATCCAGCTGATATGTCAGCTGTCAGTTTTACTGATTCTTTACTAAAATGTATGCTTTTTAAAAAGGGATTTAAAAAAAAGTTATTTATTTTCATTCAAAATATTTACCCTAATGTTAATGCATGTCCTTTTTATTTATATTTATTCTGCTTGTTTTTTACGAGGTTTTTGAAATGTAGGTTTTGTTATGGTATTTAAAACATGAACATTGAAAATATCTCCTGTTAATGCCTCTACCAAATTCACACACTCTCTTTTTTTATTTTCTAAAATAGATTACATGCAAGTTAATCATTTCCATGGGATTGCACTTAATAATATTTCTTTGGTTTCTTTACTCTTTTTTCTCTTTGATTGACTTTTAATATTTTCTACTAATAGACTTAACAATTGATTACATTACAAATAAGAAATCCAATGAATTTGAATTAAGGTAACACCCACACCCACATGGAGAAACCACAACAAAGAAAAAATGGGACAGAAAGGACAAAGGGAGTGAGAAAGAAAAGCAGAACAAAGCATCTTTAAACATGCAATGATATTAAATACCCTGGACTACATACAAATAGTTTCCCAAAGTAATAGGGAATAGAATATGATGGAAAAGATATTTAAATATATGAATAATGGGGATGGGAGTGATGGTGCACACCTGTGATCCCAATGGCTCTGGAGGTTTAGACAGGAGGATTGAGAGTTCAAAGTCACTCTCAGCAAAAGTAAGTTGCTAAGCAACTCAAAGAGACACTGTGTCTAAATACAATACAAAATAGGACTAGGCATGTGGCTCAGTGGTTGATTGCTCCTGAGTTCAACTCCTGGGACCCAATTAAAAAAAAAAAAAAAAAAAGAATGGGAATATCCTTAATGGAGAAAAAATATTAATTATATATCGAAGAAATTCAGGCAAAACTCAAGCAAATGATATACAAATGAAATCTTACCTAGCATATTACAACTGAATTGTTTAACACCAAAAATGTAAAATTTTAAGTGGCAAGGGGAAAGTATTCAATGCATCAAAGAAAACAGTACAAAGAATGACTGTCGCCTCCTGAAGCAATTGTCGCTTGGAGCAATGAAGCCGTGGGAAAAAGTTCAGAGGCAAACTGGAAACCAACAAGCTTTTGATTCTGATACTTCTCTCTCCGGCTCTAACAACAACTCTAACACGCACCAACAAAAAAACCCACAAACAAAATGGCGCCGACCCGGTTCGATCTCGGCTCAAGTCTCCTGATATCCTGGGCCAAGTCCCGTGAGACCACCGAAGGAGGCAATGTCCGAATATCTCTATGGCCCGCAGCCAACTGCAATCTCAGCCATCTCCCCAATCAGGGCCCCTGCATTTCTCCCCTTTTGTTTTAAAAGAGGGAATGCTCTAGGATGTCTATGTGCAACCAACATTCTTACCCGTCATTGGATAATCAAGGCTGTGCCCTTGACTCCTGTCTTAGGTTGATATGTCAGCCACATGAGACTATCCCGTGTGACTGTGCCTGTCTTAGGTTGTCTCCCTCTGGGGATCTTACCCGTCATTGGCTAACCAGCCATCCAATGGAGCCCTTTAGGATCGACTGTGTATGATGACTAACAGCCGTCCAATTGTGAGGAGATAGTGTGGCTTTAAGGTGACAAGCCTTCTGCTGGCAAGCCAAGTTGCATAGCATATCAAATTTTTTAAACAAATCAGCTGTCTTAAGTTTTATCAAGTAACACATTGAGTTTTCTAGACAAATACCCTCAAGGCATTGTCCCATAAAGTCCCAAACAATGAAAGATCAAAATGTCCACTTGTTATAACACGTTGATCTAGGAGGCCCCATGCATGTAGAGCAGAGGCCACACTGTTGGTGAGGTTGTTTGATGCTTGAGCAGCAGGGATGTTTGAAGCGACCGTGATTCCTACAGCTGTAGCAGCAGCCGTCTTTTTTATGTCTAGACAAAGGCACCAGCAAATCTTCAGGGCCCATTACCTAGAAACTCAAGCATCAATTATTAAAGGAAAGGCAGTGGTATTTCGGCACTGAGTCAAGAGGCGAGTTGTCAAAGTAAAAAATAGAATTATTAGATTAGAAAATTAAAGTTGATATCTGCTCACAAACATTGTTGTTTGAGCTCTCACAAACATAAACTGGCAAAATATCATATTTAGAACAAAACAATGAAGGACTTGAGGGTATTTACTGCATTAAAGATAGAGTAAAGAAAAGCTAAAGGCACTTTGGAAAATTAATTTGTTAGCTGGAACCCTCGAGTCTGTGTAACCTTCCATGAGATTATCTGTTGAAATAACTCAAATTAATCAGCTATAAAACAAATAAAGTTAATTACAAATAAACATTATTATGTCAAAACACCAAAATATCAGGTTATACAGCACTAGTCATATTTTTCGCTAAAGAGAAATCCCTGGGACACCTATAAAACAAAATTGAAGGTAACTTCACTTATTAAATTATTTACCCAAATTGAATACTCTTAAACTTAAATGAATTAAAGTTATTTGGATATATATATATTTTTTTTTTTCATAAGCGCTTTGTTATTTGTGACGTCACACTGGACAGACGCACAAACATACAAATATATATTTGTGACTGCACATTAACATGAAATGTAGACAAATGTACAGACATAAAGACATGTATAAAAAGAAAACAAAATACAATTGTGTGCACACTAAAGAGAGATCTCCTCGTCCCGGCTGGGAGGAATGACATTTAAGTTGTGAACTATTTTGAAGGACTCTTTTGAGGGAATCATTCCATACCTTCATCTTGGTCCTCTTGATTTTGTACTTTTTTTTTATTAATCTTGATTCCTTAACAACTTCATCTTGATCATTTTGATGCGGTACCTGCTTTATTAATCTAGATGGTATCCATATTGGAGAGGATCCGTGCTTTGGAAAAACACAAACAGATCCTCTCCCCCAAATTAATACTGGATCTGGACCCTTCCATGTACCTGAAAGAACATCCTTCCAGTAAACCAAAGGTTTATGTTGTTGGTGTGGGTTCCAATGTCTCTCTCCAGCAGAATAACCATTAGAGTCTAAAGTTAAAAAATTTAAGGTAAACAGGGCAACTGTCAATCTGTCTCTAGGACTTTTTCAATTTCCTTCTTTTTGTTTTAATAACATAATTTTCAGTGTTCGGTTTGCTCTTTCAATAATGCCCTGACCCTGAGGATTGTATGGGATGCCTGTTTTATGGGATATATTGAATTTTGCGCAAAACTGTTTGAAAGATGAGGACATATATGCAGGGACATTATCTGTTTTAAGCATTTTGGGGATGCCCAATGCAGCAAAAGCTTGCAAACAATGTGATGTAACATCTTTAACTTTTTCTCCAGAATGGAAGGAAGCAAAAATCATGCCTGAGCATGTATCTATGGTCACATGAATAAATCACATTTTTCCAAAAATTGGCTCATGGGTAACATCCATCTGCAACAAATGATCGGGCATTAATCCTCTATGGTTAACACCATAATGAGGGTTGGGCAAATGTGTCATACAAGATTTACAATCTTTTACAATTGTTCTGGCTTGGTCCTTTCTGATTTTAAACCTACACTGCAAGGTGGTGCTATTGACATGAAACTAGGAGTGAAATAAAGTAGCTTGCTGGAGCGCTGAAAGTATAAAGATAGTTTGGGTAAGAGCATCAGCCTTTTGATTTCCTTCATGGAGGGGACCAGGCAAGTTGGTATGTGCTCTAATATGCCCTACGAATAGAGGTTCTCTTCTTGCCCACAAAAGTTTTTGTATTTGATAAAACAATTTAAAGGCGGGAGTCTGAGGTGCTATTGGTCTTGGTAGCTCTAATTTTGGGACAGCATGTACAATATAGTGGCTATCTCAAAAATGTTCATGGGCTGTTCTCTAAAATTTTCCAGAGCTCTTACCACAGCTTCCAGTTCCACTAATTGAGCTGATTTATGTGCAGTTATGTAAGTCATATTTTCTTTTTTAGTGACTACTGCAGGAGTACCATTTGAGGACCCATCTGTAAATACATTTAATGCCTTAGGAATAGGTTGATTTTTTATTACCTGTGGAAATATAATAGGATGATTAATACAAAAAGTTAATATAGGAGACTTAGGAAGATGATTATCAAAATTTTTAGAAGTAGAGCATTTAGCTATAGCCCAATCATTATCATTGAAGCATAAATATTAAATCTGTGATAATGAATAGGGAGTAATAATAGTAGCAGGGTGAATGTGAAATATTTTAGTAGAAGTCTTAAGTCCTTGAAGAATAAGTTTAGTCACCATGGAGGTATAAGACTTAATTATACTTTTAGGAGAGACGGGCATATGTATCCATAATAAAGGCCCTTGTTGCCAAAATACTCCTGTGGGTGTATATTGTGAAGAAATAATAATCAACATCAACGGTTGAGTTAAATCAAATCTATCACAGTGAGCTCCTTCGATGGCTTTTTCTACTAACTTTAAAGCTTTCCTAGCATCAGGAGTCAATGTTCGTGGTGAAGATGGATCAGGGTCTCCGCGAAGGATGTCAAATAAAGGTTTTAGTTGGCCAGTAGTGAGGTTTAGTGTAGGGCGAAGCCAATTAATGTCTCCCAGTAGTTTTTGGAAATCATTGAGGGTGGTCAAATGTTCTTTATTTATTAAAATTTTTTGGGGTCTAACAAAAGTATCCATGATTTTAAATCCTAAATATAATATGGGAGATCTGGTTTGAACTTTTTCTTCTGCTATATATAATCCATATTTTTTTTAAATTTTCTACCACATCACTGAATATATTAAATAAGATTTTTTGATTAGGGTGGGCCAATAAAATATCATCCATGTAATGTAGACACATGAGGTTTGGATATTTATTTTTAATGGGTTGGATAGCCTTGTCCACATATATTTGGCATATGGTGGGGCTATTAGCCATTCACTGCGGTAGCACTTTCCATTGATATCTTTTATCAGGGCCATTATTATTGATAGAAGGAACTGAAAAAGCAAACCTGGGGGCATCCAGAGGATGTAGGGGAATGGAAAAGAAGCAATCCTTTATATCAAGAGTAATAAGATGGACATTTTTTGTAATAGCTACAGGATTAGGAAGTCCAGGTTGTGTAGGGCCCATGATTTGCGTGGTTTTATTAATTTCTCTAAGATCATGTAACAATCACCATTTTCTTAATTTTTTCTTGATCACAGATATGGGTCAATTCTAGGGAGAGGTGGAAGGTTTTATATGTCCTGCTTCTAGTTGTTCCTGAACTAGTAGGTGGGCCGCTTGTAATTTCTCTTTAGATAGGGGCCACTGAGGGACCCACACTAGCTTATCAGAAAGCCATGGTATTTTCAAAATTATTTTCTCAGTGGCCCCCCCCAAAAATATCTTTTTCGTTTATGATAATCATTACTTTTAGGGTTAATATTACTCTGTACTTTTTGATAATGATTTCTTTTAGGATTAAATTACCCTGTACTGTTTGATAATGATTTCTTTTAGGGTTAAGATTACCCTGTACTGTTTGATAATGATTTCTTTTAGGGTTAAGATTACCCTGTAGATTTTCACATTTAACACCTGCAGGTTTGGTTGCAAGGTGTACTCCCATTTGTTATAAAATATCTCTTCCCCATAAAGTAACCAGTAGGTTAGGTAAAATATAAGGCTGAAATGTTCCTTTATGCCCTTCATCATCCTCCCATTTTAAAATTACAGCACTTTTCTCTGGGAGGTTATTATATCCCAAGCCTCTTAAACTGGTTGAAGCTTTTTGTAGAGGCCAGTGCTTGGGCCATTGCTGTAGATTAATGATGGAAGAGTCAGCTCCAGTATATATCACTCCTTCCATCTCTATTCCTTGGATTTTTATTTTACACATAGGCCTCCTTGAACAGTCTTGAACCCAGCAAGCCATGGGTCTTGAGTCAGTGGAACAAAATCCTCTATTGTTCCCTTTTTGAGGCATACTTATTTTAAATGAAATATGTAAATTGGGAAGGAGAAGCAACTGAGCAATTCTATCTCCTTGATTAATAGAACTTATACTTTGGGGTGAGGTAAGCATTATTTTTATTTCCCCTTTGTAGTCTGAGTTTATTACACCTGGGGTCACTTGCAAACCTAAAAAGCTTTTAGGACTTCGCCCAATAATAAGTCCTACACTCTCTGAGGGAAGAGGTCCCCTGACTCCTGTGGGAATCAGTTGAACCCCCATTTCAGGTGTTAACACTATTTGGGCAGAGGAACAGAGGTCTAATCCTGCATTTCCTCCTGTTCCTCTGGTGAGGGAGTGGATGGGTAGTAGGGACTGTGTTGGGGAAGCATCTGAGTGGATGCTTGAGGATACTCCTCCTCCAATGCCACGTACATGTGTGGGCCCCAGAGCATTGGGCCCAGTGCCCCAGTTTTTGAATTCCTGAACAAAGGATTTCCATGGATGTCAAATTTTGAATGGCATTTATTGGCCCAATGATTTCCCTTTTTACACCTGGGGCAGCGGCCTGGGGCATGGTATGAGCTTGGTCTTATTTCTCTTTTGGGATTTTGCCTAGAATAGCCTGATTGATTATGATTGTTTTGCCTGGAATATCCTGATTGATTATAATGTCTAGGTTTAGCCTTTGTGAAATTTCAAGGGGAAGCACCTCTCATTGAGGCTCCAATCACATTTCCTGTGACAAAGGCGTCATTTATATCTTTACATAGTTGTATATATACGGAAAGATCCTTTTTAGTTCTCCATGGCCTGATGACTTCCTGGCAGTATTTATTAGCATTTTCATATGCTAATTGAACAACTAATGGCATAGCTTGATCAACATCTGCAAACACTCTACCTGCAGTTCTCAAAAGTCAATCAGCAAAGTCAGAATATGGCTCATTAGGTCCTTGAATCACTTTTGACAAGCTACCTTGTAGATCCCCAGGTCCTTGTACAGTTTTCCATGCCTCTAAGGCAGCTGCGTTTATCTGAGCATATATACCGGGGTCATAATCTTTTTGAGCTTGTAAGTCTGCGAATTGCCCTTCTCCTGTGAACATTTCTATATTATAGTCTCCAAACTCTACAGCTGCATTTCTTTTAGCCGTTTCTATACAAAGTTCTTGGAATTGTGATCGCCAAACCAAGTATTGCCCCCCGCTTAATGCTGCTTTACATAGACTTTTCCAGTCTGAGGGGGTTAAGCTAAAGGTGTTAAGGGACTCCAGCATACTCATTGTGAAAGGAGCTTGGGGCCCATAAGTCATTACTGCCTCTTTGAGATTTTTTATTGTTTTGAAATCTACTGACTGATGGACCCTCTGTCCATTTTTCTTTTCAAATGCTGGTGGTTCCCAATGTATCTGTGAGTTACCCTCAAGAGTGCATAAGCGCTCAGAAAGACTTTTTATTTCTGTTTCTAGGGTATGCAAATGTCTAGTAGTACCCTTCATATTTTCTCTAATGGATTCCACCCATGGGGGAGTAGAGGACACAAGTGGTTCTTCTACTTGATGGTCCTTTTTCTTGGTCTTTTTTAGTTTCTTTTTCCTCGTTTTCTCAGGATCACTTTTACTAGATTCCTCACCACTGCTAATTTCACTGACAGCAATATCCTGAGGCCCAGGTTCCATTAAGAGCAAGTATCCTTCAGCTATCACCAGTAACTCCTGAATAGCTCTAATATCTTGAATTTTTGTCACTTTTGGGACTCTTCTAATACTCTCTTTACTGGGCTTAGTTGACCCAGTGAAAGCTATGCTTTTTTGATCACTTTCACTTTTTTCTAAATCCTCCTCATTGAGAACGGAGTCAGGTATATCAAGGAATCTTTCTATAGCCTCTACCACTTAGGATTCAGTTATATTCGAACCCATCTTTACAGACCTTTCAGTTCTTACCTGTCCGCTCGAAGTCCCCGTACGGGCCGCCACCTGTTGCCACCTGAAGCTATGGTCGCTTGGAGCAATGAAGCCGCAGAAAGAAGTTCAGAGGCGAACTGGAAATAGGCTTTTTATTCTGATAACTTTTCTGTCTGGCTCTAACAATGACTTTAATACACACCACACACTACCAAAACCAACACACCAAATGGCATAGACCCTATCAGCAATCTTGGATCAAGTCTCTCGAGATCCCGAGCCAAGTCCCGCGAGATCCTGGGCCAAGTCCCGTGAGACTACAGAAGGCGGCGCGTTTGGGTGCCCAAACATCTCCATGGCCCGTAGTCAACCATAATCTTAGCCATCTCCCCAAACAGGGCTCCTGCAGATATACAATCAATAAATAAATATATGAAAAAAATTGTTCAACATCTCTAGCAAATAGAGAAATGCAAATCAAATCTACTCTAAGATTTCATCTCATTCCAGTCAGAATGGCAGCTATTAAGAATACAAATACAAACAACAAGAAATGTTGGTGAGGATTTGCAGAGAAAGGCACACTCATATAATGCTGGTGGGACTACAAATTGGAACAACCAATATGGAAAGCACTATGGAGATTTCTTGGAAAACTTGGAATGGAACCACAATTTGATCCAGCTATTCCACTCCTTGGTTTATACCCAAAGGACTTAAAAACTGTATACTACTCTTACGTAGCCACATCAATGTGCATCGCAGCATGATTCACAATAGCTAAGTTGTGGAATCAACCTAGATGTCCTGCATTAGATGAATAGATAAAGAAACTGTGATATATATACACAGTGGAATATTACTTTGTATTAAAAGAGAATAAAATTATGGTATTTGCAGGTAAATGTATGGAGTTGGAGAATATCATGCTAAGTGTAAAGTAAGCCAATCTCAAAATATCAAAGGCTGTATGTGTTATCTGATATGAGGATGCTGATCCATAATGGGGTGGAGGGGTGGGAGGAATGGGGATTCTTTAGATAGGAAAGTTGAGGAAAGTGAAGGGAGGGGGTCTGAGAGTAGAAAAGATGGTGGAATGAAAGGGCATCATTACCCTAAATATATGTATGAAGGCACGAATGGTGTGATTCTACTTTATGTACAATCAGTGACATGAAAAATTGTGCTCTATGTGTGTACTATGAATTGATATGTATTCTGCTGTCATGTATAACAAATTAGAATAAATAAGTAAATTTAAAATTAAAAAATAAATAATATTAGGTATAGAATTCTATGAAGTGATATATAGTGGAGAAAGGGTGTAGGAATGAGGAAGCCGCAGACCAAGATCAGGAGGAGAAGACAGGAAAGATGTTGTATAAGAAGTTTCAACCTGCAGAATAGCTTTGAGAAAATATTGACAAGGTTGATGGAAGCTCCAAGATAGGGCTGTGCCATTAGAGAAGTCACAGGCAGGAACTCACCATCTCAAGTGTTCCCATTACATTTAATCCTCAGCTGGGAGTAGTCTGGGAGCAGGGTTCCTTTGACCAAATGCTCTGGTAGACTCTTACCAACTAGAAATCATCAACTAACATTACTTTTTGCAATGGAAGTTATTTCTTAAAGAGAGTTTTGAGTAATATACTTCCATGGATATCACAGAAAGGATGTTCCTTAACCCCAAATATAATATCTTAGATAAGGATACAAGTAACATCACACTTGTGATGAAACATTAAAAGTTATCCCCCTGAACTCAGGTATGAAATAAAATCTGTCTTAATCTTTTCTGTTTAACACTACATTTTTAACTAACATATTCTTCATATACATTTCTCTCGTATGTCCTGTGTTTATATCAATTTTAATAGTATATCTGTAGGGATTTTGTATTTCCTGTATATAGATGGCACATTACATCTTATTCTTTTTGAATGATACAATGTTTTATCATATCTTTAATTTTTCTTTAGCTCAGTATCCATTGCTGTAAAGAAATATTGAAAGACTTTTGTAATACATAAAAAATAGCTTTATTTAGTTCAAAGTTGTGGAAATTGGATGTACAAGATGGAATGGCCTCATTTATTCATCCTCTGATGAAAGCCTCATGGTGGATGGTTTCATGATGAAATGTGTGCAAGGGGGAGAGACAAGGGAGACAGGAAGCCAGCAAGCAGGGAGGGTTCAGACTTGCTCTTTTAGAACATTCTTCTTGCCATAACTAATCAGCATCCCTTTAACACTACATCCATCTCTTCCAAGGTCAGGAGTGACAATAACCTCCCACTAGGCTCTACTTCTTAAATTTTCCAGCACTTCTCATATCATGAATCTTTGGCAAACAGACAAAAAGCATATCCAAACCATGGCAAGGGTATCTAGTAACATGTATTCTCCCTGAATACCCTGATTCTCTCAAATTTTCTCTTCTTTTTTGGATTTCTTTCATTTTTTAAAATTAATTGCTTTCCTGGAAATCTCGATATATTTCCTATATACAACATAGGCTATTGCTCAATGCTTCATCTACTGTATGATGATCTTTCTGGCATTTATTATTGCAGAAGTCACTGCTGATGATATTTTTAAGATGGATTTTTTTTACTTGATCCTTGAACTGGTCATACATTGTAAAAATAATAATGTATATCTCCTACTTTCTGTCTGAAGAATGAATACCTGTTTCCAGTTAAAACACCAAACATTACAAGTACTTCACTACCCCTTAATCCCCAGTGTATAGTTCAGACTCTCAACCTTCAACTTTTCTTCCCAGGCAAGAGAAGTTTCTATTTTATGTGCTCTGAAACATAATATTACAGTCTTCTTTTAAGTAGGGAAGCTTCAGTCTCTGGCATGTATGGAGTGGGGAGAGGATACTTAAACATAATTTCTTCTCAATTAGACTTTCAACCAGTCCTCTGGTTTTAAGGTCACTTTTCTTCACCTTTCAGAATTTATTGCCACAAATTACTGTGGTTTCAAGAATCTCAGCGGGGGTATATTAACTTCCTTTTTCATTTCTCCAGTTGATGAATTAAGATTGTGTTTCCTCACTCACACTGTATTTAACAAGAACATACCCTTACCTCTTTAATCTTTTAAAACACATTTAGGTTATATGCATGTGTGCCTATGTGTGTAATTTCTGTTATCCTGGAATCTCATGCTCTTGGGGTTTGCTTTGAGGTTTTAAACCCATAGCTTCAGTTATCCTGGTGCTTGAGACTGCTGAATTTCACCTACCATGAATTCTGTAATTTCTGAATTTGAGCTTGTGAACACATTTTAATCTGTCCTTCTTTGATTTTTCCCTTTATAAATCCTACATGGTTTAATGTGTCCCTCCAGAGCAATTTTGCATTTGATTTATAGACCCCCAAGTGTTTCCACCACACCAGGATCATTTTTTAATTGCTACTTTCTCGGCTTGGGATAGTCCCACATTATGAGAATAGTGTAAATTCATGTTCAAACATGTCAAAATTGTAGGGGTTTTCTTTTGATTCCTTGTGAGATTTTTCCCCCCACATGCAGAGTCATGGCAAAGGGAAACATGACTTATCTAGTGACAGATTTAATTAGTTCCCTCATCACTGATACTGAAGGCCCTTTGATGGAACCTACTGTATAGGTTTTTTTGTAGTTCTAAAACCTCATACTCTATTACTATTTCAATAAGTTCACAGGTTTTCTGCTGTATCATCTTATTTCTTTGTCTTCTCAGCACATCTCCACTTCTGCATCTAGAAGGTCTCATACCTTTCCTCCTACTTTTTGAAGATTACTTAAATATTTCTTTAAAAATCGCATTTTACTTAGAAAATAATTTTCTTTTACATGAGAAAAAAATAGTAAACAATTGTGATTGCATTAATCAAGTTCACTACTTATTGTTATTAGTGATGTAAAGAGATCACCTGGCTGGGGATGTAGCTCATGGTAGAACTCCTGCTGAGGCCCTGGGTTCAATTCCTAGTAATGCAAGAGTAAATAAAATATAAAGAGATCACTACACCTTTGTGTTTCTCAGTGATACATGTTCATCAAGATAAAGGACATAATAAAAGGACCATGATGTGTGTATTTCTTTTCTCAGTATTTTCTGAAAAATTTGCAGCACCTTGAACTGCTACTTGAATTCATGTGCCAGTCAGTTGGCAAGCCCTGTCTGTACAGTGGATGGTGATTTGATGTACTAAGCAAAGATATTCTGAATTCTGAAAGTAAATTCTTCTTGCTTTTGTTCTATCATCTTACCACTCTTCCAAGCAGAAACTTTCATAAGTGTCTAAGGTTAACTATATATATATATATATATATATATATATATATTTATATATATATATTTATATATATATATATATATATTTGCTTGACATTGTACCCCAGTATACCTGTGAGCAAATTCTCTGTAATAAACCAGGAAACACTTACAGGCTTTCACTGCTTTCAAGTGTTTCTTTAGAAATTCAGTATTATTGGTCAGGTTGATTTGTGAGGCTGTCTTTTGCTGTTGATGGGGAGGATGGTTTAGAGTGACACTTTGAAGCTAGTCAAGAAGGTGAATGTGACATCCATGGCAGGTCTGTGTTTCACAGCAGGAGCGATTTTGTGCTCAGCTCTGCTCTATTGACCTTTTGCTCAATTTGTCCTTTCATACCATAAGCCATGTGTCAGAAATAGATGTTGGCTTTTTCTATTATACGAGTATCTACCCCTTCCCAAGTAATACACCAAATGTGAGGGTCAAAGAAAAAGAAAATTTTGCAATTTGCAGAAATCTCCTAATTCTTAGCAGAATAAAATTGTATTGTCAATATAACAATTATATTCAAATATACATAGGCACATGTACATAAACAAATATAACTACATATGATGTATACAGACATATAAACACACATATTATGTGTATGTATGTACATACCTATAAATAAAAATCTGCATTTGTGTGTGTGTGTGTGTGTGTGTGTGTGTGTGTGTGTATCTACATTTATGACTCTGGTGAACTCATCTGGTTTCACAGTTTTGAATATCACATATATGCTGTGGTTTTAAAATTTGTATTGTAAGCACTATTTCCTCTCCTAAATACCAATCACAAAATAATAAATAGCCATTCAAAATTTGTGCCCAAATTTCCAATCCCTACATGATAAAACTCTCATGTTTGCCACCTTCAAATCTTATTGATTTTCTTTATCTCATGCTTTTTTTCTTTCCTAGTTTTACCCATTTTAGATAATACTATCCTTTCTATTGCTTCAGTAAAAGTTTTGAAGTCATTCTGAACTCTTTATTTTTTATGATTCATATCTAACCATTATAAACTCCTGTAGATGTTTCTTCAAAAGATGTCTAAAATCTAATATGTCTCAACACTTCCACTACTGAAACAGGACCTCCACTGTCTCTTACCTGAATGACTGTAAGAGTTTCCATGAGTATTTTGCTTTTACTCTTTCATACTTTCCATCCACAGAGTGTTATCAACATTCTAGTCAATAAACTTTCAATATAAATTGGTTTATGTCATTACATTTTTTCAGAAAACATTGGCTTCTCAATGTAAATTAATAGTTAAGAACATTTCTATGGTGTGAACTCTATTTATTACCTCAATTTACGAAAGAGAATAAATAATGTCAGAGAGATTGAGTTTCTTTATCCAACAGCTTGGTTAATGGCAGCACCAGAGGAAATGAACACAGAAATTCTTTTGTAGTGTCTGCACTTTTAATTGTGACACTATATTTTTCTCTTGGTAGTATGAGAAAGCACTCTCTGCTTTGCACCTATTCTTGCCCCTACCTCTCAATGACCTCTCTTATTTTCTTTCAGTCTTCTGCTTGTGCAGACAAACTGAGCATACTAATCATCCCCAGATATTCCAGCCATGATTTCACACCAGGCCCTTTGAACAGGCTCTTCTTTTGCTAGAATACTCTCTCATTAGAAGTTTATTTGTCTCATACATACCTGCACTCAAATTTTACCACTTATTCAAACCTAACTTGACTTCTTTATTAAGATTTATCATCTCAACTTCTGTCTTTACATTTCTTTAGATCTATTTTATAGAGAACAATGTTTGTCCACAATACCCATTAACATAATATTAAACTTACTTCCACAATATTTATATATACCTTATTGTGATGTCAAATAGAACAAAGATAAAGATAAAAAATATAGAAATTAATTTAGGAAATAGAATAATAAAAGTTAATTTTTATATCCTAATAACTTTTTAAATCTATATGTGGGATTTTGCTACGAATTTATTGTGAGATAGTTAATAACAATTCTAAATTCTGATAACTGAAAGTACATTTAAATTTTAGTGAAAAGGTGGATTGATTGAGGTCAGAATTTCCAATTTTCTAAAACTGACTTTGAAAACAAGATAAACTTAATATAATGAATCCCAGCACTGTGGTTTGAATGACCTTTCCAAAACTTCTGTTGAAATTTAATCACCATCCTGAGGTACAGAGGTGAGGCCTTTAAGAGATGATTAGCTTTCGAGGACTTTACCTTCATACATAGATTCATGCTGTTATCTTGGGAGTGGGTGTCTAATAAAAGTCTACCCAGCCACAAGCTCTCTCTTGCACACCCTGCCTCTTGACATTTTGTCTTCCTCATAGGATGGTTTTGCATGCAGGCCCTGGTCAGATGCACACACCATGTTCTCAGACTTCAAAGCCTCCATAACTTTAAGCTAACAAACTTCTTTCTTCATTAATTACCCAGTTTGTAGTATTCTGATGTGAAAGCAGAGCACACATAAGACACTTGGCAATTGATGTTTTGTCACTATTAATATCACTGTTACTGCTTCAAACAATTTTCTTTATATATCAATTTCTTCATAAATAGATATAAAAGTACTTTGAAAGTAAGTAATAATGTAATAACAAATATGTAGTGATACTTCCTAAATCTAAACCTAAATAATATGCTAGTAAAAAGTTCTTATTTGATCTTTGTATTTATGAGGTTTTATTGCATCCTATAATAAAGGATTCAATTTTCAGAGTTTCAATGGCCTAGTTAAATTTTTTCCCATTAGGACATGATTTGCCTAAAATATAACTCAATATTTCCAAGAGAGAAAGTTTAATTGAACACTGAAATCCATTAATGTTCCCCCTATTGTTAATATTGTAAAATAGAAATACATGCATACAGTTGGTGCTCTCTGTTCATGAGTTTCATATCTGTAGATTCAACTGACTATTGATCAAAAATATTTGATTTAATTGTCTTTATTGAATAGGAAAAGACTGTTTTTCTTGCCATTATATCTTAAACAATATAGTACAATAATTATTACATAACATTTATATTATATTAGGTATTATAATTTATACAAGGAGATACATGCAAGTTATATGTCAATGATATACCAATGTATAAGTGTCTGAACTTAAAGGATTAAACTAAAGCATCTGTGGTTTTTGGTGTATATGGAATATCCTGGAACTTATTACCTAATTTCAAGAGATAAGTCCATATGTCAATTAATCAAAGAACATTTATCCTTATGCCTACTGTTGTTTTATCATGTCTACTTTATTAAAAAAATTTATGCCCTTCTAAGTATTTTAAGTATTACCATAAGTCTAGAATTTGAATTGAATAATGCTTTACTTCTTTCCAGGATATTAAGATTATTTTCATGTACTCTGATATAAATTATCAGGGGGACATGGAATATGGACACATTACTTTGGAGGGTATACATACAATTGCAAAAATGTGGACTTTTTATACCCTGAAGTTCTTCAGAGTTTGACTACTACCCCTTTATATTTTTTATGTTCTCTTGTTTTAAAAGATGTTTTTTTCACTTGACTGTATCTTCCTAAAGTAAACTTATCCATGGTTGATTGAAGTTTGTAAAGCATAAACAGATTTCTGCTTTTATAACATCTCTTGAATGCAACTAGAATATAGGTCATAATGGAGATATATGTAAAATAATATCTCTAAATAATTATCAATATAAAAGATATTCTGCATATTTGCATTGTATATTCTAATAATATTGAGCTCTTTGGGATTTGAGTTTACATTATAACCTCTATACAAATTGAAGATTTTTAAGATAAAATTTAAAGAAAAAATATGAACAGCTCTTTTTTCTCTCTTTATTGGATCATTTTTGTTATACATAACACTAAGATTTATTCTGACATAATTATAAAAACATGGGATATATATTTTTTTTCTAATTCAGTCCCCAGTACTTCCCCTTCCCCTCTCCTACTCTCTGCCCCTGTTCTTTTCCCTTTATTCCACTGATATTTCTGTTATTTACTTATAGTTTTATTTTCTGTAAATTAGTGTCTTCTGGATGCACATGATGCTGAGACTCACTGTGGTATATCCATATATGTACACAGGAATTCAGGTCAGATTCATTCCACAGTCTTTTCCTGTCCCATCCCTCATTTCTTTCCTTCATTCCCCTTTGTCTTCTCCATTGTTATTTCTTCTATTCTCCCCTCCCCATTTATTTTTGATTAGCATTTTTCCACATCAGAGAAAACATTTGACCTTTGACATTTTGGGACTGCCTCATTTCACATATCATGATAATCTCCAGATTTATCCATTTACCAGCAAATTCCCTGTCTTGCCGGTTCAGCTAGCTTCTGGCTAGATTCCACAGGGCCATAGAACTGGTTTTATTTTTGATAATTAAATGTATTAGAACCTGGTGGTCATACAGTAGAAATACATCAAGAGCAGTGGAAATACATCAAGAGCAGTAGAAATACATCAAGAGCATATACAGACAAAGTTAATTCCTAATATAGTCGCATAAAAGTGGCATCTCATCAGCAAAGATGTGCCAAGTTCAAACTTCCAGGCATTTAACCGGAAGTTGCTTGGGTTCAAACTCATTTGCGTGACCAAGGAGAACTCAGATTATCGGGCTCAATCCCTGGTTGGGGAGAACTCAGATTCACAGCCCCAAACTAACGGGTTGGAGATTGAGCTCAATCCCCGGATGAGAAATACCGCACATTACTTCATGTACTTCTGAAACATATGTCATTAAAGCAAGTCCTTGCACTCCAGAAAGAAAATGTGCAACTATTTTAGGTCATGTTAAAATCTTATTTTCAAATGTAAATGATTAAAATATTGAAATTATTTTTAGAAATTTAAAATAAATTAATTAAAGAAAGAGAAGTAGCATTGTCAAAAGTATAATAGTAGAAAAATAACTGGGTTAAAATATTATGGATAATTATACAGGGAGTTATATTCAGTTATATTCAGAACCAAGTCAATATTAAATAAAGAATTTTGACAACATACAAGTAGTAATGACTATTAATTTGAATAAAAAATAAAAAATAAAATAGCAATAGTAAATCTCAAACATTGAATTAGCAATACAACTGGATAGCTTTAATGGACCTCTTTTGTTCATTTGTAATATGGAGATAATTTCTTCCTGGTTTATCTCACAGAAATTTTGCAATACCAAAGGAGTTGACAAATATGGCAAATTAAATTATTTACTGATACATTGAAACTACTCAACATATTTTTGCAGTATTTTCTGATGTGGCCACAATTATATTTCCAGCCAACTTTCCGTGCATGTTTTTATTCACAATGTGTTATTATAATTGTATTATGGTATGTGTTGTTGTCACATCCAGTTACAGTATTGTATACCTCCTTGCCTATACCCCAGTTTCCCTTCTTGAAGGTGGTTTTTCTTTTTTACTTTTCTTTGTTCTACTCAATTCTGTAAGTTATTCTGAACCAGTAAGTATACAGAAAGAGAACGGAAATCCCTCTAGACTTTCAAGCATAGAAAAATTTGGTCACAAAATAGTTTGGAAGGCCTGAAGTTGCAAAAAAGAAAAAGAAGACACAAAGTCATGTGAAAGCTTCTACCACTGAAGCTGGAGCCTGCAAGCCTACACTCACAGCTGGGTACCTGGAACCTCCTCTGTTGTCATTGCCTCTAAGAATTTTAGTTCCCACAGTATCTTAGTGGTGCCCAAATCTGCTGTTGATGCCTTTATCAGAGTTAAAGAAAAACAAACAAACAAACATGACCTTCTCTATTGTCCTCCAATTTTCCTTAAAGGACAGGGAATCCTTGTGTGTTGGCTCACAGCAGCCAATTAGCAATCAGTAAGCAAAGGCTGTCTGGGTTACATAGTGCCTAGATTACCCAGCCCAGACCCAGTAAAATTGTGAAGAGCTGGGGAGGGTGGGAATGAAACTTGGAACCAACATATAATATCCAAATGGGTGCTTTACTATTTGCCAGGGCTGCTAAAGCACAGTGTTTGATAGTATATGACTTAAACAACAGATATTTATTTTCTCACAGTTCTGGAGAGTAGTTGGTAAATATAGAAACCTTGGTGTGGTTAGTTTGTTCTGAGGGCTGCATGAAAGGATCCTTTCTAGGTCTCAGTTCGTGGCATGTGGAGGACCTTCTTCTTTCTGTGTCTCTTTACCAACTCTATGTGTCTGCATCCAAAGTTCCCCTTCTTATACAAACACAGTCATTTCGGATTAGGAGCCCCCCTAAAGACCTCAGGATGTCTGTAAATTTCATGTCTCCAGAGAGGGTCACATTCTGGATACAGGATTTGGGCTTTCAAACATATAAATTTGGGAGACACAGAATTCAACTCACAACAGTTAGTTCCCCAGTGTACCCAGTACACTAATGAATCACAGACCACATGGAGTTTATTGAAAATTTCTGTTTGGATGTTTCCTTCCCCATACTTTAGGAGCAACTGTAATTGTCTTCTCTTTTCTTCATCTAGTCATCCAATGAGTGGCACATAAGAGAGTTTCAATCTGTTAGTCAATCATTACAGATAATTGAGGTAAATATTTACTATAAAATTTAAAACATTCAGAACTGAATGTGATCTTACACTTCAAGGCTGTCAACATTGCTTTCCTATGAAATTTAATCCACTTTTTAATATACATCTATTGGTATCCTATGCATCAGACACTGATTTTACAAAGGCACTGAAAATTTGCACATGGACAATACAAATCCAATTTAATGTGCTTTTATTCTTTCACAAAGCTCATATTCAAAGAAAGACAAAAGAAGATAAATCAACAAATTTATATAGTTAATAATTGCTCTTTGTATAAATTCAATGATTGTGTAGAGGAAAGCTCAACAGAAAAAAAAATATTTTTAAAATGCTCATTTTTCTCACACCTATTAGTAATACTGCTCATACAAATGCTCTCCACATGACTCTCTGCCTATGAAATGTATACCCACCAGTACTTAGATTATTCTTCCCTCCATTTCTAAAGTCTAAAGCATGTTAAAGTCCCTACCACAGTGCCTGGAATATTTGTGGGTATTATCTCTACTTCTTCCCGGTCCTCACTCTTTCTCTTTATCATCAATTGTTTCTCACTTCATTTGACAGGTTAATCTTACTTATAGTAAGTTTTGCTATAATACAAAATTTGCATTAATAAAAAGCAATGTGCTATCTAAATCTATGTCATGGAAACACAAGACTTTAGTAAAAGTGCCCAAGAACTTTGTCAATGACACATTAAATAGAAACCAAATTATTGTCTGATTATAAAAGTAGTAGCATAATTTAATAATTTTAAATGACTAAAAAATATATAAACACAACAATAAATGCAGTTGGCCCTTGAACACATGAATTTGAACTACTGGGTCCACTTCCACATATTTTTTGTCATGGTTGTGATAATTTGAAAAACCTTGAGTAAACAGAGAAACTCCAAATACTGAAATTAAGAAAAAGTTAATAGTGCCATAAATGCATAGAATGTATGTAAACATACATAGTCTATTTTAATCATTTTCACCTTTAATGTACACAAGTCTTTTATAAGAAGTTACAATTTATGAAAACTTATACACACAATGTTCACAAACAATATATGGTGCCTCCATGCCGAGAAAAATGTAAAAAAAATAATGTAATGATACAGCTTTAAATCATAACTGCATAAAATTAACCACAGTGCATGCTGCACTATTGTAATAATTTTGCTGTTACCCCCTGTTGTTATTCTGGTAAATTCAAGTGTTGCCAGTAAGTATAAGCTTCAAATGTCTTATGATACTCATTGAGTCCCTGAGAGGAGTTTCTCTCTCCATTAAATTGTATAGCACAGCAAAGAAAAAGAAACAACAACAAAAAAAGTTATTTCTCATGGTTCTTGAATAATTTTCACCATATATACTACAAATAACAAAGAAAATGCTTTTTATGCAGTTGTTGAAGTTGCTGGTTAACAGAATGTTAGGTTTTAACAGAATCAAATGTTGCATACTAGCTTGGTGGATAGCAAAAGCAGAGACTGAATCCTATAGAGTCCTCAGCAGCAAACACCACTGCAGCCACTGACCTAGTCACTATCATACCAAGGGAAGAGTGACAGTGGCCACAGCTGACCCCAGTTACTATCACCGAAACCAACATCTGCAAGACTGAGACTCAAAAAATGCCTGCTTTTTCCACAAGTGCCATACTCTCAGTGCCATTGACAAGACACCAGCCTGGTAACAGGACACAGTACAGGAAGGGCTAGCCCAGGCACCCCTGGGGGCATATGCTGTCAGGGGTAAGAAAACATGAAGGTTTGGGGAATAATAAAATAAAAATAATAAAAAGTAGCAAGCCAATATAACTTGATACTTTTATACAACAATGCAATATTTATTTATTTATTATTATTTATTTATTTATTTATTTATTTATTTATACAACAATGCAATATTGCACAATCTATATGCTAAATTAGAAAATTTGTTCAAATTCCACAAGACTTTTCATTTGCGGTCTTCTCCTTTTCCAACTTGTGGTCAGGATGTATTCCATTTTCTGCCCATTTCTGAGTCTCTTTTTGTTTCATATATTTGCCATTTTGAAGAGCACTGGTGAGGAAATTTGTAGAATGTCCCACATGTGGGGTTTTCCAATATTTTCTCAGGACTCAAATGAGGGCATGGAAGTTTAGGAAAAACTGTCAAGGTGAAGTGTTTTCTGATTGCATCATTATAAGGGGCATGTGCTAGCAACACAACCTCTTATTGGTGACATGAATCATGATTACTTGTTGAAATATATGCTATCTGTGTTCTCCACTGTAGAGTTTTTATGCTTCTCTTTCTCTTTCTCTAGAATTTGAAAATGAGTCACTCAGTCCAATCCACACTCAAGGGTGAGGAGAAATAAGCTACTACTCTTGGACTATGACAAAATTTCCATTCACATGTTAAAATCATGATAGTAATAAATAGAAGAGATACTTGGATATACTACTAAGTTAAGTCATTGTGTTAATCAGCTTTCTTTCACAGGGACAAAATAATTGAGAAAAACAATAGAGAAGGAAAGATTTATTTGGGCTTATCGTTTCAGAATTTTAAGTCCATGATTAGCTGGCCCCCTTCCCATTGCTTTGGGCCTGAGGTGAGAGAGAACATCATGATGGAAAGTTATGAACAAGCAAAGGTGTTCAGCTCATAGAAGTTAGGAATTAGGGTGGAGAGAAAGAAGGGGTCAGGGACAAGATGTAGTCCCCCAGGTGATGCCTTCAAGGACCCACTCCTTCAGCTAGGTCTCTCCTCTTAAATTTTTGTTTTTTAGGTAAGTAAAATATATATAAATTTCAAAATGAACCTGAATGTGTTATGAGTTCTTTGTTGGATGAATTAAGTTTTCAGCATATAACTTTTGCTATCCTGGTATCTAGAATTTTAGGTATGTTGTTATTAATTCCCTTCCTCATCATATTAGAAATCAGTTTCTTCTTTGTGTTGGAAGTTTGAGCAGAAGAAAGTAATTTTACAATCAGTTTTATCTCCCTTCCCACTCCATTGCATGAAGATACCTTCAGAGTTGGCAATTCTGTACCATTACTTGGGCATTTTGAGTCTAAAACAAATATTTTTTTAAAAAAAATTTAAATATCTCATAGTTATATATTAATGGATTCAATGTCTGTCTTTCCTGTATTCAGTTCAAAGTTATTGTTAAGGGTGCTTAGTCTTTATAGATTTTGGTTGGGGTATGATCACTCCAAACTCAAGTTAGTGTTCTAATTGCAATAAGGTAGAAAACATCACTATTTTATCACTTTTAACCTAGGTTCACATGCTGTCTGCTTAAACTCATTATGATATATAATTTGAAGAAATGAACTTTTTCTGTATTTCTTCATTTAAAAAAATATATCACCTACCATATTAGTTAATTTTCTATTGCTATAACATAATACCACAGACTCGTTAAGGAAAGAGGTTATTTTGGTTCATAATTTTGTGTGCACCAGTTCAACAGGCGACATCTGGTGAGGGAGTTCTTCCTGGCAAAGTTCTCCTACAATACAGAACATCACATGGCCAAAGACAGGGTGTGTGTGTGTGTGTGTGTGTGTGTGTATGTGTTTGTGTGTGTACATGTTCTTGCCACTCTAATCTTATACAGTCACCTGGATTCAATAGTGGAGGTACCACCCTAATGACCTTATTTCATCCTTAGTTGTACCATGGTCAGAGGTACTAGTTAAAGGTTATATCGACTACATGTTTGGCATCTTTGATAACCTTCAGAGTTTTAGCATGCTGAGTTATAAATTTGTAGAAGAATAGTCTAGACACCTATCATAAAACAAGGTGACTATGATTATTGATGATGTATTGTATCCTTCAAAAGTATAAAACAAATAGATATGATGTCTTCTCACCACAAATGATAACTGTAGGAGGTAATAGATTTGTCAACAGTTTTCGGCATTCCAAATAGAATAAATTAAATGAAATTATTTGTT
Source organism: Tamias sibiricus (assembly GCA_025594165.1). Taxonomy (NCBI): domain Eukaryota; kingdom Metazoa; phylum Chordata; class Mammalia; order Rodentia; family Sciuridae; genus Tamias; species Tamias sibiricus. The sequence continues at coordinate 146,340,831 of CM046662.1, forward strand.
AACCAAACTTGAATTAATTTTTTCCTCCATTATCAACCAACTACTTTAAAATAACTTTCATTGCAACAAGTGTATAGGAAAGTTCAGCAGGAGAAGTCACAGAAGGAAGATTCAGAATCTGATATGTAGTACATACATGACTTCAGGAAATTCATGGGTCCAAAGTTTTCTGCACATTTTTAATTAGCACTGTAAGCAAATCTACTAACTTGATGACTAGGTGAATCAACATGAATTTCATATTTACTTGGATATCGCCTTGTAGAAGGGGCAGTGGAAAGCCAGGTGCTAAAAATAAGTAAGTTTTGTTCACCTATAATAACAAAGCCTTTTGTAATTTTATGTTGTCATAAGTCCAATTCTGTATCAGAATTTATCTTAGACCATTAATCATTGTGAATACATAAACATTGTTTTTATCAGTTAAATTATTCAACCACTGTTAGAACTGGAAAATGTTCTTATACTTTAAATGTACTCAGAGCTGGAAATGTTTTCAGTAATTCAATAAATGATAAAGATAGAAATTGTAAATAAGATCTATCTACTTTTCTTTTTTTTTTTTTTTTTTTTTTTTTTTTTTTTTTTTGTGGTACCGGGGATTGAACTCAGGGGCACTCGACCACTGGGCCACATCACCAGCCCTTTTTTGTATTTTTTTTTATTTAGAGACAGGGTCTCACTGAGTTGAGTGCCACGCCATTGCTGAGGCTGGCTTTGAACTCACGATCCTCCTGTCTCAGCCTCCCAAAGTGCTGGGATTACAGGCGTGCGCCACCGCGCCTGGCTACTTTTCTTAAAAAAAAAAAAAAAAAAAAAAAAATTATAATTCTACTAAGGCTTAGTTCTGTTTGTACCAGAAAACATAGAAGATACATTTGTTCTTAAACCCATTGTTTTTGCAGTACTATTCATTATAGCCAAAATACAAAATCAACCTAAATGACAATCAGTGGATGAATGGATGGACCTAGATGACACAATATTCAGTGAAATAACTCAGGTAAAATGACCAAACACCTCAGAATCTTACTAGCCTGTGGAATCTAAATAACTTTATCACCTAGAAGTAGAGAGTAGAATCGTGGTTACCAGAAGTTGGAGTGGCTTTGGGGATGGCAGTGGAATAGGGAAATGTTGGTCAAAAAGTACATATTTACAGTTATATAGGGATAAAATTTCAGGACACCTATCATAAAACAAGGTGACTATGGTTATTGATGATGTATTGTATCCTTCAAAAGTATAAAAAGAATGGATATGATGTCTTCTCATCACAAAATGGTAACTGTAGGAGGCAATAGATTTGTCAACAGTTTTCACCATTCCAAATATATATGTACTTCCAAAGATCATCCTGTGCTCAATAAAAATGTACAATATATCTGTTGATTTGTGTGGGGGCGGATTTTAACCCATTTGACAACTAGATGCACAGGAAAACTTAAAAAATCTGATAGGCTAGCTTTCTCTTCCATGACACTTGTTTTAACTATAGCCCTCTTGACACAGAAGGGCTGTATAATAGCTCCCTAAGTTGTAGAGGGATGATGAAAAATTCACAAGTTTTAAATTGCATGGTGTTCTGAGTAGCATGATGAAATCTTGTGCTGTCCCTGCTCCATCTCACCCAGAGTATGAATCATCAATTTGTCTGACATGATGCTCTGTTATGTCTCGTAGAGACTCAGTGTTGGAACAGAAATGGAGCAGTAATGCATTTCCTAAGAGTAGAATAAAATATGTACTTCGTCAATTTTTAAAGTTTCTATCTTATTACTGGGTATCATCACAAGAATGGAAAAAAAAAAAAAAAAAAGAAAAAACGATCCTTTCAATACATAAGCAAGATATATGTAGTTTTATTAATTTGCTCCAGTAGGGAGACCACATCTGGACAGCAGCTGTAACAAGATTCACTACCCAATTAAACTGATGATTATTTACTGTCATTCTTAAAGTCCCATCTGTCTATTGAGCCAATTGAAGTGGATAATTAAATGAGGTTGTGTTATCAGCCATCACTTTTATGTCTTTCAAGGTTTTAATGTGGACAAATCTCTATAGTTTCAGAACAAATGAGATATTTGCAGAGTTGTGTGTGTGTTGGTATTGTTTGTTTTTCTTTGATTTTTTTTTTTTTTTTAGTTATTGTGAACAATCTCTAGAGGTTTCTTATTGTTCCAAAATACATTCTAAACTAATCTGTACATTTGTTTAAATTTCAAAATATCTTGAGAAATTACAATCTGAATTCATGTGATATACTCGGACATGCTTGGACATTTTGGTCAAAATTTTAATTATCACCTAAATCCCATAAGCTCGTATGTTTACTTGCAGACTAAAAATCTCTTTAGATTATAAACAGTTTAATAACTTATATTTAAGTCTAATATTTTCTCAACATATTAATATTGTTTTTCTCATGACCATTGACTTTGATAATTTTCCAGAGTCTGTTGGTACAAACTAAAACAAGCAATAAAAATTATATTTGTATTGTTACTTATGGTTATATACCAAGTATGTCAAAACTGCCATTTTATCAACTGGTTTTATGTTTGCTAATTTACATAGTCACAGGAATTGGTTAGAAAACATGGATCTATTGTGGTTGTTTAATATATGTTTCATACAGCTGAAGATTTGAGGATATTACAAAGCAAAGTGAAGCTTAACTCATCATTCATAATTTTTAGTTCTATTGATGAGACTATTATGACTAGTTTTACTGACATATTGCAGATACATTCGCTTTATCTCTAGAATTATCTCTTATTAATCTGTATCTTTCAATATGAGCTAGTTCTATACTCTGAAATAAGATAACCATTTTAGTTTGAACATTTCAATCTATCATAATCAACTATAGCATGGAATATGGTTTAGGGAATGCTGAAACAACAACCAACACAAAAATCTCAGAGCCTTAACCCCAAAAAAGTTATTTCTTACTCATGCTGTATGTCCAGTGTAGGTAAGCAATGATTGAAGGAAATTAGAGACATGAGATGAATTATAATCTGTCTGCACACATATTCCACAATCCAGAGCAAACTATGCATTGAGATCTTTAAAATTTCTATTCATATTTAGTTGAATAAGATTTGCCCAAATTTATTTTGATAGAATCACATGACCATACCCTATTTAAAGAAACAACTCAGAAGTACAATTCTCTGAAATTCCTGAAATAAAGATGAACTAGAATATTTTTGAATAAAACTAATGTATAAAAAACTGCAAGGTGGGTCTGGAAATCCAGAGAAGAGTTGAAGTGGCAGGCTCAAGAGCAACGTTATTCTGGGGACAGGAGGTTTTTTTTCTTTGTAGAGGAATATTAGATTTTTAATGCCTCTGATTGAGGCCCAGCACATTATGGAGAATAATCTGCTTTACTCCAATTCTACTAATAGGAAGTGCAATCTCATCTAACAAATACTTTATGTCTCGACAACCATTTGACAAAATAACTAGATATAATGGCCTAGAAAAGTTGACACATAACATTAACCATCTCATTATAATTTTTAGAAAATAATATATTGTTATCCTTTGTAAGATGTACTGCTAATTGTCTTACATCATATGAAATACACATATATATGTATTTATATATCATCAATAGATTTCAAGGAGTAGAGTAAATAGCAAGGTAAACAGCTACAGAAAAACAGAAAGTTTTTATATTTGTCTCATTCTGTCATATGTTATCAGTCTTTACCTCCTTTGTATTTAGAAGTTTTTAAAGCATCTAGTTAATATTGGTATTTGCATTCAAGAAAAACAAATCTGGGAGAAGAAGTAGCACATATACTTAAGCTAAATCCAAAGCAATTATAAAATTTGGATTCATTTCAATATATGCTATTCTTTTCTCCAATTTGTTATCTGCATTAGCTACTACTGGAAAACAACTGTATTGTTTATTTATTTATTTTAACAAACTTTTGTTAATCATGTGATTCACCGACTTTTAGGTTACATTTTCTTAACAAATGCTGAAAAGCACCTCATCATAGCCAGAGTTATCTTTACCTTATATTTATATTTTTAAAACTCTAATACTGATGCTGTTTTAAAATGATTTTGACATGTCACTTAACATAAATTAGTAAGTACCAAGCAATAAAAATAGCATTGGGTTTTATTTTATAAATAACAAAATATTTTTAGCAGTATATGCCTAGAAATTTTAAAAACTAAATACACTATTATAGTATTTAAAATTATAAAATTATAAAATTCTGGACTAGATATCAATTATTTAATTTATTCTAATATTATTCTTTTAACTAGATAATTTTTAAATTAGGAAAATTGAAAGACTTAAAAAAGATAAGAAATTCTAAAAATTATGAATGATTAAAGGTTAAAATAACATACCTTCACAGAGATTTCTATTTCAAATCATGATAGCAGTACTTTTATAATATCATATATTTTATAGGTATTTTATAGGCTGTAAACAATTACAAGTTATAAACTAATAGATTCACATGTATTTTCCATTATTTTTCCATTCATTTAAAACACTTTGTATACAATATTATTGCATAACATGTTATAATTATATTACTTATATACAACCATATGTGCATACAGATCAGATAGATTTAAATATTAAAATGTGGGAGGGGCAATAATGGTCACTTGAGATATTCTATAAACAAATTGCCATAATTCATGAACACCTTTGGTTATATTGCAAAGATGATTGTGGTTGCAGATAAATTTAACACTGAAAATCAGTTGACCTTGAAATAGGGAAATAATCCTAGATTATTCTGGTGAGTACTATGTAATCAGAAGTCTTCTTAAAAGTGAAAGTTAGAAGCAGAAGAGGTGTTTCAGAGGGAGATGTGACGATAGATGAGTGGCAAAAAGTAAGGTACTATTGCTGGCTTTGAAAATGGAGGAAGGGGAGAACTTTTGATTTGGGGAAAAAAAAAAAAAGAAGGAAAAAGATCCACCCAAGGAACTTCTAGAAAAAAAAAGAGCCTTGCTAATACCTTCATTTTAGTCCAGTGTGAGCACATCAGACTTCTGACCTGAAGAACATCCAGATCATAAATTGCTATTGCTGTTTTATGCTGCTAAATGTGGAAAAATTTGTTATATACACACTAGGAAACTACTACACCAAAAGAATATAAATTGTCTAAGCATTTCTGGAAAAACAATTTAAATATGCATTAGAGGTTTCCTGTTTTCCCAACTCTTTGTATAAATGTAGTACTATAAATACTAAGACAGTGGTGAGATTGAGCAGGGCTTCTGAAGGAAAGGTATTCCAGGAACTTATGATTGGAAGGCTGATACAGAGCTTGAAGTTTAGTAACATGACAAGTAATAAAAAGGACACAAGGACAATCTGAGAAACACTTTTTTTATTTAAGGGTACCTGCTATACTGGAATGTGAGGCAAAGGGGAAAATACTGTCTTCTTAACCCAGATAAATCCAAATTTGCATTGGGGATGTAAATTATTCACAAATTATTAAATTTTGGAGTGGACTGTCATTTGCATCTGGGTAAGCCTGAGATGAGGAAATGTGCCACAATTATACAAAGTGAAGATAAGAATGTACTGACTAGTTTTCTCCTGTGTTTAAAAATAGAATTTGTTAAGTCTATTCTTTCTGCTTGGATATTACTCTGAGGTATCAACAAACGAAATTCTATAGATTTTAAATAAGTACCATCCTCAGTAAACAGAAAATGTCTCATTTATGTTGTCTCAGTAACTTGATGGAAAATATCCACATTTCAAAGAATAAAATAGTGATAAGAATTTTCTTATTACATTTATCTTAATGAATACAGAATTTGAGGCCAAATTTATTTTGTGTAAGTTTCTGAAAGAGTTCTCCTATCATCTATTGATTTGCATCATTTCTTACAGAAGATGTGTTTTGTTTCTTTCTTTTTATTATTATTTTTATTTTTTATTGGTATACATTACTACACATATACCTAAAACACATTTTGATCAATTTTCTTTCTTTATGTAGTATCTTTTTACAACACAGACACCCATAACTGAGTATTTTCTCTTTAACCTTGATTTTCAGAAGTTTGAACATGATTTCTTTGTACTCATGTCACTAGGAACTCTCTGAAATTCCTACAACAGTGATTTGATATCCTTATTTTTGAAAAATTGACAATAATTATTTCTACAAATATTTCTTTTACCTCATCATTTTTCATTTTCTTCTGCTGCATAATTATAATCATGTTAGACTGCTTAATGTTGTCCACAGGTGTCAGATGTTTTTTACTTTTTATTTTCCCATCCTTTCTTAATTTTCTTTGTTTCAATTTCTATGCTTTCTTTGATCCTATTTTAAAATATCTTTTTTTTTTCCTTGAAGGGTTCAGCTTGCTGATAGTCCCTGTAGGAATTTGTCATCTATGAAGTTTTATTAAATATACGATTTCTGTGACATAATTGTATCCATTATTATAGCTTTCACTTCTCTTTAAATTCTCCATCTCTAAAAATTACTATAGCTTTACTACAAGGGATTTTCATGCAATAATAAGAGATATTTGAATTTATTTGGTTATCCATCCCAAATCTTTGTCTTTTGGGTTCTTTTTAGAGCTGTTACTGATCTTGCACATTGGCAATAGGCCAATTTTGGTGTTTTCTTTTTCAGTGTTTGATTATTGCCATATATTGTTGACCAAAGGAAGGTAGAGACTGGCAAAATATAAAATATGCCTGTGTTTGATTAAATGCCATATATTGTTGACCAAAGGAAGGTAGAGACTGGGAAAATATAAAATATGCCTGCTAGCTTCTCTTCTGACATGATATTTGAATGAATTGCAGGGTCAATTTACTCAGTAATTGCTTTATCCAGCTTTTCATTGCTATGACCAAAATATTTGAGAAAAACAACTTGCAGGAGAAAAGATTTATTTTGACTTCATAGTTTCCGATGTTTGAGTTCATGGCTGGCAGCATGCTTTGTACCTAATTTAGGCAAAGCATCATGCATCAGGGGGTAACGGCATGGTGGACAAAAGCTGCAGCGATCTAATGGTCCAATCACTTTCCAAAAGCCCATGTCTAAACATTTCTGAATTGGGGAACAAGAATTTTAATACATGAGCCTTTGGGGGTACTTTGTATCAAACCCACAATACTAGTTAAATCTTTCTGAGGGAGAGAAGAAGTCTATAATTACTGTGAGAATATTAGTTTTCAAATTCTACTATACATTGTGCAGTGTAAAGTCCTGGAAATCCAGGAGAATTTTCTCAACTACTCTGCTATTCTCAGCTTTTAGCAGGCTTAACAGAATTTCACTACGAGTAGGTTCTCCTGACATTTTGTAATGAACACCATAATAGTTTATAATTACTTGTGTCTCATGTCTCAAAGAAAGCTCATATTTTTTTTTTTTTTTTTTTAGTTGTTGATGGACCTTTATTTATTTATATGAGGTGCTGAGAATCGAACCCAGTGTGTCACACATACTACCACTAAGCTACAACTGCAGGCCCAGTTTCTTAGTTTTCTTTCTCCAGCCTTAGGCTTAGGTAGGCCCATCATCAGCTTCTGCATAACAGTTTGTGTGTCCTATCTATCTCTGAAGGGGCTTGTCTTCTTCTGTAATTTGTTTGTCTTACAATATCAATTCTCCGATAGCCTCTAGAAAGCTTATGATTCTGTAGGTTAATTGGTTTTTTCTCAATATTCAGATGAATGGAACTTATTTTTGTGATGTGTTTTCTGTACCCTCAGTAAAGGGATACCTCTCACTCATATACGCTTAATGTTCTGTAAGGTCAAAGCTTCCATTCTGTATGTGGACAATAGGTTGCTAAACCCAAATATCCTTATGACAGCACAGTAACTATTTGTGGATTTTGAATGCTTGACACTATACACTGGCCTTACTAGACTCTGAATTTGATATTACAAGAATATCATTAGCCAATCTCTAAATGTTATAATAGATTATCAATTCATTTGGGTCATTGCATCTTGTGAAAAATAGTTTCCATAAAAGTACAGCTGAAGCAATTAATTGCTATGCATTTAATTCTTAGGCCATTTGGCTTATGTACTGGTGATACAATACTGTTAAATTGGAAATGGATAAAATTAAATCTTCCATTCCAAGTATTTATTTAATCAGATTAATAATATTTTATCCTCCTGCTATCCTTTATTGGTTACTGTTTTCAAATTTGGGTTTGAATCTGGAAGGGATCTCACTCCTCTCTCCCTCCAATTCTCTTTTCTAATGATTATAATGGTATTTTCTCCAATTTCTTAGTGAAACTCCATACACTCCTATTTCTAATGGTATTCAATTTTTAATTTTTTTTTCTTGTATTTAAGGGAAGTTTGGCTCTTTATTCTTTCTTTCCTTCCTCCCTCCCTCCCTCCCTCCCTCCCTCCCTTCCTTCCTTCCTTCCTTCCTTCCTTCCTTTCTTGTTTTTTTGGGGGGTAGGTACCAGGGATTGAACTCAGGGACACTTGAATACTGAGCCACATTTCCGGCCCTATTTTTCATTTTATTTAGATACAGGGTCTTCCTGAGTTGCTTAGTGCCTTGCGTTAACTGAGGCTGTCTTTGAATTAGCCCATTTTCTTGCTTCAGCTTCCAGAGTCACTGGGATTACAGGCATGGGCCACCTTGCCTGACAAGTTTTGGTCCCTTTTCTCAACAAATTTTTATTGACTGAGTGCAAAGTGCCAAAAGCTGTCAAAAGTGTTGAGGTACAAATAGCTTAAAGTTATATTGCTGGAAAAAATATATATTTAAAGCATGGCATAAGAATTTGAAATAAGAAAGGAAAAAATAAATGAAAGGTACATATATGATGTCAAGATTGACAATCAACCCTCACTAGTTTCAGAAAACATACTGAAGAAGGTATTACCTGAGCCATGTCTTGAAAGATAAATAAGATTTCCTAAAATGTGGGGGCATTCAGCTTGGATAAGAAGACAGACACAGAAGTTTGTAAAGGGCCTACCATAATTTGAAAATAAATATTTAATCAACAGACAATAACAATTTCTTAGGAGTCAAAATATTTTAATATCTGAAAAAAAATTCATGACATATAAATCCATATTCAATAAAATATCTGTTTGCTTATATAGGTATGTAATCTCCATTTGTATCTAACGTGAAGAATCCTTATATAAACACTCTAGTATGACATGTCCCAATACTTTGGACACAACAAGTGATGGGTCAGTCACTATCTTAGTAATGTGTCTTTTATATTGCAATCACTTATGTCACTCTTTCAGTAAAATCAGGCATTTCCTTTTATTAACTTGACCTACTCATTTATTGAGTTGAATGGCCAACTTGGGAACCCAGAATAAAATCAATTCATGCTACTTTCATTTTCTTAAAATATAACTCATTAGCAGAGAAAGGTAAAAATTTGAGAATAAAAGATAAGAAGCAAAGAAATAACAGCAGCTAAGGGACCCAGAGTCTATTTAAATCTTCCAACAGAGGAATGAAAAATTCACTTTTGTGGAGCATTTTTGTAGTGTTTCCCTAAAGTGATTTATTTACCTTTAAGAATGGCCAATCTCTGGTCTAATTCCTAGATCCTTGATCCACTTTGAGTTGAATTTTGTGCATGGTGAGAGATAGAGGTTTAATTTCATTTTCTTGCATATGGATTTCCAGTTTTCCCAGCACCATTTGTTAAAGAGGCTGTCTTTTCTCCAATGTACATTTTTGGCACCTTTGTCTAATATAAGATAACTGAAATTATATGCGTTAGACTCTGTGTCCTCTATTCTGTACCATTGGTCTACCGGCCTATTTTGGTGCCAATACCATGCTGTTTTTGTTACTATTGCTCTGTAGTATAATTTAAGGTCTGGTATAGTGATGCCACCTGCTTCACTCCTCTTACTAAGTATTGCTTTAGCTATTCTGGGACTCTTATTTTTCCAGATGAATTTCATGACTGCTTTTTCTACACCTAATAGAAGAAAAAGTAAGCTCTAATCTCCAACATGTTGTATTAGGCCCCAAGTTCCTTAATAGAATCCTGTAGCACAAGGATTAATACCAAGAATCAATAAATGGGATAGACTCAAATTACAAAGCTTCTTCTCAGTAAAATAAACAATCAGTGAGGTGAACAGAGAGCCTATTAATTAGGAACAAATTTTTACCACATGCACGTCAGATAGAGCACTAATCTCTAGAATGTATAAAGAACTCAAAAATCTTAACACCAAAAAAAAAAAAAAAAAAATAATAACCCAATCAATAAATGGGCCAAGGAACTGAACAGACACTTCTCAGAAGAAGATATACAATCAGTCAACAAATACATGAAAAAAGCTCAACCTCCTTGGCAATTGGAGAAATGCAAATCAAAACCACTCTAAGATTTTATCTCACACCTGTCAGAATGGCAGCTATTAAGAAACACAAACAACAATAAATGTTGGAGAGGATGTGGAGAAAAAGGCACACTCATACATTGTTGGTGGGACTGAAAAATGGTGCAGCCAATATGGAAAGCAGTATGGAGATTTCTTGGAAAACTTGGAATGGAACCACCTTATGACCCAGCTATCCCACTCCTTGGTCTTTACCCAAAAGAAATGAAAACAGCATACTACAGGGACACAGCCACATCAATGTTTATAGCAGCACAATTCACAATAGCTAAACTGTGGAACCAACCTAAATGAATGGTTAAAGAAAATGTGGTATATACACACAATGGAGTATTACTCAGCAATAAGAGAGAATAAAATCATGGCATTTGCAGGTAAATGGATGGAGTTAGAGAATATAATATTAAGTGAAGTTAGCCAATCCCAAAAAGCCAAATGCCAAATGTTTGCTCTGATATAAGAAGGCCAATTCATAGTCGGGTTGGGATAGGGAGCACATAGGAGGATTAGAGGAACACTAGAATGGCCAATGGGGAAGGAGGGTAAGGGAGGGGGCAAAAGGGTGAAGAAAAAAAAAAAAAAAAGATGGTAGAATGACATGGATATCATTACCCTAAGTGCATATGAAGTCATGAATGGTGTGAACATACTTTGCATACAACTAGAGATTTGTAAAAATGTGCTCTATTTGTGTAATATGAAATGTAATGCATTCATGTTATTCATTTATAACATTCATTCAAATGTTATTCATTTATAACATCTTAGAATAAAAAATTAAAAACAAAAAAGAATGGTCAATCTCTAGGTAAATAAAGAAGTAGGAGAAGACAATCTTGTGAGTCAAGTCAAGTTACAACATTCTGGGTTTAGATTATTTTCCTCACCGGCTCCAGAAATAAGCATGCAGCAAATAAAAAATAAATCTCAGGATGTGTGGCTTCCTAAAGATTTATCTTATTTGATCTTGCATAATCTGAAAAATAATATAGAAAAGACAAAAAAACAATAACAAAATGGAAAAAGAAAACTGAAATTGTTGAGGAAACCATCAAGGATCTCAGATTACCTTTAGTTTGACCTGATATTTCAGGTTTCCCTTTGAAAATTTTTCAAAATTTTATATTGGATACTAACAGGTGAGTACTTATAAACATTTTCAAGCAAAGGAGATGATTTTCTGAAATTTAACAGGAGGTTAATCAATCTTTTAGAATGTAGTCTCTCCTTGATTTATAAGTGCCATTGATAGCTTTTGCAAACATTTTTTTTTTAAGAAGTGAAAAGAACTGGAGCTAGAATTAAATGTATATCAGAATTATTGATCATTATTGCATTTAAATATTATGCAAAAAGTACTTGCCTTGCAGTGATTCAAAAATATACACTAATTATTAAAAATTAAATATGACTGTAAAATCATGGTTAAAATGTTAGTTAAAATGACACAAATATTTAAAAATCTCTACCTGGAGACTTGCAGACTTGCATATATCTACATATAAATTATATCTATTTTGTGTAATTCAAATATAATTCTATTCTTTTAATTGTATTTATAAATTACATTGACTCTCCTCTTATATTATTATATTAATTTTATATTAACATGAACATTGTGTCCTAGTAATAATAATATATTTTTGTGACCCTGTGATTCAAACATATTAATTTCTTAAACAATATTTGTGAACATTTTAATAAAATGTGTGGTTATTGAGTAGAGTAGCTTTAATTAAATTTCTTCTGGAACAACTATAATTAAAATTTTTAACACGCAGTAACTCAATGTCTTTAAAACAATGACTATAACAATATAATTAATAAAACAGATTTTCACACTCATATTAAAATAAAATGGTTTAAAATATAGCATAAAATGGTATCCATTTTAAACTTCACAGATTTTAATAATAATTGAACACAATTGTAGTGCAGAATAATAACCATTTTCTGAACACTTTTTTCTGCTTCATTTTACTATTATTTATAATATAAATTTAGAGCATATTTTTACCCAGAGAAAAATACAGCATAATTAGAAAATTATAATTTTTTTTAAATTTTAAACATTATGTTTTTTAAGAAACAAAATTATTTTATTTAGGGGTAAGTTTTTTAAAGCAAAATCAAAATGCCTACTAAATATAGCATGTATAGTTACCAATAATATTTTTTTATTTTCTTTGGTCACTCAAATTCTTCTTTTAGATTTATTTAGATATAGAGTTCTATCATGTAGTTACATTTGCACGTGTTACATTGGGGCAAACATTAATGAAGTTATAATATGAAAATGTTTCAAAATTTTTTTTTCACTTACAAAATCCAAATTTTCTAAATAACTTTTCTTTTAAGGATATCACATTCTGTGTTTTCCCTTCAATACCATGTTTTTTGCCATTGATAGTTTTTATACTATGATTTGTCTGGGAAATCTAAAGTGTTAAGACATTTTAGAGGTGGGGACCTGTGGGATATCCTTCAATTACTCGTTTCCTGGTATGATTTCTTTGCAGAACAAGTTGCTATAAAAGCCCACATCTGACCTCAGAGTCTCTCTGGCAGCCTGTTTCAACATGTAGTCTATTTTTCACATACCCAGCTCACCAGAGATAGCACTCACAAGGTCTGAATAGAAGACAGCATCATATCCTTGAACTTCCAAAACAATAAGCTAACTAAACTTCTTTTCTTTATAAAGCTAGCCTAACTCAGGTGTTCTGTTATAATGAAGAAAATCTAATAATACATCAGTAAATACTTTTTTATTAAAAAATATGATTCTAAATGGCTTTGATATTTTCCCCCAATACATTTATATCTGCTGCTCATGTTTTAAAATTCACCTTGTTTGAACTTATTGAATGGTCAAAATAAACAGCTTGCATAACAGTAACATAATATTCTTTATTCACATTATACTTAAGCTATTTTTGCTTGAAATCTCACATGCTTCAGTTAGTTAATCATGCTAATAAAAATAATATAAAGTTTCACATGGCCAATAACCATTGTAGTATGCCACTGAACTTAAGAAGTATTATACTTGCATAAACATCAATACATGGAAAAGATTTGCATTATCCAAATGAGTAAATATGGACTTGACATTGAAGAAGCCTACAATATGTAATAATAATTTATTATATTTTATATTAGTGCATAGTTCTTTCATTTTTCATTGTCTAAAACCCATATGTCTTTAATATTTTATAAAGATTAATATGTTGTAGCTGGGGTGCAGCTCATTGATAGAACATCTTCCTAGCAAGCATGAGGCCAAGGGCACTATCCCCAGCAGCAGTGCAACAAAATAAATTAATACATTTGTAAAATTACTCATCAGAATGTATTTGTGTATGCAATATATATATATATATAAAACATATATATATATATACATATATTATATGTATACTGGTATATATTGATGTGTAAGTAAAACAGTTTTTAATTAAATAAGTAGGAAATACTACTTACTTGTCCTTTGTTGTCCAAATTCATTTTGAGATTCTAAGTGTGAGTATATTTAGCAACATCAGTATGCATATTTTTTCCTGTGATCTTTTTCAAATTTGTCATGATCTTAAATGATTTTTGAACTTTTGTTATTTTAATGCCTGCCTATATTGTTGGTCTCACACAAAAATTCTTTGAATTCTATTCTACAAGAACTCCCAACATAGTATGGCAATTAAGAAAATGGGCTCTGGTGCTGGACTTCCTGATATCCAACGCATACAGGTCATCTGAGGTTATTTAACATTAAGTTTCTTATCAATAAAATGGAAATCTATATGTATATATATACATATATATATATATATATATATATATATATATATATACACACACTTCATAGAGTTGCTGGGAAATTGCAGTTTCATCTACTAATATAGTGAGCACTGTGTTAATGTTTGTGTTCAAATTATGATTACTTTGAAAATGAATGTTTCCTAATGATCCCTGATAATAATGTGGAATGATTAACAAAGACTATAAAACATTACCCCATTCAAAGGGGACTATTAAAGGAATGTGATCATGTGTATGTGTTTGGGGCGTAACCAGATAATAAATAGTAAGGTGTTATTAGCATTCACTGGTGAATGGATTTATTCTGGGGTATATAAAGAAGATAGCTGTGAAAACTTAGACATCAACACACTAACTTTTCTTAAATTCCACCCTGTCATCAGCAGTAGTTTCAGCCTGTGAACCATATCTTATTTCTTGATACACATCTGCCTGGGTTTATCATGATTCCTATTATTTCCCTAGTAATTATGTATGTTTTGTGCTTAACAATTTCACCATTTTCTGGTAAATACACTTATTCTTCAGTATGTCTGTATTTCACGATTTCTTTTTTCTCCCAACTTTATCAAATAAATGCAATAGTCTTTCCATGGATCCAACTGTTATTTTATAGAAACAATAACCAACTTGCTACATGGTGCTCAGGTTACTTTTTAGGGAGTAAGGTGGCTGTGCTTACTTACACAAAAAGTAACTCAAGGTGAAATTGCTGAGGGGATTGGCATATTACAGAAGGTAGTCACTGAATAATTATGCTAATGTAGCTGCTCAGAAAACGTTATTGCTTACTGCTGTCAAAAATATTTCAGATAATATTGATGACAGAGAGTTATAAAATCAAGTAAGTTCACTCAATATCTGCAAAGAATTGATGTCAGGATCCCACCCCACAACTTCAGCTGCCAAAATATGCATGTGCATGTTATTGTCCCTTATATGAAATGGCATAGTATTTGCATATAACCTGTGCACCTCCTCTCATATACTTTAAGTCATCTCCACATTACTTACACTACCTAATATCATGCAAATGTTATGTAAATACTTGTTATAGTGTATCATTTAAGGAACAATGAAAAGAAAAAGTGTGCATGTTCAGTACAGAATTTTTTTTTTTTTCTATTTTCAGCCTGCAGTGCCTTAAATCCATGGGGAAAGAATGCACAGAAGAGGGAGGGCCAACTGTATAATATTAATGGTATTAAGAAATGATCATTGAAAGGAGGAGTTTAATGTGGAAAAATGGCTTTATTGACATGGATTCATGCTCTCCCATAACTCAGCCAACACCATATAAATTAATTGGCAAAACTGTTAAAAATATTTTGTTGCTCAATTGCTGTTTACAAAATATTTTATGAAAAGTAAATGGGCTGAACTTATAGATGTTCTGTCTCCTCTTTAAAAATAATTTTATAGCCAGTAAAAATTTTTCACTCCTGTCAGCTCATTATGAAGACATTTTTTCATTACCCACAGAATCATCATTACTTCTGCTTAACCCAAATTCAGTAATGAGACATTTAACCCTGAATAAGCTTCAGTCAGATGTACAGATGGAGAATACATTGGTGTTCTAAGTGGGATGAGGCGGAGAGGAAAATGTGCAAGTGAAAAGTCCCCTCTGTGTGGCCTGAAGGTCACTTCACAGGTAACTAATGTTCCAAGTGAAAGAAAACCAAGTAGCAAACTATTGACATTTAGATTTTTAGGAGAGATTTGTTTTTTCTCATCCATTCCTAGGCTCAGAGTAAAGGTCCCTATAACAAAACACATATGAAGAAGAGAAATACATAAGTTTACATAAAATAAGTTTTTTAAGAAATATATATTTTTAGTTATAGATTGACACAATACCTTGATTTTATTTATTTCTTTTTATGTGGCACTGAGAATCAAACCCAGTGCCTCACATGTGTGAGACAAATGCTCTATCTCTGAGCTACAACTCAAGACCAAAAATAAGCCTTTAATGACATGTCAGATTGTATCCTCGTTTTGTACATAACCAAAAAGAATAAATTAAAAACAAAAACATGGGAATGTTCAGAAGTGAGGATGCAAAGAAACTGGAGACCTGTGTAATTTATACTAAGTTTGGTGAAATGGATAGTTGCAGATAAGCATGATTGGGCTAAATGAGTATGATCCAGAGGTAATAAATTGGAAGTGGGAGATAGGCAAGCTGTATTTTTCAGTTTCTTCTCTGAGTTTCTTACTTTCCTCTGGGTGTGGGTATTATGACCTGCTGCATAGGAAATTTAGAAAATTCATTTTTCTAGTCATATGACCTTATTCAGGGAGAAGGTGTATGGGGAAGGACAGATTGACCTTCTTGATTTGGCTCTTTTCTCAAATGTTGAGGTGCATGGAGTTGGGGTAACATTACTTTTACCCTGTGGTGTTTAAAACAAAATAGGTGCAATTTTCATAGTAAAGACTATGTTGTTGAAGTGTTCAAAAGCACAGATTTGTTTAAAGCACAACACACACACACACACACACACACACGTATGTATGGTTAGTCCTGAGTTTCTGTAGGGGATTGGTTGCACAGTTCCCTGCTGATACCAAAATCAAGTCCCTTATGTGGCATAGTACTTACATATTACCTACACATACCCTCCCATGATCTTTGAATCATCTCTAGGTTACTTACAATACTAATACAATGCTGCTCATGCTACATAAATAGTTGTTACACTGTATTTTTTATGGTTCAGTGACAAGGAAAATTTACATACATGTTTTGTTCAAGTTCAACTTATTTTTTTCTGAATATTTTTAATCTTTGGGTGAATCCATGGATGTGGAACCTCTAGATGTGGAAGGCAAGTTATATATTCACCACACATACACACACAGTTGTGCACAACTTCCTTTGAGGGAAGTAAGAGCATTTAGAGACATGTTTTTACTGCTTGTTATTATTTGAATGTTTGTCTCTCCAAACCACTTTGACATTCAATCCCTAATATACAGAAATGATTAGGAGATAAGGCCTCATGTGAAGTGTGTAGGTCATGAAAACTCACCCTTGTGAATGGGCTATTCCTGTTGCAAACAGGTCTTTTAGAAGTAGATACACTTTACTCTTGTACACTTTACCACCTGAAAATGTAGCACAAAAGCCCTTGCCAGATAATGGGCACCTGATCTTGGACTTCCCAGACTCCATAACTGTAAGAAAATAAATTTCTGTTTATTATAATTTACTCAGTCTCAGGTGTTCTAATATAACAACACATGATGAATCAAGACAGCACCATAAACAGTGGTTTCTCAAACATTTGTTCTCATTTCAACCCTGTGAAAAATGACAATCCATATTTATTTTCTAGTAGTGTTTTAAAGAAATATCCATAAACTATACAGCATCATTCCATTCTCTTTAATATATTAAATTTATTGAACTTTTAGAAGGTCATATGAAATCAGACTTAATGATTTCCTTTGTTATCCAAAAAGGATCTAGGTGCAGGAAATTCAGGATACATTGGCTTCTTATTTGCATTCTAATTTTTGCTCTTAAAATTCCATGAAGTCTGTGCTCTTTACTGAGCAATATCATTGCTTAAAAGAAGTCTCTGTATTTGAAGGAGAAAACTGTTATGCAAAAGATGTCCTAACAGTTCTACATAATTCATCTCTGCACCAGGGGCACTAGATCACCTTGTTTGGATAGGGTCCACCAGAACAAAATAATATGAGATAGTCTCTTGCAGTTTGCATTCATAGTATCTAGCCTACATACCTAGAGGTTACTGGTGTTTTGAGCAGTAGTTAATAGCTATCTGTAGAATGCTTATTTAATTTTTCAATTTAAATGCTTTGATAATGCTGGAGGCAGTACAGATATATAAACAACTTGTTCTTGGCCTCAAGAGGTGTTATTATTGCTTAGGATGAGCAATTATTCAAGATATCCTCCGGGGATGTGGGATGTGACAGACGACACATTGGCACTATTTAGAAGCAGCCTGCCAGATGGTCAGAACCTGCAGAGGTGGAATGAGGACAGTATGAAGGGACCTGGGGCAAAACAGTTTTTCTTCAGCAATCTGGTAGCAGTAGCATTTGGTAGTTTGAGGGACCAGACACCAAGATTTGGGGAAAAAAAATATAAACTCCAAATTTATGTAAAAATTAGTCAAATGTGAGTAGAAGGTAGGCCTGTTTTACGACTCATTACATTCACAATATAGTCATCTTCAAAGGCCTGATAAAATGGCTGTGTTTACTTCATCACAAGACAACATACAAGTTATAGTAAAATTTTGTATTTTCTATTATAAAACAAACTGTTTCCCTCCAGTCCCAGGCAGAAAAGAGCTGGTATTGTTCTGGCCACAGTTCAAACAATTATTTAAGCTGCTCAGTTTCAGGAATGTAGTTCCTCTCTTCCAGTCTCCATGTTGTCTGCTGCTTGTGGTGCCCAGGACCCCACTCCCTTCCCCAGCCAGGACGTCATGAGTGGATGAGTATGTACAGGGAAGCAGATGAACCAGTAATGGGTGGTAAAGGGAAGGAAGGCAGCACTCAGTCACTTCCATATTTCAATTATATAAAATGTATAAAGGAGCATTATTTAGTGGAGAGAATTTATTCAAGGGCAATACCAGAGACCACCTACCCTGGCATTATAACTCCTACACTGTTTATAGTGCCGTTTCAATTCATTATGTGCTGTTATAAGACAACACCTGAGATTGGGTGATTTATAATGATCCTGCTTGCTAGAACACAGGAGAGAAGTTATAAGAATAGCTCATCATGCTTCATTTAGATTTTAGGTTAAATATATTATAATTTAAATACAATAAAATATATGTGTCTTGCTTGCTATACCTTTGTGGTAAGTCTTGAAATCCTATAGTAAATTGTCTACCAAACTTCAAATTATTTTTCAAAACAGTTTTGTTTATTCTAAACTATTTGTTTTCAATAAATTATGCATAATTTTGTCAAATTTATGGAATTTCTTGCTAAGGTTTTGATTTGGAATTGCATAAATGCCATAGTCTTACAGCTTACCAACTTACTTCAAAATCCATACATAATTTTTACAAAATTTCTAGAACAGATGTTTTGCCAAATTCTTTCATACATGTTTTGTTTTTGATACTATTACCAATGTTTTAATTTTAATTTTATATTCTATATTTGGTTACTGGTATCTAAACATGCAATTACTGTTTTATATATGAACATTTTATTTGGGGAACTTGCCAAGAACACTTATTTATTTTGTTATATGATTTTAGATTTCTCTCAGTTTCTTTACATAGATTATTATGATTTGGGGATAGTTTTTAAGTAGGAATTCTGCCTTATTCTAAATTTTAAAGTGTTCAGCCTTTTACCATTAAACATGATATTAGCTATAGGTTTTTCAAAAATGATCTTTATTATTTGGAAAACTGTTTATTATATTCCCAAGTGCATGAGTTTAAAAAGTTACAAACGTTCAAACATTTCAAATGTTTGCTTTGCCTCTATTGAAATGAACTTGAGTTGCTTTTTTATTTATTAAATTAGTGTGTTCAATCACATTGATTTTCAAATATTGAAATATTTATTTCATTGTGCATAAATTCAACTTAATTATATATTATTATTCATGTGATACTATGTTTTTTAGGATTTTTGTATTTGTGATCAAGACATACCTTGGTCCACAATTTTTGTTGTTGTTGTTTTTTACTTTACTGTTGTATTAGAATTCTCTGGAAATATATTAGAAGATCACCAGGAGCTACAGGGGCAAAGGAAATGAACACCATGTCAGTTGCCCTTCAAGTAGATCTTTTCGGGGCTTCCTTTATCCCACCTGTGATCACTTGCACTTCATATTTCTCTAGAGCCTGATCCGTTTCATTTTAGTCTTCCTTTCTGCAACTTCCTCCACAGGAACTGAGTTCTCTAGACCAGCTTGTGATACTTGTGAATCATTCATTGATGGTGGATTTTTAGCACGTTTATGCAATGCATTGAGACTGCATCCCAAACTCCCCTGAACCTTTCTGTTTGGCTTCCTTCTCCACTTGGGTAGATGAATACTTAGAGAATTGGGCGGATGCCACACTTCCTAGGGCTCCACCATCCATCATGTTCAGAGTAAGCAGGCTGTAAGCAATTCAAAAGGGCCCTATGACTATTTCCCTAGAGGACAGCTTCTCTTCAAGCTCTAGGTGGATCCCCTTGCTGGAGAGTGAGGCAGGCAGCCAGTGGATCTATTGGCTGAATTTTGTAGTTGTCCAGCACCACTGAGTCATCTTAGGGCCAGATGTGCAGCTGAGAAGTCAAATGCAGCAGGAGCATGATTTGTGGATACCTGCAGACCCATGGTGCTCAGAGAAGCATTCTGCTGCCCACTCAGGCATTCTGTAACATCTACATCAGATTTGGGTATGAAGGATATGTTGACCTCAAAAATAAGTTGGTAAGTATTCCCTTTTCATTTTCAGTTGATCTGAAAAACCACTTAATTTTTTTTGTGTGTGTGTGTGTTTTTGTATGAAGTTTTGTAACAACTAAAATTCAGATGTTTTAATATGTTTCTGTTCATTGTCTTTCAAAAGTTACTGAAATCTTTTGTCGATTTTTTATTAAACTTTCTATTGAATTTAAGTTATGTTTTATTAAGTTAGTTGTTTATTTGTTTCCATTATTTTTATTCTTTCAATGCCTTAGAATTTATCATGATGTCCTCTCGTTCCTTCTTGCTATTGGCAGTGTTTATGCATGTATGTGTGCTTTTGTATGTTTAATTCTCTATCTAACGAGAACTTTCAAGTTTGTAAGTTGTAGCAACTGTATTAACTCTTTCATAGAAGTAGTTTTGCCCTTTCATGTTTTGCTTTTTTTAGTAAGCTTTTCTTACTTCTGTTGCATTTTAACTGTTGCTGATTATGGTGTTTACCCATGGTTTTACTAAAAAAAATAAATCACTCTTTTAAACTGTTGTCAATGCACAAACATCTATCACTGTTTTTAAACATTTCCTTTTTACAATGTAAGACTTTATGGTAACAATTCCCTAAAAGTAATGCACTAGCCATGTCTTATAAATTCATATGTTACATATTTATTATTAAATTTTAATTATATTCTGATTTCTGTTATTTTTATTTTTAATGCTTTGTTTATATAGATGTGTGATGTTTAATTCAAAATATTTGCTGATTAATTGGATATATTTATAAATGTGCAACTTAACTAAGTTGTGATCAGAGAACAGACTTAAATTTCAAAGTTTTACCATTTAATAAGTTTGTTATTTGCTTAGCATTTGATCTATCAGTGAATCACATTCTCTACTGGGGGAAAAAGTATATTTTAGAACTCTTTCTTATAGTTCTGTAAATACCAGTTCTGCCTCATTGTTGATAGTTTTCATATCACCTATCTTCTTACTAATATTCATTTGTCATTAGTTTTACCAATTACTGAAAGAGATGCATTAATATTCTTCAATTGTGTTTATCTGTCTTTATCTTAATTCTGTCCATTTTATTTTCAGAAAAAGTGAAGCACTCTTAATAATGTATGTAACTCTCTGGGATTTTGTGAAAATGGAAGAAAAAAACATGCACACATTGTCTCATAAAATGCTATCCTATAGTTAAAAGTGTTTCCCAGATTTGTTGAATCTTTTAGATGTATTTCAGATGCACACACATAGGATTTAATAAAAACATATTTGGAGCTGTGTGTACTTTGAAATTCCCACATGATTTTTTTTTCATACTCATTGAATCTTTAGTGCTTAATTTCTGATTATCTTCATTGTTGCAAAGTGTGTCCTTTAAAATATTTCATCAAAGACAATTATCTAGCTTTTATGATTTAAACACATGGAAATAATTCTGCCTTAGGAAGTAACTTATAATAATCAATTTCAACTCTATCACTTTCTGTGAGCATTAACTTGACATTGTTAACTCAGATTACTGATCTATAAATTTGGCTTGGTGAGAGAATAGAATGAGTGGATACATGTAAATAAATTTTTAAATAGCCACTGCATATTAAGATACCAAGTGTTACTTAATGCTATAGTCATCTTCTTTGTAGATTTAATTATTATTATTTTGTAAAATTTTACTCAAGCTAGATTGATAAAACAGAGATAGACTGATAGAGACAAGTAGAAAATGTGTTCGTTCCAGAAGATTTTTCTCTCAATATGTTGATTGGTTAGCTAATACATAGTATTTTAGTCATAGTTTTGACTGTTATAACTAAAAGATCTTACCAGAACAATTGTAGAGGATGAAACTTTTATTTGGGGGCTCATGGTTTCAGAGGTCCCAATCCATGGAAGGCCAGTTCCACTCCTCAGGGCTCAAGGTAAGGTAGACTATCATGGCAGAAGAGAGTATCGAAGGAAAGCAACTCACACAATGATCAGAAAGCAGAGACTCACTTACCAGATACAAAATATATACCCCAGAGACATGCTTCCAATTTTGAACCTCCTCCAGCCGTACTCTACTCACCTTCAGTTACCACTCATTAATCTCATTCACTGATTTGGTTAAGGCTTTCATAACAAAATCATGCCTAATCTAAACCTTCTTACATTGTCTCTTACAGAGCTTTTGGGGTACACATCACGTCCAAACCGTAACACATGGGAAAAGTCAATATTTTATCTACTATAATCCCCTTTATCCATGGGGGATACATGCCAAGACACCGGTGGATGTCTGAAAATGTGGATATTACAGAACCATATATAATGAGTTTTTTTTATATACATACATATGATAAAATTTAGTTTGTAAATTAGGCACAGTAAGAGATTAGCAACTATAATAATGAAATAGAACAAGTATAACAAAGCACTGTAATACAACTTATTTAAAGCTTATTACTTGTATATTTATGGAATTTTGCATTTACTATTCCCAGACCATGTTGAATACTAAGAAATCAAACCACTGAAAGTGAAACTGAAAATAAAGGAGACTACTGTACTCTGCAGAAGAAACACCTTTTGTCTGCCTGCAGTGGACTGATTTACAATACTAATGTCTAATAAAAAAAAAAAAACTCTCATCTACTTTATTCAAACCTTATCCTTGTGAGTAAGAGCAAATAGATGAAATTATAATGTCCAGACATAATGACAAGGCAAAATATATGTAAAATTAATTATCTTAAAGTCTTTCCAGCATATTTTTATTCTCTGTCAATTTTTCATAATCCTGTTAATCCCAAATAAAAAGAAGGACACAAAGAAAAGTAGAAACCAGTAAAAAGGTTGACTTTTTCAGAGGTATTTAAAAACCCCAAACTCAGGAGGAGTCTGTACCAGACCTTATAAAATACAGTGCTTCCTCTCTTTATGCACACTCCATAAAGACATTATGGAAATGACTTCAGGGAAATCAAATTTCAAAATCTTAACTCTGTATGACAAATAATGTAGAGTGAATTCAGCTTCAAGTAGATAGAATGATTAGAGCAAGGAAATGATGCTCTGTGTAGGTGTAGGCTATAAACATTCTGTCCATGTCATTGTAAGATTATTGACAAAATTCTTCTGGGAAACATATGGTTGACTGAGTTATAACAATGTTAAATAACACCTGTGTCCCTAATTAGAATGCCTCAATTTAGTTAATCCTAAATATCAAAATCAGACTCATTACTCTTTACCAGGGCTAAGTTAATCACAAAATAATGACTAATATCAAGATGTCAAATCCACTTAGAATTACTGAGGCTAATTGTACAAAAAGTGAATTGGATATATTTATCACAGTCAACTAAAGCACAATTAGGTACAGAATATTATTTTTTCCAACAACACACCTCCTGTTTGAGGCCCATTGCCTAGAACCTCATTGGCATATCACATTTTGAATTTGTCTAGAAACAATTGAATGTAGCAGAAGTCTTCACTGTTCAAAAGCCAGTGAAGTAGCTGGGCGCGGTGGCGCACGCCTGTAATCCCAGCACTTTGGGAGGCTGAGGCAGGAGGATCGCGAGTTCAAAGCCAGCCTCAGCAATGGCGAGGCACTTAGCAACTCAGTGAGACGCTGTCTCTAATAAAAACACAAAAAAGGGCTGGGGATGTGGCCCAGTGGTCAAGTGCCCCTGAGTTCAATCCCCGGTACCACAAAAAAAAAAAAAAAAAAAAAAAAAAAAGCCAGTGAAGTCAGAAGACCAATGAGCAGAAAACTATGAAGAAAATTACCAAAAATAATATCATATTTGGAAAAACTAATTTTTTTCCCCTTTACCTAGAAACGGATCATTGCATCCTTGGTAGAGAGTAATTCAATGAATGGCCTTTACTGCACCAAGCAAAGCTGAGAGATAGGTCAGTTTAATTTCACTGACTTTGTGTTTATGAGAATCACATAGTAACAATAAAACAACAATGCTGGTGCTCTATTCCAAAACGGTCTGGTTATTTGTATCTGGATGTGTTCCTGACATGATGATTTTTAAGAGCTCTTGAATTGATGTTTTGAAAATATAGTAGGGGAGGAAATAAGATTTAATAAGATGAAGAAAGAGATAATTCCTCCCCTGATAAGGGAAATAGTATGAAAAATATAAACTCAGTCCACTAAAATGCAAGTATCTCAAGCTCTTGATGGTAGAAGGCAGTACAAAGTATAAGATGAAGGTAAGGAAGGAAAGGATGGAGGAATTTGAACCAAACATTTGGAAGGTGATATATGTAAAGGAAGCTAAGCAAAAAAAATGGCAGAGTCAGCTTTGGTTAAGTTGGACTTTCTCATCAAGATGTTGGGACTTTATTTGAAGAGCAAGATCAGATAACTTCTCTATCTAAGATTTTAAAAGCATTTTAAGAAAACAATTACATAAATTATGAATAAGAAAAAGATGGTGAGAAATGGATAAAATATACACATTTGTATTTATGCTTTGTTAAATTAATTGGAGAATTCGATTTATTTTATTGAAGAAATGTAAGTAGCATCTGATTTCAATGAATGAATGAACATATGAAAGTACAATTATCTGATGATGTTCCTACTACTGTTAATACTAATTACAATATGCTGATAAATCGAATTTGCCAAGCATGGGGATGCATGTTTTAATTTTTAATTGCTTTTGTTTATCCCCCAAATCCAGAGAGGTAGAATTCAATGAGAAAATTATATTTAAAAATTATTAAGTGGTTACTTTGCTCCAGGTTCTCTGAAAACTCTTTACATACATATATTAGTTCCATTCTTCTTAGATCCATTGTACCCATTATTTTATTATGTGCATTTAAAATGTGAATTTCAGGGCTGGGAATGTTCCTCATTGGGAAGAGTTCACCTAGCATGCAGGAGAATTAGATTAGGATTCAAGTCCTAGTACCAGAAAAAGTGAAAATAAAATAAAATGTAAATTTTTGAATCAAGGAAAAGAATTAACTTTTCCATGTCTCTAAGGTGATAAATGTGCAATTCCAGTCTTTATTAATACGATGAATATACTTTGTACACAACCAGAGATATGTAATGTGCTCTATAAGTGCAATATGAAATGTAATGCATTTGGCTTTCATTTATAACAACTTAGAATAATTAATAAATAAAAATTAAAAAATACAATGTAACATATGCTAAATTCCATCTTATATACTTTGAAAATTTTCCTCTAGTTAGATAAAGTAGAGGGAGAACAATATAGAAGGAAGAGGAGAGTGTTGGTGTATTAGTTTTCCAGTTTTGCACAGCAAATCACCACACTTACTGACTTAAACAACAAAAATGTATTATCCTTCAGTTGACATGATTCAGTAATCAAGGCACCCAGTGGCAGAGTTGGATCTTACATAGCTAAATATGAAGGTGTGCCCAGTTCTCAAATGGGAGCCCATCTCTGCTTGCAGCAGTCCTTTTATTGAGACCTTTTAGCATTAAAAGCCAAATATATGTTCTTGGCATTCTCATGCCTCAAAACTCTTTTTTTTTTTTTTGTGGTACCGGGGATTGAACTCAGGGGCACTCAACCACTGGGTCACGTCCCCAGACTGTTTTTTTTTTTTTTTTTTTTTTTTTTTTTTTGTGGTACCGGGGATTGAACTCAGGGGCACTCGTCCACTGGGTCACATCCCCAGCCCTTTTTTGTATTTTATTTAGAGACAGGGTCTCACTGAGTTGCTAAGTGCCTCGCCACTGCTGAGGCTGGCTTTGAACTCGCGATCCTCCTGCCTCAGCCTCCCAAAGTGCTGGGATTACAGGCGTGCGCCACTGCGCCTGGCTTCATGCCTCAAAACTCTTTCACTACAGTTGCTGCTGCATCTCCACTTCTGTTTTTGCCCTTCCTCTCCCTGCTACCAGAGATAACTCTTCAATGGTTTTGATGTGTGTATGCTGCCTGTCACGGCCAGCCACGGCGCCGCCACGGGAGGAAAACTCTCGGAGGCAGAGTTAAGCTTTTACTACTTTTACTTCTACTTTCTTAGAGCTTAGAGAGGGAAAGAAAGATTTTTCTTCTTAGCTTAGAGTAGAGTAGCTTAGAGTAAAGAAAGATAGAGCTTAGCTTTTCTCCTTAGCTTAGAGTAAAGAAAGATAGAGCTTAGCTTAGAGAAAGACTAGAGCTTCTTTCTTCTCTCTTCTTTCTTCCTTCTTCTGTCTTCTGTCTTCTGTCTTCCTCGGGAGCCTCGGCCTTACTCTGACCAGTCCTCTGGAGCCTCGGCCTAACTCTGGCCAGTCATTACTTCTTCTATCTGGTTTCTCTTCTGTAACCGCTCTGCCTACGTTCTGGCCGCTCTGATTCTTCTGACCGACCGAGTGACTGCCCGGCTGACTGAATTCTCCGTTCTCCTAACTCAGACCGCTTTCACCCGGTTATATACCTTCAGGTTTGCGGGTGCCTACAGGTGCGTCACATACATATCAGGTGGAACTTATGGCTTCCAGCTAGCTACAACAGTCCTTCCTAATTAGGGCTCCTTCAGATGTGAGTTTTCCCCAAAAAGCTCATGTGTGAGACAATGCAAGAAGGTTTCAAGGAGAAATAATTGGGTTTATCCTTAAAGTAATCAACAGATTAATCCCTGATGGGATTAACCAAGTGGTAACAGGAGGGAAGTGGTGTATGGCTAAAGGAAGTAGTTCATTGGCAGTATAGCTTTTGCAGGTATGTATTTTGTATCTGGAGAGTGGAGTCTCTCTCTCTTTCTCTCTCCCTTTCCCTCTCTCTCTCTCTCCTTTCTAATCATCATGTAAGCTGCTTTATTCTGCCACACTCTTCCACTATGATGTCCTGCCTCACCTCAAGCCCCAAGGAATGGAGCCAGCCACTTATGGACTGAGACCTCTGAAACCATGAGCCCCCAAATAAAGCTTTCCTCCTATACAGTTGTTCTGGTCAGATCTTTCAGTTGCATCAGCCAAAAAGTTGACTAAAGATATCCCCAGTCTTATGGGCTCAGGTTATTAGTAAAAGGAAAACTAGGTAATCTTCACATTAAAGGTAATTGACTTTAGACTTTAATTACACCTGCAAGATCCTTTCATAATGGTTTCTAAATTAGTGTTTGAGAATCTGGATAATGGAAATCATGTAGGATGGGAATCATTTTTAGAAGTATTCTTACCATAAATACATAAAATTTCACATATACCCTCCACAAAATTAACATCTGGCCAGTGGTATCAGCTCTTGGAGTAGAGTAGATATAGATATAGATGTTAATAACAATGTGTCACATATTCAAAGTAGCTATAATAGTGAATATTAAGTATTGTATCATAAATAAATGTTAAATAATCTTATCAATGAGTATGCTAATTATCTTGAGTTTGTATAATACAATATATTCATGTATCAGAATATTATACTATAAACCATAAATGTATATAATTATTATTTGTCCATTAGAAATAAAATAAGGGTTGAAAGTTGTAGAAGGTATATATTAAGATATTACAAATAGAGGTAGATCTGTGCTAATCCCAGGAACACTAATTTCAGGTAGGGGCAATGGGGTTAGGAAAAAAGAAAAAAAAAAAAAAATGAAACGGACAAAAAAAAAAAAAAAAAGGTGCTCAAGAAGGGCATGTTTATCTTTTCTCTGGAAACTAAGGTGAAGAACATTTCAAAAGGTCATATTAATTTCAGGAGATGCTGTGAACAGATTAAATAATGTTTCATAAGCAAATGATGTTTTAACCATTAGTTGTGCCAGTCATAGCTAGTTAAATTTCTTCATGAAGTACAAATATGCATATCCCAAATTCATGGAATGTAGTTGTGACAGGATTTAAGGTGGAATCATTTGGGGAAAACTCGAATAAGAAAGCAGAAAATCTTAGGCTGTATTGGAAGAGCATTAAAGATAAAGAAAAATATTTTGAAAAAAATTAAAAATTGAGCAAATAGGACTAATACTATAGAGAAAAAACAAATCATAGCTTTGACAACAAGGAAAATTATTATTTTTTTGGTTTCTAAAGTCCAAGCTGAAGTATAATACATTGTTAAAAATGAAAAAGTAAAAAAAAAAAGATAAGAGAAGCTATGAAAAATGTAATCTAAGAGATTACACAAAATAGTTCCTTTTAATTAGGAGAGTATAATATTTGAAAAATATCATTGTTTCTAGGTGATTATGTGTGTACTACTTGATGTTGGGAAGAAAATTTTTTCAATATACATAGAGAAAATAAAGTGAATAGTGTCTTCAGTTGACATTTAGCAAATAAAGTTTATGGAGAATATTTTAAAATCTAAAGGTTGTCATGAAAAGAATGAATAGTTAGAGGGGATTATCAAAATAATTATGAACGAATCCTTGGTAATCTATAACTTGTATACAATGGACAAAGTTTAAACAAAATGTTCAGTTTAATAATATGTTATACAAATAGATTATAAAAAATTAAAATATGAATTGCAGGAAGCAGTAGAAATAAAATTGTTGAGGGTGGCTCTCCCTCAACTAATTGTGCAAAGGATAGAGTAAAAAGGATAAAAAAATGTTACTTTTAATAATATACTCTGTCACTCCTTTATAATATTATGTGTATTAATTTCATAAAATATAAAAATAACTCAAAAAGAATTAAGTCCAAGAATAGGTATTAAATTATAGAAATTTCACTGAGTTTTTGTAATTTTATCAAAAACATGTTTGATTATGTAATAATTAACAATAGAATAGTTATTTGTGTAGTTATTCAAATTACCATGTTCTTGTCAGATCATGGTTGCTAGAATTGTCCTTTTATGTTATGGGGGTATGGAAGCATGATGGTGCGTTCTAGTAAAATCTCTGTTTTATGATTTTCTTTACTTCTCTAGTGAAAAAACTAGATCAAATATATTTTCTCATGACAATATGAATAACACAATGTGTCTCCTGAAATGAGTACTGGGAAAGTAGCTGTAAGTTAGGAGAAACTTTTTCTGTCTTGTGGTAGAAGTATCTTCTCCTGGGAACCGGAATCTCTAATTGAATAGAGTCATCAATTTGAAGGATGGAAGTGCAAATTTCCCATGGGATTCAATGAGCATAATAGTGGGAGCAACTATGCCTACTTTATCATTCATTTCCCAAAATCACATATTCAAAATTGGTGGTCATAGAACCATATGAATTATGCAATGGTGAGTGATTCAAAGATTGTGCCTCATCCTTAGGACAGCATCCAAATGTTTAGAGTGTTTTCACAGCAAGCAATCCAAATGTATTCTAAGGTATTAGGATATGATCTTCTATGCAATATAGGACAAGAATATCTTATGGAACTATGTCATCATTAGGTCTCATACATTCTTAGTCTAAAGTAATTTTATGCAGGATACCATAATGTTAGGTGATTCTTGATACCTAAATTAGTAGTACTGGCTAGGACACCATGTTGATCTCTGTTGCTACAGATCTAACATACTGCAGCAATTGATGGCTTCTGGGTTCCATTATTGTCACCGTGTTTTCAAATATTTCAAGTGTCTATTGTGCATTCACTAGGTGCCCAAGCACAGGAAATGGTTGACCTCTGTTGGGCAGGACAGTCTGTATGCTTTTTCATTTTTTTTTAGTATCCTATTGGAGTATGGTTATAGCTATTTGGTTGGCACCAATGAAAGATTCAAAAATTCAAACTTTTCTCAGTCTTGTTTTTCTACTATTCAAGCCTTGCCTTTTCCATGTTCCCAATTATTAGCCTAGATATTCATGACTGCTTTATTACCACCTGAACAGTAATTGATTCAGTCCCTGGATCCCCTCCTCAGGGCCTTTTTCCTATGACTTCTTTTTTCAAATGTTCTTGTTTTGGGTTCGTCCATAGAAAACTCTACACTACAAAGATTTGAGTATAGTTTGTTTATTTTGAAGGTGATCCAGCAAGAGTTGATAGTGACAAGAAGTAGTAAAAAACAGAGCAAATAATTTTAAACCAGTTATGACTGTGTGCACTTGTAAGGGAGTTGCCTTAGGGAACTGATGAAAGAGTATGACATATACTTCAGTTATCCCAAATAAGGAACAAGAATTATGTGGTATTTTTGTTATTAAATGAGACCCTCTTCTGGGCATTTGCTCGCTATTGTTCTCTTTTGACTTGTACATGGACCAAGTGTTCTCTTAGGCCATAAAAACAGCAATAGACAAAGTTCACAGATATTTCAAGTATACAGCCTTTATCCTGTAAAGCATGAAGCCATGCTGACAACTTTATTACTATCATAGACTCTAGGAATTTGTACCTAGATAGCACTTGCAAATTGTCCAGTTTTAAAATTTCCTAAAGAAATTTAGGAATCAACTAATATGCTTAAAAATTGAAATGAAGGAAATAAATAATTTACAAATCAGCAAAAAGAGAGATCAAGTGATCAGAAGTTACAATGTGAATACAAGTATACATTTCTGGGAGGAGTAGAATATTACACATACAGGGGCATTGTTATCCTACAAGTCACTTAGAAAAATAGGAAATTGATGGAGACATAGACTATACCTTTATAATATAAGTTATCTTTCATGTAATCATAAGCAATATCATCTGTAATACCTATTAGACTGCTGGAGAACCAACTTGATACTAGTATCAAGTCTATGCTTAAGAGTTAGAGATAGTTTTTGTTAGAAAGAATTAAAGAATAATAGACTGTATAGAAATAACATTTTTATTTGATTATTTGTTCAGGTTTATATGTATTATTTTTTTATTTTTTAGATGTTGATGAACCTTATTTTATTTATTTATTTATATGCAGTGCTGAGAATTGAACCCAATTCCTCACACATGCTAGGCAAGCAGTCTACGACTGAGCCACAATACCAGCCATATTCAGGTATATTTTTGAATATTGTTTTAAATCAATATTCTCTAAAGCATGCATGACTAAAAACAAAG
Source organism: Tamias sibiricus (assembly GCA_025594165.1). Lineage (NCBI taxonomy): Eukaryota > Metazoa > Chordata > Mammalia > Rodentia > Sciuridae > Tamias > Tamias sibiricus. The sequence continues at coordinate 146,372,421 of CM046662.1, forward strand.
ATCTAGCAATTAACTAGGCAGATACTAGAATAATAGAAAGAATATATAAAAATATTTTAGAATATTAGATTATATAAAATCCTCAAAGATAAGATGAGAGGGCCAATGAGTTAAAAGGCATAACATTTATTTTAGTTTAAGTATCCAGGCAGGATGCAATGTTGTTAATTCCTTCTACAACAATTGCATCAAGAATCTACTTTATTGTCATATATTTTCTATGGAAGGGAACAAGTAGCCTACACATCAGAAGAATTTGATGTGTATGTCATACAGCAAAAACATGAAAATAAACTAAATAAAATTGAAGGAGAATCTGCATTGTGTTAACTTAAAAAGAGTTCATATAGGCTAGTGGCTATGACTTAGGCTTGGTATAATAAATACCATCTTATGATACAGAGTTAAAAAATGTAATACATTTCATAAGGAATAAAAATATGATCAGAACTATGGATCTATGAAAGGATCATTTGGGACTTGTAGAATACTACTTGTTTAGTTCAGTTGAGAGTTCCTAATGGAGGATAGAACTGAGTAGGCAGCCTGACTTTGAAAGTCTAAGTGGTTTAGCATTCACCCTGTAGGAAATGGGGGGTAACCAATGACTTCTAAATAGAAAAGTGGCATGATTAGAAGCATGAAAAATGTTTAGGTTATGCAACGAAAATAAAAAGCTAGGGGATCACATAATAACTGATTATTTAACAGCAAAAATGAAGTGAGGAATGGATATCAGAATTAGATGTCAGAATAAAATGGAATCCCTTAAAAAAATGCCATTTCCACAATTATCAAAGAAAGTACACAAAGGAAATTATGATATTATTTTCCCTTCCCTGCTTCATACACTACCTCTGACCTAAATCATGCAAAAAAAGATGATGATTAAGATTAATTATCAAGCTAGAAGTCTACCAATGGAAAAAAAAAATGTATTGATACCACATCCCAAAGACATATAATTCAGGGGAGAGAATACAAACCCTAAAATATCTTAATAATTATTTTAGTAGTCATATTAATATAGCCTTCAGTATAGACAGATAGAGGGATGCAGGAAGAATAATGTAATTGAATATTACTTTCCCTAAAGTCCATCACTGGACTATTTCTGTGAAGGATACAAACCTTAGTCATATAGTCACAACATCCAAACCTTTCAAAACTAATCACAGAGTTATTTGAAATTTTAATGGATTTATTTTTGTCCCCATTAATATGTCCCCTTAGTCACCTCAGAAAGAGATAAAGATATACTTTAGAGAAAATAACGAGAAGAAAAACATGATTAACTGCAGTTATAAGATCCTGAAGGAAAAACAAGGCTTGCTGTTTGGTTTAGAAAGCGTCTTTCACCAGTTATATTAACAGGGTGATAATGTGGTCACAAAGATCTCTGGGTTAAGCACATGCTTATTAGAAGCAACTAGAGGTCAGCTAATGAACCAAAGGACTCTGCACTGGGGCTGGGATTTTGGCTCAGCGGTAGAGCGCTCGCCTAGCACGTGCGCGGCCCGGGTTCGATCCTCAGCACCATTTACAAATAAACACATTGTGTACAACTAAAGCAAATAAATAAATATTAAAAAAAAAAAAGGACTCTGCACTGAGCATGCAGTAAGTCCTTTTACCTACTAAATACCTTCTAGTGTGTTTATCAGAACTTTAACCATATAGGCCATCTCAACATCTTAAAAGGTTTTATATTATATATTGCAGTATAATATATATGATACACACACACACACACACACACACACACACAGGCAAAGTCAATATCTTGGGTTTCACATACATTTGTTACATTCTCACATATAATAAGATTTTATTTTGTTTTCTATGTCATATCTCAGACTTATCTTGGGGAACTATAAAATTTTTATACCAAACATAAGGGAAAATGTCAGTACCTTTCCCAAAAATATATAGTGATATTTTTGAACATTTTATGTAATCAATGAAATACCCTGGAAATCAGATGCTAGAACATTCTTTCTGTAGGATGTATTTTCAAAGTTTTCTGAAAGAAATTAAATATTCCCTAGGCATATATGGACTTTAAAATATACTCCTTAATCATAAAGTTACTTAGCAGAGTTTAATAGAGACTAGTTTGATTTATATGTTTCTATGGGCTTCCCTCTGTGTGTGTTCCTCAGGTCTCCAACCAGACCTTAATTGTTAAATATCTTTTTAAATATCTGCATTATTAAAATATCTTTTAAGTATCTTAAAGAATTATTTCATGTCTATTGCTGTGCCTGATAGTTTAGCTGTTTTCTTTTTCTTTCTTTTTTTTTTTTTTACTATTTTTTTTTTTGTTGCAGTTGGACACAATACATTTATTTTATTTATTAATTTTATGTGGTGCTGAGAATCAAACCCAGGGCTGTACATGTGCTAGGCAAGCACTTTTACCATTGAGCCACACTTATTTTAAAGTTTTAATTACAAAATAGAAAATAAGTGCAAAGATACAAGCTCAAATGTTTATTTCAGTTAGAAAAAAAGGCTGTCGATTTATATCAGAAAATTGATATTGTAATATCACAGGATATAATTTAAAGAAACAAAACAAAAGTCATCAGTAAGACTTAAAAAATTATTTGTTCTCTTTAAATATACGTGACAGTAGAGTATATTTTGTTATGTTTATGCAAACACGGAGTGTATCTTATTCTAATTAGGAGGCCAGTCTTGTGGTTGTGCTTGATGTGGAGCATAAGCAAGATTTTTAAGTGTAACAAAAGAATCTGATTCAAAAAGTGATTTAAATATTAGTCAAGACCATAAAGGTAAGTCTGAGAAAACTTGAGAAATACTGATATGAAATGAGAAGCCTAAGAAAATTATGAGAAAATAGGGCTATTAAATGTTATACTTTTCCTCATGGAAAAACACTTGAAATGCCTAAAATAAAAGAAATAAGATGGCAACTTAAAATCTAGGCAATGTATAAGCAGAATTATAAGCTTGAGCATATCTCATTAATGCAGCCATTGTTTGTTTTGCACGTATAAAATTTAGTTACATATATATCCTGCACTGTCTGCATAAGCTTTCTTTTATTTCCGTTAAATGTAAATGGTTCTTAAAAATATACTTGGTTTGATAATCATAATGCTAATATAAGTGGGTCACACCTGTGCTTAAGGCTTACAATCTGGCATCATTGTAGGCCCCAGATAGAAAGGTTCTGTAAGGTAATGACCAATAATTTAAAGAATTGCTTTGGACTGTGATCTAGTATTATCCTGTTTTCTGAAAATTGTGTATGCTGGTATAATACAAACAACAATATTTTTTATGCAAGATTTTATCATAGGAATTAGTAAGTTTATAATCAGAAACAAAACCAAAATTATTTGTAAATTAAATATGATACATATTTTCTATAAAAATGTTAATTTCTTTTAAATACGATCATATATACTGAAATTAGTCTAATGAAAAGCAATTCAGTAATATTTTGTCATTATCTTTCATTCTTTTTGAACATTCTTTGCAAGTCAGGAACATTTGGCAACTCTGTACCTACTGCATGAGTTAAAAAGTTTCAGCTTTAAATAGAATAAATTTATGCCTAGAAATTACAAAAATTACCTAATTTCTTTAGATTTATTTGCCCTCAGTATATGAATACAATCCCAATATCTTAGTATTTTCACTTAGCATACCCCTCCCATACCCTTTCTGGTTTTAGGATTATTAATGCAGCAGAGTTAGCAAACGCTAAAAGATGAAAACTAGTATTAAATCTTTATCTAGGGTTGGAGATATAGCTCAGTTGGTAGAGTGCTTGCCTCTAATGCATTAAGGCCCTTTCAGGCCCTGGATTCAATCCCCAGCACTGCACACACAAAAGAAAAAAAGAAAAAAAAAAAAAAAAAAGAAAAGAAAGAAATTTTTATCTACAGGCAGGCTCAGTGCCAAGAGTATACAAAAGGTTGCAGATTTAGATGAAGTGATAACCAAAGGTATCTCTGTAGAGAGGAGAGTTTAAGAGAGATGTGATTCCAGGTAAGAAAGAACACACAGAGACATCTTGAGGACATTTCCAGCATTCTGGATCCTGATGACAGAGCAATGACAATGGTAAGTGGGTCTGGAGTGATGGAGTAAGACATTGGGAAAGTGTTGGGAGAATAAAAAACCACTAAGTGCACCGAAGGTCAGAGGCAGAATTTTAATTTTTAGTCCCACTGGGGGAAGTCTAAGGAAGCTTTTGAGGAGGAAAATAATTCTATCAAGTTGCCATTTTATAGATGTCCTTTAGTTGACGGGTGGAAATTGACTGAAATGTGTCAGGCATGGCAAGAAGCATGATCACTTAAGAGGTTATTGTTTAAATCCACGTGAGCAATGTTCTGGCTTGGATTACATGTGGAACAAGGAGCCAGTTTAACTTTTTTTGAAATTTAATCAAGGAGGATTTGTTATATCCTGATAAGATGTATGAAAAAAAGAGCTGACAAGAATTAGTCTGAGTTTTAAGGTGTGAGCAGCTTGAAAATTAGTGGTGCCCTCTGCTGAGTTAGGAAATGCTGGGAAAAAACCCTCAGCTTTATGTTAAGATGTATCTGCCACATCCCAGCAAGGTAGAGGCAGTTTTGGAGTACAGGGAGCAGACCTGAGGGGTATCAACGCACCTGACAGGTGAGGTGTTTCTACAGGGGACTTAAATGGAGAAAAAAGAGATGAGGAATTTAAAGGTGGAGGTCTGAAAGGAGGTTGTGAAAAAATGTAACTAATTTTTTTTGCTCAAATGCAAAGATAGTACGCAGAAACTCTAATGCTATAGAACTAAAACAAGGAGAAATCTTTTTTTTTTCTGTTAAGAAAATTTTAAAAAGAACATGTTCTAATGTAAATTAAATAACTTAGGTAGAGATAAAACTATGGTACTTATATCATACCAGTTGGTACCCTGGAGGCTAGATGAGGAAATCTTTTAATCATGATTATTTTATCTTTACAATTCTCCCAAGTTGTAAAACACATACCTATTTTTTTTCACATATTGAAAAACCACTTGAAAATCATTCCCATTGTGATATACCACATGAACATATGTTCTGTAATATATGTGTATATATAGTTATATGTAACATATAGCTTACATTACATATATTTTATAATGACAATCCCGTTACTACAAAGTTGCTAAATGATAACAATGTGCCTAGAGCAATTTCTCCTGAGGTCTAGATTACTACTTCAATTGAATAGAAAGTGCCTTAAAATAAAATTTAAAATCTTATGAGACTGTTAGTGTTTCATTTTACACACACACACACACACACACACACACACACACTCACATACATATATATATATTTTTTTAGTTGTAGTTGGACATAATGTCTTTATTTGATTTATTTATTTGTATGTGGTGCTGAAGATTCATTCCACTGCCTTGTACCTACTAGGCAAGCACTCCACCGCTAAACCACAACCCCAGCTGGAGACTAGTAGTATTTTAAATAGAGAAAAATAGTCCAGTGATCAACAGACTTCAATAAAGGCACAAATTTATGGTCCCTGGAAAGTGTGCTTAAATTTTATTAATGATAGATGACTTTCTCAGATGAGGAGTAAGCTTATAACTCATCTTTCTTTTTATTCTAGGGCCAACATGTTGAAACATTTCAGCATGAAAAGTGGCTATCCTATAATATAAACTATCATAATTAATAAAGCTGACAGAAGAAATATTGCATCTTTCATAGATGGAATTCCACAGAGGCATTGGAGATAGAAATAGTAATATTAAACATTTTTAAAAGATGAGTAGGTCAATAGATTTCCCAAGAGATAATCCCTGTTTACTTGACACCAAATTTTTAGGCTTAATTGATTCAAAGTAGTACCTCTGACTACTGGTTTCATTTGTTTCTTTGCTTACTTGCTTGTTTTTACCATTATTTCCCCTTCTTCCAGGTAGAACTACAAGGTGGTATACACTTGTTGGAAGGGAAAGAAAAGAATAACCCCAGGCAAACTGTCACAGTTTCTTGATCGTTAGTTTTTTTTTTTTTTTTTTTCCCCCTCTAAGTTTAACGTCTCTTATGAAAAGTGTGAAAAGTACTTCTAAGTCTAGCATGTAACATTGGTAAAATCTCACGTCAATTTAGAACACTTTCTCTGGCTCTATAATTACTTTGAGAGGAAATGATTATTTAATATCTCAATATGTTGTAGGGCAATTCAGTCTATCTATGTAATATTTTGTAAATTGTTTGATATAGTTGTGTACTTACTGGGTAAAGGGACAGGGATAATGACAGTATTGATAATACTGGTAGTTTATAGAATGTGGATAATGTTTAACTAGATGGATGAGGATACAGCATTAAGATACAGAAAGATTAAAAAAAAGTTGTCTAAGTGACACAATCTACATAATTGTAACTCATTTAATTAATAACTTTATTTAATACAGCACTCATTCACATAGATGTTAGGGGAAAGTGGAATTAAAGTTAATTCATTACATTCCTAAATAAAACCACACAGTATGGTTATTAATGAATTTTAACATTTTAATCCTAAAAGTGAATTGATCTCCATGCAAATGAAACCTGTTCATTTTTTCTGGCACATTTGTTGTTCTTAGAGAACAAGGGTGAATTTTCATTTTCTTTCTTTCTTTCTTTTCTTCTTCTTTTTTTTTTTTTTAATTTACATTTTTTGGTACTGTGGATTTGAATCCAAGGGTGCTTAAACACTAAGCCACATCCCCAGCCCTTTTTATTTTGATTTTGAAACAAGGCCTCACTAAGCTTCTTAAAGCCTAAGTTGTTGAGGCTGCCTTTAAATTTGTGATCCTCCTGTCTCAGTCTCCTGAGTTGCTGGGATTACAGGCATTCACCACTACACAAGCTCTTAACCACATTCTAACAGAAGATACACACACACACACACACACACACACACATATGGGTATATATATGTATGTATATATATACATATATATCACATGACATATATATGAGACATATGAAATATATATTCCATATGTATGTATCTGCATTTTCAATGAAAACACTGTCTTAATAATTTTTATTTTGGGGGGGGTGGGTATTGGGGATTGAACTCAGGGGCACTCAACCACTGAGCCACACCCCAACCCTATTTTGTATTTTGTTTAGAGACAGGGTCTCAGTGAGTTGCATAGCTCCTTGCTTTTGTTGAGGCTGGCTTTGAACTCATGATCCTCCTGCTTCATTCAGCCTCCTGAGCTGCTGGAATTACAGGTGTGAGCCATTATGCCTGTCCTGTCTTAGTATGTTTTAGTAATTTTGTGTTGCATAATATTTGTCACTGTGGGTTATACAGCCACCATTACAGAAAGGTGCCACTGTGGTACACAACGAAAGCCCACATACAAACAAAACAAAGGGAAATTGTTTACAGAAGTTAATGGCCAAATATTTAAAATGATAGCAATATTTATAGTGAAATTCTAAAGAAAGGCTTACATCATTCCACAATGGGATTGAATATTTGGCTAATCTAATGCAATTTTTTTCCTTAAGTCACTTCTTTTCTACTTTAGCTTTGGACGTAATTAAAATTTAACATAATTTAGAGAGAATTTGAACTATATTATAATTTTCTCTCATGTTATTTGATTCTGTAGGTAATTCTTGGGTTAGAGTCAAGAGGATAGAAGTACATCTAGTGAGCTGGATTTATATGTAACCTAAATCCTGAAGATTGCAGTGATAAGAGACTGAACAAATCATAGGCCATGGGTTGTATAAGAGCAGACTTCTGCAAGTTTTATAGGGAAAAAAAAATGTTCAATGAATTAAGTAAAGCATTAGAAGGTGATTTGAACAGTAGCAAAGAAATAGGGAATTGGCTGAAAAGAATCATTTAAGGATTTGCCTTTGAGAAAAATAGTTGCTTTGCTGACAAGAAAATGACTTACCCAGCTTTGTATAGGAAGAATTTAAGCTATAGATACGACAAAGATGTGGAAAGTAAACACATGGAAAATAGACTACAAAAATATTTTGTAATCGTGAAATTTTCACAAATGTAATTAAATGAGTATTGTACTACATTTTAATGTTTGCTTATACTACTAGAAAATAAACTCAGTTATGGAAACACCCATATATATACAGTCTATTCTCAACTTGTGATGGGGCGTCTTTCCATATTTTAACCTTATTATGGTGGGAAAGTGATACACATTTGGAGAAAATTCCTCCGCTGAATTTTGAACTTTGTTCTTTACCCTAGCTGGTTATATGCTGTATGTGATGAATGAGCTGCAGTTCCCAGTGAGGCAAAAAAAAAAAAAAAAAAAAAAACAAAAAAAAAAACAAGAATATGCAGTGTTCTGTTTTGCTAAGCTATTATGTTTGGTAGATTAGGAATTAAATGTGTTTTGTACTTAGTGTTTTCAACTTATGATGGATTTGACTAGACATAAGTTGAGGGGCATCTTTATTGTAAACTTGCATTTCCAATTTTATCACATTAACAGATACTTGTTGAAGAAATTTATGTAAGTTTTGAAGAAAAATTACAAAAGAAAGTGTAAAGAGACATATAAAGGATGGATATTATTCTCAGACAAGAAAGGATTCCCTTCTTCGGTTAGAAGGTGTGAACAAGATTGTAGACTTAAAATAATTTGGGATAGTCTACCCTACAAGTTTAATAGTTACAGCATGATTAAACTATTTTTCCTGCAAATTAAAAGATAATAATTTTATTAAGGAAGATCGAGAAATTATGCAAGAATTATAATGTTAAGGAAGATGACTTACCATCCCATTAAAATCTATATATTTTTTATCTTTGTAGACTGTTAAGAAAGATTAACATGTGATTTTTAAATTTCCTTTCATCATAAGCTAAATATCCCTTTTCATATTCCTAAATCAGGTGATAAGTACAACTAGCATTTACTGAGTTTTTAATATGTTAGAGTTATTAATTGAATCCTATCCCATTATGACATGAGTTTAACTTTATAAAGATTCTTTGAGTTGGGCTGAAATGTAGCCCATGTGTCTTCTTAGTCTTCTTGGAGTAGCATCTACTAAGATTTTCTTATCATCTTGAATAGCAACAGTAGTAAAAAATGAGGATAATCCTCAGTGTATTTAAAAGCTCTATTTTCATCACACCTGCTGATATGCAATTGGCTTACCCATGTTATGTGGTCAAGTCCAAATAATGTGCCACTGAAGTATACACTTCTCAGAGTTGAGCATTTCTGTGATGGGGAGGAGTATGTTCTACTATTCACTAGAAGGCAGGAAAATGCAGAGTGACAAATAATATTGGGCCAGAACAGGGAGGGCTTCAAAAATCTGGCTAAGCAAAATGAAAGATATTCCTTAATTTGATTATTTTCAATTATGATGTATGAGTGAGATTCTCTGTGGGAAACAGAAGTAACATGGGTGTTTTGAGGTATGAGAATAGTTTAATAAAATGAAAATTTGCAAGCTATATTTGGGGTGCAGTAAAACTATAAATGTCAGTGCAGCAGCCTGGGAAAGGAAGGCAGGCCTCTTTTAAAATATCTATCCCTCAAGAACAAGTAGAGGTACCATGAATAGAACATAGTGATGATATATATTGAAACAATTTGCAGAAGCTGTGGTCTTGGAACTAGGAAGAAGCCATACTGTGGTGACTCGATAGGACCCAAGCTGAGGGGATAAATATCCATCTTGTCTTGATGTTTCCTATAAGTATCTATTATTCTCCATCAGCTAAACTTAGAAAATAAGAAAAAGCTGGAGGATACCAGTAAGTCCCACTGAGAAGTTCTTTATAGGATGGGGACTGTTTGATGAATACTAGGAATATATATTGCATGGTATGGCAGATAATGCACAGTGCTATACACATTTCAGGTGATGTACAATTTATTTCTGTCACACTGTCTCCATCAAGCACTTCACTTTTTGAGTGAAAAACAGAGTTGCAAGAAGTGAGACCATCATTACACATAACTTGTGATCTATTCTAGGTTGTCACAGATCATAATGAGTTAACATCACATAAACATCAACAATATTAAGAATTTTTCTATTTACCTGAAATTGTGTGGGCTGTTTTTAAAAATATGTATATGTGTATACTTTGAGTTTGTTTTATTTGTGGGCATTCAACATCAGGCATAATGTTTTAGTGTTCTTGTGCATAACAAAATAGATCACCTGAATGTGACTCTTATCTATAAAATTAACTAGATGTTTGACATTGAGCAAGATGTTCAAGTTGCTTATGCATAGCTCTCTTCATTTGTAAATATCTACATAAAATAGTAAAAATTAAACAAGTTAATAAAAGGAAAACTTTTAGAATGATGCCTTTTACATGATAAGCATTAGATATATATTTGTTATTACTGTGAATGAAAACTAAATTATGTCATGCTATATATATGTTGAAATTCTCAAATTCATTTATTAATTCTTACAAGAACAATGAAGAAATGAGGTGATAAAGCCATTATAAATATTATTTGTAGAATACATATTCACTATGTTAAGAAAAAAAGAATGTGTGTGTGAGAGAGTATGTTTGTTTTGTGTATCTTGTGTATTTACTTTTAAATACACTACATGATTTAATTTGAGCCTTTCATTGATATTAAGGTAATTTTTCTTTCAGTAGTCATTTGAATATTTCATTGCTTTGTGCATTTACTACAAAATACTCTATTCAATGGCAACTTGATTTTATTATAAAAAATGCTATGCTCATAATTTATGTCAACATTATTTTATGCTTTGAAAATCCTGAAAAAAATTATGATCAACTTGCTGAGGTCCCAAAAGTGTAGAGCTTTGCAGTCTTCTTGTCTGTTTTATTTCTTAGTTTTCAGCACATGTCCATATGGCTAGATCATTTTTCCTACCACAGTGAATCGATCCTCTCAGAAATATCAAGACAACCCATTTGAAAAGAGTGCCACACATTTTTTCTTAGAAGCTCCAAACTCAATTCTATATTGTGTCCTGAGAGATACGCATCCCCCTTGAGTATGGCCCATGGAGTGATCTCCACTTAATAGGATACATTTGACTCCATGTATAGGCAGTTACTCAGTATCCAAGATACATCCAAAAATACATAATAGCCCTTAAATTAGAATTATAGTCATAGATATGTGACAGTTATTACTCCTACTTTCAACTTCCACATCTGGCAAAGCTGCCAGTTCCTAAATTATGTACTAAGCAATATAGAGACCATTGATAGGAAGCCAAGACAGAATTTGAGTTTCAGTGCTTAACATTTTACAAGAGCTCAATACATACAATAAGTGGGAGGGATTTCTCAAGTTCTGTTACTAATCCAGTTGCAAATACTAGTATTGTCTGGGGGGATTTCATGATTTTTTTAAAAATTATTATTTCATGGAATTGCTATTTACAAATTTCCCAGTTTGCTCTAACAATATTTAATTTGAATAAATTTGATACTTTACAAAATTAGATTCCTCCTACTGTTGCTTCCACTTTTTTGCTATTTTAAAATGATTCTTTTTAAAAATTAATTCAAAATGTTTTGAATTTTATTTTATGTAAAATTACCTCATATTATTTACATGGAATATAATAAAATAATAATTGTATGTCTTGCTGACTTTAGCACTGAAAGGAAACTTTTAAGGGAAGGAACTATAAATCTGATGCTAAAAATAAATTTATGATGCTTTTTAATAATTCTACCAGTGTAGTAAATACTAATTATATTTGTTTTGCTTACACTTGCTCATCTGGGACAAAAAGAAAAAAAAACTGGCTAGTTAATTGTAGAAGGATTTCTTTGTATTACCTTAATAATATACCTTGAATTTTATGCTTTTTATATCTGATTGTCTTCTACGTAGTTTATTTTTGTTGCCTAAGGTACTAAAGTAGGGAAACACTTAACTCTCTTGCCATTATTGTGTTGTTATTTCTCCTTTCAAAAAGCTTTGATTTAGGGCTGGGGTTGTGGCTAGCGCTAGAGCACTCACCTAGCACTGGGTTTGATCCTCAGCACCACATAAAAATAAATAAATAAAATAAAGGTATTGTGTACAACAACAATTAAAAATATTTTTTTCAAAAAAGCTTCAATTTAAATGTATTAAAGGAAAACAAAAATGTCTCAATAGTTGAATTTATCCTTTAGTATTGCAAAACTTTCTCAATTCTTATATTTTCAAATATAGCCAAATTTTATTTTAACAATTGAAGTATTTTAGAAATATGTTTCTTCTTTACTTGTTAATGAATTACATTCATGTGCTCAGGGTGCACTTATGCCCCACCCGCAACAAAAATATACGATGATGTTCTAGAACTTGTACCTCAGAATGTGACTGAATTTGGAAATAGGGGATAAAATGGAAATGATATCATTACACTAGGCTCTGATTATAAGGGATATAGTTTTAGGAATACTAAACTTTAGGCAGGCTTCCTTCCTTCCCTCCACTTCTTATATCGTTTCTAAGAGTATTTACTTTAGAAAATTTGCAATTGTAAATATTTTTCTCCAATTATTTCATATTTATTTATTTACTTATTTTTATCACAGTGCTTTGCTAGTTTAAAATCTCAGGAATGTCTTTCTTAAGGACCTGGGAGCACATGAATGTAATGTAATTACTGTAATGTAATATATTTCTAAAATATTTCAATGCTATGTAATCATTAAGAAAAATCCAGTCCCTATCTTCTTTCCTTTGTTGGAGGATATTAGCTGAACTTTAGTAAGAACCAATTAGCAAACACAGATAGCTTAATCACAGTAATTAACCTCACCCCTAGTGTCATCTACTAACTTTCCCTGCTAGCTTACACAGGTCCTTAAAAACTCTCTTGCCATTTCTTTTCACAGAGTTGAGTTTGCAATAAACTTGACCCTTCTTGAAATAGTCTTAGAATAAAGTCAATTTTGCCTGTTCAACTTGTCCAGTGCAATTTTTACTTAGCAGCATTAATTAAACATGACGAATGTTCTTAATAAGGGGAAAATTCAGACACAAAGACAAACATGCACATAGGGAGAGTGTCATGTAAAGATGAAAGCAGAGATCTGACTGGTTTCAGCTGAAGCCCAAGAAAAAGGAAGTTTCCCAGAAAACCACTAGATGCTAGGAAAGAAGCAAGAAGCAGACCTTCCTTCTGACCATCAAACCAGTCTTTTGTCATCTTAGTCTTGGACTTCTATTTCCCAGAATTGTGAGAAAATGCATTTCTGTTGTTTAAATATGGTACATGTTTCTGGCACAGTATTTTGCCATTGTCGCCCTAGGAAACGAATATAACACATGACACAGTTTAAACATCATTGATTGTAACAAGAAAGTGTTTCTTGAAGACCAACACTGCTGTCACCTGGGTTTGGGCCTGGGAAGAATCCTTAAAATTGAAAAGTCTCCATATCCTTATCTGAACTAACAAGGGAGACAGTGTGAATTATAATGGGACTCAATCTATGTTTTGCTATTTTACTTTTCAATTAGGAGATGATATAATTTGCTGAAGTTAAAAAAAAAAAAAAAGGAGAAATGAACAAACAACAAGTTTGACTGCGCTGATTGTACTCGCCATCTAAATATGCAGGGTAGATCTGGAAATTTTTAGCCAAGCTCCTTGGTGTTTGCTGCTGTATTAAATCCCCTACCACAGGGAAACTAGATTGTGTTAAGCTCAAAATTATACAGAAGCATGAAAATGCATATAAGTCTCCCTCAGTGTTCATCTCCAAACTTGACTGTTTCACTAATATTAATTCCATCCCAAATTCAATATAGATTTAAATTTATTTTCTGCTTTTGTGGTATATATATACACAATGGAATATTACTCAGCAATAAAAGAGAAGAAAATAATGGCATTCACAGATAAACAGATGAAGTTAGAGAACATAATGTTAAGTGAAGTTAGCCAATCTCAAAAATCCAAATGTCAAATGTTTTCTCTGATATAAGGAGGCTGATTCACAGTGGGGTTGGGATGGGGAGCATAGGAGGATTAGAGGAACACTAGAAAGGTCAATGGGGAGGGAGAGGAAGTAAGGGGGTAGGGAGGTATAAAGAAAAAAAAATAAGATGGTAGGATGGATATTATTACCCTAAGTGCATGTATGAAGACATAAATATTATGAATATACTTGTATACAAACAGTGATATATAAAAATATGCTCTATATGTATATTATGAATTATAATGCATTCTACTGTTGTAATGCATACAACTTTGAATAAAATTTAAAAAAAAAAAACCTTATAAAAGGGTTAAATCTTAAAACCTCCCAAATAGAAGCACATCTTTTTCCTTTTTCCCCCCAGAAAACATAAGAGTAATTAAAGATACCTAATTTTTTATTGTCAGAATTTCATCACCAGCATGTGATTTTTAACATTACTTTGTGTTAAAGTTAATGCTTAGAAAATAATGTATGAAAAAAGATGAGATATGGAACACTATAACCTTCCAATAAAAGGAAAGGATTCATAAAAGCAAGTTAATTATTTTATAATACTCTTGTGTTTTTTTCCTCTTACAAAAAGCTTAATGAGGGCTGAGGCTGTAGCTCAGTGGCAGAGTGCTTGCCTAGCATGTGTGAGCACTGGGTTCAATCCTTACTAACACATAAAAATAAATAAAGACATCTGTCCATCTACAACTACCAAAAAAAAAAAAAGAAAAAAAAAAAAAAAAAAAAAAAGAAAAAAAGAGAGGCTAAGGTGTAGCTCAATTGGAGAATGTTTGCCTAGTGTGTCTGAGACCCCAGGTACCACGGGGATCCATTTAACTTTTGAGTGAAGGCCAGTTTGAACAGGTTCTGTGCAGGGAAATAGTCCAAAAATTTAAAAAAGACAGACACACTAGTCATCAAACATGAAATAAACAGTAATAACAGCAAATGACAATTAAATCAAAATTAGAGAATAAAGAAATCATTGCCTTTTAAGGAGAACCAAGTGAAAAACAATGGTTAAAGACAGAGTCATAAACCGTGAACTGCTTTTTGATTAATTTTGTTACTTTCCCTTTTCTAAGGTGAGTTAAATGAATACCAATTTAAGAATTTGGATGATAACTTTATTTTTTTTTGTTTAAAATATCAGTGCATATACTCATAGACTGAGTTAATAGAACACTTTAACAAAAATGCAAAAATGTTTCCATTGAATAAAACTGCTATAGAAAGATCATTGGAGATAGGTATGTTCTTTTAATCACAAGTTTTAATCTTTTAATCTCCTTAATCTTAGATTAATTAACAATGGCCTTTTAAAAATTGTATCAATCCTCTACTGCATGCATCAAATTTGAAGCTGCCAAAAATACTTGGATGCATTCATCATGCACATTAATGGTGATATGGACAATTTCTGATTTAGGAGGTGAAGAAGAAAAAGAATTCTGTCCTCTTACTCCTTTGGCAGTGAAGCATCCACAAGACCTTATTAGAACTATGATTTATTGCCAATGGTAATCACTGGACTTTATTTATTTATATTGTTTGGTGCAGAAACATTCCAACACCTTTACTAAAACGTGAACAGAGCAGGAGTAGATCACAATCCTGTAGTTTTCATAAGAGGAATGATAATGATTCAGGGTCAGTTGGGAGCAGAAATCCAGGGAAGACTCTCCAAAAAGCATATCAACAACAGACTTTTCAAAGAGGAGACTTAAAAGAGCATGGGTACATCTAGATAAAAAGTACAGTGGTGACAGAGAGGTCAACTATTAGGTGATATTCCCAGTGAGAAGTGATGTGAATAAACTCTAAATTTGTGGCAAAGTTGATAGAACATAAAACCAGATTCAGAGCCTTGGAGACCAAGTGGCTATGGGAGAAGAGAAAGTTCTCAGTTTAGGTTTCTCCCAAGGTTTCCAACTCAGTAGCTGAGTAAATAACAAAGTTCATAACCAAAAAGAAGAATAGTTATTACT
Organism: Tamias sibiricus; assembly: GCA_025594165.1. Taxonomy (NCBI): domain Eukaryota; kingdom Metazoa; phylum Chordata; class Mammalia; order Rodentia; family Sciuridae; genus Tamias; species Tamias sibiricus. The sequence continues at coordinate 146,388,371 of CM046662.1, forward strand.
GCCAAGGCAGGGAAGAAGACGGCAGTATACTTGATCAGTATAAGAGATATAAAGTTTCAATAACTAGATGGATATCCAAAATATGTAAGAAGTTGATCCTCAGTTTCAAGGAAACACAACTTGACTAGTGATAAAGATAATGGCAGTAGCAGAATTCATTTCAGTGCTTAGATTTCATTTTTTAAACTATCACAGAAGAGTTAGGAGTATATTAGGCATTTGGAAAAGATTTGTTAGAAAACATAAATTTGGACAACTTTCCATTTATGAGAGCTGATTACCAGTTTCAAGAATACTCATGCTGCATTCCAGTCTATTATCTGCAAATGATGTGACTTTTATTTCCCATAATACACTCACCATTTAATAAGGAGATAAACTAGAGAGAAAAGCAAGCAAAAGCATAATGTAGAATCTAATCTCATTGTATTAATTGTTGTTCTATAAAAGTACCACAAATTCTGTAGCTTAAAACAAAATTTATTTTCCCACAATTTTGTAGGTTAGATGTTATGCTGTGCTAAAAGCAAAGGTGTTGGAATTGGAATGGCTTTTTTTTTTTTTTCTTTCTGAAAATTCTTAGGGAAGAACCTGAGAGCTCTGCCCATGATTCCCCCAGCTTTTCCAGCTTATGGAAATTGTTAACTTCCCTTCCCTCCAACTCCTGCTCTTTTATTGGCAAAGACACAGACAATGGGTTTTGGCCTTCCCGTGTCACCTTACTCTGGCTCTTTCTTCTTCTTCCCTCTTCAAAGTGAAGGAAGCTTGCAATTACATTAGGTCCACCTAGGAAATTCAGGCTCAGTTCCCTATGTTAGGGTCTGATGATTAATAACCATAATTTCACCTCTAGATTTCACAGTTCTTGACCACATGATGTAACATATTCACTTAGTCTAGGAATTGGAACATGGATATCTATGCAACACTCAAATGGCATGACTCTTCCCACATTGATGTTTAGCCAAGGGAAGTGTATTGTCACTCTTCTTACACAAATATTCTGTATGTAAGTACTCAGCCTCTGATTTTGCTATAATATAATTCTCCAAGAGTAAGTGGGATTGCAGTGATGTTGGATTATATGATGTTGCATTGTTTGGGTCTGAGACAGTACTCCTCAGGTCCCAGTTATGAACACGACATTCTGTCTGCTTTCAAGTGTTCAATGTGTTATAGTTGCTTGCACTTTATTCAAGATCTGTAAGATTAGTTCATCTCACCTAATTGAAGGACTGCTATGTTATCACAATTCCTGCAGCTTATTTTGCTGGATCATAGTTTCCATTCACAGAGACCATTTTACACTGATTTATAGCCTTTTTTTGTGCTCCTAATACATGTCTCCAGGTGAAAATTAAAGAAATATATATACACATGCTAGATCCATTAAATAATGCAAAAGCCAAGTGGACGCCGTGGTACTGCTTCAAGCTTATCTGGTCATCCTTTCCAATTGCTAAACATCCATCTCTTCACAGTGAAATTATCCCCCAGGATGTCATCCCACTCCTCATCATGCAGCTTTGGGTTTCTTCTTTTCATTTGTGGTTTATCATTGAACTCCAAGACCCACCTTGTTGTTTGAATTAGAAATATTGGAAATGTGGAAAGTGGCCTCTCATATCTTTATTTTTGATACCCACAATTGTCTGGGTCAGAAAGACAGCCATCTTTCTCAATTTTCTTCCTGCTTTGTCTTCCTTCTACCTGATGGCATGCTATTGGGAACACTGCCTTAGACAACAGAACAAAACAACAACAACAACAAAAAACAAACCTCCAAGATTTCCATTTCTTCATCTGTCTCTTGTTCTGAAGAGATAGGCTACAAATTTTAACTAAGGAATGCAGATGGTAAAATATGTGCAAATATTTAGCATTTTCATAGGAATATCAAATAGCTGTGGCTTCCATTTCAATCTTTTCTCTCTCCTCACTAGTCTACTAGATGAAAAATTTTAAAGACATGGATATCTTTTTCAATAAGAAATTTATTTCATGAATCCATTAATACATCACAACAAATTATGTATTCAGTAAGTTTTTGCAAGTATTCTGAAAAATTATAAAAGGGCTGGGGCTGTAGCTCAATGGTAGAGCACTTGTCTAGCATGCGTGAGGCACAGGGTTCAATACCCAACACTAAGTCAAAAAGCTATATAAAATAAAGGTTAAAAAAAAAAAAAGAAAAATGGAAAATATATGTTATTTCCTTCTCCTAAAGGATTCAGAATTTGTAGCACAAGGAACACAGTGTAAAAGCCATACCAAACCAAACTATATATGTCATAATATTTGCTTCTCTTGATTGGGGATGGAACTTCTTGCTGTGCATGTTGTATAATAGAACACCACCTATCAGTAATCTGCAAACCTCCTACACCAGTGCTAATTTATGCTCCTTGGAGGAATGCCTTGGAAAACTGGGTCTTCTGGTTCTTCTGGTTTCCTGACCCTCAAAATTCACAGACTTGAAATCAAGAATGATTCATAAGCATCCCCCTCACATCATATTTTAGAAAAACTAGGGTAGCCTTTCAGATGGAGAGCTACTTTAAAGTAAAATTGTAATAATATATTTTACCTACAAAATCAGCAAAGTATTCACCGTTTTTAAACAAATCTAAATTTCTACTATATGCTTATTTATCAATCTTTAGAAAAATAACTTTGTTTTATGTAAATATACCATTCAATAGAGTAGATCAAAATTTATAATTACATTTTACTTGAATTATTGTTTAAATGTGAAACTGGGGTCATATAAATATTAACTTTGTAGAATTTTGTGTTATAGTTATTCAGCTGAGAACTTTTGAATATCTGAGTTTTTTTTTATTATTTAAAATTTTAATTGACACAATATTTGTCCATAATTATGGGGCAAATTAGGATAATTCATTGTATATACACAATGTGTTATGATCAAATGACTGTGGAGAAATTGGACTATGTTTAAAAAAATAGATGACCTTGGCAGGAAAAAGAGAAGACATATTAATGTATTATCATGTGAACAAAAATGAGTGTAAATTATAAAAATAAAACATTAAATTTTAACATAAATACTAAAGTCAAAAATTATTATTATAGTATTTTTGAAAATTAATATCAACATCCTTAATATTTTAATTTGGCAACTATGAAGAAGTGAATATCTGAATAGACAGAGAAATTAAATAAGTAAATTCTAATTTTTTTTTTTTTTTTTTTTTTTTTTTTTTTTTTTTATTAAATGTATACCTGTTCCAGATGGGTTTGAATTAGGTTTTTTAATGGACTTTTTAAAAAAAAATTTTTTTGTACTGGGGATTGGATCCAATAGTGCTTTACCACTGAGAGACATCCCCAACCCTTTTTATATTTTATTTTGAGACAGGGTTTCATTAGGTTGCTTACAGACTTGCTAAGTTGCTGAGGCTGGCTTCAAATCTTCAACCCTCCTGCCTCAGCTTCCCTAGCCATGGGGATTAGAAGATGTGTGCCTCTGCACCTGTTTTTTTTTTTTTTTTTTTTTTTTTTTTTTAGTGCATGTTTATAGAAAAATAATTCCAATATCAAACATTCTTTTGAAAAATTTGAAATAACAAAAATGTTAAGCTCATTAAAAATGAGAGGGGATAAAAACAAAAAGTCAGTGCAAAATTACATTTTAAAAGACAATAGAGTAATATGTAAGAATTGTTGCTTGCATTTTGAATTTTAGATACATTTGACAACAGGAAGCTGATGGCTTTACACATTAACAGTTAACAGATGCAAGAAATGTAACAATATTGTTGTGAAGATACATGCAGGGGCTGAGGATATAGCTCAGTTGGTAGAGTACTTTCCTTACATGCACAATGCCCTGGGTTCAATCCCCAGTTCCACAAAAAAAGAAAGAAAAAAAAAAAGAAAGAAAGAAAGAAAAAAAGATAAAGATACACACAGAAAAAAAATGACTAAAAATTAGACATAATTTTATAATAAAAAGTCTTAGAAAATTAAGGAAACAGAAGAGAACATTTTGAGAATGCATAAAAAATGAAACAGGATACAATATGTTAGAAAAACATAAAAGACATTGTATCGTACTAAAATGGTCATCATTGAAAACAATTGAAATTTTATTTAAAATATTAAAGATAAACATTGACAGAAATATTATTTTGTAGACAAGGAGAGCAAATATTACAAATGTGGCTATATTTTCCAAAGTACTCTATATATTTAAGATAACTGAAATCAAAATCCAGACAAAAGTATTTTCAGGTAAATATGTTCATCTAATGTATGTCAGAGCCTACACCTTTTTGGGGATGAGATGAAATATAACATTAAACTATGAAGGGAAAATAATTACCACTAAATGAACAAGAGGTACATGGTGATCTTTTCTGGAAACACCACTTGTTCCCAGATGTATTGATATAAGTGTTAAAGGAAAATCTTCATTTAAAAAAATATGATTTAAGTAAACAACTTGTGGCTTTGGAAAGGGAAGAGTTTCTTAATAATATTATTATTAAAAGGAAGAAAATCATAAATAAATTCAGTAAATTTAATAACCTTTGTGCATTTGTAAACAATATAAATAAGAAGCCAAAGTGGAATGCAATATTTTCCAGAAAAAATGGCACTCAGAAAAAATTCCAGAAGAAATACAAGCAATGCATTACTGAAGAAAGAAAGGGGGAGAGAGAGAGGAAAATATCTTCAATAAAACTTTAAAGGAAAAAATATGGTCTGGGATTTACAAAAGATGAAGCCTGAATAGCAAAGAGATGTTAGATGGCAGAGAAATGTGTATCAAAACCATTTTGACTGATTTGATAAACATTACAAAGTTTCACAAAACCAATTACTGACAGAGAAATGAAACAAGGACACTTTCATTAACTGCTTAGTAACTGCTTATAAACCTGCAAATTAATGCAGCTGCTTTGGAAAATAATTTGGCTTTACTGAATACCATTGACATGTGCATATTTTATGACCCAGCAATCTCACTATTTGGTACCCTAAAGATGATGTTGCACATGTGCTTTAGGAGACATGAAATCAGAATTTTCCTAGCAGCCTTGTTCATAATATCAAACCACTGGAAACCACCCAAATATCCATCAGCAGTGGAATAGACTGCAGCTGCGTGAATCAAATTAGATGAATTTCAAAGCATCAAGTTGACTGAGAATCAAAGCCCCCAAAAGAATATATAATTTCATTTCTACAAATTTAAAAAGCAGTTTGAAAATGGATAGTGAAACCCTAAAGAAAGAGATTTAAGACAACATAATTCAGAATGAATGGTTAATACTGGATGAATAAAGCCCACAGAGAACAAATAAGTTCTTCCAAATCAATAAAAGAGTTGTGAATATATTGTGTGTGTTTTGTAATTATTATTTGTTTGCCACATCTAAGTTATATACACAGCAATTATGTGTATATCTCACAATTCAAAGAAATCCAGAATAAGTGCAGTAGTATTATTATCAAATGCCCATCCAAATGGAAAAATGTGTGGAATTAAGAAGACACAGGGCTGAATAATTAGTGCACAGCTTAGAGGTTTTGCAACCTTAGCATTTTTCACAAGGATATCATAATACCAACTCTATAACATTTCCATGAAAACTAAACAGAATAATGAATGCAAAATGCCGACAGAATGCCTGGGCCTAGATGCTCACGTTGAGAATCAGCATGAAGGCAATGAACTCTCCTTCTCTGACAGCAGTAACAGAAAAGAGTGTGTGTTCACTGCAGAACTACTACGTTGTAGGAGGAATTGTCAAATAGTGAATGAAAAATGCAGTGGAGTAACAGCTTCCAATAAATAACACTGTAAGAAAGCAGAGTTTCATCCTTCTCAGGCATGCATATACATAGGGAGAGGCGAGGCGTGTGATAGAAGCTGTTCTCTTCCCACTGAGACACTTTCACCCTTAGATGATCTGTCATTGTATGCAGAACACAGTGGCAGATTTATCCCCGCGATTCAGGTTGCTCCGTAATGGTTCAGGTGAAAGCATTTCAGTAGTGCCATAAAGTGGGAACTCATAAATGACGAAGTCTATTATTGCGTGACAAGCTCCAGCCCAGTGACTTTGTTTGTGACTTTGTGTAGATTCTGCAGAAATACTTCCATTGTCATGAGCTTCAGGAGGAATAAAAACAATGCAATGATAACACTGAACAGCAAATTTAACCCACAGATGATACTAAAAATCACTTCATACCAACTACAGGGAGGCTAAACACTTTAAAAAATTGTCATGAAAAGGAACAATTACATAAACCGATGCAACCTCAAAATATGGAGAGAACTGGTGTGTTTTATGGTTTCCTTAATATTATCAAATTAACTACTGATTTTATATTTTGAGGAAAGTCACTGAAATTTTACTCTGTTCTCTTTTTATGTTAGAATCAGGACAGTGATTAATGCTGCACATCAGTATGATTAAATCATTGACTAAAAGTGTGCTTCTGTGTCTGTGTGTGTGAAGAGTAAATTTCTTGAGGTTGAGGAGGAAAATTAAGGTGGCATTTTGGTTTATGTATTTGTCCCTCATTCTATGAATCTTTCCCTGGTCAATACTAGTGAAACTTGGTTTCCTTCTTAAGTTCCTATATTTAAATTTGGAATTACTTCCTTTTTTTTCTAATGTTGCTGAAATAATGATGCTGGTTTCTATCCAATTAGTATTTACAGTTAACATTCAAATCTTTTTTTCACCTTTTTAAATTTTTTTTTTTTTTTTTTTTTTTTTTTTTTTTTGGTAGCAGGGATAGAACTCAGGGGCACTTGACCACTGGGCCACATCCCCAGCCCTTTTTTTGTATTTTATTAGAGACAGGGTCTTACTGAGTTGCTAAGTGCCTCGCCATTGCTGAGGCTGGCTTTGAACTCGCGATCCTCTTGTCTCAGCCTCCCAAGTGCTGGGATTACAGGCGTGCGCCACCACAACTGGCAACATTCAAATCTTTAGATTCAATCTGTATATACTCTAACCCTTTTCTTGTTAATAGTCTATAGCCTTACCAATCACTGTTAACCTGAAATGTTCCAAAAATCTTTCATCTCCCATTTTCTGCAGCATGAAAGCAAAGAGCTACAGTCTCACTTAAAATGAGAAGAAACATTTTCAATACTTTTGCTATAAAGATATGATTATTTTAGTTTTATCTGTCCAAATGTCAATTAATTAGTTTCAATAAAAATAGGAGTCAAAATCAAGGGCCAATATTCATGGAATATTAGCAGTCTTCCTTGATAACCCAGAAGCCATGCTCAGGCTCTAGCAGCCTTTATGAATACATATTTATGTGTTGACTCACATGTACATAGTAAAAGCATAAAATATGGTGATTCAGAAAAAAATAAAACCCATTGAGGAGGGCTTTTAAAGAAATGATAAAGAGAAATTTTATTAAGATCCAGGATATCTTTTTTAATTGTTACTTCCATTTTGTCACACTGGAATCTAAAGCATTGAACATTTAACATGAAAAGAAGATTTTAAGTTAGGTATGTCAATAAGGTGAAAACCTTTTAAGAAAGAAAACAAGTAAATTCAATTCAGTGAAAGAAATGAAAGTAATGAAGATAATAAATAGTCATATATTTATTGAAGAAATCAAACATGTGATTAAATGACTTCAAAAGAATGCTCTGTGCCTTTTATCTGATGAATTCTTTAAAAAATTAAATGAAAAATGGGCATGCATTTTATACAAATTTGTCCAGGAGCTCAAAAACAGAAGAAAAGGTGATCACTCTTTTTCATAAATGTGCAGTCTAAATCACATTAATGCCAATGTTCTGAACAATATATGTGAGTGATAATGGATCATGACGATATTGTATCTAGTTCATAAATGAAATAAAGTTCCTTTGAAATTCAAAAGTTGGTCTAAGGAATTTCAGCATGATATCTGAATCAGGAGAAAACAGGTAATCGTAAAATTAAACATCAATGAAAGCATTAGATAATTTTTAATTTATATTCTTTATAATTAAGCATTAATAGAGAATAATTTCTATAACCTGAACAGAATGTTTACAGAATCCAGATGGAAAATCATACCACCAATTGTTTTAGTCATTTTTTTTTTTTTTTTTTTTTTTTTTTTTTTTTTGCTGCTGTGACTAAAGGACCCAACCAGAACAAATGTAGAGGATGAAAGGTTTAGGAGCTCATGGTTTCAGAGGTTTCAATCCATAAGTGGCTGGCTCCATTCCTCAGGACTCAAGGTGAGGCAGGACATTATGTGGGTGGCAGAGGGAACCAGCTCACACTGTGATCAGATGGCAGAGAGAAAGCCTGCCCTTCCCAGATACACATATATACCCCAAAGCCACACCCAAATTCCCTCCTCCTCCAGCCACATCCTATCACTTTATTTACTACTCACTTAATCCCTATCAGGGGCTTAATTCACTGACTGGGTTAAGACTCTGACAACCCAATCATTTCTCCTCTGAACCTTCTTGTATTGTCTCACACGTGAGCTTTTGAGGGACATCTCATATCCAAACCATAACATGGAAACAAAGTTTTTAAAACTGTCTCTAAGTAAAGAAAGATGACAGAAAGCTTGTCTCTAAAGGACTTAGTTTTAACAACTCAGGAACAATAAAATAAGGCAAAAATGGAATGCTAGCAAAAAAGTATAATATTGATGAAAATTCACATATCTCCTAATATATCACTTTGTAGACAACATATTTCTTTAACGTAAGTCAAAAGTGAAAAAGTAAATTGAATGCCTGTATACCATAAATAAACTCTAAGGGGAAAATTATCATTAACAGTATTATCAAGAAAAAACAAATATATTGACCAAACCATGCTATGTACATATGTGAGTTTACCACAGTGAATTTTTTTTTTTTTTGTATATCCATAAAACACCCATGTAATGACACAAAAAGAAACAATAAAAAAAGAAGGAAGTTCAGTAGAGAAAGGGGAAACAGGGGAAAGGAGAATAGAGGGAAGGAGGTACTGGGGACTGAAATGGAGAAAATTATGCTCCATGAATGTATAACTATGTCAAAATTAACCCCATTGTCATTTATAACTATTATGTACCAATTAAAACAATAAAAACATTCTCATATTGGATATGTTGGTCTTCTGTACAAATTATTACAAATTTGTCTATATATTTTTTTCAACATTTAATTTGTTCTAATTAGTTATACATGACAGTGGAATTCATTTTGACACATTATTCACAAATGGAGCACAACTTCTCGTTCCTCTGGCTGTACATGGTGCAGAGTTATACCAGTAGTATAATCATATAGGATAATAATTTCTGTCTCATTCCACCATCCTTCCCATCCCCACCATCCTTCCCCTCCTCTCAATAAATATGTAAAAATGTATATGCACATATATTCTCACATAACTATAAGTATCAGTATAATAATTATGTTAGTGTACATATATACACACATATATATGCATGTCTCCCTACTTCATTGCTTATTTTACATTTATCTGAGCATAGTTGGATGTGCATGTGTGTGTGTGTGTGTGTGTGTGTGTGTGTGTGTATGTTAGTAGAGAAATAGAATAAATATTCAGGCCACAATTGGGATAAATATTTTGTAAAACATATCAAGAAAAATATATAAATTGCTGCAAATTTATAAGCAATGACAGATAAACTCATAAACAATGGACAAGATGCTTGGTGAGTCACCTAAATAAGAAAAATATAAATTTGTCAATAAATGTATTAGAAGTTTCCCATTAATCATAAGAGAAAAGCAAGTAACAGTCGCCATGAGAAAAAAAGAAATCCTAAAGAGAAAACACTATATGCCCACTACATTGCTAAACATAAAAAGACCTACAACAGTTCATACATTGCTGTAGAAGTAGAATGTGGAAGCTATTAAAAATTGAAATTTTACATTATTTATTGTGGATATCTATGACCTAACGTTTTTATGCAACTGTGTGTATCAAACAAATACATAATGTGTTCCTCAAAAGCCAAAAGTGAAACATTTATGTCAGTAATATCTATACTTGCTTGAATCAAGTCAAATGTTCATTAATATAATGAACAAATCAATCGTGATATAAAAAAAAAGGAAACCAAATATCAATGTAAATGAATGAGCTATTGCTACAATTAACAACCTCTATGAATCTTACTCAATATAAGGTTGGGCTAAAGAAGAGAAGTGGGTGGAGATTCAGTGGTAGAGTGCTTGCCAAGCATACAGAGAACCATGGGTTCAATCTCCAGTACAAAAAAGGTAAATATAAGAAAGAAAGAATAGACACACACACAACAAATATATAAACAAACCAACAAGTACCACGCTCTCAGGTCGACTACAACCTGAAGAAAAAAAGAAACAAAAAATTATGCTGTTTAAAATAAGGATTTTAGTTTTGTGGGGGAAGGAACAGGATAGGCATTTTGAAGATCTGTTCTACATTCTGTACCAGAGCTACTGAAGCATAGTCATCATTTCAAAATTGAATTATAATTTGTGCATTATTATACATGTGCTAGATTTCAATATAAAATATTGTAGATAATGGTATAAAAAAGATATATGTGACTGGTATTTTTTCCAATTTAGAATGATTTTCAAAATTTCCTATAGAGCATGATTAAAGACAACCAAGAACCTTTGTACACATGGCAGGATATGCTGTTATTGCAGAATGTACCCTTGAATACCCAGAATGTGCTTAATGAATTGGGTGTAAAATCTTTTACATTATCAAACCATTAGGATGTTCTTTAAATTCTTCTTAGGTACAAAATTTCCAAAGCAAACTTTGAACAGTTATATTGCCATTTAAAAAAGAACTTAATATTAAAATATTCCAATCATACATAAAATTACATAAAATAATGTGACAATGTTCAGTTAGATTTATCATGTATTAATGTTTTCACGGGTGTCCTTTTTGTATTTTGAAATAAATTATAGAAGGGCCCAAAAGTTACATACTATAATCTTTGCTTTCCTTTCTACACTCAATTAAAAAAAAGAAAGAAAGAACACTTTTAAACTAAGTGTTTATCTTTTGTCTTTCAACATTCGTCTCTAAAATTGTTCATTTTGATTTCTGTAGCTATCATTACTTCTATCCGCACATACATTCATAATGTGTTAATGCATTCCCTCACTTCAGGACAGTAGACTTACTTTTGATTTTTCAATTTAGGGCTCTGTGTCACATATAAAACTTTAAAAATATCTAGTACTTAGCAAAACAAATAAGTGACATAAGTGCTGGAAAATGAAGAATATAATTTTGGTATTTTAAAATTTAAAAAATAAAAAAATATATACATACAATTGGAAGCTTACAATTAGATACTGGAAATTAGAGTTCTGTAATACTGTGATAGGAATATTTGTAATTTTACATTTTACATTATGATAAATTATATGTTATTGTAGCACATATTGATGGATGTTATACTCTCTGGTATTAGAAATATGTTTAATTTTCTAGTTTACATCTTGCCTAGTTCACATTTATCTGAGGGTACATGGGATTCATTAACCTTTCACCATCATTCTCAATCTTGTACTGTAAGGTAATTTCTAAAAAAATGGAAACTTCTTTCTTTCCTAGAGACAATAGCAAGTCTTTCAAAATGATCAATTATCACTCTAACATGTAATATAGTATTAGATCATAGATTAAAATAATGAAATGAAAAAAGTAAAATAATTATTTCTATTCACTGAATTGATAATCTTTTACTAAAATTGCTTATAGTATTCAAATGTTATTTACTTTACACTTAGTAATAATGAACCTGCAGTTAAAGGAACCAATTGGTAAGTACAGAATGGACTGAAACACACACAGCAGTTTAGCTTCTAATTAAGATGAAATCTCTCATCAGCATAGGAAGGTTTGATTATTCAAATAATACTGTAGAAAGGAACAGGTCTGTTTGTCTACTTATCAGTATTTTATAATTTATGTCAAGATAATGTTCAAGTGGATCCATGTGTTAAGCATAAGAAGTAAATAAATAGTAAAAATACTAAATAAAATATTATTTTTAAAATGTTGATTGGAAAAATTATTTTTAATGATTACAAAGTTCAGAAACCACAAAAGAAATTTTAAAAATTAGGCTGCACTGTGGGAAGATTTGATAAATGTCATATATAACATAAGCCAAATTAAAAGTTAAAATGTGAATCTGGGGAAAGTGCTATGTAAGAGTACACATGAGAAATAACTGTGGATCTTAAATATATTAAAAGCTGATGCAAGCCGGGCGCGGTGGCGCACGCCTGTAATCCCAGCACTTTGGGAGGCTGAGGCAGGAGGATCGCGAGTTCAAAGCCAGCCTCAGCAATGGCAAGGCACTTAGCAACTCAGTGAGACCCTGTCTCTAAATAAAAAAATACAAAAAAGGTCTGGGGATGTGACCCAGTGGTCGAGTGCCCCTGAGTTCAATCCCCGGTACCACAAAAAAAAAAAAAAAAAAAAAAAAAAAAAAAAAGCTGATGCAAAGCAATGTAAAGGGACCCACAGCAGAAAGAGTGAGAGGTTTCTTCCAGGTCTCTACATAAATGTTTATTTCAAATGGGTTCTCTCTGACAGCGTCACAGAAACTATCATCCTAACAATCTCCTTCACCAGTTGTTCTCCTTTAGTTTTATGTTGTCTACAAGTTCTAAGAAGTCTGGTACCAGGGACTCTACATTTGCTTTGTTATTATATCATAGCCTATAATTTATTGCCCCACATGCAGTTTCAAAACATTTTTGAATGAATTAGTGAATCGTGTATCAATGAAAAGAGACATGTTAAATAAAGGAAATAATGAAGAGTTTTGCTTTCATTGTTTTTGCTGCAATGTCTATTTGAGACTGTTTCTAGTCTACCATTGCTTTTAATTCAAGACAAAATGAGTTTTAGATAATTTTCTTGCAACACCACATGTGTGTTTTCTTGGTAATTTCCTGTTAAAAGCAGAATATGGCATAGTATACTTAAAATTCAAGTTATACAATAAAAAGGGATCTGAATTTGAATATATGTTTGTCCTAATCTTGTTTTTTATTTAAAATCTGTTCTAATTTTCTAAAAAAAACTATAAACGTCTGCTTAGAAACACCATCATGTAAAATGGACAGGGTAAGGATGATGAAATATCTAATTTGCCACTGCAATGATGCTCTTGTGAAAAATGGATGGCGTATATCAATAGTATTTTGCAAAGAAATAACACAGGTGAATAGCAGAGACAATAAATCTGACTTTTCTTAGACCTTCCTCTTAATAATAAATAAAATAATTTTAGGACACAGAGAGCTAGTTTCAAGTTCCTTTATTTATGGCAATAAACATCAGTTATGATTCAAACAATATAGTCCACTTCCAAAATAATACAACAAAGTGATAAAAAAAGTGCATTCAAGTACTCATTTATATAGTGTCAGAGTTTTGACTTTAATTATCCTCATTATCAGATGTCAGGTATTTGATTTTGTGTTTGCTCTATAAAGACACAACATGGTTTCTTTCTAGTTATATTGATTTGTTCATTTATTTCTCTGGCTTGAAATTTTTCATGTATTATAAAATTAGTAAACAAACAAAAGTGGCACAATTATCTTTTTTATCCACTTTAGTTCTTTATTAACACAAATAGAACAGAAGTGAGATTTGGGAGAAGATGTTGTTTGTGAGCTGTATCTTCGTAGGACTGTGTGAAACATGCATATACACAGACTCAGAGGCACACACATTCCAGTTTCTCCAAATCTCTTCTGCTCCCTGTCCCCACCCAGTTGTCTTTTCTTCCACTTGACACATGATAAACTGCTCAGTTCATGCTGAACCCAGACACTCATATTGCAGCCATTGTGTGCTTATTTGAAACACACATTTCTGCAAGTGGGGTGATCACTTTCAACTATGCTCCTGGGAAGCACAGTGACTCTCTATATACAAACTGATTGTCTTTACTGTTTTAAAATTCATTTTACTGCATTTCCAACATCAGTTAAGAGGCCATGGTACTGTTCTGTCATAAGATTTTCTTGTCTAAATTTAAGACACATTATTTTTGCTGCAGCAAAATACATGTACAAAAATGCTATTATATATAGTATATTTCAAAGTCAAGCTACAATACAGGTGAAAAATATATTAACACATTAAAAATGCTGTTATGATAAGGCATATAAGCTAATAGGAAGAAAGAGAAAACAATTTTGGGAAAAAAAAGTTCAAAGGCAGAAGGCCAATTCAAAAGAATATGTGAGAGGTCATTTTCCATTTTTCTGAGAAATAACTTCTGATAAATATCAGATGCATACATATATGTATGTATACATATACATATTATATATAGTAGTATATTATATGTATAAATATATACTATATATGTACACCCACAACATACTATATGTAACAATTAAACATATACTACTCTACATATACTACATCATATATGTCATAGTATATAGATAGATGGATAGATGGTAATTATTACTGACATGTTTTCTAGAGCTAAAAGAATTGGTGATAAATGAGCAATTGCCTCTCCATATGTAATTTATACTGTCAGAGCCATCAAAAACATAGGCAATTTTATAAGCAAATAAAGTTTATCCTGACAAACTCTGGTTATTCTTTGTTTATTCACATTCCTACAATACATAAAGATTTCTGATATAATAACTTTTTGCTGAAAACACTGGGACATTTTATTGAGAGAGTAGAATTATCATGTGATTAGACATAAATCCATTCTGTAGCTGATATTTATTTTCAACTCTGGGCAATGGCAATATACTATTTTATTAGTTGATCAGAATCAACTAATCTGATGACTTTTAAAAAAATTTTTCAAAATAAAATGAGAGTATATGACTTAAAATGAATGTATATTTCCATTTATTGATTAAATTTCTACAGTTCATATTGACACTATATTTTTTTAAATCAAATTTCACAAGGTCTTCTCATAGTTAAGCTACAATTTTGATTTCTATTATATCAGGAAATATTGTAGACTTCATTTACTTTTTAAAAAAAATTTTCAGAATTAATTTGCTAGTCATTTGGTGTATTTTTATTATATTTTATTTTACTTTTGTTGTGTTGGATATAAAACCCATAGATTCATGCATACTAGGTAATGCTCTAACACTAAGCTACATTCTCAGCCCCTGTATTTTTATTTTAAAATGTTTTCAATGCTTTCTTTATTAAATTTTAAGATATGTTATTAGCAGAATATTTTTCTATGAATTAAAGCTACTATGTTTCATGTAATTTCTTGTTTAAAATATTAAATATAATACATTTAAATGTATTTAAATTTGCTTTCTACTATGGGCAATGGCAATATGCTATTTTTAAAAATCAGAATCAACTAATCCTGATGACTTTGAAAATTTTTAAAATAAAATATGACTTAAAATGAATGCATATAAATGTATTTAAATATATTATTTTTATTAATTGATCATATTGAGGAACAAAAGTTTAACAAAAATATAAATTACATATACAAAAAGTTATGTAACATCATCAACAAATACATTTCTATGCTCTACTTAAATAGTAATAGAATAGTAAATAAAATGGAAATAAATCGTATAGGAATTGCCGGGATCTAAAAATCTCACTCAATTGACTTTATTTTTTAGTGATACAAGTTTTGAATTATTCAAGCTCAAGCTATTAAATATTCATAGTGCTTCATATTATAGAGTTATTGATTAATGTCTTTGGTAAAGAACACTATTATCTCTGATTACATCAAGGTCATTTTGAGGAACAGGACCAAGGCACAAGGTTTTACATATGAAATATGAGAAGCTAATACATAATTCATATTTAACAGATAACATAAAGGTTAACCCCTTGGAGAATCTGAAGATAATACGCATGTTCTTCTGATAATTCTTTATACTGGCAATTTGGAAAATGCCAGTGTTTTATTACTACCTATTCTTGTACTATGACATAAATTAATGCATACCTGCCTCACTATTCCTGTGGGCAAAAGAAAAAAAAATGAACTATGTTCTGGACAAAGATTTTAAAAAATGAAATGAACCAAAATACTTTCCCTCTGTACACTCATTGGAAATAGTCTGAGAATAGTTCCTTTCATTATCTGAGAAAATTGTACTTTAACATCCTACTTGATATTTGTTAAATTTTTTATGTCCACTGTGAAAAAATGAAGATATTTGAAATCAGTTCACATTTGGAATCAATTCACTTTGAATAAATGAAATATTTCATCATTAACTTAATTTAGGATGGGACATTCTTCTTTAAGATTTCATTGGGCAATATTTGTTGGTACAATAGGAAAATAATTGCTTTAAGCTGGAGATTAATTGTGCCTAGACCACATGTTGTACTGTCATAACAAATGGTATTTAATCTCTGTGTGTCAAGATTATTCTCATAATGTGTAAGTGAAACTGTGTTGACTATACAATTTTGTGGAAGGTTGAGATAATGCATTTGACATACATTATCACTTTATAAATATTAGCTATTTTTTTTTTTTTTTTGGTGGAGGAAATAAATCTAAGATCCTGGCTTCCAGAATTTCTGTCTATTTTTCTTACAACTTGACGACCCCATGGCATTTAAATTAGTAAATCTGACAATTAGATTAGACTGTTAATATTTTTTCCCCAAAACTCATCTTGTTTTCTCCATTCACATTACCATTTTGAAATGATGGAACAGACTTCTGTTTAAAGTCTGTTTGTTTGTTTGTTTTTCTTATGCTACATTTTTATTGCAATTCTTGTATGATTTAATATTAATACTTAATTTTGAAAATAAAAATCAATGAGTTTGCTCAATGAAAGACAAGGAGTCCTTTTCTCTCACAAAACTAATCCATCATCACATATTGACTATATCTTCAAAGAACATTTAGAGTCAGATTATCAAGAGCTACTTTCACATCTAACATCCTGGTGTTAACCACCATTGCTTATAGCCTACCTTATTTCAATAGCCTACAAACAATAGCCTACAAACATGTGTCTCTAATTATATATCAGGCATCCTTCAATACATTCTCAAAATAGTAATTTTTGTAATCACTTTAAAACTTAAACTAGACTATCATCCTCTTTTTGGAAAAGGTCTCCAATTTATTTTGAATTCATTCATTGTAAAAGTTAATGCTTTCCCACCAATTTGTTGATCCTACTCCACATAGACTCTCCAACTCCATCAACCAATCTTCTTCTGTTATGATCCTTCTTCAGTCAATTTCAGGTAAGGTAATCTCATTATCATTTTTGAACATGGCAATGGATTTGATTTTCCTAATATCTTCTTTTCATCCTTGGTCATAAGCGATTTTCTCAATGAAGTTCTCCATGTCCATTTATTCAAACATTTCAAAGCATCTATGTTCTGGAGAGATGCTCCATGCTTAAATTTTTGCCATAAAACCTGTTACCATTTGGCACACATACATTTTACTTCACTGTTTGTTTGTATTGTGTTTTCACTAAAATTTTAGTTATGAGGTCAACAAATCAACACTTTTAGTACAGTATCCCAAAAAGCTACAACATTTCCTGGTAATAAATACATGCTGAAGGAATAAATTAGAAAGAGGTAGATTCACAGTGGATAAACACTGTGATGTACTGGTTAAAAAGCATGAATTTTAAAGTCATAGATACTAGGATTTGTTTTGTCTTCACCATTTATAATTGTGACAGCATTTAGTAATTAATGTTTCTTTATCAGAGAATTTAACTTATCACAAAATTGCTCCTGAAGTTTGAGTGTTTGCAATGGATCATTTATCTTGCCTTTCACTTTGATCATTGCTTCTCTACTACATTATGGACTGAAGCTAGAAGTAATTTCTAAAACAAAACAAAACAGGGGGCTGGGGCTGTAGCTCAGTAGTAGAGCACTTGCCTAACATGTGTGAGGCATTGGGTGTGATCCTCAGCACCACACAAATTAATAAGTAAATAAAATAAAGGTATTGTGTTTATCTACAACATCAACAACAACAAAACAAAACAGAAACAGATACTGTTTAATCCTATTCAAAAAACACCTATCTTCTAAGTGAAATAGAAATTATATACATTTTATATATACACACACACATATGTATGTACACACATATACATACATATGTGTGTATGTATATATATATATATATATATATATATATATATATATATATATACACACACACACACACACACACACACACACTCATATTTGTGATTATAAAAGTGATGAAAGTTTTTTGCCACTGGTCCACTTCACCAAAGCTATATCACCTAGGGCTTACTTCTATCTGGCAACACATATTGAATTCAAAACTTTCTAAGATTAATCCAGATGCACTTTCCTTGGCCTGAAATTTTCATTATCTGCCTCTTTAAAATGACTTAAGGTCTCTGCTTAAATATTGTTTCTAAAAGAAACCTATTTGAATTAGGCCTTCTTGCCTTCAAACCATTATTCTTATTATAATTTCCTAGTTGTATGTTTATAGTTCTTATCAAAATTTGCAAAATCATTTAAGTTCTGTGGTTATTTTAAGTTTTTTATTCACTGGATTCTATAAAAGTCTAGTCCATGCCTGTCCTAATTATTGTGTTTCCAGTGCCTTGATAAAAAGAATACTCTCAGTAAACATGGGAGTAAATGAATTTTGCACATACCATATCTCAGTACCTGTTTAGATAATCCCAGACTGTCATGCATAATAACCTACATAGGGCCTTTCGGTGAAGGATAACTTTCTTTATACAGTGCATAAATAATGATCCAAAAATCATTTTCAAGAGCTGGTATTCTTAAAACTAACCTAATTATTTTCTTGATTTATTCAATTTACTTGTTTTTTTCCTTATTTTTATTTGGTCTAGAACACTTCTGTTTATTAACAACAACAGCAACAACACCAAAAACAATAAACAGTTTAAAAGGCTTGTTTCATTTAAAACCATGAAAAGAACTGACCAAATTAGTCTAAGACACAATAGAGAACATAAGTGAGATGAACCAAACATCTGAGCTAAGTCCTAATTCCCAATAGCCTATAACCCAAAGCATATAAGCTTTTTATATATTGCCAATTAGTTTTATTTATTTCTTTTAGTTTTTTTTTTAACTCAATATCTACTGTGAACATATATTGTTATCCCTTTGATACTGTACATTAGAGAAACATAGGCTCCAGATCCAAGGTTAGTGGTATACCTTATTTTCAATACCTATAAAATTCATAAGAATAACAATGAGAAAAAAAAAAAAAAACCCATGTGTCAACCACTCATCTAAAAATTAAAGGGTCATTCAATTGGAGACTACTGTGGATATTTATCAAATCTTTTTCCGTCTTCATAGAAGAAACAATGACTCAAAACATGGTAACCCAAAGGACTTAAAATCAGCAAAAACAAAACATCTAATCTGACCCTTAACTAGCCTCAACTTTTAATGTTGCCCTGGGCTTGATTCCTTTCTCCCTGGTCATTTTTCTGCTTCTTATGACATATAGTCTTTTGGCTAGTACTGGATGTTTGGGAAATACACTGGTACAGGATTTTTATTCTTTAGAGGTGACTTCTTGAGCAATCAAAGAGTATTTCAGGATCATCTCATTTGCCTATTCAGTAATTATCATTAACTCGATACCATGTCATAGGCATTTGACTTTTTTTCCTAAGTGCTTATTGTCAAAAATAAACCCAGGTAGATGAAGGGTGTTTTAACTCTTCTGATGATAGCTGTAAGACAAGATAGCAGTAGTAGATCAGGAGCATATAGTACCCAGTTAGAAGTTGTTTGAGGAATGAATAAAAACTCTAGAACCATGTTACCCATGCATGTTATGGCAAAGAATGATGCCAGGATGCCAGTATCTCCATTAGGTCAGCCAAGTTTTCCTTTAACTTATATTTTTGGGAAAGTGTTTTTCAGAATTTTCCATTTCACTAAAAAAACCAAAATGAACAAAACATATTTTAACAAAACTATTTTCACAGCTTTATCAGCAAGGGCATATACATGAGCTCATACAAGGAGCTTATATAGTACAAGGATTAGCTTATAGTTCAGTAGTAGAAAGCCTGCCTACAAGTTGTAAGGTCCTGGGTTCAATCTGTAATCCCCAGAAATAAAAGACCCATTTTTTTAATGTTAGATTATTTTTATTCTTAGGTTTGGGGAAGAATAGACAGTCACATAGAAGTATGATTAGATAAAGGGGGTGTTAATTAAGTGTAATAAATCTGTGGGCGGGGGGGAAACAGCAAGGCCTATTTTTTCAGATTCTTCTTGGCCTCTATTTGAAATATTGCTTCCCTCTGGGAGTAAGACAAGATATATGTCATGTGATACTCATGTGATTCATGAATCACATGCCATGCATGCATCATGGGATTCTAGAGGCCGTGGACAGACCTTTTGGCTTTTGTAATTTTTCAGACTGCATTAATGAGATAAATTATATTTATTAAGAAATATAAGATATATACTATAGGTCATTTATAGGTGGTGAACTTAGTTAACATTCTGTTTCATAAAGACCTGCAAGTTTTTTTCCTGCCACTGCAATTTCAGTTTTCATAATAGAGAATAATCATTGAAATGGCAGTCAAAATATTTTTTCCTTAATGTAACATGAAAGCAAAGGCCATCTTGAATTTTTACTGAACTCTTGATTTTGAAATATATAAATTTTTATGTAAGTTCAGTATTGTTATTTCAAGAGCAGTATTATACTACGTAGACTTGAAGTAATTAAATTCAAGCTGACAAAATTTTGCAAAAAAAAAAAAAAAAAAAAAAAAGTGTACTCCTGTGTAATTTTAAGGTCTACTTGAGGTCTTTGAAACATAGGTTATATATTATAAAATTCGTAAGTAATACATGGAAAATGTTGGTCAATTGGATTTTAAGATTTTTTTAAAATGATAACTTCATTGAAATAAATGAGCTACCTTAATGCTAATATTTAGGGGAATTTCTTTATATTGCCACATACAATTATGAAGTACCATTGAAGAAATTATGATAATTTTTTTTTACTATTCTTGAGACTACAATTTTAGGAAATTATCATTAAATATTCATAAAACTACTATTAGCTCCCAAGATTCAAATAAATTTTAAGCAATTAACTAGTTCAGATTGTTTTAAAATGTTACCAATAAATAATAATGATTAACTTGGCTAATGATTTTCCTTTTTATATTTTAAATGATTTTATACTGCAATCACAGAATACCTGAGATTGTGTAGTTTACAAAGAACATAAATATTTTCTCACAATTCTGGAGGTTGGGAAGTTCAATATCAAGGTACCAGTATCTGTAAAAGACCTTGTTTGTACTCATGTAAAAGAAAAAGAACAAATGAGAATCAACTATCCTCCAAGCACTTTTAAAAGATACCTAACCTTAGTCACAGGAGTCTTCATAGCCTCTTTACACTTGCAGGGCACTTCCAGGGAACTTTCAGGCCCCCCTCTTTTTTTATTTTGATACCATGGATTGAACCCAGGGGGGCACTTACACACTGAGACACATCCCTATCCCTTTTTATTTTTTTTTTTATTTTTGACAGAGGGTCTCACTAAGTTGCTCAGGGCCTTGCTAAGTGGCTAAGGCTGGCTTTGAACTTGTGATCCTCCTGCTTCGGCCTCTCAAGCTGCTGTGATTACACAAATGTGCCACTTTGCCCAACTACAGCTGTTTTAGAAAAGACACTTTCCAACCAAAACATTTACTAAATACATTAATTTCTGGAAGGAATAAAGTAATAAGTAAAACATTAATTGGCCAGAAAGTAAAATGTAAACATAACTCAGATGGAAAATTTGGCCATATTTTTTATTGATTCTTTTTAATTATACATGATGATAGAATATATTTTGATATATTTATAGAAACTTAAAGTATATCTTATTCTAATTATGAAGCCAGTATCGTGGGTGTACGTGATAGTGAGATTCACTGTGGTGTATTCATATATGTACATAGGAAAGTTGTGCCAGTTTTGACAATTTTTCCCAATTATGGTCTTCTCACTTAAAATTATTTATCAATATTAAGCTGAGATCTGATTAATTTGTGTCATCCTGAATTCCACACACTTTAGTTAAATTCAAGATCATCTGAAAATGAATTTTGGAAGCAACCGTAGAAATCCTGTTTGTAAATAATTTAAATTTACAAGTTAACACACAGAAAACAAAAAATTACAGAAATGAAGTTCAAGTTAGTATTACAGCTCTATTAGAAAGGACTCTTGTTATGTTATAGTGCATGACATTTTGTTAAATATGGTTTTGATCAGTTTTTGAACAATGAAGAATTCAAAATCTATTTTATTTATATTTATATAGTTCTATGAAAAATTCAGATAACTTAGAATATATTTTTAGGAATATAACAACAAAATCACTAATAAAAATCTTTATATTGTATTATTTGCTTCTATTCTTTCATTTGATTATAATAGCCAAACTTTATAAGAGAAAGGCCAAGTATTTCTACTTTGATAATTAGCAAATTAAAGAAAACTAACACATTGAATAGTTAAATTTTTGTAGAAATTCTAAGTATACTAGCTAATAAATTGTAAATAAGCTTGCAAAGATTATAGATTATAATTAAATTACAAATTTATAAACTTTGATTTATAGTGGTGAATTTAATATAACATACTCCCTAATTTATATGTTTGAAGAATATGTATTTTTGTGTGTGTGCGGGCACATGTGTGCACTCTTAAGTCTGTTTTTTTCCTCATTCTGAGTGATTATGTAGCAAAATTTTAAAAGATTATGCTACACATATGCTTAAAACCTCATTTGTACTTTTAAAGTAAATTACAAGAAAAGCCATGATAACAGGAAAAATAATCCTTAGCTGCTAAATGTAAACAAAGTATACAAGGGCATAAATCTTGCAAGCACAAAAGTGGTAAAAAGAGCAAGATTTAGAGGTTCAGGTACAAGAGAGATATATAGTAACAACTGCAGTAATTTCAAAAATTTATATCCCAAAATGTGCAGACTTGATCTTATTCTCAGTCAGTGTGTTCTGTATGGAAGATGAACATGCTCATGACAATGGAGTATGATTTAGAAAACTACATCCTGCACAGAGGAATATAAAATGTGATTATATACTGTACCACTGTGCAAAATTTTAAATACAATTTAATCAATCACTCTGATATCTAGATATATTTGTGAAACAATGACATCACTTTTAAATTATGTGTAGTTTGTAAGTGCAAAAAATTAATAATGTCTTTTGTGTACATGCATTACTTTGGGAAAAAAATTACTAAGAACTATATTATCAGACCAAACAGACATTGAAAATTTGTGTGGCACAGGGCAATTTGTCACTTCATTTTGGTGGAATGTTCCATACTGAAAATGTCTAACTGCTCAGAAGAAGGGAAGTACTGTGAATTTATTATCTGAGAAGAGAAAATTAATTGACACAGGCCTAAAATGTAATGAAATTAGACTCAAGTGAAATAACTGAGAACTCAGAAATTCTCTCTATGCTCTGTGGAGTGACAAAATTATACATAAAAAAAAAGAAATATGTCATTTCTTAACAAAGTTCAGGTTTTCTAAAGGAATACCACATAGAATAATTAAATATTCTTTATCAAAAAGCAAGTCTGATCTTTGAACAGATTAGAACATGTCACTTGAAGTAAAAAGCCACATTTTGTCACTTTTTGGGTTTCGTTAAAGTTGTTGTTGTTTTAATATTTAATACTCCTGCAGAAATAATTTTAATTACTACTGAAAGGTGGCTTTCTTTTTTTTTTTCAGAATCCACAGATCAGGGAAATGTGTAAATGTATTCAGTTCAAAATAATTAAAGATGTTCTACATGGTAGGTCATGTTTTATGACCTGGGGTTACAGGTGTCTGTTTGATATATATCATTTAACATTAAAAATAAGGTAAAAAAAAAAAAAAAGGTAGCATCTTAACACTAGTATGTAAACAACAAAGAGAAAGAAGGTGAGAGGGATTATTGTCCATAGGCCTGTGTTCCACTGGGCAGGACTTATGGTGAAGAGGCCAATGGAGAGTAGGAGGCTCGTGAGCAAGGTCATCATAATGAACATAGGGTGGCAGATTAAGGGCCTTTCCGAGCAAGCTGGCCAAGAGTCGCCCAGGGTGTAGTTGATCCCTTTAGAGTCTGGCAAGTCTGTCCTGAGGGGATGAGAAGTCATCAGAAGTTTTTAATAGTTGATAATCCCTGAGAAGCTGGTTAAAGGTTTGGTTAGAGATTTTACTCAGTTGTCCCTGCAGTAATTTTATGATGCAGGGAAGAAAGGCATAGAAGAGGAGAACTCTAACTAGAGGTCCTGCGGGGGGCACCTGGCAACCCAACCAGTGTTTGACAAGGATCCACTGGGAGAATGATGTTTGCAAGGACTCATCATCTCCAGATAATGCCAGATGTATGCCTCTGGGCTCTGGTGCCTTTTTTGCACTATTTTCCTAATAATATAATTTTCATACTATTTTCTAGTGGTGATTGCTGGGGGTGAGGGGAATACTACAGCATTTTCTGAGAATATTAATAAAACATTAGAAATCCTAACCCCTTCTCTACCACAAACAGTAAAATAATCCTCTGCCACCGTGTGATGTGTCTACTTCCTGGGGTGATTGTTATAAACATGTATTGTTATATGTGAGAACAGTCACAGAGCCACCTGTTTCTCCAGTCATGAGTTTGCAAAAAGCACATAGTCTCACTGTTAGTATTCAGAAACAGAATAAAATTATAGTGCTTCCTACTACAGAGACCCTCTCTTGTGTCCCATGGGTTAGTTAGATCCAGAATCAGGAAATGTTATATGGTGAAGGGGTTAAAAGTATTCATAGACATAAGTTAAATGTTAGATTCTGGTGCTTGTGATCCTGCTTTAGTAAGATTAGCTTTGCTAAACAATATAACAATTATCTACAAAGAAATTTTCCATGGAAACCACTGAAATCATTGCCCTCTTGCAAGCCTGAACTTAAAGATTAACTTAGGCTAATAGAGTTAAGAGTCTAGCTTGTTTACCACAGCTAAGCACTATGTCAAGAGCATTTATGATGAAATAGAAACTTAAGATCAACTTTGCTGATTGCGTTCATAGCTTAGATATTAAATCAGAACAATAGCAAGGGATATGGTGGGGGTGTTATTATCTCATACAATCACTTTTTTCAGTAAGCTTGTTCTGTACAAAGAATTCTATGCGTCTTATGCTAACCACATTCTTGGCATGTTATACTTTAAAAAATCTATAAAAACTGTGTGTGAACTCAATAAACTTGTCAGCATTCTACACTGGCCTTTGAGTCTGTGTGGTTGTTGTCCATCCATCGCAGACGCTGTCTACCCCGTCAGAACCCCTCTACCAGGAAGACCCCCGACCCTGCTGGGGCTGGACCCCGGCAAGGTCCCAATATTGGGAGAGCACAGCTGATGAAGGGGTATTGTGAATATGTCTCAGTGGGATTCTTGTGCCAGTTGTAATTTTCCCTTTCTAACTGTTCTTGAAATTGTTTAGCCTTTGTCAGTGACGAGTTCTGCTCCCCCTAATGTTGAAGTTTGAACATTGTGAGGAACGCAGAGGCAAGCATATAAAGCAGAGTCTATCGAAAAGGGGTAACAAGAAGGGGGCCTTTGCTGGTATCTTATCTCCCAAGAAGCGAGGCAGGTCTGCCTTTTTCATATGTCCCAGGGCTTCCCCTGTTCTCCTGTTTTCTTCCCCTTATCTCCTTCCTGCATACTGTGACCAGGCTGGTTGGGATGGTCAAAAGGTAGGAAGCAGATGGGCTGAAGGGGGAGGGCAGGATGGTGCAGCCCAGGACATATGAACTAAAAACTGTATAGTTCCCTGGGGGCAGAGGGGGAGCAATTCCTGGGACAGGTTACCTTGGCAAGAGGTTGGAGCAGGTTGTTGCTAAGGGTGGAGGACGGGCTCTGAGGGAATTAACATTTCAATCCCTCAGGGGCCAGTCTCCCAACTTCCCAAAATTGGCTCACTCAAATTGGCTTTTGACCTGACTTGATTTACCTATCTATACAGACTGCCTATCAGATTCTGGCTTCATTTCCCTTCTAATTTTAGGAACTCCTTACTACTATAAGGAAACAGGACGATAACTGGATCTGGCTTCTTCGAGCTGGAAGAGGGTGACGAGATGGAGGCA
The DNA here is from genome assembly GCA_025594165.1 of Tamias sibiricus. Classification (NCBI taxonomy): domain Eukaryota; kingdom Metazoa; phylum Chordata; class Mammalia; order Rodentia; family Sciuridae; genus Tamias; species Tamias sibiricus. The sequence continues at coordinate 146,414,609 of CM046662.1, forward strand.
AGTAGTTTGGAGTTCCCTTTTTAGAAGTCAGGTCAGATTGAAGCCTGGGGAAGAACAGTTTGTAAAATCATCAGGGACGGGAGCCTCTATGAGAGAAATAAAAACATGAGTACTGAATAAATGTTGTAGCATCTGGAACATGTCAATGTATACCATGAAGATGATAGCAAACAATAATTTCTCTCCAGGAGGTATGAGGGCTGAGAAGTTGTCCCCATAATAAGGCCAGAGTGGACAAGGCCTTTATTTGGGAATATAAATCTTTAATATCCCCAGAGTTATCAGGAATATAAACACAACACTTAATGTTACAGATGTCTATCCTGATAAGATGGTAGTTAAGCTCCTTAATGTCATCTTATCTTATGAAATCTTTCTACTGGTATGATCTCTGTGTCTAGTAGAGAACCTTTTATTTTTGTTACTTAGGGATAGATAATCACACCAGTGAATATTAAGCCTACCTATGTAGGTTAGGATGATTTGTAGGCCTTAAATTCACTAAAAACTTTTGACTTGGCAGTCACTTAATATTTAAACTGTTTCTCTTTTTTGTTTTTATAATAATGTTAAGATGCTACCTGTAAACTCGGGAGGCCTACAATTCCTACATGTTCTTTGAGCAGATAGCTGGCTGATTCCCTGGGTGACTCTGCAGAAGCTTGGTTTGAAACCCCCACTGGTCTATGACTTCAAGGAAACTTCATCCATCTCACAACTGCATAGATTCATCTTTTTTGCACCTGCCTCCTGGGAACGTTTTTTTGCCCTCCAGACTGACCTGCCTGTCTTATGTGCCCACATCCGCCCCCAATAATACCCCACATCACACCCTTTCAGCTTGAAACAGCCAGACTAGACTGATCGACATAATACCCCGCTTCCTAAGAAAACAAAAAGGGGGAATGTTAGATAAATTCCAGGCCGGCAGGCCACACTTCCCAGGTACCTTGGACAGGCCACACTTCCCAAGTACCTTGGACAGGCCACACTTCCCAAGTATCTTGGACAGGCCAGGCCATACTTCCCAGTTACCTTGGACAGGCCACACTTCCCAGGTACATTGGACAGGCCACACTTCCCAGGTACTTTGGACAGGCCACACTTCCCAGGTACCTTGGACGGGCCACACTTCCCAGGTACCTTGGACAGTCCACACTTCCCATGTACCTTGGATGGGCCACACTTCCCAGGTAACTTGGACAGGCCACACTTCCCAGGTACCTTGGACAGGCCATACCTCCCAGGTGCCTTAAACTGGCCACACCTCAGGTGCCTTGCTGAGCCAATCATGGAACATGGATTCCCCTTCTGACCCCAGGCAGCCTATGGAATCAAGGGTCTCTCAGACCACCAGAGTCGATATTTAAACCCCTGCCAGGCTGAAACTCGTCCCTTTTCTCCCTTTTTACCCTTTCTGTCCTTTCTTCCTTTTTTCCCCTTTTCACCCCTTTTTGTCCCTCTTCTCCATTGCCCTGTCTCTGTTCCTCCCCACCTGCCAGTTTTCCTCACTCCCTTCCCCTCCACATGTTCCTAGGTCCCCACCAGCCATTAGGGGCCAGTTAATAAACCCCTTTTACTACACAAAATTTAAAAATAAGAAAAAAAAAAAAGGTAAAAAAGAAAACTTGATAAGATAGTTACCAGAAAATAAATTTGATACATAAAATAAATAATTTCCAATAGCTGTTTATGCTCCAGAAATGATTTTTGGAAAAACAGACAAAAACAGCAATGCTAACATCATGGTAAAGTAATGAGTTTGCCACACTTTATAAAAAGAGTTTAGTCAATGTGGCTGAAGCATAGTATTAGAAAACTATGGTGCAGTTTATGGTTCAGGCTGCTGTAACAAAAGATCATAGACTGGGTGATTCACAAACCACAGAAATTTGCTTATCATAGTTCTAGAAGAGGACACAGAAGAACAAGGTGCCTGTCTGGTCAGGTTCTGGTGAGGGCCCTTCTGTGGATTGCCAGATGGTACCTTCCTGCTGTGTGCTCATATGGGGAAAAGAGTGAGCAAACTCTCTGGAATTTCTTTGATAAGGGCAATATTCACACTCATGAGGACTCTACCCTCAAGATCTAATTACCTCCCAAGGGACCAACCTCCTAACGTCGTTGAATCAGGAGCTAGGATTTCAACACATAAATTTTGGAGAGGCACAAACATTGACTCCCTAATATCCTGCCCCAGTCTTCCTAACTTAATGTTGCCTCATGTGAAATACATTCATTCCATCTCAATAATCTCAAAGTCTTAATTCATTCAACCTGTATTCTAAAGTCTAATGTCCAAAGTCAAATAAATGTAAATATTACCTAAATCACAAATGGGTATGATTCAAGGTACAATTTATTCAGAATGTTCATTGCATACTGGCACAAGCAATTCAGGTTTGCTTACTTCCAATTTCCTGAATAAAACTGTTAAATTTGAGTTTCAGAACACTGCAAGGTCCACCCAAACTGAAATCTATATTTATCTAGGAATCATATTTTCATCCTATGACTTTTTAATTTTTTTTTTTTTTTTAGTAATTAGGACTTTACTGTATCCTACCAGTACTGACAGAAATACCACTGTGTTTCATCCATTCTTTGTGTCCTATGAGATGAAATGAATATTGCAGGCTAGGTAGTTGGTCAAATATCCTCATGTTTGGTTAAAAATGATGATACTTCATAATAAAATTTAGGTTATCATTTTTTGTTATATGAATGATGCTGTGCCCCCTGTGCATTACATATGGAACCTTAAAGGAGGTATCTTAACATTGATTATATAAGTTTAACAATTTTTAATATAAAAAGAATTTGTGCATATCTGTGGGCTACCATATAATGTTTCAATGCACATATACATTGTACAATGGTCCAATCACAGTAAGGGTATATATATCCTCAAACATTTATTACTACTCAGTGGTGAAAATATTCAAAATACTTTATTTTATACTTTTTTTTTGAATGATGGGTTATGTATAATCACCCTACCTAGTGATAAAACGTCAGAACTTATTTCTCCTATCTAACCATAACTTAGTATCTGTTGACCAAACTTTTGCCTTTTCTCTCCCTCTGCTCTCCCCAACCTCTGGTAAACACTGTCCACTTTATAGTTAAGATGAGATCACCTTTTTAAGGTCACATGTACGAGTGATACGGTACTTTTCTTTTTTGCCTGGTTCCTTCAACTTAACCTTCTGGAAGACACCATGAAGTATTCCTAAAATATTAAAAATAAATATTGCCATATGGTCTAACTATGCTATATTATGCTACTGAATATGCCATATCATACTTATATATTCATATGACATATATATACAACATTATATCTCTGTCATCTTGTACTATTATTTTTTTAATTACTTTTGTTTCCTCAGCTGTTGATTAAAGTTGTCTAGTTTGTCATTGCCAGAAACAAAAACTCTCTCATTTACTATTAGATTTCATCTCATACTCTTTAAGATAATTTATCATCATCACATGCTACTTTTTAGAGTAATATTTATCTTCTAAAACCCCTGCATAAATATAAGAGATTTTAATACATTTCAATAATGTAATAAGTGCATTTCTAAATTTCTAGTAACAATTATTCTGTGTGTGTGTGTGTGTGTGTGTGTGTGTGTGTGTACGTGCGTGTGCCAGTATGACAATCTATGACTTTTCGGCAGTCCTTAGACATCTTCAGGACTAAATCCTAAGTATTTGTAACCTTTTTAACATAACAAGTATATGCTCTCTTTTAAGTCTGTAGAGAGAAATTCATATAAATAATATAAGTAAGTAAATCAATTATCATTGCAAGTTATGTATAAACCAGATATTATTTACATTGTATGGAGGCAAGTGTCATGAAACAACTTTTAAAATCCAACCAGTGTTTGCCACAATAAGAACATGTTCTTCACTGTGACAATTCCACTTTTCATTTTTTATTAGTTGTTGGTGATTCTTTATTTTATTTGTTTATATACATGTCGTGCTAAGAATTGAACCCAGGGCCTCACATATGCCTGGCACATGCTCTACCACTGAGTCACAACCCCAGCCCCAATTCCACTTTTTAAAATATCTTGTACTTTGGAGTAGTTTAAAATTTACATGTCTGGTCCACAAACCTCCACAGTTTAGTATCACATCAATTTCCAAATACTTTTCTCTGGAACACTAGGCCATCAAGACCTGAATTTATCAATAGTCCTGTTTATCAATTTTTAATTTTTCCTCCAATCATGACAAGGTAATTTTTAGGACTCTGTTCTTTTTTTGGTTAATATATCAAAAATTGGAAAATCTTCAATGGTGAAGTGATGATCAGTGAAGTTTTCTTTTCTCTTTTATTGGTCCCTGACATAATTCTGGTTGTCTATGTAACTCTCACACAGGCTTCTAGGTTATTTTTGACTGTTTCTTTGTTTTTGTATGTAACTGAGCTTTCCTAATTATTGTCAGTGGGTAATTTAATTTAGTACAAGCTATTCCATCACAGCAAGAAGTGGAAATCTTATTATGGTGTGAATTTGCATTCTTTAATTCATAATAAAGTTTAACTCTTTCCATGAACTTATTATCCATATAAATTACTTCTTTTATAAAATTTTACATGTGTTATCTTGTCTGTTTTTCTATTAGCTTGCTTATCTTTTTCTTTATAGATATTTTGGGGTAGGCGTATATTTTCTTTGATAGCCCGTTGATGTTTACAAGTCCTACCTGTGGTATACTTATTCAAAATACATAATTTGTTGACTTTTGATGAACTGTAGATTACAAATTTCAAGTGTTTTTAATACTTATTCATACATTTGCTACAATATTTTGTTGCTCAAATATCAATGAGGAAATTTCCTATATGATCAATTTAATCTTTTATTATATTTTCTTTCTAATATACATCACCTATACTGGATAATTTTATATGTATACAAATTGCTGTACATATAGACATACATTATATGCACACATTATTATCATTGTCATGATATATTACCATTCTTGTGAAATATATGTATGTGTATGTATATGTACATACTTCTGTGAACACCCTGTTTTAAAAATTGAGTCTTGTGGGGCACAGTGGCGCAGCCTATAATCCCAAGTGGCTCAGGAGACTGAGGCAGGGTATTGAGAGTTCAAAGCCAGCCTCAACAACAACATGGCACTAAGCATGAGACCCTGTCTCATAAATAAAATTTTAAAAAAGGGCTGGGATGTGGCTCAGTGGTTGAGTGCTCCCGAGTTCAACCACTGATACCAAAAAAATAAATTAATTAGTAAATTAAAATAAAAATAGAGTCTTTGGGATACTGCTCTGCAGTATGCCCTTTATTATAAATTACCTTTTCATATAGATGTACGTCTGATTTAGTGACTTTTGTTTTATTTGCTTCTACTCTTTGTCTATCCTTTTTTCATCTTAATATATCATTAGGATTTACAGATTTTTAAATATTGGTGTTTGATAATTAATGTTTTGCTGGTTTTCATGTAGAGGCCCTTCTTTCCTTTCATTTTTCATATGTATTTTAGAATTTGTTCATCAAATTCTGAAAATACCATCTGATGAGACTTTGTGTGGTCATGAATTTACCACTAGACTATTGGATTTTCCAAAGAGTAAACATGCTATGTATGTGCATGAATATATGATTTATTTATCATAGCATGAATTTTGTCTTTCCCTCTATGGAAGTCTTGAACATGTTTGCTATATTTATTTTTAGGTCTTGTTATTTTTTAATGTTGTTGTGAGTAGTTACTTTAAAGCATTTATCTTTGAAGTATTTATTTTTATTATTTAGAAATGTTATTTTCACAAATTTACTTGTAGATACTTTGCATAGAGTAAATTTCTCCTTTTAAGGTATACAGTGGTATAATTTACAACTGTACTGTCTCAAACAGTCACAACAATTAAGGTACAGATTATTTTCATCTCCTCAAAAATACTACTTCATGCTGGATTATTGCAATTCTGTCTGTCCAATCCCAGCCTTAACCACTGCTCTGATTTCTGTCTCTGTATTTAGTCTTTTCCAGACTATTGTGTAAAGAAAATCACATAACATGCAGCATTTTAAGTATGATTTATTTTACTTAGAAACTTATGTAACACAAGAACATGGCCTGTTATATGTGTCTATAATTTGAGCTTTTTTTCTTGTGAAGTAGTGTTGCTTAGTGTGGCCAGACAACAAAGTGTTCATCTACTTATAATTGATGGCTTTTGTTCATGGCTTTGTGCCAATATAATTTTTAAAGATATAATCAAACATCGGAGTTGTAAGATGGTCTGGGTTAAAGAGAGAGATAATTTTTTTAAAAAGGCAAGAAATTAAGGGCTATGTTTAGGGACATAAGGGTATGTACATCAATTCAAGACAGAGAAAAACAAAATGCAATTACCCATATGTTTGTAAAGAGGTAAAGATATAAGCAAAATTATATATAAGTTGAGACATTGTAAAGCAATTGAAATATGTAAAATATAAACAAATTTATCATAAGTGAATCATAAAATAAAAATATAGAAAAAGGAGAAGATCATAATATCATATAAATCAAATCTGTGGATGTAGGGGTTAATGGGAAAAGTGACTTAGGGAAAGAACCAGAAGTTAAGTTTATAAAGAAGCATAAGGAGACTGAGTGGTGTGCAGGTAATGTTTAGGTTCTTGATCATGGTGACAGTTTTCTTGGTGTGTCTATATGTCTACTTTATGAGATTGAACATGGAAACTGTAATGCTGATATAATGGAATGATGTAGCAATAAAAGGAGTGTACTTACACATGCAATAATATAGGTTAATCTTGAAAACCTTATGCCAAGTCAAAGAAGCAAGACAAAAGAAAATGCACATTATATGACTATGCATGTGAAAGGTCCAGCATAAGAAGATCCATAGAGACAGAAGGCATATTAGTACTTTCCACAAACTGGGGTTCAGAAGTGATAAACATGTATTGGTTTCCTTTTTCGGTAATGAAATTTTTCAAAAAATTAGGTAAAGTGTTTCCTTGATTCTTTGCACATACTCAAAACTAACGAATTGTATAATTTGTAAGGATGAACTATATCTCAAAAATATATTTTTAAAAATACAGCACTGAATTTTATCAACCTCTAGATGTGAATATTTACTAATCAGCCATGGATCTCACATATATGTGACATTGAATTTTAAAATCCCTGAATGGCTATAGAGTATCAGTACTTTTCAGAATTTACTGAGGTCATCGTACATCTCTTTTTGAGTGTGAATATTCTAAAATCAGTATTTCAAAAGGTCTATAAACCTCTAAGAATTTGTCCCTTAGTTTAGAAAAGGTAAAGTATGGTGGAGAATAAGCATTTGTTGGAATATTTTAATGTCAATCTAAAGAAGATGCTTACCTTGGTTGGGCTGTTATATCAAAGGGCCATGGATTGGTTCACTTAAGAAACTGAAATTTCTTTTCTCAGAGTACTGGAGACTTAAAGCTCAGTCAAGATGTTAACAAGATCAGTGCCTGGTAGGGCTCTTTCTTAATTGGCAATCCGCTGATTTCCTACAGTGTTCAAACACAAATTTTCTTGATGTGTATGTGTGGAGAGACCAATGTTGTATCATTCTTTTCTTAAAAAGGTTCTAATTTCATCACATGAGCACCACCACTGACTTTGTCTAACTCTAATTACTCCCCTGAGACCCTATCTCCCAATACCATCATATGAATGATAAAGGTTCAATTATGAATTTTTAGGGACAAAATTAAGTTCATAATAACTGCATTCTGTGTAGGGTCAGAAGTTAACTCTAGAATTAGTGGGTGGCAATTATAAGGAAATTTAATTTACTAATATTTTAGTCAGTCTAACTTATTCTGTGTTGGTGATGGACTACAAGAAATGGCAGCGAACTCCTCTCTCCAGGTAGTCTTTTTGCATTTTGACTTTGCCCCTTCTCCATCATGGGCAGAGACTATTTCCACATTATTTAATTCTGGGATAATATTTGACAGGATTGGCCAATTTATGTGGCAGAATCAGGAATTATTTTGAGCTTGCCCACCACAAAGACTTTCAGTGTGCTTTTACAGTTGTCCACCCTTATCCAGTTTTATTTGTTGTGGTTTCATTTACCTGTGTCTGTCCATGATCTGAAAACATGCAATAGAATATTCCAAAAATTGTTCACAAGTTTTAAAGATAGTTATTTTAAGTAGTGTGATGAATCTTGTATTGTCCTGCTCCATCTCCCCCAGAATATGCAGTATCCCGTTGTCTAACCTATTCTTACTGAGTATACTATCTACCCTTTAGTGATTTAGTACCTGTCTTGGTTATCAGATTATTGTGGTATCACTGTGCTTGGATCTCAGTAACCCTTATTTTACTTGATAATAGGCTCAGAGCACAAGAGTGGTAATGCTGGCAATTCAAAGATGCTAAAGAGAAATTATAAAATATTTATTTGAACTAAAAAGGTGAAAGCTTATCATAGTTATGCATGTAGAGTAAAAATATAGTATGTACCCATGATAGTTCCTGATTTATGATGAATTGACATGCAATTTTTTAACTACATGATGGTATCAAAATATACTCATAATCATTCTGTTTTTCACTTTCAGCAGTTTTCCATAAATTACATGAGACATGCAAACTTTATTAAAATATGTTTTAGTTATATAATTCTGCCCATGTATAGGCTAATATAAATGTGCTTAGCATTTTTAAGGGAGGCTGGACTGAGTATAATGTTTGTTAGGCTAACTGCATTAATGAACATTCATCTAATGATACTTTCAGTTTACAATGTTTTCATGAAGATATAACCCCATCAAAAAAAAAAAAAAAAAAAAAAAAAAAAGCATCTAAAGGGATGTGGTACCAGCTGTGACTTCAGGCATCTGTTTGAAGTATTGAACATCATTCCAGACAGATAAGGAGATATTAATATCACATTCCTTTTAAATTCCTGTCACCACCATGAGCCCTATGGAGAATAGTTGAATACACAGCAGATTTTGGTGGTCTGAACCAAGACCTACTTTGATCAACACTATGTGTCTGCATCAGCCAAATTTGCCTCATATCAGTAAAACTACCAAGGTAACTCATAGAATCATGAGCAATAATAAAAGAGTACTGTTTTAAGCTGCTAAGTTCTGGTCTTAATGTGGAACCTCCCTTTTTAGCCCCATGCCTCTTTTTATTTTAACTGCTTCTTTTTGCTTCTGTAAAATGCTTGGCTTAAAGATAATAGGAGTCAAACTGCTGTGACTCCATTTTGTAATCAGCTGCCTCCATTTCATCAGCCTCACGGGGGACAAGGAGAAAACAAGCCCTGTTAAGCCAGCCCGCGCACAATAAGACCTTATAAGGTAAAATCAGGACCCTGCAGTGAGCTTGAGTAACAGCACATTCCATTGCTCTGAGGACAGCCTCCACCAATGAGAACCCCCTTTGTTATTCCCCAATCAATTTAAAATGTGTTTGGCGCACACGAGCTCTCCTGGCCAATTGCAATGTGACAAGACACCCTAACTATAAAGGTGGCCAATCATATAAACCCCCTCCCTCTCCTTAGTTCAATAAAAGACTTGCCCTTCCTGGATTCAGGACTCTCAGTACTGATCCACTGTGTTAGTGAGGTCTGAGAGTCCAAGCTTAAGCCCGAATAAAGGCTCTTTGTTTTTTCATGCACTCCGGATTCCTTGATGGTCTTTGGGGGTCCGTTCTATGGGCATTACAATTGTTATTCAACAATATCTAATTAATAATGCATATATGATTCGCTTCTCCAAGATTGGTTTTCTGCTCTGAATATTTCTTCCAGAATTCTTTATTAAGACATTATATATCTAATAATTCAGAACTCCATTTGTTTACTACTATATTTAATATGGCTAACCAATATACAAATCACAGGTAAACTTAACTTACTGTATGCTAAATACTTTTTTTTTTTTTTTTTTTTTTTGGTACTGGGGATTGAATTCAGGGGCACTTGACCATTTGTTTACTACTATATTTAATATGGCTAACCAATATCACAGGTAAACTTACTACTTACTGTATGCTAAATACTTTTTTTTTTTTTTTTTTTTTGGTACTGGGGATTGAATTCAGGGGCACTTGACCACTGGGCCACATCTCCAGTCCTTTTTTTTGTATTTTATTAGAGACAGGGTCTCACTGAGCTGCTAAGTGCCTCGCCATTGCTGAAGCTGGCTTTGAACTCGCAATCCTCCTGCCTCAGCCTCCCAAGTGCTGGGATTACAGGCGTGTGCCACTGCACCTGGCTAAATTCTTAGTAATAATGAGATAATATATTATATATATGTAAAATAAAAGAGTACCTAATTGAAGATTACATAAAATTATATTTTATTTTTTACTTTGTTTTCTACTTGACCCCTTTATCGTGTGTGTATGCACAGGCACACACTCCTTTCTGGAATTTTCTATTTTCATAATACTCTTTTCCCCTTGTCTTCTCTAGCCTATGAGTCTTGTCTTTAACATTGTTTAACACCAGTGATGTAGAAGTAATTTTACTTTTTCTCATGTCTCAATTTATTGTGTTGTTTTGAAGGAGCCCCAATTAGGGAGATGGCTATTGCAGTCAGCTGGAAGCCATAAGTTCCACCTGATAATAAGTATGTATGTGACGCACCTGTAAATGCACGTGAGGCACCCGCAAAGCTAAAGGTATATAACTGGGTGAAAGCGGTCGGAGTCAAGAGAAGAATGAATTCATTCGGTCAGTCATGCAGTTGCTCGGTCGGAAGAAGAGTTCGGGTCGGAGAAGAAGAAAAGAATCAGAGCGGCCAGAACGTAGGCAGAGCGGTTACAGAAGAGAAACCAGATAGAAGAAGTAATTCCTGGTCAGAGTCAAGCTGAGGCTCCCGAGGAAGAAAGAAGAAAGAAGAAAGAAGCTCTAAAAGCTAAGCTCTCTCTCTCTCTAAAGAAGAAATCTCTCTCTTTCAAGCTCTCTCTCTTTCTCTCTAAGAAGAAAAGCTCTATCTTTCTCTCTAAGCTCTAAGAAGAAGAAGAAGAAAAAGCTATCTCTAATCTTTCTCTCTAAGCTCTAAGAAGAAAAGCTCTATCTTTCTCTCTAAGCTCTTTCTAAGAAGAAGAAAAATCTTTCTTTCTCTCTCTAAGCTCTCTCTAAGAAAGTAGAAGTAAAAGTAGTAATAGCTTTACTCTGCCTCCGAGAGTTTTCCTCCCGTGGCGTTTGTGGCTGGCCACGACAGGCAGCTTACATTGTTTAGTGTCAATTACTATGTAATTAAATTTTTATAGAGACTTTGATATTATTTCTTCAACTGTTAACACTTGATAATACCAAAAGATGGCTTTCATTAACAGAATTTCTCTATATATTCTTACTTTACTGTTATGTTATCAATCATAATAACTTCCAAATACTTTCCAGATAGGTTTTTCTCATTGACATTCTAGCTCATAAAATAACTTTTTGGCTATATTCTCTCTACCTTCAGCTTCCTTTTTTTTTTTTTTTTCTTTCTTTTCTTCAGATATTCATTGATATCCCTGAGGAAAGATTTGTTCTTAGTTAACATTTTACTGAACAAAAATAAAATGAAATGCATCTCAGGGAGAGAATGGTTCCTAAGTCATCTTTGGGCCTGAGTTCTATACAATTAAAGGAGAAATATGGGGGATAAATACAAAACACTTTACCTTCGTGAATTATTCACACACACATATATTCATATGGATACTTAATGGTGTCACATTCTGGTGTTTTGAAAGGGCCAGTGCAATTGAGGAACTTCATATTCTATACTTTAAATCAGAGGTCTTAACTTCAGTCAATCCACCTCTCCTCTAACCTTCACAAGGACCTGGAGATAAACATTTATAAATAATAGACTCTAAACTTGCCAGTTCTTGAAGTCTAGTCTCAGTTTCATTGCAAATTCTGAGCAAGTCTGTGTGTTCATCCTATCTCCATATCTCTGTGCAGCATGTTAATCCTCCATGTTAAATTGGTGAGAAAATTGAAGTCCTGGAGCACTTTGCAAACTTGTATATAAAAACCTGTATCTGAAAACAATGGTCACATTCACTCCTTCATTTCCCTTTGCCAATAAGAAGTATTTCCTCATGGTTATGTTACAAACAATGAGTGATATTCAGCCCATGTATTTTGGAGAAAAAAAAATAATGTGAGTGCTGAGATGAAAATTCCCTGTATTTAAGCCAATAAATGAGTATTAATATTCAAATAATAACAATTTACCAGAACTGAGAAAAATAAACCCAAAGACTTAGAGATACTCAGATTTAATAGATAACAAAGTTATTTGTTAAAGATTAGATACACAAATACCTTCAGCAGGGTAATCTGTTTTCTAATAAATTAAATCTATAGCAAATGCCAAATGCAGACGAAAACAGTAAATTCAGGCCTATGATATTTTGAGCTGAAATCTTTCCCTGCATTTAACATTTAAAAAACATAGAATTTAAACTGATTCTTTTCCTATTGTTAATTTACATAAACACACAAATACATTTATCTGAAGAAGTTATCAAAAACTTGTACATGTAGATTAAGTACTTTTTATAAGAGAATCATCAATCACCATATTACTTTCATTCCAATTATAGAAAAGACTTTGGGAAATTTTTTTTCATTGCTTAGGATCTGATATCATGTAAGTCATAGAATTATAAATATTTTGTATCTTCTCTGGATTATCCTGGGATTCTCTGGATTACTGGCTCTTAGAGAAGACACTCAGCAGAGTAAAACTTGAATAATGCAAAGCAATCTTGATATTCGTAGGTAGAGTTTGGGAAAAGTTATTTTTAAGTATGATTGAATAACTATTTAAAGTTTTTATTAAAAGAAAATTTGAGATCTTGAATACAGACACAATTAATTGGAATATCTCAATGTAGGATTTGCAAACATATCTTTTAAAGCTTCCCCAATGATATCTGTGTATTGATAGTGCATTCCTTAAATATCTTTTTCCATAATGCATTTGTCTTTGGGAATTATGTATGTATGGATGTGTGCAAGTCGGTTTGCTTCCATATTTTTTCCCTAATATGTCATTGAAAATTACTCAGATATATTTTTTGCCATAAAATTATTATTATAAACATATGTTAAGATATCAAAGCTGACCCTACATTTTCTTTAGTTATAAATAGTCAAATTTTGAGAGCATCACAACCTATGTGTTATAGGATTATAAAGAATGGGAGGGAGAGCTGGATTCTAAAGCAAACACGCTAAGAGATACAAGAAAGGATTATCCACTCTTGAAGTGTGAGAATGAAGGTGTATCCTTGGAGGATGCCAGAAAGTTGGTAAGAGGAGAGCAAGATAAATAACCAAGATTTACACAAAAGAATACACATTCAGGTTAATTTTTTCCCTCTTATTTTCCCTTTTATTCTTATAAATTTATTTTATGTAGAGATGTAAATACATAGATATAAATTTGTATTTTCTTTTTTTCATTTCTTTCTTTATTTTCAAATATTCACATTTAAGGAGAGTAATGGTAAGTATCAGTTGATTTTCCTACAATCTCTTCTCATTTAATATATGTGTATATGGACCAATAATCTTTCCAGAGGATCTTTAAAGCAGTTTAAGAAATGAATAGCAACCAAATTAGCATTGTCCCTCATCAAAGATGGAAACATTGCTTCATGTAGGAATAGCTATTGAGTGAATACAAATAGGATACCTGAGACAAGTTCTTCTTTTGAATAATTACAATATTATTATATAATATAATAATGTTATTGGGGATGCTCAACCTCTGAAGGAGGTAGAAGTGAATGGTAGATTATTTTAGCATATCTCTATCTGTCAAAGTACTTGATTTCATTTGAGATGGTAGTATAAATTAAACAATTATTTTCAAGAATGTAAGAAATATTAATTGCATATATTCAACCTCAGATTCATTCTAGCCACAGTGTTATCAATTTTGTTAATCCTTTATACCATTGGCTGTTTCTGTTCTATTTCTTTTTACGTTTTGGAGTTATTATGACCTTTCTTCTGCTTACTTGCTTTGATGCACTTTGCACTTTTTTTTTTCAAGTTTATTAAATGGGTAGTTATTTTTTATTTTTATGATGTTTTCCTATTTGATTTGTTTGTAGTTATAAATTTTCTATATCAACTGCTTTAATTGTATCCCATATTATTTTTTTAAATTTGGTTATTGATGGGAATAAAAACTTTATTTTATTTATTTATTTTAATGCAGTGCTGAGGTGAGGATTAAACCCAGTGCCTCACACATGCTAGGCAAGTGCTCTACCACTAAACCACAACTCCAGCCCTCCCATAAGTTTTGTCATGTTGCATTGTATGCTCATCAAACTCAAAATTATTTATTTCTGATTTTATCTTTAAACATTCATTATTTAAGATGGAGTGGTTTGATTTACATATATTTGTGATTTTTTTTCAAACTTTCATGCTATTGAATTTCTAGTTAAACCCATTTTAGCTGAAATTTGCAATTTGCACAATTTCAATCCTTTGACAATTTTTGTGTCTCATTTTATATCCTTGTCTACCATGTGTGAAGCTCTAGGTTCAATCCTCAGCACCACATAAAAATAAATAAATTACATAAAGTTATTGTATCCATCTACAACTAAATTTTTTAAAAAAAATAAACAAATTTATAAAACATATTATATGTTTAATACAAAATAATGCATTAATAAGAAGTAATGGAAGGAAAAACACACACTCTACAGAAAACAAATCATAATTTTTTGTATATTTCCTACCAGTAAAGATGTCAAACATAAATATACTTATAAAGTACATTTTTTTTTTTCTTTTTCTTCTTTTTTTAGTGCTGAGAATTGAACTCTTGCATACTTTACCAGTGAGCTACATCTTCAGTACTTTTTTTTTCTTTTGAGACAGGGCTTTGTTAATGTTATGAGGCTGGGTTTGAACTTGTGATCCTCCTGCCCAACCTCCCAATTTCCTGGAATTACAGACCTCTCTACCACTGCACTCAGAAATAATACGTAAAAATTGGCAGAAGGATAAAAAAAATATTCCAATACAATGTGATATATTGAGGTCCATCTTAAATTCAAAGCTACAAATAGGATGGGAAAAAAAGATTAACAAAAGGATATATTATACAAATTACATGATTATACATCATCAGTCCATCAAGAAAGATTTATTATTTAGTGGAGTTTTATTTTAAAAGAAGATAGAAGAAAAATTTTACAGAGAAAAATACATATTATTGAGCCATAGAAAGGAAGCATTTTTGTATGCTGTAACATGGAAGAATCTTTAAAACAGATGCTTAGGTGGAGGAAGGCTGGAACAAAATGCCACATATTGTGTTATATGGCTTATACAAAATATCCAGAATAGGCAGATTTATGTAGATGAAAACAGATTTGTTGACTTCATGGGCTGAGAAACAAAGGTGTGAGGAATAAAACATTAAGGGATGCAGGGTATTTTTGAGATAATGAAATATTCTGGTGCAAAATAGTGGTGCAATTGCCCAACACTGATGATCCACTAAATGACACATATTGTGCACATTAAAGTAATGAAAAGGCAAAGTTCATTTCATATGTATTTCATCACAATAAAACACATTCATCTTGCCTTTTAACCTACATGATTACCTTTGTCATTTCTCTTTACTTTTTGTATGGATTTCAGTTACTCTTCAGTGGTATTTTATGTTAGCCATAAAAACTCCTTGTACTATTTCTGATAAGCTGGGTATACTATCTGCAAATCTCTCTTGCTCACTCTCATTCTCACTCTCCTTGGTAATGTTGCAATTTATTCTTAGTATTTTTTTTCTTTCTTTTTTTAAGTCTTTATATTTTAAGCCATTCATCAATAATTGCCCAATCCATTCTTCTCCCTTACTTTTCCTATGTCTTTAACTATCATTTAATTCACAACTTCTATGAGATCAACTTCTATAGGTTCAACAAAGGATAAGATCCATGTTGTACTTGTTTTTCTTGTTTTGCAGTTTATTTTATTTAATGATCTCTGGGTCCCACCCATGTTGCCCCAAGAGACAGGATTTTATCCTTTTTATTCTTGAATAGAATTTCATTGTATGTATGTACTACTTTTTCTTTATCCATTCATCATTTGATGGACATTTAGGTTCTTCCCATTTCTTTGGCTATTGTGGATAGTATTGTTATAAACTTGGGAATGCAGATGTCTGTTCTACACACTGAGTTCATCTCCTTTGGAGATTTACCTAGCAGTGGGATTGCTGGATCATATGGAAGTTCTGTTTGTAGGCTTTTAAAGAAATCCCTTACATTTATTTGATTGATTGTATTAATATACATACCCACCAATTATGCACATAAGTGTTTCTTCTAAATGATCTCATTAGCATTTGTTATATTTTGTCTTCTTGGCAACAGTAATTCTTACTGGAATGATGCTATATCTCTTTGTTTGGTTTGCATTTTCTTGATGATTAGTGATTCTGAGCTTTTTTTTTTCAAATGCCTTTTAGCCATTTAGCTATTTTTCTTTCTTCTCCCGAGAAATATCTACTTAGATTGTTTGTTTTAACTTTTTTCTCTTGACCTCTTTCATTTCCTTACATATCTCATATTCTATATATCAGTCTTTTATCAGATATATATTTGTAAATATTTCCCCATTCTGTAGTTGTTTCTTCACTCCTTTGTTTATTACTTTGTGTAATGATTCATTTTGGATTGATATAATTTATTTTGTTAGTGTTTGATTTGTTTCCTATGCTTTTGAGGTCTTGAAAAATAGCCCTTGCATATTCCAATATCCTGATACATTTCTCTGTTATTTTTTAGTAGTCTAAACTACTTACATCTTATATTTAAGTCAATAATCCACTTTTGTGTTGATTTTTGTAACCAGTCAGAGATGGCAATCTAATTTCATTATTTTGCATATAGATATCCAATGTTCCCAGAGTTGTTTATGGAAATGAGTTAACCCCAACTGATGACATTTAACTTTTCCATATCTGAATATTTATATATTCTTCCATATGTTTGTGAATTTTTGTTACTATTTCTTTGAATTAGCTTTCTACCCCACTGCCATTTTCATATCCCTCTTGAACCCCAATTAAAAATATTTATTTAATGCTATCCCAAATTTAAATAAGCTTTCTCCATTGCACCTTTTTTTTTTCTTCTCCTTAGCTCTGTTTTTTTTTTTTTTTTTTTTTTTTTTAATATAGTCTCTTTCTGAGCTAATTCTTTCTTGTTTGTTCTATTCTGGTATTGTTGATTTCTATGCTTTAAAAAAAGTTTACTTAGTATATGTGTTAGCTGAGGAATGTATATTTGATTTCATTTTTATAATTTTATTTGTTCGTTTTAAGTTATACATGACAGTAGAATCTAGTCTGATATATTTATATGATCATGGAATATATCTTATTCTAATTAGTTCCCAGTCTTGTGGATATGCAGGATGTTGAGATTCATTGTGCTTTATTCACATATGTACATAGGATAAGTTATATCAGATTCATCCCATTGTCTTTCCTATTGCTATTCCCCTCCCTTCCCTTCATTCTCTTTTGTCTGATTCACTAAACTTCTATCCCACCACCACCCTTGTTATGGGTTATCATCCACATATCAAAGAGAATATTTGACCTTTGGTTTTGGGAGATTGACTTAGTTCACTTAGCATGATGTTCTCCAGATCTGTAATTTCTTCCATCTATATGTTAAATTTTATTAAATTATGATTGAATCATTTCTGTGTTTCCAAAACATCACTGAGTTTCCTTAAAATAGCCGTTTTAAATTCTCCATCTGTGAGTTTACCCATATTGATTGCTTATTATGTGGTCAGTCTCTGGACCATAATTTTGACGATTAGGTAGGGTCTTGGTTGTTTGAAAGTTTTTTTGTTCTTTTTGGTATGTGTCATCAGTTGTGCCCTGAGAATTTGGTTTTATTCATATCTTTTCAATATGGCTTTGAAAGTAGAGAAGGCAATTTGTTTTCTTTAAGCATTTGGACACTTCCACTATTTCAGTACTAGATAACACTAGTACTAGTACTAGAATAGTACTAGAATAGTACTAGTACTAGAATAGCAAGAAATACATATGTAAAAAAGAATGAGTAAGTACTGTGAGTACTGTGTTGATGCATTATCATTGCAGCGAGTACTGTGCAGTGAGTACTGTGTTGATGCATTATCATTGTTTCAGAACTAGAAAATGGCCCAAGCCCATATTTGCTCCTAATCTGTAATCTCTGTGTTGTTCAGTATGAACTGAGAGAGACTTACAAAGTGTTGTCTGCCACTGTGTGCCTCTCCCTGAGGCCAGGCTGCGCACGACTGTCTTGTCCAGTCATGGGAATTCAAGCCTGTGTTCAGATGCTGCAGAATTCTAGCCCTTTCTGGGCATAGTCTCCATGGAGGGACCAGTCTCAGACTTGCAGCCACCAATGTATGGCCTCGTCTATTTTTTTCTCCCAAGTAGACAATTACTCTTTTTTGGTTGCACTGCCTGTGATTAGGGGAGGAGAATGGTTTAGGTATCCCTGTGGCAACCCATGGACCAATGCTGTGCCACACCAAGTCCACAGTCCACCAAGGCCAGCACAGCACTGAGGTAGGACAAGGATCACACTGTTGTGGGATCCCTACTATTGAAGTGGACTCATGGCCAAAGACCACTGCAACCAGCCAATAGTAATGCTGGCCAGAGAAGAGTCTAGTTGATTGTGGCCACGTGTATCTGTCTGGCACCTGGACTTTTCAAAAAGCTTAGTCTGTGTGCAGAGTCATGAGAATGGGGGTAATTGGGATCTGCTTAATGGCAGGATTAATAGATCCAATGTTGAATTCCAAAGCACAGTCCATATTTACTGCTGTGTCTTGCTGTCGGTGAACAGTCTTGCTCCGCAATATAATCCCTGACATTCATATAGTACTGGTGAAGGTAGTCACCTGAAGGCCAAGGTTCACACTAAGCTGGGTTGCACCTGAGTTTCAAAGTCATAGTACTTGGTAATTATCAGGGGTGTACCCAGGGCCATGGCACAGCCAGCAGTGATGGAAGCTGAGATTCAAAGTTGTTCCTCTAGGTAGGTTTGTGGTGCTGGGGCAACCGGCACCACAGAGGGATCTGAGCACTGGCCTGGGGAAAGCCATGTTGCTTAAGGTTCAGTTTTGGTATCCTCAACTCTAGAAATCCTGTTTGATTCTTTTTTACATGTATTTCTTGCTATTCTAGGTGTCTTTGGAAATAATTTCTATTGATTGTATTGTTTACCATTTTTTATGGGGTACAAGTTTTGTTGTAAATCATAAAATGTATGCTGGGTGGGGTGGTGCACACCTGTAATCCCAGTGTCTCGGGAGGCTGAGGCAGGAGGATTGTAAGTTCAAAGTCAGCCTTAGCAACTTAGTGAGGTCCTTTCTCTAAATTTAAAGAAACTACAAAAATGATCTGGGGATGTGGCTCAGTGGTTAAGCACCTTTGAGTTAAATCCCCAGCATCAAAAATAAATAAATAAATAATATAAAATATGATTTTTAAGAATATTTTAAATCATAAAATGTAGCAATTCTCATAATCTGATTTTCTTCCCTTGCCTTAAGCTTTATTGTACCTTTGAATGTTTAGCTCACATTTTAAATGTACACAATTTGGAAGCCACTTTACTCCCTATATTCTTAGACAGCTTCCCCATTATTCCTTTTTGCTACTTTTATTATTTCTCTTTGTTCATTTATTGACTTCAATGGATGAGTTCTCTAAAGTCTGTTTTCCCTGTTCTAAGGGGGCAGTGAAGCCTCTGCATGGTTCTTACACATAGTGGTCACCCAAGAGATTACTTTACATTTTTCAAACCAGTAAATCTTCCAGCCTTTGCCATATGTGTATGTGTGTGTGTGTGTGTGTGTGTGTGTGTGTGTGTGTGTGTACACTCATGCATGCAAGCACATTATGTTCTTACAGCCATTTTTCAAGCCCTAACTTTCACATCCTATTTACCTATAGTCTTACAGTCTTCCAGAGATTAAAAATCAGGGCCTTCACAGATATTTCCCGAGTATCTGCAAATCTAGCTCTCTGCATCGTTGCCTGGGGTCTTTCAGAATCTCAGGAATATACCAGAGGTTTTCAAAGTATCCTGTAAACAACTAATTTCCATTTTGTTCATTTTGAATTATTTGTTCAGGGTTTAGTTTACTTCCAATAGTCTCAGGCAGCTATGTTGTTAAACAATTGCCACTGTTTTTTTTTTTTTTTTTTTTTTAAACTACCCTGAAGTTAGAATTGTTTGCACAGAGCAAATCTGTGTTACACTAAATATAAAAAAGCCCAAAGAATGGATATTTTCACACTAGCTGCCTGAACCAGAGAGGTCAAATAATGACAATTCACTAGAAGTTGGCTTTTTTTTTTTTTTTTTTTTTTTTTTTTTTTAATATCCAAACCTGTTGTTCCTTTTCAGCAGCTGTCAGTTAGCTGGATTTTATAGCTATTGAAGTTATAAGGTTGTTGACTTTTAATAATAATGTGAATCTGGGGACAAGTGGAAGGTATTAGGACAAGTCACATTGTCACAACATTTGCTGCTCTTACTAAGGTTCAATGGTTTTTCTTGAATAAACACTCTTTGGAATTTTGTAAGTTTTAATTTAATGTAAAAAATTCAGAAAACATTTGTTTTAGTATTTTTTCCTACAGTATTCTCATTTTTTTTTTTTTTTTTTTACAGAGCAATTGATTTCCAGATGTCCTTATTGTGCCATTTAAAAATTATCTTCCAGAACCCATTTTAAGGAATCTTCTTTCAGTTAAGATGAATTATCATCTTCCAAATACTAAAATGAATCACAAGGCAATGCTTTATGATGTCATTTATAATAGAATGACAAACTTTATGAACTACTCCATTTTGTTCCTTATAATTGACAGCCCTCTAACAACATCATGTAGTTGGATCTGGTCAATGAAATGTAAACCTATGTCACATGTCACCCTCAGTTGTCTTGGCAGGTTATTAGGAGATGATTTTGAGTTAGAAGTAGAGCTACCACTTATATCTGAACTAGTTTTAAAGGCAGAACTTAGTGGTATGCCATGCCTAAGGAAAACTGGCAGAGTTTTCTGCAGAAAAATGTTTCATTTGACCAGTTTCTTAACTAGTGATGAAGAAATTTTATTCATATGCTTTCTTTCTAGGATAAAAACACTTGTAGTTTTTATATATACCTATACAAAAGGGAGTGATTCAGAATTTGTTGAACAGAGATACTCTCCCCCTGATGTTCATCATTTTGATTTTTTCTTACTTGTAAAAGGCAAATTTGGGAGAGCATCTGTCAATACCTATCCACTGGAGAATTGCTGAATTATGTTATATTTCTCAAGACCACAATAGCATGAGGATCATATGTGTGTTAATTTCACACTATGAAAAGCAATACAATGCTTTTGTAGTGCAATGCTAAAGCAATTTTACAAGCTAGCTAGGTCAGCTCAAAGTCAGCATTTCCAGTGATTTACTATAGTTAAGATAATCTTCTTTTTCATTGACATTTATAATTCTCAAGAAGACACTTTCTGTGGTTTGTAAAAATGTTCATTTCACATTTCCCTGTCCTGTAATCATGAACAAATTTCCTATTGTGGACATGGAAGGGGTCAGATATTCTTTCAAGCATACTGTAATTATTCCTAAATTTGAATTTAATAGCTAAAACATTAATGAAGAAAGAGGTAATATTTATTTATTTTGAAATGGTATTCTTGGATTGTCTATAGAAGTATAAGAGTTTCACAATCTTTATAGATTTTATATATTTTTTTTGGATGGGGAGGATTTTTCTTGAATGATTTCTAATAGTACTCTCACACCAAAAACATATACCCAGAGGAAATAATAAGCTTATGAAATAACAGAATACTTAATGACATTAAATGTTCTCTGCCAAGATATTAAATGCTGAATAATGAAATTTCTCTGCATTTTTATAACTAAAGAGGCCTCTGCAATAAAGTTTGAACATATTAAATACAAAATGCCAATGGGTAAAAGACAAATAAGCAAAAGCTACATAAAAACAGTTCACATATAATTAAACTTTTAATAAAGAATAGGATTAGTGAGGGAAAATAAGGTAACATTAAATTTTATCAATGTACAAAAAAATGTTTTTCTGCATGTGGACATGTAAACACGGGTAAGTGAACAGTAATATTAAATGTTGAAACATGCTAGTTCTTACATCCAGAATGATTGAATGATGAATAATTAACAGGTTAATAACTATGTAATGCTATTATTATGTTGTTTTCCTGAAATGCACTGTTCTCTATTTCATTTATAACAAATTAGTACAGACAGGTTGAAGGAAAGCTGAGAGGAGCCCCTTGGAGTCAGTGCTTCATAGCACTTTGACCCTTGGATTTCCTACTGTTCTCCGAGGGATTGTCTTTACTGTAAGCCAAGAGCCAAAACTAAACAATGAAAAGTCTTCTCACACTTGACCTCAGGAGGAGGATGTTCTAGGTAATACATACCATGGAAAACTAATCTCAATTTTTATTGGAAAACATTTCAATTATCATTTCTCACTTATACCAATAACAACATATTTTCATTATTTTGAGCTAAAAAGTTAATATGTAAAAAAATTCAAACACATTATACATTGTGTGTTATTTTTTGACTCTAGTGTTCAGCAACTCTGCTGTTGGAGACCTTCAGTAAGGAAATGACAAAATGAGTTAGGAATGCCAATGTATACTACAGGATAAAGCCTAGGAAAGATAAAAAGAAGGGTGAAAATCAGAAGTGAGTAGTGAATGCCTTTAGATCTTAAAACCATATTAACCTTCCTTAGTAAATGCACCACCTCTTGTACAGCAGTTGTTATCTGGGATGTGACTTATTTGATCCTGTGGTCATATTTAAATCATATTTCACAATATTTTTTTCTGCAGTGGCAAGAACTATAAACAAAGTGGAGATATAATGGATGGTACCTTTCTTGAAGTCATATGATCTCTGAGTACACAACTGGTTTTTATCATTCAACCCACATTTTAATATTGTTTGTGACTTATTGTTCATTGATTGAAATGGGCAGGTTGATTTTAGAAACTTCCACTTAAAATTTCCTTCTGTCATGCATTTTAGACTCTAGTCTAAGGATATGTGCAAAGTTCTACAGTTGGTAAATGTCATTCTCAATCATACATTTGGAAATCTTGAAGAACTGTTCTATAGATGACATTAGCCAATACTCCATTTATTACCTAGATTTCATGTGATCTATTTGTAATTGGTTCAGGTGACAGAGGTTGAGGTGATATGGTTGCTTTGTTTTCCCGGGTTATTGCCCATATACCCTAGTCCATTTGTTAAAGTTTTATGTTTTCCAGCAAGACCACTGAGCTTTGTAAAACAGACCTGTTTGTGTTGAAGGATCCGTTAGTTTTTGAAACTAAAAGATCCCATCCAGTGACTTCTGGTCTTGGCCTTCATAATTTTTGTTTCTGTCTCAATGCAGTAGGTGCCAACTACCAAAGATACCATTTGCACTTAATATTAATTTGCCAAATAGTGGTTAATGGCCCCTGTACTTACTGATTACTGTAATGCACTCATAAAATACAGTTAATAATAGTTAAATAAAACCAACAGATCCTATTATTCTTGAATATACATTTATTCTATCTTGTACTCCTCAAATGCCTGAGTAATTATAACCATCTGGGTATTCTCTCCATTAGAACATTATTAAATCACTCCAGATGATAATTCAAAAATTGGATCATAAACTTCTACCAGAGACAATCAATACACCAAATACTTTGTGAAGTACATTTTCATCACCAAATCGTATGATATGTATTCCCAAATACCCACTTACCAGCTACATCTTTGAACCACCCTTGGTACCAAGTATATTAGCTTGGGTTTCTGGGAGGCAGAATACAAGTTTGTTGGTGGGAAATTAAGTTGATCAAATACTGTTACATGTATGCACAAATATATCATGATAAATTCAGTATAATTTGTATATACCAGTAAAAAGATTTAAGAAAGCATACGAGAGTTGGGAATACTCTCATTTTATTGTGAAAGACAAAATAGCCAGGCATTAAAATCCTTTCCCTAGACAATAAATAGCTGAAAGCTGTCCTGGAATGTTGAGTAGGTAATAGAAGGTGCAGCTGGATTCAGCCCACTACTAGCATTCTTTACATCTGAACAAATGCTTACCTAAAGGGAGATAACAGCAGCACATCTTGATGGTCATCACAATACATAATCCATATATTATAGTTATAAATTTAACTGTTCAAATAGGTTTTGTTGTGTTTGTTTTGATGTCATTTTAAAGGGGAATTTTTTTTAAAAAAATTCAAATATTAAATAATGTAAAAAGTATTAATAAATACAAAATAGAACAAAAGCCACAGGAAAAATGTAGTAGTATAAAGAATTTCTCCTTCATATGCCAACTATCAGTACACAATTCTTTTCCAATTATTATTTAACTTCTCTATATATGAAAGTGTACTTATCTCATATAGGTATGTATGTATGTACCAATATGTGTGTGAGGAAACCAAGGCAACTGGCAGGTAATCTCTTCTCAAAAAAAACTAGCATTTGCTCCTGGAAAAAGAAAGAAGGAAGGTAATCTAACTAATCTTTATGTAAGTATTTTGATAATGGATCTGTTGGATGGAGGAGTTATGCTAATTTCTGGGAGGTGAATCTTTATCTAGGAAATGTGTGCACCATCACTCCTCTGCTTTATAGTTGTAGATTGGAAGCAGATCTTCAATCTGTAGATTTATGAGGTATATGTGCTTGTCAAATGTCATGTAAGCTACGTAATTATTAGAGAATATGATTAAAAAGGCCTCATAAATTAGTTGTTTCTCTTTCTGTAAGATAATTTGTGTACCCCACTAGAGAGACCATCTATTCTGGACCAATGAGTTTATGCCCCATGTGGAAAGAAAAAAAAATCAAAGAAAAGCTTCTTATTATAATTATCTATTGTTATATTTCTTATGTTGCAACCAAAACTATTAATATTATCAAGTAATAACCTTAATTTATAAATTTTTATTTGATAAATTCAACTCTGTGTTAGCCCAATAATGTTTTCATGAATAGCAAACTGTACAAATTCTTATGCTTTACACATATAAAATTTTTTGCAGAAGCTTCCCAGTACTGTCTTGTCAGAATACCTGGTTCATTTTTATTACTCTACAGTAGTAGATTACAGGAGACTTTTCAAGGTTTTCAGGTTTGTAGAGTCTCTAGTCTCCTCTTATATTTATATACAATTTACTCAATACATCCCTGCCATGTTAATTATGGACTTTGCATCTGAATGCAAAGATTGTCATGGATTGTCTTGATATTCTATATTTCATTATGATGTTTAGAATCAGCTTGACAACTGCCAACAATAAAGCTTGTATTTTAAGAGAAATTCCATTGATTTTGTTTAAATAGATTTTTTAGTTGTAGGTAGACACAATACCTTTTTTTTTTTTTTTTTTTTTAACTTGTATGTGGTGATGAGAATAGAACCCAGTGCCTCACAGTGTTAGGCAAGCGCTCTCCTGCTGAGCCCAAGTCCCAGCCCTCCATTGATTTTTTTTTTTAATATTGTTTTAAGTTGTAGGTGGACACATACCCTTATTTTATTTATTTATATGTGGTGCTGAGGATCGAATTCAGTGCCTCACACATGCTATGCAAGCGCTCTACTGCTGAGCCACAACCCAGCCCCCTTCCACTGATTTTTAATTATATTTGAGGTGAATTTAAATTGTTAAAATGATAGCTATAACAAATTATAATTTCATATATAATATTATAGGATTTTTAAGAATACATTTAATATTTATGGGTTTTGTACATCTTTCATAAGATATATTGTGTTTTATTTGGATTATTTTCTAAATTTCATTTAAATTCAGCTATACATATTGTTAATATGCACAAAATGATTTCTGTATATTAACTTTGCATCTGTTAATTTTGACAAGTTTGCTTATTTACTCACTATGTCTAGTAGTTTGGTTTATTTTATACTTACAAAAGTGTGGTATATACAAGCAACATGAGTCTTAATTTTCTTTCCAATCTCTGTATCTTTTATTTAGTTCTGATGCCATTTTTCAATACATAAGATCTAGAATAAATTATTGAAAACCACACATTGAATAACCCTTAGAATATTTATCCATAATCATATGAACTTTGATCTTCATAATAATGCTTAGGAGAATGTAGTACTCTTGCCAGTCTGTGAGTCAGAAAATGAGGTTCAATTAATTACCCTCACACTCTAAAAATATAACTTCATATGCGAGCAAACTGGAACTAGAAAATCAGTTAATTCCTTGTAACTCTAGTGATTTTCCTTTTCCTTTTATTACACCATGTAATTTCAGATTAAATTAGAAGTATATTTTCTCCTGAAGTTTTAGGATATGTTTCATTTCAATGTTCTGATTGTGCATCTTTGGCACTAATAAGGTTAATGGAAAATCAATTCCACTCCTACTAAGAACTACAACTAGAGTAACCACATTTGAATCTTCATTTCTTGAAATATGTGCATGCCCACAACTGGCCTAAATTGAAATATATATATATATATATATGATTTCATTAGTGAAATTTTATGGAATATTAGCTTTTTATCAGAAGGGCCTCTAACACTAGTATTAAAGACTATTTACCTCAAAATTAGATATTGCCAGTTTTATTTAAGTGACCAAAATATACTTTTAGCCCTCTATTTCAACATTTCTATGCCCAACCATAGAGGAATTTAATACTAAATGTCTAATTGCCAATCTAATTTTACTATATACAAAAAGTTAATAAAATTTCATTTAGATGATATTTCTATGCTGTCATGTGATCATGCTGAGCATATTTTTAACTACCTGCATGAGCCTGGTTAAGACATTTTTGATCCTTTATGGGGGAAATGATTATGAGACCATTTGGTGTTATTAAATTGTACTACATTTCTCTACTTGATGAATCTCAGACTTGAGTTTTATTTTATTAAACCATAATTATTGGATTCTCTAATATTCATACAGGAGGAGCCTATATCACATTTTTGAGCTCAAAACTAAGCAGTAAGAAGATGAAGCATAATAGGACAGGAGGACTAAAATAGCTATAGGAGTTCCTTTTCAAAAGTATCAATCCACATAATATCCAAAGTTATAGGCATAAAAATTAAATATGAATATCAATGCTTTATCATGTGTTAATGAAAAAATATTCAGCATTACTTGTTAAAGTATTATAAAGCAGATTTAACCAGGACCATCTTTACAGGTATGGAGACCACGATAGTGGGGTTTTGCAATAGGAAAAAGAGTCTGGGCTCAACTCCAAATATAACATGAGCAGGTAGAAATTTATAGCCAACAAATAAGGTGGAGGCAAATAGATTTAAAAATATATGTATTACTAAGAAACAACATCAGGAGTAAGGAAGACTTTGTGAGAAAAAAAAAAAAAAAACTATCAGAATTCTTTACTAAGAGATGACAGGCTAATCAGCCCATACCTAAGGATGGTGCAGAATGGGTAATCCCATTTTTTTTTTTTTTTTAAGTACTGGTGATCTAACCCAGGGTACTTTACCACTGAGCCATATCACTAGCCCTTTTATTTTTTATTTTGAGACAGGGCCTTACTAAGTTGCTAAGGATCTCCCTAATATGGCTCTGGCAATCTTCCTGCCTCAGTCTCTCAAAGTGCTGGGATTACAGGTGTATGTTACTGTGACTGGCTTAGAATGTGTAATTCAGTTAGATATTAAGATCAGATATGGAGGGTATGAGGTTATTTCCAAACTGATTAAGCAGTTTTTATTTAAACTGGATTTTACAAATAATTATACAGATATGTATAGGTCAGGAGCCTGAATAAAATATGGTCAAACAAAGACGCATTATCACATGTACACTGAGACTGACTTTCTAAGACATCCAGTGAAAATGTTTCTAAACTTTCAAAACATACTTAGTTACAGAATAAAATTACCTTAAAATATGCACTCATTTTTTTAACATTTAAAATGGATGGTATCTGAAATAATTCATGTTATTCCTCTGTTAGACCTAGGATTTTTGTATATTGAGGTACTTGCAATAACAATAGTTTGGTAAGGTATATTTTATCATCAGACACAAATAAATCATAGTCAATTACTCATTCAGGTACCAAGATTATAAGACACAAGACAGAATATAAGGAATTGAAAAGATTAAAGACTAAAACCCTCACCTGCTCATCAGTTAACATATATTACTTAACACATATGATGTGAACATTATTCTGTACAATGAAGATTACAAGAGTGAGAAAGGAAATTGGAGTGTCCACTTAAATGAATTTCCAAACTTTAAAAGGAGACAGACATTACTCATGCATGCCTAAATAAGGCCATTTCTTCTTGAATGCTAAGAAGATTAGTATAAAGTGACATGATGAAGAGCGGCTGAGGAGAGATTTTCCTTAAGCTGGTGCTGTTAGGAAAACAATACCATGAACAACAGCAAGGGGGCAGCTGTGAAAATATCTTCCAGAAGGAAGTTCTAAGTGGAAAAAAACAAAATAAGGGAGGAGAGGACCCTGGTGAAACACACAATTGACTGATGAAGAGCTCTGAAAACCACATTACTGGTGTTACCTGTCATGTAGTTGAAATGGTTCAGGTGACAATGATCCATTAAAAAAAAAAAGTGAGGTTTATGGAACTCTACATTTTCTATAGCTGTGTGGTAAGCAAATCACACCTTGTAAAAAACTCCCTTGTTTTGGGAAACCCTATAAACACGTACTCAGATCTTGATATAAGATCCATCTGTGAAAGCATCAAGCTTGTACTTGTACTTGCTTGGGCAACACATATACTAAAATTAGGATGATATGGAGAACATTAACATGGTCCCAGTTTCAGGGTGTTGCACAAATTCATGAAGCCTTCCATATTAAAAAAAAAAAAAAAAATGCTCCTTTTTTATGAATCTCTGGTAGTCGAAGGGGAAGGTTTGGGACATCTTGTCATTCTTATTGGAAAATGTGCAGAGAAGGTAACAGAACACACGTGATATGGTCATTACCATCTGGGCTTAATCATATTATTCATGGAAATATTTGTTCATTTCTCCTTACAATCTTGTGTGATTACTATTGTTTTGTCTTTTGATAACAAGGATGCTGGTTTACTAAGGCACTGTGACTAAGTGAGGAGCAAGGAAGGATCATCATATAGAAATACAAATGAATCCTTGTTCTAATACAAAGCATGTGGTCTCAAATTTTACTCCATTTCTTCAAAATAAGCAGGATGTGCAGGGAGTGAAGGTGCTCCTATCTCAGTAGTCTAGTGGTGTCCTTGGTCTAGTCTAAATGTAATGTTTGCTTTAATAATTTTGGAAATGCCTTCTTTGTCAAACTTTCCTTTTGTGGGAATTCAGATGTAACACTATCAATGTGATATTATCAAAAACAGAATGTCCATGGCCAGTTGAGAATAGCCCTACAATGTTTACTTGAAATCCAAATCAAAATGTTTTTTGTCTCTGAGAATTGCAGTGTCTGACATTTGAAAGACCAGTTTCTAATGAGTGAGGCATCCTTGCACTATGTGTGCATGTATGTTTAAAATTTATAATAAATTCAAAATTTTAAGCATTTTAATGATTTGAAAGTAATAAAATAAAATTAAAATACATTATTTATCTACTCATGTCCAGAGAAATTCATAATCTCAATAATATCTTCATTTCAAAGACAAACTAACCTGCAATTGTTATAAGCACCAATGGCTTGAATATATGAAAAAACTTGTCAAATAAGGGTTTAATATACCCAAAAGATGCACAAACAAAACTGAAAAACAGCTATAAGG
This sequence comes from Tamias sibiricus, assembly GCA_025594165.1. Classification (NCBI taxonomy): domain Eukaryota; kingdom Metazoa; phylum Chordata; class Mammalia; order Rodentia; family Sciuridae; genus Tamias; species Tamias sibiricus. The sequence continues at coordinate 146,444,604 of CM046662.1, forward strand.
AAATAATAAATTATATTGGTTCATATTTAATGCCAAACACTGGAATTTCAAATTGCTAATTAAAGACATCAGTGAATGTCAATACAGCAATATTTTAATGACTTCAAGATAATCCCACAGCAATCAATTTAGATAAGAATGAGTTTATTGTAAAGTGCCAAAGGTGGAAAAATGCTTCCTTTGCACGATAAAGCAACAATTTCTCAAACGAATAATGCCTAGTCGAAATTTAACTAGATAATTACTTAATTTGCATTTATTAAGGAAAAATAATAACTTAGAAGAAAGCTCTATGGGAAATGATCTAAGAGTTAATGGTTGTGCAGTTTTACCTCAGCTTCTGAAAGCGAAAAACACATTAATGATAATAACAAACTAAAAGAACACCACAAAGCAATAAGGGATTGATACCACAGGGGCATGTATAAATTTCATAGTTGATATTTGCAAAAGTTACCAAATCCTTATTAGAAAGATACTTTGTTTAGTGAGTAAAATGAGAAGATAAGGTTCAGTTTCCATATTATATGCCTCGATTTTTTTCTAAAAGTGGCAAAAAATGTCTGCTTTTATTTTTACAAAAATTGGCAATTAAAAAAAGTCACAAATCTTGTTTATTTTCATCTTATGCAAACAGAATAAAATTCACCTTCTTTATGCTATTGAAAGGAAAAAGTCTGAAAAATCATATTTAATTACAAAATTCCCTTTACTTAGAATAATTTGGTTTAAGATCTATAGCAAGATTATTTTGGACCATGGTGCCAGCAGTAGGAGATTCTAAATAACAAAGAACAACTTAAAACGAAGTAGCAGTCCGGGGTTGTGGCTCAGTGGTAGAGTACTTGCCTAGCATGTGTGAGGCACTGGGTTCGATTCTCAGCACCACATATAAATAAATGAATAAAATAAAGGTCCATCAATATCTTAAAAAAAGAAAAGTAGCAAGTGTAACAAGATTCTGAACTATGATGAGACCATTTAATATCCATGGTCACAGGTGTATGTAGTCTTTGGGACCACTATCAATCAAAAAAAGAAATAAATAATCCAATTTCTGCTTAATCTTGTGGCAATTGCAGATCTTGAAGTCAGAGAGGTTCCCTTATTATAAAAGTGTTTTTTCATAAACCTCTTTCTAAGTCTGATTTTTTTCCCCTTTTTGACACAGATCATGAAGAGTATGACACAGTATATGAGCAAGTATCTGTTCAAGTCACTAAAACGACACTGTATAGTATAAAGCTCCATTTCATTTTTTAGGTGGAATATAGTAAATGTGTGACTTGATCATATGACCAGGGATGTAGTATAAAGAGAAAAGACTTGGTTAAAACTGTTTCTCAAACCAAAATGTGTGCACAAATTATATGTAGATCCTATTTAAATGCAGATATGAAATGGTCTCTGAGATTTTGCCTTTTTAGTAAATTCAGAAGTAATAACAATACTACTGGTTACTCTCCACTAATTGGAAAGTGGCTGAAAAGATAAACTCATGTATCTACTTTAGAAGTTTCAAAGTTGATGGAGATTGTCTTTTGAGAAAATTGCACAACTGGTTTAGCCTTACCACATTCTAGATGATGGTGACCATGGTACATTTTCAGATAGACTGCATCCCACCACACTTCACAGATGTCCTCCAAGCCATTACAAGCCCTATCATGGTAAAAGTATTAACATCTTATACATGTGGACAGAGATGACATGTTTCAGCAAATCTGTTAAAAAAATCAGAAGCATAACTCTTTAGAGAACCAGGTCATTGCTCCATAGAGCACTGTAATGATGTAATATTGAAATCAGGGTTACTAAAAACAATATTAAGTACAAGTTACAGGAAGGCATTTATGCTAATAGCATTTAAGGTGCCTTGACTCCTATGTTAAGAATTATGTAAAAAGATTTCACAACTCGAAAGCCAGCACTTCTGAACATCCTGGGCAACAATTTTTGTGAAAAAGAAGAGAAAGATGATAACAAAAATCAACAAAGGGAGATATTAAACTAAAGGAAATACCAACCAGAGGAGAAACCAAATCAAGCTAAAGACCATAATTCAAATAAAAATGGATGGGAATAAAAATCACATCTCAATAATAACCCTGAATGTTAATGGCCTAAATTCGCCAATCAACAGACACAGATTATCAGAATGGATTAAAAGAAATGACCCAAAAATTTGCTGTCTCCAAGAAACACACCTCATAGAAAAAGACATCAACAGACTGAAAGTGAAAGGCTGGGAAAAGTCTTATCACTCACATGGCCGGCAGAAGCAAGCAGGGGTTTCCATTCTCACATCAAATAAGGTAGACTTCAAACCAAAACTAATCAAGAGGGACAAAGATGGATATTTCTTATTACTTAAGGGAACCATCCAGCAACAGGATATAACAATCATAAATCTATATGCCCCAAATAATGGAGCACCTACATTCATTAAACAAACTCTTCTCAAGTTCAAGAGTAAAATAGACCACAACACAGTTATTCTAAGGGACTTCAATACACCTCTCTCACCAATGGATAGATCATCCAAACAAAAGCTAAACAAAGAAACTTTAAGCCTCCTTAAAACAATTAACAATTTAGACCTAATGGACATATATACAATATTTCATCCCTCAGTAAACGAATACACATTTTTCTCAGCAGCACATGGCTCCTTCTCCAAAATAGACCATATATTATGTCACAAGGCAACTCTCAGCAAATATTAAAAAATAGAGATACTACCCTGCATGCTATCGGACCATAAAGGGATGAAATTGGAAATCAATGACAAAACAAGGAATAAGAAAAACTACTCCATCAACTGGAAGCTAAACAACATGCTACTGAATGAACAAGGGGTTGAAGAAGACATCAAAGAGGAGATCAAAAAACTTCCTAGAGGTAAATGAGAACACAGATACATCATATAGAAATCTCTGGGACACTATGAAGGCAGTTGTAAGAGGAAAATTCATTGCACTGAGTTCATTCCTTAAGAGAAAAAAAAAAAAAAAAACAAATAAATGACTTAACATCACACCTCAAAGCATTAGAAAAAGAAGAACAGACCAACACCAAGAGCAGTAGAAGACAGGAAATAATTAAAATCAGAGCAGAAATTAATGAAATTGAGACTAAGGAAATCATTCAAAGAATTGACAAAACTAAAAGTTGGTTCTTTGAAAAAATAAACAAAAATGACAGACCCTTAGTGATCCTAACGAAAAGAAGAAGAGAAAAAACTCAAATTACTAACATTCGTGATGAAAAAGGGAATATCACAACAAACACCTCAGATATACAGAATATAATTAGAAATTACTTTGAAAACTTGTACTCTAATAAAATAGAAAATACTGAATGCATTGACAGATATCTAGAGTCATATGATTTGCCTAAACTGGATGTGGAGGCTATACACAATTTAAACAGATCAATTACAAGCGAAGAAATAGAAGATGTCATCAAAAAGCTACCAACAAGGAAAAGTCCAGGACCTGATGGGTTTACAGCTGAGTTCTATAAGACTTTCAAAGAAGAACTAATACCAATGCTCTTCAAACTATTTCAAGAAATAGAAAAAGAGGGAGCTCTTCCAGACTCTTTCTATGAGGCCAATATTACATTAATTCCAAAGCCAGGCAAAGACACATCCAAAAAAGAAAACTTCAGGCCCATATCTTTAATGAACATAGATGCAAAAATCCTCAACAAAATCCTGGCAAATCGGATAGAAAAACATATCAAAAAGATAGTGCACCACGATCAAGTGGGGTTTATCCCAGGGATGCAAGGCTGGTTCAACATTCGGAAATCAATAAACATAATACATCACATCAATAGACTTAAAGACAAAAATCATATGATCATCTCAATTGACGCTGAAAAAGCATTTGACAAAATACAACACCCCTTTATGTTCAAAACACTGGAAAAACTAGGAATATCAGGAACATATCTTAACATTATAAAAGCTATTTATGCAAGGCCCCGAGCTAACATTATCTTAAATGGAGAAAAATTGAAAGCATTCCCTCTAAAAACTGGAACAAGACAGGGATGCCCCCTTTCACCACTGCTATTTAACATAGTACTGGAAACTCTGGCCAGAGCAATTAGACAGACAAAAGAAATTAAAGGGATCAAGATAGGAAAAGAAGAGCTCAAATTAGCACTATTTGCTGATGACATGATAATCTACCTAGAAGACCCAAAAAACTCTACCAGAAAACTTTTACAACTAGTAAACGAATTTGGCAAAGTTGCAGGATACAAAATCAATACACATAAGTCAAAGGCATTTGTGTACATGAGCGACAAAGACTCTGAAAGGGAAATGATGAAAAATACCCCATTTACAATAGCATCAAAAAAAAAAAAAAAAAAAATACCTGGGAATCAACCTAACGAAAGAGGTGAAAGACCTCTATAATGAAAATTATAGAACACTAAAGAAAGAAATTATAGATGAACTCAGAAGATGGAAAGACCTACCTTGCACTTGGATAGGTAGAATTAATATTGTCAAAATGTCCATACTACCAAAAGCCTTATACAGATTTAATGCAATTCCAATCAAAATCCCAATGTCATTCTTCAAAGAAATAGAAATAGCAGTCATGAAATTCATCTGGAAAAATAAGAGACCCAGAATAGCCAAAGCAATCCTAAGCAAGAAAAGTGCAGCAGGGGGCATCACCATACCAGACTTTAAATTATACTATAGAGCAATAGTAACAAAAACAGCATGGTATTGGCACCAAAACAGACTGGTGGACCAATGGTACAGAATTTAGGACACAGAGACTAATAGATATAATTTCAGCTATCTTATATTAGACAAAGGCACCAAAAATGTGCAGTGGAGAAAAGATAGCCTCTTCAACAAATGGTGCTGGGAAAACTGGAAATCCATATGCAACAAATTGAAATTAAACCTTTATCTCTCACCATGCACAAAATTCAATTCAAAGTGGATCAAGGACCTAAGAATTAGACCAGAGACAATACGCCTAATAGAAGAAAAAGTAAGCTCCAATTTCCAACATGTGGATTAGGCCCAAGTTCCTTAATAAAAATCCTGTAGCGCAAGAATTACTACCAAGAATTAATGAATGGGATAGATTTAAACTAAAAAGTTTCTTTTCAGCAAAAGAAACAATCAGTGAGGTGAATAGAGAGCCAACTAATTGGGAACAAATATTTAATACATGCACATCAGATAGAGCACTAATCTCTAGAATATATAAAGAACTCAAAAAACTTTACACTAAAAAAACAAATAACCCAATCAATAAATTGGCTAAGTAATTGAGAAGACACCTCTCAGAAGAAGATACACAATTAATCAACAAATACATGAAAAAATGTTCAACATCGCTGGCAATTAGAGAAATGCAAATCAAAACTACTCTAAGATTTCACTTCACTCCAGTCAGAATGGCAGCTATCAAGAACACAAGCAACAATAAATGTTGGAGAGGATGTGGGGAAAAAGGCACACTCATACATTGCTGGTGGGACTGCAAAATGGTGCAACTGTTATGGAAAGCAGTAAGGAGATTTCTTGGAAAACTGGGAATGGAACCATCCTATGACCCAGCCATCCCACTCCTGGGTCTATCCCAAAGGACTTAAAAACAGCATATTACAGTGACACAGCTATCTCAATGTTTGTAGCTGCACAATTCACAATAGCTAGGTTGTGGAACCAACCTAGATGTCCCTCAGTAAATGAGTGGATTAAGAAAATGTGGTATATACGCACAATGGAATTTTACTCAGCAATAAAAGAAAATAAATTAATGGCATTTGCAGGTAAATGATGAAGTTGGAAGACATAATGCTAAGTGAAGTTAGTCAATCTCAAAAATCCAAGTACCAAATGTTTTCTCTGATATAAGGAGGCTATTCCAAAGTATTGTTGGATGGGGGTACATAGGAAGGTTAGAGGAACACTAGAATGGTCAAAGGAAGGGAGGGTAAGGGAGGGAGCAAGAGGGGAGGGAGGGGGGAGAAAAGAAAAGAAAAAGGTGGTTGAATGAGATGGATATCATTTTCCTTAATTGCATGATTGAAGACCTGAATTGTACGAATATACTTTGTATACAAACAGTTGTATGTAAAAAGATACTAAATATATGCACTATGAGTTGTACATATTAAAAATTATAAAATAAAATCAAAAAAAGAATTATGATTGACACTAAATTCAGTAATGCTCACAAGAAATATATCAATGTTTCTAGACTTAAAATTTACTAACATCAAAAATGATTAGTTCAATCCATTCTTGCCTTAATTTTATATAGATAAACTGTGAATTCCCTCCTTACCACATCTCTACTCAGTCTTAATTAACATTTAGTTTGAATAATTTACAGTTTCCAAAATTCTCCACTTTCTCTGATATAGGCATTAGAATCCATATAGCCTTTCCCTTGAGACAGAATGAAATTCAAAAGATTAGGCTATCTAGTAACTGTTTTTGTTAATTGTTAAGCAAACAAGATATATTTGCCAATTTTTAAATCTTAAGCCTTAGAACTTTTATTTCTTTAATATTTCTATTAAATATATAATCATTTGTATTACACATTATGTGATATAAGCAATATGATATAGTAATTTTTTAGAGAAAATGCATGTTACATATGCTTAAATTTATATAATACTATAAATTGTTAGATTAAAATAATACATACAATAGATTTTTAAAAATTTATTTATTCTAATTTGTTATATATGACAGCAGAATGCATTGTAATCCATAGCACACATATGGATCACAATTTTTCATGGCTCTGGTTGTACACAAAGTAGAGTTATCCCATGTCTTCATATATTTATTTGGGTTAATGATGTCCATTTCATTCTACCGTCTTTTCTAGCCCCCAGCCCCCTCTCTTCCCCTCTCTTCCCTTTGCCCTATCTAAAGTTTCTCCATTCCTCCCATGTTCCCTCATCCTCATTATAAATCAGCATCCTCATATCAGATAAAACATTTGGCATTTGTTTTTTTTTCAGATTGGCTTACTTCACTTAGCACAATATTCTCCAACTCCATACATGTAGCTGCAAATGCCATGATTTTATTCTCATTTAATGCTGACTAATATTCTATTGTGTATATACATACCACAGTTTCTTTATCCATTCATCTACTGAAGGGCATCTAGGTTGGTTCCACAATTTAACTACCATGAATTATGCTGCTATAAATAGTGATATGGCTCCATTACTACAATATGCTGTTTTTGAGTCCTTTGGGTGTAAACCAAGGAGTAGAGTAGCTGGGTCAAATGGTGGTTCCATTTTAAGTTTTCCAAGGAATTTCCATACTGTTTTCTGTATTGATTGTACCAATTTGCAGTCCCAACAGCAATGAATGAATGTGTCCTTCTTTGCACATCTTGGAACATTTATTGTTGTTTGTACTCTTAGCTGCCATTCTGACTAGAGTGATATGAAATCTTAGAGAGAAGTTTTGATTTGCATTTTTCTAATTGCTAGAGATGTTGAACTGTTTTTTATATATTTGTTGATCATTTGTATATCATCTTATGAGAAGTGACTCTTCCTTGGCCTATTTATTGATAGGGTTATTTGTTTTTTTGGTGTTAATATTTTTGAATTCTTTATATTTCCTAGAGATTAGTGCTTTATCTGATGTGTGTGTGGTAAAAATTTGCTCCCATTCTGTAGGCTCTCTATTTACCTCACTGATTGTTTCTTTTGCTGAGAAGAAGCTTTTTAGTTTGAATCCATTCCATTTATTGATTCTTGATTTTAATTCTTGTGCTATAGGAGCCTTATTAAGGAAATCGGGGCCTAATCCGACATGATGGAGATTTGGGTCTACTTTTTCTTCTACTAGGTGCAGGGTCTCTATTTAATTCCTAGGTACTTGATCCACTTTGAGTTGAGTTTTGTGCATGATGAAAGATAGGGGTTTAATTTCATTTTGTTGTATATGGATTTCCAGTTTTCCAAGGATCATTTGTCGAAGATGCTATCTTTTCTCCAATATATGTTTTTGGTGCCTTTGTCTAATATAAGATAACTGTAATTATACAGATTTGTTCCTGTGTCCTCTATTCTATACCTTTAGTATACTGGTCTATTTTGGTGCAAATAGCATGATGGTTTTGTTTCTATTGCTCTATGTCTTTTTGATAGGCTCTGTAGTATAGTTTAAGGTCTAGTATAGTGATGCTACCTGCTTCATTCTTCCTAGAAATTGCTTTAGCTATTCTGGGTCTCTTATTGTTACAGATGAATTTCATGATTGCCTTTTCTATTTCAAAGGGGAATGTCACTGGGATTTTGATTGGAATTGCCTAATACCTGTGTAGTGCTTTTGGTAGTGTGGTTATTTTTGACAATATTAATTCTACCTATCCAAGAACAAGGGAGATCTTTCCATCTTCTAAGGTCTTCTTTAATTTCTTTCTTTAGCATTATGTAATTTTCATTATAGAGGTCTTTCACTTCTTTTTTTTAATATTTATTTATTTACTTTAGTTGTACACAATGCAATGCATTTATGTTTACGTGGTGCTGAGGATCGAACCCGGGCCGCGCATGTGCGAGGCGAGCGCTCTGCCGCTGAGCCACAACCCCAGCCCGGTCTTTCACTTCTTGCATCAAGTTGATTCCCAAGTATTTTATTTTTTGAGGCTATTGTAAATGGGATAGTTTTCTCTCTTTTCCCTTTCAGAGGATTTGTCACTGAAATATAGAAATTCATTTGATTTATGGGTGTTGATTTTATATCCTGCCACCTCGCTAAGTTCATTCACTAATTCTAGAAGTTTTTGTATCTGATTTGCCAGAGTTTTAGTGAAAATTTTTTGCATCTATTTTCTTTAGAGAGATTGGGCTGAAGTTTTCTTTCTTTGATGTGGCTTTGTCTAATTTTGCAATCAGGGTGATATTGGCCTCATAGAATGAGTTTGGAAGCATTCCCTCTTTTCTATTTCATGAAATAATTAGAACAGTATTAGCATTAGATCTTCTTTGAAGATCTTATAGAACACAGATGGTATCCTTCTTTTCCTGTGTTTTTCTTGGTTGGTAGGCTTCTGATAGCATCTTCTGTTTCATTGCTCGAAATTGATCTGTTTAACTTGTGTATATTATCCTGATTCAATTTGTGCAAATCATACGACTCTAGAAATTTGTTGATGCCTTTGATATTTTCTATTTCATTGAAGTACAGATTTTCAAAATAATTTCTAAGTATCTCCTGTATTTCTGTAGTGTTCATTATTATATTTTATTTTAATCACATGTTAGTAATTTCAGTTTTTGCTCTCCTTCTCTTCATTAGCATGGCAAAGGGTTTATCAATTTTATTTTTTTTCAAAAAAACAACTTTTTGTTTTGTCATTTTTTTTCAATTGTTTCTATTTTTTCAGTTCATTGATTTCAGCTCTAGTTTTTATTATTTCCTTCTTCTACTGCTTTTGGTATTGATTTGTTCTTTTTCTAGGGCTTTGAGATATAATGTTAGGTTATTTACTTGTTGACTTTTTCTTCTTTTAAGGAATGAACTCTATGCAATGAACTTTTTTCCTCCTAGCACTTCATATTTCCCAGATATTTTGATATGTTGTATCAGTGTTCTCACTTAACTCTAAGAATGTTTTTTTCCCTCTTCTTTGATGTTTTTTGTGACCCATTGTTCATTCAATAGCATGATATTTAGTGTCAAGATTTTGGAGTAGCTTCTAATTTTATTTCATCATTGATTTATAATTTCATTCCATTATGATCTTATAGAATGCACGGTAGTATCTCTACTTTTTTGTATTTGCTAAGAGTTGTTTTGTGGCATAATATATGGTATAATTTAGAGAAGGATCCATGTGCTGCTGAGAAGAAAGTATATTCACTCATTGATTCATGAAATATTCTATATATGTCTGTTAAGTCTATGTTATTGATTGTATTATTGAGTTTCATAGTTTCTCTGTTTAACTTTTTGTTTTGAAGATCTATCCAGTGGTTAAAGAGGTGGGTTAAAGTCACCCAGAGTTATTGTGTTGTAGTCTATTTGATTCTTGAATTTCAGAAGAGTTTGTTTGATGAACGTAGATGCTCCATTGCTTGAGGCATATATAATTGTTATGTCTTGTTGATGTATGTTTCCCTTAAGCGGTATGAAATGTCCTTCTTTATCTCTTTTGATTAACTTTGTCTTGAAATCTATTTTATTTGCTATAAGAATGGAAATCCCTGCTTGTTTCTGCAGTCAGTATTTTTTCCCCAACTTTCGTCTTCAGTCTGTGTTTGTCTTTTCCTATGCGATGAGTCTCTTGGAGGCAGCATATTGTTGGGTCTTTTTTTAATACAATCTTCCAGTCTATGTCTTTTGATAGGTGAGTTTAGGACATTAACATTTAGGGTAATTATTGAGACATAATTATGTTCCCGGTCATATTTGTTTATTTTTGGCATTAAACTTGACTTGGTTTCTCCTTTGGCTAGTATTTCCTTTAGTGTCATACACCCCTTTGCTGATTTTTATTATTGTTTTTCATTTCCTCCTCACAGAATATTTTACCGAGGATGTTCTGTAAGTGCAAGTTTTCTTGTTGTAAATTCTTTTAACTTTTGTTTGTCATGGAAGGTTTTTATTTCATCATCAGATCTAAATTTTAATTTTGCTGGATGTAAGATTCTTGGTTGGCATCTATTTTCATCCAGAGCTTGGTATATGTTGTTGCAGGATCTTCTAGCTTCCAAAGTCTTGGATGAAAATTCTGAAGATATCCTAATTGGTTTTCCCCTATATGTAATCTGATTTCTTTCTCTTGTGGCTTTTAAAAATTCCTCCTTATTTTGTATGCTAGGCATTTTGATTATAATGTTCCTTGCTGTAGATCCATTGTGATTTTGTACATTTGGTGTCCTATAAGCTTTTTGTATTTGATTTTCCAATTCATTCTCCATGTTTGGAAATTTTTCTGATATTATTTCTTTGAAAAGATTGTTCATTCCTTTGGTTTGAAACTCTATGCCTTCCTTTGTCCCTATAATTCTTAAATTTGGTCTGTTTATGTTATCCCATAATTCTTGAATGTTCTTCTCATGGTTTCTTACCATCTTCACTGTGTGGTCAACATTCTTTTCAAGATTAGATATTTTGTTTTCTTTGTCTGAGGTCCTGTCTTCCAAGTGGTCTAATCTGTTGGTGATGCTTTGTATTAAGCTTTTAATTTGGTTTATTGTCTTTCATTTCAAGGATTTCTGTTTTTGTTGTTGTTGTTGTTGTTGTTGTTGCTGTTGTTGTTTTTGTTTGTTTATTTTTTAAGAAGCTCTATCTCCTTACTAAAGTAATCTTTGGTGTCCTGTATTTGCTTATGTAGCTCTTTATCAAAATGATCTTTTGCTGCCTGTATTTGCTCTCATATATCAATCTTTAATTCACAGAACATTTTAATTATGTACATCCTGAACTCCTTCTCTGTCATTTATTCTGTTGTGCTGGCTATGGATTCTAATAATATAACATCTTGGATTGGGGGGGGGCACTTTCTTCCCTTTTGTTCATATTGTTTGTGTTTCTTCCCTTCAAGCACATGGAAGTGGTGGCCAGAGCCGCATGGAAGCCATGTTTACTGCACAAGAGCAGCTGTCAGTGTCCTCTAATCACTCACAAAACAAAACAACAACAACAACAAAACAGTATTCCCACTTCTTGAATCCTAGATCCTGGTACAACACAGAATGCAGCTTTCCTCTAGCCCACCATCTTGGATCCCTCCTTGATTGCATTCTTTTTTTAAGAATATATGACCTAAAGCTTCAGTACACAAATCTCCACAACAAATTCCAACCAACACTCCTATTCATGGGCATGGCCTACCTCAATCTTTCCTTGTTGACACACCCTACACACATTCTGGTAAGTTGCCATAGCTACCTGGCCCAGTGCAGCTGCCTTTGGATGCCAAAGCATCAGTTAGCACAGGCTAACTCCACTGAATCCTGTACAATACATTTTTAATCTCATTTTATTTTCTTTGCATTTTACAATTTTTATATCTTTCATACGTATTCTTACTAAACAATTCATATTTTATTAATAAAATTGGCTATCATAAAAGTAAGGTAGGGACAGAGTAAGGAAATCATTTTGGGGAATGGAACATTTTATATATATATATATACACACACATTTATGTACTTCTTAAGAACATTACTGAATTTAAACATCAATCATAATTCTGATCATAAAATCATGCTACCTGAAAGGTTATTATATAAATATATTTGATATGAATCTAAAATATATGTGTATGTATATGTCCATATACATACATATAGTATATATATACATATAATTTTTTCAACATTGTAGAACCTAGAACCTAATCTGTTCTTGAAAAGACATAAAACTGGTTTTAGGAAACTATTGCTGTTATTCTGTTACATTTTCTGGAAAACTGGTAACTCCTGCAAATTTTTTTTTTGTTTTGTTTTTGGTGTGTGTGTGTATGTGTGTGTGTGTGTGTGTGTGTGTGTGTGTGGTGTTGGGGATTGAACCCAGGGCCTTGTGAGGCAAGCACTCTATCAGCTGAGCTATGTCCCCAGTCTGGTTCATGCAATTTGAATTGCAGACAATTTTCATGGAAATTTTATACTTGGTCCCTTCCCCTTTCTATTTTTAGAAAATTCTATAAGCCATTGTTCTTTCTAGAAACATAGTTGCCAAAATAATTTATAGTCCTTCTGCATTTGGATCCCGAGGAAATTTCCCTTGGGATTTACTTTAGAAAATGGATTCATATGCACTAAAATTCATATGGATGTAAAATTTTGCATTAAATTCTATTATGTCTAAAAACATGTTGAGATGATGTAACACATATGTTAAGGACATTATCTTATCAGTGCAGACTGGAATCACTTTAATTCTCATTAAATTAATATCCTGCATTCATAGACTTAAATGAATATGGCAGAGGTGGACCTAATAAAGGCTCTACCCCAGAGCTTAGAAATTACCAGGAAACATGCTGTGGGAATGAAACCCATGATGAATATATTCATACTTAATAGTAAAGTTGCAGCATAGAATTTTGAAAGTGGATTTTCTTCAATGTATAACCTTTGCCACAATTAATTCTGAAAGGTTAAATATACAAGAGAAAAATAAGAATCACATATGAACTAAGAATAGCAGTCACTGGATGTTGGTACCTAATTTTATCAATAAGAAAACTAGAGTAGGCTGGGGTTTTAGCTCAGTGGTATAGAGCTTGCCTAGCATATGTGAGGCCCTGGGTTCGATCCTCAGCACTGCTTGTAAATAAAATAAAGGTCTATTGACAATTAAAAATATATTTTAAAGAAGAAAACTACTTCAGATTTTTAGGACAATTTAGAATTAATGAACTTGATATAAATAAGCTCATGATTTTTCTCCCAATTGGCGTACACTTCAAAGTTTCATTTATTCACTGAGCATAGTTAAACTAGATTATTGGTTAGTTTATCTCATAAGATATAAAACATAAATTAGAATCATAACAACCAGCCTGCCAACAGTAAAGATGACATTATAAGTGAGTCACTCCAAAATAAATTTTATTTTAATATTTTACAATACAATAATAACATATAATTAAAAAACGTTAACATTACTAAGGTAGAAATATTTGCATTATTATATTCTTTACTTACTAGTCTGCTTGAATTTTACATATATGTATATGTATTTAAATACAATGTTATATAACATACCTTAATACAACATTTATTTACAATTATTAACATACCTATTGTAAATAGTATATTATGAAAAATATAAATGATTAATATAAAAACATACAAATATTGAACATATTTCACATGAACTGTATATATGCATATAAATATATACAGACATACATACATGAAAACATGCATTCACTTTGACACACATAAATAAATTTATGCATGCATGTATTATTCATTTGGAATTTGGAATAGAAGGAAAATGCAAACTTCATTTGTTGGTCTATCAGGAATATTTGTTAAAAGTGCAATTTCTGAGTCTTGACTTTATAAAGTATCAAACTTAACTAAACATCTCAGTGTAAGCTAATGTATTCAAAGGAATTTAGAATATCTTTTCCATAAATCTCACTTGAGAAAATATTGCATAAAAATGATATTTCCTGATGTAATTTTGTAAAACTGAATGCCTTATATTGGATATCTAGTTATTCGTACCTGTTCTAGGTAAAATTCAATTTATGAGCACAAAAAGTTATATCCTTTTGAAAAAATATTGTAAGGGATTTGAGGCAAAATTTTTTATTCATTCCTTTAGTCATTCACACTGTCTTTCATAATTTTTTTTTCCCTTGCCTTGTTTGATAGGCAATGATGAGGCCCTGCTCTGAATAAGCACATGGCACACTGGATCAGATATCCATGCACTATAGTAACATGCGAATTATTGAGATCAGAATAAATACACAGCCAAGTGCAGTGGTGCATGCCTGTTATCCCAGTGGCTTAGAAGGCTGAGGCAGGAGGATTGCAAGTTCAAACTCAGCACCAACAATTTAGCGAGGCCTTAAGCAACTTAGTGAGATCTTGTCTCTAAATAAAATAATATTAAAAAGGATTGGGGAGATGGCACAGTGGTTAAGAACCTCTGGGTTCGATCCCCAGCAATAAAAATACAATTTAAAAAAGCACAAAAAGTGTTTTTTATAGATATTTGATAGATGAAAGTGCATTTTTTTTGTTTCAAACTCCATTGGCTTTTATATGAATCAAAAGGAATTTTAAGATAGCAACTATTATGAACTCTTATTTCCACAGAAAATCTTGAAATGCAATATTTTATAGACAGTCCCAACAAAAGTCTTCTGTGCAAAATTTTCCTTTACTGTTTTTAAACATGTAATTTAAAATATAAACTAAAATAATCAAATAAAAATAAAATATACATATTGATAACAATAGGAAGTGAAATTTATTTCTGATAAGAGTGGCATTAATGTTAGCTCAAAAACATTAGCTTGGGGCTGGGGTTGCAGGTCAGTGGTAGCGCATTTGCCTAGCATTTGTGAGGCACTGGGTTCGATCTCCAGAACCACACTTAAAACAAACAAACAAAAAATAACATTAGTTTGAAAATTATATAGAAATCATTCTTAGTTATACTTGACAGTAGAATCTATTTTGACATAGTTATAAAATCATCAAATATATCTTGTTCTAATTCTCACTAGGTTTCTAGTACTTCCCCTTTCCCTACCCTCCACAATGCTTTCTCCCTATCCTCTACTGATCATTCTGCCATTTATTCAATTTATTTTTTAAAACTTAATTTCTTGTGGATGTATACAATTGTGTGAGTCACTGTGGTATGTTCACATATATACATAGGAAAGTTATATCAGAATTATTCCACTGCCTTTCCTTTTCCCATCCCCTATTCCTTTCCTTCATTCCCCTTTGTCTAATCCATTGACCTTCTATTCTTTTTGTTTTTTTTCTTATCCCCTCCCTTATTTTGGATTAGTTTCCACATATCAGAGAAAATATTCAACCTTTGGCTTTTTGGGACTTATTTCACTTAGCATGATAGTTCCCATATCCATCCATTTATTGACAAATGTCATGAAGATATTATTTGTGGCTTCTGTTTTCATCCCTCTGTTTAAGGGCACTTAGGTTTTTCCCATAGCTTTGCTACCATGAATTGTGCTGCTATAAGTATTGATGTGGATGCATCACTGTAGCATGTAGATTTAAAATCCCTTATATATATATATATATATATATATATATATATATATATATATATATATATCAAGGAGTGGGATAACTGGGTGAAATTGTTGATCCATTCCAAGTTTTCTGAGAAATTTCCATACTGCTTTCCAGAATGGTGGCACCAATTTGCAGTCCCACCCACAACATTTATTGTTATTTGTTTTCTTCATAATTGTTATTTTGGCTGGAGTAAGAAGAAATCTCAGTGTGGTTTTAATTTGCATTTCTCTAATTGCTAGGAATATTGAACATTTTTCATCATATGTCTGCTTTTGAGAAGTGTATGTTTAGTTCCTTTGTCCATTTATTATTTAGGTTAATTTTGGGTTTTATTTTTTTCTTTTTAAATTTTTTGGTGTGTGATTGTGTATGTGTTAATTTTTTGAGTTCTTTGTATATCCTGGATAATAATGTTGTATCTGAGGAGCAGGTGGCAAAACTTTTCTACCATTCTTTTTCGCATTCTTGACAGTTTATTTTCCTGTGAACAAGCACTTTAATTTTAGACATTTCCATTTATGTATTTTTTTTTATTAAATATTTATTTATTTGCTTTAGTTCTACACAATGCCTTTATTTTTACGTGGTGCTGAGGATCGAACCTGGGCCACGCACCTGTGAGGTGAGTGCTCTACTGCTGAGCCACAGCCCCAGCCCCTCCATTTATGTATTTTTTGATTTTACATCTTGTGTTTTAGGAATCTTGTTAAGAAAGTCATTTCCTCATTCAACATGTTGGAGTGTTGGGCCTACATTTTCTTCTAGAAGGTATAGGATTTCTAGTATAATTCCAAGGTCTTTGATCTACTTAGGATTGAGTTTTGTGCAGGGTGAGAAGGGTTAAAATTCATTCTACTACATATGAATTTCTAGATTTCCCAGCACCATTTGTTGAAGAGGCTAGCTTTTCTCCAATGTTTTATGTTTTTGGCACCTTTGTCAAGCATGAGATAACCATATTTATTTAGGTCTATTTCTGTATTTTCTCTTCTATTTTATTTGTCTTCATTCCTATTTTGGTGCCAATAACATGGAGCTTTTCTTACTAAAGCTCCGTGGTATAATTTGAGGTCTGTTATTGTGATGCCTCCTGTTTCATTTTTCTTGCTAAGTATTGTTCTGTCTATTCGGAGCTTATTATTTTTTCAAATTAATTTCAGGACTGCTTTTTGTATTTCCATGAAGAACATCATTGGAATTTTGATGAGAATTGCTTTGGATCTGTATAGAGCTTTTGTAGTATAAGTATTTTTACAATATTAATTCTGCTTATTGAAGAACATGGGTGCTCACCCCATCTTCTACTGTCTTCAATTTATTTCTTTAGTAGTCTGTAGTTTTCATTGTAGAGTTCTTTCAACTCTTTTATTAGATTGAATCCCAAGATTTTTTTATTTTGGGGGGGAAGGGAGAGTGGGCTATTATGAATGGGATAGATTTCCTAATTTCTTTTTCAGCAGATTCATCCTTGGAGTATAAGAATGCAATTGATTCATGGGTGCTGACTTTGTATCTTGCTACTTTGCTGAATTAAGTTTTGAATTCTAGAAGTTTTCTGGTGGAATTTTTAGGATCATCTTGTCAGCAAAGAAAGATAATTTGAACTCTTCTTTTTCTATTCATATCCCTTTAACTTCTTTCTCTTGCTGAATTACTCTGGCTAGAGTTTCAAGGAGTATGTTGTATAGAAATGGTGAAAGTGGACATCCAGTCTTTTTCCTGTTTTTAGAGGAAATTCTTTCAGTTTTATTTTCCATTCAGAACAATGTTGGCCTTGGGTTTGTTGTATGTAGAATCTACGATATTGAGGTATATTCCTTTTATCCTTAGTTTTTCTAGTGTTTTAAACATGAATGGGTGCTGTACTTTGTAAAATCATTTTTACCACATAAACAAACTTAAAGACAAGAATTACCAGATTATCTAAATAGATGCTTATATAAATTATTTAAGAACAAAACTGAAGGCAAGTGAGAGGGAATGAATCAATGCAAGTCTGAAGAAAGAGAAGAGAAAGAGAATTGTTGTTCAGCAGATCTGAGAGCTGGTCACAATTCCAATATACATAAGCCATTAAAATGAGATGACACACTAATGCAAAATATCTAAAATTCCACAGTCTTAGTTTAAATAGTTAAACTTCAAAGTTTTGTTCTGATAGTACTCACCATGCCAGGTAAGCAATCTACCAAGGAGCAACACATCCAGCTCTAAATAATTCTTTCTTTTGCATTAATTTTTTTAAACTTGATTTCACTCTGAAACCAAATACTAAATACAAACATATATATATATATATATATATATATATATATATTTGTATATAAACACAAATAAACAGAATTACAAACATATATATATATGTTTATATATATATAAACACACATAAACAGAAGTAAAAATGTAACAGAGAAAATCTGAAAACTTAATAATTTAAAGCAGATTTTTCCTCTGTATAGTGATTATGTTTTTGATCCCCCAAAATTTAAGTTAAATGTGAATTGCTGCTTGCCAAGCAATGTAGACATAAGGAGAAAAAACTATTTTGGCTCATAGGGAAAATAATTACAATTATAACCCTCATGCTTGCAGTTGTGATAAGAAAACATGGCTTTAAAATGTTTAGCTCTAGAATTCTAACAGTCATCAAAGGAGAAATCAAACTTCCCTCTGTTACTTTGTTATCAGCATGCAGTGGTCAGGCATTATGTGCCTGTATCATTCTGTGTGCTGCTTTTTTTACACAAGGCTGTATGTAATTGTGCTTGTATATAAGTATGGATGTATGTTTGTACACATTTGCGAATTTAGCTCTTATGTTACATCTTTATTTACTTTTATACCACTTACTTTTTCTCATCCCTGTCTTTCATTTAGTTTTTATAGCTTTCTTAACCATGTTTTCCCCACTCAACTGAATATAATATTCAATTGAAATTAGGCTTCATATTTTTTTATCTATTCGGTAAAGAAAAGATGGTATTTGTTGATCCTGTTATTAAAGAATAAATGAGGCATAAGTTTTTATATTTCTCTGAGATATGTTTGCAATTTACAAATATTAATCTTTACTTTTTAAATGTTCTCTAGTCCTCTGTAATAATAGCAACTGTATCATGAAAAAATATTACTATTACAAAGAACAAAAAATAATAACTTTTTATTATAAACTATCCATAGAATTTTCAAATATCTAACATTATTTCTAAAATTAACCTTTAAATATCAACATTGTATAACAATAGTATGATAGATTTTATTTAATTTTTTGTTTAACATATTTATGGAGTCCTAAATAGCATACAAAAGACAGGATGTTTTAAAAAGTGCACAATTAGATAATATCCAGCATAGGTAATCATCCATGATATAATAAGTATAATCAATAAAATAAATATATCTACATCACACAAAAATATTTTAGTAGCACTTAATAATATCTCTAACCCACACTTAAGAGAATTTTCTTAATTTTGTATAAATATGAACTTATAGTATGCACCATTTTTGCCTGACTACTTCATTCAATATATTATGTTGAAGACAATACATAACATAGCATGTGTCAGTAGTCCATTGTTTTGAATTATTGAATGGTGTCATTTATATGTATAGTTATTCCAAAGTGTGCCCTTTCCATTTTCCTGATTGACCCTCTTCTGATGATCATTTTGGTTATATGCAGTTTCACACATTACAAATGAAAGCTCCTATAGTCATTTACATATAAGTATTTTATAGACATACACTTTCATTTCTCTTGGGTAAATATGTTTTCATTTTCGAAAGATATTGTTTTCTGGGTATATAAATTTATTTGCACTTGCTTGAAATATAGTGGTTTTTGATTGCACAGCATTGTCATCCATCTAAATTTGTTAATATGTATCTAAAAACAGTGTTCAAAAGATTAAAATTACCACTACTGTTTATATTTAAGCATATTTAATTAACTATTTAATTTGATCTAAAAATATATTCATAACATGTGAAGAAGTAAGACTTGATTCTTGCCTGAAAAATATTAAAAGACAATAGAAGGAGGCCCCCAAAATATCAAATGATACATATCCTAGAAAAAAAACTAAAACAAACATGTTAACAATATCTAAGGAATTCAAATATAATATACAAATTTAAAAAAATTAGTAAGTATAAAAGCAAAAAATTAAAACCCCTCCAAAATAATAAACCTGCTGTAAGTCAAAGACAGAAAATATCATCAGTACAACTAAAGGAAAATAAGTACAGATCACTTTCACAGGAAGAAAATGATTATCTTTTAAGTGGAACAATTACTGTGACTTTTACTCCTACATGCTCCTTATATTAAATGAATATAAGCCAAAAAATTTAAATCTCTTAATGGTAGTTTAATAATTGTTCCTATTCAGTTGTGTTTGTGTTTTTTTTTTTTTTTTTTTATAATTGTTCTCTATGATGGCTCAAGAGGGCATGACACAATAACGTATACTAATTTAGTTAGCTTGACTGAGAAAAAAAAAAAGTTCAGTGTTAAATTTATGAGTTTAAGATGTATGTATGCTTCCCAAAGATTACTCTTTTGTCTCTTACTAGATTGAAAATGCTTATGAACATACTGTACACATTTTGTTAGCAATAATGTGGGTAATTGGGCTATTCAAAATATTGCTAAAATGTTACTGTCCCAATTTCTGGGAAAGGTTATTTGACAAAAATCAAAATGTAAGTTTACATATACACTTCATTACAAAGTTACTATTCCTATAATTTATCCTGCCTGTGTTCCCAACCATGCCGCCCACTTCAGAGCCACCTTAGCAGCTGCCCATAGGGGACCAAGGCCATCAAGGCCCAAACAGCCTACATGCTTGTGTTCCCAGTTCTTCCCACCCACTTCAGCCGCTGATATCCCTCGCCTCTGCCTGCAGGTCAGGGAACAGGCCCAGTACATGGGGATGCCTATCTCTTGATTCTCCTACTAACACCCAAGTTCTCATGATTACCTTATCACTAGTCAAATAATCTAATACCTTTATTTTCTGACATCCTACCTCACAAACATCTTAGCCAACCCTAAGTCCCCCCTTCTACCATTAGATATTGTAAACCACCACACAAAACATACTGACTATATGGTAGAAGATAACTGATCTCATCATTTATGTTTAAAGTGTCAAAACTGTAAATATAAAAATAGAGGCTGACTGATATATGGCAAACACATTGGGTCCATTGAATGCTGTAATATTGATCTTTCCCTTAAAAGTGAGGCATCAGGTAACCTGTAGGGATGCTGTAAGACAATAGGGAAGAAGCAGTAATACCTCAGACTTACATTGAAAGAGAGGAAACACATAGATATCATGAAAAAAGAAGGGAGGAAAATGACCAAAATGAACCAAGATACTACAGCAATAGAATTCATAGAAAGCACAGTAGGTGAAATGTCGGAGAAGGAGTTTTCAATTATACAAAATTAAAAATGATTTGGGATTTAAAAAATGACCTAAGTGAGCAGATTCAGGCAAAAATTGATCTCTTCAACAAAGAGATAAGAGATCAAATACAAGCAATCCTTGATCACACCATTAAAGAGATAAGAGAACAAATACAGTTACAAAAGATTACTTCAAGAAAGAGTCTGAGGAGAAAAAAAAATAAATGAAATAAAAGAAACAATAAGCCATTTAAAAAATGCAATAGAGAGTGTCACCAAATGATTGTATCACTTGGAAGACAGGACCTCAGACAATGAGGACAAAATATATTGAAAATAAAGTTGACCTTATAGTGAAGGTGATAAGAAACCATGAACAGAATATCCAAGCATTATGGGATACTATCAAAAGACTGAATATAAGATTTATTGGAATAGAGGAAGGTGCAGATAATCAAACTAAAGTACTGCAAAATCTCTTCAATGCAATAATATTAGAAAATTTCCCAAAAAAGAAGAACAAATTTGAAAACCAAATACAAGAAGCCTATAGGACACCAAATGTACAAAATTACAACAGATATACACCAAGGCACATTATAATGAAAATGCCTAGCATACAAAATAAGGATAGAATTTTAAAGGCCATAAGAGAGAAAAATCAGATAACCTATAGAGGAAAACCAGTTCACATCTCAGCAGATTTTTCAAACCAGACCCTCAAAGCCAGGAGATCCTGGAACAATATATACCAGGCTCTAAAAGATAAGGGATGCCAGCCAAGAATCTTATATCCAGAAAAATTAAGCTTTAGATTTGATGATGAAATAAAAACCTTCCATGATAAACAAAAGCTAAAAGAATTCACAACAAGAAAGCCGGCACTACAGAATATTCTTGGCAAAATATCCCATGAGGAGGAATTTAAAAACAAACAATGAAAACCTGCAAAGGGAAGAAGTACAATAAAGGAAAAACTAACCAAAGGAGAAATCAAGTTTAGCTAAATAACAAAAAAAATAAAAAAAATTAAATTAAATTAAAAAACGACTTGTAGTACATATCATATCTCAATAATAACCCTGAATGTTAACGGCCTAAACACACTAATTAAAAGACATAGGCTGATAGATTGGATTAAAAAAGACCCAACAATATGCTGCCTTCAAGAGACACATCTCATAGGAAAAGACACCCACAGACTGAAGGTGAAAGGATGGGATAAAATATACCATTTTTTATGGTTTATGGGTGTTGATTTTGTATCCTGCTACTTTGCTGAATTCATTTATGAGTTTTAGAAGATTTCTGGAGGAATTTTTTGGGTCTTCTAGGTATAGAATCATATCGTCAGCAAACAGTGATAATTTGCGTTCTACTTTACCTCTCTGTATCCTTATAATTTCTTTTCATCTGTCTTATTGCTCTGGCCAGTGTTTCAAGAACTATGTTAAATAGAAGTGGTGGAAGAGGGCATTCCTGTCTTGTTCCAGTTTTTAGAGTGAACACTTTTATTTTTTCCCCATTTAGAATGATGTTGGCCTGGAGCTTTGCATAAATAGCTTTTATGATGTTGAGATATGTTCCTGTTATCCCTAGTTTTTCTAGTGTTTTGAACATGATGGGGTGCTGTATTTGTCAAATGCTTTTTATGCATCTATTGAGATAATAATATGTTTTTTTTTCTTTAAGTCTATTGATGCAATGAATTACAGTTATTGATTTCTGTCAGTTCTTTAAACTGAGTTAGTTTTATTGCTTTTATTTATTTATTTATTTTATGTTGCTCTGGTTATGCTTTGTTTTCTATTTGGTAGTAAGCATTGTCTCTTATTTTTGTGTTTATGATTACAAGCTTGATCCAGCTTTGGGTTTCAGCTACCTGTATGCACTCTCATACCATAAACTGGCCTTCTCATCATTCTTGCTAATCTATAATTTGTAGACTTCTTTTTGTAAGCAATAGATGCTTTCTACCTTTGTGGGAGAGGTAAGGATTTCTCAGTTATTTTATTCTCACTTTAATCTTAAGCAGGATTTTTGCCCTTGGGTTTGAGGTGTGGGGCCTTCTTAGTGATCATGCTCTATGAGCAGTGAAAAACTTCCAGTGGTAGAGCTGTTGTATGCTCTGTTTTTGACTTATATCCCTGATTCTTTGTTTGGGTCTCCTAGACCTATTATAGTCTTCTTGTTGCTCTCACAGCAAGATTCTGGATGAATTTTCTCCAGTTGCTCAATAATTATTTCATATACTAGAAAAAATCCAAGGAGGACTCTGTGCCTTTCCTACTGTGGCAACTACTCACTTCCACATTCCTAAACCCCAAAGGATGCTTTCTGTGGTTCTTTCAATGTCACCAAATTTCTTGTGATTACCTGGCAGAGACTAATAGAGGAAACATGTACATGGATGCAAACTTCTCTGATGCCTGTTGTTCCCAAATCTGTGCATTCAAGAAAGCTCACACCTACTGTTTAGGTTTATTGAGGTGAGTCATTCTTACCCACAGGCGAAAGGACCCTATCTTCCTCATATACCCTATGTCAGGTGAGATGGTGTCTGTTTCTCTGTCTACCTGTAGGCATTTTTCTGCCCTTTATTAGATTTTAGTCAAGTTAGTAGACCTGTGTTACCAGGTGTAAGACAGGTGTAAGATACAATTTTATTTTTATTTTTTTTGAGTACTAGGATTTTTCTTATTATTGGCACTGATGCTCTTTTCAGATTTATGCACAGTAAGCAAAATATAAAATAGTTTTCATAAGTGATTTTTTTAATTAAGATATATAAATAGTAGAGCTAAGGAAGTATGTGTGTGGCAGGAGAGAAAAGGGTAATTGTACTTGATCATGTATGGAAATATCATACAAAACAAATTAATACATATTATTACATATTATATATTATGACATAATTATCAATGTGTTACATATTGATATGCAATTATTAATATGTATAATCATTAATATATAATTACACATGCTACTTATGCATGAATAATATATGTAAAATGTGTAAAATAAGGTGCAGTTTAATTTCACCTGAAAATCCATAATTATGAGCAAAATAGGCTCAAGAGAACTATGGCATACAAATGGGTGTCCACTACCCAATAATAAATAACTCTTTATTTAAATGAGCATATCCTAAATATTTGAGGGGGCTTGAATATAAGTCTTTTTAAAAAGAGCAATAAAGCCAAGTGCTGTGGCATGTACATATACTTTTGGCTTTTTGGGAGACTAAGGCAGAAGGATCATTTGAGGACAGAAGTTGAAACCCTCTCTAGGTAATAAAGCAAGAAACCATCCTATCTCACTCAAAAGGAATAATGAAGTAAGAACATTTACATTTCAATACATTTTATTATTTCCCAAATGCTCTAAAACCACCTTACCATGATACTTTGTATAAGTGCTATCAATGTCAAGAATTCTTCTATAATGTTACAAAATTCACTTCTAAATTATATGAACCTAAATAAAAGATTAAAAATATATTAGGAACAAATTATCCTAAGCAAATATGCACAGAAAATAATTTTTAGAAATATATAAACACTACCAGATTTACCTGTATATTTCTCTCTATATGTTACTTTGTTAATCACTGAATCATTCAATGTATGTAATGAATATACCTCGTGAATTTTACTTACCAATGCATGATATGCTATGTATCTTAAAATATTTTTTATCCATTTGTGACAAAATATGTACATTGAGTCATTCCATAGGGCTGGGTTATGGCTTAGTGGTAGAGTGCTTGCCTAGCATGGGTGAGGCACTGGGTTTGATCCTCAGCAACACATAAAAATTAATAAACAAAATTATAAAAGATATTGTATCTATCTACAAATAAAATATTTAAAAATATTCCATAAAATACAAGTTTATTTGTAATTAAATTTAAGTAATTATGTCATGAATAAGAAATACAGAACGTACTCAAAGAGAACACAATCTCAGCAGGTTAGGTACAGGAAACACACTTCTTTGATAATATCAGATATGTGAATATGAGTGGATCACTATTCATGCATAAGTATAGAAGAAGGAATTTGAAACAGACATCAAGAATGTGAGAAAAGTAGGGCAACTCCACATGCTTTAAGTGATTTGTTACACATTCAGCTATGTAGATAACATAATTTTTGGACAAATATATACAGTTAACATTAAAAATTTGCAAAGAAGTGTGGGATATAATTTTGAGAGGCTGCATGTAATTTGAAAGCAATAACATGCTATTTGGTTTTTGATGCCTCTGGTTCTTCCATTCAAGTGAATTCTATAGAATACTGCCAAGCTCATCATCAAAAGATGGGAATAGCTTTCTGTTACTTACAACATGCTTTTAAACTAAATTTCTAATATCTTGATACAGCCCAGTTAAAGTTGAATATATCTAAAATTTGTTTCATGTAGAAGGTCTTTAACACCTCATTCTTAAAATCCTATATCCTATCCTAGGGAAAAATCTCCAGCCCTCCTAAATGGCTTGATGTCCTCACACCTGAAAAAATTAGGGGCATTGTTTCCTGGAGAAGTCATCATTTCTGTTGGTGTTTCTTTGCAAATGCTTATAAACTAAAATTCCTCTTTGAGTTCACTTTGAGAAATTTTAGTGATAAAAAGACTCATAGAATTTAAACAGAAATTTTATTAATAATATAAGGTAAGGTGGATTAGTTTCTTGATATGAAGTACAAAACGTATCTCCTAATACAATCACAGAATTAGGTTGATTTGCTGTCCACTTAAGGTAGGAGATCTGCATATGTAAGATAGTCGGAGATGGAGAGCTAACTGGTACTTCCTGCATAAAACAACCACCAAGAGGGTTAACCAAACAGTGCAGGCATGCCCAAATGCCCAGTTATTCATTCTAAACTTATAAAGTAGATAAATTATTCCACTTTTGTAGAAGAGAAATAATGGAGGTCAAAGACTTACAGTGGCTTCGAGAAATAATTTTAATGACAATTAAGATTTTGGAAAAAGTTATTGTGTTTTTAATGCATAGATTTGTCACCTCTTTGAATGTAAATTGTGGAAATCTGCTACCCTTCATACAAACCCCTTCATTTCCTTTTTCAACAAACCTCTATGATCTTGGTCATCATTTCTTCTTGAAAGTTACCACCAACCAGTTCTCACATTCACATATCAAAACAAAGTGAAATATTTCAATTTCTTGATAATACCATCACAATGCTCTTTTCTACATTATTTAAGGTCTGTTATTATGAATGGTTTTATTCACTGGCTTCCAAAACTCTATTGATTCTTGAAGGCTCAGATTTTGTAGTTCCTTCTTGAAGTATAGCTGTCTGATTAACCCAGCATATAATTATTATTGTTTTTTTTTTTTTTTTTTTTTTTTTGCTTGGTTTTAAGGCAATATTTGAATAATTGTGTGGTCCAGAATGTATGATTTCATGTTGGGTCTCAATATGGGGGTTTCATATGGAGGCTGGCAGATTTCCACGAATTACATTCAAAGAGGTGCATATGCATGTATGCATGTGTAACATGTTCTGGGATTGTTTTGTTCATGTTGAGGTGTATTTTCTTATTTATTTTTTAAGAAGAAACTATTGCACAGATTGAAATATGTCATCTGCTTAACCTATTTCTATTTTTATTAAATTACTAGTGAATATTTGTCATGGCTGCTATGAAGTAATCAAAACAATAGAAGTAAAATTTTTAAAATACAAATTAGAAACATAGTTAATGTATTTGTTTTCTACTCATCTATAGTTGTCAATATTTTCTCTAAACTATATCTTGTTTGTATCTTCTGGTTTTAACTTTGATTATACCAAAGATATATGAATGAAAACCAACATTAAGTGTTATGATATCAGTGTAAGTAATGCTGTAGACAATGTGGTTAACAGAGTTAATGCAATAAGAATAATATTTTATGAGGAAGAATGTTGATCAGGTATGCATGCATACACACATTCACGAGTTTATGTGTACATTATTACAACTTTACTTCTTGATGCACATAAAGTAAAAAAGGTTTAATTCTATTATAAAATGAATTTTTTAAATTCATACAATTTCAGTGGAAACCATAATGGAATATTTGTGATAAATTAATTAACACAGTATTTTTAAAATATATCTTTCTCATTATTTTTGAATAATAATAATTGGTTTAACAAAATTTTTCAGTTCACTTTAATAAAACTAGAATTGGTACTCTGAATTTAGTATGTTAATTTTAAAGTATCTATAGAAAGAAACTGTATTGAGTAAGTAAATTTTCTGCAGCATTTTCTCATTAGCCAAAGTATGAAAATACTTTCAATTTGTCATCATCAATGACAAAAGGATAAATAAAATTTGGCATTTATATACAATGAAATATAGTTCAGTCTTTTTAAAGTTATTCCAGACCAGGCACACTGGTGCACACCTGTAATTCTAACAGATCCTGAGGCTGAGATAGGAAGATCATAAGTTCAAAAACCAGCCTCAGCAACTTAATGAGGCTCTAAGCAACTCAGTGAGACCCTGTATCCAAGTGAAACACAAAAAAAGGCTGGCAATGTGGATCAATGGTCAAGTGCTATAGGTTCAATACTCTAATTTACTCAGTCAAACAAACAAACGAATAAATAAATAGATATTCCACCATTTGCCACAACATGGATTAATGTGGAACACATTCTGCTAACTAAAATAAACTAGATGCAGAAAGAAAACACTGAATGATCTCACTTATATTTGGATTCTAAAAAACAAAGCAAACAATGAAAATCCCTGAAATACACAGTGATAGAAAATAAAAGTGTCTTCCAGAGTAGGGGAGTGAGGTGGGAAAACTGGGGGAATTGAGGCTAAAGTATACAAAACAGCACTTATGTAGGATAAACAAGTCTACAGATCTATTGTACAGTATGAGAAGTATAGTTATTAATGTTGTATTTTTCTTAAAATATAGATTTTATGAGTTCTCTTCTCTCTCTCTCTCTCTCTCTCTCTCTCTCACACACACACACACACACACACACAACCTGGGTAATTACATGGGGTGATGTATATGCCACTTTGTTTGGCTACAGCAAGCATTTCCCTATCTATAAGTATAACAACAACAAAAATCTTTTCAGTTCATATATGTAAAATGAAGTTTTTTATAAACTGTACATTAACTGTTTGTATAATTTTATTATTTATGCATCCATTACTGTAGAAAAGAATTCCAGTGGTTCTACATACTCTTTAGATGTGTCAAGCAGTCAAGCTTCTGTATTAAAAAGTTGAGATATTTACATTGGGAGAGCAAACAGTGTCATTATTGTAGTACTTGGCAACAGTGTGGTTAGGATTGTACATTATTATCTTATTTTGGTAACAATAAATCCTGCAATACTATTTCATATGAAGGAAGTAAATATTCTTTTAAATTAGCACTTAATGCAAATATTAATATTTTAAATTCTTCAATTATTCAATGTGACTTTCAAGCAAAATAAAATGAATCTAATTAATTAATTTGTCCTTAAAGCATGAGTGCATTCCAAAATGAATAGTAAACTTATTCTATTTAAGTTTTATATAGAAAAAAACACTCATTTTCCTCAATAAATCAATATATAATCATAGATTATAACAATTCACACCAAATATTCTAGAATCATTTTTTATAAAAATTTAAGGAATATGACAGAAAAAAAAAAATTGTAAATATTAACTAGTAGAACCCTGGTAATTCTAGAGAGTAAACTCTGTCTCAATTCAACATGAAGAAATTGATATTTTTGCAGAGATCAAATATTCTGTATTCTGCAGTTCATTGTAAATTTTAGTTGAGAAACTAAACTCAATGGAAAATTGTCGCAAAATTACAGTAATGGGCTGAAGTTTCTAGCCCCCTGTACCCGGGATGGACCTCCTTTGTCCAGCAAAGGAGGCCAGGGAGCATACCTCAACAGTGAGATGAGACTGGGAAGGTAGAACCCCTGACGCCCCCTCCCCTGCCTTCAAAAGACCCAGGGACACACCAGGGAGTCCAGTCAGGTAAAACTTCAGCGCTGGAACTCAGGTTTATTTAGGAAAATGGCCGTTCTTATAGTGGACAAGGACCAGTCAGCAAGCAGATTATAGAAAAAGCAACGAACACGGGCAAGTCCTATTGGCAGAGTCTCCTATCCTATCCTTCGAGTGGTTTCGGTTCTCACAATACATCAGAGCAATGCCCTCTGCTCATATCAGGTCCATAACAGGGCGTGGAAAGCAGCCAGAGCTCTTTACCCTTTCGGCCAACATGTTCCAAATGCCCCGACAGAAAATAGTTTTATATAATAATTTCCCAAAACAGAATTTTTTATTTAGATGCTTAGGAAGCTGCATCTGCATTTCTGCATAAGTTGAGTTTTAAGTGGTTAATAAGTATTAAGCTCATTCATACACATATTAGAAGTTTAAATTTTAGTTATAAAAGTACCAAAGTACTTTAATATATTTGTATGTATATGTGTATAGATATTTTGGTTGTTTACATATTGAATGATGTTAATTTTTAGCTCAAAACAGACTTACACTGTAGTTTTGGATTTAAGGAACTCATTTTGTTAAATATATTAAGAACTTATGTTATTGAACCAATATAATCAAATATCTGTTCTTCCTCTCTCTCGTTCTTTTCCATTTACGTTCAACTGAATTTATTTTTGATAAAAACATTTAAGATAATGGAATTTTGATTTCCAACAATTGTCTCTCAAGAAAATTAGCCACAATTTTGCTTCAAAATGATTGTAAACCATATTGTTTCTTGGCATTTTATAAAATATCAACTTTTGGCTATGTAGATTTTATTGGTCATATAGACTACAGGTGATTATATCAGAGTTTTTTAAACATTTTATGTAGAGTTCAAAGGAAAATTTAATCATTTTTAATAGGTTGTATGTGGCTAAATATGATGGCTTAGTATTAGGTAATGAAAAGTTTATAGCAGGGAAGCTCTTACCCATGCTGAAGAAAGCAACATGTGAGGGAGAAGGCAGCTAGGATTAGAATGCAGGAATTTTTCCTCCAAATTTCATATGTTGAAAGTTATTCTGTGGAAATTTGAATATTTCTTGTTTTCACATACAAAAAATAATTCTAATATCATACTTGTCTTAGCCTTTGCTACTAAAGACAAAATTATTGTGACTACATACAGATGAATGTATATGAGAATATATATATATATATATATATATATATATACAACTTTGGCGAGACAATCATTTCTTGTTCCTTGTTGGTGGGTGTATCATTAATTTCTGTTATACATTTGGGCAATTTCTACCTATTGAAAATGGTCCTGTATAACTCTTGTGTCTGAGGCCTGCCTTCCTTCCCATCTGCTAAGTGATATCCTGGAATCTCAGTATGCTGGCCTCCTGGTTGCCTACTCAGGACAGTTTATAATTGACAAAGGTTAAATGTCTCATTCTGGGATGTTCCTACCATGTTTATCAGTATGTTCACCTCAAATACATGTTTGTGTGTGCATATCCCAGATACTTTGAAAATTCCTGGATAATTGCTTACAAAATCTGCTTTTAAAATTCTAAGTTGTGTCAGATACAAGTGTGCCTCTGAACTTTTACAAATGATAATAGTAATTATGATAAATGATGATAATTATAATTTTGATAATAACCACTGTTTGAGTTTCCCATGATGAATCAGGCATGTTTGATGTAATCAAACTGGCAAAGGAGAGAATTTGGTTTCAAGCACAGAAAAAATTACTCAAGATTCAGTTATTGTAAGTACCATATTAGTATGGCACTTAATAATGCATTCTCAATAAATGAATTAAATTTAAATTTATATTTGTTTTCTAAGATACCATATGTGAAGTATCCAAAAGTTATAAAGCCAAAGTTATAGAATGATTAATGTAAATGATTCTAAAATCATCATTTTTATTTGTTCTGTCATCATTTAAACCTCATTATTGTAATATACCTAGGTGTTCAAAGTACATTTCCTAGTATTAAAAAAAAAACAGAAATATTTCCTAATATTGAAAGCCCTATTGGTATCAATTTCTTTTATCTAGGCATGTGCAATTAAATTTGTAAGATAATAAATATTAACTATGAACTACTCTCATTCAAAATTGTATATATAATTATTTATATATAAATTTTCAAAAGATTAAATTTTAATTAAGAAGTATTTTACACATTTTTCTTGTTATTGTAAATTTTTAAAATACATATTTCAAATTTATCAGTTTCATTGAAAGTTAAAGTAATGTTATCTCACTAGTTTTTTTTTTGTTTTGTTTTGTTTTTTTTTTTACATGCAGCATAAATTGTAGTATTAGAATTGTTCTTAGGGAAACATCAGAAGGTTTAGCTTTATAAATTATATTTGTGTTACTATAATCTAATGTAGAAGATCTCTAAAGGGGAATTAGAATGGAAAGGTAGATATAAATATGTTTCAAAATAGACATGTTCTCTGTCTATCCCAGTGAGGTATGCTAACCCACAACAAGAAGATATTAGTATTTCTGACCCTTCATCATACCAGTTAAAAAACGTGACTTCCTATTCACTGTTGCAGAACACATCTGTGAAACACATATATGCTGAACTGATCAAATGGGCTTTGAGTAGCAGCAGTTGAGTATCCACCTTCTTGTGATTCAATAGCTAGCATGACATCTTTACCAAGCATGTGCAGATAATTTCTCTTCAAAGAGTACTAAAAGAAAACAATGATAGTGGTTCCTTATACCTTTGTATAAATGCATAAAATATAGATTCAATGTGCCATTTCAAAATTTAGTCATAAATGATTATCCACAGAAATAGTTTCAACCTAGGAATCCAAGATGGCGGATTAGAGGAAGCCGCACTTCAGGGCAGCTCCGTGGAAAGAATCCAACAAGGCAGATAAATTGCCTTTCATCATATATATATAGGCTGAAAATACCGATCTCCTGGATGGTTTGATTACCACTACCAAAGAGAGAAAGAGACAAGCTGTCTGCAGCGGCTGGAGCCACGAGGCTTCTGCAAAACCGCCTCGGTGGTGCACAGGCCGTGGGAAAAAAAGTCAGTGTGGGGAGACCGCGCTGCCACGACAACCCCAGCCATGCTCATTGAACACCAGCGTGAAACTGGCGATAAAAACCAGCGATAACAGCCGGCGGAATTGGTGCTGGGGGACCACGGGAGACCGCGGGTCGACAACACCACTTTGAATCCACACTCCACCAGACACGACCCTCAGCAGTAGGGCCCCAGAGAGAGCGGCACAGAGATCAGCGAACAGCAAGCAGGGGCAGAGTCAGAGCGGTCCACAGTCCGAAGCAGTGCTGTCCGCACCACAGTTACAGTTGTGGCTTCCCGGTGCCACTCCGGCAGGGAGACATCCACCCAACGGCTTTGAAATCGATCAGCGAGGACACAGGAGTCTGCGGAGCTGCTGTTGACTGGAAGGGGAGCACCGCCATCTTTGAAAGGTGCAGTGGCTGACCCAGACAAAGGGGAGGAGACGGAGAGCGACCACTGCAGCCATCCAGGGAACCTCCAGCTCTCTGAAGACAACGCACACTTGGGTGAGGCTCGGGTGGCCAGCAGGGGAGGGAGTTTCTGAGGCCAGCGCAGCGGCCACAAGAAGCTGCAACTGTGGGTGGGCTTGGGGAGGAGGTGCCTTCTGGAGGGTCCCCTTCCCGGTGCCATTCATCAGCTGACACACACAATCCCCCTGGGCCACTCCTTCACTGAACCGTTCAGCCACTGGCCTAAGATGCAGCCTTGATTCCACTAACAGGATCGCAGACTGTCTAGACGTGATCCAATAACAATTGGTTTGAACTGGAAAGGATAAAAAAGAGGGGGGCTTCCCAGGGCCCGTTTTGTCTGAGACTTGGGGTTTGACTTTTTTTTTTCTTTTTTTTTTTGTTGGTCTGCTTGTTTTGTTGGATTGGAGGGAGGTTTTTTGTTGTTGTTGTTGTTTGTTTATTTATTTTTCTCTTTCCTTTTTTTGGCTTTGTTTTGTTCTGCTTTTTTTTTTTTTTTCTTCCGCATTGATTGTCAGTGTGTTTGCTTCTGCTCCTTTTTTCTTTCCTTCTTTTCATCCTTCTCACTCTTGCATCTTTTCTTCCTCCTTCATCTTTCATGTTTACATCCTGCCAGTGCATACTAAACAGAGGCAAAAACAAGTTATACGCAGAACTTGGGATTTCTAGAACCGGCGCAATTGAACTGGGTAGCAAAGCGGTGATATATATTGTTTACTCTCTATTTCCTTGATTCTATCTCTCCTCTCTCTTACACCAATTCCTAAACTTTTATCATTTTTTTTTCTTTTCCAACTTACTTATATATATATAAATTGGTCTTTCCACCTAATTGTCAACTCCATTCTCTTTCTTCCCTTGTCTACTGATACTAAACCACTTCCACTAAACCACTTCAATAGATATCTCTTTTCATACTTTCCAAGAAAGAACAATCCAAGACACTTCCTTCTTCCTAAACATAACACCTCTGTATCCAATACTTGAAACTATAAAACCCCATCAGAAGCGAACAGAGTAAATTAAAAATAATATCTGGGTTAACCAAATCTGTACATTGCAATCAAACTTGGATTTTCTGAATAGAAAGTGTTAGGTTTTAAAAGTGTAAAGGAATTATAAGGTAATCTGATAGCATTGTACTACGGGAACAACATAAGGCTTTAAGGTAAAATCGAAACAGTCAAGGTCCCACAGTGCAGAAAGAATAGACACACAAGCAACATGAAAAAACAAGGAAAGAAAATGACACAAACAAATCAAGATATCTCATCGGTAGATGTCATGGCAAGCACAGTTGGTCAAATGCCAGAGATGGAATTTAGAAATTACATATGCCAAATGTTTATGGAACTTAAGAATGAACTCAAAAATGAGATGAGGGAGCAAGTACAAGAGGAAAAAGATCATTTTGAAAAAGAACTCCAAAAACAAATACAGGAAGTAAAAGATTACTTCAATAGGGAAATAGAGGCTCTAAAGAGAATCCAAACAGAAATTCCAGAAATGAAAGAAGCAATAAACCAAAATAAAAGCTCAATTGAAAGCATCACCAACAGAATAGACCACTTGGAAGAAAGAACCTCAGACAATGAAGACAAAATATTTATCCTAGAGAAGAATTTAGACCATACAGCAAAACTTGTTGGAAATCAAGAACATAACATCAAAGAATTATGGGACAGCATAAAAAGACCAAACTTAAGAGTGATTGGCGTAGAGGAAGGGGCAAAGTTTCAAGCCAAAGGAATGAGTAATCTATTTAATGAAATAATTACAGAAAATTTTCCAAACTTGAGGAATGAATGGGAGAACGAAGTTCAAGAGGCATACCAAACACCAAACAAACAAAATCTCAACAGATGCACACCAAGACACATTATAATGAAAATGCCTAATACACTGAGCAAGGAGAGAATACTAAAAGCCACAAGAGACAGGAAGCAGATTACATACAGGGGGAAACCAATCAGACTATGTTCAGATTTTTCAACCCAGACCTTAAAAGCAAGAAGATCCTGGAATAGCATATTTCAAGCTCTGAAAGAAAAGGGATGTCAACCAAGAATCTTATATCCAGCAAAATTAAGCTTTAGATTTGAAGATGAAATAAAAACCTTCCACGACAAGCAAAAGTTAAAAGATTTTTCAGCTCGAAAGCCTAGCACTTCTGAACATCCTGGGCAACATTTTTCATGAAAAAGAAGAGAAAGATGATAACGAAAATCAACAAAGGGAGATATTAAACTAAAGGAAATACCAACCAGAGGAGAAACCAAATCAAGCTAAAGACCATAATTCAAATAAAAATGGATGGGAATAAAAATCACATCTCAATAATAACCCTGAATGTTAATGGCCTAAACTCGCCAATCAAAAGACACAGATTATCAGAATGGATTAAAAGAAACGACCCAAAATTTGCTGTGTCCAAGAAACACACTTCATAGAAAAAGACATCAACAGACTGAAAGTGAAAGGCTGGGAAAAGTCTTATCACTCACATGGCCGGCAGAAGCAAGCAGGGGTTTCCATTCTCATATCAAATAAGGTAGACTTCAAACCAAAACTAATCAAGAGGGACAAAGATGGATATTTCTTATTACTTAAGGGAACCATCCAGCAACAGGATATAACAATCATAAATCTGTATGCCCCAAATAATGGAGCACCTACATTCATTAAACAAACGCTTCTCAAGTTCAAGAGTAAAATAGACCACAACACAGTTATTCTAGGGGACTTCAACACACCTCTCTCACCAATGGACAGATCATCCAAACAAAAGCTAAACAAAGAAACTTTAAGCCTCCTCAAAACAATTAACAATTTAGACCTAAAGGACATATATACAATATTTCATCCCTCAGTAAACGAATACACATTTTTCTCAGCAGCACATGGCTCCTTCTCCAAAATAGACCATATATTATGTCACAAGGCAACTCTCAGCAAATATAAAAAAATAGAGATACTACCCTGCATGCTATCGGACCATAAAGGGATGAAATTGGAAATCAACGACAAAACAAGGAATAAGAAAAACTACTCCATCAACTAGAAGCTAAACAACATGCTACTGAATGAACAAGGGGTTGAAGAAGACATCAAGAGGAGATCAAAAACTTCCTAGAAGTAAATGAGAACACAGATACATCATATAGAAATCTCTGGGACACTATGAAGGCAGTAGTAAGAGGAAAATTCATTGCACTGAGTTCATTCCTTAAGAGGAAAAAAAAACCAACAAATAAATGACTTAACATCACACCTCAAAGCATTAGAAAAAGAAGAACAGACCAACACCAAGAACAGTAGAAGACAGGAAATAATTAAAATCAGAGCAGAAATTAATGAAATTGAGACTAAGGAAACCATTCAAAGAATTGACAAGACTAAAAGTTGGTTCTTTGAAAAAATAAACAAAATTGACAGACCCTTAGCGATCCTAACAAAAAGAAGAAGAGAAAAAACTCAAATTACTAACATTCGTGATGAAAAAGGGAATATCACAACAAACACCTCAGATATACAGAATATAATTAGAAATTACTTTGAAAACTTGTACTCTAATAAAATAAAAATACTGAATGCATTGACAGATTTCTAGAGTCATATCATTTGCCTAAATTGGATGTGGAGGCTATACACAATTTAAACAGATCAATTACAAGCGAAGAAATAGAAGATGTCATCAAAAAGCTACCAACAAGGAAAAGTCCAGGACCTGATGGGTTTACAGCTGAGTTCTATAAGACTTTCAAAGAAGAACTAATACCAATGCTCTTCAAACTATTTCAAGAAATAGAAAAAGAGGGAGCTCTTCCAGACTCTTTCTATGAGGCCAATATCACATTAATTCCAAAGCCAGGCAAAGACACATCCAAAAAAGAAAACTTCAGGCCCATATCTTTAATGAACATAGATGCAAAAATCCTCAACAAAATCCTGGCAAATCGGATACAAAAACATATCAAAAAGATAGTGCACCATAATCAAGTGGGGTTTATCCCAGGGATGTAAGGCTGGTTCAACATTCGGAAATCAATAAACATAATACATCACATCAATAGACTTAAAGACAAAAATCATATGATCATCTCAATTGATGCAGAAAAAGCATTTGACAAAATACAACACCCCTTTATGTTCAAAACACTGGAAAAACTAGGAATATCAGGAACATATCTTAACATTATAAAAGCTATTTATGCAATGCCCCGAGCTAACATTATCTTAAATGGAGAAAAATTGAAAGCATTCCCTCTAAAAACTGGAACAAGACAGGGATGCCCCCTTTCACCACTGCTATTTAACATAGTACTGGAAACTCTGGCCAGAGCAATTAGACAGACAAAAGAAATTAAAGGGATCAAGATAGGAAAAGAAGAGCTCAAATTAGCACTATTTGCTGATGACATGATAATCTACCTAGAAGACCCAAAAAACTCTACCAGAAAACTTTTACAACTAGTAAACGAATTTGGCAAAGTTGCAGGATACAAAATCAATACACATAAGTCAAAGGCATTTGTGTACATGAGCGACAAAGACTCTGAAAGGGAAATGATGAAAAATACCCCATTTACAATAGCATCAAAAAAAAAAAAAAAAATACCTGGGAATGAACCTAACGAAAGAGGTGAAAGACCTCTATAATGAAAATTATAGAACACTAAAGAAAGAAATTATAGATGAACTCAGAAGATGGAAAGACCTACCTTGCTCTTGGATAGGTAAAATTAATATTGTCAAAATGTCCATACTACCAAAAGCATTATACAGATTTAACACAATTCCCATCAAAATCCCAATGTCATTCTTCAAAGAAATAGAAATAGCAGTCATGAAATTCATCTGGAAAAATAAGAGACCCAGAATAGCCAAAGCAATCCTGAGCAAGAAAAGTGAAGCAGGGGGCATCACCATACCGGACTTTAAATTATACTATAGAGCAATAGTAACAAAAACAGCATGGTATTGGCACCAAAACAGACTGGTGGACCAATGGTACAGAATTGAGGATACAGAGACTAATACATATAATTACAGCTATCTTATATTAGACAAAGGCGCCAAAAATGTACAGTGGAGAAAGGATAGCCTCTTCAACAAATGGTGCTGGGAAAACTGGAAATCCATATGCAACAAAATGAAATTAAACCTTTATCTCTCACCATGCACAAAACTCAATTCAAAGTGGATCAAGGACCTAGGAATTAGACCAGAGACAATACACCTAATAGAAGAAAAAGTAAGCTCCAATTTCCAACATGTTGGATTAGGCCACAAGTTCCTTAATAAGAATCCTGTAGCGCAAGAATTGCTACCAAGAATTAATGAATGGGATAGATTTATACTAAAAAGTTTCTTTTCAGCAAAAGAAACAATCAGTGAGGTGAATAGAGAGCCAACTACTTGGGAACAAATATTTAATACATGCACATCAGATAGAGCACTAATCTCTAGAATATATAAATAACTCAAAAAACTTTACTCTAAAAAAACAAATAACCCAATCAATAAATGGGCTAAGGAATTGAGAAGACACCTCTCAGAAGAAGATACACGATTAATCAACAAATACATGAAAAAATGTTCAACATCTCTGGCAATTAGAGAAATGCAAATCAAAACTACTGTAAGATTTCACTTCACTCCAGTCAGAATCTCAGCCATCAAGAACACAAGCAACAATAAATGTTGGAGAGGATGTGGGGAAAAAGGCACACTCATACATTGCTGGTGGGACTGCAAAATGGTGCAACCGTTTTGCAGTATGGAAATTTCTTGGAAAACTGGGAATGGAACCATCCTATGACCCAGCCATTCCACTCCTGGGTCTATTCCCAAAGGACTTAAAAACAGCATATTACAGTGACACAGCTTTCTCAATGTTTGTAGCTGCGCAATTCACAATAGCTAGGTTGTGGAACCAACCTAGATGTCCCTCAGTAAATGAGTGGATTAAGATAGTGTGGTATATACGCACAATGGAATTTTACTCAGCAATAAAAGAAAATAAATTAATGACATTTTCAGGTAAATGGATGAAATTGGAAGACATAATGCTAATTGAAGTTAGTCAGTCTCAAAAATCCAAGTACCAAATGTTTTCTCTTATATAAGGAGGATATTTCAAAGTATTGTTGGATGGGGGTACATAGGAGGATTAGAGGAACACTAGAATGGTCAAGGGAAGGGAGGGTAAGGGAGGGAGCAAGAGCGGAGGGAGGGGGAGAAAAGAAAAAAAAAAAAAGGTGGTTGAATGAGATGGATATCATTTTCCTTATTGCATGATTGAAGACCTGAATTGTACGATTATACTTTGTATACAAACAGTCGTATATATGCAGTATGAGTTGTACATATTAAAAATTATAAAAAGAAAAGAAATAGTTTCAACAAATTTTAGATGTAAAATGTTGCTAATAGTCTTCAGCTCTAAATTTTACATATGTATAATGGCACACTCTTTTTAGTAGATCTTTGTGAATGGTTTAGAATTTAATGATTTGTAGATACTTACCATATACCATAACAATGTATATACATATATATGTCATAATTAATAAATTAATATTAATAAATTATAATTAATTGACATCTATACTTTAATCAGAGTTCTTTTTATCTAACACCCTTTTTGATTACAATTATTATTCATGACTCCTTATACAACTCTTGATGGTAATCTTTCTCAAGTTTTCTAAGTCTTAATGACCTTGACTTTTTCAAGTACAGCTACTAAGGTATGTTTTAGGACCCCCCATTCTTTGAATTTATCTATTTTCCCTAGATTAGATTGAGTCATGAGTTTAAGGGAGGAAAGTTGTAGGTGTGAAGTATCATTTTCATCATGTCATATCAAAAGTACACAAAATCAATATGCTTTATGTTGTTTCATTTGTACCAGGGAATGAACTCAGGGGTACTCCACCACTGAGCCACATTACCAGCCTTATTTTGTATTTTATTTAGAGACAAGGTCTCACTGAGTTGCTAAGCACATCACCATTTCTGAGGCTGGCTTTGAACTCACTTTCTGCCTCAGCTTCCCCAGCCACTGGGATTACAGGTGTGCGCCTCCACACTCTGTGCTCTATCATTATTAGTGTTGACCACAATCATGTTGCTGAAGCAGTGTTGATGAAGCTTCTTCCCCATAGAGTCTTTTGCCCATTCTACATAGTACACAGTGAAATGAAATTTCTTTTGGGGCAACCCAAACAAAACACAGAGTTATGTTCTCCATCCATGAGGTCAGAATACCATATCAATATAAATTTCTTCCAAACAGAAGATTCTTCCCTCTCTGTCATTTATTAACTCATTCAATATTTATTTATGTGAGGATGAATTTATGAATATTTATCTTAACTGTCTGTAGGTTACAAGTCACTGTTACTTTGGTTTTTCCATTCTTGGCCATTAGAAGTTCTTTCAGTTTCCTCCTGTAACTCTTTGAGATAGTCACGCCATTGTGTCACGTTGTGTGTATAGAGAGGGCAGATGTTGCTCATTTTCATACTCACAACACTTCAGGATGCTCCAGGTTTATATGTAGTTTCAAATTAATCAACAATACACATCTTTCCATTTATTTATGTTTTACATAATTTCTTTCATAGTTTTGAATGCTTCTGTGTATAGGTCCTGTACATGTTCAGGCAATTTTGTACCAATAAATAGTCCATTACTTTAGCCTTATTGAAAATCGTGTGGTGTTTTTCATTTTAAATTCCAATTGGCTCATGGCTGATATACAGGAAACATATTTATTTGTGTATAAATATTTATTATTACCAAATTTGAATATGTTATTTATATATTTTTCTTGTTTTATTGAATTAGTTTTGACTTCCAGTATGATTCTTAGTAAAAGTATGTCTCCTGTCTTTGTGGTTAAACATTTAATTTTTTATCATTAGCTGTGATGATAGAAGCAAATTACTTTTTAGACTTTAGTCTTATTTTTTCTCAGTATTTTCCGTGTGTGTGGAATTTTGTGAAATATTTTTTCTGTATTACATTTTTTTCTTCTTTAGATTTTGGTATGTCAAATTAATTGATTTTTGAATGTTAAACCAACAGCTGCATTGGTGAAATAAATAACACTTAGTTATGGTTATCCCTGTCATGCTTTGTGAGAATTCATTCACATACATTTCTCTAAGTGTTTTTACAACTATATTCATGGCAAATATTGACCTTTGGCCCTTCTTTCTTTTCTTATCTTTATCTGGTTTTGATATTCAGATACTGCAGCCCTCACAGAATGAGAAAATTAAGATTTGTTTTACTTCAATTTTCTGGATGAGTTTGGAGAGAAAGTTAATTATTTCATTCTTAAATATCTAACATGTTTTACCAGTTAAATTCTCTGGCCCTGGATTTTTTCATTCTGGTAGTTTTTAAATTATTGACTTGATCTCCTTAATAAACTCACTTATGTACTATGCACAAATATCTTCATTTGTTTCAATTTTGGTAGCTGTGCATCACAAAAATTCTTTTACTCATTTTGTAGATATAAAGTTGCATATAGTATTTATTATTTTTAACACGCTTGAGAAGAAACATTTCTGAAATTAGTAAAACATGCATTGTCTCCTTTCTCTTTGGCTATTTGGCTAGAAGTTGTTCTATTTTATTGATCTTTTAAAAAAACTATGTTTTGATTTTCTTGATTATTTGTATTGTTCTGTTTTTAATTCCATTGTTTTCTGATAAGTGTTTTATTAGTTATTGTCTACATTTTATTATAGGGTTAAATAGACCTGTTTCTCTAGTACCCTTAAGATAAATAAAATGTATTTTATTTTGGAACTTTTTGAACTCAAATATATGCATTTAATAATATGAATTTTTCTGTAAGCAGTATTCACATTGTCTTTCACAAATTTTGATAATTTGTATTTTCATTTAGTTAAGCATATATTTTAAAATGTCTTGAGATCTTTTGACCCATATGTTATTTAGAACTATGCTATTTAATTTCTAATTTTTGAGAATTTCTAGCTATCATTCACCAATTGATTTTTAATTTATTTTCATTGTGGCCTCAGAACATAGTTCATATGGTTTCTAGACTAGTTTCTAGACTAGTTTTATGACCCACAGTATGTTTTACCTCATGGAATGTTCCATATGAGCTACAGTAGATTTATTTTTCTATTGTTAGAGGATGTTTTGTATAAATTTCAATCAGATTAAGTTGTTTGATAGTGTTTTTCACCATCACTATTGCTTTGCCTGATGAATCTGTCAATTTCTGAAACAGTATTATTTAACTCTCAAAGAGAATGGTGGTGTCTT
Organism: Tamias sibiricus; assembly: GCA_025594165.1. Lineage (NCBI taxonomy): Eukaryota > Metazoa > Chordata > Mammalia > Rodentia > Sciuridae > Tamias > Tamias sibiricus. The sequence continues at coordinate 146,486,687 of CM046662.1, forward strand.
TATACTTCAATTTAGTTCTATCATATTTTGTGTCTCGGATATTTTTATCTTCTTAGATGTATATACCTTATACATTGTTAAACTTATTGAATAGTTTATCCTTTTCCATCCTATGCTACTCCTCTTTGTGATAATAATTCTTGCTTTAAAATTTGTTTTATCTAAATTTAATATTCCTATTCCATGGTTCTTATATGAGCATGAGCATATGTATTAGTCAGTATTCTCCAGAATACTGAAATAATGAGATAAATGTAATAATAATACTGAATAATAATAAGATAATAATAAACAATAAGATAAATGTAACAATAATACTGAAATAATAAGATAAATGTAACCTATAGTATGTATTATTTATAATTATATATAGTATATATTATGTAATCTATAATTCATTTTTCTCTCTACCTACCTATTTATCTATGGAAGAAAATATAGAGAAAGAGAGAAAATTATACTCTAAAATCTGCAGGGCAAGAACTCAAGCTGGAGACATATATAAAAGGATAATATGATGCTATATCTCAAATACAAAGGAACTCTGCAGATAATTCATTTTTACTTGGGAGGGGACTCTTTTTTTTTTTTTTTTTTTTGCCTAAGACCTTAAATAGATTTAATAAGATCTACCTAAACCATAAATATAATCTTAACTTGAAATATAGGTTTCAAAACATTAATCTCATCTAAAAATACCTTTATATCAACATCTATGCTGGTACTTGAGCAAACATTCCTAGCCAAGTTGACCTATGAAATTCATCACCACAGCACGTTATATCTTTCTCCATTTCTTTATTAATAATACACATATATTACTACTTAAGGTGAGATTCTCAGACACAACATACAGGTATTTCTTCATAAATTCATACAATTTATCTTATCATTGTAGTATGCATATTATTCATATTTAAAGTGGCCATTGATATAGTGGTGTTAACATCTACTATGTTTTTGTTTTCTATTTGTTGCATTTCTTGTTCATTTTCTTTTTCATCTCGGAAGCATTATTTTGCTGATTGTAGAATTCTAGGTCAGTGGATTTCTTTTCATGATTAAATATTTCCCTTTAGTTATTATATATAAATTATTTAACATGTACTTCTAATCTATTTATGCTACCTGAAAGAAGGTTGCTGTGTTTTGTCTTAGTACTGAAATTTAATCCTCTGTTGCTCTATTGGGCACTAAGGTTACTTTCAACATAAATAGCACATACAGGTTTAGAAATAGAGCAGTAATGCCACAGATTCCTGTAGTTTCAGTGGTCTACTTAAATAATTTCTTCTTCCCACCTGGGCAAAATTCACTTCTGTGGCTTTAGAAGTTGCATTTCTGAGTTGACCATTTTCATTAGAGAAGCCATTAGGAATCCAATAAGAATTTATGCTAGGGATCCTCTCTGGTGAATTTAGGCCCCTCTTACCAAGTAAGCAAGAGGAAAATCCTCCATCATAGTGAAGATCACCCTACCTCATCAGATAGAGTTAGGGATGCTGCTATGTAATGGATGAAGGAAAACAGGACATGCAGATTATCCACTGGGTATTTCTGGTACCAACAGGACCCATTTCATTTTAATGGTTTATAGAGTTGAATAGTAACAAAAAAATGATAATTCAGGGATAAAGAGGTACCTATTCCCAAAGAAGTGCTAGCTCAGGGTGAAAATAAATAAATAGGATGATGAGTGTGAGTTACATGTTCAAGATCAACAGCAACAGAGTAGGCAGTTCATCAAACTTACTCAGAAGATTTTTATAGAAAACGACTCCTGGAACAGCTCTTTCAAACAGGAATAACATAAGAACCAAATAGATATGAGAGGCATAATGTACACCCTGGAGCATTTGTGTTTCTCTGCTTTGATTCTCCTGTTAGGACAGACATGCCATTCCTCCAGCTGACAACCCTGCAACCCACCCTGGGAGCTACCCACAGCTGCCTGTGGTTCACAGGCCTGGCCTTCTCACCTGCATTTGAGATGTCTCTGTTGCAATCTCATCATATGTGATGCCCAAATCTTTCCTTTTCCATTCCTCACTGTTGTGTGTATCTTCTAAGAATACTCCCTAATAAGTCTTCTGGGTCCCATTTTTGGTCTCACTGCATGTTTCCAAGGTATTTCAAAGGAAACAAACTCCACTGAAGGTTAGCCTCTCATTCTGAGTGCTCATACACCACTTAAAATTATTTCTAACATTTCTTTTTTATATAAACTATTTGGTTAAAAAATCCTACTTACCTTTTGAAAAAAAATGTGTTTGTTCAAAATTACCTCTATTTTTCTTATGCTCTACTTCTGCCTTGCTGATGTATATTTTTCAGTAACCTAAAGTATAATTATGTATAAGTGAACAGAATTACAAAGTGTGATACAATTAAGCAATTTTTAAGTGACATAAGATATGATGAGTAAGTCTTACTGATCACAGCAGTCAGTAAAATGACTTTAAGTTTCATTTTCTATTTCCTTGTCTATCTTGGCCTTTCATTTTCTAGGCATAACTTTCCTGATAAAATAGTGATATTGACTGCTTTCTCTAACCACACCTTTTGCTCCTGCAATTCATAAGCCACATATTTTAAAAGTATTGACCGCTCCCTTCTTCTTAAAAGTAGTCTCGGATATTGGCCCTCTTGACATCAATTTGTTCAGTTTTTCTGTATCTTCTCTCAATTATTTTCACTCACTTCTCTGTTTATCTTTTATTATCAGTCTCTTAAATGCTGCTGTTTCTGTTTCTGTCTCATTCTTTAAAAAATGAAATCTCTATTAAAACCTAGGAAATTATTGTGAATTATTGAAAATACAATCAAGACTATGAGAGGTTTTCAGGGCATATATATTTTTTTTCATTTCATAGATTTTTTTAATATTTTTATTTTTTAATTTATGATACAACACCAAGATACACCTTGACATAATCACAAAAGCATGGGATGATCCAGCTCTGATTTAGTCCCCAGCACATTCTTGTTCTATTGCTCCCCCTCCATTCCACCGGTCCCTCTTTAATCCTTTTATAATCTAATTTTATTTTTAGTTAGTGTCCTGTGTATATACCTGTTGAAGAACCCATGATGCCACATCCATACGTGCACATATAAAATTTTGGTCTGCTTCATTCACAGTTCTTCTCTTTTCCCATTCCTTATTCTTCCTCCTTAATTCCCTTTATCTACTCTACAGATGTTTCCTCTATTTTGAATAAATTCTTTTCTCCACTTTTTTTCCCTTTCTCTCTCTTTTTTTCTTTAAATTTTGTATCCCTCCCCACTTATTTTCGATTACCTCACACATATCAGAGAAAACAGATAACCTTTGACTTTTGGGCTCTGGCTTATTATTGAGCATGGTCGTCTCTAATTCCATCAATTTATTGGCAAATGCCATGATGTTATTCTTCTTCAAGGCTCATTAATATTCCATGAGTATATATACCACAATTCCTTTATCCATTTATCTGTTGAAAGGCACCTAAATTGGTTCCACAGGTTGGCTATTACAATGCAAATTATAACCATAAGCTATGTGCTCTGGCACATACCTAAAATCCCAGCTACTTGGAAGGCTGAAGCAGAAGGATCACAAATCCAAGACCAGACTTGGCAACTTAGTGAGACCTGTCTAAAAATTTTAAAAATACATAAAAATAATAAATAAACAAATAAACAGACTCTCAATCTTCATAAACTTAGTACTATTATTACATCCTGTATCTCTTTATGTTGGGGAACAGACTTCACTGAGCTATATGCCAAAAAAAAAAAAAATGAGTTAAAAGTTCATGTTTAACTTGAAATAAATTTTATATTCACATTGAAGTGATTATAGACGTACATCTATACAACTGTTAAATAATTTAATGTAGTTTTATAACATCTGATTAAAAATGTCAACAACTACAAAAGAGATATCAGAAACAATAACAGATGCTATATATTCTAACGCTGATTCTTCAAAGCAGTAGGTAAACAGTGTAAAACATCATCTATAAAATTAATTTTATAGTCTCATTTTCTAAAAAGTTCAGGTCTAAACATTAGGTCTAAGTTTAGGTCTAATCATCTTGTTATTTTTTTTTTTTTTTTTTTTTTTTTTTTTTTTTTTTTTTTTTTTTTGGTACCAGGGATTGAACTCAGGGGCACTTGACCACTGGGCCACATCCCCAGCCCTTTTTTGTATTTTATTAGAGACAGGGTCTCACTGAGTTGCTAAGTGCCTCGCCATTGCTGAGGCTGACTTTGAACTCGCAATCCTCCTGCCTCAGCCTCCCAAGTGCTGGGATTACAGAAGTGCACCACCAAGCCCGGCTTAATCATCTTGTTTTTAAGCATTAATGTTTCTGAGAAAAAAAAATAGTTGCCTGAAATTTTTCCAAGGGTGGAAACACATTGCAAAATAGTAATAGAGGACATAAAGCAGTAGATATGAAAATAAGTATGTTTAAGAATAAATCAAATAAGCAGAGCCTGGTTATTGGTTGAAGAGGAATGGAAAAAGAGTTAGAGTTAAGAGATAAGACCTAGGAAAGCTGGTGTAAAAGTAAATCAGGATATGAACAGCAAGAATAATGCAGATTTGTAAGGGAAGGAGATAACACTGAGGTTTAAACACTGTGAGATACTTGGAACTTGTTTAAATGATAATGCAAATTTGGACATTGTAGACTGGATCTTAAAAGAGTTGGCACAAATTCAAGAGAGGAATTCTGCATTACAGATACAGCCCTGTAAGTATATGGTAGTGTCCAAAGAAGCTGAGTAGAACAGAGAGGAAGAAGTAATGCTCAAACCTCAGGGACACCCATATATAAATGACAAGTAGAAAGTGAAACTTGTGCTAAAAAGTAGTCAAGAAAACATAACTACATGGAAAAGCATGTTAGTAGTAGATTAGCAACATATTTGGAAAATAGAAAGCATTCCAGCCTAGCTAAAGGTGAAATTTAACTTACAACTCTGAAATGGGAAGTTGAAAACCAAAGACTTATGCTTTCTAACTTCAGAGAAATTGATGTCCTGGACACCTTGGGTTATTTTGTAGAAAGGTGAATATTGAACTGAGAAATCATTATATTGAACTGAGAAATCATTATCTATAATTTCCACCTAGAAAAAAAAAAGTAGTCCTTTGTTTTCTGAAAAAAAAAATGAAAATTGACTAAGTATAGTATTGCATGCAATACATTATAATTGTGAATTAAGAATTTTTGAGCAAAGATCATTGCACTCCAGGGAGAATTTATTTACAGTTAATTTTTTGAATTTTATTTTATTTTTTGCTTTCTTATAATTGCATGGAATAGCTTTTATTTCAAGATATTTAATATAGATATTATAGAAAATAATTTGTCTGTTGTGTTTTATAATAAACTATGTTGTATTACATTTAAAAATATTCCAGAGAAGCATTCACAGTGTATTACATCGTTTTTTTTTTTTTTGTTTTTTTTTTGTTTTTGTTTTGTTGTTGTTGTTGTTGTTTTGTTTTATTGTTTTTTTGTCTGTCATCTTACATACTGCTTTTAGACTAGGTTATTCTTTTCTAAAATTGGAAATTCAGCATTGTTAAAAATTTTCCATATTTTTGGTTGCTCTATTTTATTCTTTTCTTTCCTTACACATATAATTTGGTTTATCTCTCAATAGTTCAAATGTGGTTTAACTTTTCAAATTAATGTTTCAGAATATTAAAAAAAGGAAATAAATTAAGAAAGGCCAGCTCTTTGATTTAAACAAAATTAACTCTTTGGGAGAAGTCATAAATCTTTCATATTAGCTGAATACAGAGTATTTAACTCTATTAATTTGTAGACATAATTGAAAATAATGCTTATTTGAGCACAGTATTACATTTTCAGAGAAATAAAACTTTTGAGAAGTAAGGCTTTCTAATTTAAAATACGAATTTTAAAATTTTCTAGTATTCTCTTTTTGTTTTTGGAGAACAGTCTCATTTTTGCATGCTTTGTTATAGTTTTAGATGACATTTTAAAAATGAACCAACAGAGTCAATTGGTTCAGTAGTTATTAAATCTCAGGAAAAGGCAGTAACTAGGTACCAAAAACTCTGGAGGACCTACCATCTCTACTTTCCCTTCCATTTGTTTTCATTATTTAAACTTTTATAGCAATGATTTTTTTTTTCCTTTCTAAATTCAATGTAAACAGGGCGAAATATCTCAGAGATGAGTAGAGAGAATGTGAAGATATTGCAAGCTTCCCTGATTCCCTCCACTAATTCAGGGGAAGGGATTCACAGGGCCAACCCAACCTGGGCCAACCCACATTGTACCCCTGATAAAGACACCATAGAAAACGGAGACTACACTTTATCTGAGCAGTTCCCAGAAAAGCTGATTAATATTAACATAACAAACAGACAGATCTTTAGGTATAGATTCCCCACTCTGCTGTCTCTAAAAGGTTCAGCTTTTTACAGTAGAAGCTGAAATAAACTCTTCACAAATTGGCTCATTTTCTCTCTAATATTCTCCTATGTTCCTTTAAATCTCCATTCATCAGTTGCTTCCTCTTTCATTCCCTAATTCTAAGTCATGTACTGACAGTGCTTAACATCTCATTATTTACCCCATTATTATTCAGTATCTCCCCTTGCTATAAAATGACATGCAGTTTATATTATAGTAAATTATTTACCAGTTATTCTTCATTGACTATCCTTGGTGCTTCATAAAGCATGGCCTATTAATTTGATTTTTCTATTTTCTGAACTTAAAGTTTGTTAGAATAAACATTAAAGGAATTAAAGGATGTGTGAAAAACATATATTGATTCCAATTTTACAAAAAAAGTTAAGTAAGCATAGTTATGTCAGATTTACCAATACTTAATAGATTTTTTTCACACATAATAAACTAAAGAGAATTTTACCAAAATTGAACTAAGTAATTTTGTTAGATAAATACAAATATATATTGTGGCTTTTCAGATTAGTCTACAAAAATCAGGTGTTGATTTACAAATATTCTATAAACCATTTTCTGCCCATTTGCATGCAGTTTTTCATTATTGTAAACAATAAGACTGACTAATGAACTGTCCTTATGTATGATTCTAAAGTATAGACCAATGATTTGTTTAAATATGCTTTTATCAGATGCCTTATATTTTCACTTACTAATCATAATCACGACATGTGCAAAACAAATAAAAATATGAGGAGAAAAATGTCATACACTCTAACATACCAAATCAAAATATGTCAAACATTGAATTTTTTTTATATAAATTCAGCTGCATATAATAGGAAATTTTCCATAAAAAAGCATAGAATCTCATCCTCCTTACATTGAAATAACTATAATTAGGATACCAAAACAAGAAACAAAATCATTACTCATTTAGATATTATGTGAAACATAAAGCCAAGTACAGTATTTTATAATATTTTTATAAAATTACATCTTGTTTATTTAGTATTTATTTATTTAATTATTTATTTGTCTATTTGTTTTATGTGGTGCTGAGGATGAAACCCAGTACCTCATGTGTGAAAGACATGTGCTGAGCCACAACCCCAACCCCCAAGTAGAGAATTATTAAAATTTTAAGAAACATTATTTATTGAATGAGGCTACTTCATAAATTCCATCAATTAATATTATAAAAATATGATCTCATGATACAACTAATTATATTTTGTGATTTTTGTGCATAAATTTTATTATATTACATATTAAGGGAGATGCAATATCCAACAGCAAAGAGATTTCTTTGGCATATTTATAGTTGATTATTCAGAGAAACTGCAGACTTCTATTGACACAGAAATAACTCCAAAAAGCTGTCCTTTGGCACAGAAAAAATTACATGTACCTACATTAGTAAAGCAAAGAGTGGGTGCAGTTAGATTTCCTACCTGGTATATATCCTTCTACATAGGAAAGATCTTTCCGTAAGAAGAGGTGAGGAGTCTAACACCTGACTCAGATTACAGCAGGGGACTGTGACCTGGGAGACTTCCTCTGTATACCAAGATCAACTTGCTGTTGTGCATCAAACTTGCATGGCCTGTGCTAACTCTCTTCCCTCGCCCAGTGGCCCAGGCCCCTATCTTTTCATTTAAACTATGTAAGGTCAGCTGTCTTGCCCCTCTTTGAATCTCACACTTTTTGTAACCCCAAGCAGTCTGATTTCTCTCTGGGCACATGACATATGACAAATTCCCCAGAACTTGTACTTAGGTGTGGCCACATGACTTAGTCTGACAATAAAGTGTGAATTCTTCTGGTCTATGACCTGTTTGACAGTAAACTTTGAGATACAGTAACTTCTTCTCCATTTCCTCTTCTCCCTTCTAAAATGATCATAATTGGTTCATACAAGGATTACTATTTCAGGGGTTGTGGTTGTGGGTCAGTGGCAGAGCACTTGCCTAGTATGTGTGAGGCACTGGGTTCAAGAACCACATATAAATAAATAAAAAATAAAGGTACATCAACAATATATATAGTAGTGTGTGTGTATATATATACGTATATATATATATATATTTATATACATACACACACACATATATATATATATATTAGTTTTATATATGTATATAAAACTACTATTTCAGCATGTGCCACTCTTAGACCCTTAGGTTCATGGCAAACATGTGTTAGCTTTTTTTTTTGTTTGTTTCTTTGTTTGTTTTGTTACTGTGACCAAACTAACATACCAGAAAAACGTGAAGGAGGAAAACTTTATTTTAGTTCATCGTTTCAGAGGTTCAGTCTGAAATTAACTGGCTCCAATGATCTGAGCCCTAGAAGAGGCAGAATATCATGGCAGAAGGGCATGGTGGGGGAGTGTTGCTCAGCTCCTGGCAGAAAGAAAATGACCCATCAAGGACAAAATATAAACCCCAAAATCACAACCAGTGACCTACTTCTTCAACCACACCATACCTTCCTGTAATTATCACCCAGAACACTTGTCCTTTCAAATTATTAATCCACCAAATGGATTAATTCACTAAAGAGGTTGCATTTCTTATAATTATTTCACCGCTGAACATTCCTTCATTGTCGAACATGACTTTATTGGATGAACTCTTATATTCAAGCTGTAACAACATGTAACAAGAATGAGAACCATAACATGGCTCTTCATTAGCACAAGATACGCTATCTCTCTTTTACTACAGCATAACATAGATTATCTTGACAAATTCTTCAATCAATTAATGTGTTGCTATGGTTTGGATAGAATGAAATGTGTCCTCTCAAATGTCTGTGTTGGAAGAGTTGGACCGCTGTGTGGTGGGATTAAGGTGGAACTTGTAAGAGGTGGGGGCCTAGTGAGATATCTCTGGGGCCCCTGCTCTCTAAAGGGATTAAAGTAGTTCTGAGAATTTGAGTTAGTTCTCCTGAGGGGTTTGCTATTAAAGAAATAAAGATGGTTCCTCCACTTCTGTCCTTCCTGCCTCACCCTACGATCTTTTCTCCTTCATGTGCTTCACCATCCTCCACAAGGTCATCACAAGGACAGAGTGACTTTGGTGATTTGCCTTTGAGCCTGCAAAACTGTAAGCTAAGTGAAACTTTTTTCTTCATAAGTGGCTTACCTCAGGTTTTTATTATAGTAACAAAAAGCTAACATATGCGTTTTTATTTGATTTCTCATATAATTTCTGTTTTTCTCCTAAATCATTGAGGAACACATTATGATACTTCAATTTTTTTTTCTTTTTGTTATTATCAATGCAGAGGGAAATATTTTGTAATATATTACTCATTTATTTCATTTATAAACACATTTAATACTGAAATAAACCTTCCCAAATTGAATAGTTTTAGTAAAGCAGTTATACTATCAAAAGCTTTAAATAATATATTTGTGTATTCATAAATACATCTTAATTATTATAGCATAAATGGCAATTTATAGCTCAGACTTGAGTCCTTACACTTAAAATGCACAAATATATTTACGTATTCAAAATGTTTAATTTTAAATGAGATAATATGTATAAAGTACTTACAACAGAGCATAGCACATGATAAAAGTTATGAAGGTATAAGCTGTTATTAGTGTTCACTATCAGACATGTATTGAGTCTATTTTAATGCCAGGTATTGTGAAAGACCTCAGAAATTTATTACAAAACAGATAATATCTTTGCCCTATACAACTTATATTCCATTGGAATCAGGCAGATGATTTAATAAGAAAGGACTTAAATTGCTGTGGAATTAGGAGATGAGAGGATTGGGGAATTTGGGACCTGAAGATGGGCACTGAGTTTTGCATTGTATAGAAATGGATGGGTTCATTTAATAAAGCACAATTCAGAAGAAAGAGCTATTTGAGAATGTGGGCTAATAAGAGCAAAGTTCCATTAGGCTGGAACATATTTATTTATGGTGACAACAGCAAGGAGGGCATTATAGCTGGATTTTAATGTACCAGAGGGAGAAGAGAAGGAAGAGAATCAAAGACAAGGAGCAAGAGACAATGACAAGTCAAGTCTTGAAGGGCCTCCTAGGTTGTTTAATGGATTTATATTTAATTCTCCAATGGACAAAAAGTCGTTAGAAGGTGGGAACATATGAGAATGGATGTTTCTAATTGTTTGTACTGAGTTGAATGTAAGGCAATAATGGCCATGAGGGGGGTAGGAAGATTATTTCAATAGCTGGATGGAGTGGTAACAGTGGGATAGGGAATAAATAGTCAAATTTTGAAGGAAAAAAGTGTAATGGTATTTGCTCATGGATTGAATGTGAAAGTTGGGGAAAAGAGAATTAATAATAAAGTATTAAATGAGATGGAAAACATTATACATGGAGAAGGTTTTGTCAGAGAAGTATTGGCTTGTGCTAACTGCGCAATCAGTAATGTTTCTCTCTAGAACCTTCAGTACAGGTGTAAATTCATTGCCTGGCTGAACAGGTCATATTGCCTTGGGCCAAATGAACACAAATGGGAATAGGAAAAGCAGGCTACTGTGGAGTGTGTGTGTGTGCATGTGTGTTCACGTGCGTGTGCGCGCATGGGTAGGCACACTGAGGGTTGAACCCAGCTATACTCTTTGAACTATATCCCTAGGCTTTTTTAAAAAAAAATGTTCTAATTGGTTATACATGACAGTAAGAATGAATTTTGACAAATTGTACACAAATGGGGCACAGCTTTTCATTCCTCTGGCTGTACATAAGGCAGAGTCACACTGGTAGTGTAATCATACACGTATATAGGGTAATAATGTTTGTCTTATTCTACCATCCTTCTCATCATCACTGCTCCTACCCTCCCCTCACCCCTCTGTGCACAATCCAAACTCCCATCTACCCATTAAGGATCAGCATCCACTTATCAGAGAAAATATTTGGCCTTTGTTTGGGAGAATTGGCTTATTTCACTTAGCATGATATTCTCCAAATCCACCCATTTACCTGAAAATGCCATGATTTCATTCTTCTTTAAGGCTGAATAATATTCCATTGTGTATATGTACCAAATTTATTTAACCATTATTCCAATGAAGGGCACCTGGGTTGGTTCTATAGTTTAGCTATTGTGAATTCAGCTTCTATAAACATTGATGTGGCTGTGTCAATGTAGTATTCTCATCTTAAATCCTTTGGGTATAAACTGAGGAGTGGGATAGTGATAGTGGATTAAATGGTGGTTCCATTCCAAGATTTCCGGGGAATCTTGATACTGCTTTCCAGATTGGTTGCACCAGTTTGCAGTTCCACCAGCAATGTAAGAGTGTGTCTTTTTCCCCACGTCCTCACCAGCATTTATTGTTGCTTGTTTTTTTGATAGCTGCCATTGGAGTAAGATGAAATCTTGGAGTAGTTTTGATTTGCATTTCTCTAATTGCTAGAGATGTTGAACTTTTTTTTTTTCATATATTTGTTGATTGTTTGCATATCATCTTCTGAGAAGTGTCTGTTTAGTTCCTTGGCCCATTTATTGATTGGGTTATTTGTTTTTTTGTTGTTAAGGCTTTTGAGAGCTTTATAAATCCTTGAGGTTAGTGTTCTGTCTGATATGCTTGTGGTAAAGATTTGCTCCCATTCTGTAGGTTCTCTATGCACCGCACCGATTGTTTCTTTTGCTGAGAAGAAGATTTTTAGTTTGAATCCATCCCATTTATTGATTCTTGGTTTTAGTTCTTGCGTTATAGGGGTCTTATTGAAGAAGTTGGGGCCTAAACCAACATGATGGAGATTTGGGACTACTTTTTCTTCTATTAGGTGCAAAGTCTCTGATTTAATTCCTAGGTCCTTGATCCACTTTGAGTTAAGTTTTGTGCATGGAGAGAGAAAGAGATTTAATTTCATTTTATTACATGAAGATTTCCAGTTTTCCCAACACCATTTGTTGAGGAGGCTGTCTTTTCTCCAGTGCATGTTTTTGGCATCTTTGTCTAATATAAGATAACTGAAGGTGTGTGGGTTTGTCTCTGTGTCTTCTTTTCTGTACCATTGGTCAACTGGTCTATTTTGGTGCCAATACCATGTTGTTTTTGTTACTATTGCTTTGTAGTAAAATTTAAGGTCTGGAATAGTAATACCACCAGCTTCATTCTTTCTGCTAAGAATTGCTTTGGCTATTCTGGGTCTCTTATTTTTCCAGATGAATGTCATGATTGCTTTTCCAATTTCCATGTCGAATTATATTGGGATTTTGATTGGTATTGCATTGAATCTGTACAGTGCTTTTGGGAGAATGGTCATTTTGACAATGTTCTACCTATCCAAGAACAAGGTAGGTCTTTCCATCTTCTAAAATCTTCATTAATTTCTTTCTTTATCATGCTGTAGTTTTCATTGTAGAGGTCTTCCACTTATTTGTTGATTCCCAAATATTTCATTTTTTTTTTTTTTGAGGCTATAGTAAATGGGGTAGATTTCCTAGTTTCTCTTTCTGAGGATTTGTTGCTGATGTACAGAAATGCCTTTGATTTATGGGTATTGATTTTATATCCAGCTAGCTACTTTGATGAATTCATTTATTAGATCTAGAAGATTTCTGGAGGAATTTTTTGGATCTTCTATATATAGAATCATATCATCTGCAAATAGAGAAAAGTCAGATTACCTACAAGGGAAAACCAATTCGCATCTCAGCAGATGTTTCAATCCAGACCCTCAAAGCCAGGAGAGCCTGGAACAACATATACCAGGCTCTAAAAGATAAGGAATGCCAACCAAAAGTTGTATATCCAGCAAAATTAAGCTTTAGATTTGAGGATGAAATAAAAACCTTCCACGATAAATGAAAGCTAAAAGAATTTACAATAAGAAATCATGCTCTACAGAACATTCTTGGTAAAATATTCCATGAGGAGGAAATGAAAAATAATGAAAATAATGAAATAATGAAAATAAAAAGTAAAGAAAATCTGCAAACGGAAGAACTACAAGAAAGGAACAAACCAAACAAAAGAGAAACCAAGTCAAATTAAATACCAAAAATAACAAAAAAATAAATAAAAATGACTGGTAATACAAATTATGTTTCAATAATAACCCTGAATGTTAATGGCCTAAACTCACCAATTAAAAGACATAGGCTAATATATTGGATTAAAAAACAGACACAAAAATATGCTGCCTTCAAGAGACACATCTCATAGGAAAAGACGCCCACAGACTGAAAGTGAAAGGATGGGATGAAATATATCACTCACATGGTCTATGTAAACAAGCAGGGGTCTCTATCCTCATATCAAATAAAGTAGACTTCAAGCCAAAGTTAATCAAAAGAGATAAAGATGGACATTTCATACTGCTTAAGGGAATCATAGATCAACAAGATATAACTGTTATAAGTATATATGCCCCAAATAATGGAACATCTACATTCACCTATCAAACTCTTCAAGTTCAAGAATCAAATAGACCACAACACCATAATTCTAGGTGATTTTAACACACCTCTTTCACCACTGGATAGATCTTCCAAACAAAATTAAACAAAGAAACTATAGAACTCAATAATACAATTAATAACTTAGACTTAACTGACATATATAGAATATATCGTCCATCAATGAGCCAATACACTTTCTTCTCAGCAGCACATGGATCCTTCTTTGTGGCTATATACTATGCCACAAAGCAACTCTAAGCAAATATAAAAAAAGTAGAGATAGTACCCTGCATTCTATCAGATCATAATGGAATGAAATTAGAAATCAATGATAAAAAAAATAAATAAAGAAAAGATACTCTAACACCTGGAGACTAAACAATATGCTATTGAATGATCAATTGGTTGCAGAAGACATCAAGAAGAGATTAAGAAATTCTTAGAGGTAAATGAAAACAATGATACAACATATCTAAATCTCTGGGATACTATGAAGGCAGTACTAAGAGGAAAGTTCATTGCATGGAGCTCATTCCTTCAAAAAAGAAAAAGTCAACAAATAAATGAACTAACATTACATCTCAAAGCCCTAGAAAAAGAAGAACAAACCATCCTCAAAAGAAGTAGAAGACAGGAAATAATTAAAATTAGAGCTGAAATTAATGAAATTGAAACAACAACAAAAAAATTGAAAAAAATTGACAGGACAAAAACTTGGTTCTTTAAAAAAAATAAATAAAATTGATAAACCATTAGCTATGCTAACAAAGAAAAGAAGAGAAAAAAAATTACCAATATCTATGATGAAAAAGGAAAGATCGTGATGGACACTATAGAAATACAGAAGATAATTAGAAATTAGTTTGAAAAATTGTACTTAAATAAAATAGAAAACGAAGGCATCGACAAATTTCTAGAGACATATGATATTCCCAAACTAAATCAGGATGATATACACAATTTAAATAGATCAATTTCAACCAAAGAAATAGAGGATGCCATAAAAAAAAAAAACTTACCATGCAAGAAATGCCCAGGACTGGATGTATACACAGCCCAGTTCTATAAGACCTTTAAAGAAGAACTAACACCAACATTTCTCAAAATATTTCATGAAATAAAAAAAGAGGGAACACTTCCAGACTCATTCTATGAGGCCAATATCACCCTGATTCCAAAACCAGACAGAGACAAATAAAAGAAATAAAACTTTGGATCAATATCTCTAATTAATATAGATGCAAAAATTCTTTATAAAATTCTGGCAAATTGAATACAAAAACACATCAAAAAGGTAGTACACCACGATCAAGTAGGCTTCATTCCAGGGATGCAAGGTTGGTTCAATATAAGAAAATCAATAAATGTAATTCATCACATCAACAGGCTCAAAGATAAAAATCATATGATCATCTCAATAGACACAGAGAAAGCATTTGACATAATACAACATCCATTCATGTTCAAAATGCTAGAAAAAATAGGGATAACAGGAACATACCTCAACATCTTAAGGACCATCTATGCTAAGACCCAGGCCAACATCATCCTAAATGGAGAAAAATTGAAAGCATTCCCTCTAAAAACTGGAACAAGACAGGGATGTCCACTTTCACCACTTCTATTTAACATAGTTCTTTGAAGCCCTAGCCAGAGCAATTAGACAGATGAAAGAAATTAAAGGGATACGGATAGGAAAAGAAGAACTCAAATTATCACTATTTGCAGATGATATGATTCTATACATAGGAGATTCATATATTGTTGATTGATTGTATATCTTCTGTGAAATGTCTGTTCAGTTTCTTAGCCTATTTATTGATTGGAGGTTGTTTTTTTTTTTTTTGTGTGTGTGTGTGTGTGTGTATGTGTTTAATATTTATTTATTTGCTTTAGTTGTACACAATGCATTTATTTTTATGTGGTGCTGAGAATCAAACCCGGGCCGCACACGTGCTAGGCAAGCGCTCTACCACTGAGCCACAACCCCAACCCATGGTGTTAAGTTTATTGAGTTATCTATATGTCCTACAGATTAATGCTTTATTGGAGGTGTGTATGGTAAAGATTTTCTCCCTTTCTGTAGGCTCTCTCTTCATGTTATTGATTGTTTCCTTTGCTGAGAAGAAGATTTTTAGTTTGAATCCATCTCACTTATTTAGTCTTGATTTTACTTCTTGCACTTTAAGAATTTTGTTAAGGAAGACAAGTCCTAAATCAACTTGATGAGGATTTGTACCTACTTTTTCTTCTATTGGGTACACAGTCTCTGTTCTAATGATTAAGTCTTTGTCCAATACAATGAACACCATTATTGTGTGTTAGCATTCACAAATCAGAGAGAATATTTAGCCTATGTATTTTGGGGATTCATTTATTTCACTTCACATATTCATCTCCAATTCTATCCACTTATGGGCAAATGCCATAATTTCATTCTTCTTTATGGGTGAGTAATATTCTATTTTGTATATATACCTCATTTCCTTCATCTATTCATCTGTTGAAGGGCACCTTTTACTTACCTTAAAGTATGTCCTTGTAAGGACCATTCCTGGAGAGCTCTTTTTTTAAAATTAATTCTCTACCTGGCATTTCCACTTTAATTAATTTTCCTCTCCTTATAATAAAACAAACCAAATATTTAACATGAATGAGTAGGCTATAAAAATATCGAAAAAAAAAATTTCAGTTTTTATTAGATTTTAATGGAAAGTTTCTAGCAACATATAATGGAAAGAATATATTGTCTACAAAATTTTCTTTCAAAAATCTTGAAAAATAAATGTCTGCTTGTTCAATATTTCTTCCAATATAAAGACAGAATTCTATCCCATTAGTTATTATTTATAAAGTTCTCCAAATGGTCAGAACTTCACTATATAAACTATAGTTCTTAATTCGTAACTATTCCATATCTTCTTTGCACAACACACATCACTAATGCCCCAAAGCAATTACACTTATGCCCCTAATCTTTAAAACTGCTGTCATGACTGAATTTAATCATTCAAATTTTAAGGGCTTCACGTCTGTAAGAGAGTCTGGGTGATAAGAGTCATTTAAGACCCTCCACTCTCATCTTCCCTTTAGTTTGATACAGACCAAAAAACATATATCCCAGTGTCGTATATAAATAAATAAATAGATAAATAAAGTACCTTGCTTATTAACAAAGGTAAACTTTTTTGTATATTTAGATATGTTTTATGCTGTAGGAGGGCTCTGGAACTAGTCATTTATAATGATTATTGATTTTTCTAGTGTTCTTATTTTGTACCTATCAATTCTATGAGGATATTGGAACTCTCAGTAGCATGAGTGATTGTGTTTTGATGAAAGACAGCTATTAATTGATCTGGGATTTGGTCTAATAGTTTTCTAGTACCAAAGCCTATGCTCTTATATTATAGCATGTGGCCAAAAATATAAGTAAAAAATAAGAAGAAAGAAAGCAACAATGAGATGAGAAGTCTACTAAAGAAATTGTACAGGCAATTCTCTCTCTCTCACACCCCCCCCCAAAAAAAAAAAACCCACAAAATTTCAATAAATGCTAACAAAATTGTTTTTAACCTGTGGAACTCAAACAAGTATCCATAAAGAGAATGATAAGTAACATTTGCCACGTAAAATTGGCTAACATCAATACCACAACTGTGATGGAACAGGAATTCACATTGAAGAACATCGTATAAATTAATATGCCTTATTACAACAATTTAACATTTTCATTAAAAGCTCCAGAATATTTTATCTTATTTTATCCAACAACTCGGCACACCCCTGCTTTAGGAGACTTGACTTATAGGAATGATCAGAAAGGAACCGACATAGTAATCTGCAGACATGTTAGAACCCACATTATAATAATATAAATATAAGGTTGATCAAATGAAATGAAAATTTTAAATTGTAAAGGAAAATATTCTATATTAGTCACATATAGATAACATTATGATAATTAGGTCTTACAGATATCATATCTGCTCTTATATTCTTAATCTGAGTCAAGTCTGCTCTCCAAGGAAGCCAGCTTGTTGTAATGTAAAAACACTTCAGGAAAATCCTGCTATGTTGAGACAATAAGACTGTCTTGCTTCTTTGACTGCCAAGAAAATTACTAAACTTCAGTACTTCTCAGAATCATGTCTATGCATTACATACATTAGTTATTAGAACTCTTTACTGGATATTAAATTGAAGTAGACAATTATTCAACATGTTAAAATAACAGTGTAAATTGACTTGCTATTCATGGCAATATCACACATATCTTGAGCTTTTAAAAAACTAAACTCTTTATAAATTGTTTTTCTAAAATAAGACAAACCAATATCAAATATATTTTTTCTACTGAAATTAAATAAAGGAATCATATTGAAAATATTTTCAGCAATTTTAATTGGCTTTTCTGTGCTGCCTGCAAGGTATCCAGTGATAATTTTTTACTGAATTAGAAGCAGCATTTTCTACACTGCCACTCACACTGATGATTAAAAACAGTGACCACCACTGATGTCTATAGCTCCAAGACACTTGTTATGATTTTCACTTTCAATGTACAGGTAATTTTAAATTGATTAAAATATCGGATACATACTATTTAAGCAATGTAATACTTATTAAAAAAGGAACAGCATTTTATAGTGATGATGACTTTTGAATATAGGTTCAAATGTAAATAAATGATCAAAAGATTTCCTAGCAAAATAGTAAATATTATGTCTCTAAAGAATAAAAACACATTCAATGAAAAGGTGAGATTCTAATTAAATATTGCAGAAATTACAGCCTACAGAAATGTCTGATTTTGAATGCACTCTCTATCCCAAGTAATTTAATATACCCTATAAGTAATATAGGAAGTTTTCAGAGCTTATGTCTGGCATCAAATTCACCTGGATTTGAGTACTAGCTTCTTAATGTCTAGATGATTGTGAGTGACATAAATACTCAAGCTATAATTTTCTAATCTAAAATATACATATAATAAGGCAATTTACTTCAAACAGAGATTCTTAGGAATAAATTAGATAATTCATATGAAGAGTGCAGCAAACCTTCCAGAAAAGCTAAGTGGCACATATTGGATTTATGCTGTTAAAAATCATTATATTATAAGGATGAAAATACAAAATTCAGAAACATATACACATGCATTCAAATTCTAACCTATATTTAAAATATTCCTTGTCTCAGACAAGTCACCAGTTTATCTTTGCTAGATATATTATTTTCCTGCAGATTTTAAAATGCTTAGCTTTTGTTATATGCACAACAAAATTTTAAGTACCAAGTTCTAAAGTAGAGAAGCAATAAATTTACTTCGCAAAACTTTCAAATAGTTTCCATAAAATTAATTTTTTAAAAATATAACAGCTCTATTGAGATATAACTCACATAATAAATATTGTCTTTTTAGAGTGTACAGTGCAGTGATTTTTAGTATACCCAGAGAGATTTACATCTATTATCATTATCTAATTTCAGATCATTTTACTGATCCCCAAAAGAAACTTTGTATCCATTATAAATCATTACCAATATCCACATCCATTCAAAACTCTGACAGACATAAATTTACTTTCTTTCTCTACAAAATATTCCATTCTGGATATTTTACATAACTGAATTCTATAATATGTGACAGTTGTGTGTGGCTTCTTGTAGTTAATGCAAAGTTTACAGGGTAGATCCATGTTATAGCATGTATGAGTACTTTCCTTTATTGCTGAATAATATATCCTATTTATTTCTGTACAAGTTTATTTATCCATTTGTTGACTAACCATGTGCTTCCATTGTGGCAATTTCATACACCTAGGAATGAAATTGTTCACTAGCAACTCTAAATTTTAAAACATGATTAATTCTAATTCAATTACTAAACATGTATCTAGGAATTTAATAATTTTGCTAATAAGTAAATAAATTAAATATTGATTGTCTGCAATATAAATACCACAGTAGTAAGAATCAATATTACTACTGTGAATTAGGGTAGATATGTGTCTTTGAGGAACTCAAAGTCTTAATGTGTTATAGAAAGAGAAGAAGAGAAGATTATGAGGAAGACAAAACAATAAGAGTTCCTTCTTTCATAAAACAAAAACTTTTAATCTATAAAAAGTTCTAATTGGAAATATTTCCCTTCAGTCTAAAGTGAAACAAGGGACATACCTTTTAACATCCACATGATATTAAGTATATCAACCTCATCAACTTCAGTTGTATTAGCATCACCACTTTATGATTTGACAAAGGCTAGTCACAAAAAACGAATAATGTGAAACAAGTACATTCCATGATATGTACTAAAAACACCAAAACAAAGATGTTTTGGGATATCAAATCTCAATTCCATAATATTTTATATAGAGCCTCTCTGTGCTGTAAGAAATAGAAAAAAAATATATCATTCTTACAAAGCAAAAATTGCTCTGTTCTTGTTTGTATAATGTGCAAAAGACTCTCCATATTAGGCTTGAGTTTATTCACTAAAATAATTTAAAATGAGAACTTTATGTGAAAGTTCAATACTGCCCTGGATTTCCAAATGAAATTTATACTAATATAATTAGAATTAACTAATTATTACACAATAGAGTAACTATAATCTATTAATTTATCAGAATTAAATGCTTCCTTTTGAGTTAGAATGAGCTTGTAAAGTTTCATTAGGAAGTTGAATTGATTGAATCCATTTTCTCAAATATTTCCATATCAAAATCTTGCTGATAATAACTGTTGCTGATAATAACTATTCCAAGATGATTCTGGAGATTGAAGTATATTAAAATATTAGATGTCAGAAAAGAGAAAAATATATATATCATCACCTATTACTGTTATTTGTTTTCCCCATATGTAACACTGCATTAATTTCATTTTAAAATTTTCTGTAGTGTTTCTCACATGCTATATCGTATTCTATTTAAAATACAGATTAATGTTACAAGGGATGATGAGTTTTCCTCATCTAATCCAATTATTCTCTTCTTTATTACCAAAAATAATTTTGTTTTGTAATTAACTATTAAAAGTGTATTGATAGAAAAGTTGATCATGATATGTATGCAAGTCTATGAGTTATAAATTGAGGAGAACTTCTAGAAAGAGAAGCTTGAAATAGGTCAAAAGGGCTTTAATTCTTCAGAAGACTGACAAATTATCTTTGATTGCCACTTCCAGATTGGTGGCTCTATGAATTCTTATTTATAACCACATCATTCCAACTTCTATTTATGTCTTTCCATATCCCTTTCCTCTGAGTGTTTCTTGTCTGTCTCTTTGATAGGCCCACATTTCATTAGATTTTTTGACAGTTGGATAACTGAGAATAAGTTTATTTTTAGATTTTTTCACTTCTTTGTAATTAAACATGACAGCATAAACCAATTTAATACAATTATACAAGCATGAAATATATCTATTCTAATTAGGACCCCATTTTTGTGGATGTACACAATGGTGCGATTCACTGTGGAGTATTCATATATATACATAGGAAAATTATGTCAGATTCATGTCACTGTCTTTCCTTTTCCTATCCCCCGCTCCCTTCACTTCATCCCTCTCCGTCTAATATACTGAAACTTCTAATCTCCCCCACCCCATTGTGGATTAGCTTCCACATATTAGTGAAAACATTCGTGCTTTGGTTTTGGGGGATTGGCTTATTTTACTTATCATGATAGTCTCCAGATCCATCCATTTACAGCAAATGTAATAAAGACATTCTTCTTAATGGCTAAGTAATACTCTATTGTGTATGTATACCATATTTTATTATCCATTCATCTGTTGATGGGTGCCTAGGTTGGCTTTGCAGCTCAGATATTGTGAATTGTGTTTCTATAACATTGAAATGGCTATGTTACTCTATAGATTCTTAAATTAATTACACACAAAAAGATACATTCTATTTTATGAATTAATGTTCCACTCCAGGAATCAGTTATTGGAACACAAATTTATACTTTGGGGGTCCCACTATTCATCATACTACTATCACTATATTAAATTACAAGACCAATATTGTTTTGCTTATACTATTGTTGAATCTGCATGCAATGTCCAACACTTTCCAAGGTGGCTTGGTAAATTCTACAAAAGACTTGTTTCCTAGGATCTTGCAGAGACAGGTCTATAAATGTAATCAAAATATATTCAATTAGAATAATATTATTCATTCTGAACAGTCATGCATCACTTGTTGATGGAGATAGGTCTGAGGATTATATCCCTAAGTGAGGTGTGAACATCGTAAAGTGCATTTACATAAAATAAAATGGCTATGATATCACTAGATGATAGCTTCTTTAGAGCTCCAATTTGACATGACTACAACCATCTTGATCATAATTGCCATTTTACCTACCTGATGACTCTGGTACATATCTAAAATAATATGGTAGAAACAAATTTGCTAAGATAATGAGCCAAAAGTGTTATGGCATCCTCTGAAACCCATACTATTTCTTAAACCATGTTGAATGTTATAACTTTTAAGAAAGGCCAGGTGCACTCTGGTTATTTGTAGACAACCTTCATGCAACTTATCTTATAAACCCCTACCTCCTGCCTTGGAGTTCTGGTATCCTCCTGTCTTGTTGCTATACAAGACATATTCCTATCTGCAAACCTCTAATAAAATATACTTTATGCAATCCTGGCTCTGACAGTCAAACTTCACAGCATCTTCTGTCATTAGGTGGCTGGAATTATACATACGAATCAGCATTTTTCAAAACAGTCCTAATGGATCACTGTAATATATGTGATTCATCATTGACCAAAGTATCTTTATATGTCACATAACAGTATATGCATATGCAATATAAAATGTACAATGATTTTGTATTTTGACATATAAATTATTCATCATTTTATTCTTCTTAATTAAAATGCTACAAAAAAGTTACTTTTTTACTTAAACAGCCACCACCAATCAAACCAACAAAAATATTATTATTAATATTAACTGGCACTTTTTTGGTGCATTATAATTACACATAATAGTGGGATTCATTATGTCATATTTGTACATGAATGTAATATTTATTTATGATTTGTGGAACATAATTCTAGGTGTGAATATAAAATATAGCATTTTAAATAATTGCATTATATTAACAACAGAATCTGAGGCACAGACTTTTTGCCATCTAACAAAAAGCTGTGTTCACTCATTCATAATAGAGACACATGTTTCAGATGGTGCTGTCCAGTTGCATACTTTGTTCTCCTTGTATTACTCACATAGTATAGCTGTGCAGTTAGTTCTAAGCCATATAGAACACAAGGTACATTAATGAGCATTGCTGCTAGAAGGAAGATTTTGTAATTAGTATTCCTTCTCTACATACTCTATCTGGTTCAATCAGCTGGTAATAAAGGGAACTAGGTCTGGACAAACACACAGCAAGCAACCTGTAGTCCAAAATCTTAATGTGGCCGAAATGTGCTTGCCTGAGTACAGAGCCCTTGAAATGCTATGTCCATAAGTATGACACATTTTGTTTTTCAAATTCTGAAATTAAGAAACATGCATTACATTAAGTAAAACAATATATAAAATTTACTTACTATGAAATTATGGTATATTTCCAGACTATCTTATGTAACCCTTATACATAGAGTTCTAGAATTTTTGGACTTTGGAAGATTATATGTGCTCTATCATAAATAGCATTAGCTGGAAATCTGTGGAAACAAACACAAATTAAAAATGCAGTTTTTTCTAGTAAAATATGTGGAATAAATGTAATAAATTGTTTCCTTCAAATTTATATCAAATTTCCCACAGAATGTTTTGCCTTCAAACTGATATAGATGTTGTACTTTGTGACTACAGATCAGGGATTTTTAATATTAATTTTAATGTTTAAATTAATGGTCATATCTGTAATTTTATAAGTTTAAAAATAATAAAAATGTTCATCATTATGTTAAAGGTGACTGGTAATGTTGAAGGGTAAAGTTGTACAATGCCTATACATTAGTAAATGTCAAGATTTACAGAAACCTGAACCTTTAACATGAAAAAAATCTCTGGAGGTAAGATTTGTAAGATTTAAGACATGCTAATAACTTACTAGAAGTCATCTGGGGATGATTTTATCAAGCAAAACCAAGTAAAGTTCATTTGCTTATAATGAGAGAATGCTTCCCACTTTACGTAATTATGTCTGTAATTTTAATGGGTGTGAAAATCTATGTATTGACTTTTACGTTTTTCTGTCACCATCATTATTTTTAATCACATTATATTATGGATTGTACAATATAAGGTAAAAGGTCCAGAGACTGAAAAATAGCAATTGACTTCCCCTTAATTGGAATTTGAGTGTGGTAGAAAAAAGTAAAATTATTCTTAAAAGGTAAAGTTTTCAATATTTTCCTAACAGAAATATTAAGCTAAGTATTTAGCCTTATGTCACAAGTTTAAGAACTCTCATGAAGAACTCTCATGATCCTAAAATACCACTTTCTGATGTTTTTAGACAGATTGCTAAAAGTTTGTTTTAGTATAAAAATACATACTTCTAAAAATAATAGACAATTGATAGAAGTAGTATGAAAAACTTCTCTTAACTTTCTGTAGTTGAAATATTGGGCATCTAAAAAATGGTAAGTAAAGATCTACTGGATATAGAAAAAACTTATATTCATACACTTAATCCTCAATTTATTCTCTGAAATGTTACAAGAAAGTGTTAGCTTTAAGCAACTATCAGCAATTTCATATTGAAAACTATGAAATAGATAAAAATCTATTTAGTTATGCATTAGCATGGAACTGATATAACAAAGAACAGAAATAAGAGAAGCACTAGTTTATGGTTAATATACAAAAAAAAATTAGAAATAAGCATTAGTAATATTTGCCTGAGGGCTTCAGTGGTTTTCCATGAAGAAAAAAATTTAAGTTAAAAGCTAAGACATGCAGTTACATTTAGGGTATACTAAGTTAATTACTTGTTCTTAAGCTTCTAAATTTTAAGTTTAATAAAAATTTTTACTTGTAGCAGAACTAATATTTAGCATTAACAATTTTGTCTGAAAACATCTTGAATAAATTATATAATATAGCTATTATTTGTATCACACATATATGCATCGTTACAAATATATACATATGTATTTACATACAAGTAGATATGGTTCCTGATCCAACTTATGACATTTCAGTTTGTGCTAAGTTTGTGAAAGTGTTAAATACATTGTAACTTACAATATTTCTGGCATATATTAGATTTTTTGTTATGTATCACATTTATTCTTGAAGAAACTTCTGTATATAATATATAATACATTCATTTGTGCTTTTGTACCTGTGTATATGTAAAAATTATACATGTGTGGATGTATATTTATTTGTGAACCTACAAGCCAGGAGACTCATACAGATGTTTGTAGTAAAAATATTAAGAGCCACATTTATTAGTTGTTACCCTTAGATGTTCTGTAATTTGTAATAACATTGATGGGGTATATCCTCTGCTTTCCATTTACAGGGAACTCATCCCCTTGCTGCTTGATTCACTCCATTTTAATCAAGAAATTCAATTGATGACCATTTTCTTGCTGAGCTTTTCCAGAGTCTCTTTAATGCATTTTGGGGTGCTTAGCAGTGTTGCAAAGGTAATAATTGATAGCATTAGGGGTTTGAGGTGTTATAGTCAAGTATCAACTTTTTAGGAAACTTTTATCCTATCCTCAGTCTCTGTAAATAGAAATTCTATTTCTGTCCCTCACTTTGTGCCTTTTCTTTGCAGATTGTTATAACATGTTTTTTATTTCCTGAGTACAATCTGTTTTTTAATATTCATGAGTTCAAAAATTTACCTGCATAAATAGTGTTCCTCAAGATATCTGTATCTGTAACTTGGATCAGATTATTAAAATCACATTGTTAGTTCCTTTTTAGGCTAGTATATTATTCAGGGCTTTCCAGACAAAGAGCTGAAAGTATGGTGGATAGTAGGTAAATGAATAAACGGATTTAGATAAATAGGCAAATGAATGGTAATATCAATATATTATTTCATATTTGAATAAATATCTATTATAACAGAATCAGGTAATGTGATCATGGCATTTGTGAAATTCTATGATCTGCCTCTATAACCCAGTGGCCTGGGAAAACCAGAGTGTATTTCTAGATCAAATCTAAATACCCAATCATGGGGGCCAAGGGTAGAAGTGATCTCCCCTCTACCATTTCCCCTTAATTTTTAAGGAAACTTTCCCCAGAGGCTATATTACATCTTTTATTTCACAAGCTACAATCATCTGAATAGTTTTTGGCAATGTTGTTTGAGCCAATTAGAATTTGCCTCTCAAACAAAAGATGAGGTTGAACTTCATGGGCAATAGCTAAGAACATATGTGAAGAAGAAACCCAGGTAAATTGGCTATAGGTAATTCCTCACTGTGCCCTGCATGTGTCTCCTGAAAACTTTCCCTGGAGGTTTTACTCATTTACATGAACACAGTAGTTAAGAAATTGCATTGATCAAACATTTACATATGAGTTTGACATTGATCAGATTGATTCTCCTATGTTGACCTCACCACAACCTTAAGACTTAATGAAGTGTCAGTATTCCCCTACTGCCCCTCTGGATCATTTCTCCAGAGATCTCCATCTCATTCTGCACCTCAGGAGCCTGTCCTCTGAAGATGGCTTGATCAGCCCCCTTCCCCTTGAGCTTCAGGTCTTGTTCGGTCATCGGCCAGAGATCTGAGAGAGAGGAGAGCAGTAGAGCTGAGATATTTATTTTCAGGAATTCTGTATTTGTAATTATCTAAAAGAAAGCATTCCTCCACTGAGGATAGGGCATCTGTGTTTCATCTCTATTAGCTCTCTTTTTGTCTCCTTTTTGATAATCTTTCAGATCTTGCTTGATTTTATCTAAGAACTTTGAATATTATTTGTAGGTATTGTTATTGTCATTTTAAAAATTGTGAAATCATCTTGAGGGGATGAAATGAGTTGCACAAATCATTTGTCATTTTAACAGCCTCCAAACCATAGCAATTAAAATACAAGCATCGTATAGCAATTTATAAATACCTGTGCATTTGCATTTGGAGTGTATGCTTCTAAAGATCAGGATTATTTTATATCCTTCCTCCCTCCCTTCATTCCTTCCTTTCTTCCTTCATTCTTTCCTTTTCTGCCTCCCCAAAGTTTAGAGCATTGACAAAGATTCAAATAAAATTTATTGAAAAATCAATTTGATGATGATACTGCCTAGCTTGCAGCATTGTCTAGAAGTAAAGTTTCAAAAATGAAAATGTTAGCAAACAACGAGACACCATACATTTTGAGAGTATTTTATCGAACTTAAATGCTTTTATTTAGATACAATGATATTTCCGTAATATACCTATATTACAACACTTAGCTCTTTGACAAAGTGTTCTTTGTCATTCTTTGGTCAGCACAAATTTGCCATATTATATCCAAAGAAAGGCTTCAGTTTCAAATATCTGTACCTTTTCTGTCTCTTTTTCTTTATACACAAAGCTATAATTTTAGATTTATTAAGAATCATTCTACATGGATCAGTTTTTCATTAATGTTTTGATAATACATATTTATTATATTTTCAAAACCAGAAAGTACTTGTAGATTTAAAACAAAAAAAACAGTAAGTGATGAAACAATTCAATAATTTTATATAACTCTGACAATATTCTTTTTATTTCTTTTTCTAATCAGGTCGTATTTCTCTTCAATAATATCTCCATTGGCATTTCTATTAGCTTTTAGTTTTACTAACTAGTAATACAAATGTCTATTTAAATTTTGGTTTTCATACAATTATTTTTTCCACTCAGTTTTTACAAAATTATTATATACCTCACCATCAGTTTTATCAAATTCTATGTTCATTAATATAGACCCTGTCTGATGTTTTTCAACATAAAAAATTTATGAGAGAAAGAAAGAGCGGGGGGAGGGGGAGAGAAATGAACTCCCACACACAGGAAAAAAAAAATCAGAAAAGAATAAACCTTTTTTGCTCAATAAATTATCATATTTATCTACATTTTCAAATAATTTATGTAAGAAGATCTTTTTATAACATCATAGGTAATATTTCTTTCATACTAGACACTGTTTTCTTCATAATTATTCCAGTACATTGTACCATAAGTTTGACCCAGTAGGATATCCTTCATGATGTCTTTAAAACTGTTAACACTAATCAAATGAAGTTAATATGATTTATTTGATTATCAGTATCAGCAAATTTGTTGTAAAAATAATTTGAGAATAAAAATGTCAACTAAATATGGGGTTTCTAGCCTTGTGCATGGGACACAATAAAATTTGTTATACCATTATCTTCTTTTGTATTGGGTAATTAAGTGAAAAAGTTACCAAAAGGAATTTATTGTTATTATTTTCACCTCATAGAAAATGAACATGCTGAGATATTGCTATAATGATAATTGATTTTAATCATATTTTCAACTTTCATATCTCCTGTCCAGTGCAGTACTGATTTCTGGAAAATTATTTTTTCATTAATTTTAATTTAGAATTGACCAAAATGCATCTCTTATATAAGGTGTTTGGATATACTTTTTGAAATTTTAAATGCCTCAAACACAGGTAATATATAACTTAGCTTTATAAAGAATGAGGAAAGCCTTTAATATAGCACTGAAAAAAAGATTTGGGCATTGTAGTATGAAAATAGTCAATTTTTCAGAATTTCCACTTTAATTTCTATAATAAAGAAACAATTGTCCTTATATTCACTGTCTATGTTGATGATTATAATCAATAATAAAGGTGTGTGTGTGTGTGTGTGTGTGTGTGTGTGTGTGTGGTTTGTTACATGTATGACACCAAAGAATTAGAACTGTTAATTATCTGTGATTTTCATTCACTTCTGTAGTTCTATCCTGTGCCTTTCGGGTGACTTTCTAAATTGATTTAAGATCATTTTAAAAAAGAATCTACTAATCTGTTCCTCCATTACATCTACACTTGGATGTCTCTCTGTTTTAATAAGATTGAGCTTATTCAACACATATTTTTTTTAATGCCCTTATTTCCAAGAAACTAATTTTGGATCCTACCATTTCATGGTATTTTATTCCAATCCTGTCACTAAATCAAATTCCTCTCAACTTTTCAGATAATAACTAAGTTGGATCATCCTTTTATCTCATCCCTGCATGCTTGGCGGTTTCAGCATTTGAAATATAATTCAGATAATGATGAACATATTCTAGATATGAAAAAATGGTCATATGTAGGCCTTTTATTTCTAAACTTTTAGATATATATATATATAAATGATACTTGATATTTCTTCCTTGATACTATTCTTTATAATCATGTTGAACTTAATTTTTTTTAATATTCAGAATTTTAATGAAATTAAAATTTACATAATTTTAATATCTAAGCATATGACATTTATGTAGGTCCTGATGTAATCCCTTGTATAATATGAGAATTTATTTTGTAATCATCTTATTTTTCAACTTTTTAACTATGTTACATAATATAAGAAAATTCTGTCTTAATATACAAGCAGTTATATAAGAGCATGTTAAAATACTGACTTTATAATAGATAAAGATTGTATGAAAAGTACTAATTTTTAAGAACTTATTTATATAAACATATTTGCAATAAATTATTAAAATATATTATTGACATTCAACATTTATTAGTTACTTTGTAACCAAAAGCTAATCAAATCAGAAACACAGTTTTCTTTATGGTTAGTGTATTGTTAAATATATTATGCACTATGAATTTCCAGTTCCATGTTTTGAATTTTGTTTCTTATTTCTAGTTATGGGGTACTTTTAAATACAATAAAATGTGTAATGCTTTTCAACTATATATGCAGAACATTAGGATCTAAGTTGAATTTTATTAACAGCTAATGTGAGAAACAAAACAGAAGTCCCATTGTTGAAGTGCAAAATAATATAAAATTTTTTATCATGTCAGTAGACCTTTGTTTCCATTTCAATATTGCTTTTATTTTGTACTCATTTCTATATATACATATATAAATATTTATTTCTCTTTATATATGTAGATATGTGTACATATATACACACAATATATATGTATGTATGTATAATTAATCTTACTAAGATTGTAATCCAAATATCACTAGCTCTTTCATCATATTTCTCTGTAGCAGTTTGAACAGAAAGGAAATTCATTTTGCTTGTATTGGTTGCCTGTTTCTCATAGGTTGGCATGTTCTCTGAATTAGTAAATAAACAGATCAACACTTGGATTTTTATCTTAACATCTGAAACTTTTTAATGTGCTTCTTTCATATTTGCTATTCAGTGACATTTAGATTTTTACTACTTTTTTTTTTACAAAGACTTTATAATCTTCTTATAAAGAAAGAAAAATTACTTCCTTTGCTTGGGAACAAAAATGACATGAGTCTTTATGCAAAATATTATATTGAAAAAAAAACAAGCATAGTGTTCAAGAACTATTTCTAAATCTATTGGCTGTGAACTATTAGAGCCTATCTAATTAAAGTTTTAGTTAAAATGTGTAATGATTAAGTATATTCCTTTTAATTTAATCCCCTTGCAAGGTTAATAGGGCAAACATTTTTAAATGAAAATGTTGAAAGCAGTTGCTCACAGCAACATTATTCATAATCACAACGCAAGCTAATTTTTTCATATTATACATCACAGATATTTCTTATGTGTATCCTTCTTACAGTTCTAAGATTGTAAAGTCAGTATTTTGCTAATCTTTCTGTAGTTTCATTTAAAAAAACAGTGTACAGATTTAAGAAACATTAAATCAAAGTTTCTGGTCTTGATGAATACAAGATCTATAACATTTCTCAAGTATTTTTTCTCAAATAACTTTTTATTTGATCATTTTTTTATTAGCTTCATTTTTTTTTTTATCACTTGTTGATGTTCAAAAAACAGAGGTGAGAAGAGATGGACCGAGCTGAAAGCCAAAATACCCTTTCCAAGTACTCTTATCCTTTCTGACCTCATCTTTCCATGTATTTATTTACATATTTATTTTATGGTTACTGGAGATTGAACTCAGCGACACTCAACCACTGAGCCACAATCCCAGCCCTATTTTGTATTTTATTTAGAGACAGGGTCTCACTAAGTTGCTTAGTTCCACTCATTTCCTGAGACTGGCTTTGAACTCATGATCCTCCTGCCTCAGCCTTCCCAGCAGCTGGAATTTCAGGCATGCACCACCGTGGTGGGCTCCATATCATTTTTTAAATCAGGTTGTGTATGTAGGATGGTACTACATTTTAAAGATAGGTGTTAAGGACTTGACATTTGGCCTAAAGCATTAAAAAGTGAGCCTGGGCTCTAAAAATGGGTATCTCTTAAAGATATTGTTTGTTTTCTTATTTCTCTCAAAATGTCAAAAATATTTTCCAGAGAAATTATATGACCAAAATACATTGTTGTTTTTCTGGAACACATAGAATAATATCAACTATAGAGTTAAAGAGCCAACATAGTGAAACAGGCATGTGCTGACAGAGAGAAAAAGCTTCAGCATGATAGGGCAACTTGTAATCCCAGCTACATGGGAGGATGAGGCAGGAGTTGCATGAGTTTGAGGCTAGCCTCAGCAAATTAGAAAGACCCTGTCTCAAAATAATTTTTGCAAAAGGGGATGTGGATATAACTCAGTGGAAATGTCCCTAGGAGGAGGACCACTGATAGGTAAGTTTTATTCATCAATGTGAAGAGTGATAAATTGAGAAAGTAGAAGGAAATCCAGATGGAACTTCAGAAAATAACACATAGAAACAACTAAAGTAGGGGGAATGGACTATGAGACAAATGAAGGAGAAAACAGTAAGAAAGAAAAAACTTCCCATCATTCATATTGGTAATTCTTGTGTTGTGGCCATGGCTAAGTCTTATCATTTCTCTTTCTTCTTTATTATTTAATTTTTACTACACATGGATTAACTGAATCTGATGCTCTTCATTATAGGCACCAGCAAAAGCAGACATTTATCTTATACTAGTCTGGTATAATTTCTAATAACCATTGATGTTACACCCAAGCTACTGCCTATTGTTTCAATATTATCTGTACAAGTATACATTACTGAATATGGACATTTTAGAAACTGTCAATCTTAGAAAAGCTTGTTTTACATTTTGGATAAAGAATAGGTCCATAATTTTGTTATTTTACCTATTTGTTCATATATTGAACTAAAGTGTTGAGTTTATCATCACACAGTAAAAATACAAAATCACTTAAATTGTAAGAGATAGTAAGGATTTTTTTGTTTTGTTTTGTTTTTTGAGAAAGTGTGAGTGGGAAATAGTGGTGATATTACAATATGGGGGGGCGTTCTCTCTGAAGTAATGACACTTGAGCTGAGACCCAGGGTATTTGAAGAAGGCAATGATGTAAGCAGCATTGCAGAAGAATACAATGTAAAACCAAAGGCAGAAAGAGTTTAGCATTTTCAAGAAATCAAAGCCAAAGGAGAGAAAGGGGCTGAATACACATCATCTGGTCACAATCGGTTGTTAAAAATGCGTTCTATATGAAATGAGAAGCCATTGGAGGTTCACAGTGGAAGAGTAACTGTATCTGATTATCATGTTTCAAAGGTTATAATGCAGACTCTGTTGAGCCTGTTTTGTGGGTTAAAAATATTATAAGATAGCCAAGCATCATGGTGCATACCTGTAATCTCAGTGCCTCAAGAGTCTGTGGCAGGAGCGTTCAAGATCAGTCTGAGTTATTTAGTCAGATTCTGTCTCAAAACAAAATAAAAAAGCACTGATGGTGTAGCTCAGTGAAAGAGTGTCTCTGTGTTTGATTGCTAATAGCCTCTTAAAAAGAAATATTTTAAGAGACCAACTAGGGGTGGACAGTAATGGAACAGGGGGGAAAAACGTAGAGATATACATAGCAATAAAAATAAGAGGATAAATATTGGCAATGGTAAGAAATCTCTACAAAAGCATACATGTTTGGTAAGCTGTCTATGAATAATCCTAACTGTATTTTCCACTTATTTTTGTTGCATATTACATTGAAGAATGAATGTCATAAACATTGTATCTAGTATAGAGGTTCTGGGACATATGGGTATTTTTTCTACCCCTTAAAAATCTTTAAATCCAAGTACCCAGCACAAATTTCACATTGCAGGAGCCTAGAGAAAAAAAAATAATAATGACATATTTTCTGTATGTTTAACCAAGCAACTATTTTGTTACAGTCAATAAAATTTTCTCAGGATCTGATCAAACATTCTAAGATTAAATGTATTATCTTCCTCTTTGCAGAAATTCAAAATAATTGTGTTTTATTCACAATAGTAAAATATAGTTGACCAATAATGGAAAACTACTACTCAAAAAAACAACATGGGGCCTTCAAAAACGTGGGCGACCCGGGTTCGATCCTCAGCACCACGTACAAATAAAAAATGTATTGAATAAAACGCATTGTGTACAACTAAAGCAAATAAAAAAAAAAAATTTACAACATGCTTCTTGTCCCTCAGAATGGTTATGTCATTGTTATAGATACAAAAATATCTGAAATACTTCCTTAGAGACAAAAAAGTAGAAGTGTCACTCTCTGTCTGTATTTGAGTTGTTCTGAGGAAAACAGAATATTTAGCAATGACAAAAAAAAAAAAAAAAATCACCATGCTTGAGGAACCAGTGAAAGGACCTACCTTATACAAACTATTTATATGATGAATGTTGGGATGCACAAGCATACATAAACACACACACACACACACACAGAGAGATGTCAGGTAGAATTGTGATCTCACTAAATCCTGCCAACTCAGTAATTTTGTAATCAGACTATGGTTGAAGTGTTAAACAGGACCACAGACACATAAAAACATTAATTAGCAGTATGTATAAATTTTCTGACATCACAGAACTTCAGTGGAGTGGACATGAAAGAATAAACACAAAGGAAATACCAAGCTACCTCACAGAGTTTTTTTCATTATTTGGAGTTCCAGCCACAGAGAAATAATAGATGTGAGGCAGATTGGTGGAAGGAGTCATCAGATGAGAAAAGAGACAACTTATGACTAAGTTTGCCTTTTGAAACACATTTATTACAGAATCCCAGACACTGAAAGTAGTTTATTTAAGAAAGGGAGCATGTGTAGGAGGGTAAAGAATGCCAGAAGGAAGGTAAATTAGAAGGCAATTTAAGGAAAGTTGGCAATTTATAATTGTAGCTCGTACCAGGGAAGTAACACAAAATTAGTTCTGTTGTTATGATCCATTGTCAAAGAATTATTTATATTTATATATCATTCATACTTCAATTATAACTTCTTACAATTTAATTTCTTCCTTTGGTCACTTGTTAGTAATGCTTCAGAATCTTCCTTTCTGTCCTTGTTTGTATTTTAAATTCCCCAACTTTTTCTTCCATTATCAAATGATTTCTAATCATTTTGTGAAAAATGAATTAATATCTACTTCTTATTTTTAATATCAGCTTGATTTACAAATAAACTAAATACCACATAATATATAATTAAAGACAAAATTCAATATTTTTGTCATTTCATGGAATTGTACAACCATCCCACTATTAATGTCATCATAGAAACTTTGTATGCTTTAGCATAACTTACCCCTGTTATTCAATCTACTAAACCCTGACCAGCCCCAGGAAACTACTATTTTACCCTCCATGTCTAAAATATATTCTATTTTGGATTTATCAAACAAATGGAATGCTCATATACATGATCTTTTTGTTATATTGCTTTTGCATTCAGCCTGTTTTCATTGTTCATGCCTGTTTTAACATGTATAAACATTTCATTTACTTTTATCACCAAGTAATATGCTTTGTATAGCTGTACAGCATTTCCTTTACCTATTTATCAGTTGAGAGGCATTGAATTATTTTTGGTATTATTCTGAATAATACTGTTATGAACATTAGTATGCAAGTTTTCATATATCTGGAAGTGGATTTACTGGCTCATGTGGTAAGTCTCTTTAAAAAGTTTTAAGGAACTCCCAAACTGTTTTCCAAGCTGAGGACTCCATTTTAAATTCCCATCAGCAGTGTATGAGGGCCCAATTTATTCACATCTTTATGAATGCTTGTTAAACTCTGTATTTTTGTTACGGATATGCTTTTGATTTACTGTTCCTTAGTATGCTTTTGATTTACTATTCCTGATGACTAATGATTAGGATCATTTTTCCTTGTGCTCATTGTTTATTTGGAAATATTCTTTGAGAAGTGTATGTATGGTCCCTCACCCATTTTTAATTGAGTTGTTATTAAGTTTTAAAAGAGTCCATTGTACAGCTTGGACAAAAGCACTTTATTAGACATGATCTTTTAAAATATTCTACCAGATTCTGAGGATTGTTTTTAGACTTTATTGAAGTATCCTTTAGCACAAAAGTTTTCAATTTTAAGTCTAGTTATTTGGTGTGTATATGATATGTTTTTGTAATTTGCCATCATGAAAACATATGCCTAGGTTTATTTTATTTTTTCTAAGAGTCTTATATCTTTAACTCTTCCTTCTATGGTCTGGACCCATTTTGAGTTAATTTGTGTATGTGATGTAAGTTATTAGTTTAACTTTATTCTTTTGCATATAGTTATCCAATAACACTAATTTATTCTATACTTTTCCATTTAACCTAACAATTGAGTAATTATTTTGAAATGTCCACTTAATTATATCCTACATGTTTAGAATAACTTGGCTCTTGTTAATACCTTTGGACATGGAGACAGTGTTTGTCCCTTCTTCTCCAACTGATCTGACTATTTTTATTAGACAGGCACTTAGCTAGAGATGACCACAAACTTTAAGAAATTATTTTTACCACATCATTCCCTAATATAAAACTCTTAGAATCCAAACCTCTGTTGGAAAGCTGAAATATTTCATATCCTATGGTACTGTTACCAAGAACAAAAGCACAGAAAAAAAATCAACAGAAATATTAAGTCATGTGAAAATCAGTTTGACTTTACCATTCATTCTTCCACTTTTTGATTGCTTTTTGACCAGGCTTTTATGTTGTTTGCCTGTTTTTCTTTTTTACAGAACAAAATGCAAAATGGTTAAGTCTAGTGATACTATCATTTTGAAAAGGAAGCAGAGGGTTAATTGTGACATATAATTATAAAAAATCTTTATATTCATATGTTCCTTTTCAAAGGTAGTTTAAGTAAAACTATATTTACCCAATATTTAAAATGTTATGCAAAATTTGGAAATCATATAAACCCCTTCAAAGAATAGACTAAATGATGGAATCGTCTCATTTTATTTTTATATTTTTATTAGTGTGTTAATATCATGCTTAACAGTGGGGTTCACTTTGACATAGTCACAAATGTCTACAATATAATTTGTTCCATTTCAATCCTCAATAGATCCCCTTTCACTCCCGTCATCCTCCTTGACATCCTTGCTCTGTTCTGTTGGTCTTCCTTTTATTTCTTTATCAATTTTAACTGGTGCATTATATTTACACATTGAATTAGAATTCATTTTGATATGTTTATAGATGCACAGAGCGCAATTTGGTCAATTTTGCTCTAAAGATCCTTCTTTTCCTAGCCCCCTTCCCTTCCCTTTGATCCCATTTCTCTACTTCTCTGTTCTCCCTTATATTTGCTAAGTCCCTTTTTATTTTATTTATTTTTTTTAACTTCCAAATATGAAAGAAGATATCTTACTCTTGACTTTTTGAGTCTGGCTTATTTCACTTGGCATGATGTTCTCCAGTTCCATACATTTACCAACAAATGACACAACATCATTCTTCTTTATGGCTGAGTAAAACTCCATTGTGTATGTACACCACATTTTATTTATTCATCCATCCATTGACAGACACCCAGGCTGGTTCTATGACTTGTCTACTATGAATTTTACTGCTATATACATCTGTATGTATATATTACTATAGCATCCTAATTTAAGTTATTTTGGATAACTACCAAGAAGTAGAATAGGTAAGTAATATGTTGGTTTCAGACCTAACTTTTTTTAGAAATCTCCATACTGCTTCTCAACATGTTTTACTAATTTGCAATTCCACCACCAATGGATGAGTGTACCTTTCCCCCCACTTACTTGCCAGTAATTATTGTTATTTTTATTCTTGATGACATTGTTCACAGACATAGAAAACAAGTTTTAAAATACATGTAGAAGAATAAAAAGTGCATAATGAAAGTAATTCTGAGCATTAAGAGTAATGCTAGAGGGAACACAATGCCTGTTGTATATTATAGAGCTATAGTAACAAAACAGCATGTTATTGTCATCTACACAGAAATGAAGACCAATGGATTAGAGCAGAAGACAAAGAGAAAAATCCACATAAATATAGTGTTTTAATAATAAAGGAAGGCACCAAAACCTTATGTTGGTTGGAGAACTGGATATCCATAAGTAGAACAATGAAACTAGATCCCTGACCCTCAACCTGCATAAAAATAAATTTAATTTGAAACAAAAAGCTAGGAACCGGATCATAAAAACTTCAACTGCTAGAAGAAAACATAGGGTCAACTTTCCAACATATTGGAGCACCCATTGACTGCCTTAATAAGAATCCTAAAGCTCAAGAAATAAAACCGAGAATCTAGAGACTGGGAAAAAAATGTTTTTCAGCCACTCTTCCAGCAAGGGATTAATATCAGAGTAAATAAAGTACTCAAAAAACTTAACACAAACACACACACACACACACACACACACACACACACACACACAATCCAATTAATGAATGGGCAAATAATCCAAACAGATACTTGCCAAGGAAGGAATACAAATGGCCAACAAATAAATGACTCCTTAGCATTCAGGGAAATAGAAATCAAATTTACAATAATATTTCATCTCAATCCATCTATAAGAGAAATCATTGAGCATACAAAGAATAGTAATTTTTCTATAAAGAAAATAAATTGCCTTCTACAGTGAGTATTTGAATAATAGATCTGAGATGGAAACCATTTTCTTCTCATTCACTGAAATAATGTTTTGTTTTAAATATATAAAATATTAATAGTGTCTATATTCTGTCCCATAATGTTATTGTTATATTATCTTAATGAATAACAAAGTGATATCCCTCAATTCTGTCATCTGGTGAGAATAACCTAGCTCGGTATTGTAATATATGTATTTTAGATCGATGTTGGAAGTCAAAATTTAGTGTGAAGTGTTTGGGATCATAAAGGTTAAAGCAAAAAGCAATGTTCTTCTAACAATCAATTTTGCAAAATTGTGTGAGTACATTAGTCTATTTGATGAGCCTGGGATATATTATGCTAAGTCAAATAAACCAAAAAATGAAAGACAAATATGGGTTGATCTTAGTTACATGTGGAATCTAAAATCAAACAACAACAACAAAACATAGGGCTCATGTTAAAAATGATTAAGATTGTGATTTGAGATGCTGTTGTGGGAGAAAAGAAGTACTTGGCCAACGGGTACCAATTTTGTTTAAAAGATAAATGAGTTCTTGAACCTAATCTATAGCATGTTGACTATAAATGATAATAATATGCACTCCAAGTTTTTCAACAGAGTAGATCTTAAGTGTTTAAGGCACAAAATAAAAATTGGAAACTTGGTAAAATGATGGCTATGTTACCTTAATTGTGGTATCCACTTCACGGTATATAGGTACATCCAAATATTATGTCACACATGTTAAATATATGCAATATCTGTTTTTTTTTTTTCTGAAGAGGAGGCCTAGGAGGTATCCTGAAAACTGTACTTTTGATAACTTCCTCAGATGATTCTGATTTAGATGTTTGGAGAACTGTTTTTCAAATACTGAGTCAATGTAAAAATAAGTACTACAGATAAAAATCCAAATCTTCCATTGAGTTGTGGTGTCCAGAAATTAATATGGCCAAAGAAGGATGAAAACCTTAGAAAGCCACATTTGGAAGAAGACACACTAAACAAAAAAATTGAATAACATTTGAAGAATTTCTTGGAGTTACTAACCTATGTCTAGAAATAAGTGTCATAAGAAATGTCAGTCAAAATTTATCTAAGAATGTAACAACTTAAGAAGTGATTGTATTATATTTTCTGGAAAATTGTTTAATGTTTGATACTTGAAGTTTTGTCTTCTGTAACATATAGCTTAATGAATTTTAAATACTATGTTAAAAATTAAATTAATTTCCTATGATCCAGCTCTAAATTTTGAGATAAAAGTCGTAAATATATCTTTTGTGAAGTAGTACTTGCTTATTTTAATTCATTTACATGAGAATTAGTTGTATATACTTGTGTGAGTATGTGCACACACATACAATAACTTGCAGTGATTTCAAATGATTTCTGAACATAAAATTTCCATTGAAAACTTCATTAGATAGGTTTATTTTATTAAAGTTACTAAGTATATTGATTTTCTACACACAGAAAGTAAGCAATTCTATATACATTTTGTCATTTTAATTTTTCATCTGTTCTATCTTCCCGTTGCAACAAGGGAGAATCTCACTGTATACTTCAATGCAGAAGTGTCATATTGCTTTTTTTATGTATATCTCTACATAACTTATTTGCATTATGTTCTTTCAATAACATACAATGATTAAGAAAATGTTATATTAGTGATAGCCTCTTTTACAAAGAGATAATAAAAAAGCAACAAATATATTAAATTGAGTATATAAACTGGTATCATTTTTCAAATGCCAAGAGTGTCTCTTCACTTGAGGCAAGCCTTATGCTATACAATTTAGAATACTGATGATTTGATGCTCCTTATGAATCATCTGAGAGCTGTAAGTGTTCCTAATTAATCTAGTGCTCAGTCAGTAATGAATTAAATAAGACTTCTAAAAAAATCCCATGTGGATTTAAATAGGATTCTTAATATTGTGGTACTTTCTTATTTGAAAATGTATTTTGCATTAACTTCCTTTGCTTAGGAAGCAAAAATCTAACATTTCATTAAAAATAGAAAACACTAAATGTCCAACATATATGAGTGAATTACCAAATATGTTATTTTGTCATTTAATATAAAATATAACCCTATTTTCTTTTGATCACCCAATAATAATAAATTCACTTTAATAGTATATACCAATCCTGGCTGAATAAATAAATCTTTTGTATAAAGTTTACTTTGTTTTAGGTATATATTTTAATAAGTTTACTTCTTTTGTATTTCTGTTTTTTTGAGGCTATCATAAAAATAAGTAATTACCTGAATTTTTGGAAGTCACCTATTTTTATGGGTTCAAATCATCTACTCTCATAGATGTATCATCTACATTTGTAGAAATTATATAAAATATTCATTAATTAATTCATTTGTTCTATAAATAACTTCCTAATTTATTTCAAAATCTAAAATATTATTTGCAAATTTAATGTTTGGTGATAGAAGCCTTTAAACTGTGTTTATAGAAACCTCTGTTCTTTCATCCAAATTAAATTTTCTGTTATGAAACATAAAAATGCATGCACACAAATACCCAGAACACATAGAGACACACACAATTTTAAAATTTGAGTTAAAATTTCATGAGAACAAATAATACATAGAAATCTGAAAATTATGTAAATCAATGGAGTAACGTGATATTCCAATACATGTGTACATTGTGGAATCAAGTTTTAACTTTCTCCCCAAACATTTATGACAAATTTATGGTGAAAACATTTCAAATCCTTTCTTCTAGTTTTTTGAGATACATAGTACATAGCCACTATCTACACTCACCCTACACTTCTACTATAGGGCAACAGAACTTCTTGCTCTTTCCTAACTCTAACTTTGTAGCCATCATCAACCAGTCCCCATTTCTTCCTCACCTTTATTCTCCCTAGCCTCTGGGAATCACCATTGTACTCTCCAATTCTCTGATATCAACTTTTTCAGATTTCATCTATTAGTGAGATCATGTGGTGTATGCCTGGTTTATTTCACTTTACCACATAACCATTATCAGTTCTATTCCTGTTGTCACAAATGACAGGGTTTAACTGCTTTTTGAGATTTAATAATATACAGTGTATATTGTACCCTAATTTATTTTTCATTGGGGCATAATATGTATACTCCTTTATGATATACAGTTGGCAATTTGATACATGTATGAAATTTGTAATAATCATAATCATATCAGAGTCATAAGCATTCTATCCTTAAGCAGTTTAATTTTGTATTGGAGATTACATAATCTTTTAATTATTTTGAAATATATTGTGAAGGAGCCTATAATCAAGGAGATAGCTAAAGATTGCGGTTAGCTGAGAGCCATAAAAGATGTTCTAGTTTCCACCTGATAGTAATACATTATTCAAGGAATCTTTGTATGCCCGTGAACACTGCGTGAAGCACCTGTAAGCTCGAGCTGTAAGCATGTGTCCTTGTTAAAGCTATATGTATATAACTGGGTGAGTTTGGTTAGTGTGTGTGGGGAAGAAGAAGGTGGTGGTTGGAGTTAGAGCATTTGGAGTGATTGCTGGAGCTGGAGAGAGGAGAAGAATAAAAGACCTTTTTTCATTTTCATCCTGCCTCCGAATTTTCCTGTGGCGTTCGCTGCTCCAAGCGACTTCCGCTTCAGGCAGCGACAATATTGTACATTGTTTTGATTTTTTAGTAACTCATCTGTATTAAAGAAACTTGTCTCTTCCTTTGTCTCTCTTACACTTCCCAGCCAACACGTGAGCAGTGTGCTCCTAATATGCTCCCCAGAATGAGATTTTGCCGATAAAGCCAGTTAAATTTTCCCCCATAATAAAACTTTTCTCTTCATTAATTATGTCAGGTGATTTGTTACAGTAATGAAAAGCTGAATAACACAAAGTTCAATTATGTTTATTTATATTCTTTAGTGAAAAACATCAGTGAAATAAAAATTATATAACTAAAATTTTAAAAGTAATTGGCTGATTCCTTTGAATTTTATGAGGTACTACATGCATTTTACATATGAAATTTAATGTGATGAATTATTTGGAAAAATCACATCACTTCTTTCTGCGTCTATACACAAACCTTTCTGAAATGTGGCTTGGCAAGTCAGTCCAGTGAGAGATGGTATCTCTTCCCTTCTTGGTGAATTTGGATGGGATTTATGTCTGTAACTGATAATAAGAGGCAGAAGTGGTACTATGATAGTTCTAGGCCTGTACTTTTGGAGAATCATCTTGATATTGCCATTACAAAAAAAGATAGTCTAGAGCTAAGCATGGTGGGACATACCTGTAATCCCAGCAGCTTGGAAGGCTGAGACAGGAGGATTTCGAGTTCAGAGACAGCCTCAGCAACTTAACTAGGCCCTAAGCAACTCAGTGAGACCCTGTCTCTAAATAAAATATAAAATGGGGCTGGAGATGTGGCTCAGTGGTAAAGTGCCCCTGGTTCAATTCCCAGTACCAAAAAATAAATAAATAAATAAATAAGAAAGTCATTCTAGCCAATGGATACATATGGCACCCCAACTGATAGCATAAAATATGAGTGAGACCATCTTATATTCTCCACTCTAACCCAATTGCAAGTTGGGTGTAAACTTTTGAACTAGCCAAGTAAAATGAGTAAAAGCCAAACAAAATTTTGAGAAAATAATACATTGTTAAAATTTAAGGTATTTTAATTTGGGAGACTTGTTAGTAGTAAATAACTGATAACATTACAAACTCAAAATATTTTAAAATATATATTTAGTTGTTGATAGACCTTTATTTATTTATTTATTTATTTGCACACAAAACAAGTTAAAATTTATTTTTTTCTAGACAGAGTACAATTCTGAGAGGAATTTATTTTCAGGGCATACGAAAAAAAAGTGTATTGACTTCTAATACATCATTTTCATGTGATACTGGCATCTTAGGTGTACTCGACATAAAAATTAGAAAAAAATTTGGCTTTATTAGAAACATTTAGAAGAAAATTTTCTTTTTTTAATCAAGAAAGTAAAATCCCCAAAAGCAATAAAATTAATCTAAACTACATTTCATGAAGAAAATGGATTTTTTAAAAGAAAACCAAGATATATTATTTATCAAATATCTCCTGGAATAATAATTTGAAAGCATTTTGGGCTCTTCACTATGCTGTAAGCATCTACAGCAGATCCAACAGCAATATTTAAAGAATTTTACATAATTCAGGATTTAACTTTCTTTTTAAAACTGATGTATTTATTGAACACCACTGTAAAGATATGGCCTTAAGCCTCACATACTTTACAAAGATTACATACTCCAAGTATTTAAAATTTCATATTTTAACTTATATTTAATACTATACTCTTAGTAATACAATGTGCTCATTTTGTTCATAGTCAAGTCAATACAGTAATATCAGGTATAATACATAAAATCTAATCCATTAAGTCTTACCAGTTTATGACCTGATGAGACACTCTTGTGGACAACATTCAGTCCTTAGAAGCTAGAATAACCCTCCAACCATGTGAGGGCATCACAACTTTTAAACTTTCGACTTTCAATCATTATTATGTCACATTCCTCCTCCGATGCTAAATTATAAAAAAAATTCTAGCAAAGAGTTTAAGTAAATAAGTGTTTTAATAAAAATAGCATTTAAAAATCTTTTTTAGCAAATTTTTATGTTTTACCATGATTACACAACTGATATTTTGTATTTAATATTTTATTTATTTTTTTAATTTTTATTTATAGTAGTATGTATTACAGTTCATACTATACATATAGAGCATCTTTTACATAAAACAGTTTGTATACAAAGTATATTCACAGCATTCAAGTCTTCAATCGTGCATTTAGAATAATGATATCCATCTTATTCAACCACTTTTCCCCCCTTCCCCCCTTGCACCCTCCCTTCCCCTTCCTTCCCTTTGACCATTATAGTGTTCCTC
The DNA here is from genome assembly GCA_025594165.1 of Tamias sibiricus. Classification (NCBI taxonomy): domain Eukaryota; kingdom Metazoa; phylum Chordata; class Mammalia; order Rodentia; family Sciuridae; genus Tamias; species Tamias sibiricus. The sequence continues at coordinate 146,530,467 of CM046662.1, forward strand.
TAGTCCTCCTATGTACCCCGACCCATCAATACTGTGAACCGGCTTCCTTATATCAGAGGAAACATTCGGTATTTGGATTTTTGAGATTGATTGATTTCACTTAGCATTATATTCTCCAACTTCATCCATTTACCTGCGAATGTCATTATTTTATTCTCTTTTATTGCTGAATAAAATTCCATTGTGTATATATGCCACATTTTCTTTATCCATTCATCTACCGAGGGACATCTAGGTTGGTTCCACAACCTAGCTATTGTGAATTGTGCTGCTATAAACATTGAGGTAGCTGTGTCACTGTAATATGCTGTTTTTAAGTCCTTTGGGTATAGACCCAGGAGTGGGATGGCTGGGTCATAGGGTGGTTCCATTCCCATTTTCCCAAGAAATCTCCAAACTGCTTTCCATAATGGTTGTACCATTTTGCAGTCCCACCAGCAATGTATGAGTGTGCCTTTTTCCCCACATCCTCTCCAACATTTATTGTTGTTTGTGTTCTTGATAGCTGCCATTCTGACTGGAGTGAAATGAAATCTTAGAGTAGTTTTGATTTGCATTTCTCTAATTGCCAGCGATGTTGAGCATTTTTTCATGTATTTGTTGATTAATCGTGTATCTTCTTCTGAGAAGTGTCTTTTCAATTCCTTAGCCCATTTTTCAATTGGATTATTTGTTTTTTTTGTGTCAAGTTTTTTTTAGTTCTTTTTATATATTCTAGAAATTAGTGCTCTATCTGATGTGCATGTATTAAATATTTGTTCCCAGTTAGTTGGTTCTCTATTAACCTCACTGATTGTTTCTTTTGCTGAGAAGAAGCTTTTTAGCTTAAGTCTATCCCATTCATTAATTCTTGGTAATAATTCTTGCGCTACAGGATTCTTGTTAAGGAACTTGGAGCCTAATCCGACATGCTGGAAATTGGAGCTTACTTTTTCTTCTATTAGGTGTATTGAATAGACCTTTATTTTATGTATTTATTTATATGAGTACTGGGTTCGATTCTCAGCACCTCACACATGCTAGGCAAGTACTCTACCACTGAGCTACAACTCCAGCCCCTACAAATTCAAATTTATTTACAGGATTTCATCTTTTTCCCAACTAAGTCAGAAATATAGAGTACAATTAAAAATATATTAAAATTTAAAGCCTATAGAAGTTAGAAGAAAATTCAATACAAAGCTATATGCATTTTTAAAATTTTGAAATGCATTATATTATTAAAATTAAAAATAATACTACACTTTGGAAATATCAGTACAGCTTGCTAATAAACATTGAAGCTTGCCAATAAACATTGAATGATTCTGGAGCATTATTTCTGCTGCTTCTTAACAATGTTCAGAAATCATAGTTATGAAAATTTAGATAAACTGATAACTTTTAAATTTTCAGTTAAACTGTGATTAAATGTCGCAAACATGCAAACATTATATGGGTTGGTGAGCCAAGTGTAAATCATAGAAAAAAATGTTCCAGATATCAATATTAGAGGAAAAAAATTAATAAGCCTAGAGAAGAAATATATTAATTTCTTCAAACTTAAATTAATGTGCTCTTATAAATCTATTTTTGCTTTAATTGTTGTAATTACATTCTTTTACAGTTAATGGTTACTTATTTATGTTGTTTTTTTCACTATGATGATCTTAAAGGTATTCTTCAAAATCATGCACTGATAAAGTTCGATTTTGCATCCCACTCTGTAGAAAATATATACATACTTAATTAAATTCAAAACAAATATAAGAGAATTTTAAATTCACTGAATTGAATGTAATACAGGGATAGTAAATGCACCTCCTTATGACACCATACATATACAAATGCCTTGCTGAAATACAGAGAAAAGAATATTTTCTGCATTTGTTATATATGACACTTAATGTTCAAATTACATCGAGTGCTTTTGAAATGTTTTATTCATAGTTGCCATTTTTATTATCTAGTTTTTTATATATGCATTGTCATATTAATATTTATGTGGAACACATGCCTGCAATCCCAGCTATTTGGGAGGCTAAGGCAGGAGGATCACTATTTTGAGGTCAGTGTGGACAATATAGAAACACCTTGTCTCAAAATAATATTGAAAACTAATGGGGGTACAGTTCAGTTTTTGAGTCCTTGCCTAGCATGTGTAAGCCCCTGAGTTGAATTTCCAGTACTGGAAAATAATTAAAATATAAATATATTTATGTGTATATGTATATATTATATACAAATTTTAATAAAGAATAATTTACACAGAAGTGATAAAATGTAGCCCTGGATCATTGTATATGCTTGATCACTTCATAAGAAGCCATAAAATTGAAGGTGAGGAATACAATTTTGTGAATCTTTGTTGATTACAGGCCTGAGTACACAGGTGGTTGTATCTATCTCCTAAATAAAAAAAGGCAGATGATCTCTAAGTGGAATGTTGCAAGCATTTGTCACTTTGCAAAATATCCCATAATCTTTTACCCTGCCTATGCATCCAATTCTAACAGAAGACTCAAAACGTTTCCAATTCCACACTACATGCAATTGGCAGATTTGGAATTGAATTATAGGTTCTTCCAGTTTTTGGAGGCCTACTTGGAAAACTGAAACAAAGAAAGAAGGTATTTTTGCATCATTAACTATAATTGAAGTGATAAGGTAACATAATTATTATGTGATTTGCATACATCAATCCATTCTATCATATTTTAAGGATATTATTCTGTATCATCTATATATAGTAGGTCTTCCTACTTTGGTACTTTTTTAAACCCTGAGTCTAGCAATTGCACTAATCTCCTTTTCAAAACAGCACATCAAGACAGGCACTATTCTCACTCAGAATTGAAAAATATAAAGAATTATTAATTACCCGAGATATATACAATACAGTTTTTTTCTCATTAATGTCATTTAATTATTCTAATTCTGTAGAAAGCATTATTTTATATCCTTCTCTGCAAAAGAGCATTCCCATATACTATCCTCTGCAAAAATTCCAACCTTGTAAATGCACACTAATGTTAAAAATCATTACTGAGGAATCTTTGACATTTTTAAATTTAGCTTCTGTAACTTTTCTTTTGCTGTGAGTTGTTAGCCATCTTCATTATTTCAGAAATAGGCATTCATTGTGTGTGAGAAATGGGTGTGAGTGTATGACACAATGCTACAAATCTAACAATTTTTAATTTAAACTTCCCCATGTTCACACTATAAGACCTAAGGAAAATAAACTGGAAGCCCTGGAATTGGGAATTATTCATTAATGCTTTCCAATCAAAATGGGTAATTTATATCTCCCTAGGCTAGAATACAGCCTTGAAACTAACAGTAGTGTCACATAAATTGGCATCCATTTACTTTAACATTGTTATAGAGTCAAATGGTGGAGAGAGAAACCTTTGGATGCCCTTGAATGATGGGAGGAGAACATTGTTCCCTCCTTGTAGGGAATTCTCAAGTGGCTAGAATAACTCACAAAATTATAAATGCAAAATAAGCCTAACTTCCCGGCACTGAAATTTACAGAATACAATATTATAAAGGAATGAGCTGGGTATATAGCTCAGTTGGTAGAGTGCTTGCTTTGCATGCACAAGGCCCTGGGTTCAATCCCAGCAGAACAAACAAACAAACAAAAGTTATAGGAATGAACCTTCATATGAAAAAAAAAAAAAAAAATACTCCAGAATGAAAATATGCCATGGAATGGGAAAGGGGAACATTCCATTCTTTGCTAATGATAAGTGATGTCCTTGTTCTCCTCAAAATCTCCATTTATACACTCCAATACTCATACTAACAGTACCAACTGCAAAGTCAAGGATGTTCTCTTTAGGCCATTGGATCTAGGTTAATGAAAGACTGCTGACCAAAAGGCCTTAAATTTCTCTTGAAATTGACTAAACCTTACACGGGCTTCCTGACAAGCCGCTGACCTCCCTCTCACATGGCCTTAGCAAAATCTACATGATCTTCCTGAAGGAGCCTATAATCAAGGAGATAGCTAAAGATTGCGGTTAGCTGAGAGCCATAAAAGATGCTCTAGTTTCCACCTGATAGTAATACATTATCCAAAGAATCTTTGTATGCCCGTGAACACTGCGTGACGCACCTGTAAGCTCGAGCTGTAAGCACGTGTCTTGTTAAAGCTATATGTATATAACTGGGTGAGTTTGGTTAGTGTGTGTGGGAAGAAGAAGGTGGTGGTTGGAGTTAGAGCATTTGGAGTGATTGCTGGAGCCGGAGAGAGAAGAAGAAGAAAAGACCTTTTTTCATTTTCATCCTGCCTCCGAATTTTCCTGCGGCGTTCGTTGCTCCAAGCGGTTTCCGCTTCAGGCAGCAACAAGTGGTGGCCTGTATGGGGAATTCAGCAGCAAGGTAAGAAAAAAGAAAATTTAAAAATATGGGAGCGAATATAACAAAAAGTTGGTTTATAAAAGCCACGAATGAAATTTTTGATAGCGAGAACTCAGAGGATAGTGAGAAAAGTGAACAAGAAAGCATATCCTCTGACTCAGTTGAGACCAGCAAGGAGAGCAGTAATATAAATTCAAAAGTAAGAACTGCAAAAGCCATCAGAAGCTTAATAAAATTAGCTGAGGAGTATGTACTCTCCTTAGAAGCTGAAACTCAGGATACTAGTGAAAGTGATAATAGTAACAAGGAGCCAAACCATGAGAGTACGGTCTCCTCCACTGAGCCAGTTAGGAATTATGAAGCTAGTAGTGAGGAGGAATCAAAAAGCAATTCGGGGAACACAGTCTCCAATAAAAAAAAAAAAAAAAAAAAAAGAAATTAAAAAAGAGAAAAGACCGTCAAATAGAGGAACCACTAGTGCCCTCTGCTCCTTCATGGATAGAATACCTAACAGAAACAATAAGGAGTATTGATCAGAATGTACGTGCCCTTGAGGTAGAAATTGGCGGCCTTTCTGAGCGCTTATACACTCTCGAACAACATAGACCGCAGGAGCACCTAGAACTGCCAGTATTTCAAAATGAACAGGGACAAAGATATCACGAGTCCCTAGACTTTAAAACAATAAAGAATTTTAAAGAGGCGGTAATGACCTATGGGCCTCAAGCTCCGTTCACATTAAGTATGATAGAGTCACTTAACACCCTAACCTTAGCCCCCTCAGATTGGAAAAGTCTATGCAGAGCGGTTCTAAGTGGGGGACAATACCTAATCTGGAAAACTCAATTCCAGGAACTTTGTTCAGAAATAGCAAAGAGAAATGCTGCAGCATGTTTCCCTCAACACAATATAGATATGCTCACAGGGGAAGGTCAGTTCGCCGAACTACAAAATCAGCTACAATACGATCCCGGTGTGTATGCCCAGATACACACTGCAGCTGTGAAAGCCTGGAAGACAATATCAGGCACAGGGGATCTGCAAAGCAGCCTATCAAAAGTTATACAAGGGCTAAGGAACCTTACGCTGATTTTGTAGATAGACTCTTAAAAACAACATCTAGAGTTTTTGGCGAAGTCGAGCAAGCTATGCCTCTAGTTATCCAATTAGCATACGAGAATGCTAATAAATATTGCCAGGATGCAATAAGGCCATGGAGAAGTAAAAAAAGACTTATCAATTTATATCAGACTGTGCAAAGACATTAACGAGGCTGTTATCACAGGCAACGTAATTGCTGCAGTGATGAAAAATTCCTCCCCTCAAAATTTCCAAAGGTTTCAACCTAGAATAGGATATTCCAGACAAAAGTATTATAATCAACCAAGATATGCTAAGCAATATCCCCCAAGGGTAATAAGATCAAATTCATACTGCGCTCCAGGCCGATGCCCCAGGTGCAAAAAGGGTATACATTGGGCCAATCAATGCCATTCCAGATATGATATATATGGAAATGATTTATCAAGTATTTCAAAAAACGGGGCACATGGCCCAATGCCCCGGGGCCCACAAATGTACGAGGCACTAGAGGAGGAATGCGCACTAGAGGAGGAATGCCCTCAGATCCAGATGATTCCTCATCACAATCCCTCCTACCCATTAACTCCCTTATCAGAGGGACAAGAGGAAGTGCAGGATTAGATCTCTGTTCTACTGCCCGGATGGTCCTGACACCTGAAATGGGGGTTCAGCTGATTTCTACGGGAATCAGGGGACCTCTCCCTTCAGGAACTGTGGGACTAATCCTTGGGCGTAGTTCCAAGAGTTTATTAGACTTTAATGTTATACCAGGGGTTATTGATTCAGATTATAATGGAGAGATTAAAATAATGCTAAGAACACAGGGGCATCATCTCCGTAAATCAAGGAGACAGAATCGCACAGCTGCTCCTCATTCCCAGTCTCCATAGTTCTTTTAAAAGCATGCCACAAAATAGAAATAGCAGAGCATTCGGTTCCACTGGTTCAGGACCTATGGCTTTCTGGGTTCAGGATTGTTCACGGAGGCCGATGTGCAAATTAAAAATTCAAGGTATAGAGATGGAGGGGCTGATTGATACAGGAGATGACTCTTCCATCATAAATCTACAACAATGGCCTAAGCACTGGCCTCTGCAGAAAGCCTCAACCAGTTTAAGAGGCTTGGGATATAGTAATACCCCAGCACAAAGTGCTGTAATCTTAAATTGTCAAGACAATGAAGGCCATACAGGAACATTCCAACCTTATGTTTTAAACAGCTTGCCAGTTACCCTATGGGGAAGAGATATCTTACATCAAATGGGGCTACACCTAGCAACCAAGCCTGCAGGTGTTAAGAATAAAAATCCTAATCATAATAAAAAAGGCAAAGGACATTTTTTCTAGGAGCCACTGAGAAAACAATTTTAAAAATACCATGGCTCTCTAATAAGCCAGTTTGGGTCCCTCAGTGGCCCCTATCCAAAGAAAAATTGCAAGCAGCCCATCAATTAATTAAAGAACAATTAGAAGCAGGACACGTAGAGCCTTCCAACTCTCCCTGGAATTCTCCCATTTTGTAATTAAGAAAAAATCGGGAAAATGGAGACTATTACAAGACCTAAGACAAATTAATAAAACAATGCAAATTATGGGACCTACCCAACCTGGACTTCCTAATCCTGTAGCTATTCCAAAAAACTATTACCTTATAACTGTTGATATAAAGGACTGTTTCTTTTCCATTCCCCTATATCCTCTGGATGCCCCCAGGTTTGCTTTTTCAATTCCTTCTATCAATAATAATGGCCCGGATAAAAGATATCAATGGAAAGTATTGCCGCAGGGAATGGCAAATAGCCCTACAATGTGCCAACTATATGTGGACAGAGCTATACAGCCCATTAAAAACAAATATCAAGACCTCATGTGTCTGCACTACATGGACAATGTTTTATTAGCTCACCCTAATCAACAAATCTTATTTAACATATTTAGTGAAATAACAAAAAATTTAAAAAAAAATATGGATTATATATAGCAGAAGAAAAAGTTCAAAGCAGATCACCTATACTATATTTAGGCTTTAAAATCATGGATACTTTTGTTAAACCCCAAAAAATTCTAATAAGTAAAAAACATTTGACCACCCTCAATGATTTCCAAAAATTATTGGGAGACATTAATTGGCTTCGCCCTACACTAAGCCTCACTACTGGACAATTAAAACCTTTATTTGACATCCTTCGCGGGAACCCTGATCCATCCTCACCGCGAACATTAACTCCTGAGCCAGGAGAGCTCTAAAATTAGTAGAACAGGCCATTGAAAGATCCCATTGCGATAGATTTGATTTTGCACAACCACTAATATTGATTATTATTCCTTCACAATATACACCAACAGGAGTATTTTGGAATCAGGGACCTATATTATGGATACATTTGCCTGTCTCTCCTAAAAGTACAATTGAGTCTTATACCTCCATGGTGGCTAAACTTATTCTTCAAGGACTTTAAACATCTACTAAAATATTTGGAATTCATCCCGCTACTGTTATTACTCCTTATTCATCGTCACAGGTTGAATATTTGTGCTTCAATGATAATGATTGGGCTATAGCTAGATGCTCTACTTCTGCAAATTTTGACAATCATATTCCTAAATCTCCTATACTGTCCTTTTGTATCAATCATCCTATCATATTCCCACAGGTAATAAAAAATCAACCCATTCCTAAAGCATTTAATGTATTTACAGATGGATCCTCTAACGGTACTGCTGCAGTAGTCACTCAAAATGAAAAAATGATTCATATCACTAATCAAAAATCAGCTCAATTAGTGGAACTCGAAGCTATAATAATAGCTCTGGAAAATTTTAAAGAACAGCCTATGAATATTTTTTCAGACAGCCACTATATTGTACATGATGTCCCTAAATTGGAGCTAGCAGGTCCAATAGCACCACATACTCCAGCTTTTAAATTGTTTTCTCAAATCCAAAATCTCCTATGGCAACGAAAAGAACCTTTATTTATAGGTCACATAAGAGCTCACACTAATCTGCCTGGTCCTCTCCATGAAGGTAATCAAAAAGCTGATGCCCTCACTAAAACAATATTTATATTTACTACAGTACAACAAGCTACTTTATTTCATTCCCAGTTCCTCGTTAACAGCACTACCTTAAGACAAAAATTTAAAATCACAAAAGAACAAGCTCGTAGAATTGTAAAAGAATGTCCATCTTGTGTAACACTTTTGCCCAATCCACATTATGGGGTTAACCCACGAGGTTCGATGCCCAATCATTTGTGGCAGATGGATGTCACACATGAGCCAAGATTTGGAAAATTACGATTTATTCATGTCACCATAGATACATGCTCAGGCATGATTTTTGCTTCTTTACATTCCGGAGAAAAAGTTAAAGATACTATATCTCATTGTCTGCAAGCTTTTGCTGCATTGGGCATCCCCAAAATGCTTAAAACAGATAATGGCCCTGCATATACATCCACATCCTTCAAACAATTTTGTACAAAGTTCAATATTATCCACAAAACAGGTATCGCTTATAATCCTCAGGGACAAGGAATAATTGAAAGAGCAAATCGGACACTTAAAAACACTTAAAAATATGTTACTAAAGCAAAAAGATGGAAACTGGAAAAATCCTAAGGACAGATTGGCAGTTGCCCTGTTTACCCTAAATTTCTTAACTTTAGATTCTAATGGACATTCGGCTGGAGATAGACACTGGAACCCACACCAACAACATAAACCTTTGGTTTACTGGAAGGATGTTCTCTCAGGTACATGGAAGGGTCCAGACCCAGTATTAATTTGGGGGGAGAGGAACTGTTTGTGTTTATCCAAAGCACAAATCTCTCCAATATGGATACCATCTAGATTGATAAAGCAGATACAAAGTCAAAAGGATCAAGACGAAGTTATTGAGGAGTCTAGATTGAATAAACAAGTACAAAATCAAGAGGACCAAAATGAAGGTATGGAGTGATTCCCTTAAGAGTCCTCCATTAAATTTACAAATTAAATTTCATCTTCCCGGCCAGGATAAGAAGATCTCTCTTCAGTGTATACACAATTGTATTTTTTTTTTTCTTTTATATGTGTCTTTATGTCTGTGCATTTGTCTAAATTTCATGTTAATGTGATGTCACAAATATATGTTTATATGTGCGTCTGTCTAGTGTGACATCACAAATAATTAAGCGATTAAAAAAAAATAGGTAGATAGATATAGATCCAAACAATGTTAATTCATTTAAGCTTAGAATATTCTAATTAGATAATCAATAGATAGATAGATAGATATTCATATAAGTTCAGAATATTTTAATTCGATAATCAATTATAATGATAATCAATTTTGATTTATAGTTGTCTCCGGGACTTCTCTTCAGCTGTGAATATGTTTTAATGTTGTATAACCTGATATTTTGGTGTTCCGACAGAGGATCGTTTATTTGTTATTAACTTCATTTGTTTAATAGCTGATTGATTTGAATTATTTCAACAGGTATAGGATTGCTGTGTATATAGAGACTCGAGGATTCCAGCTAACAAATTATTTTTCCAAAGTGCCTTTAGCTTTTCTTTATCTTTAATGCAGTAAACACCCTCAGTTTCTCTTTGATTATTTCTGAATGTACTATTTTGCCAGCTTATGTTTGTGGGAGCTTAAGCAGCAATGTGTGTGAGCAGAGATCAACTTTTATTTTCTACTCTAATAATTCTTTTTTTAGTTTGACAGCTCACCTTTTGATCTCAGTGCTGGAATAGCACTGCCTTTCCCTTAATAATGGATGCTTGAGTTTTTAGGTAGCGGGCCCTGAAGATTTGACGGTGAAAATGTCTAGACATAAAAAAGACGGCTGCTGCTACAACTGCAGGGACTGCGGTCGCTGCAAGCATCCCTGCTGCTCAAGCATCAAACAACCTAACCAGTAGTGTGGCCTCTGCTCTGCATGCATGGGGCCTCCTGAATCTATGTGTTATAACTTATGGACATTTTGATTTTCCATTATTTTGGGACATTACGGGACAATGCCTTGCGGTATTTGTCTAAGAGAACTCAGTGTGTTACTTGATGAAACTAAGGGCAGCTGATTGGCTTAAAGAACTTGATATGCTATGGAAACTTGGCTCGTCAGCAGTAGGCTTACTGCCTTAAAGCCGCAGCATCTCCTGAAAATTGGACGGACAGCTGTTAGTCAACACACAGTCGATCCTGAAGGGCTCTATTGGATGGCTGGTTAGCCTATGACGGGTAAGATCCCCAGAAGGGGACAACCTAAGACACGGCACAGTCACATGGGACAGTCTAATGTGGCCGGCATGTCAACCTAAGCCAGGAGTCAGGACAGCCTAGACTCCCATGACGGGTAAGAATGTCAGTTGCACATGGTCGTCCTAGAACATCCCCTCTTTTAAAACTAAAAGGGGGAAATGAAGGAGCCTATAATCAAGGAGATAGCTAAAGATTGCGGTTAGCTGAGAGCCATAAAAGATGTTCTAGTTTCCACCTGCTAGTAATACATTATCCAAAGAATCTTTGTATGCCCGTGAACACTGTGTGACGCACCTGTAAGCTCGAGCTGTAAGCACGTGTCCTTGTTAAAGCTATATGTATATAACTGGGTGAGTTTAGTTAGTGTGTGTGGGAAGAAGAAGAAGGTGGTGGTTGGAGTTAGAGCATTTGGAGTGATTGCTGGAGCCGGAGAGAGAAGAAGAATAAAAGACCTTTTTTCATTTTCATCCTGCCTCCGAATTTTCCTGTGGCGTTTGTTGCTCCAAGTGGTTTCCGCTTCAGGCAGCAACATCTTCCTATCCCTTTTCCTTGAGAAATCACTTAAGAATACTTAAAATTGCAAAAAAAAAAAAAAAAAAAAAAAAAAAAAAAAAAAAAAAACAAACACTTTTCCTGATCCTTTCATATATTATCTTTTTAAAAGGTCTCTGGCCACTTTTATAACTTAGGGATATATTTTTTTGAGAATTTGGGTGCCACCCTTTTGAAAAGTAATCATCAGGGAAGATTGAATCCCTATCCTGCAGTCTCTAGGGGGGGATAAGAAACTGACATTTGTAGGGATCTGGCTCCAACTTAGGTTAGTACCCTCTGCCATGAAAATAAGAGAAAGCTTTCTTTCCCCTTGCAGAAGACCAATCAGCAAACACGGAGGCCTATGCAATCTCTATTCTGGCACTTAAAATATCTCCCATTTCTTGTTTCAGTTGTGCTGAGTTCATACTGCCTTCTGGTCTCCTACTTTTTCTGCAATATCCTGAACACATTCTGCTTTAATTGTTTCATTTTGGGGGATCATTTTTGTGTTGACAGTGTAAAACACTCCATTGTAGACTATGGCCTTTACACCAAAGAAGTCTATATTAATCTGTGTCGGGATCTTCCGGATGCTGTCTGCCAAGGGGATGGGAAAAACTCTGGCTTTGGTTGCTTACCACGCCCTGTTGCAGACTGGGGCTAAGCAGGAGGCGTGGCTGTGACATATCGTGAGAACTGGTGTTGGGACCTTACACTGTCTGCCAAGGAAATGGAAAAGCTCTGGCTTTCTGGCTGCTTGCCACATTACCACGCCCTGTTACCTGACCTAGGCTAAACAGGGGGCGTGGCTGTGAGAACCAGAACTGCCCTGCTGGTCACTGATTGGCTATGGCCCATTATAAAGCATTGTCCACCTTTTCAATAAACGAGCTCCTACACCCTTTGACTGGACTCCCCGGTATGTTCCTGTGTCCTTTGAGGGTGGGGGAGGGAATATCGGCGGCCTTCACTCTCCCAACCTAGCCTCTTCATTGGGGAAGACCTCTCTGGCCTCTTTTGCTGGACAAAACAGGTCCATCCCGGGTACAGTGAGGTTAAAGACCCCAACCCCTTATAATACTTCGCAACAAACCGGAACCGCCCAGCTGGTCACTGATTGGCTATGGTCCATTATAAGTACAGTCCACCCCTTCAATAAATGAGTCTTTGGCATCACTTCTGACCCAAACTCCCCAGCGTGACCCTGTGTCCTTACAAAGGGCAGGGGAGGGCATGCTAGCAACTCGTGTCCTCTCGACCTGTCTTCGCCAGGTAGGCTACCCCCAGTCCTTCTCTGCCGGACAGAGAGGGACTTCTTTTGGGCCCAGAAGGGGATTGGCTAAAGACCTTGGCCCCTTACTGTAAGTTTGTGACAAATCTATATGAAGAAAACCACATATCAAAACACCATGTCATAAATCCTCAGTTGGTACAGTTTTACTTAATAAACAAACAGAAATCCAGCAGTAACCAGAAGGAGAGTAGAAAGAAATAAAATAAATCCACTTGCATTTCTTTTGAATTTATTTAATTTTTAATTTTTTAGTTATACATTATAGTAGAATTATTTTGGCAAATTATTCATAAATAGAACCTAATTTATTCTATTTAGAATCGCACTCTTGTGGTTGTACATGATGTGGAGTTACCCTGGTTGTGTACTCAAATACAAGGCTAGGAAAGTTATGTCCGATTAATTCTACTGTTCATTTCTCTTTGTCTAATCCAAGAGATTTCTGTTCTTCCCCTTCCCACAGTCCTTTGTTTTGGGTTAGTATCCACATAACAGACATAACATTTGGCCTTTGTTTTTTTTTTTTGTTTTTTTGTTTTTGGTTTTTGACTGGCTTCTTTCATTTAGCATGATATTTTCCAATTTTATCCATTCCCTGGCAAGTGCCATTATTTTATTCGTCTTTATGACTGAGTATTATTCCACTGTGTATATGTACCACATATTCTTTATTCATTCATCCATTGGAGGACACCTAGGTTTGTTTAATAGCTTTGCTATTCTGAATTGTGCTGCTATAAACACTGATGTGGCTGTATCACTATAGTATATAGACTTAAAATCTCCTGGAAGTATACAAAGAAGTGGGATAATTAGGTCAAATGGTGGTTTCATTCCATAAGGAATCTTCATAACTTTTTCTCTGGTTGAACCAATTTGCAGTCCCACCAACAATGTGTGAGAGTACCTTTCTTCCTATATCCTTGCCAAAATTTAGTGTTACTTGTATTCTTTATAACTGCTATTCTGACTGGAGTGAGATGGAATTTCAGTTTTAATTTGCATTTCTCTAATTGCTAGAAATGTTGAACATTTTTTCATATTTTTGATCATTCATGTTTTTTATTCTATGAAGTTTTTTTAATTTTTTTAGTTCTTTTGTCCATTTATTGATTGGGTTATTTATTTTCCTGGCATCAAGTTTTTTGAGTTCTTTATATATCCTAGAAATTAATGCCTTATCAGAGGTACAGGTAGTAAAGGTTTTCTCCCATTGTAGAGGAACTGTCTTCACATTCTTGACTATTCCCTTTGTTGTGAAGAAATTTTTCTGTTTGATACCATTGCATTTATTGATTCTTGATTTTACTTCTTGCACTTTAGGAATCTTATTAAGAAAATCAGATCCTAAGCCACCATGATGGAGAGTTGGGCCTACTTTTGCTTCTAGTAAGTGCAGCACCTGCATTTCTCATGGATTACCATGGAGGAACTAAACCTTTCTGGTTTAGGGATAACGTGTCTTAATCAATGAATACTTGAGGAGCAAATACTGCAACTCAGTCATATTAGAGACTGATATATTATTTGTGGTTGAATGTATACCATTTGAGACCATTGTCAGATATAAAATAACAAAATGTTTCTAACTGCATTAATTATATATACATTTTATTTTAAAAATTATGAATGGGCTAGGTATGACAACCAAAATGATGTTATTCCTAGAAGTTGTTCCTGAGTAAAATCTCACTATCTTCTATAACTATATCTTAGTGTTAAAACTAAAAACTATCTTGTTTCACTTTTATTATTCTGTTTTTAATTAAGCCTATGTTTCAGTTACATACAAGAAATAATAGTAAGTGATTATAAGACATCTTATTTCTTTAGTTTTATTACAAAACAAATGTTTTACACTAATTCTAAAATATAATTTTTGTTTATAAATTTCTGCCCCAGAGGAAAACGAATCTTTAGATTTTAGATATTTAAGAATTACAGATTGAATTAAAGATAGTGAGATGATAACTTGTGATGTCTAGAATTTTGAGATGAAAAAAGTAATGTTTCAGTTTCTGAATGCAGTGTTAAAATCTATTTCAGAAGCAGGAATGGTGGTCTATGCCTACAATCCCAGTGCCTCACAGGCTGAGGAAGAAAATCAGGAATTTAAGCTTATCCTCAGCAATTAGTTAGGCCCTAAGCAAATTAGCAAGACCCTGTTGCAAAATTAAAATAAAATAAATAAATAAATAGCTACAGATGTGGCTCAGTGGTTAAGTGACCTTGGGTACAATCTTCAGTACAAAAAAAAAAAAAATCAAAAAGAAATAAAGATGGAAAAATTAAGCTATTTTGCAACCTAGGTGTCTTGAAAATGTAGTATTCTTATTCACAGTCCTTATGATTGAATGGACTTATTGAATAGTTCTTGCTGGGGATTTCTCACATGTCTGTACCCAGATGGCAGCTGGTCTGTAGAACTTTGTGGGGCTGGGACAAGATTATTACTTATGTGAATGGTGGGGCTGAAATGTGCCTGGGACATCAGTTGAACCAACAGCACACATACATCTAACCTCTGCATTTAGTTTAAGCTTATCAACGTATGATTGCTGTGTAGTTGCTGTGTTATGGGGGGTAGCATCACAAAAACATGTATGTCAAAGCAGAAGGTTTAGGCAGAGGCTGCAAAATCAAAATTTCTTTCTTTCTTTTCTCTCTTTCTTCTTTCTTTCTTTATTTTTTTCTTTTTGTAGTCCTAAGTATGGTTGATGTTTCATTTAAACTGTATTTGAAAAATATTTTGCAAAAGATTAAAAAATATCAAAGAAAAACAGAGTATAATCAACTAGTGTGTATGATTTTCAGGGGGAATATTGGGAAATAATTATTGTAGAATATTTTATTAAAATTATTCAAACAAATAGTAGTGATGTGGGGTAATTTTATTGGACAGCACTCTATAAAGATAGTTTACCCTAAAAAAGATTGCTTACCCTCAGCCTCACAGGCTGAGGAAGAAAATCACAAATTTAGTAGCTTCAATCTGACATATTTTTTACATCAAATTTGTAAGACCAAAAAAAAGCAATAACAAGTTATATATTTTTAAAAATATAGGTATGCCAAAGTAAAATTTTGTGATTTTTAGAGTTTTTGTTTTATAGTAAGTGCTATAATTTTATATCTGATTTTGGATTTAATCAGAATTTCACAGATTATAATAGCAAATCTGATGCTTTTTTTGAGAAACATATAACTTATCGGTAGGGTAAACATTGTTAATTTTTGGTATATTTTCAAAATTGTACAGTCTCACTATTATATAATGCTAGATAATTTTCTGTACTCCATAAATAGTCCCTACACCTAATAGCAGAAACTTTCTCATCTCCAATTTCCTCAGCCCAGAGAAACCACTATTCTACCAGTCATGGAAATTTCCTATAAATGGAAATATACAATGTATGGCCTTTGTGTCTGGTGTCATTGATTAAACATAGTTTCATCTATGCTGCATCATGTAACAGTACATAATTATTGTTATAACAAAACTGGTTTTATTGTATGAATATGTTCAATTTTACTGTCCACTAAGCAACTGATGGTCATTTGGGTTGTTCCCATTTGGGGGCCATTATGCTTGTTAAGTTTCGAAGGTCCTATCCACAGCTGAAGTTGAAATTAGACTGCCATTGTAATGGTATTAAAAGATATGTCCTTTAAGAAGTGATGAGGCCATATGTACCACACCCTCAGGATGAATGGATGAATGCCATTATCACAGAATGGAGTCTTTATCATGGCAGTGGTTTTCTGATGGAAAGGATGAGTTCAGCCCTTCGCTCTCGTGCTCTCACATATGTTTGCTTAACTCTCTGCCATAATGATGTGGCATGACCACCCCATCAAATACTGGCACTTCTTAGCAATCAGAAACATAAGCCAAGTAAATATTTATTATTTAGACATTACCCAGTTTGTGCTATTCTGTCTGGCAGAACAGCAGAAAATGGTCTGAGACAAGATTGCTATGGATATTATTTGTGTACAAATACATTTCTAGAATGTTTCTAATTTTATGGCTGGGTTATATGGTAATTCTATGCATAAATTTTTGAGAAATTTTCAAACTGTACTTTGAAGTGAATGCACCATTTTATATCTGTCCAGTGATGTAGGAGGGTTCCAATTTCTCTATATAATCTTCAACACTTGTTATTGTTCATTTTTTGTTGTTGTTGTTGTTTTAATACAGCTATCCTAGTGAGTTTAAAGCATTAACTCACTGTGATTTTTACATGAATTTCCCATGTGGTGAATGAGGTTGGGTTTATTTTCAGTTGATTGTTGGACACTTATATGTATGTTTTTTGGAGAAATATCTGTTCAAATGTTTTGCTTGTTTAAATTATGTTATTTAATTTTGTATTGTTGAACTATAAAAGTAATAAAAGTAATTTAAATATTAAGGTTATACTTTTTTTTTTTTTTTTTTTTTTTTTTTTTTTGGTGATTCTGGGGATTGAACCCATGGCCTTGTGCATGTGAAACAAGCACTCTACCAACTAAGCTATATCCAAAGCCAAATACTAGAGTTTTACAAAAATATATAATATATAAATATTTCCAAAATTCTGTGGCTTTCTTGACAGTTTAAGCACCAAGATTCTTGTTTCTCATTTTGCTGAAGTCCAAATATTCGTGGATCTTGCTTTTGATTTTATATCTAAGAAAGCATTGCCTAAAAGATATTAATGAATTTAACCATGTATATTTTTTCCTGAGAGTTTTTAATTGTTGTTCTTACAGTTGAGTCTGTCTGTGATCTGTTTAAAATTAACTTTTGTTTATAGTTTAAGGTAGAAATCCAGTTTCCTTCTTTCGTATGTGGATAGCCAGCTGTCCCCACAAAATATTTTGAAAAGACTTTTCTTCCCAATTGAATTGTCTTGGCACCCTTGTCAAACAACAGTTGAGCATAAATGTATGTGCTCATTTCTGGACTCAGAATTCTATTTATTGATCTATATTTCTACTGGAACCATATGGTCTTCAATATTGTAACTTTGTAGTAAGTTCTTAAATCAGAAAGTTTGAATCATCCAACTGTACGACTTAGACCGAGATATCAAATTATTTGTATCCAATTCTATTGATGAAAAATAAATCACACCAGAATCAACTTAAGTAGATTGCATAACAGAATAAATACAAGAATACATGATTCAATAGGGTATTTATTTAAAAGCAAGTACCTCATAAGAGGAAAACAGGCCCAGAAATAGTTTATCTTAGACTACTGATTTCTCAGCATGGAAAATACTTTTTGTGAGTAGTCTGCTAATAGACGTAACATTATTGCAAAATGCTAAATTGAGAATATAAATAATAGAGTATATTCAGGTATTTTTAGATATTTTTTTCAAAAATAAAAAGTAGTATTGTTGCTATCACTTGTTGCTTTGTTTTACTTTAAACAGAATCAAAATAAAGAGGGGAATGATCATAATTATTTGCCTAATACAAAGTACATTCCAAGTTTTCTTTCAGAGTATGGGAATTAAATTGTAGATTTCCTTAAAAATTAATTAATTAAGCTTTATTCCAACTAGCTGAGAAATTACCAAATTTGTATTTTCCAATGTAATTCTCACTATATGATGGTCAGTGTGAAGTTTCTTGCACATGACTGGGTCAGAAAAAAATTCACCCATGGTGTACAATAACTATAGACTAAAAATAAAACAACAAAAAAACCCTCCAAAATTATCATCATGCCTATTTTTTAAAAAAGCTAAAAATACCTCAATTGAATAACAATAAAAATTTAGGGAAAACTTCACAAAATATATTAATGCAAATGTCAGTTAATTTAAAAAAATGGGGATGTACAAGGGGTAAATACCTGTTAATTTTTATTTTAATATTAGTGGTGAAAATAGATATGTCTTGATTATCGAAATACTATTTAGGGAAACATAGTAATTTATTCCATTAAATAGTATGCATATTATTAAAATCTTTTTTTTCTTTGGTTACTTTTTTTTTTTTTTTTAAATTTAGCTATTTATTTGCTTATTCATAATGCCCAAGTATAGCATCTTTTTACATACAACTGCTTGTATACAAAGTATATATGTACCATTCAGATCTTCAATCATGCATTTAGGATAATGACATCCATCTCATTCAACCACCAATTTTTTTTGTTCCCCCCCTCACTCCCCCTTTGCTCCCTCCCTTCCCCTCCCTTTCATTTGATCATTCTAGTATTCCTCTAATCCTGTGTACCCCCATCAAACAACACTGTGAACTAGCCTCCTTATATCAGAGAAAACATTCGGTATTTGGATTTTTGAGACTGACTAATTTCACTTAGCATTATATTCTCCAAATTCATCCATTTACCTGGAAATGCCATTATTTTATTATCTCTTATTGCTGTGTAAAATTCCATTTTGTATATATACCACATTTTCTTTATCCACTCATCTACTGAGGGACATCTAGGTTGGTTCTACAACCTAGCTATTGTGAATTGTGCTGCTATAAACATTGAAGTGTCTGTGTCACTGTAATATGCTTTTTTTAAGTCCTTTGGGAATAGACCCAGGAGTGGGATGGCTGGGTCATAGGGTGGTTCCAGTCCCATTTTCCGAAGAAATCTCCATACTGCTTTCCATAGAGGTTGCACCATTTTGCAGTCCCACCAGCAATGTATGAGTGTGCCTTGTTCCCCACATCCTCTCCAACATTTATTGTTGTTTGTGTTCTTGATAGCTGCCATTCTGACTGGAGTGAAATGAAATCTTAGAGTAGTTTTGATTTGCATTTCTCTAATTGCCAGCAATGTTGAGCATTTTTTCATGTATTTGTTGGTTAATCGTGTATCTTCTTCTGAGAAGTGTCTTTTCAATTCCATAGCCCATTTATCGATTGGGTTATTTGTTTTTTTGGTGTTAAATTTTTTGAGTTCTTTATGTATTCTAGAAATTAGTGCTCTATCTGATGTGCATGCATTAAATATTTGTTCCCAAATAGTTGGCTCTCTGTTCACCTCACTGATTGTTTCTTTTGCTGAGAAGAAGCTTTTCAGTTTAAATCTATCCCATTCATTAATTCTTGGTAATAGTTCTTGTGCTACAGGATTCTTATTAAGGAACTTGGGGCCTAATCCGACATGTTGGAAATTGGAGCTTACCTTTTCTTCTATTAGGCGTATTATCTCTGGTCTAATTCCTAGGTCCTTGATCCACTTTGAATTCACTTTTGTGCATGGTGAGAGATAAAGGTTTAATTTCATTTTGTTGCATATGGATTTCTAGTTTTCCCAGCACCATATCCTTTCTCCACTGTACATTTTTGGCACCTTTGTCTAATATAAGATAGCTGAAATTATATGTATTAGTCTCTTTGTCCTCAATTATGTACCATTGGTCCACCAGTCTGTTTTGGTGCCAATACCATGCTGTTCTTGTTACTATTGCTCTATAATATAATTTAAAGTCTGGTATGGTGATGCCCCCTGCTTCACTTTTCTTGCTCAGGATTGCTTTGACTATTCTGGGTCTCTTATTTTTCCAGATGAATTTCATGACTGCTTTTTCTATTTCTTTGAAAAATGACATTGGAATTTTGATTGGAATTGCATTAAATCTGTATAATGCCTTTGGTAGTATGGACATTTTGACAATATTGACTCTACCTATCCAAGAGCAAGGTAGGTCTTTCCATCTTCTGAGTTCTTCTATGATTTCTTTCTTTAGTGTTCTATAATTTTCATCGTAGAGGTCTTTCAACTCTTTTGTTAAGTTGATTTCCAGGCATTTTTTTTTTTTTATGTTATTGTAAATGGGGTAGTTTTCATCATTTCCCTTTCAGAGGCTTTGTCACTGATGTACAAAAATGCCTTTGACTTATGGGTATTGATTTTGTATCCTGCTACTTTGCCAAATTCATTTGCTAGTTTTAAAAGTTTCCTGGTAGAGTTTTTTGGGTCTTCTAGTTATATTATCATGTCATCAGCAAATAGTGCTACTTTGAGATCTTCTTTTCCTATCTGGATCCCTTTAATTTCTTTCGTCTTTCTAATTGCTCTGGCCAGAGTTTCTAGTACTATGTTAAATAGCAGTGGTGAAAAGGGGCATCGCTGTCTTGTTCCAGTTTTTAGAGGGAATGCTTTCAATTTTTCTCCATTTAAGATAATGTTAGTTCTGGGCCTTGCATAAATAGCCTTTATAGTGTTGAGATATGTTCCTGATATTCCTAGTTTTTCCAGTGTTTTGAACATAAAGGGGTACCGTATTTTTCAAATGCTTTTTCTGCATCTATTGAGATAATCATATGATTTTTATCTTTAAGTATATTGATGTGATGTATTATGTTTATTGATTTTCGAATGTTGAACCAGCCTTGTATCCCTGGAATAACCCCACTTGATCGTGGTGCACTATCTTTTTGATATGTTTTTGTATCCGATTTGCCAGAATTTTGTTGAGGATTTTTGCATCTATGTTCATTAAAGATATTGGCCTGAAGATTTCTTTTTTGGATGCATCTTTGCCTGGCTTTGGAATTAATGTAATATTGGCCTCATAGAAAGAGTCTGGAAGAGCTCCCTCTTTTTCTATTTCTTGAAATAGTTTGAAGAACATTGGTATTAGTTCTTCTTTGAAAGTCTTGTAGAACTCGGTTGTAAACCCATCAGGTCCTGGACTTTTCCTTGTTGGTAGCTTTTTGATGACATCTTCTATTTCTTCGCTTGTAATCAATCTGTTTAAATTGTGCATAGCGTCCAGATCTGGTTAGGCACATCATATGACTCTAGAAATCTGTCAATGCATTCAGTATTTTCTATTTTATTAGAGTACAAGTTTTCAAAGTAATTTCTAATTATCTTCTGTATATCTGAGTTTGTGTTTGTTGTGATATTCCCTTTTTTATCACAAATGTTAGCAATTTGAGTAGATTTTTTCTTTTCTTCTTTTCATTAGCATCGCTAAGGGTCTGTCAATTTTGTTTATCTTTTTCAAAGAACCAACTTTTGGTTTTGTCAATTCTTTGAATTGTTTCCTTAGTCTCAATTTCATTAATTTCTTCTCTGATTTTACAAATTATTTCCTGTCTTCTGCTGCTCTTGGTGTTGATCTGTTCTTCTTTTTCTAGTGCTTTGAGGTGTGATGTTAAGTCATTTTTTTTTTTGCTTTGAGGTGTTTTTTCTTTTTTTTTTAAGGAATGAACTCAGTGCAATGAATTTTCCTCTTACTACTGCCTTCATAGTGTCCCAGAGATTTCTATATGATGTATCTATGTTCTCATTTACCTCTAGGAATTTTTTAATCTCCTTTTTGATGTCTTCTTCAACCCCTTGTTCATTCAGTAGCATGTTGTTTAGCTTCCAGTTGTTGGAGTAGTTTTTCTTATCCCTTTTTTTGTCGTTCATTTCCAATTTCATCCCTTTATGGTCTGATAGAATGCAGGGTAGTATCTCTGTTTTTTTTATATTTGCTGAGAGTTGCCTTGTGACATAATATATGGTCTATTTTGGAGAAGGAGCCATGTGCTGCTGAGAAAAAAGTGTATTCTTCTACTGAGGGATGAAATATTCTATATATGTCGGTTTTGTCTAAGTTATTAATTGTTGTAAGGAGACCTAAGGTTTCTTTGTTTAGCTTTTGTTTAGATTATTTATCCATTGGTGAGAGAGGTGTGTTGAAATCCCCTAGAATAAATGTGTGTGGTCAATTTTATTCTTGAACTTGAGAAGATTTTGTTTGATGAATGTAGGTGCTCCATTATTTGGGGCATATAGATTTATGATTGTTATATCCTGTTGATGAATGGTTCCCTTAAGTAGTAAGAAATATCCATCTTTGTCCCTTTTGATTAGCTTTGGCTTGAAGTCTATCTTATTTGAAATGAGAGTGGACATCCCTGCTTGCTTCCGCAGGCAATGTGAGTGATAAGACATTTCCCAGCCTTTCACCTTCAGTCTATTGATGTCTTTTTCTATGAGGTGTGTTTTTTGGAGACAGCAAATTCTTGGGTAATTTCTTTTAATCCATTCAGATAATCTGTGTCTTTTGAATGGTGAGTTTAGGCCATTAACATTCAGGGTTATTATTGAGATGTGATTTTTTTATTACCATCCATTTTTATTTGTATTATGATCTTTAGCTTGATTTGGTCTCTCTTCTGGTTGGTATTTCCCTTAGTTTAATATCTCCCTTTGTTGATTTTCGTTGTTATTTTTCTCTTCTTCTTCATGAAAAATTTTGCCCAGGATGTTCAGAAGTGCTGGCTTTCGAGATGCGAAATCCTTTAACTTTTGCTTGTCCTGGAAGGTTTTTATTTCGTCTTTGAATCTAAAGCTCAATTTTGCTGGATATAAGATTCTTGCTTGACATCCCTTTTCTTTCAGAGCTTGAAATATGCTATTCCAGGATCTTCTTGCTTTTAAGGTCTGGGTTGAAAAATCTGAACATAGTCTGATTGGTTTCCCCCTGTATGTAATCTGCTTCCTTTCTCTTGTGGCTTTTAATATTCTCTCCTTGCTCAGTATATTAGGCATTTTCATTATAATGTATCTTGGTGTGGATCTATTGTGATTTTGTATGTTTGGTGTTCGGTAAGCCTCTTGAACTTGGTTTTCCCATTCATTCCTCAAGTTTGGAAAATTTTCTGTAATTATTTCATTAAATAAATTACTCATTCCTTTGGCTTGAACCTCTGCCCCTTCCTCTACCCCAATCACTCTTAAGTTTGGTCTTTTTATGTTGTCCCATAATTCTTGAATGTTCTGTTCTTGGTTTCTTACCATTTTTGCTGTGTAATCTGGATTTTTCTCTAGGATATATTTTGTCTTCATTGTCTGAGGTTCTTTCTTCCAAGTGATCTACTCTCTTGGTGATACTTTCGATTGAGCTTTTATTTTGGTTTATTGCTTCTTTCATTTCTGGAATTTCTTTTTGGTTTCTCTTTAGAGCCTCTATCTCCTTATTGAAGTAATCTTTTACTTCCTGTATTTGTTAACGGAGTTCTTTGTCAACATGATATTTTGCCACCTGTATTTGCTCCCTCATCTCATAATTGAGTTCATTCTTAAGTTCTGCATACATTTGGAATATGTAATATCTAAATTCCATCTCTGTCATTTCCAACTGTGCATGCCATGGAATCTACTGAGGAGGTATATTGATTTGTTTGTGTCACTTTCTTCCCTTGTTTCTTCATATTGATTGTGCGTGTATTCTTCCTGCACTGTGGGACCTTGACTATTTTGATTTTACCTTAAAACCTTATGTTGCTCCTGTAGTACAATGCTATCAGATCCCCTTATATTTCCTTTACACTTTAAAATCAAACACTTTCTATTCAGAGAATCACAGTTTGATCACAATGTGCAGATTTAGTTAACCCAGATATTGTTTCCAATTTACTCTGTATGCTTCTGATGGGGTTTTATAGTTTCAAGTAATGGACACAGAGCTGATATGTTTAGGAAGAAAGAAGTGAATGTATTGACTTGTTCTTTCTTAGAAAGTATTAAAAGAGAATTCTATGGAAGTGGTTTAGTATCAGCAGATGAGAGAGAAAAGAGAATGGAGTGAATGATTAGGTGGAAAGACTGATTTATATATAAACCTAATTTATGCAGCATTTGAGAGAAGAAATAAAGATGGAAAAGAAAAAAAGAAAAAAAAAAAAAAAAAAGAATAAGAAAAAATGACCAAGGAGTGGAAATTAGTGTAAGAGAGAGGAGAGAGAGAATGAGTCTAGAAAATAGAGAATAAACTATATATAACACCACTTTGCTATATATTTAAATTGTACCCATTCTAAAAAAATCCCAATTTCTGGGTATAACTTGTTTTTGCCTAGTTGATATACAATGACAGGGTGTAAATAGGGAAGATGAAGGAAGTAGAAAAAATATAAAAGTGAGAAGGAAGAAAAGAAAGAAAAAAAAGAGGAGCAGAAGCAAACAAACACACTGTCAATCAAAACAAAAACAAAGCAAAAACAAACAAACAAAAAAACCCCTAAGAAACAATAAAACAAACAAACAAAAAGAAAAACGATGAACCCAGGAACAAGTCTCAAACCAAATGGATCCTTGGAATCCCTTCTTTTTTCCCTTCCAGTTTAAGCCAATTGACCCAGATCATGTCTAGTCAGCAGTCCTGTTAGTGGAGTCAAGGCTGCACCTTTGGCCAGTTGCAGAATGGCACAGTAGAAGAGTGAGTGGGCTTATGCTCAGGTTGGGCCCTGCATGCAGCAGCAGGGAGCTGCCACTCTGGGCCCTGGAGGCCAGGCAAACTGGTGGCTGGGTCTCTCTTTCTGGGCGGGTGAGTGCCTACCTTTGGCTCTGGTCGCAGCTGGGAAGGTCGCACTCCTGGTGGGAGTGGAGGAAGCCCTTCCCCAGGTCTGGCCCTGCATGCAGCAGCAGGGAGATGCTACTCTGGGCCCTGGAGGCCAGGCCTATTAAAATCTTTTTAAGTATTAAATTAATAACATTGTTTGAAATACATAGACATTAAAAGATTGGACAAGATTAGCTAATATGTCGGGATATTATAAGGGGTTGGGGTCTTTAGCACCCCCCCGTACCTGGGATGGACCTCTTTTGTCCAGAAACAGAGGCCAGAGAGTCCTACCCCAACGACGAGTCTAGATTTGGAATGTAAAGTCCGCTGATATTCCCTCCCCTGCCTTTAGAAGACCCAGGAACATACCAGGGAGCATGGTCACCGATCAGTGCTGGAACTCAGTTTACTGAGGAAGTTGGACGGTCCTATAGAGAACATGGGCCAATCAGCAGAAAGATCATAGGGACACATAAGGAGCATGGGCGGATACCATTGGCGGAGCCATTGGCCTATCCTTGGGGTGGTTTCAGTTCTCACAGCCACACCCCCTGATTAGCCTAGGTCCTGTAACAGGGCATGGTAATATGGCAAGCAGCCAGAAAGCCAGAGCTTTTTCCATCCCCTTGGCACACAGTGTAAGTTCCCAACATTTCCCCGTTTTGTTTTTTTTTTCCAAAATGGGACTCCCCCATTTTGTTTTCAAAATTGGGTGTCCATCTTACTTGAGAGTGTGCCTGTTTTAGGTTGTTTTCCCTCTAGAAAATCTTACCCGTCTTTGGCTACCACCCTAGCACTTCAGGTGGACACACCCAGGGCCAGCAAGTGGCCAGGGGAAGTACATGGGACAGAACTGTCGCCTTTGGGAAAGCTTTTCAATGATGGCTGGTTTAGACCTCCACATCCTGTTAAGGACCATGGCCAAGTTTGCAGGGCTTTCACTCAGCATTGCTGAAGGCAGCATATTATAGGCAGACCACCAAGTTGTACCAATTTGGTCCAGTCATAAAGGAGTTGAACAAGTTTGTTGATTACACAGGGCCCAAAAGTGAACACAAAAACAATGACAGTCAGGGATTTCACAGAAAAGGGAGAAGATAGGGATTAGACAGATATAAAGTCCAGCATGAGAAAGTAACCGCTTGAGCTAAAGTCGACCCATTTAGTTCAGTCCAAAGGAAGCTGTCTAGAACAAAGTCCGGACAGTTGTCACAGGAATAACACTCTTCTCTCAGGAATAGACATAGTCCCTCTTCTTTCATCGCAGAGGGTTGAAATACTGACAAAGGAGGGTCCAAGGCAACAGTGCTCCTGATGAACATCAGGATAGAGATGATGAGAAGTCTAATCACAACGAGACAGAGGGTCCATCATGTTTTTTTTCATTCCTGTGGAATAAGGGAAAAAATCACCCCTCATGAGCATGTGCTCTTGGGTAGTCATTTTGTTCTAATTGGCAGTATTTGAGGTCCCTAACAGGTATCCAAATAGGGTTGGTTCTCCAATTTGAAAGACACATAGGTAGGGCGTCTGGTTGGACCAATGTCTCTGAAAGGCAGTCAAAGGCTGATGCTTGGAAAAATTTAAGCATCGCTGTTTTTAACTGATCATGGGGGCTGCTTCCCCCTTTTTGTTTCATTAATTGGTCCTGGTGATATTGGAAGTCCTAAAGCTCCTCTTGGAAGGGGCAATTTCTAGAACAGGTTGGGACAGGTGCAGGATTTTTACAAGGGTTTTCAGTGGACAGTTTCTCAACATGTTTCAATTTTTTCCTGGACTCACTCAAAATCACCTGTCTATACTGACTGCCCAATAGACTTTGGCTTCATTTATCAAGGACGGAAGATTTTATAAGAGAAACAAAGAACATTAGTACTGAATAAATGTTGTAGCATCTGGAACATGTCAATGTATACTATGAACATGGTAGCAGTCAATAAATTAATGTTTTAAGAATTTTTTTTCTTATTATCATAGATTAAGCTTTGATTTATATCAGTACATTAACATTTGACCTTAGGAAAAAACCTTAAATAGCTTTTCCTGATTGTTCTATATACTTATTTAATCAACTCTTACAGAGCTTTTATATAATCCCTTTTTGTTCATAATTTTAAATAATTTTTGTAATAATTTGAATTTAGTTAAACCTTTTATCTCAATAAAAATATTATTACTTGCAGTACTCCCAACGGAAACAGCTGAATCCTTTGATCCTCTGTATATATAGAAATCTCTTATAAACCTTTATATAGACTCATACACGTCTGTTAACTGCTTCATGCATATAGAATTAGACCTGTTGAAATTTTAATCTGTTTCATTGATAACAAAGACCAATTTATGAAAACAATCAATAATGTTACTCGATGTGTAGAATTTGCTAGGATAAGAAGATACCCTGGAACCAATGCTGAAAAGGGATGGTTTATTGGGGTGCCACGTGGCACGGTAGGGGACAAAAATGGCATGGAGGGTAGGGAAGGTGATGGCCAGGGCACCCTTTAGCCAGGTTCGCTAGCCAGGCTGAAGCACCTGGGAAATGTAGTCTTTTCACAAAGTACCTGGGAGGTGTGGCCTTCCACCTAGGAGGTGCAGCCTCCTGCCCGGAACCCAACACAATGGAATTTAAGGAGTTATCTGATGGCATATTTAACAGTTAGTATTTTAACCTTGAAAATTAATGTCTAACAAACAAAGTTACTTATAAATTTACTTTTCTTACATTTACCCCAGAGAAGACACACAATAAAAAGGCAGAAAAACCATAGAATACAAGACAAAAGAGAGCAAGAACTAGGAATTATTATTATTATTATTATTATTATTATTATTATTATTATTATTGATGTGGCAGTTCACTCTAGTAATCCAAAGGAGAGAAGGCACATCTTGGGGCCTTGGAACTTTCCAAGTTGTGCATCCCCTTGGATGGCATTTTATCCTGGAGTTCTAGAGCGAAGGTCCAGCTTTAGAATTTGTGATGGTAAAGAACTTTTAAATCACGTGAGTTAAAGGTATTTGGATCCTTATTTTAAATTTTCATGAGCGCTTAGTCTACACACACATAAACACACAAACAGAACACAAGTGTACACACAAACACAACCAAAACATCAATCTGGGTGCACAGAATTAGAATTATGAGCTCAAAAATCTTAGAAAAATCTTGGCTGAGGTCTGGAAGGGTGGGAGAGACTGTAATTGTGAGCAAACTTTTAGGCGCTTTTTTCTAATCTCTGGTACAATCATTTTGTTAAATGTGCCATGATCTGTTCACTCCTCGCCAAGCTGCGGGCCCAAGAGCCCTGGGCTTTTCCTCCGTAAGGCAGGGCATGGTCGCCAGAATGGGTGGAGGGGAAAACCTCTCGTGATGGAGAATTGAGCAAGGTTGCCCAGGCTTAGGGCTCAGGCAAATTGCCTTGGCTTGGCTGTTTTGGCGCGAAAGTCTGGGCTCAAGGAACAGAAGTCTGTTCGCGCTGCAGCCAGCCAGTGAGAGTATCTAGAGGACACATTCTATTTGCAGCTGTTGGGCTCAGACAAAGAATGCAGGCTGCTCGCAGCTGTTGAGAGGGGCGAGATGTGCAGGCAGGAGAAAGCTGGCACTTTAGCCATAGTGAATTGGCTCGTCCTGTGGGTTGCCCCAGCTATTGCCCCCGGGGAACCCTGAGGGAGCCAGCACAGTAGCATGAACCCCGCGCTGGTTTAGCCAAGCTGCGCTGGTAGCTGGCGCGTCCCGCCATGCGTGGTTGCAGGAGATGATGTCAATGGTGCGACCATGGCAGCGCTTTTTGGGCGGCCATTTTAGGCGCCATTGGCAGCCCCTTGCCAGGTGACTCTGGTTTGGATTTTATTTGCCTCTGACTGCGGGCGGCGGCACTTTCGCCTTTGCTCCCTGTTGCGCCCGCAGTGCCCCAGGCTGACCCTGCGGTGTCCCAGCCTGCGATGCCCAGTGTGCACCTGGCCCCGCCCCCATTGATTTGGATGCAAGCTGCAAGCCGCTCGCCAGGCGGGCCGAGACACAAGCCCACGCCATGCAGCAGTACACTTTTTCTTTTCTCCGAACCACGTAACTGCGAGCCTTAGTGATGGCGGCAGCCATGTACCTGGGACAAAAGCCCTGGGCCACGTGGCAGCGGCAGCAGCCCACCATCTGTACACCCCTAGCGACCCCATATGGTCACCACCCACATGTTGCTGCAGAGGGCAGCTGTTCTTTGTTCTTAAGTTTGGGCCCATTGTGAGTTTTTTCAGCACCCAGGCTGGCGCGCCCTTCAGTGAGCGCATTTTTCCCAGACATCTTTCCATTCTCCCCTGCCAGGCACATACAAAAATTGCAGATTTACTCACGCAGAGGTTCCAGAAAAGGGAGAGAAAAAAAGAGAGAAAGTGGATGAGAAAGAGAGAGGAAGATATATGTTTGCCTCATTTTCTAGAGGATGCCTCTACTCAGAAGGCCCTATTTGGCTTAAAGGATTAGCCCAATCCGTCGAAGTTCTGCCCCGCGCTTGGCTCCACTTTGTTGCGAAGTTATAAGGGGTTGGGGTCTTTAGCCCCCCGTACCCGGAATGGACCTCTTTTGTCCAGCAAAAGAGGCCAGAGAGGCCTACCCCAACGAAGAGACTAGATTGGGAAAGTAAAGGCCGCTACTATTCCCTTCCCCGCCCTCAAAGGACACAGGAACATACCAGGGAGCCCGGTCACCAATCAGTGCTGGAACTCAGTTTATTGAGGAAGTTGGACAGTCTTATAGAGGACATGGGCCAATCCGCAGAAAGATCATAGGGACACATAAGGAGCATGGGTGGATGCCATTGGCGGAGCCATTGGCCTATCCTTGGGGTAGTTTCAGTTCTCACAGCCATGCCCCCTCATTAGCCTAGGTCCTGTAACAGGGCATGGTAATGTGGCAAGCAGCCAGAAAGGCAGAACTTTTCCATCCCCTTGGCAGACAGTGTAATGTCCCGACACTAATATACGATTATATTATCAGCATAATACTATGGATGTAAATTGCAAATTTTAGAGATAAATATTTTAGACAAATATGGAAAATAAGATTAAAAATATCATCAGCTTATGGTTGGAGTAATGTGCTAAAAGTTTAATGTGAGATAAACACACACTTGTTTAGAAAACAGATGGTTGAGTTACTCTTGAAACAAGAGGACAAAGAAACCTTGGTAAAATTATAACAAAGCTATTTGATATTCAAACTACAAAATTATAAAATGATAAGCATACTATTTATATGCAATGACTGTAAGGAAGCCTAAATGAGAAGAACTGGTTGGGAAGGTAAACAAAAAACAAAAATCCAGGGACAATGTGTGGAAGACAGGTAGAAAGCGGAATGTCAAGATGAGGGAGGAAAACAAAACAAAACAAAACAAAAAAAACAACAACTAAGTTTTGTGGCATGAACAGGAAATGTACTAAATGACACTGATGTAGCATTTGATAAAATGGTAATGTTCAAAGAACATTCAACAATTTAAAAACAAATGGATCTCATTTAAAAATGGGAAAATGATCTGAATAGACCTTTCTCAAAAGGAGGTATACAAATTATAAAGAAACATGTGAAGAAATTCTCATCATCATTAGTTATGAGGAAAATACAAATCAAAACATAATGAGATACCATTTCACGACAGTCAGAATGGCTGCCATCAAGGTAGTCAAAGATAACAAGTGATAGGATTTGGAGGAAAGGGAGCTTTTATAAACTGTTAGTAGGATATGAAAACTGATATAGCCATTACAGAAAACAGTTTTGAAGTTTTTCTACAAACAAACAGACAAAAATCACATCAACTTTGTGATCTGGCTATCCCTCTTCTGGGTATATATCCAAACGAGATAAAATTAATAAATCAAAGAGATACTCACTGTCCTCTGTTTATTGCAGCAATATTTAATTAACAGATATATGTCCATAAGCAAAGGAAAGGATAACAAAAATGCTGTGTATATACAAAATGAAACGCTATTTAGTCAGAAAATAAATGAAGTGCTGTGACTTGCCACCAAATCGAACGGGAAGCTGTTAAGTGATATTAGGCAGACACAGGGAGATGAATATAGCATGTTCCTACTCATGTGGAAGTTCCCCAAAAGTTTCTATCAAGGAAGAATAAATTAAAATAGAGATTGATAGACAACAGGAAAAGGTAGGGGAGAGAAGGAATGGCGGGATTCTGAATAATGGGTACCAAAATATAGTTAGATGTGAGAAATAAGTTTTGGAGTTCCATGGCATAGTAGGTGACATCAGTTTAAAATCAATCAGCGTGTTTTATGAAGAAATAGAAGAGTTTGAAGTCTCCAAACAGAAAGAATTTAGAAGTAGTAGGTAAAAATGGTAATTGCCATTACACATTGCATGTATATGTATTGAATTATCACACTGTACCCTATAAATCTGTACTCAATATAAGTCAATTAAAGGAAAAAGAAAAATTAATTAAAAGGACATTCAAAACAGAATATGATATGAATTTTTTGGAGATGGTATGTATAAACAATTCTGTATAGATCTAACAGGGAATGAAGAAAACTGGTACTGACAGAAAGAAAAAAATATATAAGAATGATTGAAATCATTTCTGTACTTACTTTTTTATAAAGTGAGATTGATCATTTAAAAAATACTTAAGGTTGTCATATAGATACAGATATATATTTAAAATTTGGTTTTTTGGATAATTTATGTTTGTGTTTGTCAGTTTGTTCCAATATATTATATATAATATAAACATATATATATATTTATTAGTTTAATATCATTAAATATTTTATTTTTAAGAAGTTTTTATTTTTCCTTTCCTAACCCCACAGGCACTGGGTTTATTTCTTTATGATTTTTCCAATTACAAAAATAAATACATTGTTGACCAGTGTAATAGAGGAGAAGAGCCAAGGTTAAGTGGTGGGGAGGGAAAGAGGAAATATGGAGGTGCGATGGAAAAAGTTATGTTCTGTGTCAAAATGAACCCCACTATTATGTACACATTTAAACCAAGCTTGAGAGTTACTGTACTTACAAGACAAATAAAACTGTTTGAGTTTGTGTAATTCAATTCAAACAAAATAATAAAAGCTCTAATATAAGGGGAAAAAAAAAATCACAATAAGTAAAGCCAAAATGCATTTCAGCCATGCAGACTTTGTGCATAGCCAGCCTCCTCTCCAATTGCTTATATGGTGGCTAACTTTTGCTTCATGTTTTATAGTGTTTGTTACCATACCCTGTTCATTTTTAAATCAAAATGAATGCAACTGAATATATCTTCTGTACACTATACTATAGTCCTGTTCTTTTGCATTGTTTACTTCTTTTTATTGTCACCTATTTGGATTCTGAGAAAGTTGTATACATTTGCAATAGAAATTATCCAAATTTATTGTAACACCTACATTGAAAGGGCTGCTAGAGAAACTGTGAAAGAAATAACTTACAGATGACAAGATCTTCTGAAGTGCCAAGTTGCTCCTCACTTTTAGGTTGTGAATATACTATTCAATTTTATGCTATTTTCTTTCTCAAAGAAACAGCATGGCTTTTGTAAAAGGTAAAATGCTTTATTCTCAACTCACCAATAATGTTCAGAAGCAAATTTGTACAATCATGATATAATAAGATATTTCTTTCACTCTTTACATC
Organism: Tamias sibiricus; assembly: GCA_025594165.1. Lineage (NCBI taxonomy): Eukaryota > Metazoa > Chordata > Mammalia > Rodentia > Sciuridae > Tamias > Tamias sibiricus. The sequence goes on from CM046662.1 coordinate 146,562,967, forward strand.
ATCCTTAGGGGGTGCGTAAGAATGAGGGTTGGCTGATATTTTCTACTCATTAATACGTGGAAATCAAATGCAGCAAAAAGTATTATTTATACCAAGTCATTCACCAAGACTGTGTTGGATACTTTTCTTAATTTTATGTGTTTTATAAGCTTGAGGAAAGGTAAGCTTTACAAAAATATTAAAATTTAATATGTATCCTTTAGGATATGAAGTAGTTGTGACCTTTATTTACAGAGATATAGCAATTAACTAATTAATATACTCATTAATATTTACAGCTAAGCTATATCACATATCCAATTAAATTGTTTTTTCAAACTTTTCATAGTAATGACAGTGAAAGCTTATTATTATCTTACAAAGGTAGTATGGTGGGCAAGGTCAGGGAAGGTATGATATTCAAGAAAATCAGAAAACAACTGTATGATACTCCTGAAGTTTTGAATATTCTCTCTGATATGTGGTTGCTAACCCACAACAAGAGGGAGTGGGGAAGAGAAGAAGAGAAGTTCACTGGATTAGACAAAGGGGAAGGAAGGGAAGGGAGGAAAATGGGAATAGGAAAGGCAGTAGAATGAGTAAGGCCTAACTTTCCTATGCTCATATAAGAACACATGACCAGTGTAACTCCACATCATGTAAAACTACAAGAATGGGATCCTAATTAGGATGTTATACTCCATGTATATATGTCAAAATACACTCTATTGTCATGTATATATAAATACAACAAATAAAAAGTAAGAACAATTACAAGCTTTTTATTCCTCTCTACTTCTTTTATTCAGAATACACTCCTGTTTCAAGAAGTAGAATTTTAGAATCACATAAAACAACTTATATTTCTGAAATTTTTATCTCTCCAAAACACCTAGTCTGTTTCTTTATTTCTATATTTTCCATGTTGCTTTGCATTACAGTTGCCATATTGATTTAGTAAATATTTTATTAACTGGGAGATGATATGACAATGATTATTTGGTAACAAATTATCATCAGAAAGAAAAAAAAAATTGGTCTATTTCATGGAAATTGTCTTAAGATAATTGAATATACTTTTAACAATAGTGGATGTGTTTAATTGAAGAAGCAAAACAGAGGACAACATTTCCCACCTGAAAATGAGACAAATGACATCTGACTATATTGGTAATGATAACTTTCTCTCTCTCTCTCTCTCTTTCTCTCTCTCTCTCTCCCCCCTCCCTCCTTCCCTCCTTCCCTCCCTCCTTCCTTCACTTTCCAGCATCCCTATGCTGTCAACCAACCATGGAACAAAAAATATTAAGGACCAAACTGTCTATATTATATATGTACAGACTTTTTATTCATTTTGATTCCCTAAACAATATAACATATTTACATAGCATTCATATTGTATGATGTACTGTAAGTAATCTAGAGGTGACTTAAAGTTTTGGGATGATGTGCACAGGTTATGTACAAATGCTACTTGATTTTACATAAGGGACTTAAGCATCCATTGATACCCATTGTGGATACTGACAGACAATTGCATGTTTTCATCAAGACACAAACTAAAATGTGGAACTTCTTTTCACTAAAAAAGTCTATTCTATCACATTCACAGGGCTAAGAAGAACAACAACAAAAGCAGATTCTCTAGATGTATTAATTGCAGCATTAGCATCAATTCAACATGTGGACTTACTAAGGGTGTGTGAAGAAGTTAGTGCTCTATTGTTGGGACTATGTCTGCCAAGGGATAAAGATTTGACTGCTTACCACACCTTTAAGGACCGGGGCTAAACCAAGGGGTGTGGCTATGACGTAGCGTGAGAGGCTGAACCGCCTTGCTTGCTGATTGGTTAGTTCTAGGCCTATTTAAGTCAATGCTTGTTCAATAAAGCGAGTTCTCCGGACATCCCGTGAGCTATACAAGACTCCCTAGATGTGGCGTGTTATCTGTTCAAACAGGCAGAGGTAAGGCATCTAGCGATTTCTGTCTTAAGCTCGCCCCGCCGGGTGAGTTGCAATTCTTCTTGCAGGCAGGAGGAATTCCCTTTAGGGCCCATAAAGGGAAGCAACTCAGAACCTGGCTCTATTCATAACTCGGACCCCGGCACTCTATCACTCAGGGTTATCCTTCATTCATATATTAACTGATGGCCATTGTCATCAGTACCAATAGTAGCGGATAACAAATTGTAGATTCCTCACACAGTTTACTTTATTACTGATTCCAAATTCATATTAGTGAGGGCTCTTAATTAAGTAGTGATGTGGCCTCTAGTGAACAAAAAAATAAGAAAAGAATATCAGATGACTAAAAATTGTCAAGATATCCAAATGATTGCCAAATCATTCTTACAAGACATATAGCTTGGGCCTTGTATGGAGTTGCATTGCTGTCATAACGATTACTTGGGAGTCTGAGGCAGGAGGATTGCACATTTGCAGGTAGCCTGGATACTTAGCAAGATCCTGTCTAAAAAATAACAAAGAAAAGGGCTGGGAATACCAGTTAATGTGGTAGAACACCCATGGGATCAATACTGAGCACTGCCAAAAATAAAAAAAATAAAAATAAAAAAAGTAATACTGCTTGGGTTCACACCCCAAGTCCTTCCACAAACCTTGAGTAATGTAGAAACCACAGCTGCCATGTAACTCTCTGGATTTTGCAACTTTTAGCACTCATTGTCAGTACCCTACAGAAACCATTAGTTCTTTACCATGGAAGCTGCTACTAACAAAGCTTCTGCTGTACAAAAGAATAATCTGTTGTTGTTGGGAATTATTTTTTTTTTTTTCTAAAAATCTCTTAAGTCAAAGTCCAGAGCATGTGTCCCTAATTTCAGAAGCATTAGTTCAGTACCCAGGCTATTGATGCAAGTAAATGAAGGAAATTGATTATTTGTTATTGAAAGTGAGCAATATGAATTGTATTGCCTAAGTTGCAAAACAAGGGAATATATTTTTGATGACAGAGAGCCAAAATAATCTACATCTTATTGGCAATATACCATTACTATCATAAAAACAAAATAAAAAAACAAACAAACAAAAAACAATACAACAACACACAACAAAAACAAACAAACCCAAAACAGGCAGCGCACATGAAGATCGCAATCATCATACTCTCTAAGACTAAAACTCCTAGACTTAGCTGTCCTCACCCTGCAAATCTTCTCAGGTCTGTTTCAAAACCTTCTTGCTTATACCACTACAAACCTTCTTCAAGCCCCATCTTTGGACCCCAGATGCAGTGTCCTTGCATCTCCATGCCTCCACTGCTGCTTCCTGGCAATCTAGCTACTTCACAGTGGTATGAATGGCTTTTAATATGTTCAAATAACTTCAAATTGTTGCCATGCTTAAAACCCTCTCCTAAAAGCAGAAAAACTTTGTAATTTTTTACCATATATACAAATTCCTACCTGATTTGTCTCCCCTCTTGTTCTCTGCTCTTATTTACTTCCAATTCTGTACTCCCTTTCCCTTTGCATTTCTAAGGCCCTCCTTCTTTTTCTGGAAAATTAATTCCTTATGTCTTTGCTTGGCTTCTTTCTTCTGGTGATGTCAATTACAGATTGAATATCAGTTCCAGAGGCAAACAGTTCTCATTTATCCTTCATAAAAGAATAACTACAGTAATGTCCACCCAACTTTATGTTCTTCAAAGCATTACCAAAGAGGTAAAGTTCCTCCCTCTCTCATGCTCATCCATGTAGCAATCATGCCTATAATAGTGCCTAACATAGAGAAGAACTCAATAAACCTTTCTGATGAACTTGGTAAATCTAAACTCCAAGTCTTAATGATAATGTTGTCCGTTACCCTCAAATAAAAGTTGATATAGTAGATACTGGTTTAGTTATGGAAGTTCACTTTTAGTAGCTCAGTATACAGTTGTATCCCCTTATCTGTTCTATACCATTGTTTATTTATGAGAAAGTAGATACTGTATAGAGAATACTGAAAATAATATGAATATTCATTTGAGAATTTTTCTACACATCAAAAATTAATATATAGAAATTTTTCATGTTTAAATAATAATCTGAATAATTATTCTTGTATATACATATATTATTCCTGTATATAAAATGTATCATCATATATTTTATTATTATTATTATTGTTATTATTATTATTTTTGGTACCAGGGAATTAATGAACTCAGGGGCACTCGACCACTGGGTAACATCCCCAGCGTGCACCACCACACCCAGCTATTATATTCTTCTTATATTATCCTTGTACATAAAATTCTTGCACATAAAATGAAAAGAATGAGAAATGAATAACAAAGATGATATATGAGGTTTTGTCCTATAATCATTCTATGAGCATCTTAAGTGATTCTAGATGACTTGTAAAGATCTTATTTTGTCATATTTTGCATTACTTTCAATTCTTTGAAAGGAGATAAAAAATATTCACTTAGCAAACTTGTAGATGACAGCTAATTAGAATTAATTTAAATATAATAAATAATACAATATAGTCAAATTGGCATCAAAGTGGAAGAAAATTATCATAACTTCAACAAGATTAAACTTAACAGGGTAAATAAAAGAAAAAAGTTTTCAGATTCAGAGTATCATCAGCTCAATTTGAATCTTTACTCTTGAGAAAAATATGCTTTACAGGGGAAATAGAGTCTTTGTTTTAATAAAACCTTCTGTGTAATCTATTGACAATAGAATTATCCCTAAAAGCAATAGCCTGACCCCATCTGGGATACACTTACAGTGAGAGGACAATGCATTTTAGAATAAGTTTTGATGGCATAACATATGTATAGAAGGAAAAACAAATTGAGATTAATTGAATGCTACATGAATATTGCAAATAATCTCTGTAATTTGAGTAGTCAGAAGAAGTTCTATAGAATGCAAAATGGAAATAACACCCTCTGCCCTATTAATATATATGATGAATATGTGCTAATAAAAATAAATAATTTTTTAAAAGAGTACAAATTTAGCAGGAGAGGAGGATGTCAGTTTAATAAAACAAAGATCCATAATGAAACTGAACCCCCAAAGAACTATCTGCCCTTCTCAGTTAAAGTATTGAAAAAAAGCCCTTTCTTCATCTTGAGATGGGACAAACTAGAATTGGTCAGTTACTCAAACAAAGTGCTGTACTTCTGCCATATACTTATTTGCAAAAACAAAACAAACCAAAAAAAAAAAAAAATGGATAGGCAACAACATAGCATTGGAAAATCCTGTTTGTGGCTTAGGAGATATTTCAATATAGCAGAATATTCCCTGCAGCTTTTAGATGAACATAAATGAGCACTGAAAGATCAGGTTATTTTCTGAACAGAACCTTTTACTAACTAGGTTAAAACTGGGGAATCTCATTATTTAATTTTGTGTAGGAGTTGGACACAGGCTGCTCAATGGATATGTACCTCTGCCTAAGAAGAGAAAGCACATAAAAATGTGACAGCTTATGTAGTTTATCACAGTGTGTGGGTGAGGGTTACAATACTGGCAGCGAAGCTGAAATGAAATAAAATGATCATTTCCTACAATTAATTCTGTGAGGTAATGCTCACTTGAAATTGAGACATTATTAATTTATAAATATGGGCAGTAAAATGCAAGTTTTAATAGTGCATTTTGTTATCTTAGAGAAATGCAGTATTGATTCAAAATGTAAGAATTTCCTTGTCTAAGTTAGGATGTTTACAAAGAGTTAACACACTCCTCTCACTCTGTATTCCAAATTACTTCTGAAAGTAATATCCATATTGCACCTTGAAGGAAGGCCTAAGCAGTAAACTTTAACGGCTGCCTGAGTTGGCAATCATTTCATACAGATAAGACACTGCACTGGAAATTGCCCTATAAATAAGATCCCTTACAGAAAAATTAAAATGGAATTCACATTATTGATGTTCACTAGCAGCCATAAGAAACAAAAGGGAACCAGGAAGTGGCACTTGTTTCAAATCCTTCTCAGAGGCACCTGAAGGACACCCTCAAAGTCAGCTTTGATCAATGGTGAAAAGTGGTTTGTCCAGCATTTGGAGTGGCCTATAATATATTTAGAAGCCTTGAGGAATTTGACTACTGAATAGGAATGATCTAGACATTAGATGCCCCACAACACATTTTTAACTGCATGGGCCATTAATTCACCAATACAGAGATTTCCTGCTGAATGAAGTGCTTATCATCCTTGCTGGTCCTCTACCTCTTCTCCTCCACTCCCATGTGTTGATTTTTGCATTTACTTCACCTTTAGGACTTATATGCTCTGAGAGTTTTCTGTTGTTTGGACTGGAGGAAAGAAGGTTTACAACCTTGCTCTTATTACCAATTACATAACCCTCTTTCCAGATCTGCAGGTTGATATGAGAACTAAGACTTGAAATCACAATATCTGTGTTGTGTTGGTTTTCTATATGACATAAATGACTGCTGTGATATTTAGTGATTGCTTATATTAAGTTGTTCATGTGGAGAAATAAATATGCACATGAACATATAAACATTTAACCTATAAATCCAGGAAAGACACAGAACTAACTGAACGGGGAGAACCAAGAGGTAAGAGAATGAGGACAGGAAAATGACAGCAAGAGTTAGATGAAGACATAGAGAAAAGAGGAGGAAAAAAAAACTGGAAGGATAAAGCAAATGGAAAAAATAATAAAGCCAGAAATGCACAAAACTGTAAGAAGATTTTGTACCAGATATCACATTTATAGTGGGGACAAGTGAAATGAATTATTAATGGCAGCATAAAGATAAACATGTTAATAGAAACTCATTTTGATCACATCAGCAGAACTGAAACATTTCCATTTTCTACAAAAAAAAATAAGAAAGTAATCAGTGGAAAATGAAAATTAATGTGAAATAGAACAAAGACTACTGACACCAGAGTTCAGCCCAGAGCTGCCTCGTACCAGCTGTGGCCCCCTGAGGAAGGTTTAGTGCCAGCTCCTCCTCTGAGAAACCTCACTCCAGGGAAAATAGTAAGAATGATAAACACTGTACATGAATTATTTAATACAGTGTCTTAACATGATAAAAGTTCAACACTAATTGTTATAATTATTGAAAATACAGTATAAATTCTAATATATTTTTAAGATTTAACTCATTAAAAATAGTTGAAGACATGATTTGAGATTAAAATAGATTGAATTTATGACAGAAATATAGTCCAAAATGGAATCCAAAGTTATTAGTTGTATGAATTATTACAAGATACACAATCTTTCTAATATTAAGATAGTCCATCTACAAAACGGTGATGATAATGCCATCAGATCATACGGAAGTAAATAAAAAACTGTAGAAAACCAAAATTTGCATGTTATCTGGATAATTTATAGATTGCAATCCTTAAAAAAATCACAAATATGCCCCAAGTTATTAATCATATTTCATATCAAGAATCATAAAGCTCACCACCTAGGGATTGTAAAGTGTGTGCAGGATAAGATTAGACAAGCAACGAGGACTGTGTCGTAGCCTGGATTTAGATGTACTTTGTCCTCTATCTGGACTGATGGGGTTGGTAAAACAGTTTCTGTCTGATTCATTCTCACATGAGTTTGCCTGTTTAGTAGTATGTGTGGATGTTTTCTATGTTGATAACTGAATGCAATAAGATTATTTACATGTAAATGTATGTTCAACAAATTGAAAAAAATTGCTGTGCACATATTGACAGATATAAAGAGGAGTGTATACAAAAGAGGAGTACAAATGTATAAATATCTTTGGTAGACAAATTTTGAAAAATCTGAGAAGTTTATAAGAATTATTAGTAGAATAATTGAACAATCAGTGATTGCTTTATTTCTAGAATATCAAGAAGCAAAGGTGAAAGAGGTAATACCTACTACTTAAGGCAAGGAGGATCTGAAGGATGCTTTCTTCCTGTTCTCAATAATAAGAAAATTTGGGTTCCTAGCAATGTTAATGCTCTGTTTCTGAAAGAAGTACCTTCCATTACATCATTGATTTCTCATTTAGAAGCAGTCTATGATTTCTGTTCTTTAATTATTAGATTTACTTTATTAATCATATTCAGTTGTAGTGTAATGTAGTGTGAAGAATATAAAACATTTCCTGTTTTGGTCACTGCCTTTTAATAAGAAGTTTTCTGCTTAAAGGGCTTATAGTGTGGTAAATTGTATCAGCCTATGGTACTTCAAGTTGAAAATCAAATATAATGCAAAAGTATTACATTTTTTCTATGACAAAAACCTCACAGTCTATTTTACTACCATGAAACCCTGAACTGAAGTCAACATTTAGACGCATGTGGAGTTTATGTGCCCTAATTGGTCCAATGATGAGGATGCCCAGACTACTTCAAGGTTTGAAAAGAGATACCTCTTTGGGGATTCATGGATTGAAGGGAAAATAGTTAAAATTAAAGATTAACAATACAGAAACACATGCTTAAATGTTTATATTTCTTTTCATAGGGGATTTATAACAAGTAATATTATAATATCATTCAGGCAAAAAGTCAATGTCTTGCTCAATCTTGCTTATATTTAGGGATTTCAAATTGTACAAGGATCCATTCTGGAGAAAATTCTGAGATTATTTGTAAAACTAGACTTGACTCTTGGGAATTACATCAGTCCTATGTCTTTGCCATACCATTCAGGAACTTGTGTGCAATGAGGAGTAGTGCTCCAAACGAAGAAAAGTAAAAATGGACACTCTGAGGGACCAAAGACAACAGTTTAAACAAAATCTTCAAATTAGCAGAAAATAAAGCTTTAAGACCTGTTAGAAATTTCATGTGCCTAAATGCAGCAGTGTACAATGCCATTTTCATATAATACTTAGACAAAGTATTATTAGACAGTTTTACTTGAGTAAAAATATGATTAAATGTATTTGGAAAGCATGAAGTTCAAATCATTCCAACAGATTTCTTTCACCAAAGGACTTCCTAGGGCCTATATATTGATATAATTCCTTCTGAATTTCAGGAGGAATGTAAAGAAATCAGAATTTTCCAAACTTACTGTAAGAAGATGTCTAGAAAGGCACCCTGATATTCTATTGTTACATATTTTGGAGAAGGAATTCGTAAGAGACATGTAAATTAGTTGGGGAAATGTGAACCCCAAGGCTAGATATGAATGTAGTAGTGACTTTATGAAAGCTTTAACTTACTACACCAAAGAATTTGGGTTATATAATTTTGGAAATTTTAGTACGTAAGAATAAGCTTAGCTTCCTTTCTAAAAGGGAAAATCTAACAGAAGATAAATGAAGCAAGTGGACATTTTTCTGATGTAATTAGAAGTTTAGATTAGATCATTAATTTCCTGGATTGCATATACATATTTCTACTAAGTATATATGCATGCATATATACATATATATGAATCAATATATGTACACATATGAAATTATTGTCTACTAAACATGATGTGTGAGATATTTTATATTACTTTTTATATTGTATTAGCATTCTATATTCTATATTACATATTATGTATAGTTTACACTGTCAACATTCGGTCTGGAAAAACCCATAGCAAAAATCCACTGATCTATTTTATATTCTGTCATTCTTCACATTCAGTGCAGGTAAGCATTACCAACTGTCCATTAGAATGTAGCAACAATTACAGTGAGTTTTAATGTTAATTCCTCTTTATTGTTTTGGTTACACAAATCTATCAAGTAAAGAGGAGACCACTCAGATCAAGTAAAGAGGAGACTACATATTGTTATGAATATCAGAAGGGTGGTTCAATTAGAGGCTATATTTGGAGAGAAGAGTTATTTTGAACCCTTCTGAAAATCATGAATACCACGGTGGAGGGAAGCCAGACAGGACAGAAGAATACAGTGAGACACTTGAGTTTTTTGGGAAATGATAAAAAGAACAGTGTATATAAATATGCAGCAGCTAAAACGAAATCCGAAGAATCTGCTCAGCCATTTGAGGAGGCAGCAAGAAAAACCATCCATTAACCTGAATAGCCTCTCATCAGACACCAAACTTGCTGGTTACTTGATAGAGGACTTCCCAGCCTCCACAATTATGAGATATAAATGTCTGTTATTTATAAGACACCTAGTATGAAGTATGTGTTTATAAAATCTCAAATTGACTAAAACTTTGAGCTACAGATATACTTAAAAAATTTAATGGTAAAACTGCACTAAGGTAAATTAAATAGAATTTTATACTATTTAATCTTTTCCTTATTCTTAGAATTTATCCATCTACAAAATGTACAAACGAAATAATGTATTGAATACCCGCTCATAACTAGCTTGACAAAATTTATAAAATAGTGTTGCTACTAGGAAATGAGAGCAGACTATTGATCAAATATCATCCAGATTTAACTCAGAAGAATATTTCTTGTTTTACAATGGCTTTTCTTTCTAGGATTCAAATTGTGTATATTAGATGAGTGATGCTTATTTTCCAAGTCATCAATTTTTGATGAAATTGTTATTCAGCTTTTCTTTGTATGGTGTTTTCATTCAGCACTTCACCATTCTATTGTCATTTAATAAAATCTTATTTTCTTCAGAGATAGGCATATGGTTGAATTTGTCATGGAGTTTTGCACTGCTTTAAAATTTATAATGTATTATTCTTGTATTTTTTTCACAGCTTCTTTCATTTAGTGTGTAAACTTGCAAATACCATTTGTACAGGGCATCCTATAAGAATAAGTGTATTTTCAGAGACTATTCTTGGGTTTGATAAGGTCTCATTTAGATGAGTGCCCTTGAATGTAATTAAGACAAGGTAAATGACATTTGCAGAATAAATCCCAGGAAAAAACACACTGATGCTTTCTTAATTTTTATAACCACATTTTTTTCAATGATTCCAATGTACTCATTAAACAAGTCTTTGTTGGATCTATGTATAAAATTTGTGGTGAAAATGCTTTGTTTTCCAAGGGTAGAATATTTTTATATAATAGTCAATGATGTTGGTAACCTGTAAAATTAAAACAAAAAAACATTGTTTTTAATTAGCTATAATAAACAATTATTTTCAAGATTGTGTTATTTCTGTTTCATGTCTATCTTTCTTAAATTTCTGAGATTTGTACTATGAATATCATACAGCTATTGTCACAGTATCTCTACATATAAAGCAATGGAAAATCTTATTGCCATGTTAACTATCAGGTTTGCTTTAAGTCATCTTTATCTTTGGTCTTGATTCTCTTAGCATCAGATGAACTTAATTTGCCCATTACCTATAAGTTGGCAGGTGGTCAGCTGAATGAAGCTGGCTTCTGTAACTCAGTTGGACTGGAGTGACCGTGATTTCTTGTCCATAAATTGTGTCTATTGCATCATTGACCTGGATTAGAGATGGTAATAATAGAGGTGAAATAGAAAAAGAGGGAAAAAAATGCAATACTTTTTATGCCTTGGCTGAGAAGTATCATGTTAACACTTTCACTTTATTAAGTTGACCTAAGCAACTTACATGGCAAAATAAAAATATATGGAATGACAAAACACACACTACTCTTCATACACTTTAGTGCAAGGAGGTGCAAAGACATATATCACTGGGCATAAACCACACAGAAATGAGCAATTAGAGCCAGTAGTTTGATCAACAACAGATCAGTGTCTATTTCATTGTATTGTGAATATATTGATATTTTATTTTTATATAAAGATATATTTCACATGGAATTAACTACCTCTCCTAAAAGAGTGAATATTTTCTAATTTATTAAAATTTCAAAGGTAAATTGATAAATTTTTAGTCTTCAGAAATGTAGGAAAAGAGTTTTAGTATATATTTCAGAGTAAGATAATTTAAACTAGGTAGAGTATATGTCAATTTAAGTCTTATATTTCATAGTACTTTGCAGAAATGCTCAATATACTTAAGGACATATTGGAAAATAATAATAAAGGGTTAAAATGGAGTATGGTAATTACACCATAATTGCTAAAATTACAATATTTCTGCTTTTAACTAAAATTAACATTATTTAAATTAATAACAAAAATATTATAGAGTTTTCAAAGAACCTAAAATTGTATTTACATTATTAATATCAAGACTTCATTGAATCAGGTAAAATAGGTGCTATCTACACCCTCTATAACAACACTTTCCAGGATCTTAGGAATATAATTCATTCTCATTCTATTTGCACATGATTTTTACTATTAATATTATTAGGTAATCCATAACTTTGACACTTATTTAACTGAAATCTAAAGTAAGGTGAATTTATATCAAAATTTTCCTGATAAGGCCATAGCGAATACGGGAGGGGGAAATGCCACCTCTCATTTTCTTGATAAATTTTCTTTATATCAGACATTTCTGTACTAAAGCAATTTCCAATTAGCCACAACTGGAAATAGTATTAAGTTTGAGAAATCTCAAAGTATAGTATCTTCTGGAATTATGGAATTATTTTCTTAATTTTTCCTCGTGTAGACTGTCGCTTCATGCACATGAAATGAAACAAGCAATCTCAGCAAAGTCTTTGGACATTAGTAAAGAACACTAGCATCCACTGCCTGACTGCCTGCCTGTCTTCCTCTCTTTTATTCTTTTGAATTAAGTGTGAAATCACTAGCTTAAGACATACAGGGGTGAGTTTCTTTTATGCTGTATCTTCACCCTTAAAATGACTTAAGGCAGCACTATTTGAAACATCTTTGATTTGCTTCTGCAAAAGACAAGAAAGGTCAAGGGATTGTTCTATAACTAGTTGGTCATCCAAAAATAAGTTTACTTCAGACTCAGGTTTTTTATGTTGTTCAACATTCAAACAAACTCTAAATAATACTCACAAAGAAAACAAAGCTCTGAGGACTACTACATGGTATGGAAAGGCTTAATGATCTCTCAGCAGACTCTTAAAACACAGATGTGTGAGTAGTGATTTAGACTCAAACTATATGAAGAGCAGCAAATAATATCAGAGGGAGATTTAGAACATGCATTTTCCCAAGAGTTAGTGATCCAATTACCATTAGAGCTATGGGAAAGAGACTTTCACTTATCTCTAGACAGCATAATTTGAAATGATCATTTCAGTTCACTTCATCACATTTATATTTCAGTCCTTGGCTATAGACTCTCATGTGAGGACGTCCAGGATACTATTATAGGGTTGAAAGCATAAAACCACAGTGCAGCATATTCGATAAAGCTGAAAAACAAACAGAAGTGAAATACAAAAGCTAATTCTGTTAATTTGGCTCTTAAATATATCCCAATTTTTGTTAATACTTTGTGTAAAATATTGTTGTAAGTTACTGTGTGTGGCGTCTAATATCAATGACCTTACCCTCTGTTTTATTAGATGCTGCCTCTGTAGAAACAAACTTTCAGAATCAAGCTAGGAATCTACCTCTTCTCTTCAATCAATCAAAATCAACATTCAGTTAAACTGGAAAGAAAGGCTAAAATCGCTTCCAACATTCCAACATCTCTACATACATCATTTATATAAATAGGTCTTTTATACCTGATGATATTTTAATATTACAGAACAAATTCTATGTTTAAGAGTGAATTATTCTTAAAATGTAAGACTTCAAAGCCCCACTATAGAGATAGATTCACTGTTTGCCATTGGGACTGTGTAAATATACTATTTTCAGGTTTGTATTATAATCTTGTTTCTGGCATTGGCCTTGTTACCTGATAGATTGTACTGAGGATGACTGACCTGTGAAGAAGGGTGGAGGCTGTTTAGTAATCTAAGGAGAAACTTAAGATACATTTGCAATAGATAGATCATATATAGCAATGTAGAGTTTCATTTTCCTCAAGTAAAACAATTTTTACTAAGCTAAAACTCAGATGAATAAAATAAATTAACGTGTGTCCTTGTTTCTCCAAAATGACTTCCTTTTTCAATTGCATGTACAAAGTAATGTCCAGGCTTGGCTCAGGAAAGGATAGGTTAGGTGGAAATATATCTTATGAATAAATATTAACCTGATTTCTTCTCTATCCCTAGTCTAACACCAACTTTTCTTTCTTTTTTTTTTTTTTTTTTTTTTTTTTTTTTTTTGTGGTACTGGGGATTGAACTCAGGGGCACTTGACCATTGGGCCACATACCCAGCCCTTTTTCATAGTTTATTTAGAGACAGGGTCTCACTGAGTTGCTAAGCACCTCACTATTGCTGAGGCTGGCTTTGAACTCATGATTCTCCTGCCTCAGCCTCCCAAGTGCTGGGATTACAGGTGTGTGCCACTGTGCCCGATTAACACCAACTTGTTTTTAAGGTCTTCATTCAAGCATACTTTAATTAAGGGACCTTATTTTACTTTTGAGATTGTGGGTTAGATGTGCTAATCCTAAAATTCTATTTTAAGATAACCATTTGCTTAAATGTGTCTCTCTCCTAGACTTTAACATACAAATCTTGCCTTTTACTAAATTTCTAGTACCTACCAGCATAGTTCTTATCTATTAATTTCTTAGGGCAGCATAAAAATTAACAAGAACTGGGTAGTCTAAAAGAAAAGAACCATATTCTCACAGGTCTCCATGCTAGGATTCCTATAGGAATTAGCAGGGAGTTAGCAGGGTGGTGGTCCTTCAGAAGGTCAAAGGAAAGGATCTGTTTTATGCATTTCTTCTCTCTTTCTGACATCCCTTGGCTTGTAGACACATCACTGCAATTTATGCCTTCTTATTCACCCAAGGTTCTCCCCTACTTCTGTGTCTTCCTATCTCCTCATATGGATATCAAGCTGTTGGATTTAGAGACTGCCCTAATGCAGAATGACTTCATCTTAATAGGAAAGGCAAATGATAGAAGCCAAACACTATTTTTTCATCTTGATTAAATCCCACTGGTTCTGCATTTTTGTCATAACAATGGAATGACTACCAAATACTTACTTTTTATAGTATTCTATGATTTGAAGGTAACTTCTTTTAACAGGTTTAGTCACATATGATGAATTATTTACTACAAATATATTTTGTTCTAATCAACTTCATCTCTGTTTTGAAATGATTTATTATCTGAAATACAATTGAACCGAGAATATGTATTAATTGTGAAATAGATTATGACATTTTTCTACAATACATGATTTGTTTTATAAAAATAGTATATACCAATCAAATACAATATTATTGTTTTCAGAGATCACATTGCTCTATTTGGCAAAATTTTAACATAGAAACAGAATTTAATGTATGTTCATATCAAAATATTTTTATTTTCAAGTTTGTTTTTGTTTGGGAGGAATATCAAATAATGAATATAATGTATCAAACATTGTCAAGACCCCTGAAAAATACTCATTTTTACTCCCACTTACACAAACCAATTCAACTGATGTTTTGGCCTTGACATTATATCCTACTTCAATCTTTGTATGAGTTCTACTTTTTCTTGTCCCCACCTGATACGTTACACTGCACATTCCTATTCCACTGGATATACAATTCTCTGAAATTGCACAGCCTCAAAACCCCGAGAATTGTGTATAAACTACCCTGCTCCAGCAAAGTACAGAGCATTTCCTTTCCAGAGTCATCTTGAATGCTACAGATCCTTGCAAATAGACTTTAATCATGCTTTTGTCTCTGAATTGAATATAATTAAATTCTATTCAATATAGCAGTTAAGCCCCAAAATGCCAGGGTCTTAAACATGTGCCACATTGGGACAATTTCTTGGAAATTAGAAATTAGAATCCTGTATTTTGTAGAACTGAATACAGTTCTGAAAAATGTCAATACCCATGCCAGTAACACAATTTGAGAACATTGTTTTTTCAAGTTGACAATTCCCAAGTGCAATGCCTGTGACAATAGAAAAAGGTTAGTTTTTAAGGATAACAACCAAGTCTCAGTGACTCTCTTGGGGAAAGTTAAGTAAATATAACACTATTTTCCATGTAACACAAAATATCAGGGGATAGACTGAGAAGAAAAGAGGTCTATTATTTTTTCTAAAATAAAGTAAGTAGGTTACTTTTCAGAAAAGAGCAAAAGCTATCATTTAGAAATAGACTTGATTATTGTATTAGTTCTTAAAAAAGAATGAAAAGCCATGACCACAATAAAAACAACTCATGGTGGAGGCACACATATCACATATGACTGGCACTTCTCAAGCAAAAGAACAATGAGGGCAGATTCTCCAAAGATTAATAACAATTATGTGAGGATAACAGAGCATTGCAGTGGGAATAACTGAGCATTGCAATAAAAATACACATTCTGTAGTAAGCCATGGGCATATTCAAAGAGGTTGAGTCAAGGGGAATTTTCTAAAGACAAAAAAGAGGATTGCATTAGTTGTTTTGAAACAAAAATCATTTGTCTCAATGATTAATAACTAGGGGGTCCTCCATCCAAGGAAGAACAGGCAGTTGTGGGCACATGGCCTGTAGAGAAATACTTAAATACGTTTGTATAGGATTCTTGGGACTTCTGTGTAAACCTGTGGTTCAGGCAGTCTTTTTTGATGAGGACTATCTTGCAATCATGCATAAGAACTCTTTCTTCATAACTTTCCTGCTCCACTTGTTATTTATTTACTTTCAGTTATGGTTGACACAAATGATTCCATGTTATTGTAACAACTTTTACATTTCTTTCATCTTCCCAGCAGGTGGGACTTTCCATGCTGAGCTGCCAGCCAGCCTCCCTTTCTGTGTCCCTCTGGAATCATCAACCGTCCTTATTATTATGCAGGGATGCAAAAAATAATAATTTTAAGAAAGAAGATCTTCCCCAAAGGCCTTCATAATCTGATGAAATAGAGTCCTTGAATAAATTGTGTTATGAAAAGAAAAGGCAAGAAAAATACTTTGCAAATATGCATTTATTGGGTTCCAAGAGTGTGACCGACAGGACATTTAAAATCAAATTTGAACAATAAGAATAATCTGTTATCACCATAACTGAACTGCAATAACACCAAGAGAGCAGTTTAGAATTATAGATGAAATTTACTTCTGGGAAACATAACATGATGACCAAAAATTAAGAAGTTTATAAGACCTTCACCCATGGTTTTTTAACAATAATTAGAAGTCAACTAGAGAATAAGTTTCTACATAGGCTTGCATGGTTCTAAGAGTTGATTGTAAGAATTTATTGTTTTAGTGTCAACAACTACAGCATACATGGCTTATTTAATAGAATACATTCAATCAATATCATCTATCTCTGATTGTCCATATGAAATTCTCAGTTCACAGATTTTCTGAAATGTTGCTTAAAGAAGTGTAGCACCTGAGTACTTGATAGTTGAAAGCAAGAAACTGTATGTTGACTGGTCATTGGATAAGTCAGAAAAAAAGGAATACTGACTGACATGCAATTATCACAATTATGTGACTGTCTTCAATAATATTTCCAAAGTAATGTTGTCATAAGTACAAGGTTATACTCTTTCATACATTCACATTTTTAATGTTAATGTTTCAGGATATGAAAATATTTGAGATCATAATTTCAAATGCATAAATACATATCTCTAGATGGTCATAATCTTTTAAAAGATTAAAAATAAAAATAATGCTCCAGGCTCTTTGGAGGAGATTTAAGATAAAATAAAGGATTTTTTTTTTCAGTGTATAAATGAAAGAGAATGAGTTCTGCTAACTTCCTGTTTATTTTTCTTTATCCTTCAAAGAAACAATGGCTCTGAATCTCAGCAGGTATTATATAGGGAACAGTTGCATTTAAGTATTTATGTGAAGTATGCTATAGTTCAGGTGATTCATGGGTAGGAATTCTGCAGGTCTTTCTTGGTAGACCAATCCTCTGTTGTGTCCCAGAGTTTATCAAGGGGTTTTCCATGTTATAGAAAAGCATGCAGTATCTCTAGCTGAACAGATGAGAACTTGTTTCCTTTTATAATGTTGTCTGAAGCATAAGGAAATCATTCATCATATTTAAGCAAAGTCCTGGTAAAATCCCTCCTCTACTGTGAGACATTAGTCAATGTGGTGGTACAGTTTCCCAGATCTCTTGTCTTACTCTTAAAACCCATCCCAGTGCAGACCTTATTATTGGAGTCCTCTATTGCACTTGCATTGGAGATGAAATTCTATATTTGCCTGGTCTGTATTCTCACCCCTTTTTAAGTCATCTTATTTCCCCCAATAACATCTACATGCAAATCTCCAGCTGGAGGTTTTTTCCTGAAATATCCAACATAAAAATAAGTTTAAAGTTAAAAACAACTGAAGGCCATTGAGTTAAAACAGAGGATGAGATTTTCAAGTTACCATTTCATGAACTACAGCACTTACTGACTTTCAAATGTTGTAATCATTTAAAGGACATGAATAATCAAAATGTACAGGATAGAAGATAAGGGTCCAGAAACTATTGAAAGTTTTCTATGTCCTTTCATCCAATATTGAACATAATCAGGCTTTGGAAAAGAGAGGAGGTGCCTAATGGAAGTATGATATCAGCTCAACTACACAAACATAGCTATTTATGTTTTGAAAAATATATGACTATACTCAAATATTTAAGTTGTTTATATGTAATTTTCAAGAGGTTCTAGATATGTTAATAGGACATCCTAGATTACTAGGCACAATTTGTAATATATATATATATGTATATATATATATATATATACATATATATATTACAAATTGTAATATATATATATAAAACACAATTTTACAAATTGTAATATATATATATATATATATATATATATATATATATATATATAAAACACAAATAATAATTCGCCTGCTAGAAAACCAGTAAATACAACAAAAAAAATTTGTTGGCTTTTTAAAAGTTTTAGATTTTAAGGAGACCTTTCATTATTTTGATTACAAAGAAATTAGACTGCTACATTTGTCTTTGTTTCCAAATGAAATAAAAAGAACATATTGCAAACCTGATGTCTAACTCCTTATTTTCCATTACCAGAGTGAATTACTAAATTGTAACATACTTAAAAAGTAGATCATCAGAAATTAAATAAATGAATAAAATACAACTTTATGATACACAACTAAATCAACAACTTAAATGAATCTCATAAGCAAAATATTATCTAAAATAAGCAAGATACAATAACATATATTAGTGTGTTCCAATTAACTGTATGTTTGAACATAGTCAAAACGTGGCTACATATTACTATTCAATGTGATAGTGCTTTTATCAGAATAATGGAATTACAGTTATCTTTGCATCACAGTGACCAAATACCTGACAAGCAAAATTTAAAGGAGGGAAAATTGATTTGGGGCTCCTGGTTTCAGACATCTCAGTTTAACAGATAACTGACTCCATTGCTCTAGGTCCAAGGTGAGATAAAGAACTGAAAGATGCTGAGAAAAGCTGCTCATTTCATGGCAGTCAAGAATGAGAGAGAGAGGGAGAGAGACTCACACAAACTCCCAGAACATGGGCAAAATATAATCGAGTTATTTGCCAGAATAATCATGAGCAGCCCCTAGTTCAGTTCATTTCCCTCTGAAACCTCATGAGAATGATCTGCGTTTCTAACACAATTCTGGTCTTCTGAGCTCCCACCAGAATCACCCAGTAAGCTCAGCTGACAGCATTCTAAGCTTTTCAAGACTGTAACTCTATCCTTTCTAAATCCTCCCACAAACCATCTCTAAAGGCTTCTGAACTATGCTGTCAGATTAGTCAGAGCAATGACCCTACAGCTTGGTACCAATATTTGTATTAGTCATCTTTGTTTCACTCACCAAAATACCCCACAAGAGCAACTTGGAGAAGTAAAGGTTTATTCTGGTTCATGGTTCCAGAGGTTCCACAGCTGAGTACATAGACATGGGTCCAAGGTGAGGAAGGACATCATGGCAGAAGGGCATGGTAGAGGACAGCTGCTCATTTCATGGTAACCTGGAAGCAAAGAGAAGAGGAAGGAGCCACGAGGAAGTTGAACCCTTCCAGGACTCATCCACAGTGACCCACTTACTTCAGCCACACCACATCTCTCTGTAGTTCCATTCAAAATAGGATAAACTGATTAGGTCACAACTCTCATAATGCAATCATTATGATGATAGTTCAAAGGCAAAATGTTATGGTGGTGACATGAGGCATTCCTTCCAAATTTTCTACGTTAATTCAGGAATATCCAGAGGCAAAATGATTATATTATGCAAGCAGTAACCTGATTGATTGGTCCAAACTAAACTTTACCTCCTCTAAGTTGGTTTTGTTGGATATTTTTTGATTACTACAGTGGAAAACTAATACAGATGATGGCCCTTTCAAAATTCTTATCAAACCTATCCCCAATACAACAATACTAAGAAATGTAATCTTTGGGAGATAATGAGATAATAAAGTCATAAGTGTTCTATCTCAATAAATGGAATTAGCACTGTGATATACAAAGGGCTGAAGGTTGCAGGGAACATTGTTTTGTTTTTCCATGCCTTCTTCTATTTAACCACAAAAATAATAACAAATTTAGAGTATTTTATATGGGATCTCTATATGATATGATAGAATTTGTTAATCCTTGTATTAATCTTTTTATTAACAATCTCTTTAAGAAATTTGAGAAAAACTAATTGTCACAATAATATGTTATATATACAATTTGATTTACGTATCAACTTTAAATAGAGATAGGTAAGGGAATATAAAATCATGTCAACACGACACCCAAACAGAAAACACAGATGCCAAAATTCTATTTTAAAAGTAAATAGCAGGTGGGTGTGGTGGCACCTGCCTGTAATCCCAGTGGCTTGGAAGACTGAGGCAGGTGGATCTCATGTTCAAAGCCAGTCTCAACAACTGTTGAGGCACTAATCAACTCAGTGAGAACTTGTTTCTAAATAAAATACAAAACACAGCTGGGGATGTGGTTCAGTGGTTGAGTGCCCCTGACTTCAATCCTTGGTACCAAAAAATATATAAATAGCAGTAACTGAAAACAGTACTAAAATTAATACTTCTATGTATATATTTAAATTTTTATTTTTTATGTGTAGACATGTACATGTGGTATATTTACATATATATATGTATATATATATATATATGATCATTGCTGATGGCTAATAAAACATATGTATATGTATAAACATATATATGCACAGACAGCATATATAAATCAATATAACATAACAATTGAGATAGTTTATAGAGATCAGAAGCAGATTGAATCATATCTTAAAAGTTGATGCTTTGTGATACCAACAAGGATTTTTTATTTTTTAGGTGATTTATTTATTTATTAACCATACTGGAGATTAAACCCAGGGTTCTCTATGATTGAGTTACATCCCTCACTTCTTTTTTTTTTTTTAAATATGGTCTCACTAAGTTGCTACATTTGGCTTCAAATTAGGAGTCCTCATGCATCAGTTTCCTGAGTAGCTAGGATTACAGGTGTCTACCACCATTCCTGACTCCACAATATTTATTTTTATTATAAAGGAATTATACTTTTACTAGTTTCTAAAAAAATATTGATGGTTACAATAGTGAAATATAAATGTAAAACTCTGTAGAAAAACATAAATATTACTCTAATTGTGAAGTCAAATTATTTTTTTCCACAGAAGATAGATAATAGTTTTTGAGGACCAAAGGTCAAAATTGAAAATTTGTTTCATACCTGTATGTAGACAAAAAGCAAATTCCCATTAACTATTCAATGCAATGTTTTGTCAAGTTTTTCTACTAAAGAGAATAACAGAACTTCTGTTTTCTACCTTCTTCATCTCCTTCCTTTTTTCCTCCATACCTTTTTTCTTTTTTGTTCATTGAGATTCAAGATTTATGTTCCATATCATGAAAAACTTATTGTAAATATTTTTCTGTGAATGTTAATCTGCAATGCAATTTTACTCAATTCTTGTACAAAAATGTTTTCTCATAGATATAGATGCTGCCAAATGCAAGGATCAGTACATAAGCATATGTATTTAATTAAACATACTTTTACATTTCTATGTTCCTTCTCCTTTTATTTGCCTTTTATCATGTTATTATATTGCAGATTTCTCTCTTCTAAATAAAATTTATATATAAACATCTCAATTTCATAATTATGCATGATGAGATATGGAAATTTTACTTGAAGTCTAGAAAACACTACTAGAATGACAGTTTGAACTCAGAAAATATGGACAGTGAATATTATGTAGATTTTGCTTTTTGTTTCAACTTCTGACAACAGCTGACATTAATTGTGTTTTAAACAATGTTAATTTTCAGCAAAAATCATTTCAGCAAATTTATGTTTCTTATACAACTATTGTTCTGTCCTTGAAATAATTAAGAAGTATGGCCCAAATGTGCAGTAAGAGCTAAATTTTAAAGTTGTTTATTGTTTTTTAAGTGTGGTTGACAGAGGTTTTTCTCATTCAATCATTGCTATAGAATATTTATGATCCCCCAGAAAAACATATTACTCACATGGAATGCGTAAAAAAGCAGGCATTTCCATCCTCATATCAGATAATGTCGACTTTAAGCCTGCTAGTTAAAAGGGATAAATAAGGAATATTCATACTACTTAAGGGAATCATCCATCCCCAAAACATAACAATTGTAAATATTTATGCCCCAAACAATGGAGCATCTAAGTACATCAAACAAACCCTTCTCAATTTCAGGTATCAAATGGACCACAATAATACTGGGTCACTTTAACATACCTCTCTCAAGACTGGATATATCTTCCAAACAAAAATGAAACAAAGAAACTATGCAAATGAATAATACAATTAATAATTTAGACTTAACATGTATATATAGACTATTTAATCCATCAATGAGTGAATACAATTTATTTCTCAACAGCACATGAATCCTTCTCTAAAATAGACCATGTATGCCACAAAATAAGTCTTAGCAAATACAAAAAATAATAATAATAAATAGAGACAATACCCTGCAATTCTATCAGATCATAATGGAATGAAATTCGAAATCAATAATAGCAAAACAAAAAATAAGTAAATAAAATCTACCCCAACCCCTGGAGACTAAATAATTTGCTATTGAATGAACAATGGATAGCAGAAGACATCAGGGAGAAGAAAAAAAAATTCTTAGAGGTAAATGAGAATAACAATACAGCATATCAAAAACTCTGGGACTCTATGAAGGCAGTGCTAAGAGGAAAGTTCATTGCATTAAGCTCATTCATTAAAAGAATAAAAAGTCAACAAATAACTGACTTAATCTTATATGTCAAAGCCCTAGAAAAAGAAGACCAAATCAGCACCCAAAGTAGTAGAAGACAGGAAATAATTAAAATTAGGGCTGAAATCAATGAAATCAAAACAAAAGAAACAATTGAAAAAATTGACAAAATGAAACCCGGTTCATTAAATAAATAAATAAAATTGATAATCTCTTAAGACACACTAAAGGAAAGAAGGAGAGAGAAAATTCAAATTAATAAAATTTATGATAAAAAAGGATATATCACAGCAGACACTATTGAAATACAGGATATAATTAGAAACTATTTTGGAATTGTATACTCCAATAAAATAGAAAATCTCAAAGACAACCACAAATTTGTCTAGAGACAAATGATCTACTCAACCTGAATGAGGAGGACATACACAATGTAAACAGATCAAATTCAAGCAATTAAATAGAAGATGCCATCAATAGCCTACTAACCAAGAAAAACTCAGGACCAGACATATTCTCAGCTGAGTTGTACAAGACCTTTAAAGAATAATTAAGATCAATACTCCTCAAATTCTTCAATGAAATAGAAAAGGAGGGAAATCTTCCAAACTCATTCTGTGAGGCTAGTATCACCCAGACACCAAAACCAGAAAAAGACACATCAGGATAAGAAAACTTCAGACCAATATCCCTGATGAACATTGACGCAAAAGTTCTCAATAAAATTATGGCAAAGCACATACAAAAACATATTAAAATGATATTGCACCATGATCAAGTGGGGTTCATTCCAGGAATGCAAGGTTGGATCAACATATGAAAATTGATATACTAATTCATTACATCAAGAGACTTAATGTTAAGAATCATATGACCGGGCTGGGGTTGTGGCTCAGCGGCAGAGAGCTCGCCTCACACGTGTGCAGCCCGGGTTCGATCCTCAGCACTATGTAAACATAAATGCATTGCATTGTGTACAACTTAAAGTAAATAAATAAATATTAAAAAAGGAATCATATGATCATCTCAATAAATGCAGAAAACACATTTGACAAAATATAGCACCCCTTCATGTTCAAAACACTAGAAAATCTAGGGATAGTAGGAACATACCTCAACATTGTAAAAGTTATTTATGCTAAGCCCAAGACCAACAAACATCCTTCTAAATGGAGAAAAACTGAAGCCTTTATCCCTAAAAAATGAAACAAAACAGGGATGCCTTCATTTAGCACTTCTATTCAACATAGTCCTTGAAACTCTAGGCAGAACAATTAGACTGATGAAAGAAATTAAAGGGATATGAATAAGAATAGAACCCAAACTATCACTATCTGCCTATAAAGTGATTCTACATTTACAAGATCCAAATAATTGCACCAGAAAACTACTAGAACTAATAAAAAAAAATTCAGCAAAGTAGCAGGATATAAAATTAATGCCCATAAATTAAATACATTTCTATACATCAGAGATGAATCTTCTGAAGGATAAATTAGAAAAACTACCCCACATACAATAGCAAACAAACAAACAAAACAAAAAAACCCTTAGGAACCAAGTTGTCAAAAGAAGTAAAAGACCTCTACAATGAAACCTATAGAACACTAAAGAAAGAAATTGAAGAAAACCTTAGAAGATGGAAAGATCTCACATGATCTTGGATACGCAGATTAATATTGTCAAAATGGCAATACTACCTAAAGCATTACACAGATTTAATACAATTCCAATTAAAATCCCAACAACATTCCTCATAGAAAAAACAATCATGAAATTCCTTTGGAAAAAATAAGAGACCCACAATAGCCAAAGAAATCCTTAGCAAAAAAAGTGATGCAGTAGGCAGCACAATATCAGAACTTAAACTATACTACAGAGCTAAAATAATAAAAACTGCATAGTATTGGCACCAAAATGGAAACATTGACCAATAGTGCTTAATAGAAGACACAGAGATAAACCCATATAAATACATTTACCTCATACTAGACAAACGTGCCAAAAACATACATTTGAGAAAAGATAGCCTCTACAACAAATGGTGCTGGGAAAACTGGAAATCCATATGTAGCAAAATGAAATTAAACCTCTATCTCCCACCCTGCGTAAAACCCCTCTAAGTGGATCAAAGACTTAGTTACTAAACCAGAGACCCTGCATGTAAGTAGAAGAAAAATTGGCCCAAATCTTCATCATGTTGGCTTAGGACCTGATTTCCTTAACAAGACTCCTAAAGTTCAAGAAATAAAATCAAGCATCAATAAATGGGATGGATTCAACTAAAAAGCTTCTTCTCATCAAAGGAAACTATCAGAAACATGAAGAGAGAGACTACAGAATGGGAGAAAAACTTCACCACACACTATCAAGTAGAGTGCAAATCTCCAGGATATATAAAGAGCTCCAAAAACTTAACACCAAAAACCAAATGATCCAATCAATAAATGGGCTAAGGAACTGAACAGACACTTCACAGAAGAAGATATATAATTGTCAGCACATTTATGAAAGAAAATGTTTATTCAACATCTCTAGCCATTAGAGAAATGCAAATCAAAACTACTCTAAGATTTCATCCCACTCTAGTCAGAATGGAAGTTATCAAGAGTACTAGAAACAGTAGTGTTGGCAAGGATGTGGGGGGAAAGGTCACACATTGCTGGTGGGACTGCAAATTAAAGCATCCGGAAAGCAGTATGGAGATTCCTTAGAAAACTTAGAATGGAACCACAATTTGACCCAGCTATCCCACTCCTTGGTCTATACCCAAAGGATTTAAAATGAGCACACTACAGTGACACAGCCACATCATTTATAGCAGCTCAATTTGCAATAGCTAAACTAATGGAGCCAACCTAGTTGCCTTTCTGTAGATGAATGGATAAAGAAACTGTGGTATATATACACAATGGAATATTACTCAGCATTAAAAGAGAATAAAATTATGGCATTTGAAGTTAAATGGATGGAGTTGGAGAATATTATGCTAAGCAAAATATGCTAATCCCAAAAAAACAAAGGACAAATATTTTCTCTGATATGTATATGCTGATCCATAGTTGGGTGGTGGTGGGGCAAGGGAACAGTGGAGGAACTTTGGATTGGGCAGAGGGGAGTGAGGGAAGGAAAGGGGTTATGAGTGTTGGAAAGATAATGGAATGAGATGACATTATTACTCTATGTATTTGTATGATTGCACAAATGGTGTGACTGGATTGTGTATAATCAGAGAACTGAAAAGTTGTGCTCTATTTTTGTACAATGAATCATAATGCATTCTGCTGTCATGTATAACTAATTGGAACAAATAAAAATAATATTTATGATCCCCCAAAAGCATATATTGAAACCTATTCATGATGCAGTGCTCTTTAGAGGCATGCAATTTGGGGGATGACTAGGTCATAAGGATGAAACCCTTGTGAATGGAATTAGTATCCTTATAAAGGAAAATTCAGAGAATCCCTTAAAATTCAGCCACATGGGAAGGCAAAGAAAAGAGCTCATGGACCAAGTAGGATTGAGTCCTTTCCTTCTGAATCTTCAGGTGTTTTACCTTGAACTTTCCAGCAGGGCAAAATACATTTCTCTTGTTTATAAACCTCCAAGTTTGTGGAATTCTTTTATAGTAGGCCAAGCTAAGACAATTTCTATGCTTACTGCAAAGCAAATTTGAAGTGATTACATTTTCATTAGAATTATTTTATGGTAAGTATTTACATTCTAGATTATCTCAGTATTATTTGAACAAGGAAAACAAATCTATTACTCTTAACAGCAAAATTTTCCATTAACTGAGTGATTTTACTATATGTGATGGCTAATTTTATTTGTCAACTTGAGAAGCGTGTGATGCCCAAACAGCTGGTGTAACATTCTTTTGGGGTATGATTTTGAGCATGCGTCTGGAAGATACAATACTGAACAAAGCAGGTCACCCTCAGCAACGTGGATGGGCATCATTGAATTGGTTGAAGGTGTCAATAGGACAAAAAGAAAAAGCAAATTTTCTGTCTTTTCTGGAGCTGGACCATATATCTTCTCTTGCTTTCAGACCTTGGTGCTTCAAGGTTTCAGGCCTTCAAACTGGGAGACCAACAACCTCCTGGGTTCCCCACCTTCAATCTTAATTGGGGACTTTAATATAAGTTTCCTTGATCCTCGGGCCTCATTCTAGAACTAAATTACACTTTATCTTTCCTGGTTTTCCAGTTTTCAGAAGTTTCATCATGGGACTTCTCAATCACCATAATCATAGAAACTGTTAAAAATTTCTCTCTTACATACATATCTACAGATCCTTAGAAATATTTCTGTGAAGAAACCTTATTAATACACTGTATACATAAATTACATGTTGTTAAAAAATATTAGAAACCTCATTGTGATTTTAAAATGAGGATGAGTTCAAGGGCATATCTTATTTAATACATGTTGGTTATTTTATTTTGGTGATAGCATCAATAAAGGAAAAGCACTATTGTGAATAAACTTTCCTTTATTTGGCCCTGCTTAGAGTAAAATTTTCATTTCAATTCTTCAGAAAGCATTCAAAGTTAGGGAGCAAAACAGTATCACTAATGGAGCTGAAAATTGCTTTTTTGCTCTCATGAAGTAGGATGACCTCAGGTAATATAGTTCAAGAAAATGATAGGATGACTATTATACTTGCATAGCTAACCACTGGAGCTTTGTGACTTTTTGAATTAAATTAGTGCAATCAAGTCAAATAATTTTGTATAATGTTTTATAACAAATATTTAACACTGACATTGATAGCTAAGTAATGTTATCCAGGCGTTTTGTTTTTACTCAAGTATCTGTTTTTTCTTCCATCCTCTCTCCCAGATTAATCACACATCTATATCTTAGAACAAATAATAGAAAATAATTATTACTTTACTTAAAATTGCATTTTTGAAGTGTTTGATTTTCTTTTCTGCTCTATTCTGAATTCCCTATATTTATGCTTTTACATTCTGTTACTTTTATTGATTTTTATTTGCTTGTCTGTTTTGGTAGAGAGGACAAGCAAGGTACCTATAGGGGAATTCTGATGCAAAGGGTACGTTATTTTAACTAATAAGGTTCCCCTTATGTTTTAATTTACTCTAGATCATCCAACTAAATCCCCTTGATATTCCAGTCTTTCCAAATTTATACATATGTATATATATAATCATATATATATATAAGATTTATTCTTAGATATATGCTTTCAGAAAAAAATATATAAAATCATATAAACTTTGTGAGTGAGTGTGTGTTTGTGTGTGTGTGTGTGTGTAGGGTTGTACTGGGTTTTGAACCCAAGGGCACTTTTTCACTGATCTATATCCTCATTCATTTTATCTTTTATTTTGAGAGAAAGTCTTAGTATATTGCCTAGACTGGCCTCAAACTTTTGAATTTGAATCAATTTCCAGGTTGTAGATTATTCCTATATTCAACTTAATGAAGACTACTAGCACACTCTCCATGGCTGAGTAATATTATACTCTCACTATAATGGTATCACTTTTGTTTCCTTATATCTTTGCCAACACTTGATTGTAAACTGCACTTAAATTTTCAGCAATAAAATATGCACAAGTTTAAATCTCACTTATATAATTGTTTTACTATATTCTATCCTTAAAATTGGGCTATGAATTATCAAAGGGGAATTGTTTTAATTCATGAGTCTTCCTGGGAATAATAAACACATTGATGATAACCTGAGAAACTATTAGCAGTATCAAACACTAGCAAAGGGGGTATAATGACAGTCTCTTCTTTCACCAAAGCATAGCCAATTTCCCCTGAGTTCTTTGCTCCTATGTGCCTAGGCTTCCCTCTCTCCTTATTGAATAAAACTGGAAAAGAATCCCACTAAGAAAGTGAAAGCCCCACACGTTGTGTCTGACTACCTTTCATATCTTTTTACCCTGGCCTACCTACACCAATAATCCCATAAAGATAGTTTAGTAATGAAGCCCTAGTCCTTGATATTTCCTCTGAGTAATTTTACATCTACTCCCCAACCTGCTTCTAGACTGTAATCCTCCTATTCCTTGTTGAATTTGGACTTAAAATTCTCTCTCTCTTCCCCACCTTTTCAAAATCCTGATGCAGTGATCCCTATTCCTGTGGTCATGGCCCTCTTGAGTAATCTACTTACCCGCTTTAACCAGTTATACGTAATTTTAAAATCATATATAATAAAAACATTGATAAGAAATACATGTAAATCCAATAAATTTTAGCAAAGTTATGCATCAGTTGCAGTTGGAAAGAAAAAATTTAAATAGCTAAACACTATGCGCATAGATTTTATATCTCATTCAAAGAAACAAAAATGTAAACTACAACAAAATGAAGCAGTTTTTTTGTACCAAGAGGTGAAGAGTTCACATTCCTCGAAATTAATAACAATTTGAAATATTATTGGAAATAATCATGTTAGCATATATTCTTATTTTTTATCTTAGAGCATTATATAACTCTAGAAATAGCAATTTGCAATATTTCTACTCTTTGTATAAAAATTAAATATTAACTTTTTAGTTAATTGTTATTTGCCAACAAAGAATTAATACTAAGGACTATGATTAGCTTCTTCCCTACAATGCTATCAATTAGAAGTGTCATGTGAACCTTATAGTACATTAAAGTTTTTTAGTATGTAAATGCATTAATAAGTACAAAAAGGTACTCTTCAGAGACACTTTATTTTAAAATTGCATAGAAAAATCATAATATTGATATACATTTGTCTTCATTTTCTCTGACACATTTTCCCTTTCTTGTCATCAAATTGGTCTATGATATCTGACTTCCGATTCACTTGCTTTCTCATTTATTGCTACTACCTGAAAACTGCAGTCATCACAATCATTCAGGATTTAGAAAATATGACCATGATACATTGTTGGAAGATGCTTTTTAGGGCAACTTATTGTTTCTCCCAGTCTCTTCTAGTTTTTGTTTCAAAGCAATGTTTACTTATGGAAGAAACTATTGGATGTTACAGGAAGCCACTAATAGTTGATTTCATATTTTCCATATTTTTAATAATATATTTAGATTTCATATTTTCCATACTTTTAATAATATATTTAGTAGGGCACTATTCTCTCTATCAAGGGTGGATGACAATTTTTTATTCTTGCCATGTACATGAAAGGCACATGATTATTATTTATCTCAATGGGGAGAGGTCTGGTGCTTTTCCTTAAATTGAACCAACAGGGCATGGCTCCATATGCTTGACATGTCTGCTTATCTTAGTCATCTGAAAAATCCTTCCTGGACTCTCATGGTCAGGTTTTCTACATTTCCCTTATTTGACAAAACAGATTTTCTTTACTTTTACCCACAAATAATTTTATTTTAGTATCTTCTACATGTTCTTCTTTAATATTTTAAAAACACTTAAAGGCAACTCAAAATAATGCCTTTAAACTTGTTTTTATGAAAAATCTCTGACTCTTGAGAATTTTACTTACCATAAAGCACACGAATGTTTGTATTATATTTGGTTTATATATTACCAAATATAGAACATTGTTATCATAAAAACATAATCTTTACTTATGGAAGTAAATCTTTCAGAAATATAATCTTTCAGAAATATCTATTACCTCAATTTTTCAATATTTAGCTCTTTGTGAGATCAGTTTTCAAGCATGCAAACTAAAGGAAAATTCTGTGGTTTTGAAGGATGAATATATTCATTACTAGTCATACCACAATGGTATGTTTAAAATAAATTTACTGAAGCACCTGTTTTATAATAGGAAAGTCCATTATCATACATGTTTTTAATTGTGTGTTATTAATGATATATGTGCCCTTACAGCCAGTTGATATTTTCAGTATTTTTCTTTTTTAGTAATGTGTAACCTGTATTGGAATTGTTTTTATTACTGTTAGTATTGATTTCTAGATATATTTTAACCTTAACTTATCAGAAATGAAAATAAAGGAGAAATTTAAATACCAATAGATGTTAAAATTCCTTTAAAGGTGAATTAACAGAGGGGCAATGGAGAGAATGGACAACAGTGGGGAAAATGTGAAGGAGGCCCAAGACAGGAAGCACAAGCACAATGGCAGGATCACACTTCTACATTCTGCTGGTTAAACCAGTTTTTCTGATATTCTTTTTGAAATGATGATAGAGGCACCAATCTCATTAACCAGAAAAATGAAAATGATTTATGTTATAATTACCTTCATGTGGTCCATGGATCCGTGTTTAAGGACAGTAAATTCTGTGAAGTTTTGTTTTTTAGTTTGTTTTTATCCCATTAAGTTGCATCCTATTTATTTTGTTTTAGAGATAAACATTGTTATGATATATCTTTGTTTTACAACATGTGAAAATAAAATTATAGTTCAGTGAAAACACATTTATAGTACTGAGAAGAATATCAAAGGCTTAACCAGCTGCAGATGATATTTGCTATCAGAGGGCAATGGAAATTCTGCAGCAAACATTGCAGTCTCTTTGTAAAACATGGACAGGAAATCTGCTCTCAGCCTGGTCTCACAGAGTTGGAGGAGAGATGGCAACAGCTAAGTTCAGCTGCAGTGGAGGCTGTGCTGTGATTAGGGAAGACCCATAGGAATAGCAGTAAATAGCAGTAGATATTAGGCTTTCCTGACAGCATTCTTCCTGGATAAAATTATTTCTCTTGAATCTGGATTTAAAGCCTAAGAGTAAGAGAAGAAGGAATGACTTCACCTATTTTCCAGTCTAAGCTAGCCATCTCTTCCTCTTCTTCACCCTTATTTTTCATGCAAAATGCCTATTGTTCTTTTTTCCCCTCAAATATACATTGAATTAATTTATCATATATTTATTTATTTATTTATCTTGGTACAAGGGATTTAGCTGAGGAATTTACCACTGAGCCCTTTTTATTTTCCATGGCCTTTCTTTCTTTCTTTCTTTTTTTATTTGAAGTTGTTATATATATAACAGTAGCATTCATTACAATTCATAAGACATATATAGAGCACCTTTTTGCCGGTTGTTCTTGTAGCATTTTTGCTGATTTCCTGTTGGAGGAGGCCTCAAACATGTTCTGTGCTTTTTTGAGGCAGAGAGAAGAAAGTTAAAAAATAAATTATTTATTGCTTTTTTCCCCCCATTTCTCTTAAATGGGATGACTGTTTTCTCTGAGAGAAAGAGAATATCAAATTGGGGAGTTTGCTAAATTCAGTGCTAAATCCCCTATCCTTCACTACTGAAATAGAAAGGTCGGAAGGAGGCCATGACACTTTTGCTCCAGCAAACAGCAACATAGGGACCAGCAAGAGAGGCAGGTAGGCTTTTGTTCAGCTGATATTTATGTTCTCCAATTCTGTTTCCTCCAGTAGAATGAGTTATGTCTACACGTTAAAACCTTTTTCTAGTTGCTCAACATTAAACTGAATCATTACACTTCCCTGCCTGACCCAGCAAACAGCAGAGCCTTTTGGTCTTATTCTAAAAATGCAATTGTAACATTTCATCCATTCTCTCTGGAAGATGACCTAGCTTCTCTCATTGTGGCTATAACGGAGAGGTTTGGACTAGCTAATTTTACATAAAAAGCATCTTCAGCCATCAACTGTTCTTTCAAACTAGGTCACAATCAATCATTTTGAAGGTTAAATTCCTCTGAAGCATTTAGATTAGGTTGAAACAAACACAGCTATTCTCTTTTCCTTTTCCTTCTTCCTTTCTTTCTTTCTTTTTTTAGTACAACTGATTTAAATCGAAATTAAATATACATGTTAAAATAGCTTTTATATGACTTCAGCCAACATTATATTTCTAGATCTCCATTTTAACTTCTAATATTGCCATTCCACAGACTGAGAAGGAATGGAAACTCACCTCTGCAGATACAGTTAATATGCATGGGCCTTGATTCTATCTTTAGCCTTTGGGTATATCTTTCTTCTATTGCCTTATTCCCTTACAGGGACTCATGATTGCTACACTGTCTGCATCTTTCTCCCAATACTCTATGTCTGTGGGATAATGACTTACTCACCAGGTGAAATCCATGGTGAGCAAAAGAAAGTTTTGAAAGCCACTTTGAAGAAGAATCTGATGAATAAGCATAGCATTATCTACTGAGTCTGTTGGCATGTCTTTTAGAATAACAGAAAAAGGGAAAAAATGAGTTCTGGTTTTAGCACAAATGTAATAGATTTAAAAGTACAAATGTATGTTAATTTACTTCAAAATGCATTATAGTTTTGTTACTAATACAAAGATTACTTATCAGTAACTAATTATTACAAATTCACAGATACAGTTTTGGATAACACCATGATAATGATAAAAAATATAAAATATGCTAATGAAGTTGATAAAAATGAGAAGGTATAAAATTATGAATTTCTCCTTTATTTACCATTAATTATAGGCATAGGAGGAAAAGTACCATCTGTGAATATTCTTAATATTATGCTACTAAATAATTAAAATATTAATAGAAACAAAACTCCAAATAGAACTGTAGTTTATTTGAATTATTATCATAGTATAACATTTGGTATCTTTATTTATTGTTTAACTGCCTTATAAAACTCCACAAATTAGAATTCTGGAAAAACATAACAACTGAAGAAATTAGATCAATTCCCAAGCATATTTCTATAAAATCATCTAATAAACATTTTTAAATAGTTTGTGTGAAAATATTTATATTAGTGATTTTTTCCACATTATCTTGTTATATTTCTAGTACTAGATTAAAATTCTACTTACTATAGAGTTCTAGAAGCCTTTTTGCTAAAATGTTGATGACAATGTTTGCCATTCGCTTGTGACAAAAGATAATTTTTTCATACATGCCTATATTCTATAGACATTAAAACTGTAACTCCCAGGATAGTCTTGTAAATATTTATACTGTAAATTAAGACAGAATCACTGGAGTAAGTATCCAATTCTTACAGTGTTATAGAATTTCTTTCCATGCACTACCCCATTTCCCACTCTAAGATGAGGCTGTATGTTCCATTTGTCAAATTCTGTTCCATTATCATTTTCCCCAATTTCTTGTCACATTTCTCTTTCAAAAAGTGTTTCCCTCAAATTTGGCTTTGGCTGTAGATGAGATGTTGTCAATAGAAACATTACATTTGAAGGATGGACAGCTATAACAACTAAGCAATGAATCCTGACCAGTAAAAAAGTCAATAAACTTGACTTGCAATAAGAAAATAGAGGAAGAAAAGGTGCTTTGTGTGTATAAGTTTATGTACCTGTGTGTATGCTGTTGATGATTTGATTCTCATGCAGAAAGATATGCTATTGTCTTCAATGATATTGATCCACATTTATCCTATTTAGTTTTCTTATTGACAGTAGTGGTCCTTTTTTTATGTATAAAGTCACAAAATAATCTTCTAAATTATTTTTTGCCTGTATTAAGAACAAAGAAGAAATAGGACCCATGACAATTCCCATTACATTTTCAATCATTTACATGTTTCACTGGCAAAGATTCAAAAAGAACCTATTAAAGGACTGTGAACATTGAATAACAAGAACATAGTGAGTTAGTCTACCTACATTTTTTCCACATAATAAGTAAATTATAAATTCATGGCTGTTGGGTAAAGAAGGTATTTTGGTTTGGATTTCCATAATAGAAGGTAAGAGTTATTTGTATACCTAAAACTGATAAAACAAACTTATTAACATATTTGTGGATAAGATGTGGGCAGAGAAAAATCTTTTCTGTATTTCTGAAAGATATGTACTGAAATGTATCATGAAAGGTGCATACCGACTTGGGAGCAACTTCACCAAGATCATTTACTTTTCTGTAATTGAATTGGTGTTCATCCTCAAAGGTAAAAAAGCAGAACACTAGTTAAATCTCGGGGACAAGTTTTTTGTTTGTTTGTTTCATGATATCCATGGCAACAAAGAAGAAAATCCCTTGACGACTGAACTCCATCAAACGCAAAGGCAGGAAATATTCTTAAAGGGTGGAGTACACTAGGGAAAACATGGGTAAGCAGGAGTGGGGTTTACAGACTGTGTGATGAGCCCATCTGGGATTTCTAAAGTGCTTATCTGCAGGAAAAACACACATTTCAGGTTCTATCCAAGGAGGCAGTGTAAGAGTATGTTTGAAGCCCCCTGAAGTTAGGGTTCCTTTTATGTTATTATTAGTGTAGTATAATTATCCATAATAGTGGGATGTATTGTGACATATCCATATATGTACATAACATAATTTGATCCTTTTCATTCCACAGTTCCACCCTTTTCTTCCTCTCCTCCTTTATCCTCTCTTTACTTTTCTTCCTTCAGTTTTTCCTAAAATTTCCCCACCTTTTTTTTAAAAAAAATAATTACTTAGACTTTATTCTCTCACAGAACTTGACAGTGAGAGTTTTCTCCTTGAATATTTGCATTTCAAAAAAATAGTTCACACATTTTTATGGAGAGTTCTGAGTGGTAGATTTACATCTCAAAGGGCAAAGGATTTGTATGCAGAATTTCTGAAGTAACTGCTATAAGAGGGCATTCAGGGATCTATCACCTAGCAGGAGATTTTGGCTGGAACAAAGAGCAAATTTGAAGACAGTTTGCAGTTGTCTTAACCAAGTGTGTTAAGGTGTACTGAATTCATCCTATGGGTGTGAACTTGGACTATGAGAAGCCAGGCTACTATTTGGCCAACTATTCAGGTTTGCATAGAGTTATGTGCCTGGAGTTCTACTGTTCGCATCTCTAGAATGTTCTTATTTTTGCTTCTTTCTTTTGGCAGAAGCATTTCCTGAGTATATTCCTAGATTGATGCTCAAATATTCTGTTTTCAAATGTCATTTGGTAACAAATTCATGACATAGATTTACATATATCTTACTTGAAAATACTCATGAAAATTAGTAAAACAATCCAACAACATATGGTACAACTGACATGCAATTTCAAGACTCATACATGTTGATGAAATTAAATCAATAAAACATAATTATTGATCTGTTCTTGATCATTTACCTGCAAAGAAATGAATGTCTTATGCATTGTTATGTTTTACTTTTTTACATTTATCAAGTCTTTGCCAACTAGAGAATTGATGCTATTGTCAGAAAACCACTGGGTATAAGTAAAATTTTTTTTTCTTTATTTTTTCCTTTTTAAGTTTTTGATTAATTTATTTGTTTTATATAGGTATATATGACAGCAGAATGCATTTTGATTCATTGTACACAATTGCAGCACAGTGGAGCCTAGATATTGAGATGTGAAGTGTCTCCAAGTTTTAGAGATAGGCATAAACAGTCCTATTGACAGAGGGCACTTGGGAATCTAATTTTCATATGCTTCACCTGAAAGACTAAAGGTAATCACATGTCAAACTACTCCAGGGGCTCCATACAAAAAACAGCAGAGTGATTACCCCATTGCAGTACTTGTTGAGGAAAAGATCCCCCTGTTCTGAGAACCTGCTCTCCTTTGTCTCTGAACACCTTGATCCAGACAAAATGTTCACATGCTAGGATAAATTCAAGTGAGGAAGGGAGGAGAAAAGGAGAGAGGAAGAAAGGAAGAAAATGAAGGAGAAAAGGGAAAGACAAAATAATAAAAAGGAAAAGAGGAAGAAAAAATTTAAAATACAAAGCATCAAAAGATTCAGATCTGAGCCTTTGACAATATGCTTTGATAATCTACAACAAATTGTTTCAAGGAAGAATTTCATGAAACATGTAAAAATTATTGAATACCAGTTAGGGTGAAAGGAAAGAAAAATAAATCAAGATAAAAACAGAAATGAATAAGATGATAATGACTCCACTCATAAACATTTTTAAAAAGCAAAGCTAACTACAAAGGACAAGCTAATGAGAGGGAAAACGATGGATTACTTAGCTGAAAAGGTTAGGTCAGTAGGTTGGACACATAAAAAAAATGTACTCCTTGCTCCTTAACATTTTTCATCCATCAAATTAAGGAAGGCAAAAAAGTTTGATAACACGATGATTTGATAAGACTGGAGACAAACAGAACCTCTGACTTATTATAAACGATTAAATTGGTACCGCTTATTTAGAGACATTTTGACAATATTTCTAAAATGAAAAAGTGTTTAGATTCTTACAAATAAATGAATAAAGCAAAATTAAATAACATTGTAAAAATGTAGAAAAGAATTTGCAAGCAATACAATAGAATGTTGAAGGCAAATCCAAGAAGCAATCCTAAACTTTAGAAGATAAGGACATAGAAATAAAACATTATGACTACACATTAGAGATGTTAGAAAATGGTGTTTGCTGGGTGCTATGGCACACACCTTTAATCCCAGTGAATCAGGCGGCTGAGGAGAGAGGATCCCAAACTGGAGGCCAGCCCCAACAACTTAGTGAGGCCCTAAGCAACTTAAAGACAATGTCTCACAAAAAAAAAAAAAAAAAAAAAAAAAAAAAAAGAAAGAAACAGAAATGAAAAGAAAAGAAATGGTTGAGGAGGTGGTTCAGTTCTTTAGTATCCCTAGGTTCAATCCCTGGTTGGCCCCCCCAAAAAAAAAAAAAAAAAAAAAAAAAAAACAGAAGACAGAGAAAAGAAAGCAAATGGTGTACTTAGTATAGACATTTTAAAAATGGACAGGTTTAGCAATAAAAATAAATTAGAAGAAATGATTTTTGAGCTTAAAGAAATAAAAATATTTAAATCTGTACTTGAGAGTGCTTATATCTTCCATGGAAGACCGATGAAAATAAAGCTGTTCCTTAGGAATGCAAGGAAAGAAAAAAAAAAAAATCTGTTTCTACAATCAATTGCATCTCATTATGCTTTGGATCTTTGATGTCCCTTGAAAAACAAAGATCCAAAAATGTTTGTTAGATTACATAGCAATATTCTGAAGTGAATGATTGAATTATGAGAGTTATAAACTCATCAGTGAATTAATCCATTTGATGAATTAAAAAATTTGAATGGACTACTACTAGAGGTAACTAAGTGTAAGCAGTAGTGAGTGGGTGTAGGAAGCAGTGTGGCCTCAGTCTGTGACATGTGCCTGGTTCTTTGCATTTCCTCTTTCTCAGCTTCCAGGCTGCCATAGGCTGAGCGGCCTTCTTCAACCAGGCAATCTGCCATGATGTTCTGCATCCCCTGGAGCCCAGAGTACTGGAGTTAGTTGACACTGGACTGGTTTCCTCTGAAACCATGAGCCAAAAAATAACCTTCTCTAATTCTCAAAGTTGTTCTTGCAGTCAGGCATTTTGGTCACAGCAATGAAAAGCTGACTAACACACGTGCTAAAATCCCAATTTCTACCGAGTTATCAACTTCACTTTATTTGGTTAATATCACAATTTCTTTCCTGAGTTACTAATGCAATTTGAAATGCTTTTTTTAACTGTGAAGTTAGATGATGCCTTTTTTAATTCAGTTTAAGTAAAAACTGAGATGTTGATTGAGGGAGGGCATTTTGGACAATGAGGGCTATTGTTGTATGTAAAAAGTCTCATTGACTTCCACTTCTTTGACTCCACCCCACTCTTCCCGTCAGGTTAGAACTTGTCTAGAATGTTCTTAGGTTCCTCTGCTTTTTCTTCAGGTACAGATCTTATGTAATGTTGGCTGCTGCTGATTTGTCTGAGCTTTAGCTGTCAACATGCTTTCCTCTCATCTTTCTTTCTAGAAATGTGTAGAACCTTCTTAAATGCTAGAGAATTTAGTTCTATCATTCCAATGAAAAAGTGAAAGGAAAAGAAGACAAGCTAAATGTTCACTTATCACTAGATTTCTTTGAACAGTGAATCATAATATAAGCACACTTAGATGTAATTGAGGAAGAGATTGACAATAAAATAAATCTTTATAATGTATCAGAAGACATAAAAGCATCAGAGAACATAAAAATAGTGTGGGTGTTGATTGCTTCACCTCACTGTGAGTCAGGAGAGGCTTAAAGTCTTTTACACAATAAATAGACTCTTAAGTAAATGTAAGAAGAAAATTATCTTTGTCTTATCAATTTTTTTTTATTTTTGAAC
This sequence comes from Tamias sibiricus, assembly GCA_025594165.1. Lineage (NCBI taxonomy): Eukaryota > Metazoa > Chordata > Mammalia > Rodentia > Sciuridae > Tamias > Tamias sibiricus. Next base: position 146,602,075 of record CM046662.1, read on the forward strand.
AAAAGTATTAACAGCTTCCTGTTTAGGACTCTTTCTCAAGGATATTTTATGATAAGCATCCTTGGAACATAGTGATAATGTCCTCCCTTTGAGCAGATTTTGCTAAGGTAATAATGGATCTCACTGGACAAAGAATGGGGAGCTTTGATAGTGGCCTCATATAACATCGGGCTACCTTATAGTAGGGCTCCTTTTCTGTTAAATACCTCCCTGTGTATGAAGGAATCAACTAGCCCGTATTAAACTGCCCTGTTAGGAACTGGGGCTGAGGGAATGAGCAAAATTTATGAGCCTCTGGATACAATTATTACAACAACTAATATACTTTCTTCATATTTGACAAGATTATGAGATTGTTGCAGGCTAATTTACTAGTTTGTGAGCAAGCTAAAATCTCAGACCTTTTATAGTTCTTAATACAAAAGTCATTAATAATACTAATCACATATCAAAATTTTGAAGTATTTATAGGAAGCTGTAGGTTTTAATCTTAATGATCAATACCTGAAATGACAGTCAATAAATGATGTCTGAACTCTAGAAATTCACACAATAGTATTATAATTATGTCATCTGTCATGTAGTTAGGGAGGTAACAACAACAACAACAACAACAAAACACTAAAAGAAGAAATATACAAAAACCATTTCTGGTGAGTGGTCTTATTTTAGAAAAATTAGAGTGAAACTAATATTTTCTCATTAGAAAATTATTCCCCATATCCATGATTTACCTAATAATTAAAAACAAAAATATTACCCTGTATGTATTCTAGTATAGTAATTTAAAAATTTGCTAATAAAGAGAAAATTAAATAAAATTTTCATGTAAAATCTTCTCTTCTGCTATAAATTCCAGTCGGCAATGTGAGTAGTGCCTTCAGAGGTGAGGAATGTGTTGTGGCCGAAGAATATAGACTTAAGACACATTCTTCCTTCAAAAGCTGAAGTAGCAGAAAACCACTCTCAGGTGTGAAGAACTCAATAGGTGTGTCACACATATAATTTTCATAAAAAAGTGTTCCTTGAACATTCAGTAAACTAATAAAAAAGAAACACTATAAAAGAGCTTAAGAATGGGAAAGATGTAGTAGAAAATAAACAAAAGATTGCCATAAGAAATTATCAACAGATATAATTGTCAATATGTCCCAGTTTCCTTTGATCAGAATTGTCTTAGAAAACCACTGAAGGCAGAAACAATCTTATCAAGAGTCCTTACCCACCACCAGGGTCATGGCTGAGGCTCCTGTAATAAAAGACAGAATAACAAGAGAAAAGCACACAAATTTTTTAAATAAAATTTTTTATATGATGTGAGATCCTTCAGAAATTAAGACCCAAAGAAAGAGGGAAAACTGTCTTGTAATGGATGGTCAAGCTGGGGTATAATTTAAGGACAAATGAGTGTGACAGACCTGTAATAAGCTGGGTAATAACTTCCATACAACATCAGGTAGTGTTAAATTAGTAATAACACAACAGTAGGCTAGCATGATTCATTTGCTTAGATTCCTCCTATCTCTGGGTCTTCAGGGATAAAGATGTTCCTTCTCTCCAGGTACCAACAGCGTAGCTCTGAAATGAAAGTCTTATGACCTAATTTAGGAGAAGGGCACACTAGTCTTCTATGTCCTGTTTCAAGGGAGAAAAGTATAGAAGTCGGAGTATGAACTTCCTCCTTCTGTTATTTTCTCAAATGCCAATGGGTCACTTTGGAGGCAGCATGTTCTGAGCCTTATCAAAAGAAGGTAGCACAGTATGATAATCTTTTTATAAAGGTGACTCAATTAAATGTTAACAAGAACAAATTCATGTAGATTTCACATTCCTTAGTACACAGAGATTTAAACTGTCACTTCAAAAGAATAAAAAGCACAAGGAGGAACATTGTAAAATAAGGTAACACTGTTTTAAAATGGAATTATACTTTATTAAATATTAGAAATTAACATCTCAAAATATAAAAGTGATTAAATTCAGACTACATAACTAAATGTCATATGCACCTCGTTTGACATAGCTTTTATCTATTTAAAGCATCACACTTTCATCAATTTAATTAAAACTACAAATAAAAGCTTGGGTTTTCTGGTTTATAAATTCCATTTTCTTATGGATCATGTTAGGTTCAATGTATCTTAAGCATTCCTGTATGTGATATATCAACTATCAGGGTGGGCGACAGGACACCAAAAATCTTAAAATTCCTTAAATACAAAATAATTGTTTTAAGGTACACTTTAGAAAAAGCTTTAAAGAGAGTTAGGCTGGGAATGGTATCATATGCTTGTAATCACAGTGGTTCCAAAGGCTAAGGTAGGAGTATCATAAGTTCAAAGCCAGCCTCAGCAATTTAGTGAGGCCCTAACCACTTAGTGAGAACCAGTCTAAAACAAAAAGGAGGTAGCAAATATAATTTATATGGAGACATAAAATATGAGCTGCACATGGACATTTGAATTCTAGACAAAGAGCAGAGAATACTTTTTTTCCTCTTCACTTTTCTTTAAAAATTCAGTGGAAAGAAAATCAAGTTATCCATGTCACCAATTTCTTCCAATTTGGTAGGAAAAGAAAATATGATTTATTAAATTTGATTTGTGGCAATGTTTAGAATGATGATTGTGCTCAAGGACATAGACTTATATTTGTGGAAATGTGAAATTTATAAAAAATTTAAGCGATATTTTGCTCAAGGGGAAAATAAATCATATACTATCCTTTATTGAATAGTTTGTACTTATAAATTAGGTCACAATTGTGAGGAAATCTTTTTCCAAAAACTTTTTTCTATTTGGATCCCAACAACTACTATTGTAACAAGAAAAATAAGTGGAGGAATTAACTCTTTTTGTATCCTTAATGCCTTAATTGTTTCCTTGGGTTTGTTGCTCTCTTTACCCTGAAGTTGCTAAAGCCCCTTCTTTTTTTCTATACACAACTCTAAAAACACATGAATGAATTAAAGATTATTTAAACCTAGAACATTAAGCAAATGCCAAGGCAATCAAGATATGTGCATACTACTATGCCTTGCCTAATGATGAGGATTCTTTTTGAGAAATACTTCGTTAGGTGATTTCATCCTTGTCCAAGCATCATACAGTGTACTTACAGAGGATGAGATGGTACAGGTCCTTCATTCACCTGGACATTTTCAGGCAATCCACACACATGACACGAGCTCTGTGAAGCTGCTGCCAGCCTAACATGACATACAATTTTACAGTTACCTTTATTATAAGTAGGATTACAAGCTAATGTAACTTAAAATCACAGTATAGTAAATGCACACACCTGTAACATGGTTGTTTACTATCATCAATATTACCTGTTCTGCATAATTCTGTGTGTTAGCCTTTTTTAGAAGTGACAGTACAGTAGGTTCATTTACAACATCACCAAAACATGAATCACGTGCTGCCCTATATTAAGATGGCTAGAAGGACACTAGGCTGCAGGACATTTTCAGCCCCACTGTAATCTTATGGGACCACTGCCATATCTGTGTTCTGTCATGACAAATTATCATTAATGAGCACACGACTCTATATTGGATTTCAGATTGTTAGGGTAAATTTTTTAAATAGTAATATGATTGTAAGCAAGACAGATTAAGTCCTACACATCTTTTACCATGATTTCTTACAAATATTTTAAAATAAACATGCCATGTTAAAATAAACTGTATGCTGATTTAAAAAAAATGCTACATTAATAACTTCCCTTCAATACCAGCAATCAAAATGTTAGAATTTAAGTAATTGGTGAGCTGCATGGAATTTTTATTATTTTGATTTCCATTTGTAAATACTAACACCATATGGTCTGCTGATGCTAACATCTGTCACCTTGCCAAGTATTGATAAAATCATTTAGGAATATGTATGGAACACAGGAAGTTAAAGGAGATTTGATTGCACATTTATGTAGGCTTTATTTAAAACCATCATTCACTCTGGTGGAACTTAAACGGGGTAAGTTTGGAAAGAGATTTTTTTTTTCTTTTTTGTATCTATATACTGAATTTCTTAATTTAGACATCTATAAAATATATAATTCATATTATCTATATGGAATATTTTGATAGTATAAGGTTGTTATTCTTCACACTTAAATATTTTATTGGTATCAGAGAAATACATTGTCACAGAGGTAAAAAATTATTTTCTTTCATAAAGTCTTGAACAGTGTCAGGATTTATTGAAATTATTCCAATTACCAATAATTTCCAAGTAAATTTCAGAAGTTTGTTGAAGTCTTCATGTTATATTATATCAAATTGTTTTATATATATTATGTAATTTATATTATAGCCATCAAAGTAATAATTTTTATATTTTTTATATATTTTATGTAGGTGAAAGTATTCAAGTCTTTTTGTATGCAATTTTTAGTTTGAAAAGTAAAATAACAAAAATAAGTTACCAAGTTTGATAAGGCTTACATTTTAAGTATTATTTATATATATGAAATTCATGTATGTTGATGAGTATTTGTTTAATATTTGTGCATGATTTTTGCAGGCATTATGAGAAAAGTAAATTATTAGATATTTTTGGATGACAAATTCAAGTATTTATTAATGACCAGCATATGTACTATGAATATTTTTATTGCTACTATATTGTAAATTTTAACTGGTATAATATGAATGTTATAGTTTTTAAATGGTTTTGGATATTCATAACCTGAACTGACATTCTGCCACTAGTATGACACCAATTAACTTTCAGAATATTATGGATTCATAATTAACAGAGATAGGAAAAAAAAAACAACATAGTCATCTAAATTTGATTTATAGGGGAATGTAAACACAGTCATAATTAGCAAATAATTTTTATATGCATAACAAAGATACCTTAGAACATTGTTCGTTATGGCCTTCACCAATTTTTAAGACAATGGTTCACATGATTTCTTAATAGGGAAAATATCAGTATGCTAACATTTTTGGAAATGTTAATAAATGCTAATTAAGCAGTTTTAGAGGTTTGGAAAGCAGGCTAAGTAAAACGGATTTCTAAAATGAAGAATATAGTTTTTATTTTTGTTATATGTTGGGAAAATCTATGTGCTTTCCCTTATCCCAAGTCCCTCACTTCCCACATGTATCTAAATCTATTCAGAGTAAGAATTAACAAAACAATGATTTTTACTAACTACATTTGGAAAATAGATATTAAATACATCATTGAGCACATTTTTAAAAAAAAATTAAATAAAAACATAAAGAAGAATGACTTTATGACATTTGCAAGTAAATCAATGGACCTGGAGACTATGATTATGCTAAGTGAAATAAGCCAGTCCCCCAAAACTCCAAAGGTCAAATATTTTTGCTGATAATTGGAAGCTAACCCATAATAAGGGGGAGGGAGAGGAAAAATAGATATTTAGTAGATTAGACAAAGGGGAATGAAGGGATATTAAAAGGAAAGACAGTGTAATGAATCTTAGGAAATTTTCCTATGTAGTCATATAAGTACACCATGGTGAACTCCACTATCACGTGTATCTCTAAGAATGGGGTCCTAAGTAGAAGAAGATATGTTTCACACTTGTACAATTATGTGAAGATGAATTCTACTGTTACGTATAACCAAAAAAGGCCAATAAAAATAAAATAAACGATTATTATGTTTTAAAATATTCCACTATTTTTTATTTCTTCAGAATTGTAATAAATATTGTTTTCAGTAAAGAGAAACCCTAAAGTTACATAGTTATTGCATATATTCTACTTTATTTTTGTTTATAAGAAATATATTAAGATTGCTTATCATTAACATAGTGATCATTGTTTAAATACCATACGCAAACCTGGTGTATTTAATATTATATACTGTCCTTTGAAAATAAATGTATTCTAATTTGTGGTTTAATAAACCATTCTGTTAGCTAAATTTATCATTTCCTTACCCTTAAAATAGGTCTAAAATAGGTGAGGCATACTAAAGAATTTTGGAAAACATATTGCAATAATCTTTATGTCAATTTAAACTTAGTCACTAACAAATAATACATTTATTGATTTATTTGTAAGACATATTAATTGTACAAGTTATTCGGATTCACTGTGATATTTTCATCTTTTTTTTTTTTTTTTTGTACTAGGTCTTGAACTCAGGGGCACTTGACTCCTGAGCCACATCCCGAGCCTATTTTGTATTTTATTTAGAGACAGTGTCTCACTGAGTTGCTTAGTGCCTCACCATTGCTGAGGCTGGCTTTGAACTCACAATACCCGTGCCTCAGCATCCCAAGTGCTGGGATTACAGGCGTGCACTACCGCACCTAGCTTCCATCCATTCTTATAGCCTGCATTGGTCATGTCCATTCTTCCTTCTTCTAATCTTGCCCTCCCTTCACAATGTACCCATACTAATCCCTAGCAATCATTCTACTTTTGGGATGACTTTAAAAAAAAATAAGCTTCCACATATAAGAGAGAGCATTATGTACTTGTATTTCTGTATCTGGTTTATTGTGCTTAACATGATGTCCTATGTTTCCATCCATTTTCCTGAAAATGATGAGATTTCATTCTTTTTCTTGGTTGAGTAATACTCCATTACATGTACATATATATTTTCTTCATCCATTCATCTGTTGACAGGCACCTAGGCTGATTCCATATCTCAACTCTTGTGAATAGTGCCATAGTAAACATGGGTACTATTCTTGTGTTCCAATTTCATTTTCTTTGGATCTGTACCAAGACTGGAATATCTGAATTATATGACATTCCATTTTCAGTTTTTCGAGGAACCTCCAAGCTGTTTTCCATAATGGCGATACTAATTTACATTTCTCTCATCCTTGCCAGCATTATAATAGCCATTCCAGCTGGGTTGAGAAGTATCTCACTGTAGGTTTTATTTGTGTTCCCCTGATGGCTAACAATATTGAACGGTTTTTCATATTTATTGGTATAGTAGAGCTATCTCATTATAGCCCGTGAATGCTGATGTCAAGAGTCTGACATCATTTTGAAGTTTTATTACTGACTGCTATCAAGCCTCACAAGTCACCCTTCTTTTTCTGCCCTCCATCTAAATAATCAGGGAACTAAGTAGATTCTAGATGCTACTTTTTGACAGTGCAAAGAAGTTAAGCAGAGCAAGTCCTGGACTGGTGTGCACCTAATCCCTGGTGACAACATGCCTCTCTCTGTCCCTGTTCTCTCAAGCCAGTTTCACATTTGCTAGGGAGTCTGCCCTCTGCTTCCCAGCAACCCCCTTATATGTGTGATGAACCTTCTCCCACCCTATTGGTACATATGCGGCATTGTGAGTCTTGATATCTAAACTTTGATTGAGGGTTTATTTTGCCTCTGTGGACTGACAGAAACATGAAATTTCAGAAATTATTGTAGAAAATTGTAAAACTGAAGCAATATTAAAGCAAACATTATATGAACCTACATCTAACATTAACCATAAACAGCAAATAATCAAAGTTATCACTTCCTAATAATTTATTATTACATTTTGAAATTATCTAAGGTTTTGAGATTATTTGTATACGTTGTACCTTCATGGAAGAAATGCTATAAAATGTTGTACTGAGAATGATTTCTCAACTTCATGATCAATGACATAATAGTAAATTAAAATTTATCTATGAGAGGAGGGTTAAACCTTCTTAGACAAACAAATCATGGTTTGATGTGTTATTATGTTAAACTGTCTACACTTATGTGATGAATAAAAATGTTAAGAACATAGATTAAACTAAAAAGCATCATGGCTATTTGTGACATTGTAAATGGCATGAAAATAATTAGAAAGTATTTACTGAATATTTCAAAACTACAATTTTCAATAAAAATATCACTGATAAATACATTAAAAATCTGATATGTATTTTTTTTTGTTTTTCTTAGGTCTTATTTTTACCCAAAACATAAGTCAAAAATAACAACTAACAATCATTCTGTAGCTACATTCAAAACTCTAGTTTTTAAATGTTTACTAAAATTCCATACAGGAGGTTAAAGGGGAACAAAATCCCTTGTGACTTCACTCATGTGATTGCTGACAGGATTCTGTTTCTTGTGGTCAGGAACTTGGGTCCTTGCTGTTGGGTTAGAGGTCTACCTGAGTTCCTACCATGTTGACCTTTTCCCACAGTGCAGATAAAAATATGGCAACTTCTATTCCTTACTGAGAATAACCCAGATTGTAGGAACAGACACCTCAGATGGAAGTCACAGATTCTTTGTTATCTGATCTCAAAAGTGAGACCACATCACGTTTGCCATGTTATACACGTTAGAAGTAAGTCACCAGGTCTAGCTGAACTCAAGGAAAGGGAATTGCACCAGAGTGTGAATATCAAGAAGCAGGGACCATTGGGGACCATTTGCAGCAATCCTGGCCTACCATGAGTGGTGCATTTGAGGTGAAACTAAAACCTGATGATTCAGGAGCTTTTTGGTGCTCTCATTACAAGTGTGTTCATGAAGTGCAGCTACAAATGGAAGTGGAATAGAAATCCATCTCTTCATAGGTCCTATAGATTCCTGGAATTACTTTTTGACTATTTTCCTATTTCACAAACACATAATTTGAATGTTATATTCAGTACCTGAAATCAAATGTATGTTGTGACATTTCTAACCTGTGAATTAAGGGCTCCTCTGGTAAGAAATATCAAGATGAAAACCCTAAACTGCCTTTCCTGACAAGATAGTCCATCAGACAGAGTGCTGTATTTCATGAGTAATTTCAAGATTAGAACTGCCATCCAAAGATTTGAAGGAGGAGTGGGAAGTGGCCACAATCACATCTTCAGTCACTTCTCTTTAAGTAAAAGCAGGTGATATGCAGCTGATGGAGGATTGCCACAGACTCCAGAAAGTAGTAGTCCCAATCACAGCCATATATTATTATCATATCTTTGCAGGGGCATGATAACATTGCTTCTGGCATTTGGCAAAAGTCTAATGATTTGGAAATGTTTTCTTTTCAATTCCTGTTAGTTGAGAGGATGAAAAGCTGTTTGAAAATACTTAGAAAAGATAGCAGCACAGATTTACTGCTTTTACTTTTGCCAGATTCAACTCTTGCTCTGCTCCAATGTGCAAATACAGTGACTTTTACCATTTTGACATTCTGGTTGTACACACATATCCATTCAAAATGACTGATGACACATTTTAATTGAACCAATTGAGTAGGAAAACGGAAGAATATGGTTTCCATACTAAGACACATGTACTCAAAAAGTTAGAAGTTAAATGTCATGAAGATTTAGAGACTTCAATATGAGAAATTTATCTGAAAATTCTAATGATCTGGGTCATCCTAGCCTCCATACTCTAAGCTACAGGACACACTGTTATTGTCTACATTTTCTATCACCAACAAAGAGTTGCAGAGTATATCAGGTCTCTTTGGAAATAGAAAGCAGCATATACCACTCTAGAGTGGTGTTGATCCATTTGTTGAGGCTTTCATAAGAGACATGGTTCTGCATGCAGCTCTGGAAAAGGCTGAGGTGAGTTGAAATGCAATGTTACCCTCTTTTTTCACCCAGTGACCCTGCAGCTCCAATGGTGCAGGACAGAACCCTGCTGCATTAACAAGTTCTGTGGAACGTTCTGCACACTCTGAATCTCAGTGCTTGTCCCTAGGTTTCTACGACAAGGCCATTCTGCTTTTTTGTGGAAGGAAGTTATTCTTCATCTATAAAGCAATTTCTGGAGTACTACTTGACTCAGAGATGGAAAACCTGATCATGTGATTTCAAATAACTGTCTTCAATGAGTTTTGCATTTTAGGATGTCAGAAAACATGGCTTAAAGAGGGTGTAGCACCTGTCCCTAACAATTTGAAATTGGTAAATTTGTGATGGAAAAGAAGGAGGTGCAGACGTGTAAATTTCCCAAATAGAGAGCTCATATACCTGGAATGTTGTAACTTACTTCTGTTATACAAATGCCTCTCCACCACTGTACTTCAGACTTTATAGAGGACTGGGCTTGTAGCTCAGTGGTAGAGTACTTGCCTGGCATGCATGAGGCACTGGGTTCAATCTTCAGCACCACATACAAATAAATAAATGAAATAAAGATATCGTGCCCATCTACAACTAAAACAAATTTTTTTTAAAGATTTTATGGGTACTTTGCTTTACATGTTTGGCAGGTGAGAAAATGATCTTTTGTTAGAATCTGAAGATGGATTCCAGTAGTCATGGCTTTGCAAGCTATAGGTTATCACGCATTTACCATGGCACAATTGGGGATGAACAAGACATGTGGGAAATATGTGTTGAACAAAAATGTGAATTTTTCTCATTTCAAATTATTCGTAAGAAAATGTCACTTGAAGGGGAAGGCCTCCAAACACTTTAACTGATTTGTGAATGTCGGCCAGTTTTTTTTCTTGGTCATTCTTGTGTACACTTTGACAGTGGTCTCATAACAGGATTATAACAGGATGACAACTGATTATCTTGTTAACAGGATTGTGACCATCCCCAGCCCTTTTTTGTATTTTATTTAGAGACAGGGTCTCACTGATTCGCCACTGCTGAGGCTGGCTTTGAACTTGCAATCCTCCTTCAGTCCAAAGTGCTGGGAAAGACAGCTAAATTGCTGTGAGTATTGTAAGCAAGCTTCCAGGAAACTAGACCGAGTCAAAATGACATTTATCAAAGAAATTATCTAGTCATCTGGCAACTTCTGTCATCTAGGAGACAGCAAGCTGTCCTTCTAAGAATCAGTACATAATCTGGATACAGTTTACCTTTCTTGTCTGGTATTAGTTTTCTATTACTGCCTTAACTATACAACTGTAAAGCAGTGATTTCAAATATCACAAGTTCATAGTCTTTCAGAGACCTGATGCAGTGTGGTAGGCTGTGAACAGGTTAAAATAAAGGTGCCTCAGCGCACTCCAAGAGCAGGTGCTAGTAGTTCTTTGATTATTCAGATTTTGAGAGAGAGAATCCAGGCTTGCTTTTTAAATTATTATTTTTTTTTTTTTGTTTTAGTCAGACTGAAATTTCTGTCAGCTGTGAGCTGAGGATCATTTCCAACACTACATTTAAAGATATAATACCAGGTCTAGTCCCTCTTAAATTTTGAATCTCTTTTTCTGTCTTAGTTCTGACCTAAGCAGGAAAGATTATCCACCTTTAAAAAAATCAAATAATCTGCTGGACACAGTGATGCATGACTATAACTCCAATAACTTGGGAGGCTGAGGCAAGAGGGTCACAAGTTTCAAAGATAGCCTCACCATCTTAGTGAGATCAAAGCAACTTAGGAAACCCCATCTCAAAATTAAAAAAAAAAAAAAAAAAAGTCATGTGGATGTAGCTTAGTGGTAGAGCACCCTTGGACCCTTGGACTCAAACTTGAATAGAAAGAAAGGAATAAGGAAAGAGAAAATTTGAATAATCTAGATTAACCACTCCATCTCAACCATCTCAAGTTCATTAACTTGACTTACATTTTCACATCCCATTTCTCATGCAAGGTGATACATCACGTGTGTTCTGGCAATCAAATCATGAATGTCTTGGGAAGGGAATCATAATTCTGTTTCACAGATGTGTGTGGTGCCTGTAGCAGCAGCTCTATGCATGCCATTAAATATTTCTTATATCACATACAAAATACCTTAAGCAAAAGGGGCCAATTGCTTAGCAAAGTAGACATACCAATGGGATTAATACAGGATTTCCTAGTTTTACGACATACCCAGGATCTATAGGCAGATGATCTAATAGAGCACAGTAATGTTGTATGAAAGGTATGGCCAGTGTTGAAACTTGAGGAAAACACCAGGCAGTGGTGGTTGCTGTCCCTTAGACACAAATATATGTGCCAAGTCTACACCTGATATTATGTATACTCCATAACTACAATCACTGGACACAGCAAACACAGGAGAGAAGTAAGATTGGTCTTCTTTTCCTTTATTTCCAGTAACCAATTCCATAATTTATGCTTTTTCTACTCTTCCTGTTCTCGCAATCTTAATTTCTGCCACATTCAAGGAACTGAGTCATATCTTCTCTTGTTAGGAAGAAATAATGGCATCTCGTTTATACACGATGCCTATATGCCATAAAAAAACAGGAATGTGAGTGGTTTTGAGAGGTCAAAGACCAAGGTAATTTGCCCAAAAGAACAATTTGTCCCATCTTTGTACGTTGCCTTTGATTTATTTTTGTTTTTCTCCAGGACAGAGTGGTCCTAGTAAGAACTCATAGCCATCCATGAGATAAGAAAACCAGGAATTCCCCTGACAGCATTGCTGCTACAGCCAACTAAGGAGGACCCAGTATTTACATACCATTAAATGTATATGTAATATATATTTAATTAATATATATATATATATATATATATATGGTATGAATTTGTCAAAACACTTTAATTTTTAAAACTCTGATTCTAAGGTGTAAATAAGATAAAGTTTGGTACACCTATGAACAACATTATTAAAAATTGTCTAGTCATTTATCTGGATTATAAACCAATGTCCAAAAGTAGACTAGAGAACTTAAATTTTTCAGAAAACAGCAAACAATACCTGCCTTAATATTATTGCTAGAGTGGGGATCTAGAATAGACTATATTCTTCAAATTCCACTCTCAGTGACTATATTAATCCTGCAAAGCTAGGTCCACAATCCAATCACAGGAGGAAATGATTTCTTGATGACACTATTGTTACAAACAAATATTAGTTACTTAAAGTTAAATACAGTTGTAACTTATAGAGGTATGATGAAAATATTAGTAGTCAATATTTTCTTTCATTTCTTGGAAACCATTGAACATATTATTATAATTCTTTGATAGTTAAAATATTATCATTTTATGTGTCAGAACTGAGATTTAAAAATGTTTAGTAATTTATTCAACTAAGGTTATAGAACAGAGACATTCAAAGCAGGAAATGTAATCCTAATTGGGTATTTCAAAGTCTGCTAATTTATCTCATAAATCATGTTTTAATTTTTAAATTTCAGACAAAAGTGTTGTCCTTCTAAAGCAGCAACTAATATCTATTATTTTATTTTCAGTTATGATGATACATTATATTTTTTAAACTTCTCTATGATAACATACCGAGTTTAAACATAAGAAAATTCAAAAATATTATGTTAAATGTGATAATTAGCTTTGATCCAATCATTTTTATTTACAGTAGTGCAAACAACCAGCCATTTTAAAACAAAACAGATACATGCAATGTTTATTTTATGTTTACTTAGCATTCTATTATCATTACTTACATCTTAAGCCAGTGTGGCTAGTATTATTTTATCAGTTAAAGGTAAGAAGAGAGGCTTTTGTGATTATTTCCCTGTGAAATAAAATTATGATAATTTATTTTATTGTTTTGAATCTCTGTTGAAAGTTTTCTTATCTGGACCATGAGTAATTTAAATGGTTTTTACTTTAATGATGTAGCTCAAAAGGGAATTTACTTAAAGCTTTGCAACTGGGAGGGAAGGTAATCTAATCAGATTTTAGAGGCTTAGAAGAATAGGGTGTGGCTCAGCCTCACTTGAAAATTTGCAGGACACAACAGACACCTCAGTGAAGTCCAAGTACTTCTAGGTGAGCCAAAACTTGTAAAAACAAAATAAGTCTTGAGGATGGATGGCATTAAAGCCAGAAATTCAACCTATTTTATGCAACAGACAATTGTTATTCACAGTGAAACAGGAACAATCAGATAAGTAGTTCATGTATTTTATGTTATGTGTGGTCTCACAAAGGATTGGCTATATGATTTTATACGTATATTGTAAACTTCATTGCATTTGTTTCATCATGTTAATAATTACACTGAATTCATCCAAATAGTTGGAACAATTCTGGGTCAAGATAAAATGTGTAGATCCACAGTAGATAGAGTATGTTTTCACACTGAACTAGGTAATGAGGCTGCCAGGCTTTGATAAGGAATGTCATAGTTTATACATTTACTTTCCAGAAGAATGTATTGTAGAATGTATTGTATAATAGTTTTTATCTATCTTATATGCTCCATTTTTCATAATAATTTTGTTGTTTTTTTGACCAATTTTTCACATTTTGTTATGTTTACATTTTGGTTTTTCTTCATGTTTTTCCAGAATCATATATAATTTCTTAATCCATTTAGGAATAAAACTACATTCTAGTAGTAGTAGATCTTATTTTTAATTTATAAAATTGTATTTAATATTTGCTTGTACATTTAACTTCCAAAATATATGAAATAAGTGACCTTGACCTAAAGAGTTTAATCTAATCTGGGAGATCAGAACAAATATTGATTAAAAAGGGCATTCTAAGTGCCAGAGCAACATTCAAGCATGCTTGGTATTGGCATAATTGCTAATACAGAATAATTTTTGCTAATACAGCACTCACATGGTACAGCATAATTCATAGACAAAATTGTGAAAATAAAAGCTGTAAGAAATGCCAAGCTTCAAAAAATACTCCTTATGGATTAGAACCAGAAGTCTTTTAAAAGGCTATTGTTCAGAGGAGAAGGTCAGGCCATAAGGGCTATGACCAAATGAATTGTTCTGCTTCAGGAGTTCCATTATATGAAAAAGGTAAAATGGTGTCAAGGTGATAGAAAAAACACCGATGGAGGAGAGAAAGTAATGGAAACAGCCTGGTGATGGGAGAAGGGAGAAGAGGAAACACAGTAGTCATTAAGGGGAGAGACACTTCATGAAACAGGGCAGCAAAATAGGGAATAAGTAATTATTCTAAATACTTATGCAGCCTCTAAGCTTCATGTTATTACTGCCATTGGAGTAATAGTTTGAATTTTAGGTAAATTTTTGGAGAATGCATCATTTTTCAAATTTCAAAATAAAGGGGGAGCCAAGCTAAACCACCATTTATTGACAACTTGTGTCTTGGTAAATCCATTAGGAAGGTCTTGGGTATCTATTAATCACTTACATTTGGAAAGAACATTAAAATTCTATTATTGTATATTTGAGTTCTGCTATTAATGTTTTATGCATACATATATAGGCATACATGTATACATACATGCCAATAAAGACAACAATGTAAAAATAAAGATGCCTCCTTTGTTTCCTTACAAAAATAAATAATTTCTTGGAGTGTATCTGAAAATCAGATCTTAAATGTAATACATTCTTTACTTGTTACAGTGAAGTGTTTTCTGCACTTTATACTTTACCAAATCAGTGGAGAGTTTATTCCCATTCATTAAATATTTTCACATTTTATTAGATATTTAAAAGGCCACAGATAGAGTTTGCTGATGCCATCATTATTTTATCTATTTTCAACAAACTCATTGTACATTGGACTTTTTATAATTTTGAGGTTTTCTGAAACAGACAAAAGCTATCCACTAGGAAAATGTATAATCTAGTAGAAGAAACCAACAGCTAAACAAAATAATTAAAATATAAAATAATTTAAATTGTGATTAATGTTAAGGATAAAAAATCAGAAACAACAACAACAACAACAACAAAAAATGATGACAGGTGGAGAGGGAGAGGAGAGCTAGTTTTGAACATCATATGGGCAGCCAGAGAAGACTTCCTTGAGAAGGTGAGTTCTGAGAAAAAACCCAGAGAGTGAAGTGACATGATTTAAAATGTCTCTTAGAGGAATATTCTAGGTTAATGCTCCTCAATCATTTTTCCCATTATCTCTATACCCTCAGAAACTGTTTGAGATACCCCTTGAGTGCCTCATGCATAACTCACACATATGAAATTAAATCCTAAGGAATATGATTTTTAAAAGTAGGTTTGGAAATGATAGGGCTAACAAAACTGTTATATGTAAGATTTTTTTTTAACTCAAAGAATCAATTTTTGCTATCTTGAGAATGATATTACCAGGTTAACAATGAATGTCTTGAACTTGCAAAAAAAATAAAAATAAATAACATAAAACAATGCAGAGATTTAAAAGTGTTTATATGATAGTGTGTGGTGTTTAGGAAGAGCAGGAGTTAGTGTTTGAGCCATACAAAACTAACAAGAAGAGAGTAGACAAATAATCAAGGTATGAGTGTGGACAGTAAAAAATCTAGACTTTGATGTGATTGTGAGGTATGTAAGCAAATTATCAATATAATCTAACCTACGTTTTGACAGTTCCTCTCCTTTTCTGCTGTATCAGGTTGAAAGAACAGAACAAAGTGACCACAGAGAAAATTTTTGCCCTCAGGTCTGGGTACATATTTTTGGAGCCAGTGCAAAATGAAAATGTTGAGCTCCATCTTAAGGCAGACTTAGAATTCACAAAGGCAAGAACAGAACTTTAAAGGTGGAACTGAGTGCTTTCTACCAGCGGCCAGCATCTGGGAGATTGCACAGGTCCCAGAATGTGAAGTTGGCCTCTTTGCAATTACTCCAAGAATATAGTGATGGCACTGGCAGTGGTGAAAAAAGTTGAAAAGTTGGATATGGATATTGTAGACATAACAGACAGAATTCTTCATAGTGCACATGAGAAATGTTACAGAAAAAAAAAAGATAAAATGTATGAACTTAGGGATTTGGCTTAAGTGATAAAAGAATTGAGGCTGAATTGAGGTGAAGAAAATATCAAAGGAATTGGCTTGGTAGGTTTGTTTGTGCTACTGTCCTTATTCCTGTGGTTTTATGTAAGATGTTGTCTCTGAATTATAATTTAATTTCTCTTTTATCTGTATTATTAATTAACATATCTTAAGGATTATTTTAATTTCAAAAACTTGGAATCAGAAATACTGCATTTATTTGAATAATGAAACTCTTATTAGTATGACTTTTAAAGTTTGTCAGTTTCTCAGTAGTTATTAATAAAAATATATTAAGAATTGCCATTTAAATATGTACTTTTGTTTGTGTTAGGTATGTTGGGTAGTTAATTCTGATTTGAGTGTCTTTAAGATTCATAATTTCCTTTTCCATTTGAAAACACATATTATGATTCAAATTAAATATTCATGTTCAATTAAGTCATTCAATATATACTTATTTATTTTGTCCTTGTTCGTACTTATTCAGTGATTTCAAAACAATCTCTAGACTCTTTCAAAAACTAATTCTTAAGTAACATAACATATTTTGAGACAAAATTGATAACCCCTTTGAGGCAATATGCTTATTATTTTTAAAGATCATATCTCATGCATATTAAACCTAAAGTGTGAATATTCTCTGAACCACCAAATGTACTTCTCCATAACTATTCTTATTTCCTAATAGCATTTCTCTCTTATTTTGACTATTTGTCTTCTAATTTAAAATATGCTAGGACACAAATATCAAATATAATGCCTGTAATTGCATTCATACTTGTCATTAAATGTAATTAATATGTGTACACTATTGCTCATTCTCTCTACACACACACTACATGTACAAACACACACTACACACACACACACACACACACACACACACACACTGACATCTACATACAGGCTTTAATTTTTATGTTAATGTTTTACTTATTTTCTAATCAATGCTAAAAAGAAGCCTGAAGATGATCTTCAGTCTTGGCTGGGAGGTCAACAAGGACAAGGAGAGCAGACAGCTGATAAAACAGAGCATGCAAGGCAGGCGAGACACCATCATTATTTCCTCAGTGTCTGTTTTGCAGAAAGATCTTGTTATCTCGAACTAAAGAAGATTATAGAGGTTATTTTTCAAGGCATAGGATGAGCAAAAAATAAAAGACTACTCAATCATACTGTCAATGATTCTTGTAGCTGAAAGCAGGATTTATATTAGAAATATACTTCCCTTCAACATCTGATAAAACTGAGGATTAAAAATTCATAATTAAATATTTCCTCAATTTGATAGTCAAAAATAACTGAAAATATGACTTAAATGTATAATTATTTTAAAAGTAATAAAATAAAATAAGAATAAACATAACACAGCAGAGAAAATTATAGCAGAATTGACATAATATTTTTATTATTTTACTTTCTAATATGACAAATATTTATTAGCAAAAACATGGTTTTACCAAAGTTACTTTTCACCAAATATAAACCACATACTTACTATTATACAAAGTATTTATTTGAACTTCTATCTTAACATAATAAAAGACATTAACAATATTTAGAGATGTACAATGCAGTGTGGATTTGTATATGCTAAAAGAGAAAAGTAGAAAAATGTGGGCATATTTACAGAATCTTAACCAGCTCTGAATTTCAAAGAAAGTTGTCTTTTTACCTTTTCCATTATTGATTCAAAACACATATGCATTTTCTTTTTATTTGTTTTAAAAATTTGTATCATTCCATTATAATTATCATAATAGTAGGGAACGCATTATGCCATATTTTTACATGCACATAAGATGATTTGATCTATTTCATTCTCCAGTATATTCTATGCTCTCCCCTCCATCCCTCTGAACCCTGTTTTCTGTCCTACTGATCTCCCTCCTCTTTTCACAATCCCTCTTCCCCCCCCCCCTTTTTTTTCTATCTTCTGCATTAAAAGAAAACATACAGGCCTTGGCTCCCTGAGTCTGGCTTATTTTGCCTAACCTGTTGTTTTAACTGATTATATGTCATGGTTTCAAATTGTTACAAGAAAAAAAACTTATACAAAGTAATTTATTGATGTATTTTGAAGTATAAATTAAAAAAAAAAAAAAAAAAAAAAAACAAGGGAAGACACTTAGTATTTATTTTCTGTCATTTTTGGTGGGAAATCTCCAAATGCCTACAAATTAAAATATCTATAACAATTCTTCTTTGAAAAAAATACTTCCATATCATGTGCATTGTTGAAGACTCAGCTGAAAGGAAACAGAATCAATTTCTTGATGAGGAAGAGCACAGATATTACTAAGGAGCCTACATGCAAAGACAGGAGCTATTGAAGGCTTTTTACTCTCTCACCACTCCTCACTGCCCTCTGAGAAGGGACTATCTCTGTATCTAACACAAAAGGAACTCAGAGAGATAATTTAGCTATGAATGAAACACTGTTTTTCCTTGGGCATACTATATTTGTCGGGAAAACATAACCTGTACAGAACCATGAAAAGCAAGAAAAGTGCATAACACTGTTATGGTGTTTTCGTTGTAGTATCTTAATCTCAACACACTCTAATATATTTTTCAAAATAGAACAAGATGCATCCTGAATGCAAAGATCTTTTGAATCCTATTGGTTGTTCAGGGCAAATACAGAGGGAAATAGAGCACTCTCGAGGCATTTTGTAAATAAATCCCATAATGTCAAATACTCATATGAGAATATGTGTGGCAGGTATATTTTAATATTTACAAATAAGTCCAAGATAAATTAATTCAATAAAATAACCACCACATTATCCTTCTGAGTATCTTTCATTATATTTAGGCCTTTGTGACACATAACAAAACACCAAGGTAGAAACAGGACATGATCAGTTAGCCCTGCAAATACTTGTGATTCCTATTAGGTAAGGGGCATAGGTGAGAAAGGAAGCCATCTATGTGAGAAAAGAAATGAGCAAGACCAGAAAAACTCTACTTCTTTTGAACAATGAAATAACTTTTGGTTATTCAATTGTTCCTTTCCTTGACCTACTTGTAAGAATTTGTGGTCATCAGAGTAGTTGAAGAATTATTCTAATTTATTTGCAGAAATCTTAACAGGGAATGTACAAATTGCCCTTGGTAATACCTTATAGAGTCCAGTATGAATTTCTGTCAAGTAAACCTGCCTGTTGTCTAATCAAAGTCATTCCTGCTGTGAGTTAAACATACTTTTATGTCTTCTACTCTCGGGGGAAATGAAGAACAGCTGGTTACAATATTCCTTCATATTTTTCAAGGTTATAGTTTAAAATACATTCATTTAATGTGATCTATAAAAACATACAAATCCTATAATATTTTCTTTACAAGCTGACTAAAGGTCTTTAATTGGTCATATGCTATGAAAACTATTGACATGCCAACATCACCACAGACCCACCAAGATAAGAGACTCCTGTACACACTGTCCTTTTGTCCCTCCATCACATGTGTTGATAACTTAGAGCAAGCATTCTTAGTGTCTTTTCCAAATGTTTTATGTTATATATAGAATTTTGCATTAAATTTATGTGAAAGTTGGGGTATGAGGACAAAAACATGAAAGTAGATAAAAATCTCTATGTATAATTTTTAAAACCTGTAAATTTTTAGAAGTTTAATGCATTTCATGTTATAATTTTGATGGTTTCCTTAATTTTTAGTGTAAAGCAGTAAGAACACAACAATTTGTTGTGGTTTATGAATTTGTTGCATGATATATAAAAACTGTTGAATTTTAGATTTGAGTCAGATAAGTAGACAAGAAAGACATGGTTAAGACTATAAGGTTCCTTTTAGTTGGTTTGTGGAAAACTTAGCCTACAGAAAAATCATAGCAAAATGTTCAAGTTTTAAATACATCTTTTCTGTACTGCTTATTTAATATAACATCCCAGTTTGAATGCTAATTATTTGTAGTAATATTTGCCTTTTAAAATATTTTACCATGTTGGAGTCTTTTGCTGCATTCAATACACTCATAGTTCTAGATTTACCAGGGCATTTTTATATAGATTCAACACAATCTGTTTTAATCAGGTTTTTTATTATTATTATTATTAGTAGTAGTAGTAGTATTTTTTTTTTTTTTTTTTTTTTTTTTTTTTTTTGCCACTTTGACCAAAAGACCTGACAATAAGAATTCATGGAGGAAAAGTTTATTTGGGGGGGGTTACAATTTTTGAAGTTTCAACCCATAGATGGCTGACTCTGTTGCTCTGAGCCTAAAGTGAGGCAGGACATTATGGTGCAAAGACATGGAAGAGGAAAGCAGCTCAGGACATTGCACCAAGAAGCAGGGAATGCTGGGTGCAGTGGTGGACACCTGTAAGTCTGTAAGCCTTGTGGCTGGGGAGGGTGAGGCAAGAGGATCATGTGTTCAAAGCTAGCCTCAGCAACTTTGTGAAGCTCTAAGCAACTTACCAGATCCTGTCGCTAATAAAATAGGAAAAAGAGCCAGGGATGTGGCTTTGGGGTTAAGTGCCCCTAGGTTCAGTTACCTGAGAAGAAGGAGCAGGAGAAGGAGAAGGAAGAGAGCTTTGCTCAGCAAGGGCAAAATATGTACCCCAAAGACAGGGCCTCAGGAACCCAATTCCTCCAGCCATATCCCAGCTACCTATAGTTAATTCTTGTTGGGAGATTGATGATTTGATTTAGTTAAGGCTCTCATATGCCAACAATTTCACCTCTAAGCCCTCTTGTATTGTCTCACCCATGAGCTTTTGGGGGACAACTCATATCTAAACCATAACACCACCATGTCTCAGAGAAGTTCAACAGGAACATATAACAGTCACTAAAACATTAGTTTCTTTTCTATCCTTACACTGAACTGCATATCATTTGAACTATGTGAAATGAAAATCATAACGACCATGTTTTTAGAACACAGACCTTTTGGGGGATTCCCTGGTCTGTCAGTGGAGCAGTACTATCTTCTTATTCAATATGGACAATGTTTGTTCCATACAAAGCTGCAGCAAGCCTGGTGGAACTTGGGTGTAAAAAATATCTTCATATTTATTCTGTTTCAAATTATGCCTTTATACTCAACACCAACTCTAGGAGAAACAGGAAAAAACAGCATTCCAGGTCTGACACTATCTCTATAAAAATATTAAAAGAAAGCTTGCCAGTGGATTTTCTTGCATATTTCTCAGTCAGCATAAGAGTTGCTTGTGAACTTCTCCTAGAAATTTGATAGATAAATGGTTTGATAATTTATTGTATCTTTTTTTTTTTTTTCTTCAGACATGGAACAAATGAAAATCAGAAGTGGCTGTGTGCAACTTTGGCTGGAACACATAAGCAAAACCAGTCTTTTAAATTTGTTGTTAAATATTGTTTCCTTTGTTTTCTGTGTGTATTATATTTTCATATGGTGACCATCTTCTATCTTTAGATCTTCCTTGCTATTTGGAGGTGTTAAACTAAATTATTATAAATCTGCCTAAATTCTATTGCTGCAGAAAATTCACCACAAACAAAATCAGTGGATTTAAATTAAAATATTCTTGCTTATCCATCTTTATGTCAGCTTAGTATCACCTGATCCACATTGTGCTCATCTTTGGAAAGACTTGCCCATTAACTTGCTTCTCTGTTTATGTTGTGGGGTATATTCTTCTCCTGGAGATGGGAAAGCTGAGCTGTAAGAAAGCATGCTGAGAAATACCTGAGGTCTTTATAGGCCTGAGCTCAAAATCAACACCATTTATATTCCATGCAACTTGCTTGGCTAAGTGTAATATTAAAGAAAAGATTTGTGCGTTGGTCATTTGAAAGAAAGACCAGAAAATTACATCCCTAGAAATATAGATACCTGGAAGGGTGAAAAAGTGGTGCAAATGATAATGTGTTCCTTTTACTTATATTTGTACAATTTCCTAATTTTATCTATCTCTCCAATATGCCTCAATGCTACATTCAGAACATAAAGACAGGGAATTGCTAGAATCTTTCTATTCAAATTAGGACTAGTATAAAATAGTCTTCCATTCTCTGTCTCTGTTTCTGCTGGTTTGCTCTGTGGGTATCCTCCATGTCAAAGGATAATATCTGCAAGCTTTGATGAGGATTATTATGAAAAAGAATTGTTATATTCTGTTAATTGGTTTTTGAAATCTTTGGGATGATTTATGGACTCACTCTTTCAACCAGTATTTACTCAGGACCTACAGAATGTCACTCAAGCCCTGGAATTCCATGTGCAGCAGAGAGGAAACAAAAACAAATGGAAATTTTTTTTTTTTTTTTCCTTTACAAAGCTGGTATTCTGCTAGGATGAGGAAACAAAAATGAAAAAAAGAAAAAGAATAATCCAACTGTGTATTAAGATGCACTGTGCTTATTGCAAAGGACCAAAAGAAAAAAAAAAAAAAATCAAGGAAGAGGAATGTGGAGTGAAAGAGTACACCAAGATTTCATTTGCGTTTAGAAAGACTTTTATAGTATAATTTGTGTCTCTCTTTAAGGTGCCTAAATCCCTTTAGCCTACTTTTCTTAAGTAGGTACTATCTGAGAATTGTTCATATTGCTTTACAGCATTAATCTTATGAATGATGAGAAACACGTAAATAATAATGATGTGTCAACTACCTCTACTATTTATTAAATTGCATTTAAAGAAAGAGCAGTGTATTTATTTTGGTTTATATTTATAAAATACAAAATTACACAAAATATTTGAAGCATTATTTGTTGATAGACTTTCAAACTGTAAAAAACACATATTTTAAGTTAATCAACACACTGAATTTATTCTACTGAAGGAAGAAATTAGTATCAGTGATTTCCAAAGTCATATTTAAAAGGCAAATCTTATGAATAATAAGAAATTGCTCAAAAAATTATGGGGCTAAATGTTTGCAGTGATATGCAAGGTCTTAAAATCAGGAGGACAAGGCTGGGGTTAGAGCTCAGTGGTAGAGCACTTGCCTAGCATGTGTGAGGCAGTGGTTTCAATTCTCAGCACCAAATAAAAATATATAAATAAAAAAAAGGTATTATGTTTATCTACAACGAAAAATATATTTTTATTTTTTTTAAATCAGGAGAAGAAATGCAAGTTACACAAATATGCAAACTCTATGATTGCATTATATATTTTTGTATATATATATAAATATTTATCATGAAAGGAAACACCAAAATGTTTATTATCTGAAATTGAAGATTCTTTACCTTATTTTTAGACATTTCTCTAGTTTCTAGTTTTCCACTATTATCATATATGATCTCATAATCTGAAAATTTGTATTTTTAAAATTCTGTATATATCTTCATATTACTGTATGTGTGATGATTGACAGTGAACATTTTCCTTCCTAATGGTAAATATGGCTATAACCAAGTAAAACAACTAGTTAGTTTAATGGGAGAGATGGGTAAAGATACAACCACTTCCAGAAAGCTGGTTGTTATAAATAATAATTTATCACAGAAAGACAAATTATCTAAATACTGGGTACACACATAATAAACATAAAAACTTTACCTTAGATAGCTAGTAGCATAAAAAATATGCATTGGTTTTATGTTCTTTAAGACTCATCTACAGTACATTTATTTTGCAGGGAAAAAATGCATGATCTTCATGAGGATGACAAGTTAAATTTATCCTAGTTGTTCCTCTCTAGGAATGTAATAATTTTTTAAGTTAGAATATAAAAGGCATTATAAACATATCTATTGCAGAAGTAAATATTTGACAATAAATTTTCACAAAGGAAAAATGAAGTTATTGAATGAGAATCAGAGTTATTTAGGCAAAACTCTAGCTATATTCAAACTCCCAGAGAACTCTAAGTCTGAAGGACAAAAAGTATGTCAAAAGAATTTAGGAACCTGAGAATAGGAAGCAAAGCTTACCATGGAAGTACACCCATCTGGCTCTTATGGGGACTGCACTCTTCACACATACTCTTTTAATATTATTTTAAAAACTGTATAGTGATAAAAATATGTGAAAAAGTTTTAAAAATTGAAAATTATTTTGTTATTCTAGTACTGTTTTGGATGGCTTTGTTTTTAAATAAAAACTACATTATCATAAAATTATAATTTTAAAATTAGACATTGGAGAATGATTAAAATCATGAGTGACTTTAAATCACTGTTTAAGTTGAAATTGGAAAGTCTTTTTTTTTTTATTTTTCTGCTGAACTGTATCTTAAAAATATTATAGAGGGTGCCATGGGACAAGTGTCATTATCACTCATGTGATATTGGTGAAAGGAGCAAAGAGCATAACTGTCCCTAAAGCAAGAGTAAGATCTGGCTCTCTATTCACCTCACTGATTGTTTCTTTTGCTGAGAAGAAGCTTTTTAGCTTAAATCTATGCCATTCATTAATTCTTGGTATTCTTGTGCTACAGGATCCTTCTTAAGGAACTTGGAGCCTAATCCGACATGTTGGAAATTGTAGCTTACTTTTTCTTCTATTAGGTGTATTGTCTCTGGTCTAGTTCCTAAGTCCTTGATCCACTTTGAATTGAATTTTGTGCATGGTGAGAGATACAGGTTTAATTTCATTTTGTTGCATATGGAGTTCCAGTTTTCCCAGCACCATTTGTTGAAGAGGCTATCCTTTCTCCACTGTACATTTTTGGCACCTTTGTCTAATATAAGATAGCTGAAATTATATTTATTAGTCTCTGTGTCCTCAGTTCTATACCATTGGTCTACCTGTCTGTTTTGGTGCCAATACCATGCTGTTTTTGTTACTATTGCTCTATAGTATAATTTAAAGTCTGGTATGGTGATGCCGCCTGCTTCACTTTTCCTGCTCAAGATTGCTTTAGCGATTCAGGGTCTCTTATTTTTCCAGATGAATTTCATGACTGCTGTTTCTATTTCTTTGAGAAATGTCATTGAGATTTTGATTGGAATTGCATTAAATCTGTATAATGCTTTTGGTAGTATGGACATTTTGACAATATTAATTCTACCTATCCAAGAACAAGGTAGGTCTTTCCATCTTCTGAAGTCTTCTACTATTTCTTTCTTTAGTGTTCTATAGTTTTCATTATAGAGTTCCTTTACCTCTTTCATTAAGTTGATTCCCAGGTATTTTATTTTTTTTATGCTATTGTAAATGGAGTAGTTTTCATCATTTCCCTTTCAGAGGCTTTGTCACTGATGTACAAAAATGCCTTTGACTTATGGGTATTGATTTTGTATCCTGCTACTTTGCCGAATTCATTTACTAGTTGTAAAAGTTTTCTGGTAGAGTTTTTTTGGGTCTTCTAGGTATATTTCAGTAAGGTAAATAGAGAGCCAACTAACTGGGATCAAATATTTAATATATACACATCGGATAGAGCACTAATTTCTAGAATATATAAAGAACTCAAAAAACTTGACACCAAAAAAACAAATAATCCAATCGATAAATGGGCTAAGGAATTGAAAAGACACTTCTCAGAAGAAGATACAGGATTAATCAACAAATACATGAAAAAATGCTCATCATCGGTGGCAATTAGAGAAATGCAAATCAAAACTACTCTAAGATTTCATTTCACTCCAGTCAGAATGGCAGCTATCAAGAACACAAAGAACAATAAATGTTGGAGAGGATGTGGGGAAAAAGGCACACTCATGCATTGCTGGCGGGACTGCAATATGGTACAACCGTTATGGAAAGCAGTATGGAGATTTCTTGGGAAAATGGGAATGGAACCAGCCTATGACACAGCCATCCCACTCCTGGGTCTATTCCCAAAGGACTTAAAAACAGCATATTACAGTGACACAGTTACCTCAATGTTTATAGCAGCACAATTCACAATAGCTAGGTTGTGGAACCAACCTAGATGTCCCTCGGTAGATGAATGGATAAAGAAAATGTGGTATATATACACAATGGAATTTTACTCAGCAATAAAAGAGAATAAAATAATGACATTCACAGGTAAATGGATGAAGTTGGAGAATATAAGGCTAAGTGAAATCAGTCAATCTCAAAAATCCAAATACTGAATGTTTCCTCTGATATGAGGAAGCGGGTTCACAGTATTGTTGGGTTCGGGGTATATAGGAGGATTACAGGAACACTATAATGGTCAAATGGAAGGGAGGGGAAGGGAGAGAGCAAGGGGAAGGGGGAAAAAGTGGTTGAATAAGGCGGATATCATTATTCTAAATGCATGATTGAAGATTTGAATGCTACGAATATACTTTGTATACAAACTGTTTTGTGTAAAAAGATTCTATATATGTATAGTATGAACTGTAATACATACTACTATAAATAAAATTTTTTAAAAAAGAGTAAGATCTGTGACTTTTATGGCCCTGAGATACAGAGGAGTGATGAAGCAGTTAACAATGGCGCAAAATCTACTAAAATCTTAGGAATGTTAGAGACTGTTTTAGCTTTGTTTTTAAAAGGTTAGGTTGGTTTCATGCCAAATATCTGGAGGTTATAATTATAATACTCATGTAATTTCTTTCTGGGTCATTCTTTCTATACCTGTACTGAAGGCTTGCTAGCACCTAGTTTTTATTCTTTGGGGCACTCCATAATTGGATACACTATAGGGAATATTGGCTACTGAGATATACAACAAATGAAAATGAAAATATAAGCACATATAAAGATTTCACAAAATGAATGAAAGAAAGATGCAGATTGCAGTGGTGTGCTCTTATCTATGCACATTTTCACATCAAAAATAGAAATTATTGGAGGCATTAAACTGAAAGCATTCACACAAATTGGACAAAAATTGGGCAAAAAATTGAACAAAAATGTTTAGTACATTAATATATGTGAGAGATTAAAAGATGATGCAGAATAAAAATAATATGTAGAATAGAAATGTGAATCTGATAAGTGATAAATATATGAACAAATATAATTGTTAAAATATACTACAAATGAATATAATTATGGAAAGATGATGTAGCCAAATGGAAGGCTCTGCTCATTCATATTTAACTCTCCATTAAACTCTAACTATAGATAGTGTTGTCATTGCTGCAATCCCCCTGTTATGCTTTGGAGGTGAATTGCTGCCCTCTATGCTTCTGTTAATATAGGAATGGTCAGAGGTGAAATGATAAGATTATGATAGCTATAGCCTAATCAGTGCATTAATCTATTTTAAAATGAGTTAATTTATTCATTAATTATTGGATTATTAATTTGAAAGAACAACTGAACTCAGTGGTAACTGTAGGAAGGCGGGTAGTGCCTGGAGGGAGGTGGATCAATAAGTGCATGTCCTTGGTGATTCTATCTTGTCCCCTGTGCCTCATGACCCTTCCTCCCCACCCTTTCTGGAAGCCATTTCCAATCCACCATGATCTTATGCCTAGAGCCAAGAGGAATGGAGTTAGATGACTATGGATTGAACCTCTAAAACCAGAGAGAGAGAGAAAGTTGCCCCTTACAGAGCACACCTTCCATCCTTGACATGAAACCATCTGCATTTATCTATCATAGGCCAGTGGTTTTTAAATACATTATGTTACTACTCCTAAAATTGCCAATTTCCAGGGATGGGGATGTAGGATGACAGAGTCCTTACATAGCAGGCACATGGTCCTGACTTTGATTCCCCAGCCCTGTAAGAAAAAAAAAAGTCTCTTAAATTAATAGTTGTCATATTCTTAAAAGCAGCATGAAAAGCTAATGAGCTCTATCACAAGAACAAACAAATCACTTTTAGAACAATTTTGTGAATCAATAAATGTATCACATGTTGGTCAAAGTTCTCAATCATTTCCTATTTGAAAATATTGATTTTTAAATAACTATGTCTTCTAAAATTTCCAGAAATGCTTGACATTATTTTTAAATTTTTTTGTACATACATATTTTAACAACCAAATATTTGAACCTGTTATGGGTTTAGCTAAGTATTTATTTCTACCTAGTTTAATTGCATCTGAATATATACATGTGTATAATTTTTTTAAGTGCTTCAATCCTTTCTTTCCTGTTAAGCACATTATTTTCTTTCTTCTCTTCTTTCTCTCTCTGTTAAGAAAACATATTTATACCTATTTCATAAAATTGGCAAGAAGCAAACTTTTAGCATTCTCCACCCATTCTAGTGGGTTCCATTATCAACACAGCATATCCTGTGAAATAGCATGTGATGACAAACATGCAAATATTTTTAAAGAAATTATTTTTTGTTCAAAATCTATCTCAAGTGAACATTGCAATATGATAAACTGCTTTAACATCTTAATCGTGAAATAGAAACCCACCATCTATTTAATAACAAAACATGCTACATGATCAAGCATTCACATTTTATATTTAAACATTCAAATTGTTTGTTATATCTGCCTAGCTGAAAGAATTTGTTCATTTCTTTCTCTTAATATCCTGAAGTTATTTTTTTACAAATGAAAAAAAAAAATTAACAGTAATTTAAAATTCATCCCTCGTGCTAAATCTTGAAATTTATGGGGGTTAATGGATCTGTTCTTTTACTTGCTAAATAAAATGTGTCCCCTTAGATGATGGCTACCATTTCTTAATTAAGAATCCACTAAAGTGCCATCCAAATGTACATAATTTATTCCCTTTATATTATTGAACTGGGAATTTTGCCAATGAATAAAACATCTTATTCTGAAGCAAAATGGAAACTAATATTTTAAAACTTCATGAAAAATATCATTTCTTGAGCTTGTTTTAATAATAAATCTATAATATAATGAAGAGCAAATTAGGAAAAGTGTCTCCTTTGACTTTCAGTAAGGGCACTAGCTAAAATCTGAAATGACTGCTTCTTAAAGAATATACTGATCCTTCAGCGAAGGGAGGAGGAGCAGCATATATAACTATGTATGTGAGCATGTATGTCTGTTTGTTGTTATTGCAGTTATTATTATTTTCTATTTTTAAATCATTTTCATTGCTCCCATTGATAGACATTAAAACAGAAGGGAAGCATTATAATCTGAAGATTTCAGGGAGGTAAAAAATAAACAGCTTTTGAAGGAGATAGTAAACTAGTTGACAGAAATATTGTATAAGTGGTAAACATAAAGATTGGATCAATGTTTGCTTGTTTGTGCCTTACGATTTTCATTTGAAAATAATATGATGCTTTTAGAAAGTGCTTGGTTTTGAGAAAACCTCTGAAAATTTCACTGAATGTCACTGCAAGTGCTACTTGATACAAAGAGATTGTGCCTCTGCCTTGCCTAATTCCTAAGTCATGGTACTTCTCCAAGTCTCTAAGTCCCACTCACAATGCACTACTTCTTATGCTTATCATTTGTACAAAGTTAGTTAATATTTCCAATAGTAATTGTAATAAAATTGTACATGATATAGAGTTATTACATAAAAATTACATTTGAACCATTGCTTTTTAGTTTTGATAAGTTCTTTAATTTGAGGGTTCAAATTTTTCTTAATAATTTTTTTTAATACATTGGAAGTGTTAAGATTTACAAAGAATCTAGAAAGCATTGAACATCCATCCTTGTCATATGGCCAGAAAATAAGTGACTGAAATATGTGATTAACAGCACATACTTTTTTCATACAGAAAGTGAAGTTTAAGACAATCTGTTAAAAATTCATGTGAATACTTTCCATTGATAATGTTTTCTTGTCTTACAATTTAAATAGTTTCTTCCTTGAGAAGCTAATTTGAATACTGTAACACTCAGTATCAGTGTGATGATAGGGGATGTTTCCTTTTAATAATCTCCTGGAAAAGTCAGTTGCTTATTGACATTGGCCACCTTCCTAAGATTCGATGCTTAAAACATTAACTCTCATGTCATAGTTAAAATATAAATTAATTTGATTCTACTTTTCACAAATAAGCCACAAATTACTTTGCATAAAGAACTTTTTCTTACCAAGTTGAAACTTAGTTACAACTAAATGTATTTTCCTTTGTTCTGCTGCTGACCTATCATCAAAAGTGATAGAATATACTTTTCAACTTATTGTTTTAAAATTTTAACTTCAATATATTCTTTAGAATCTCTGAGGTCACAGGTCTTATAAATGTTGTCTAAGGGTTAGATAAAGGAAAAGTTTAGGGAAATGATTATACCTTATTGACTGAAGTGTGCATTTGCTACTCCTCAAAAAATTTTAAGCCGGGCGCGGTGGCGCACGCCTGTAATCCCAGCACTTTGGGAGGCTGAGTCAGGAGGATCGCGAGTTCAAAGCCAGCCTCAGCAATGGCGAGGCACTTAGCAACTCAGTGAGACCCTGTCTCTAATAAAATACAAAAAAAAAAGGGCTGGGGATGTGACCCAGTGGTCGAGTGCCCCTGAGTTCAATCCCCGGTACCAAAAAAAAAAAAAAAAAAAAAAAAAAAAAAAAAAAAAAAAAAAAAAAAAAAAAAAATTTAAAGATTGTATTGAATAAAATTATGTTAAAGTACTAATATAAATGTTATTAATTATTTATCAGAAGAAGTAATGGGAGAAATTTAGAAACAAATCATGAGATTTTCCTCCTATTTGCAGTTGAAAATGAAATTAAGACCACTCTTTTGTATCCTAGAGCTGTAAATCAAAACTCACAGCAGTAGATCTTTATTATTCACTTTTATATAGATTCTGTAGTTCTAGGTATAACTAGGCAAAGAGAAGAACAATGGGATATTAAGACAGAAATGTGATTTCTATTAGTGGGGACAGAAATTTTATGATTAATGATACCTGAAATTTAAAGACAGAATTATCTTTTCAATATTCCCAAAGTAATATTTGCTCATAAGAAACTGATCGGAGTATAAAGTCTAGCATTGATTTTTCTGTTTAAATTTGTTCCTTCTCATCCTAAAGTTCATGACTGAAATTATTATAAAATTAGGATGCAAAAGCAGGCATTTGAAACCAATTAAGTTATGCTGGATATGTTGACTATAAAAGTTGAATTTTAATGGTGGAAAGATCATGTTTACATAACAGCAAACTTTCTTTCGAACAAACTTTCTGCCTTTATAAATTATTTTTTTCTAAAATGTTCCTTTTTTATATTTCAAATTTTATTTCTTAAAAATTATGTTGTAAATGAACATCACAAAATGTTAAGCTATTAAAATTCTAGGTAAGAATAAAGCATCTACTACATTATGTAATTTCCTGAATATTTGTGATATTTCATATTGTAAAAGTATACAAAAAGTTTAAAATATGTGTGTAAAACATTCAAAATGTATGTATCATGTATATGAATATATATATGCACATATATATGTATACATACATATATACATATATTCATACATGAGTACAGGGATATGCATAAAGTATTTCCAAAAGTATATGAAAGAACTTGGTATAGAAATTGTATTAGTGGCCTACCAGGAGGGAGGCACACTGAACCTTTAAAATTTGGGGGGATTTGTATGAATTTCCTTTTTTGTTGTTTTATATGTTTTGTGGCCACATTATTATCTTTATAAACTTTTAAATTTGTGTTAATTATTTATACATGACAGTAGAATACATTTAGGCAGTTTGATATACCATACATACAAGGGGTATAATTTCTCATTTTTCTGATTATACATGTTGTGGAATCACATTGGTCATACACATATACATAGGTAATAGTGTCTGTTTCATTCTACTATCCTTCCTACCCTCATATCCTCACCCCTCCCTTCACTCCACTCTACCTAATATAAAGTAATTCTGTTCTTCCCTAGAACTCCCCCCACTTATTGTCAATTAGCATTCACATATCAGAGTAAACATTGGCCTTTGAAAGTTTTTGGGGATCGTCTTATTTCGCTTAGCATGATATTCTCCAACTCCATCCATTTACTGGGAAATGACATAATTTCATTCTTCTTTAAAGCTCAGTGATATTCCATTGAATACATATACCACATTATCTGCAGTATGCTGATTTTAAGCCTTCAGGTATCAACCAAAGAGTGATAACTGGCTCAAGTGGTGGTTCCATTCAGAGTTTTCTGAGGAATCTCCATACTGCTTTCCATAGTAATTGAACCAATTTACTGTCCCACTGGCAATGTATGAGAGTACCTTTTTCCGGCATCCTCCCCAACATCATTGTTGCCTGTATCTTTGATGATTTTCATTCTGACTGGAGTGAGATGAAATCTTAGTTTTTTTTGTTTGTTTGTTTGTTTGTTTTGTTTTTTAGTATTTATTTATTTGTTTTATTTGTACACAATGCCTTTATTTTTTATCTTTTTTTATGTTTTGAATGATTTCTATTGTGCCCTTACTCTTTTAAAATTTAAAAATGAATACTTATATTTCAGATAACAACAAAACATTTACATGGAAAACATTAAAATTATTAAGTATGGAACACTCATACACACACATATATGTAAACTTTAAAAATGTTTCATTTTAAATTGGTCTTCACTAAAATGCTTTTTATAAAATATTATAACAATAGAAAATATGCTCTTTTTTTCTACTCTTGCAAAAATAATTTCAAAGAAAAGGTTTAAGAATATATAAAAAGATTGGGAGTATTATTTTTTATTTGCATTTTACTAATTGCTGGAAATATTGAACATTTTTTCATATATTTTTGGCCATTCATATTTTTCTTCTATGAAGTGTCTGTCCAGTTAAAATGTTCTTTCTAGTTACATCAAATCCAGTTTTTAGTGAAAATTTCCTTGCTGCTGTATTTAGACGTGTTAAGAAGGAATAGTTATTATCATTCCTGATAATTTCCTTCAATTGAGAGAACCATCCTTTGGCATAACACTTGGGTCTCGTTTTACTCCCAGCCCATTTTCTCTTCTGTGCAGAAGGAATTGGTGTACTTGGGAGAGAAAGTTGGCAGCCCTTCCTCTCATTTCTCTCTGGAGTTAGGCTACCCTCTGGAACTGACCTTCTGTGTTAATGTGTGCTGTAACTTTCAGAGAGACAGCCTCTGCCCAACTAAAGTGAAAGGTTCAGTACATTCCTGACCAGGAGGATAAAACTATCCAATTCTCGAGTATGGTTTCAAAGTGCTGTGGCTTAACATGCAAGCCCTATTTGCCAATATCAACAACATAGGTGATATTGCCATTTATCTATTTATTTTTGTCTTCATCTGTTTGGAACTTGCAGGAAAAAAGGGATTTTAATCTGGGGACACTTTAAAATTCTCAAAGTATGTAACCAAAGTATTTTTCCAAAAATACCATTTTTTAGTTATGATTTAGAATAGCTAGTTCACAAGTGTATTAGTGTATTCAGATTAGCTTGGTAGAAAACTAACGTGGAATTCAGAGCTTTTTAAAGGACCTCTACACAGGCCTAGCATGTATATGGTTAGAGTGAAAACGGTTTAAGAAATAACTCGAGTTACAGAGTAGAGTTCTGTTCCATCTCTACTCAGAACTCTCTCCACCTCCCCTGTTTTATTATTTCAGGGGTGAGTGTGTGAGTGTGTGTTTGTGTGTGTGTGTGTGAGTGTGTGTGTGTGTGTGTGTGTGTATGTGTGTGATGTAGTTGGAAAAGAAAAACATTTTGATAGCATTTCTTACATAATTGTAAGCTAGTCTTCATTTTTATTTTTAGCGTATTACAATTGTACATACTTGTTGAAACCGCTTTTTACCATGACGAGTTCTTGCTCCCTGAACGCAGAAGAATAAATCCGAAGAAGCACTCCGAGGCAAGCTTAGAGTGGAAAGTGGACAGCTTTATTGAAAGGATAGCAAAAGACTTCCCCCAGAGGGAGAAGGGGACCCGGAAACCAGGAATCCAAAGGGAGGAGAGTCTTTCTCCCTTTTATATCTGAAATCTTTCTTTTGTTCTTTTTATGTTCTCTATCTCTGTCCTTCCTGGGACAGGAATGTCAAAAAGATGTGACACCTGAGGGCCCATGGTGGGTGTGGGATTTACAGGAAGGGTTTAGGGCTAGTTGATTAGCATCTCTGTTTGCTGAGAGCTGTTTCATTAACATTCCATAAGATGGGCCCTAAACTTGGGAACATTAACCATCTTATCTCCCTTAGAGTTGCTCTGTGTTTTTCCAGGACTCAGGCTGACTCCATTTTCCTTATGGACTCCATGTTCTTTATGAAACTCGATGTTAGACCCAATTTGCCTGACTACACTCACTACCTAGCTTTAAATCTGGCTTCATTGTGAGGTTCATTTTGACTTTTTCATAAATGCATGTAACAGTTTTCTCCATTTCATCCCCTAGTACCTCACCTTTCCCTCCCTTCAAACCCCTGTACCTGATTCTTTTCTTCTACTCTTCAATTCTTCCTTCTACCTATCTATTTATTTAAAGTGGTGCATTATAATTGTGTGTGAAATTGGAATGATTTCTGTGTTTTGATGTCATCTCTCAAGCCAATTTTCTTCACACATTTTGAGCTATGTTTGCAACAGACATGCATAACTATTTTTAAGAACCTCAGAAAGAGAAAAATAGGCTTTTAATCCGATGTTCAGAGAACAAATGTGGATGTAAAATACATGGAAAGGTATTCTAAATGGTCTGGCTTAATAATTGCATATCTATACATGGAATCATCACTGTTAACAGGACAAACTAATGAAATTTACTTAACTTCAGTTTTATTTAACTGAACCCCATGACAAAGAATTTAGTTACTAAATAAAAAAGGTTAAAAAATAGAATAATTATGGATCATGATATTTAATGTTCCAGAAAGCAAAACCAAAACTTCAGTGTGTCATTGCATCTATAGAAAACATACATGATAAGGAACTCAGACATTAAGAAGTAACTCCTAACACTTTAGCATGTGCAGGAATACCTAAGGTAAATGCCCTTTTAAAAATTAGGACACTCAGTAACTATCCTTTGTTCCTTCTGTTAATATCATTAAAGTACCACTGGGAGACATGACATGTACAAATGATGGAAAATGAGAAAACAAACTGCACATGGATGTCAAATCACAACTATTAAACCTAGAGTATTTAGGATAGTACAATATAAGCACAGGACAAGAGATATTCAGATGCTCCTGAGGATGTTGTCCATGTAAGCATGGGCGTATGATAATAAATGATGAATTGTTTTGCCTTAATTACATGTGACTTTGTGAGAACAATACCACTGCATCATGGACTACGGGTATAGCTCAGTGGTATAGCCCTGGTGTGACATGTGAGAGTCCCTTGGTTTGATCCCTGGCACTGAAAACAAAATGACTTTGGCAAATTAAACAAAGCAACAAAAACAACAAAAAAATTCCCCCTTGATATTTAATGTTCTCCTTATTGCAGGGAAACAGTCTGTATGAAAATGCACGAATCTATTTCTCCACTGGGGCAAGATTGGAATGAGGAAACCACAGGTTTTGTTGGTAAGTAAAATAAGTCAGGCAGAAAAAGACACA
This sequence comes from Tamias sibiricus, assembly GCA_025594165.1. Lineage (NCBI taxonomy): Eukaryota > Metazoa > Chordata > Mammalia > Rodentia > Sciuridae > Tamias > Tamias sibiricus. Next base: position 146,637,941 of record CM046662.1, read on the forward strand.
GTAGGATCTCACTTATAATTGGAATCCAAAAATGTTGAACTAGTAGAAATTGAGAGTAGAATAGTGATTATCAGAGAGCAGGGACAGCTGAGGGTAGGCCAGAAGGGAACAATGTTATTGTTTGACAAGAGGAACCATTTCTGAAGTTCCATGGCGCAGCAGAGTAAATAAAATCAACATCAATGCATTATATATTTTTAAATAGTTAAAAGAAGATAATTTAAATGTATTTACTATAAAAATGATAAAAAATTACCCTGATATCGACATGAATTGAAACATCACATTGTACCTCATAAATATGTGCAATTATTATGTGTCAATCAAAAAAGTTAAAATTAAGAGTAGTGAGGAAATATTTTTAGATGTGATAATACACTTAAATAATACATTTAAGACAACATTGTTTGTGGTTCCTACAGAAAAAATGGTATTTATTTAGACGAGTTTAATTTTGAAAACATTATTTGAACAAAATGTAAAATCTGCTTTTTCTGTCTCTTATGAAAAATGTAAACTCTTTAAACTAGAATTGTAAGAAGGATGCTGAAAGTATTTAATAAGAAAAGTTGTATTTAGGGATACCAAATTGTTTGCAAAGTAGTTTGTGAATATATAAGTCATTTATTCATTTTCAAAACTGTATTTGTCAAAAAAAATCTTTAATTAGTGCATGGCAATGTCTCTATTAAATTAAACAGAAAATTATGTTAATGTGATATGTATAAAATGAAAATTTTATATTGAGATGAAGCTGTATTTCAATTAGACTGAATTAGTAAAGATCTTGAATGTGTTATTATAATTTGCCTTAACATATTTAAAGGTTTATAAACTATTGAAGACATTCTTCTTTTTCTATTAAAAGGCTACATTTGGGGTAAATATAAATACACTCCTCATTTATCACCATCATTTATTTCGAGGTAAATTCTCATAGGATTATTGATGTCCTGGCCTGCCTGCCTAATAAAAAAAAAAAAAAAAAAAAAAAAAAAAAAAAAAAAAAAAAAAAATCTTTAAAAATAAATAAAAGCTAGAAAAAGAGAATTAAAGGATTATTTAAAAAATGAGACTGAAAAACTTGAGCTAAATATTGTACTCGCTTCTACATTAGACACCACAGATTGGCAAACAGATTTGTCATCTTTTCACATCTGTGGAAACTAAGTGATGGCCATATTAAACTTTTTCCAAGTTAAAGGTAAAGTTATTGTGCAATACTAGGTAATCTGTTTTTCCTATAGACTATTTTTCTCTCATGTGATATTATCTAGATATGCATGGCACAAAATGTCTCCAGGCATGGTGAGTCAAGGAAATCAATGTGGAATAAAAAGCAAACAATAGAACGTGGAAAAGTCAACAGGTGCTATTTGGACTCTAGTTCCTGAGAAGAATCAAGCTGAAATACCATAAGGTCTCAGAAGTAGAACTCCAACTTAGGGAATAAATACTAAATCTGTTATATCTCTAATGCTCTCTATGCTAAATAAACTTTCTTCCTCTATTTTTAAAGTAAATCAATACATGTTGGAAATGTGTGAAATTACACTTAGAGAATAGATTTCTAAGATGATGGATTAAAGAATATGAACTACATATATAATTTATATTGACAACAAATTGGCAGAATTATACATTATTTTACTTAGAGTAATTATACTCATTGTTAGGGCTTACAGTCTTCATTTTTTTTGTTGAAATTAATTTTCTTCATTATTTAACTAGCAACTTATTACACAAATCCAAGTTTTGAATTTGTTCCATAGATATCATACCTTTAAGGAAGATAACATTTATGGGTACCAAACTTCAAACTTTACATATTTTGTTCAAGGAATATTGAGAACAATTTGGTGGGATATTGTTTTACTTAAGAGGCCAAGAAGTAGTAAAAATAATTAATTAAATTAATTTTTTTTACAAATTCTGTAAAAATGAAAAATTTTTAAAATTATAGAATGAATTTAGGAATCACTGAGCATCTCAGAGTAATTTTGATAATTTAAAATGTAAGGGTAAAAGATATTTAAAACAATGATAGACCCTCAATTGAAAAATTTATTGAAAATGATTATAGCTTTTACATTTTGTGGTATAATATCATTTGCACAACTAAGCATTAATTGAATATAGCTTCTGTAGGAGAATATGAAAAGAAGTCAATAGGCAAATAATGAATTTTTACATTAATGGTAATTTATTTTCTAAAAAATTTAACAGAAGCCGGGCACGGTGGTGCACGCCTGTAATCCTAGCACTTGGGAGGCTGAGGCAGGAGGATCGTGAGTTCAAAGCCAGCCTCAGCAATGGCGAGGCACTTTAGCAACTCAGTGAAACCCTGTCGCTAATAAAATACAAAAAAGGACTGGGGATGTGGCCCAGTGGTCGAGTGCCCCTGAGTTCAATCCCTGGTACAAATAAATAAATAAATAAAATAAATAAATAACAGAAGCCAAAGGACCCAGTGAGTTCAACTCTATTTCATAAGTTTTGAAAGTTTATTACAATGAGGAAGAATTCCAAATTATATGTATACTAAACCAAATAAAACCTTTATGATTTTAAGAAACTAAAGATTTAGTAATTGAAATTATATATGTAATTATATATACACATATAAACTATATATAATACACATAATTACATATATATATAATCTTGTCTGAATTTTATTTCATTAAATGGGTGTCCATCAATTTCTCAAAAGGGAGGGAGGAGAAGTAAATGGGTGAAAGAGTCAGAAAAGAAGGAAAGAAAAAGGGAAGGAGAGAAAAAGAGGGGAACAAGAGAGACATTTAAAGACAAAAGGACAAATTTAAGGACAGATTCTTGATGGCATTTATGTTCCCAATAAGAAAATGAAGAAAATTGTTTTTGAAAAGCACACAGTAAATTGTCTCTGATTACACAAGATATTAGAACATTTATTTCGGACCAAAATATTTCTGGAGGATATTTTCGTATTAATGACAATTTTGTTTCATATGAAAGAATAAGAAAAGAAATAATGCAACACACAAAACTAAGCTGTGATTCTGTAACATACTTGTATTTCTGATTATGAGAATCATGAGTAATGAAACCTAGTATTTTGTTTTGGTTATGACTATAAATATTGTAGACTAGTCTTACATGTTGCCTATTTAAAAACTAACTTTATATCTAGCAATTTAAGTACTTATAAAGGTTAATTACTATTAATCACTGTAGCAGTCAGAAAGTTAGGTTATCATTAGGTAAGCCCACCAGCAGGAAAATATCAAATGAATGCAGCTGTGTACCTAGTGGCAGTCCAACATATTTGAAAATGCATTTTCTCATTTCTGATATGCATATGGTTACAGATTGCTTTTCATATAAATCTGTGAAACATTGTGTGGCATGTGAACATTTTCCCATCTGGAAAACTGTTTATAAAACTCATTTTCTCTGATTTAATGAAACTAGAAACACACCAGCAAGAACAGTTTTAGTTTTGTATTCCAACATTGGTAGGTGTTAAAATCACTTGTATATTCCATAACATGTGCCTAATTTTACAAACAACTAATTTATCTTTCAGTTATTTTAACTTGGTATCATGACTCTTGAATATCATCCATGACATATGTGTATATATATATATATATATATATATATATATATATATATATATATATAATACGTGTTGTACTACTTTTCAAACACTTAACTTCCACCCTTCCCCAAACTCCACCCTCTCATAAAATTCCTGGTTCAGAAAAACTGAATGTCTTTGGAAAAAAACGATTATGTAGTTTCATGGAAGCTGTTGCTGGCACTGCATAAAATGAAGCATAGATTATATAATTCAAATGTACCCAAACAAATGATATTCTTGGAATTAAATTAGAACTTTATTGCTTTCTCTGATCATTTTGGAAACTGTTCTGTAATAAAAGATTATTACCAACCATGCATATACCATAGCATATCTCAAAATGCAGGCACTGGATCAGAAATTGTCCACCAGCCTCTACTCAGAAATAAATAAATAAAGTTTCCTGAAAATTATTAATGAGACTATTACACAGAGATATCATGAGGAGATAAATATTTCATTTTAACAAAAAAATAATTAATGGACTACTCATATAATCTTGTGTCTTTGAGTTAAAGAGACTAATATGGTCCATGATCTCTCAAATTTCATATTTCCTAAAACTGTATGGTTAGATGGGCTGGAGTCATGGCTCAGTGGTAGAGCACTTGCCTAGCATGTGTGAGGCACAGGGTATGATTCTCAGCACCCCATATAAATAAGTAAAGATTCATTGAAAACTAAAAAATATTTTTAAAAAACTGTATGTTTAGGGGCTGGGGTTGTGGCTCAGTGGTAGAGTGCTTTCCTGGCATGTGAAAGGCACTGGGTTCAATCCTCAACACCACATAAAAATAAATAAAAGTTAAAAACAAAATGGTATTGTGCACATCTACAACTAAAATATATTTTTTAAAGTTTATGGTTAGAAACTTATATCTGTGACAAAATGAATGAGGGGTTTGATTTAAAATATTAATAAACAATTGCAACATAGTTTCCTATTCCTCTACAAGCTACTACATTTAATAAATACATTTTAGCAGAAAAAACTGAACTGCAGTACACCTAGACTTAAAAATTGAGAGCCCTTTGGAAAAATAGCCCTTGTATTGCAGTTTTAATAAATATAAATAATAAGGAAAAGAATAAATTGAAAATTTATATATAGTATATCTTGACATTAATTAGTGTGTTCTATGTTTGGATTTGTATGTTCTTCCTCTTAAAATGTACTTTAAAATATTATCTAGATTATATTACAAATATATACATATTTAATTGATTTCATGCTCACATGCTAATCTATCATAAGTATAATATTAAGATGGAACTAGATTCTGCTTTCAAATATGGTGGCTGTTAACCATATGTGACTAATGAGAAATGGGAAGGAGACAGTACTATATCTTATTCTTTTTTAATTTTTGTTTTTATACTGATATGATACATAAAAATATTAAGCTGTGTATACTAGAGACAATGTTCTATTTTGGTACATGCATCCAGTATATAATGTTTAAATCAGGATAAACATACTTATGTCCTCAAATAGTTATCATTTCGTTAGGTTGAAAACTTTGAAAAGGTTTTAAATAGCTTTTTTTTAAACAAGCACTAACTATTATTGCTATCTGTATTCACCCTATTATTTGATAGCACAAAACTTCTTGTTTTCCCACCTCAACTTTCTACCTAGCCTCTGATACCCACTGTTCTAATTTCAACTTCTGTCGCATCACATTTTTAGATTCCATATATGAGGGAGGTCACATGAAACTGGTTTTTGTGTTCCTGGCTTATTTCATTTAACATTATGGAAAATAATATAAAGATTCTTCAAGAAAATTAAAAATAGAAGTGCCATATAATCTTCTCAATGCCACTCCCGGGCATATATGAAATTGGTATGGCAAAGAGACATCTGCACTCCCACGCTCATTGCAGCACTGTTCACGGTAGCTAAGAAATGGAAACAAACTCTGTGTCTATAAACAGATGAGTGGATAAAGAAAATGTGTTAATATATACGATGGAATCCTATTCAGCCATAAAAGGGATGCAAATCCTGCCATGTGTGTAAATATGGATGGAACTAGAGATCACTGTGTTTATTGAAATAAGCCATATTCACTTATTCTTTTAAAATGTTGATTCTGTTGACATAATAACACTTTAATACATGTTTAAATAAAACATTATTAAAATAAAATTAACATTCTTGTAATATTTTTGTCTCCATGTCAAAGGGCACAATTACAATAATTTATTTTAAAGATAAATTACTTATCAGAGAAAACAATCAGTCTTGATTTTTTTGGTGTTTGTCTTATTTTGCTTAGCATGATATTCTCCAGCTCCTTTTTTTTTTTTTTTTTTTTTTTTTTTTTTTTTTGGTGTGGTGGCAAATACCATAATTTCATTCTTTTTTAAGGCTGAGTAATATTTCATTGTGCATATGTACCATATTTTCTTTATTCATTTCATCTATTGAAGGGCACCTAGGTTGGGTCCATAATTTATCTATTGTGAATTGAGGTGCTATAAATATTAATATGGCTGTGTTTCTGTAGCCTGCTGATTTTAGGTCCTTTGGGTATAAACCAAGAAGTGGGATAACTGGGTCAAATGGTTGTTCCATTCCAAGTTTTCTGAGAAATCTCCATACTGCTTTCCATAGTGGATGCACCAATTTGCAGTCCTACCAGCAATATATGAGTGTACCTTTTCCCCACAACCTTCCCAACATATATTGTTGATTGTATTCTTGAAAAGTACCATTCTGATTGGAGTGAGATGTAATCTCAGTGTAGTTTTTATTTTAATTTCTGTAATTGCTAGAGATGTTGATATGATTTTTTCATATATTTGTTGCCCAATTGTATTTCTCCCATGAAGTGTCTATTCAGTTCCTTTGCCCATTTATGATTGGGTTGTTTGGATTATTTTTTTTGGGGGGGTGTGGGTGTTAAATTTTTTGAGTTCTTTGTATGTCCTGGAAGTTAATGCTCTCTCTGAGGTGCAAGTAGCAAAACTTTTCTACCATTCAGTAGGAGCCTCTTCACATTACTGTTTCCTTTACTGAGAAGATGCTTGTTAGTTTGAATCCATCCCATTCATTGATTCTTGGATATACTTCTTGCACTTTAGGAGTCTTGTTAAGGAGGTCAGTTCCTAAGCCAACATGATGAAGATTTGCGCCTTCTTTTTCTCCTGTAAGGTGCAGGGTCTCTGTTCTAGTGATTAAGTCCTTGATACACTTTGAGTTGAGTTTTTTGAAGGGTGAGAGATAGGTGTTCAATTTCATTTTGCTACTTAGGGATTTCCAGTTTTCCTGGTACCTTTGTTGAAGAGACTATCATTTTTCCAGTGAATGTTTTTTGTGCCTCTGTCTAGTATGGGATAACCGTATTTATGTGGGTTTGTCTCTGTGTCTTCTATTCTTTATCATTGGTCCACGTGTCTGTTTAGGTGCCAATACCATACAGTTTTTGTTACTAGGGATCTGTAGTATAATTTACAGTCTAGTATTGTGATATCTCCTGATTCTCTCTCTCTCTCTCTCTCTTTTTTTTTTTTTTTTTTTTTTTTTGCTTAGTATTGCTTTGACTTTTCTGAGTCTCTTATTATTCCAAATGAATTTCATGACAGCTTTTTTTCTACTTCTATGAAGAAGATCATTGGGATTTTAATAGCAATTACATTAAATATGTATGACACTTTTGGTAGTATGGCCATTTTGACAATATTAATTTTGCCTATCCAAGAGCATGGGAGATCTTTCCATCTTCAATTTCTTTCTTTAGTATTCTGTAGTTTTCATTGTATAGGTCTTTCACCTCTTTTGTTAGATTGATTCCCAAATATTTTATTTTTGTTTTTAAGGCTATTGTTAATAGGGTAGTTTTCCTAATTTCTCTTTCAGTGGATTCATCTTTGATGTATAGGAACATATTTGATTTATGTGTATTAATTTTATATCTATAATTCTACAACATGTACTACCAGAGGAATGAGAAGTTATACTCAATTTATGAATGATGTGTCAAAATGCATTCTACTGTCATGTATATGTAATTAGAACAACATTTAAAAAGGCTTACAAAAAGATAAGTAGCTTAGTTGGCTTCATTTTTTAGTTAAAACTCAGGCAACACTTCATGTCTTAGAATAAAGAAACAGTTCTGATGGACCACACAGAAGAGGTTGGTTTTATAGACAAAGTTGCAGTAAAAAAGAAGTCAACTCAAAAAATGAAAATTGCCTTCCTTAAAAGGTGGAAACTGAGAGAGACAACAAGTGAAAAACAAATAAATGATTATCATCAGATTTCTTTAGGTTACCTTTGTTGTGTTTGGATTAAGGCATATGCAAATTCCATTATCATATCTATTAAAACTTACTTATTTGGGAAATTTGTTATATCTCCAATTGTAATGCCTAAAAAGGGGAAATAAATGATTTAATGTCTACTTGGTTGCATGGAACTTTAGTGGAAGTGACTCCATTTTGATTTTTAGGTAGGTGTTTTGGAGCATAATGCAGGTTAGTCTAAAATAATAACCTTCTGTAATTTTTATCTTACACACCAGAATATTAAAATATTCTACCTATGGCTCATGCATTAGTTTAATGAATGACTTTTTAAAATAACCACTGTTTATGTACCCCTTGACGTGTAATCTGAATTTCTGCCTATTTTGTTGCTTTAAACTAGAGTTGAAAAAATAGTTAAAGAAAGGAAAAGAATAAAACTGTGTGCAATTGTGTATGCACTTGTGTATTTTGGGGTGTACCAACTTTGTTGATAACCTATATGTTAAGAAAAGGATTTGGTCCCCCCAAAAAAGTTCAAATGTTCTCTCTGATAGGTGGATGCTAACACACAACAAATAGGGAGGAGATAGAAGTTCAGAAAATAAGATAAAGGGGATGAAGGGAAGGGACAGAAAATAGGAGCAGGAAAGAGAGTGGAATGAGTCTGATATAACTTCCCTATGTTCAGATATTAATACAAAACCAGTGAAACTGCACATCACGTACAATCAAAATTCTGGGATCCCAATTAGAATAAGATATCTTCCATGGATGTACAGTATGTCAAAATACACTCTACTCTCATGAATATAGAAAAAGAACAATTAAAAATGTAATCACTGGCTCTAAGAAAGGAAAGGGATTTAAAATTGTATTGAAATACAATACTTTGTTTTAATTGGTGTAACTAAGTGAATCAAATGAGGAATAAATTAATAAAATTTACCTCAATGAATAAAGAAAATGTGGCACATACACACACACACACACACACACACACACACACACACAGTAGAGTATTGCTCAGCCATAAAGAAGAATTAGATCATGGCATTTCCTCATGGAAATGGATGGAACTGGAGACTATCTTGCTAAGTGAAATAAGCCAGCTCCAAAAAATCAAAGATCAAAAATTTTTTTAATATGCAGAAGCTAGTCAAAAATAAGAGGGGAGGGTGTAAAACATAGATGAAAGATCTATGGAATAGAGAAAGAGAGATAAAGGGGAGGGTGGAGGATGGGATAAGAAAAGAATATTGGAATATGAATATATCACAGTGAATGTCACCATCATGCATAACCCCAAGACACTATTTAAAAAAAATAATAACTATAAGGAAATAGCAAAAATATCAGTAGAGTAGAGGGAAGGGTTATGGGAGGAGAGGAGAGAAAGTTAAGATTACTAGTTACTGAATTAGAGCAAATTACGTTCCATGAATTTACAGTTTTGTCAAACTAAATCCTGATGGGAAGGGAGCAGGTATCGGGGTAGGAATGACAGTGGATTGAATCAGACATTATTACCTTATGTGCATATAAGACTACATGGCTGGTGTGATTCTACATCAGGTACAACCAGAAGAATGAGAAGTTGTACTCCATTTATGTATGATGTATCAAAATGCATTCAACTGTCATGTATAACTAATTAGAACAAAAAAAAATGTACCAATGTTAACTTAATTTCTACAATTATACCATGCAATGTAAAAATGTTAACAGTAGAGGAGGTTTGGGAAAGGGTTATATGAGGACTAGCCATATTAATTTTGCAATTTTTATGTAATTCATAATTATTTCAAAGTAAAAAATGTCAATAATTTTTGGCTGAATAAAATATACTTTGGTTCACTATAAAATAGAGTCTAAATTTTATGTATAAACAGCAACAACAACAAAAAAAAAACAATAAAAAACGCAAAAGACAAGACTAGTAGCTCCTCACAGTCCAAAGGATCCCAAAGATATAATTTGAAACAACTAGATGAGTAAGGCACAGCTTGAAAAATCATATGCTTCAAGGCATATTAAACCTACCATGTTAGCCAGGGTTAAGGGACCAAAATTCCAGAAAGATGGAAAGTTCAATGAAGTGAGCTAAATCTTGTACCACAATGATGTGCATCTTGTAGAATTTCCCAGTTCATAGGTAGCTTATGTGGAAAGGCAAGAACTGGAGAAGCCCTGTGGAGCTGTAGTATCATGAAGTTGGAAAAACACACATTGGAATTCATGGACCAAACAGAAGAAAATAAAATCTCAGTATATTGATTGTGACCTGGGAATTGATTTTATCTAGAAGGAAGTGCAAATAAGGTAAATCACCCTTCAAAATTTTACCTCTGTGAAGCCTGGAAAGTTTTCTTCCTGTTTAGATTAAGGTGAAATAACCTTTCTACTAAATGTGTAACATAAGAAACTGTGAGTCTCGCTTGGAGAAAAAACAACAACAATGTGATCAAAAAGTTGGCATTGTAGAATAACCAATGAAAAGCACTCAAATGAATGACAAATAAATGAGTAACCAAACAACAAGGATGCTAAAAGAAAATATCAAATCCCAAACACCAATACAAAAGAAATCCTCATAATTTTTGTAATGGAGTTGAACAACAAAGATATTTAATACCTGTGATTAATATTTTTAAAATTATGCAAATATTTCTATTCAAATGTGAAAACCAGTGGAAAAAATATCACATTTGCATTCCAAAATAAAGGGTGTAATAAGTAAAAGAAAATGTAGGAAAAGAAAACTATGGAATAGATGATTTACAATATAGTAGACAAAGCAGAATATTGGAATAGTGAATAAGATAGTAGATTACTAGAAAACACTCAATTACCAATGATGTGTGATAAAAATGATAAATGGATCTTGAGATTATATAAATATTGAAATAGAGATTAAGTTAAGGAAGGAAGCCAAGTACAGTGGTGCATTCCTATAATCCCAGTGGCTCAGGAGGCTGAGGCAGAAGGATCACAAGTTCAAAGTCAGCCTCAGCAAAGCTGAGGTGCTAAGCAACTCAGTGAAGCCCTGTCTCTAAATAAAGTTCAAAATAGGCATGGGGATGTGGCTCAGTGGTCAAGTGTCCCTGATTTCAACCCCCAGTACCAAAAAGAAAAAAAAAAATTACAGTGTAGTACATAAATACATATATTTTTATGCCAATTAACAACAATAATACTTTAAAAATGGTACAGAAAAGTGTTAGGAGTAATACAAACACTAAATATTCTCTAAAAATTAAAGATTTCAGGGCACAAACTCAAAACTGTGTTCTTATGCAACTTAAAAGCATAAAATCATAATAAGGTAGATAATAATAATATGTAAGAAATGAAACAAAGTAAAACAACCAAAAGCAGACAAATGTAAAAAAATATAATGAATACAATCTGATACACCAACATTACTGTATATAATATACTACTGATGCTCCTTGACTTAAAATGGGCTTATATTCTGATAAATCTGTTATAAAATGAAAATATCATAAGTTGAATATGGATTTAATATACCCAACCTGCCAATCATCTTGTCGTAGCTTCACCATCATTCATGTGCTTGGAGTGCTTACTCTCGCCTGTAATTGGACATCATGAAAGAGCACCAAACCACTCACTGCTAACTTGAGAAAAGATCAACATACAAATTCAAAATATAATCTCTCCTGAATGAATATGGCTCTGGCACTATTGAAATGTCAAAAATTCACAAGTGAAAGCATTGTAGAATGGGCATTTTAAAGGGTAAATGGAACATTTCTCAGAATCAACCATGCACTTGACCATAAAATAGGTGTCACATTTCGAGATGGTGTAGAGGGGCCTAAATCTTTCTGTGGACTCATTTCGTAATTGTTTCCATTTAAAGCTTAAGTACCAAAAATTTCTCTTCTCTCCCTCTTACATGGCTCTATAACTTTATATCAAAATGTACTTTTCATCTTCTTCCTGACTTTATTAATACTAGATCTTCAAGAGTAGCATCAATTATATCCTCCCATAGAAAATCTTTCTGAGCATTCCCCAGAAATCAGCCAACCCACATTAGGTACCTCATTGTTTTAGATGCCCAAATCTCAGGATACTTATATATTTTTCAGTTAACTCAGTTTTTAGTTCTAGGTCACTTGCTTTTGTGAGAATGTGAGAATCTAGTCATATTTTTACAAGCTTACTTAACATTAATTAATCAGCATCCTCAGGACAGTTATATTCTATTGGATTCTAACATTGCATGAATTCTGGTATTGCACAAATAAATTCTAAGAAAAATGGGTATAACAACTAAAGACAGCCATGTAATAGCTAAAGACAGCCATGCAATAGCTAAAGAATCCAAATCACTCTTTTCTGCATGTAAAATATCTGGATTTGTTGTGCAACAAGAAGTAATACTACTTCTCAAGAAGTAGTATTAGATTTGTTGATAAGAAGAAAATTCAAAATATCACTTGGATTCAAATATTAGTAGACACCTAGATTGATGTTGTTTGTTTTCATATTCACAATATCTATTTAATTTTTATTTGGCTTCAATTTTATTATGTTAAAGTTTTTCTATAGCCCATTTGAGTCTAATCACTTTTTTATGTTCTAGCTGAAAACAAATAATTGATATTAAGTTTCTCACAACTAATTAAACTTTTAAAACTGTGATTCCTACTTTCATAATCTACAGTGACATATCTATTTATATATTGATGTTGTCTTCAAGTCATAATAAAACTTTTTCAAGAACTCGTATTAAATTTCAAAAGTTGTTCCATAACTTTTATAATCCCAAATGTCCAAAGAAAGAAAGTAAAAACATGTATGTTTGTCTTTCTTGAATACAGGACAATAAAAATGCCCTTCCTTAATGTATTTCCCTTTATCACCAAAGGGAAGAAAAGTGCTCTCAGTACAAACACAACACTATAATCAAATATTTAACTAGGAAAGAAAATGCTGATATTTAAATTTTAAGAAATACTATAGAAATAACCTGAAAAGACAAGTAATAAAGAATAAATTTGACAACTGGAGAAAATTTAAGATCTATCAATTATATGAAGATCTATCAACTTCTTTCATAAACAGTAAAAATCACTGAATAATATATTAAAAATATAAAATTGTGCATTTATCTTTCTTTGCATGATTTGGCTTAACATAATGATCCACAGAATCATCCATGTGGCTGCAAATTACATATTTTATTCTTTTATGACTAAATAATATTCCTTTTGTGTGTGTATACACATACCACATTTTATATAAAATTATATCTATTGTAAAGCACTGAGGTTGATTCCTTGTCTTGTATATAGTATTACACAGTGCAGTTATCACTCTGACTTGCTATTTCTTGATATCATGGAGGTAGAGGGAGGAAGAGTGTTTATCAGAGGATAGGAAACTTGTTGGAAAAGGTAACATTGAGAAAGTTTGCTTAACATTACAGGGTGTAGTTGAATAGGAGGAATAATATCTAATGTTCTGTAGCTCAATAGGACAACTATCGTTGATAATAATTAACTGTATTTTCAAAATAGGTAGTTCAGAGGATTTGAAATTTTCCAAACACTGTTAAATAATATATGTCTGAGGTGATGGATACACCATTTATTCTGATCTGATCTTTAAATACTCTATGAATGTATGGAAATTCACAGCGTACCCCACAAATGTGTATAGTTTTGTGTCAGCTAAAATTCAAGCATAATAATGAGAAAAATACATATGATACTACTTTTTAATAATTAGATTTTCAAATTACATAAAGGTTTATAATATCCAGTGTTGGTAAGATTGAGACAGAGTGGAAAATGTCAGGGACAATAGCAATGTGAACTGCCACAAGGATTTTGAAAATAAATTTGGAATAAACTAATGAAATTAAACACTTCCTTACCTTTATCATTCTTCAGTCACATTCCCTGGAATATATCTCTAAGAAATTTATTCATGTCTGAAAACTACGCATAGAAGAACAGGTTAGGAAGTATGGTACAGACGGGGAAGCAACTCCTATTTGTCCATTTTCTGCACATATATAAATATATTATGGTCATGTTTTGCTTAATATTATGAATCAGGTACAAACTGAGTAGAAACTAAATACAATATTGAATTAAAAAATTAAATAGAATCAATAACATTTATCATTTATGTAAACTAAAAGTACAATCAGAAATAAACAAAGATACACATTGTAAAATGATATCTATGTAACCATGTATGGCATGTGTCAAGTGTATGTTAAGTTACATAGAGGTAAATGGGTGAGAGAATTTTCTAAAAAGAGAAAATCATAAAATGAATTTTGATTGGGTTTTTGAAAACCCTAAAAAGTTATGGTGTTTCCATAAATATTTTCATGAGGTAATGTGGACTGAGAACTGGGTAGTGCTGGGGAAAAGGGAGTTTTTCCATTCTTCATCACATTGTCAAGCTTTGAGTCATAAGATAAAGACAAGCTTGGGGCCAATAAAAAAGTGAAGGGTGGCACTTGCTCTGTAATGTCTCAGTATTGTTCAAAGACCATTTAAATTCAAGTTATGTGTAATTTATATCTCTCCTCCTTTCACGGCAAATCTTCTGTTTCATGAAATCTTCAGAATAGCACCTGGGTGCAACAGCTTTATATAATTCTAAAACACGTTTGATGCACTGGCTTTCGTTTACAAAAAGACCTTTTGGTTTTCCCATTTCACATTATGCTGTGCATTGACATATTACCTACTTGAATGAAAGTCCTATGAAGAGTATTAAAAATTATGGATCAGAAGTTAAGAAATGGCCATACAGAGACTCGATCCGGCCTCTTTAAATGTCTTTCTGTAAAAAGGGAATCGTGTTCCATAACTTGACTTTTACTAAAGTAATTGGCTTTAAACTGCATCTTAAAAATGGAACATTTGTAGCTGCTTGGGGATATTCTAATCACTTACCAGCTTAGATAGGACACTGTGAATTTGGTGAAAACTACTTTATTATAATATCATGTGAGTATTAAGTTTAACTTTATCATTTTTATTCAGGATCTGAAATATATATATTAGAAAATTTGCAATTGATTAATTCTGCACATTTTTAAGAATTAATCAAACTTTCTTACTAATTCTTAATGTTCTTACACAGAAATATGACCTGCTTTTTGACTGACTTAATGTTCTGTAAGTGTTTTTATTTTTTTTTAAGTGATTTTGCTATTATTAGTAGCTTGGAAAAGTGTAAATTAAGACAATATTTACATCTACTATAAAATTTTCAGAATTAAGTTATGTTTTATGCTCTGTGTAAATTAACTATATTTTTGCCCTATATTTAGGGAGTTTCACCTATCATGGCCTTGTTTTATGCCTGACTCTTCTGTCATTTGTAAGTGTTATAACTTGTATGGTACAGTAGGATGAATGTGACTTTTCACCATGATTAATGGTGTAAACAACTACCATCTAAAATTACTGACAAAACCCTTTGGTTCAGAATAGCATTAGCATTTATGTAATAGAGAATTATGATTTACAAAAGTGTTCATATAAAGACTTAAAAAGATACTGAGAACAAATGTTACCACCATATATAGACAGATTGTTTATGTAAAAATGGTTTATGATGAATGTATACTATAATAGAATTATTATTAACTTCTTATTCCATGGTTAAAATTATGATTATGTGTTTGGGATCAGAAGCAAAAAATGCACTATATTTTAATAAAAAATATCATTATTGAGCAATGTATGAGAATATCTGTTCTCTACTAGCACATATTGAGTCATTTTGCTTTTTCTTAATATAATTGATTAATAACTCGTATTTGGAAATTTTTCTTTTATTTAATAATTTTAGCTGTCTCCTTTGAGAAATAAAATGATTACAGCATCCAATGCTGTCCCTGTGTTTTTACACATTGCTCTATAAATTGAATAGGTATACCGAATGGAGAATTACAAGATGTAAATTTTATTTATATTACATAGATAAGGAATGCAGTGAGTTGTTTGCATTAAATTTAATGAAATCAGTGGTCTAGAGTACCACCAGGTATATATTGGGGTTATTCCTGGAGCTATCGCCCTATGTTCTACCATCATCACAAAGACACCACTCTAGAGTTGGCTCAAATTTGTTTTAGCCATTCCTACCTGGCAGCTGCTACCATGACTCAGTCAAAACTCTTGCAAATATAATTGTTTTCTGTGATACCAAAGCCAAGACCAACTCAATATATATCATTTTACCATACTTTGCTAGATTTTGTGACATCCTTTATTCAAGGTATACTTTTCTTTCTCCTTCTCACCATCTTCAACTCTCTCTCTCTCTCTCTCTCTCTCTCTCTCTCTCTCTCTCTCTCTCTCTCTCTCTCTCTTCAGTTGTTCTAAGATATTTCTTCTTTCTTATTGCCAGTTGCCACATCTTCACTGCTCATCCAGTTTTGGAGTCCTCTGGGACTCAAGCTAGAGAGCCCTTTGTGTTCCCAGTTTCTCCATTGGTAATATTTGCAGAACTGCAGTTTAATTTCAGTTTGTGACACTTACTAAGTGTAATGCAGATATCTGTGAAGTATCCTTTTAAAATAGGTGCTCTTATACTTTAATCTGGGTTTTAGAGTATCACTTTGGAAAAAGTAGAATGATTATTCCATTTCTTTATCCCTACCACATTTCTTAATGCCTGTTGACATTCTTTAATATCTTCACAAACTTTTAAAATGTATCCTTTCCAAAATGGAATTCTTTGCTTCTTCATATCTCCTATACACCTTTTTCTCTTCTTCTTCCTTTAGGCTCTGACTTACAGTAGGTTTACCTACTCATAAAGACTAAATTATCCATTTAATTTTAAGAAAATATTTTCATGTTTTACCTGCATAATAATTACAACAATTGTAATTATAAACACACATTTGCAAATGCATACACACATTTTCATGTTACTCAAATGAGTTATACATACATATATATATATATATATATATATATATATATATATATATACATATATTTTTTTTTCATACTAGGGATTGAACCCAAGGGCATTTAATCACTGAGACACATCGCTGGCTCTTTTTGGTATCTTATTTAGTGGCAAGATATCCCTGAGTTGATTACAGGCACACTTAGATGTTGAGGCTGGCTTTGAACTTGTGATCCTCCTGCCTCAGTCTCTAGAGTCCCTGGGATTACAGGCATGCACCTATAATCCACCTGTAATGAACCACCACACCTGGGCAGCAGGTAGCATCTTATTTGACAGAATAATAGTCTTGCTTATCCAAAGCTCTTTCACATTTGTACTGATGAATTTTCCTTTTTTGTATTCTAGACTTATTACAGGTTTAATGTTAACTGGGGAAACTTTATATGATACATTGCACTTGTCCTAATATGTATACTTTTTTATTGAATATCAACAATTCTTATTTTTTCTTTGTTCATATAATTTATCTACTTAATCTGTATCATACACCTACATGCATAGCACATTTATTTTCCCTGATTCTTGAAAGAACACTAGGCTTAATCTCCAAGATTCAAATTTATTAGCTCAAAATATCTACAAATATCATTAAGAAATTTCTATAGTTGCATTAGTGTTAGCTATTTATGATTGCCCCACAGGAACATGCCTGTGGTTTAAGGGCTTATTGTGGCTATCTTTTTAGTCAGATGATATACAATAGTATTGTTCATCTTGGATATGGCTTTAGTCACAGGATCATAAAAATTTATTGAAACTTGGGGCTGGGGCTATATAGCTCAGTGGCAGAGCAGTTGCCTAGCCTGTGTGAGGCACTAGGTTCATTCCTTAGCACTGCATAAAAATGAATAAATAAATAAATTTTAACAATCCACATAATTTAAAAAATTATTGAAACTTTGTGTCCTGTTACTAGTTAGGTATATATAAATTGAATTATTTCAAATTCTCTGAAGAAGGCTTTCTTGAAATTCTGATAATTCATGAAATTGTATGTAAGGTACAAAATATCTTTTGTAGATATACAGTCTTACATTGTTTTTGTGGAAGTGTGGAGAGACTTCGGTACCAACTGATGCTTAACTTCCCATCTTTCTACCCAATACACAGTGACAATAGAGACAGATTTCATTGAATTCCCTGATGAAGCTTTTTCTCAAGAGTCTCTCAACTGTGACATTGGTCTTCTCTCTCTCCTCCCCTCCCCACCATTTCTCTGTCTCTGTCCAAGCTAAACAAATAAACAAAATGATGTTATTATGTATAAAAGTCCCAGTTATCATTTCTTTTTAAGAAAATATTAAAACAATTGGTTCTAGACATGTAGATTTCATAGCTTCTTCATCCAATGTCTCTGGTAATTTTACATGGTTAGAGGACCTGAAATATAATGAATCACATTGTAGTAGTATGAATTTAAAAATGATATTTATATGATTCTGGCTAATTTTCCAGTGCTTGCAACTGGACAAGAAGCAATATCTGGATCACAGTAGCATATTTCTTTGTGAAACTTTCTCTTCAAAGACCTTTCTTTTACATTGCATGAGCACCAATCACAAGAAATGTTCAGTGGTTTATTGTTGTTGTTGTTGTTTGTTTGTTTGTTTGTTTGTTAATGTCCCCTGTGAAAAAAGCACCATTGTATCATCTACCTTTCTATATTTATAATTAATTACTCAACTCAGTCCTCAACAATTTTAAATCTCATCAAAACAAACTATCTTGATTCTGTTAATTTCACTTTTCCTTATCACCTCCTGTCCGTGCCCCTTTTCTTATGCAGTTTAGATTCATGGCCAAAGACACACACTTAGTTCTGGTGCCATCTCTTGCTTCCTTCCCCAGGAATAGCAAAATCACACTGTATTGAATACCTCTCTCCACCTGCTCCTTATCTGGGCCCACAAAGCTTAACATGATTGTAGAATATTACACAGTGACATTAGTGATTCTCATTTTAAATTTATATCATGAACTTTTAGAGGAACATTAGCACAGTTTAGTTCTCATGTTGCCCTTCTTGCACATTAGTTCTTTCAGTCTCTCATTAGCCATTCTTTTTGCAACCTTCCATTTTTAACTTGTAACCTATGAACTTGTGTTTTCCACCGAGTGGAAGCAGTTAGAGGTTAACTTTCAGACTCCTATCCATATACTGTCTCTGCACCTTATCCCCTATCTTATTTTTTATATCATATAGTAGAATAAAAGCAGAATACTAGTAGTCCTCAAATTCTCTCATTGATGGAAACTAGAGTGTCCACAGATTTGGATGAAGAAAATACCCTATATGTTTATTTTTGCTAACCACTAACTGAAATTTTGTATTTCTTCTAAAATCTGAATGTAGGCAAAAATAGCATTCCAATATTTATAACTGGCATCAATAGAAAGCACAGAATTTTTATATTGTGTAATAGTTGTTATGCTATCACATTAATCATGATTTTGAATACAATGACAAATTTATCACTTGAACATACTTCAATTATTTATAAACATTTATTATCATTTTAAATTTTATTTAATGACATATTGATAAATATGCTTGTACACAATTTGTTTCATTTAGAATGTTAAAACATTGTTTTGAGAAAGGGTCTGTGGGTTTTACACTAAAAAGACCATGACATAAAATGATCAAGAATTCCTGCTCTACTATCAATCCCTTTGAACATATAATACACCTCACTTTACATGCACATCGCTGTATCAATTCCTCCTGCTTTAAAGTTGTATTTATCAGAGTAATTAGACCAATAGAATTGGGGGGAGGGGAAGAGACAGAAAGGGATGTTTCAAGGAACTGGCTTATGCACTTACAATGACAGTAAAGTCTGACTTCTATGGAGCAGGTCAGAAACTGGGGATCAGGGAAGAGCTGTAACAGTCTTATCTGAAGATAGGTCTGGATGCAGAATTATTTTCTCTTAGGGGACCTCTTCTTTTTTCTCTCAAATTCTTCAACAGATTAGATTACACCTCCCAACATTGTAGTACACATAAGTGTACTAATTTAAATATTAATTATGCCTAAGAAGTTCCTTCACAGAAGCATCTAGACTTATGTTCTTCCAAGAAACTGGGCAAAAGAGACAGATCAAGTTGACACATGAAATTAAATGTCACATCAAGTCATTGTTATCAGCATAAAATATATTAAGATTTCTCTGTTTCTGCAACAAGCCAGGTACCCCTTCCATTTTAGGGCATTTGTACTTGAGTTGCTCTGTCTGGAAACTGTATCCAAAGACATCCTCCAAACAAATTGTTATGCTTCCAAGCTTTAATTCAGATGAGCTGTTTGTCAAAGCAAGGCCTATGACAACCCACTTTTAAAATGGTAATCCACAGCTACCATATCTATGCGTAATATAGTCTTGCTATTGTTTTCTTTCACCAATATGTGTAACTGACATAATAGAAAACACAGGGTTGTCTGGAATCTGTCTGGTCTTGTCTTTGTCCCTCTGTTTGTTTGTTTTCTTTCTTTCTTTCATTCTTTCTTTCTTTCTTCCTTTCTTTCTTTGCTTTTGTCTTACAGTTTCTGTTGTGCAACTAAAAACCCTAGCCCTGTCCTAGGGATTTGGTCCTTGATGTTTACAATGTGCCTTTCTCAGGCACATTTTTGTTTGTTTTATTATTTCCACATAATCAGAAAAAATATATATAATGTCTTTCTGGGACTGGCTATTTTTGTTTAATATGATGATCTCAATTTCCATCCATTTTCCTTCACATGACATGATTTCATTCTCGTTTATGACTGGATAATATTTCTGTGTGCATGTGTGTATGTGAGCGTGCACACATACACATTCTATTTTCTTTATTCATTCCTCTGTTGGTGGGAACCTAGGTTGACTCCATACTCTGGCTATTAGGAACAGTGCTATAATAAAGATTGGTATGCATGGGTCTCTTTTGTATGCTGTCTTCATTTCCTTCAGTTATGAAACCAGGAATGGTACAGCTGGATCATATGGTAGTTCTAATTGTATTTTTTTTTAATTTTTAAGGAACTTCCACGCTATTTTTTCTTTCTTTCTTTCTTTTCTTTGGTACCAGGGATTGAACTCAGGGGTACTCAACCACTGAGCCACATCCCCAGCCCTATTTTGTATTGCATTTAGAGACAGGGTCTCACTGATTTGGTAATCACTTTGCCATTGATGAGGCTGTCTTGGAACTGAAGATAGTCATGTCTCAGCCTCTTGAGCTTCTGGGATTGCAGGCATGCCCCAACTGGCCCAGCTCCCCATTGTTCTTTCTAGTCTTTTTGATAAAGGTTTCTTTGGCCATTCTGGGTTTTTTGTGGTTCCACATGAATTTTAAGACTGTTTTTCTACTGCTGGGAAAAATTGTTTAGAATTATTATGAGAGTTACATCGAAGCTATAGATTTTTGGGGGTAGTATGATCATTTTGATCATACTGATTCTTCTGATCCATAAACATATAATATCTTTTTATTTTTTTAGTGTCTTTTATAACGTCTCTCATCAGTGATTTATAGTTTTCATCTTAGAGATCTTTCACTTCCTTGGTTAAGGTGACTGTTAAAAGTTTTATTATTTTTACAACTATTATAAATGGGGTTACTTTCTTAATTCTTTCAGCAAATCTGTTGTTTGTGTATAGATGCGCTGATTTTATGTTGCTCTTAAGTCCCTATCTCTCATTGTACACAAAAGTCAACTCAAAATGGACCAAAGGCCTACAACATAAATCTGAAACTGAAGCCAGAATCTGTTGGGCAGTCAGTATAGATAGGTAAATCAAGTCAGGTCAGATCAAGAAAGCTGATTTTGAATGAGTCTGCGGAAGTTGGAGACTTGTTGGCAGACTGGAATACTAATTCCTTCAGAGCCCTTCTTCCACCCTTATCAAGAACTGGCCCTGCCCCAACCTATTTCAAGGTAACCTGTTCCAGGAATTGCACCTTCCTACAGGGAAATGATTCCTGGACTAAATAATCCTGCCCTTCCCCCTTCAGCCAATCTGCTTCTCACCTTTTGGCCATCCTACCAGGCCTGGTCACATACATGGAAGGAGAAGAGAGCAGGAGGACAAAGAAAGCCCTGGGACATATAAAAAGGCAGACCTGCCTCACATCTTGGGACACCAGAATACCAACAATGGCCCCCTTCTCCCTCTCAGGAGAAGTCTATGTGACCCCTTTTAAATAAACCCTGCTTTATATGCTTGCCTCAGCGTGCTTCTCTGATGTTCAAACTTCAACATTTGGGGGAGCAGAACTCTTCACCGGTAAATGACGGTATCAAAACTATGAAATTAGAATAAAAAATAGGGAATATACTTTGAGACATTGGCATAGGCAACAATTTCTTAGGTTCTCAGAAGTGTGGGCAATATAAGTAAAAATAGACAAATGGAATTGTATCAAAGAAGTTTCTGCACAGCAAAGGAAACATTAGGATTCAGAGAAAACCTACACAAATGAGAAGATATTTGCAGATAGTCTATCTAACAAGGGTTTGACATTCACAGTATATAAGGAACACAAAATGATGAACATTAAAATATGAACAACTCAAAAATTGGGCTAAGGAACTAAATGGACATTTTTTTTTCTCATGTGGGAAAAAATCAAAACAAACAAACAAAACCAACCAACAACCAACCAAACAAAAAGCAGTGATAACCTGAAAGCAAGAGAGAAACTATTAGATTAGGAGAAGGGGATAATGGGGAAAAGGAAAGAGACAAGGGCTATCGAGGGTAGTAGGGAGCAGAGATACAAGTTCAACCAGGTATATACATGTTTGAAAATGTTACAAAGCCAATTAGCCACTTAGCCCAGAAATATCATAAGCCACCACTTTTATCATGAATGTGGTAATGATAATAAGACTTTGCACCTTGACACTACAATAATTGAAATTTAATTTTAGTATTGAATTAAATGACTTACTAATGTTAATAAAGAAAGACTGAAGACATCCCCAAACCTGACTTCAAACCATATTACAAAGCTACAGTTACTAAAACATCATGGTACTAGTTATAAAAACAGACATATAGATCAATGGAACAGAAGAATGAACCCAAAAATTAATCTCCAACATACAGCCAAATGATTTTTGTCAAAAGCACCAAAGTACACAGTGGAGAAAAGACACCATCTTCAATAAATGATTCTGGCATAATTCAATGGGAATATGCAAAATATATTTCTTAAGGGTCCATATAGAAGAGGGCAACATGCTTCTCAAGGTCAAGTGGAAGAGGACAGCCCAGCCGTCCAAGATGTGCTCACTCAAGCAATCAATGGCAAATAAGAGAGAGACAAAGAAGGAGAGCAGGGGGGAAGGAAAGGAAAAGAAAGAATCCTGTGGCCAAAGTCCTTATTGGAGTCCAGGAGCTTACAGAAGCAGGTTTCTCGTGGGGAGCTCTAAGTGGTGGATTTATAGCCAAACATGAGTTCTATGCAGGAATGCTATGATTTAGAGGCAGCCACTACAGTATATTTGCCCAGTCCATTCTGGATGGTGGACATTGCAATAAATCAAGTAGATTATAAATAGCTGTCCTATAGGGAGGTGGTCAGCAGGAAGCAATTGTGTAAGGCAGATATCTAAATAGGCCACACAGAGGAGCTCCAAGGATGCAGAGAATAGGAAACTGTATCAAGGGTAATTACACATTGTTTCTGTTTCAAGCAACTGAAACCTATATTCAAAATGAATATCAAGGCACCATAAAATTATACATATTTCACTGTAGTACTCATCACCTCCCCATGCAGTGAACATTATACATATTTAATTTGTCAATGGTGTAATCTGACCAAATGGAAGCCCCACAAGTGTAAAAAATGTACTTGCTCCCTTTTTGTGTTTTTAATTGTTTTTATTTTTCACTGAAATATTTCAAGCAATTGGAAGATATCCTGAAACAGAGTAGACAATCAACAAGTATGTACTGAATTATTTAGACTCATGTCATTCATTGCTTCTTCCTATCAAATTGTTTAGAAAAAAATTCCCAGTTTTAGTTAACTAAGGAAGAGTTGTATTCCTTTAAAGACAGAAAACAAATGGAAAAACTTAGCTGGATTTAGCCTTGAAGTTGCATGTGCTTTTGTGTCATAATTGTACAGTGGAAACTGTTCCAGGTTTTCTATTCACATTTTTTATATTGCTATTTGAAAATATGATGGGTACCACAATGAAAATTATTGAACACTAATTGAAAAAAAGAAAAACCTGCAAGCAGAAATGTTCTCTTCTCTACCCACCCTCTTTTTGCCTTTTTAGAAATGTGGACTAATATTATTTATGATTATTTATGATACATAATGAAGTTTGATAGGATACAAAATGTAGTACTGATTTTACAGGATTTTTTTCCCCCCTTTTGTCTTTCTCCTTTCATTCTACTAGTTCAGGAATGCTTGTCTATTTTTTCTTTAATTTTTAAAAAAAAATCTCTTCTGCTTTTCTTTTGTTCACTTTTTTCTTGTTCTCTTCTCAATTACACATGATGAGTACATTTATTTTTCTTGAAAGAAACTCTTGTATTGATTCATCCATTCTTATATCTTTCTCTAATTACAAAAAAAGATATATGACAATTGTGGCAATAAATAATATTTTCAATGATGGAGCACATAAACACTAAATTCTTAGGATCACGATATAATTTTGGTATAATCAATTTCCTCATGTGTAAAATTATGAAAATAAGAGGATTTTATTGTTATTGTAGAAATTAAAACTATTTTGCAAAATCAAAGTTTATAGCCAAGTGTTGTGCTGCATGCCTGTAATCCCAGAGGCTCAGGAGGCTGATGCAGGAGGATCCAAGTTCAAAGCCAGCCTCAGTAAAAGCAAGGCACTAAGCAACTTACTGAAACTTTTTCTCTAAATAAAATACAAATAGGGCTGGGAATGTAGCTCAGTAGTCGAGTGCTTCTGAATTTAATCCTCAATATAACCCCCCTTGAAAAGTTTTTATAAAACTTTGCCTTGCAGATGCTAAAAAATAATTAATATTGCCCTTTTTTACTTTTTACATTCATAATTTTATGTGATTTTAATAAAAGTTCTCTGTACTTGGAAAATGGGTTTAAGCTAGTATTATGAAAATTATACCTCTAAAGCAACCCTTAGAGAATTCATCTTATTTTGTATTTGTTCTTATAGAATGGTTATTACATTACAGAGTTAAGGCCATTGTGTACTTTGTCATGAATGATAAGTTGGTAACATACTTCTATATTTAAAAAATTCATATTTTATTATAGTTAATTTTTCTCAAGATTTAATTTTCCTATGAGGAAAATGTACATTTATTACATTTTATGATCTTTTCTTTATCCTATTTTTTTATATTTCTTTATGTTCATTTTGCTCATTACGTCAACTCAGTATTTCAATGTTATTCTACATGACCTTGAAAGTTAAAAAAGTTTCTTCAGTTTTCCACTGACTATCATTTTTATCTTTTTATTTAGAAAGTGCTTTGTGTAAAAGGGCAACATGTTCTCTGAAACATTAAATTGACTTTTGAAGGAGATTGATAGTATCCTTTATTTGGGTTTGTCGAGAGTTCATCAAAGACAGCACATCTGATGGGGAATTATCTCATTGCCAAGATCAGAGTCAACACTCAACTTCAATTGCTGCATTTCATCTTTCAATTTAAAGGGAGTTAAATATCATCTAAAAATACTCATGTGCTTGGAAAGGCTTCTGGACCACTAAGCTTTTTCACATATACATGGCAGCTAGCCTGTTATCAGATGCCTTCACATTCTGCCCCTGTGCTGTCCAGCAGGAAGGAATGTTCACAAATATGTTGGCACCTGCTTTCTAGTTGCAGTGAGCAGGGAATTAACATCTGCATGGAGAAGATTACACTCATGCATCATATTAAGGTTTTTCACACACTTCTTTTATTTCTTCAAAATATACTTCCCTTGTGACATATTCTGTGACAGAGTTACCAATTCTATAGGCAGCAGACAACCTTGAAAAGCATTAATGAAAAGATCTTCTCACCACTATACTTGCCTTGTTTATTATTTTTAAAATAATAAACCACCTAATTCTTTTCTCATAAACTCCAAAATATCTAAATTTGACACAGGCATTATTTTTGTAGACTACAATGTGTAATATTAAGACACAAACTAAGACATTATTTTAGGAACACACATGGCATTAGCGCTTGGGTTCTACTATTACAGCTATTAAATTGCTCTGTGATTCTTTGGCTGTTCATCTTAGGTATGCTCAATTTTTCTTGTAAGTGTGAGTATATATGAAAATATCTTTATGTCAAGTTAATTCACTCCGTATTATACAGAAACTGTATGTCTTGGAAGTATTTGCCATCATGGTGAAAAATAAGCATACTCTACACAGAAAAGAGTTGATACTCTTATTTTCATAGGTAAAATACATTTTGTTAAGGATCAAAAAATCAAAATCCACAATGACTGTAAGTGGGAGAGTAAACTGGACAACTCTGAAATTTTCTGTCTAGAAAGTATAACTATTTGTCCAAACTAACTACAATGTTGATTTTGAATATCAAATAAAAATGGCTTATAAATATCTTCTTATATTAGTTAACTACCATTTGGTAATTATTAAAGGCCAGGCAATATGTTGTTTCTCATACACATTTATCTCATACACTTTTACATCAAGCATAGAAGTCTCATAATTACTTCGTTTTTATGGTGGAATTAATTGTAGTGCAGAGAGGTTAAATATATTGCCCAAAGCCATAAACAAATTAAGAGATAAAGTCTGAATTCAATGACAGGAAACTTACTGAAATTCCAGCACTTATTAGAATTGTCATATTTCTTTAAGTCTTTTATTTTCAAGTAATAATAGTAACCGTAAAATGCACCTAATTTCCCACATAGATAAAAATGTTGCAAATTCTTAATCTTCTTTTCTTTTCTCAGTGGAATCT